>CM042351.1:26600833-28061666 GCA_023558445.1 Drosophila pallidifrons | reverse complement strand
GACATATACATGAGGGGGGGAGCCAAAGTGAGGAGGGAGTATTAGTTAGTTGACAGCGCGTGCTTTTTGTGTGCTGGGCAACCAGCAGCTGGCCCGGTGTGGTGTATTGGGTTAACCGCGAGAGAGTCACAAAGTGAGAGAGAGAGGGTGGTGTGTGCAGCAGGCGTGTGTGGTGGTGATGGAGCAGAGGGTGTTTGGGTTTCCAGGTGACGCTGCTGCTGCGACTGCGACTGCAGTTCAATCAGCTGTTGTTGCATTTCGATTGCCGCTGATAAGCGAGAGACGATAACGATTACCGAAAGCTGCTGATAACAATTAAACAGGCAGGCGGACGACACAATTACTAAATCACGTTCATTCCATCTCTTTCTCTCTCTCGCCCTCTTGCTTGCTTGGAAATGGGGTTAAGCGAATGACTACTTCGCTTTCCATTGAATGACTTCTAGTCTTATCTTTCGTCTATATGTCTTCCTCCCTTGTAATTTCCCTTTTCTTATTCTCAGTTTGATTCATCAAGAGGTCTAGAGGTCTAGAAAGTCATACGCACAAAACTTTGTTTAACTTTAAATTGAAAAGTTTGTAAATACTAAAAAAAAAACTACAGAACTCATTTTTCTAATGATTTGAAAAATACTGAAAATGATTAAGCAAAGTTTTCAAAGCGTAATGACACGCCAAGTTCAAAGACCATTAATTTAATAGTAGCGGGCCAAGTATTAATTATTTTAACGACTATCGCTATAATTTCAAGTTTTGACAGAGAATGGGATTTCCCCCCTTAATTCGACTAGTTGGTTTTTATTCCAAAAGAATCTGCACAATACTTATTATATATATAAATATATCTTTCTATTTGGAGTATCGTATATCATATTTATATTTATCACGCTCTTCTCAAATTAGGTAATTTTTGTGGTTAGCTAATATTTAGTCATCTTCTCAATAAAGGAAATTGATCTCACAACTAGTATATTCGAGCAGTGAAAAAATCGTTAAGCACTTTAAGGATATTCTGATCTTTCGAGCAGTGTAAACATCTTTAGGCACGCAAATTTTAACGAGAATGTGAAAATGCATTCCTCCTCTGAGAATGCGTTCCTCTGAAGTTAGTTAATTTCCCAATAAGGGAAATGGTCTTCACTACTAGGATGTTCCCTTCAGTCGGACAGAGTAAACATCATTTAGCACTTTAAGGATATCCTTATCATTCGTGCAGTGTAAACATCTTTAAGTACTTTTATATGCATCAACTTTAACGCAAATGTGAAAATGCGTATTAATTGAACTGAGAAGTAGTTTTTAAAGATATAGTATCTATTGAAATTAGTACTTTCTTCATTTAAGGATAGTGTTTTTTTTTAAAGTAGCAACGCGAATATGGGCAAATCCCAGGAACAGTCCACCAGTGACCAATTTTTAAATTTCACATTTTGTAATTTTTCTTTATATGGAACATTAAAGTAGATATGACATTTTAAGAATTTAAAGCAAAAAAGAAATTTCGATCATTATAAATGCACAAATTTGTATCAAACCCAATTTTATTTATAATTTTCATAATTTTACTTAAATTCGTGCTCTGCGCACACCTTCAAATCCCTATTGTATTCTTCACAATTTTTTGCCTCTGCTTGGGCTCACATACAAATCTAAAGTAAATCACGTATGTAAAGTTTCAACAGTGAATAGACATTAATGAAAGTGGAAAATGATACTTACTGCATGTTTTGACGCCGCCTAGCACCAGACTCGGGGACTGTTTGTTGCCCTCAGCGAATGAGGATGTTCTCGGACGTCCGCTCATGGTGACAACGTTGCTGTTGTTGCTCTCCCTCTCGCTCGCTCTGTCGTTCGTTGCAGTCGCTCTATCTCGCTCTCACGTTGCGTTTTCAATCAATAATCAATTGTTTATTTCTTGTCACTTTGCGCGTGTCGCAAAGTACTATAATTATGAATTGTTGCTATTGTTTATTAGGTATATTATTCTTTATATTTAACTTTAGCTTGTATTTAAACTTTTCTTTTTTCACTTTATTTTTGTTTTGTTCAAAAAAAAAAAAGGAAACAACACACAAAGTCACACGCGTCGAATTTTCGCACAGATGTTTTTTGCAGCGCTCTTTTTTTTATTGTTGCTGTTATTATTTATTTACTTATTATTATTATTATTTGTTTTTGTTCTGGATGATTGTGATTTGTTTAGCTTTGTTTTTGCTTTTTGATTTCTGTTCTCTGATCTCTTCTTGCTTCGGTTTGCTTGCTCCTTGAGGTGGTGATAATGATGATATTGCTCTGGCTGCTAAGCGGGGGTGGAAGAGGCGATTGGCCACACACGTTTAATTGTTGTTCTTGTTTGTTGTTGTCGTTGGTAGAGTAACACACACAGACACAACACTCGTCAATATGTTAAACGGCTGCAAACAATCGATAGAAAAACAGAAAAAAATTTTTTTAAAAAAATACACACAATTGTATATAAAACTGTAATTTCATTGCCAAAACGAAAAAATAAGTAAACATAATAGATGTTCATATATACTATATATATGTATATGTAATTAAAACTACAACTATACAATGGCAAACGTGTCACGTGTTTTTATTTCTATTTAATTTCGTTGCACAGCAGCTTCCGTTCTCTCATTCGGTATGTCTCGCTCACACCCACACTCTCTCTCTAGTATATGCTTTTAATGCTAAGTTCTATGCACTCTTCTGTTCTTATTATTCTTCTTCTTCTGCTTGTTGTTGTTGCAACTGCTCACACACATACGAAGACGAATTGCTTACGTCTTGCTTTAACTTCTCGCTTATGTTTCAATGCCACGCGTTTGTCGCCATATTGTTGCTGGCTCTCTGCAAATTGCACAACACAGTGCACACACACACACACACACACACATATATATACGTGCACATTGCAGGTAGACCGCATCCCTTGGTGTTGTTCTTGTTGTTGTTATTGGCAGCGCTTCAACTTTACTTTACAAAAATGTGAAATGCGAAAAAGCAAGTCAACATTGAAAGGCGCAAGTAATGGGGAGGAGAGGAGAGGGGCATTTCTACGACTGCCATTAGCAAGGCGTTGTTTTTTTTTGTAGTTGCAGCTTTGTTTGCTGTCACATAAATAAATTGCTAGCAATTA
This sequence comes from Drosophila pallidifrons, assembly GCA_023558445.1. Lineage (NCBI taxonomy): Eukaryota > Metazoa > Arthropoda > Insecta > Diptera > Drosophilidae > Drosophila > Drosophila pallidifrons. The sequence goes on along the minus strand of CM042351.1, from coordinate 28,058,521 downwards.
CTCACACACACACATATATATATTGAGAGATACTCTCACTAAAGCTTTTACTGTGCTGCCAGTTCATCACATTGCATTGGACACATTATTGGGCGTGGCTGCGTCCTGAATAGACTCCAAATGATTGACCCCATTTCAAGTGGACGCCGCTGCGTCGCTCCGCTCCGCACTTCGCGTCGACAGCTGACGCCGGCAAGTCTCTCTTCTTCTGGCCCAACTTGTGGACGTCAATATTTCAGTTACCAATACACAATCCCCAAAACAGTGTTGCCAAGCATTTAAAAAAAAAGCCAAATTCCTTCTATTAAAAATACATTTTAAGAATATTTCTCAGTATTTTCTATTGAAAATACATTTCAGGAATATTTGTCAGGGATTATATTTTTCTTTTAAATAAATTGTTAAAATACGTTTGGGAAGCTAAATTCATTTTATATACATTTCACAATCCCCAAACTAGTGTTGCCAAGCATTTCAAAAATCGCCAAATTCCTTCAATGGAGCTTTAAAGTGTGTCACATTTTTTAAATAGGTAGTTATTCTTTTTGAACACTATTTTTTTTTATTAAAATGTAAGAATACGAACCTCTTTTCTAAGTCAACTTTAATTTCCTTAGTAAACCTATTACTCATCAGTATTTACTGATCCAAAGGTCGCCTCGGATGCAACTAATTGCAAGTTAAAAAGAGTTTTTAAGATTTGAAGAGTCACATTTGTTAAATAAGTAGTCATCCATTTTTATAAACCTTTTATTTATTAAAATGCAAGAATAGGAATATCTTTTCTTACTTAACTTCAACTTCTTTAGTAAAAATATTAGATTAATAAAGAGTCTTTCTTAAATAAGTATTTATCCCTTTTTAAAATCTATTTTTTTTTTATTAAATTGTAAGCGAAGGAATCTCTTTTCTAACTGAAACTCAACTTGTTTAGTAAACATATTACTCATTAGTTTTAAGTAATCAAATGAAGTCTCAACTCTCTCTCTCTAACATTTTCAAAGTCAAAATCAGAGGAAAAGAAGCCATAAAAAAAGCGAAATTGGCATCACTGACTCCACACACACACAGAGCCTGTTTGGCGCCTGTGCGTATGCAATGAACGCTTGAATTGAGTGCAGGACAAGATGACAAGTTGATTGAGCGATAGTTATTCGATCCGATGCGATTCAATTCCGATATGCTGTAATTGAATAAGTGCATATTTAATTGCAAAACTACAGCACAAATGCATTGAAATGCCAATAAAACTGCTGACACGACACAAGAGAGCAAGAGCGAGAGAGATATAGAGAAAGAGAGAGACAGAGAATGAGGCGAAGCGATTGAAAGCTTTGCCTGACAATGACACCATTTTAGAATGCACCAAAGGACAACAGACACTGAGAGAATCAAAAAAAAGGGCCCGAGGGCAGTCACCAAAATTTATGACCAGCGACCACGCAAGAGCTATGTATATATATATTTGATCAAAAATACATAAAAGAAAAACACACACTCACACAGACAGAAAATGGAATTGCAAATAAAAATGGCCAAGGGCTGTGCAAAAAAAAAAAAAAGAAAACTGTCAGTTGGCCAAGAATGATGGCGACCCCCTTAAGCTAGAAGAGGAGACGACATTGCTGCTGGGTTGACTCAACGTTCCTTTTTATCGTTATCGTTGTTGTTGTTGTTGCTGCTGTAATGCGGCAGCCGTTTGACCCACAAAACAACGCAAATGTCGCAGCCGTCTTCTCTCTCTCTGTGTGTGTGTGTGTGTGTGTGTCAACAATAGTGTCATCGCTGCTGTCGCCCTCATGAGCTCATTTTCCAAAAAGGGATTATTACAAACAACGCGGGAGCTTTAAGTAAATTTGCACAATCGGATTTTGCATATCGATAGCCATTAATCGATTGCGAAAGCTGTCAGCAAAAATAAACTAATAACAAAATCCTGGATCATCAACCTTTGTCTTGGTATTTTTGTTTTTTTTTTTTTTTTTTGGTGTTTTTGGTATGGTGTCATATCGATTATTTGATCAATTTCGTGGGCAGCCGTGGCAACCCTGGCGCCAAAATAAAATCAATGCGCAACCAAGGCGACAGCCCCAAAAAAAAAAAAAAAGAAGGGGGAAAAACAACAACAGCAACGCTTCGATAAGCAATGAGGTGAAGTAAAAAGTGGGGGGAGAGAGAACGTTAAATCTCCATAAGCATACTCCAAAAAGTATGCTACGGTATATATACACACACACACACATGCATACATTCGCACACACAATTTGCTAGTTGTCGCCCCGTCTTTGTCCCACACTGAGCAAATCCATCAAGGTTAAAAGCGTCATGGCAAACATTTTGGCAGCAAACACCACACAAACTGAGACAGAGACAGAGAAAGAAGTGAAGAGCAGCGAAACGGGGACACACAAAGAAGAGAGTGCATGAGACGAAGAACGAAATAAATTGGTTGAGTGAGTGAGTATTCGATAGCCATTCAATTTGGCAGTTCGATTTGCCGTAGTTGCTTAATTGAATTTAAAACGAAATAAATACACAAGAGCACGCACACACACACACACACACAGATACCGACACACACACACACAGCAGTTGCTGCTCGACTTCTTCCTTATGCTGCTACCCACTCTCTTGCTCTTTGCCTCGCTCTCACTGTCTCTCTCTCACTCTTGCGCCCGCTCTCTTTGTGTGCGTGTGTGTGTGGCCCATTTTGTCGCCACTTGCGGCATTTTTTCTTTTTTTTATGTTTGCTCTTCTTCTATTTTTGGTAACCTGACAGAGCCGAAGGGGGTGGGGAGGAGGACTGGCTACTGGGATAACGCCCCCGCGCTCGCGCGTCATATTTTCAAATTGTTCTTTGTTGCTGCTGCTGCTTCAGCTTCGTCTGCTGCTGCTTCTTCTTCTTCAGCTGCTTCGCACGTATTTTTAGTCGCTTTATTTATTGACACACGCGCGAAACGAAAAACGTTTTGCGTGCCATTTCACCCACCCAATTGGACATGTCTCTTTGAAGCTATGACACGGCCATAGGACGGGGGGCGGGAACGAGGGGAGCACGTATATTATCTTAAACATCTGCTGCTACAACATTTGCCTCCCCGCCTCGCCCCCGAAGAATATTTAGAAGCACGCAAAAACGCCAAAAAGTAAGCTACAAAATTATGAACGTTTGCTGCTTGCTCATAGGTTTGGCGTCTTCATAGGTGTGAGAGATTTGATGAAAACGCCGTTGTATTTGAACTTAACTTTATCGATTATATTAAACGTATGACTGGTGAAATTGAAAGCTCAAATTCAAGTGGCTTCGCCATTAAGTTGGCTGCGATCGATTAACGGGTTGCCCCTAAACGTTTGATGTTGCCAGCATATGGGCAATAGGTGGATGACAGAGTTGCCACAGTACTCCCCCTCTAGACACGTCTTTCATAAGTTTTTGTGCACCGAGTCTTTGTGGTCAAGGAATCCTCCGTCTCGTTGCTAGAGTCGTTGCTCTCTAAGTATGCTGGTTTCAGTCTGTCCACTGAAATAGATGTGTCCTTGCCATTCATTCGAATCACAAAAACTCGATCTGAAAGCTTGTCGATCACTTGGTATGGCCCAGAGTATGGTGGCTGCAGCGGTTGCTTCACGGCATCGGTTCTCACAAACATATGGGAACATTCATGGATGTGCTTGTGAATGAATAGTTTAGGCTTGCTGTGATGTGCTGCCGAGATGGGCCTTAGCGCTTGCATGCTAGTTCGAAATTCACTCACAAATTGAACTGGTCTTGGCGGCGAATTTAAATCTGCAAAATAATCATTAGGCAGATGAAGTGTACATCCATAAAGCATCTCAGCAGCCGAAGCTTGTAAGTCCTCCTTGATGCAAGTACGGAGGCCAAGGAGGGCGGTAGGAAGCACTTTTAGCCACGGTGTCTCGGAGTCGCACATCAACGCAGCCTTCAAGGACCTATGCCAGCGCTCGATCATACCATTTGACTGATTGCTTCCAACGAGATTCGCTAATGATTTGAAAAGTGCGGATTCAAATTGCGTTCCTTGGTCTGTCGTTATGATCCTTGGACAACCAAATCGCGCTATCCAGCAGTTCCAAAAAGCTCTGCAGACAGTTTCCGCAGTCATGTCTCGCAGAGGGACCGCCTCCGGCCAGCGAGAGAATCTGTCAATCATTGTGAGGCAGTACCTGTATCCGTCGACCAGTGGCATAATGACAATGTCCAGATGGACATGCTCGAATCGATGATCTGGAATCGCAATCTTTTCAGGCAACAATGAATTGTGTTTGTGGATTTTCGCCTTTTGACATGATAAACAATTCCTTGACCATGACAGGACATCTTTACACATAGAAGGCCACACGTACTTGTGCCGGATTTGTTTAAGCGTTGCTCTGCCGCTAGGGTGTGACAATCCATGTACGTGGGAGAAAATGCTGTGTCGCAATGACTGAGGAATGTATGGACGAACGGATCCGGTCGAAACATCGCAGTACACAAAAACTTCTTTGATGAGCTCCACAGGTTGCAGCTGCAGCGAAGTTGTTCCATTTAGAAGTGCAGATAACTCGCCGTCTGATGCTTGCGCCTCTTGAATGCTTTTGGCGTCGAGTGATGACGGCATGGATATTGCGTTTAAACGCGATAATGCATCTGCAACCACGTTTTCGTCGCCACTCAAATGACAAATTGAGGTTGAAAATTGGGAAATGAAACTAAGATGTCGCAATTGGCGAGGTGACGCCTTCTCCGGTCGCTGTGAAAAGGCATAAATTAGGGGCTTATGATCGGTTTTGATCACAAACACTCTTGCTTCCAACACATGCTTGAAATGGTTTATCGCCTCGTAGATTGCCAACAATTCGCCGTCGTAGGTGCGTTCTGTACTATTGAGCTATATTGGAATAAAATCCAAGAGGTTGCCAACCATGTTCAGAGCTCTGCTCCAAAACAGCTCCAATTGCTGTGTCCGATGCGTCACACACCAGGCAGAGATCGGCGCGTGGATTGGGGTAGACGAGCGTGGTTGCGTTTGCCAAGCTTTTTTTGCACTCCAGAAAAGTGTTTATAGTTTCAGGATTCCAATCAATGGGACGCCTGTCATTCTTTTTCATGTTGCGTGTTAAGTCGTTGAGGGGAGTCTGTATTCGCGAGGAGTGAGAAAATTCCCAGGAATCGGCCCAATTCACAGATTGTTTGTGGCTGTGGGAAGTTCAACATCGCGCTTATTCGATCCTGTGGTGGTTTTATGCCTCTGCTGCTAACCACATAGCCAAGGAACTGTACCTCTGCCTGGGCAAAATTGCATTTGTCTCGGTTGATGACCAATCCATGTTTCTTAAGAATGTTAAGAACATTTTGCACGTGCTGCTTATGCTGTTCTTCCGAGCTCGACATGATGAGAATGTCATCAACATAACAAAACACGTAGTCAATTTCACGGAAGATCTGGTCAATGAACCGCTGGAAGGTATGCGTTGCATTTTTTAGTCCAAATGGCATACAAACAAATTCAATCAAGCCAAATGGAGTGCAAATAGCCGTCTTCTCTATGTCCTCCTGCGCCATTGGAATTTGGTAATAAACCTTTTCGAGATCGAGCGTTGTGAAAATTTTCTTATTGTGAAGGCGATCAGCAAAATCCCGAATGTGTGGAATCGGATAACGGTCTGGAACAGTTATTCCATTCAGCTTGCGGTAATCGCCACAGGCGCGCCAAGATCCATCCTTTTTAGCCACCATGTGCAAGGGACTGGCCCATGGGCTTTTGGAGTAACGGCAAATTCCCTTATCAATGAGCGTATTGACTTGCGATTTGGCTGAAGCAAGTTTCTCGCCAGATAATCGTCTAGGTCGCTCAGCTACAGGTGCGCCGCTTGTTTTAATGAAGTGACAAACGTTGTGTGCATGGACTCGCTCGAGAGATACCATTTTGTCGATCTTTTGCACATCAGCTGACAAATTCGATGACTTGAGTTCCAGCGATTTTTGTAAGTCGTGTGACGGATCAGTGGTGCCATGGTGAGTTGACTTTGAGTTGTCAAGCAATCGTTGTCCACTGACGTCGACGAGGAGATGATGAGCGACAAGGAAGTCGGCGCCGATTATAGGTGTTTGTACATCAGCGATGATGATTGGCCATGTGAACGAGCGATGCAGGGCCAGGTCGAGCTGAAGAGTACAATTTCCGTAGGTTTTGATTGTAGATTGATTGGCGGCATACAGATCAAGTCTGCCGTTGATGCGTGTGTGCGGTGCCATGCTGCGTGGGATCACTGACACCACGGATCCGGAATCAATGAGGAATGATTGGTTTGACAAGCGATCTTTGATGTGTAGACGCCGGTCCAGGCCAATTTGTTGAATGTCGTTTGGAGCTTTGCGGCTGCTGGTGGTTTCTGCGCTACCTTTTACCATCTGAGTCAACGGTAGCATCTTTAGTTTGACAACTGGTAACGTGGACATGCTGGCTGGCACTTGCGAGCATTCTCACCGAATCTAGTGTGGTAGAAACATAGTTTCGAACCGACATCATTAGAGCTATCATGTGTATGCCGTGACAATTGTGCATGTTTTGATTGAAGCTTGTCGACTTTTGTAGTGAGCGCTCGTAATGCCGATGTTACTTCTGACATGCCGGTTTGCTTGCCGCTCAGGGCATCAACTTGGTGCTGATGCTCTGTTAGTGCCGTTGACTCAACAAATGCAGAACCTGGCTCGCTAGCTTCAAGCATTTTATCAGTAATCTCTGCCAATTTGTGAAGATTGTTCTCGTCCCATACCGAAATGAGCGGTCGGATCGAGTTTGGAAGCTCCGCCAGAAACAACGATCGAATAACTGCCTCGCAGTTGTGTTTTTGCATTCGGGGTCACCACTTTGGCGTCTTCATAGGTGTGAGAGATTTGATGAAAACGCCGTTGTATTTTAACTTAACTTTATTGATTATATTAAACGTATGACTGGTGAAATTGAAAGCACAAATTCAAGTGGCTTCGCCATGAAGATGGCTGCGATCGATTAACGGGTTGCCCCTAAACGTTTGGTGTTGCCAGCATATGGGCAATAGGTGGATGACAGAGTTGCCACATAGGCAAATTAGCAGCGCCACCTATCGAAGCCTATTACAAATTATCCATAAATTAGAGTTTGGAAATTGCCAAAAATACAATTCAATTAATTTGCCTAAATTGCTTTTTTTTTTTGTTTGTTATTCAATTCTTGTTTCAAGTAATTGCTACAAACTATAAAAAGCATAATAGCAATAACGATTTGGGGATATATCAAAAATGTAATATTTAATACATATTCGATTAATATCTGTTATTAAAATTAAAAGAAAGTGTCCTGGAAAAAGACAATTCTAAAACTCAAAACAAGAAGTGTTCCTAGAACACTTATTTAAATTATTATTTACTTTTTCTTTATAACTATAGGAAGAAGTGTTCTTGAAAGATACAATTTAAAAATTCAAAATTGTTTTCAACTTAATTTTTGTTCTAAGAAAACAAATTTGAAACTTATTTGAGCATCAATTTCTCTAGCTACAAATTAAAGTTATTTCAAAAATGTTTGTATTCAAATTGTAAAAATTCCAGATTTCTTAAATGCGAATTGTAATTTTTACAGTCGAATCATTCTTTATTCGTTTAAAACCCTATAGAAATTTCCTACTTAGGGTCGTGTACTAAAAAGAGCGTAAACTTTTCGAAAGTCTTGTGAATAACTCTCGCTTGGCCGAGAGTACTTAAAAAAGAGCAAGCAAAGCATGGAAATTAGAAATTAAAGAAAAATGTAGTTTTATAGCACAAGTTTGCGGTTGCTTTCATAACTGGGTTCCGCGTCGTTCGCTCTTTTTGTTTTTCTTTCGTTTGCTTGTTTTTTGTTATTTTGCTGGAATTTTACCAACAACAATGTTAAACAAAAATCGTGAACATATTTATTAAATATTATGTACATACTTGTGGTTATATGCATATCTTTCTTTTGTTTTTTTTTTTGCTGTAGATTTGTGTGTGAAACAAAGAATTGGGGAATAGGTTCATAATCTTATCGAGTCTCATAAGGTTATATTTTGCGTGACGGAGTTTTAAATTTAAATCTTCACGGCGCAACAACAACAAAGGCGCTGAGTGCCTTCTATCAGCAGATATCAACCAACAAAAAAACAAAAAGTAATGCCTATTGATAAGCGCGGGGGCGCACAATTTGACAGCAGAAACCCAAAAAAATAAATAATAATGAGGCAATTCTATTGAGTAGGGGTATTCCTTTCCTTTCATTAAGACAGCTGATCGAGAGCTTTTACTCTCTCTCTTTTTCCGGTTTTCCTTTTTAAGTAAAGATCAAAGCTCAGGAGCTCAGAGCAGTCAGCTGAGCACAAAGCACGCACGTGAGACACACACACACACACACACATACATAGTTACGCATACGCCTACACACGCACACATACGAAACATACATACAAGTATATAAAGTGCAGCAATTATGTAAGCAGCTGACTAAGCTGCCGCCGCAGTAAGTAAAACGAAACAAGCGACCGACTAACTTACTAACTCAACTGCTCCTTTCCTCTCCTCTCCCTCTTCAGTTTTCCCTCTACACTTTTTGCTTCACAGCCAATTACAGAGTGCAAATCATACAAACACACGCACATACAACAATTATGTGTTACATTTCACATTAGATCTTAAAACAATAAAAATTTACAACAAAAAGAATTGAGAGAAAGATGAACTACTTTGATGTTGTTGTTGCTGTTAATTGTTCACTGACGTTCAAAAGCAAGCGATTAACGGGTAAAAAGAGAACAACACAGTACAAGAACAGGAGCACGAAAACACGCGGAGCACAGGACGCCAGCGTCAAGGCGGCGTCAGCGTTGACTGAACGAAACGAAACGAAACCAAATCAAACCGAACCCGAACGCTTCAATTTCTTTTACATTAGCCTGCGCTGCTACGGCGACGTCGGCAGCGACTGTGACTGCAACTGAGAGCCTGGCAGCAGGCAAGCAGGCAGGCAGGCTAGCTGGCAAGCTGGTGTTTTGTCAGTGCTGCAATGGGCGCAACTAGTGCTGCTTTACAACACTGACTTGACTCTGCGATGGCGGCGGGGCCAATCGATTTGCAAGGCACCACACACACTTGCACACACAGGTCACGTATATGTATGTGAGTTGCTGGTGCTGCTGGAATAATCGATAAAAGTTTGCGGCGTGCAAATTGTGTACAAAGAAGTATCGGAATGTCACGCGCAGGCGAAGGACAACGCAGGCGTAAAAGTGTTGCCAGCCCACACACACACACACACACACACATTCACTTGCACACGCACACTGCATGGAAACAGCTGTGTGGCGCAAAAACCCTTTTGAAATCAAAAAGAATATTTTATTCTTTTTGTAGAACGACGCCGTTGCCAGGCAGCTCCCTCTCGCTCTATCGCTATTGCATACACGTGCAGCAGTTGCGGCTAGTTGACAACTTTAGCTGACTGTGGTGCTTGCATGTTGCTCGTGTCTGTCAGTCAATGTTCTCTCTCTCTCTCGCTCTCTCACTCTTGCTGTAGTGCAGTCTGCAACTTGACGATGACAGCGACAAATTTGTGCAAATTTCGTTTTATTTAATTGAAATTCCTTTGACCGTTCCGCAGCAGCAGCAGTAGCAGCAAATAGTTAGTTAAGCAAGCGTGTGCGCAGAACCCTGCACAGTGTGCCCAACTGCAATCAAAACAATGGGAAAATAACCTTGACAACTTTCAACTGGAAAGTGAGAGAATTTTGCAAACAACAAAGTTTGAGGTCATTGTAAGCGCGAGGTGTTAACTTTTTCTTAACAATAAACAATAAATACAACAACGCTCTACCTTGCCTTGCTGATTCATTTACTTTATTCCACACATTTCTGAATTAAATGCGTATCAATTTTCAATTGTCATTAATATAATTGACAATGCACAACAGCAAAACCACGACAACAAGAATATCAACAACGACATCACGTTTACTCATTGATCTGGCACCACTGTGCAGAGAGAGCAAGTGAATCGGTGGGGGGAGGGAGCAATAGTGACGTCGACACTACATGAAACATGAACGCGCGGCGCGCCAACGCAAAAAATATTGAATCAATGTTTATTACATTTGCATTCATTAATTCAATTCTCTTTCCAACTCATCAAATATTAACTACTAATAATAAAAGGGGGAAATATAAAGAATATATAGTTTATTAAATAGCACATACACACACATGCACATACACGCACGCATACTCACACATACACCCGCAATAGCTGGGGCCAAGCAAGCAAACAGCAGCAGCAGCGGCTCACTCACACTCACGCACGCTGATTAAGGCACTTGTTCTCACCACACTCACACACACACATACACAAACTACCACAGCAGCAGCGGCAGCAGAGAGGCTAGCTGAGGCGTCGGCAGAAGCGGCGCGGCAGTGGTAAAAGAGGGGTGCTTGTGTAACGCAATTTCTTCTCTTGTGCATTAGCACACTAAATATGTATGTATGTATGTGTCTGTGTGGTGTGTTTTCTATGCGTGTGTGTGCGTAATAATGCTTTTTTTTTGTTTTTGCTGCTCTCACTTGGTCACACAGAAAAAAAATGTTGGAAAAAAAGAATTGTGCTTTTCATTTGTACATCCACACACTGCACATATGCATATACATTTATGTACATACTTGCAGATGTATGTATAAGTTTTCTTTCGGTTTTGTCTGCTTCTTCTTGTTCACATATACACACATACGTACATATATACATATGTATGCATGTATTTCTTCACTGCTTTCTTTTAGCTGCTGCTGCTGCCGCCGCCGCCTCACGCACACGCACACAGCTGCACGTCAATATACATGCATACATACACACACTCACACTTACATAGGCAGAGCGCGACCCGCTGCCGTTGCCTTTTTTCACCTTGCTTCCGTATATACTTTTTTAGTCGTTGTGAGAAAAAAAAGAATTTTGAATCGCTATACAACACACAAAAATTGGTACAAGATGAATTTTTATTTGGCCTTTTTTTTGAGGCGCACACAAAATATCTTCTCAACTTTTTAGCACAGTTTTGTATCACTATTTTTTTCTTTTACGTTTTTTTGTATCTGTTTTGGGTGTTTCGAGTTCCTTTTTCGTTTCGTTTTTCGTATATGATACGCTTTATTCGCTGTACCTATGCGCTGCTCTGCTGCTTCTTCTTGCTATTTGGGGGTTTTTGCTACATTTTGCGTTTGCTTCGTTTTCGTTCTAATTACTTTCGCTGTTCGTCGTTTGTTCACACACACGTTGCTGCTTTTTTTTCTATGCTTTTCTTTTTTTCTTTCGGTTGGGTTAGCAGAATATGATAATGTCGATAATTAAATGCTTTTCTTTTTGTTTTTTTTTTTTATTGGTTGGTTTCGTTTTATCGACTACCTTTTTTTGCCATTTTAATATGGCGGCCGTGTGTGTATTGTGCACAAAACGTCGCTACTGCTGCTGCTGCTAGTACTGCAACAACAACAACAACACTACTTACACTTTCACTAAACGAAAAAAAATAAATTTTGCGCCGCGCGTTTCACGTACCACGTTCACGTTCGTTTCGTGTATGAGAAGCAACTAAACGACGAATGAAGTGCGAAAGCAAACGAATGATAATGAATAGAAGAACATTGCACGATAATTATTCGATATTGTAGGCGTACTTTTAGCTTCTTTGCTGTCAGCCCGTCTGCTGCTTGATGCTTCTTCTTATCAAATCTCAACTCAACTCAATCGCAGCGCACGCTGCCCAACACTGTCCTGCCAACGCAACCATGCGCCTAACATTCCGTTGCGCCGCACTGTTACTTAACAGCCGAGTGGTGAAGCAAATGCACCCTTTGCTGTAGTGGGAGAGAGATGGAAAAATAAATACATCTTTTCAAAATATACTTGAAAGTGACCAGTATTCCTATAACGGTATTTTTTGAGCTGCACTTTTTATGCGATATTGGTATATTGTAAATCATTGGCCACTCTCCGAGTGCTGTTTTATCTGAGGTGCGCGCCAACATTCAAAATTTAAAATAAAATTCAAATTTAGTTTTTTTTTTGTCCAACAAACAATGCAAATTAGCTTGTATATTTCAACATTGATTTGTTTTGCAACGAGGAAAAAAATATGGGTATAATACGTATATATGTACTATTTATATATGTACACATATGTATATGGATAATTACACAGTGGTTATGTTTTACAATTAGATAAATAATTTTTATATAGGTTTACTTCGCTTCGTTTTAAATATGGAATTATTTCTGTGGGTGTTATATATTTTCAATTGCCCCGTTATTATATGTATATCGTATATATATTTATGTATATATATAAGTAATGTTAAGTAATATGCTTCGTGTATACGTATATATGTAGGTAACAAATACATTGTACAACATATTGCGCCTATAATTGATTTAGTATGCATCGTAAAATCTTCGAAAACTTCGTAACAGCTGCTCTCAAATTCGACAAAACAAATAGAAAACAAACACAAAAATAACACTAATAAATTACATAGTTAAAAAGGAAAAAAAAATCGCCCAGAAAAGAATTTAAGAGGTTTCGCCCAAAATACACACAATACATTCACAGTAATATAATATAAGATTAATAATACAGCATTTGGCTAGCAATGTGAATTCCCGAAACCCGCAAATAACAAACGAAAAAATAATAATAATAGTATACGAGGAAATAGTGGGAGGAATAAACCAAGCCCAGCCCTGTTCTCCCTGCTTTGTAAGTATGACGCCCATTCCTTTTTCGGATGTTGTTTAGTAGGGAATCTGGTTTTGATAGTACTGGATCATGTCGTAGGTACGTGTACGGAAATTCTGATACGAATTGCGTATAACAGCCAGCATATGGGCGGCTGCCTCCTTGTTGTTCTTGGTGGCCACAAAACGTTGCTTCAGCAAATTGATCGTCTGCCCTCGGAAGCAGGGCAGACCGGTGTCCAGCATCAGGGATACCAGCGAAACGATGGCATCCTGATACGGTCGCACAGCGAGGAAGGCCTGAACGCACAGCTCGCAGAACCATTTGAAGACGGGCGCCTCCATTTTGCCGCCCATGATCATAACCATTTCGTCGGTGAGTTTCATGTCGGGCTCGAATCCGATGTTGCCACCGGGAGATGATTCAAACATGAAGCCAAAATCTGTAAAACAAAGGGTTATAATCATTGTCAGTGTTGCAAAGTGTATAAACTGTTATATGGTTATATAAACTATTGCAATGTGTATAAACTGTTAAACAATAAACTAAACAATTGTCAATTGTTATGAAAAGTGGTATACAAACTGTTATACAAATTGTAATACTGTTACACAAACTGTTATACAGCTCAATAAACATAAATCACATCAGCGTCTGCTCCTTACCTATGTGTATTATGTGTCCGTCCTTGTCAATCATAATGTTGCCATTATGTCGATCCTTGATTTGCAACAGATAACCGATGAGGGAATAGGCGGCCATTGATTTAACAAAGTTGGCGCGTGCCGCCTGGAATTCCTTGGAGCTCTCATCGCCATACTGATGCTGGAAGTACTCGGATAGTCCCGAATCTGTTTGTCTGCCCAGCTGATCCCGTGACTTGGCATTGGGCACACACTCAATGACGCCACACTAAAGATATCAAATTTAGTTTAAAATCTATCTCAAATTTTGTGTGACTTTGAGCTACTTACACCGGGTGCTGTGGCGACCACGCGATAGGGGAACAGGAACAGATCGAGACCGACTTGTTGGAAGATATTCTTAAAGATGGTGATCACCTGAAGGGCGAGCATATCCTGACGCACATCGTCGCCCACCTTAAAGATGGCCGCCTGCCACGATTCCACGCCCAGCGTCATGTGCGCATCCTCCTGGGAGTTCTGTTAAAGAGAATATTTTAAGAATGAGTTGGCAAACTACTATATTAAAAGTAAAACTTACGGGATTATTGGACACCTCCATGGCGCGTGTCTCCAGCTCGGTGATGCCGCAGCGATAGACACGGAAACGCGCCAAATACGGTGCCTTGGCTGCACTCTGCATCGGTGTGCCGCTACTGTATTCAATGTCCAAGACCATGGCCTCGGGGTTCGAGGGTAGATAACAACCCGACTGCACCTTGATGCGACTCAAGGCCGCCAAGCAAGCATTCTTCCGCTCAATGCCTTTGGGGAAGGAGCGAATTTCACCGGACACTGCTGTGATTTTGCCAAAGAAATCGAATTCGCGTTCGTAGAAACGTTTCGCAGCGCCCGAGAACGAGGCAATTATATTCTGGGTGAGCTGATCGAGAGCCTCATACAGATTGGGATCACGATGCAATTGATCCTCGTCCATGTACATGTTCGTCTGCATATTCCAGATCAATTGATGTGCCACAATCTGCGAACGTTTCGATATGTTCTTGATGAACTCCACCACATAGCCCATCGTATCGTGTCGCAACGCTTGCACCAATTGCGGGATATACGGCAGCACCGACTCCGCCGGATACGAGCTGAGCGTCTTCACCGCATACTGTGCGGTCAACGGATGCGATGGATACTGACGTGAGAAGTACGATAACGCTTGGATCGGTGTTACCGCAGACCAGGAGAGAATATACACAAGATCGGGACTCTCTTGCAGCAGATTCTTGGTGGTACACAAATATTTTAGAGCCTCGGGTATGTGACACACGGCAATCGGATCGGAGCAGACGAGACGTGAGACCTCCTCGTCGATCGTCTCGGCGTTCTTGATGCGCTGCGGCAGGAAGACTGCGAGCGCCGGATTGTAGCACCAGGCGAGGCGAGCGTAGTCGCGCCATACGTTCGGCTTGTAGGGGCGATTGCGCCACTCTGTGATCTGTTCCTCGCCTGCGGAAGAGAGAGAGAGAGAGAGAGAGCACAACATGAGTAAGAGCAGGATGGAGATAGTGCAGCAAGCAAGAGTGAGTGGAAGAGGAAAGCAAAGTAGAACGGAACTTTTACGAATGTGACTTTAAAAAGGAATGCATGAAAACCAAAGCTGCCAGTAAATCGATTATGATTGAAGATAGTGCAGAAAGCGAGTTGACTGCAAAGAGCGAGCGACAGAGAAAAACCGAATGGATAAAACAGACGCTGCTGCCAGTGGAAGGTTTACGAATGTGACTCTAAAGAGGAAATCGTCAAAAAGGGAGGCTGTCAGTGAAACGATTATGAATTCTACTAGAGGAGAATAAAAAAAGAACCTCACAGAAAATGTAGAAAAAAAAACTTAACATAATTACAAAGTGCGAAGCTAACTGTAAAACGTTAACGAATTGATGATGGTAAGAACAATTGAGCAAAGCTACAGACAACTCAACAACAAAGTGTTAGAAAACAAAGTGTTTACGAATGTGAAATTGAAAGAGCAAAGGAGCAAAAGTAGTTAAAAAATAAAATTGCTAGGTAGCTTTTAAAATGTTTAAGAATATCACTTAAAGTAAATACTACTACAGAGTTTGAGAGACTCTCTAAAATGTTTACGAATATTACTATAAAGCAAATATTGATGTTAAAACGATGCAGAAAAGTTGCAAAGAACTCGAAATTTCATCGCAAAGTGCATGAAAGACAGTGAAACATCTACGAACGCGGCAACAAATAAAATGCAAAAGCAAAAGTTAAATGAAAACGTTTACGAATATAGCAACAAAAACGAAATGTTTATAATATGCTAATAATTTGTAACAGTATATACATCAACTTCAAATGTACCGATGTAAGAGAAAACGACTAAGTAAAATGAAAACCAAACTAATGAAAGTACATATTTTATAAGAAAGCAAATCAAAAATAGTTGAAGCGCTAAACAATTTCAAGGAAATCTAAAAATAGGCAATAGTCGTAAATCATTGTCGAGAGCGATGATGCAACTCGTTTCAACTCAATTGAAGCGAATAATTGGAGGTGAATATGAGTCACAAACGAGTGAGTGAGAGCACAACGATGATTCATTGGCAGTGGAATGAATGAGCGAGATTGATGTTGTCATTTGAAGTAGCAGCAATTATTTGGCATTAGCAAAGTGATGCCAAAATAAATAGAAAATATAAAATACTAGAATGTCCGACTCGTCTTGATTGATGCAGCAAAAGAAATGTGGATTGAAGACAAACTGAATGCTGAAAACGATTGATGTTTGATTGAAAAGAGCAAAGATTGATGCTTGATACAAATTGAGGACTAACTTTGAACAATCATAATTTTCTTGTCATGATTGCTGATAAGACTGATTGATAAGGGATTAGGTAAACAGATTTGTTTACAATTTCAATAAATGAACGAAAACTCCGATCGATTGATGTTTAAATAATGAATTTGATATGCAGATTTCTTTACTTTTTCAGTAAATGAATGAAATCTCCGACCAATTAATGTTTGATTGGTAACTTTAGATTGTTTAACTGCTTAATTGAGGTGATAAATATATAACTGAATGAATTTAATGAAAGATTCGTCGATAAAAGATGGGAAATGCAAATTGAAGGCTGGCTTGCTGAGCGAGTAAATGAATGCAAAGTCGGGCCGATTGATGGTTGATTGATGTACAATAACTAATGGCTTACAATCATGATTGAATACATATGTAGTTAGGTAAAGTTAACCAATTGAATCTAAATAAGCAATTGACAAAGTTGGAGACTAAATGCTAGAATAAACTGACTGATTGATTGACTGACATTGAAAGAGAAGAAGGCTAAGCAAAATGCAGATCAAATTATTGATGGTATTTAGTACATATTTTATGAGAAAGCAGCACAAAAATAGTAAAGGCACTAACTAAATTCAATTTCACAAAAGCTAAAATTAGACAACTGATTGATTGATTGATTGACTGACATTGAAAGAGAAAAAAGATTAAGCAAAATGCACACCAACTAGTTAAAGCGCTGCTCAATTCAATTTCATAAAAGCTTAAATAAATAAAAGCTTTCAAGTAAAATGAACACCAAATTAAAGCGCTACACAATTTCACTTTGATAAAAGCTCAAAGTAACCCGACTGATTGATTGATATATTGACTGACAACTGACAACGATAGAACTTTACTTTTTAGCTTAGCTTACCTGGCACAATGAGGTCGGTGAGGCTGTTGGGATTGTACCACGTGATGAGAAACTCGAGCTCAACGGCGAGCAGCTCCAATATCAGATTGCGCTTCTTCATGTAATCCTTGTCGTAGGAATCCTTCTGGTACTGCAATCGCTTCGATCGATTCGAACGTTTCGAAAGCGTCGACGTCGAATGCGGTATCGTATTGTACCATCCTCCGCCTCCGGTGTTGCCCGTGGCACTCATCGATCGTCCATAATCAGCACCGCCGCTGATGAGGGATGCGGTCTCTGGGTTGTTGCGCACCGCCAGCATTTGGGTGGAGCTAACTGAGGCGCTGGTGATGTCATAGTCACCCACCTCTGAGGTGACCAAATGCTTCTTTTCGCTGCGCATCGTTTGCCAAAACTTTAGCAATATCAAAATGTCTTCGAGCAGCTGTTCGCGACTCTGATTCGGACACGTCGGCGGACCGCAGAAGTAATCCAAGGCGTTCGAATAGATGCGCTCCCGCAGAATGTTGCGTGCCAGCGATTTGGGTATCGTGTTGCCCTGCAGCAGCGACAGACCGCATTGCAGGAGCTTGAACCGACAACCGACCGTGGCCACCTGACGATTCTGTCGACTGCTCTTCAGGATGGGGAGACATCGATGCAGGAGCAGACAGAACATTTCCACCTTGTCGCGATTGCAATACTTGGCAGTGTCGACCATCTCGGAGAGCAGCTGGAGCCAAATCAAATGCGGTGCAATCAATATCGGTTTGCTAACCAGCTTGCAACCTTCGTACGCAGCAAGAGGATGTGTGATTTCCATTTCCCAGGCGAACAAACCCATCCGCTTCTCGAAGGTGGTCTGCCAGGCGCTAACCATCTCCTGAATGAAACACAACTCCAAATCCTGTCGTGCCGTCAACACCCATTGCCAGCACTCGACGGCCGTCTCCATGGCGGACTCGGTGAACAATTCAAGCTGTGAACTTGCCACCGCATGCAAGAGTTTCCGATCGATCTCAGCGCAGATGATCAAATACGCTGTGGCACGCCACAAAGCGCCGCGATGCCTGGCATCGCTCTTCTCCGCACACGCTCCCCAAACATCCTTCACCAAGCGTTCAGCAAGTCCCGCTTTGTCCTGCTCACTGAGCACCGACAGCAGTCCGCTTATCTCGCCGGCGTATTTGCTCCGCAAGCAGAGAACGCTGACAAATCGCGGTGTGTCCGAGTTGACGCAACTCGGACGCTTGCTCAGGCTGCTCAGCGTATTCCCCGGATGCAATGTCCCGCTGTTCACCACCGAATCGAAGGCAAGTGCCAGTCCACTGTGATGGGCAAGCACTGGCGTCGGTATCTGATTGGGATACTCTTGCAAATGCGATCGGGTTGAGCGTGGCGCCCATTTCATTGCCTCATTCACAATCCCCTGACATCGGTCGGCGAAATCCTTCAGCCGCAACTCCCGTGCCGGCAGCGAGTCCATCAGCTGCAACGTGTACGGCGTTGAGACGACCCGTAACGTTGGCGTCTCCTCGTTGGGATCGAGCGAGAGGGAATAAGCCAGAAGTTGCAGTATGTCAAGCATGCACCACAGCACCCGACGATTCCACAGCAGATGGGGAAAGCGATCCACGAGTTGCGAGAGATACTGATCGGCAACCAACTGTATCTGTTTGTGGATGTGATTGAAGTAGACCAACAGCAGAGTTGCCTGCGACTCGAGCACCTTCTCCCGTATCTCGTCGTGGGCGTACAGCACATTCCGGAACTTCTCAAACACCTGATCGGCGACGCTAAAAGGTGCAGAGTGCGGGAGATTAGCTAATGTTTGTAAGATGTATAAGAATTTCATTTAAGGAGTAGCGAGCAAGCGTGGAGAGAGTAAAAGAATTCTTAGACATCTAAAGAGGTTTCCATTTCAGTATGCATTTAGTCTAAGACCTAAATGATTTCTAATGAATTATATAAGGCTTTGATGCAAAAATAATAATTAAATAAATACATAATAATAATCATAAACATATATAAGCTATGCTAAAACAACCTTTAAAGAACAAGCTAAAGGTTAATGGAAAAACCAAAACAATTTCTCAAGCGAAAACAAAAGATTTAACTACGAATACTACACAATATTGTGGACTCTCTAAACAATGCTTTAACTGAAATAAAGTTGTTGTGCAATGATCATTATAGACTCTCGTCTTAAAGTTGCCTAAAATTGATGCTGAAATAAGTCTATAAAATCTTTGACTAAACTAATAATAAACTTCTAACATATTCATTCTGATTTGTCTTTTTAAATGCAGGCTTGATAGCCTGTTTTCAACCAATCTTTGAGCTATAAATTTATCAAATTTCTGTGAAAAGTGTTGGCACGTATTTTTGAAATACTTGAAAAAGAAACAGACTTCATTTCCTACTTTCTTCTTACTACAATACAGAGTTGATAGAAAAATATACTAAGCATAAATAAATATACTAAGTATACGAGAATATACTAGGTATAAAAGAAGATAATAGAGTATATGATAAAAGGTGACTTCGACTAATAATGATGATGACGCCTAAAAGACTAGTTAGACAATCGAACTAAACTTCTCTTTCTACGAGTTACTGTGATACAGAGTTGATAGATAAATATACTAAGTATAAAAGAATATACTAAGTGTAAAAGATATTATACGTTTTGATCAAAACGGTGGTTTCAACTAATAATGATGATCAGTACTTGAACAATTGAACTAAACAACCTTATCTTTCTATGAGTTAAATAAAAGCTGTCTTTAACTGATTAAACTGACTTTCTACAAATACTTTCGTTCCACTTTAATACAGAGTTTGGACCAATTAAAAATTGAACTGCAAGCTGCATTTAATTATAGATTAAAAATCAAAGATTGGACTCTGTTCTTGCTCCTTGTTCCGCTTGTTTTCACCCCTTCCTTCACTCACCACTTGACGCACTGCCAGATGCCCGTCTTGTCCTTCTGCAGCGCGGTGTCACAAAGGTAACTCATGATGGGCTCCAAACTGGGTTCATCGGCATTCTCGACGCGCAGCATCTCGAGCCAATAGACGCTCAACAAATACGTACACTGGGCAAAGGTTAGCTTATTAATGGAGCCAGCGACATTGTCGGACGAATGCTCGAGCAGCACAAGAATCTGACTGCGCAGCTCATTAACCGAATCACTTTTGATGGCCAGCGTATAGTTGAGCTCACGCATGTCGGATTTGTGCGCTGTCTGTGAGATGAGCAGCGGCGATTTGGCAGCAATCTGTTGGACACCCTGATACCAATCGGCTGGCCAGAGACGGGCATTGGTGAAGCCCATGACAACGCAATAGGCCCAAAAGTCCTTGAAGAGTTTGTGCAGACGCTGGCGGGGATTCTTTATCGGCGGCAGGCGACGCATGAGCACAGCAATCACGGGTATCAGCATGCCCAAATTTCCGGCACGCGAACTCGCCTTCTGTGCCCCCGGCGTATTGTCATACGAACGCTCGCCATCCAGACCAATTTGCACAAACAACTCCAAGAGTTTGCCCAACAGCTCCAACATCTCTGCATCGCCCTGAATGTTCGCTGCAATGTTCCCCAAAGCATTCACCACAGCATCGGACACATGATGGAATTGCTTGCGATGCTCCGGATCCGAATTGTAGGCCAACGATGCCGATTGCACCGTGACACGCGAAAACATCTTCATGATCTCATCGAAGATGTGCGTCTCACACTGCGAGATGATCATGCAACCCAGTTGATCGACAATCAGTGCGTTCTGCTCCGATGGCACTTTGCAGAAGCGCTGTATGAAGAACTGCAGTATGTTCTGCGTTGTCTTCGAGGTGTCCTTCAAAGCGACTGCCACATGGCCCAGCATCACAATGATATTCAGGCTAACCAGCGTCGATTCGCTGAAAGATCGTAAAACGGGAGAATACATTAGGAGAGTGCTAAAAGGTCAACTGTACATCAAATTAAGTAAGCATCTTCAATCGGGTTGACAATATGGTATATTTGTACTTTGTGGTATATTTTGAGTATGCAGTGAAATATCGATATGGGAAATCTGGTGCATTTCGTACACTATGGTATATTTTTAATACTGTATATATATATGTTTCGGTATATTATGTACACTATGGTATATTTTGAATACTGTAGTAAATATATATATATATATGTATTCAAAATATACCATAGTGTACATAATATACCGAAACATTGGTACCGTGTGTCTCACAGTCAAGAACACTCGTCAACATTTTTCCTACTTGTGTTGATTATGAAGAGGGACAGAAGCTAACATATTTTAACAATCTGGTATATTTTTTACGCAACGGTATATGTATATTTTAGTATATTCTTGGTGTATTTGATATTTTTGTATATATTTGGTATATTTTTATAATACTGCATTGTTTAGCACACTCGACTGTGGCTTTTACAACCTAGTATATTTCGATATACCAAATATAACCTTCGGTATATCTTAGTATTCTGACAGAAGACAGAAGAAGAAATACAGTTCTCGACAAGAGCACTCACCTCTCATGCTTCTCGGCGGTAAAGAGACGATTGGATACGTTGGCCACCAATGCTGGCACACAGAACTGATCCAGCGTGTGCGCCGCTCTCAGCGCAATCGATAGATTCTCGATGGCCGCATCGCGGAGAGCCTCGAAGGCGGCATAACCGCTGCGCCCTGTGGCACCAGCCTGCTTCTGATTGTCGCCAAAGATGTCGACAACGGAACGCGAATCCGAATGCTGGACAACAATCTTGAATGGCGTCTGTTCCTTCTCCTTCTTTTGCAGCGCCAGCGTTTGCATTGCATGCGCATGAAGTTTGCCCAAGATGGGACTCGGATCGACGAGAAAGTCGCGCAGATACGAGATCGAGGTGCCGGCAATGTTGGGAAACTTTTGCGCCAGCTTTCCCAATCCCTCCAGGCAGACCATCAGCAGGGGCATGTGATCCATGACGATCTTGTGGCTGAGCACCAGATTTAGTTTCTGCGACAGTCGACCGCACAATTTATCCGCCTCTGTGTTGACGAGAAAACAAAGCAAAGTTAGTTTGGAAATTTCTATTTAAGTTTTTCCTTCTTTGGGGATACAAAAAACAAATTGAGGACTCCAACGAGTTCATGCAAAGTCAAACTGATCTGAACGGTGTGCGTGTTTGTTTTTATTGTTTCGTGTGTGTTGTGTGTTTCGCACATGCCGTGAAAGCAACGAGAACACAAATAAAGAAGAAAAAAAGTAAAGAAAACAATAGGAACGAAAAGAAACGCAACAACTGGGAACTGCTCTTGACCTTTCTTCAATAAAAAATGCAAGCCATTTTGCAAGGATGGCACGTTATAGTCGACGTCAACTGTAAAAATATTCCGTATCAACTCAAGGAACTCAAAAGAATTGATAAAAAAAAAAAAATGAAAAAACCAGCACCAAACTTAAGCTCCTCTTTTACACCTTGTGTCCAGGCAGCAGAATCGTAGAGCTCAGAGAAATATCTGAGATGTAAACATAATTCTCAATTAAAGGTATTTTACGCTAAAGCATCGCAGATATATAATCTCGCAGCTTCTTTAATTATATTCCTTAAATTTACCGACTCTAAAAAAAAAAGGCAAAGAAACTTAGCAATATTTTAAATATTATTAGCATATTGTACTTCCTTTCTTTTAAATTAGTTTGACTTCAAAGTATCTTGACAAAAATATTCAGAAATATAATCTCATACAATAACTTTTCCTAAATTGTTGTACACTAAGTTGCAAAAGAAGTTCAACAATATTAGTTTACCGAAGTGACTTTTATGAATTCATTTTAAAGCTTCAGCTGGATATAATTTTGAAATATGTTTTAACAAAATTCTACGCCAACGAAATATCTTTTTTAATTAGTTAAAGTTTCTCGACGAGAATTTCGGAAATATAATCAATGTTGTTTTAATGTAGTGAGTATTTGTAGAAATTTCTTTTGTAGCTCATTCTAGAAGTCTTTCTTTATGAATTCATTTGAAAGTTTCAGCTGTTAATGCTTCTTCACAAATAATCTGTTATTATTATCACAGAAAGAGAATAATATTGAAAAACTATAAAATTAACAAGTACACATAAACTATTATTTTTTATCATTGAAAGTAAGTAATATTGAAGAAACTATAAAATGTAGTACTAGTACTAATCTAATCTATTTTCGACGAATGGTTGCTGAAGCACATAAAATGAACTGCTAATTAGCGAGCGTATTGTGAACAAGGTCTAAAACACATTTGGAGATATGTATTTTGTTGGCAGTTTTGGATTGGCAAATCTGTTACTAATATTATAAGACAGACATTAAACATTTGTAGTGCAGTCAAGCACAAATAATTACAAGAAAGAAATACATTATTGCTGTACTAAAATGTAGGAAAAATCTCACTAACCAAAAACCCAAAACAGCTAATTTTCGAATGACAATCAGACGGACTTTCTCACTTTCTTTCTCTCTATCTCTCTCTGCTGCCTGGGCACAAGCCTCAGCTGCTAAGCATTCGATAGCTGATAGCTCAACCTAGAGATGTGTGAGTTAGTTAGAATTAGAGATGGCACACAATACGCACCCGTCTCATCGCGAATGGCCCAAACGAGGAGATCAACGCACGCCGCATTGGCCATCACATTGATTTTGTATTTGTTGACAACAGCAATTCCGTTCTCCTCGCGTCGCTCGCGCTCCTGATCCTGCTGCTTGTTCTGCAGCTCCGTTTGGCCATTGAGGAACAGACGCTTGACAAACTCCTGGACATCCTTGGTGAAGGGAGCGGGCAAATCGACCTGATGTTGCAACAACTCACGCAACAACGTGACCAACACCAGGTTCAACATCTCCGAGAAACTCTTGTAACAATTGCCCGTATTCAAGTGCAACGAGAATATATCGCTGCCCAGCTCATCCAGATACTCGAGCGTATCCTTTGTCAGCAGTTTCTTTGACACCGCAAAGATCGTCTGCAGATGTTGTATGGGAAACGGAGGAACACGATACATCGGTGGCTTTCCGCCCGATTTGCTTGGGGATTCGCAAACGTTGTTTACCCGCATGTGGGGAAATTGATTGAAACTGGAGCCGTAGCGGGTGAAGAAATGTGTGCGTGGATCGTACGGCACCGAGAAGTAACTCTGCAGCGAAGGCTTCTGTTTGCCATTGATGCTACTCCGCAAACGTCCTTGCTCGTCCTGCGATGCTACAGCGGTCTGTTGATGCGCCGCCAAGCTGCCCGACATCGATCTCGGGATGATGGGACGAAATTGTGTCGTGGCCAAGCGTTCGCTGCTGCTAAACGAACCATTCGAATTGCTGCTGCCACCGATGCCGCTGCTGCCCACCGCACTACCCCGCATAATGGGCAACTGTTCGGGCGGAAAGATGCGACACAACAGCGGCGGATCGTGGCTGGCATAGCGACCCATCGAGCGGGCCAAGCCGAAGAGCAGCGGCACCGTTGCATTGCACAGCACCAGCGGCGATGGGGTCGAGTTGTTGCCATCCTTGCTCGGCTTCACAATGTTCGCCAGAGTGCCCAGCGTTTCCACCTGATTGAGTATGATCTCCTCCCGTGAATCCGGACATTTGGCAGCTATGTCCGAGAGCAGGGTGTTCAGGCAGAAGCTAAACTTCTCAGCAGCGGGTATGCGCACACCTAAAAGAGAAAGTAGTAGACGTCGCATTACATGGGATTGGTGGAGAGGATTTACTCAGGGACTTACGCTCCTGTTTGGTGGTGCGCTCATCGTGGATGCGCGCCTTGGGCAAACTCTTGGCCAAGCGCAGCAAATAGGGCACAATTTGTGCCTCATGCTGGCAGCCGCCTTCCAGAAAGTAAATGCCCAATGCAACCACAGCATCCTGGGCACGTGAATCGAGGCAAAAGACTCCAGAGGCATTCTCTTGTGGACAATACCGAAAGAGCGTTTGCACCTGCACCGAGAGAGAGAAAGAGAGATAGATATAGCAAAGGTCAATAGGGGACACGGCGATAACACGATAACAACACTCTCCCCGCCCCCGCCGCCCGCTTTGGGGTGTCCACACTACACGCATGTCTGTTGGCTGCCCAAGGTCAACGTTAGTTGCGCGAAATATTCGATTTTCAATTTGCCTAAACGCAGTCGCCCCCGCCACCGGCCCCGCTCTTACCATCACCTTCACCCTGGTCAGCTGTGAACTTCCGCTTCCCCCTCCCCACCTCCAACGTTGGTCTTTCGACCCATGACCTCTCCTCTCCACCACATACGAACCTTGTCCCATGGCGTAGGCTGAATGCCAGCGAGCACACGGGCCAAACACAGCACTGTCCGCTGATACGTATATTTGTCCGAGGCGCTCATCTTCTAGACACCCCTCCCGCCTCCTTCTTCCGCTCCTCCTCCACACTCTTCCTGCCGCTCCTCTGCCACGCTCTTAGTTCCGTAATTTGCACTGTTTCCAACTACTTTGCGCACACACGCACACTTTTCGTTTATTTCTTTTTTTCGACTTTAAACACACACACACGCGCAGTTCGTACGCTCGCTAATGAGTTTGTTTTAATTGGGATATGTTTTTAAATATTGTTGTTGACTCCATTAAACGTCGCGTTCGTCATCGTCCAAATCGTTCGAAATTTTTATTGTTTTGCTATCGCAAGCATCGAGTACTTGGCTGGCCTTAGTACTCAATGGCGATGGCGGAGTTGCCAGCTAGTTGCAATGTCGAGTGTGTATGGGCAACGCTTTTGCAGCTGTGCTGCACAACAGCAACAGTTGCTCCACACGTCAAATGGCTCCTCACGTCCTGTCAGCTGTGGCAATCAGTGTTAAATAATTGTGTTGCCAGCGGTTAACCGCTTCGACAAGTTCTCAAAATGTATTGAAATTTCAATAAAAATGCTCGTTTAATTAATTTTTATATATATTTAAATTAATATTGTTATTTACAGTCAAATGAATATATTAATATGCATTTTTGTACATTTCGTTGGCATTCGTTAAGTTGCCGGCGCTTAACTACTTCGTTAAGCTGCACGAATACCCGCGTAAATTTGAATGTGAATGTAAAAGTCGGTTCGCTGTTTGCTTAAATAATACTGACAATATTTGAAAATATTGCACATATTTGAAATGTTTTCCGCTGTGCTTATAAATATTAAGATGTTTGTGCTTATTAACTAAACAAAAAAAAGGTGTATATGTATCATATATAAAAAAAAATTAAAGGTGGATGATGGCCTTTGGGATTTACTCGCGCCAATCGCCAATGATCTGCGAGGATGGCACCAGCTCCAGAGGCCCTGGCGCATTGGCCAGATACGGCAGCGATGGCGGCACCAGGAATCTGAGAAAATTAATAAATATATAGAATATGTAAATATTGTAAATACTAGATTTAAATTAGCATAAGGTAACATTAAGAATTAATCGATTAAATATATATCGAGTTAGAAGCCCGATCGATAGGTGTATCGGTCGAGCACGAGACGAAAGTGCGATCACTATGAACAAGAACGTGAACGAGAGAACAAGTTGTTGTGAAATAAACTGAAATAAATAAATATAAGAAAATCGGACAATTATATATCAGGTGTGGGGTAAAGGCCCGAAAAAAAAAAAAAAAAAAAAAACGAGAAACTCCGTGTGATGCGATATAAAGATATATTAAAAAAGTCAAGATCTGAGCTAGTTGCGATTTTGGAGAGCAAACACGTGCGTTTCGAGGAAGACGCTACCATTTATCAATTGCGGGCGGCTGCGAGAGTTGTTATGGCAAATATGGAGGAAGGAAAAGTGGAGAAGCTGCAACTGGAGGAGCGGGAGCTGAGCAACGGCTCGCCTGTAGAAGCGGCATTCTCAAGTCCGGATGATCACGTTGGCGTCGGTGGTGGTGAAATTGCCCCTATTGGGCATGAGAGTGAGAGAGACAGCGATAGTGTTCTGAAAAATGGCGGCAATGCGGCGGCGTCTGGCGGGGTTCTGGAAGTTTCGAACATTGCGGTCGTGAACATGCAGCATCGTGATCAAGTGGTGGCGAACGTAGAGGCAGAAATTCAACATTTGCAACAAGTCGAGATGCTGTATGCTGTGCGTAAACGTGTCGCTGATTTGGAAAATGCGTTGAGCCAGAATAAACCAGCTCGAGGAGAAGACATCGACATGAGTGACTTGAATGCCCTAATCCAACCTTTTTCGGGGGATACTGGATACCCTGTGATGCGCTGGATCGACGATTTTGTAAAAATAATGGATACATACTGCGTGTCGGAGAAAAACGTTTCATTTTCGCCAAACGTTTGTTGACAGGATCGGCCAGATCATTCATGATTGAGACGGCTGCTCTCACTTGGCCGGTACTGCGAGCGGAGTTGATAGCTGTGTTCGATCTCAGGGTCACCGTGCTCGACGTCTTCAAGCAATTAGAAGCCAGAAAGAAGTCAAAGAATGAGAGCGCCCTACAATATTTTTCGTCATGTGCGGCATTGCGCGACAAGTCGAGGTGGCAACGGAGGATATAATTCGATTCGTCGTTGAAGGCTTAGGAGACAATTCGGGAGCTGCGTCTGCAATGGCTTATTGCGAATCGTTGGAAGAGCTGCGCACAAAAATTACGATTTATGACAAAATAAAGAAGGTGCCCGTCCAGCCGTCGAAAAGAGAGGAGCATCCTAAGATGATGAAGCCTCAAGTTCGTGCCAATTATATGCAGGATCCTGAAGATATTCGCTGCTATAATTGTCGAGGAATGGGCCATTTGGCGAGGAATTGCCGACAACCTAAGAGACCGGATGGAGCCTGTTTCAAGTGTTACAGTGTGGATCACAAGTACCAGCAGTGCCCCAAGCGAAAGACGACGACTATGGTAGCAGCAGTGCAGGACGATGAGGGATCTGGCTCGGAGGAATTGGCAGCGGTCCAAGCTTTAGAAGTATGAGGATTGCTAGGTGAAAAGGGAAAATATATACGTATCGTAAGTTTGTTTGATACCGGTAGCCCCGTAAGCTTTATTCATAAGTCTTTGATTCCGAATAATGTTGTTTTAAGTTTGAAAAGATCGAAATATTATGGACTAGGAGGACACCCCATATCAGTTTGGGGCACATGGAAGTGCTTTGTTAAATTTTGTTCAAAAACCTATTCAATATCTTTAAATATAGTCGATGATAATATTTTGCCATTACCTGTATTATTAGGGCGAGACTCACTTAAGATCATTGAAGTTCAATTAGTTCATAAGAAAAACATTAATGCTGAGTATCATTCACCCTTAAATTCATTAAAAATCAATACTAATCATTCAAACTGTGCTTCTCTTTTCACCGTAAATGCAAATACTACACATAAAATACGTAATAGTAATTATAAGCTAGATAATAATCATTCTAATCATAACATAGGCTTAAATAACATAAATTCTGGAGAATCTTTGGATGTTGACGGTACCGCGGACAAATTCTTGGCGGGTATAGAACCATTTAGAGAGGACTCTTTTGAGATAGGAACGGAGTTTGGACTTGAAATAGCGGGAAGGTGTCAAAAAACTATTCAAAGTCATTATTCTAACAACCAATACGATTATAATGTTAAACCTAGATATCGTATGTCCATCAGATTAACCGATACCACTCCCTTTTATTGTTCACCTAGGCGTTTGTCTTATTTTGAGAGAGAGAAAGTTGCAGAAATTGTCGATGATTTGCTAAAGAAAAACGTTATACGTCCTAGTGCTTCACCCTATGCGTCACCTTTGGTTCTTGTGAAGAAAAAGTCTGGTGAAACTCGAATGTGCGTTGACTACCGTGGTTTAAACAAACGTATCGTCAAAGATAATTTCCCTTTGCCTCTTATTGAAGACTGCCTTGAATATTTGGAGGGGAAATGTTGTTTTTCTGTGATTGATTTCAAAAGCGGATTTCATCAAATAGAGGTCGAAGAAAAATCCGTTCCGTATACAGCGTTTGTTACCCCTCAAGGACAATACGAGTACCTGAGGATGCCTTTTGGTTTGAAGAATGGTCCTGCAGTATTTCAACGATTTATCTCGGAAACATTTTCAGACTTTATTCGAGAAAAAGAGTAGTTATTTATATGGACGATATAGTTATTGCCACTAAGACTGTAGATGAACACTTGGAGATGTTGGCAAAACTTTTGGATCAAATTAGCGAAAATAATTTGGAGATAAACAAGAAGAAGTGTGTATTTCTTAAGAAAAATGCGAGTTCCTAGGGTACAATGTTAGTAAATATGGGATTAAGCCGAGCGAAACACATTTGGTAGCCTTGAGAAATTTCCCTGTGCCACTGAATGTCCATACCCTTCACTCATGTCTAGGATTCTTTTCGTATTTCAGACGTTTTGTCCTGTCGTTTGCGAGAATAGCTAGACCCTTGACTGAGTTATTAAAGAAAGGTGGTCCTTTTCCACTCAATGATGAGCAATTGAGGGCGTTTGAAAATTTGAAAAGTGCTTTAGCTAACCCACCCGTTTTAGCGATTTTCAGTCCTGGGAGAGAAACTGAGCTTCATACCGATGCCAGTTCACATGGTTTTGGAGCTATACTATTGCAGCGGCAGGATGATGGAAAAATGCATCCTGTTTTGTTTTATTCCGGTAAAACTACAGCGGCAGAGTCGAGATACCATAGTTTTGAGTTGGAAACGCTTGCGATAATTAATGCGTTACGCCGTTTTAGAGTATACTTAGAGCATAGGCCGTTTAAAATAATTACGGATTGCAATTCGCTAGTGCAAACTCTTAGTAGGAAAGCTATTAATCCTAGGATAGCTAGGTGGTCCCTTGAGTTGGAAAATTATGATTATTCAATTATGCACAGACCCGGTGTTAATATGGCCCATGTGGATGCATTAAGCAGACAGACAGAAGTTGTTAAGACCCTAAAAAATAGTGAGTTTAGTGGCGACAATGACTTGTTAGAAAACTTTGAGGAAGAACGCATAGAGAACCGTAGAGAGAACCATAGAGAAAACTTAGTTGAGAACTGTAGAGACAACCTTGTGGGAATCAGTAGTGACAACCTTATAGAAAGCCTTTTAGAAATCCGTAGAGACACACCAGGGGATAGTGCGTTGTTAGATAGCCTTTGTGAAGATCCTTTAGAGAGACTACGAGTTATAATGGAAGAGAACCTTAGTGAAGATTCTTTAGATAACGGTGGAGTTAATTGCGAGGATGTGAATAGGGATTACATGGACGGTGGTAAAAGGGCCTGGGGAGATGATAAAGTTGATAAATATGAGTTTCGTGAGGACGCGTTTTTGAAATCAATACCTTTAGTTGGAGTAGTGGGGGCAACACCTGAGGATGTAGACTTGATTTTACAAACGGAACAAATGAGGGATAAGGAAATAGTTCGATTGAGACAGAAACTAGAGAATGGAACCTCGCGTAGCTTTGAGTTGAGAGATGGACTAGTATGCAGAAAGAATGGAAATGATTCTTATTGTTTGTATGTACCCGTTTGCATGGAAGAGCAGATTATTAGGAAATCGCACGAAAAATTAGGACACCTAGCAGCGGACAAGTGCGTTAATGATTTGAGACGGACTTATTGGTTCCCAGATATGAGAACTAAGGTGGAGCGTTTTATAAGAAATTGCCTTTCGTGCATTTTGCATTCAGTGCCTAGATCTATTCATGATAGAACATTGCACAGTATCCCGAAGCCATGTGTCCCATTTCATACACTCCATATAGACCATTTAGGCCCCCTACCGAGCTTAATTTCAAAGAGAAAGCACCTTTTAGTTGTTATTGACGCCTTTACTAAGTTTGTGAAACTCTTTCCTGTAAATACAACTAGCACTAGAGAAGCGAGAGATGCGTTAAGTAAATATTTTGACTTTTATAGCCGACCTCAAAGGATCATATCTGATCGCGGTACTTGTTTTACGTCGCTTGAGTTCACCACCTTTTGTCAAGAACGTGATATAGAACATATAAAGGTGGCCACTGGAGCGCCACAGGCTAACGGCCAAGTAGAGCGGGTGAATCGGGTTTTGACACCAATGCTAGGAAAATTAGCAGAACCTTTGAGCCAGTCCGACTGGTATAAATTACTCAATAAAGCTGAATTTGCAATTAATAATGCAGTACACAGTAGCACCCAAGTAGCTCCTAGTATTCTATTGTTTGGAGTAATACAGAAGGGACCTATAGTTGATGAGCTTTCTGAATATTTAGATACTAAATTCAATGATGAACCTAGAGATATTGTGAAACTCCGTGAGCAGGCGTCTGTCAACATTCAAAATTCCCAGAAAAGAAATGAACAGTTTTATGGTAAGAGACATAGAGCTCCTAGAGAATATAACGTCGGTGACTATGTAGCCATTCGGAATGTAGATACTACAGCAGGAGTTAATAAGAAATTTGCCCCAAAGTACCGGGGGCCCTATAAGATAAACCGTGTTTTTGATCATGACAGATATGAAGTAGTTGATATTGATGACTGTCAGTTAACTCAATTGCCCTTTAGAGGCATTTTAGAGCCTGCTCGCCTTAAGCCTTGGATCACTGAGATTAATAATACAATTGCCCTTTGTATGTAGATCGTGGTCGATCTGTAGTCAGGTCGGCCGAATGTAAATATTGTAAATACTAGATTTAAATTAGCATAAGGTAACATTAAGAATTAATCGATTAAATATATATCGAGTTAGAAGCCCGATCGATAGGTGTATCGGTCGAGCACGAGACGAAAGTGCGATCACTATGAACAAGAACGTGAACGAGAGAACAAGTTGTTGTGAAATAAACTGAAATAAATAAATATAAGAAAATCGGACAATTATAAATATAAAATATTGTTTAACGAAGAGCAAAATAATTGTGTTACATTAAATTTCTTATCGAAAAATAATTCTAAAATTATGCACTCATTGTGGTACAACTTCACTCAAATTTAGAAAGTGCTTTGAGCATTAAAATATCAGTGTCCGGCTAATGAAGGTGTTCTATAAGTTTGCATTGTGGGTATAACTTCACTCAATGTATTGAACATAAAAATAGCAGCTCACGGCTATTTGTTGACTACTCTCACCTGGGTCTTATGACTGGTCCCTGAAATGTCGATGGTGTCGGCGGCTTAATGGGCAGACTCATTGGCGGCCTAAAGTTCGCCGTCTTCGATTTGACTTTGACGAAATTCGAGAGCGGCGCAATGCCAGCGTCCACGCTCTCCAGCGTGTTGCGCATCACATGCGGCGGCGGCGGCGGCGCTGCGGCGCGTGGATGCGGTTGAGGTTGAGGTTGCGGACGCGCCATCGTCATGGGCAGTTGCATGTAGCGGAAGAGACGCGGCTGGGCTGCATCCACATCATCGATGTCGGGAAAATCGCTGTCGAAAGTTAAAGCTCCACCTACTGCTCCTCCTCCAGCTCCACCTCCTGCGCCTCCTTCGCCTCCTCCTCCACCGCCAGCAGCTGCAGCAGCAGCAGCGGCAGCAGCTCCTCCATTACCTCCGCCGCCTCCTCCTCCTCCTCCAGCAGCAGCCGCCGCCGCTGCAGCAGCAGCAGCGGCTCCTCCTCCTCCAATCACGGCCAGCGGCGGCGTGTACATGGCGGATAGTTGTATGGGCACAAAGGCAGGCAGACGCACTGTCACCGGCGTGCCAGGCGGCGGCACTGCAGCACCTCCACCTCCGCCTGCTCCTCCGCCTCCGCCTCCAGCCGCTGGCGGCGCCGTTGGACGGGGGCGTGGAGGCGGGCGAATCGGACGCTTTGGCGGCGGTGGAGGAGCTGGTTGCTCCACTGGCTCAGGCGCTGGCGTTGGGGGCGGGGCACTCTCCTCCTCCACTTCTTGCCAGGCTTCGAGGAGCGTCAACAGCTCATCCTTGGTCATGTGGCCGAAACTCAATGGACTAAAGCTGCCCACGCTGTTCCAGCCCAACGATGTCGGCGGTCCCGATGGACCTAATGGAGGTGCTCCGTAGATGGAGCGCTGAGGACGCGCGATTAACAGTTGCTGGGCTGACGCAATGCTGCCGGAGAGGCAAAGCAGCAGCAGCATCAGCAACTGAAGGCCAAGGAGTCGTTGTGTAGTCACCATCGTCGTTGTTGCGACACGTTTGTTCATCCACCAGGCAATTGCCTCTGCATTTATATAGTATGTATATCGCCATATGCCATAATCCAGTTTAGTTTTTTGGTGACCGGAAAACGGAAGTGTTGAGGAAAATATCAACAACAACAAAAAAGAAACCAGACCAAATAACAAAAAAAAAAAAAAATCAGTCGCAAGTCGTGGAGCGGGTGAACTGGTTAATGTCATGCCACAAATGGTCACTCTAATCGCCCCGAAAACAACAAAAGCAACAAAACAAACGATTCATTGATTGCAAGTCCAAGTCCACGTCCACGTCACACATCCAGCCTGACAGCGAACTACTTTTATTTATACCCTGCACATGTCAAGGCTCTTCAAATTGGGTGGCAACGACGGCACCAAGATTGTCTGATTACAAAGAATGTGAAATAGAGTGACCATGTTTAAGAGGATTACAAATTAAATGATAAAAGTTATGCCCAAGTCTCCCACAACTAAAGTTTTAGATGAGCAAAGTATATAAATTAGAGTGACCATAATTTGGTTAATTAAGAGGGAGCGATATGAGAGTGACCATATTTCGACTGCATAGAAGTTTTGAATGAGTTTGGAAATAGCATAGAAAAACAAGAAGAGAAAACAAAGTATTTTACATTTAGAGTGACCATATTCCGTTTTTAATGCATAACAACCCAGGCCGAAAATTACAGATAAATGCTAAATATATGTAAAAGTATAAAATAACAATGAACAATATACAAATTTCTATCCTTTGCTATATATTTAGGGTGACCATTTGATGTAAGTGAACTGTGTTCTAGTGCCAAACAAACATACTAAAATAATTCATACTACAATCAATTAAATATTTTGAATGCAAAACAACACAAGCAGGTAGTAAAAAAAAGTAAAGTATATATCAAAGTATTAAAAACAATGAGCAGAATTCAAATTTATACCGTTTGATATATTTAGGGTGACCATTTGATGCAGGGCAACTGCGATTTAGAGTCGAGTAAAACTACAACAAGTATTTTAGATGTCATAAAAGCAATGAAAGTAAGTAAAATTTAAGGTGACCATACTGCAATGGATTTAAATATTTGGAATTTTCATTCCATTTATTTATAAAGATAAGAAACTTCATAATATACTAATTTTATTAATATTACTTTTTATTATTATTTATTTATTCGATTAATACATATTCAATTGTAATAGAAACATTGATATTGAGAGTCACGTATTTTTCGGAAATACGTATACGTAATATGCTAATATATAATGGAATGGATTTAAATATATATTTTATTTTATTTTATTCATTGCACTTGCCAGGATGTCATCTAGTCGAGGAAACGTTGCTGAACTCATCGTTTATACACTTGTTATGAATGCTGCTGTCGCGGTTACTTTGAATGGCCAACTGCCCAGACCAGCAAAGTGCAGACCAGACCCGAGCAGACCAGACCAGACCTGACAACACAGCGTGGGCCAATTCCTGAACAGGCGCCGGCGGCACAAAACTAGTCGCATTGCAAATTGTAACAGACAAAAGCAGCTTTGTTGTATCACATTTTGGACTTGACCGGTTATTAGCGATGGGCTTTGCTTGTGATGTGCCGCCTTGTGGCGTGACACGAAGACAACTAGAGGTGGTAAAACAAGAAAGAAAGCTACAGTCAGAGTTTTGCTCTCATTCACAGCTTTCTTACACGTTATTTATAATTGTTATACTTACTACAATTTGTTTACAATTTAAAAACATACATAATTCATTTAATTTTTTATTAATTTATTTTATTTGATTTAATTGAAAATCAATTAAAGACCAGAGAGCTATTTACTATCGCTATATTTTCCAATTCCTATCTCTAATTGCAAGTTTTTTTCATTTTACATAATTGCAAATTTCGTTATAATTTAAAAACATCGAATGATTCATTTCAATATTTTCTTTTTTCCAGTTATTACATTACTCTGTTTTCTTCTCCCATTTCTAATTTCTAGCTAGTTTATTTTATATAAATTGAAAAACATATCGAATGATTCATTAAGTTATTTTTTATTTCCATCGCTAATTTCCATTAAAAATTTAGCTTATACTGAAATATATATCAAATTAGTTATTTTTCCTTTCTTATGGTTTCCCAACACTATTTAAAGTCTGAAATTTTATTTAATTTTAAGCGATATACTTAACCTTAATAGATTTGTTTTTAGCGTGATTTGGACTTACACTTGAAAAACATATAATTATTTCTCAACACTATTTAAAGTATAAATTGATATTTATTTTTAAGCTATATACTTGACTTTTACAATTTCATTTTTATCGTTCTTTGCTCTTATTTATTTTGTATAATTGCAAATTTCGTTAAAATGTTTTATGTTATGATGCATTCAGTTATTTTCCTACCACTGTTTTCCAACACTATATAATATCGTGCTTGTCCTTGCCCTTGTCATCGCTGTCTGGCCGGAACACGAGCTCATCTCTAGCGCTGACTTCGATACTGATTTATGTCGCATATCTGTGCGGTGCACGAGTCGAGGAAGCGTTTGTAGCAAAATGTTACAGATTTATGCGCACAATAAATTCATGAGTAGTACTCTCAGCAGTTGTAGTTGTAATAGTTGCATGTTTACTCGCGGTTACGAGTAACCAAGTCAATTTAACAAATGCCAAAACGCTAGCTAATCGATTTTCTTGGAATAGTTATTGCGAGGTTCGTTCAGTAACTAGATTGAATTTTTTAATTAAAACATTTGTAGACTCACTCAGTATTTGACTTTACTTAACAACATATGAATTTCGTAATTTAAGCATATATGAAATGTACATAGATAGATGTGAAAATGATCCGTATAATTACTATATTTATTTATCCGTTTAGCGAACCTTTTTCGCTTCTACTTTCTAATATTCTTTTGCCACAATTCAGATGGATTTTCGATTAGAAATCGATGTAGGTGAGCAAAATGATCAAAACACCAATACTTATGGTGTCCAATGTCTTCATCTCCGCCTTGGTGCATCCGCTCTTGATGTAACGCGAAAAGAAAACATCACGCGCCGGATACGAGCAGGGTTCAATAAATTTCGATGTATAGCCATAGGCAAAGCCAGCGGCAATCAAAGTGCACACCAACGGCGTCAACTTGGCGACCATATTACGCTCCGACGACCAGGCGATAGAGGCTCTGATCTGCAAACGCATCGTGTTGCCCAGCTGCTCGTCGCTTCTGCCCGTGTAGTAGGGCATGATGAGGTAGATGATGCAAGACGAGGTCACAAGAAACAGACAGGCGATGCGACTTTTAATAGTCACATCAAAATATGCGACGACTTTGCACAAATGCTGCAGAACGAAACGAAATAATAATACTAAAGTAAGAGATTGTAGATGATAGAAAATAGGTTATATATAACAGAAGAATAAATAATAGATGGTAGATGATACATAATAGATAAAATGCAATAAGTAATAGATAATAGATCATAGGTAATAAGTAAGAGGTAATAGGTAAAAGATAAAAGATAATATATAATAGGGAATACAATACATAATAGATAACAGGAAATAGGTAATAGATAATACATAATAGGTAATAAGTTGCAGATAATAGATAATAAATGATAGATAATATGTAATGGTCTTAATAATAACTATATATTATATATTACACTTATTATTAGCATTTGGAATATTTCATTATTCCATTAATGTACGTATACGTAATATTCCAATAAAAACCAAAAAAAAGAAATTTCACTTTATATTTTGGTAATGTTTAATAATATTATTTTTCATTATTATTAATTTTAATATTTAAAAATAAATTGCAATATAAACTTTGATACTTAAAGCCACGTATACTTCATAAATGCGTATACGTAATATGCTAATACGTATGTATATAATATTTGCCTTGATTTTTAATGCAATCGAATAATTTATTATTCAAATGCAGTAAGATTGCATTAGATGGAGATATAGAAATCTGACATTTAGGCAAATTTGTCTATTCTAGTTTTTTTTTCATTATTTTTCGACTTACCTGCGCTCAATATGAAGATATGTATATCGTTAAGACTTTAGCGTTGTGAGTTCCACAAAGGAAGAAGGTTTCTCGATTATTCAAATTCCTGTAAAGTGCACAAAGCAAATTTGAAATTTGAATGGAATTTGTGTGATTTTATCGCGCACCTTACTTGAATTCCTTGCTTTGTTTGTGCTCTCAGTGATTAGCTGACTGTTGGAAGAACTTGAAATTCATCATCAGGTCGTCTACAAAATGTCAAAGCCAACTTGGATTGATAAATACTCTTTATTTTATAATCGATTAGAAGTGTCAAAAAGTTGTCAAAAAAATTAAAAATATCGTACTTGTTACGATATTTTAATCATCGAAACTACTTTCAATAGAAAATTCTTTGCTTTTTTTTACCAATAAAAACTTATTTTTCACTCTCAAAGAATCTTTAGTCTAAGAATTGAAATGGGCAAATTTTATTAGTTTTGATTTTATAACTAATTAACTAACAGAAGGAGGCACAACCGACTCTATAAAGTATATATAAGATATTCTTAAACAGCGAAATCTCAGATAAATCTTATCTGCTTTAGCTGACAATCTGGTATATTTTGCACTGTATGCTATATTTTGAATGTAATGCTATATACAAAATGTATCCTTTGGTATATTTTAAGTATTTTTGCGATATATATATATTAATATGGAATAGTTTAAAAGCACAATCTGGTATATTTTTCACTCTATGGTATATTTAAATTATAGTTCTACATATAATATGTATATCAATATACTAAATACATCCTTTGGTATATATTTAGTATATATGCGGTATATTAATTTGGTATATTTGAAAAGTATGATCTAGTATATGTTGTACTCTATAGTATATTTTGAATGTAGTGATATATCAATATACAAAATATATCCTTCGGTATATTTTAAGAATTTATGCGGTATATTAATATGGTATATTTTAAAATCACCATCTGGTATATTTTGCACTCTATGGTATATTTTAATTACAGTACTACATATGTATATCAATATACTAAATACATCCTTTGGTATATATTTAGTATATATGCGGTATATTAATTTGGTATATTTGAAAAGTATGATCTAGTATATGTTGTACTCTATAGTATATTTTGAATGTAGTGCTATATCAATATACAAAATATATCCTTCGGTATATTTTAAGAATTTATGCGGTATATTAATATGGTATATTTTAAAATCACCATCTGGTATATTTTGCACTCTATGGTATATTTTAATTACAGTACTACATATGTATATCAATATACTAAATACATTCTTTGGTGTATTTTAAGTATTTTTGCGGCATATTAATATGTTATATTTTAAAAACACAATCTGGTATATTTTGCACTCTATGGTATGTTATACATATAGTACGACACATATCAATATACTTACGACAGCCTTTACTATATATTTAGTATTTTTGTGGTATATTTATTCAGTATATTTGAAAAGTATAATCTAGTATATGTGGCACTCTATAGTGTATTTTGAATGTAGCAGTATTTTAATCTACTAAATACAGCCTTTGGTACATTTTTTTTAGTATTTTGCGGTATATTAATTTGGTATATTTATGTTTTTATGTTTGATCTGTTTTCCAACATTTTCTCAAATATGTAAATTAGAATTCGGCAATAATCCAGCTGCGAAAATATAATTGAACTTAATTTCAGATCATTTTCCTTCTTCCCAAAGAGAGACAATCCACAGTTGTGCCCAATTCCCAACTCGTGTCGGACTTACGTCATTGGAAGTTTAACTGAACTTTAAATAGTTGAAACTATTTTCGTACACATTTCTTTTGGTGGTATGTGAATCATAATTGTGTTGTTTTTATCGGGGTGCGTTGCAAGTGTCGCTAATCGGCTCTTGGACTGCGGCGTTATGCATTCATTCAACATCACTTGACCCAGATCAAGGCGATGTTTTTTAACCACTGTTCGCAGTGCTACAATTGATCAAAACTTTAGTCGACGGGGACAACTAATGACGTCCCAGACAGAAAAAAGAGAGGTGGCATTCGAAAACTGATGATATCAGTCTTCGTAGTACATGAATAATGAATAACTGAATGAATAACTGAATAATGAATAATAATGCCTAATAACGCGACGCCGCAGACTGAAGTTGAAGTTGAAGCTGAAGATGGAGATGGAGATCGTGTCTTGTCTACAATGGCTACGATCCTCATTACATAAACGAGGCGCATTGCACCAATGATTGTCCCCTTCGCCTTGCATTCCACAATTCACCTGCTAGCAATTGGCGCAGACGATGACGATGACGACGTCGAATTAGCGTTAATTGTCGCAGCTCTTCAACACACGGTGACAATATTTTCAATCATTGCTCCCCCCGGCTGTTGCACAGTGGGCCAAAATGCCATGAGAATTGTTTGTCAAATTGTTGCTCTGATGTTTGTGCGGAGATATTCCAATACAAATTGTCCATTAGTCGAAGGTTTTATTTAATTGTTATTTAAATCTATAAATTGTCCTGTACGTAAAGGCTTTGTTTAATTATTATAAAATTTTGATTTACATTTGTCGAAAAAGTTTACAGCTGTGAGATTAACAAATAGCACAATCTTTTTTCTTACCTATTTTTTTTTTGATAATATAAAACTATATTATCTTATTTTATAATAAATATCTTAATTTAATAAAATTTGAATTGGGTTGATAAGTTAGGCTGTTTTTTTTCTAGTAAAATATTTCTGGCGGAAGAATTTTTGCAACTAATGGGAACTTTGTAGCAATCTGAAAAATATAGTTAATTAATGAATTAACTTAATAGTTCAACTCATTATTTTGCCTTAATTTCATTGATCTGCATAAGTATATTATTATTATTATTATTCCACTACAAAAAATAAATAAATGCAATTCAGTTCTATTTGATAGATTTTATGTTTCTTGCATGTGCTACAATATATTTTTAGGCAAACACTTACCGTCAATCATTTACTAGCGATCACAATTGAGTTTTAGTTATTTAAGCTTACCGCATATTTTGTTTCAAGGATTAAAAAATATGCGCATCTAATAAAATATAAGTAAAGTATATTTCAACATATGAAATTATGGTATAAATATTTGTTTGATTTGCCATTATTATTTATTATGTATTATTTTATTTCTTTCCTATAAATAATAGTATAAACTTAATATTTGGTTAACTTTGCATTATTAATAATTTTTTATTATTTTATTTCTTTGTATTTGATAGGTGCAAGTAAAATATATTTTCGACCTTATAAATCATAGGACAAACTTAAGATCTGTTTAATTTGTCTTTATAATATATTTTTTATTAAAAATTTGTGTCATGCTTGTGCGGTTTGTGCCCACTGTGCACTGTGCTTCGGCGCCCCTTTAACGCTTAACAAGATTGCTGCTGTTGCATTTGGCGCTTGCGTCGCTCGTTTAGTGAGAGTGAGATGGCGAGCGAGTTATTAGAAGAGAGAAAGAGAGAGCGAGACAGATATAAAAAGAGGTTGCTGCTAAGTTAAACTCATTATGCAATCGCGACATCGTTGCGCTTAATGCGATTGGAGTTGAAGACCCTTTTGGATTGCCTCCCTCCTCTTCTTCTCTCCTTCTTCACCCCTCGTTCCGCTCTTTACCAACACTGTAAAACTCTCTCGTTTAGGCTCGACGATGATTTTGTGTGTGTGGCGTCTTGTGGCCAAATTGGCCAAACAGCAAATGGCCCAAAACAATTGCGCTGCTTTCCATTGATAAATCAGCAAAAAAAAAAAAACCGAAAACACTTGGCCACAAATCAGACGCTTTTACCAGCAAATGGCTTTCAACAGCAAAAAAAATGCCCCCGCTGCTACTGCTTCTTCTTCTTCTTCAGTTTCTTTCTCTTTCTTTCTTTCTCGTATGCGCGAATGACGTTTTTTTTGGTTTTATTGTGGGAGTCGCAGTTATTTCAGCAGAACTCATGTGACAACAACAGCGTAGAAGAAGAAAAAGAAGAAGAAGAGGCGCACTGACCTGGCCCAAGCAGCCAGAGATGCTTTGCATAACAACGAAAACAACAGCAACAGCAGCAGCAGCATTTTTTCGGCTTTCCCAGCGAGTCACGACCATCGCAATTTTCTTGTCAAAGTCACCCGAAAAACGCGCAGCACACGCAACAAAACGATACAACAACAACAACAGCAGCAATACCAACAACAACAACAACAGCTATGCCAAAAACAAAAATATCTACTGCGATGACAAAAACAACAACAACAACAACAGGCACAGCACAATTTACAGCAATTACAACAACAACAAAAACGAAAATGTCTACCGCAATGACAAAAACAACAGTTACAGCAACAACAACAACAACATCAGCTTTACAGCAGCAGAAGTCAAGAAGCCAAGCAAACAACAACAAGAAAAGTCAAAAACACCAAACGAAGAAAAAGAAAAAGAAGCAGCGCAAATAGCAGCAACAACAGCAATTACAACAACAGCTGCGCGGTCAGCCGGCTGCAGGCAGCAGGCAGCGACTTCAACGTCAACGCCAGCGTCGCAGTCGATAGGCGGCAGCGGCAGCGACGTCGATGATTGCAGCGTGCTGATAACAACTATTGCAAATGGGGAGTTAACGGTTTTTTGCTTAGGAGATAGATTAAGAAGAAGAGAGAGAGAGAGAGCGAGCGAGAGAGGTGATTGTTCGATTGTTCTATAATTTAGCTAATAACAATAATTTGTTAAGCGTAATAATTATTTTAGCCCAATGAAATTACTAAAAACAAAATGGCTAAAAGCTTTTAAGCTTTTTATATTGCTCTTATTCTTACTTTCGTAAGAAGCTTTTACTAAAAGTTAGAGCAATAAAATATAAATACTCGAGTCATTAAATTAAATTTAGTATTTATTACTACATTTAATAGAATAAATAAATAAAATGTTAAGACTAAAGCACACACAAAATTAATAAAATTTATAAAACTTCTTAGAAAAAGTTAAATACGCTAATTACAAAATAATATTTAATCAATGTTATTAAGTAATAATCAAAAAAAAAAATCTAATTTCTAAAATATAAAGCAAAATTTAATCAATGTTTAATGAAAAACCATTTAATAATAAAATGAAATGCAAAAAATCAAACAAAAAGTAAATGCAGCAAAATCAATATTACTTTTTTCTAAATTGTGTTTAATCTAATAAAAAATAAAAACATAAGGAAATAAATTATTAAGCAAAAATGAAAACTATTAATAAGAAAACCAATCTTTAAATTTAAATGTCTAATAATAAGAAAAAAAATTATTCAATAAAAAATAAAAACTAATAAGATGAAAAATTATTCAAAAAAAATTGCAGTTTGTCGATTTTACAATTGTTAGCAGAAATAAAAAAAATGTGGTTGAGTGGGATTAGATTAAAATAAATTGCACTAAATAGATAAAAGTGTAAATATGTTAGTACAAATTAAAATAAAAAAACATTGACTGCAAATATTTTCTAGTTTTTGGGATAGTTTAAAATAAATTGCACTAAATACAATGCTAGATAAGATTGTAAAAAATCAAACCAATTCCAATTACTCATAAACCAAATAAATGCAAATTACTCATTAAAACTAAACGAATATTTGTAACTTGATTGGGAAGACAGCGATTAAAGATCAAATAATTGCATACGAAACTGCAAATAAAAAAAAAAAGAAATGCAATTTAACAAGTAAATCAAAACAATTCAATTGTGCAAAAAATAAAAAAAGAAAACATAAATAACTTGCAAAATAAATAAATAAATCACGATTATCTGTGTATGTAAATTGATCGACTTGCTTGAAGAGTGGAGAGTTGAAGAGTGGAGAGCGAAGAGTGGAGAGTGAAGAGTGGAGACTTGGACTTGGCGCAGCAGCAAAAGAAATAAAATAAAATGTAAAAGAAGAAAAAAAACTCCCGCAATTGTAGCTGCGATTGTTGTTGTTGTTTTTGTCACTGCTGTCGCTGCCTGCGTCGCTGCCTCTGCCTCTGCCACTGCCAGCACCGACTGCAGACTGGCGTCTGTGGCAGTTTCCATTTCATTTTTAAGCAAACGCTCGACGCGTTCAGCGTTTTAATATTTAATTGTCGTTGCTCGCGAGCGGTTCAAACAGCAACAGCAACCACAGCAATCACAACAGCAATCACAACAGCAATTGCCAACAGCAAAACGCGCGTTGATTTTTTGAGTGTATTTTATTTTTTTTGCAAGTGATTTTCTTTACTACTGTTTTTTTTCGAGTGTTGTTTAAACTGCTTCGATTTTTTTTTGGCGGTGCTTTAAAGGATATTTTGCGTAAAGTGTTTTTCGAATTTGAAATTTAAAATGTGGCACTTGAATGTGGCATTATTTTTATTGTGCGGCGTCGGCTTGATTGAGGCACGCAGCTACAGCAATGGATTGATCTTCTATGACCTTGCCACACACACACCTTACTTGCCACCAACGGTGAGCGTGTCCCGTGGCCGCAACTTGGCCAGTGTCAAATACTCCGAAAAGGGTTCGATTTGGTCCACGTTCGGACAACCTTGCGTCTGCCGCGGCGTGGCATGCGGCTGCTGTGCCGGCCTCAAGGTCGATCAGTACAAGTTCGATCAGAAGGGTGAGTAAATGAATGAGTGGGGAAGAGAGAGAAAGAGAGAGAGAGAGAGAGAGAGATATGGAGAGAGAAAGAGATAGAGATAAAGATAGATGTAGAGGTAGGGAAATAGAGATAGAGATAAAGACAAAGTTGAAATTAAAGAAAAAGTTAAAGACAGAAAGAGACAGATATAGATATAGATATAGATATAGATATAGATATAGATATAGATATAGATATAGATATAGATATAGATATATATATAGATAGATAGATATAGATAACATAATCATAGTCAGAGATAGAGATAGAAATAGGGGTAGAAAGAGAGAGAGTGGGTGAGAGAAAAAAAGAGAGATAGACATAGAGATACAGATGTAGATAGAGAAAGATAGACATAGATATAAAGATACCTATAGAGAAAGTGAGCGAGAGAAACAGACAGAGATAGGGATATATAGAGATAAAGAGAGCAATTAAAAAAGAGAGGGAGAATGAGAAAGATATAGAGAAAAGAGAGAGATTGAGATAAAGATGGAGATAGAAAAAAAAGGGAAGATAAGATAAGGGAAGCAAAAGAGAGAGAGAGAGAGAGAGAGAGAAGCGAGAGAGGGAGAGGAAGAGGAAAAAAGAGTAAGAGAAAGACAGAAAGAAAGATATATCGAGAGAG
The DNA here is from genome assembly GCA_023558445.1 of Drosophila pallidifrons. Classification (NCBI taxonomy): domain Eukaryota; kingdom Metazoa; phylum Arthropoda; class Insecta; order Diptera; family Drosophilidae; genus Drosophila; species Drosophila pallidifrons. Next base: position 28,013,970 of record CM042351.1, on the reverse strand, counting down.
AGAGAGAGAGAGAGAGAGAGAGAGAGAGAGAGAGAGAGAAAGCGATAGAGAAAGAGAGAGAAAACGATAGAGAAAGAGAGAGAGAGCAAGAGAAAGAGAGGGAGAGAGAGAGAAAGAGAAAGAGGGAGGGAAAAAGACGGAGAGAGAGAGAATGAGAAAGACAGAAAGATAGATATATATAGAGAGAGAAGAGAGAGAAAAAGTGAGAAAGAAAGGGAGAGAAAAACAGAAAGAAAGAGAAAGACGTAAAGCCAGTGTGTGGCATGACACAGCATGTCGTGACACGCTTGCATTTGCCAATCAAAATGCCACAAATTGTTTTGTGTCGCTTTGCCACCCGCAACTTTCCATTTCTCAGCTACGTACGTATTTTAATTTGTCGTTTCTTTCGCTGTTGCAGTTTGTGCGAACATCACTTTTGTGCCACAGCTGGAGGAGGCACAACTCGAGATGTATTTAAACGAGCGACCATCGTCCAAGTTTGGCATCTCGCTGCGCAACCCGACGCCCTTCTGCATACCCGTGATGATGGGCGTGCCGATGGCGATGTGCGTTCAGCTCACCGACATCCAAATGGTGGAGAACAATCTCAACATGTGCATGGACTTTGTGGTCCGGCTGGCCACAACGGATCTCTTCGAGATGCATTTCCAGTGCATGCGCATGGGACTGAGCGGGGTGCAGTATGTGGATAAGAATGGCAAGCCAGTGTTGCCCATTGGAGAGCAGCAGGCGGAGGATGAGGATGAGGTGGAGGAGGAGGAGCAGGAGCTGCTGGATCAAGATGAGCACACTGATTATGATTATACGGATGTGGCTGAGTCAGAGAAGCAGCAGGAGCAGGTAGAGGTTGATGAGGGGGAGGAGAAGGGGGAGAAGGAGCAAGAGCAAGAGCAGCAACAACAGCAAGAGGAACAAGAGCAGCAGCAACAGAATGAAGAACAACAGCAACAGGAGGAAGAACAACAGCAAGATGTGGAGTTGACAATGGAGCAAGCTGAGCAACAGAAGAAGCAAGAAGAGCAGCAGGAGCAGCATAAACAGGAGGAGAAAACAGAGGAACAACTTCAGCAGCAACAGCAGCAATCGGAGTTGGAACAGCAATCGGAGCCGGAGCCGTTGCCCATTGAAAGTGAAATGTTGATGGCAGGTGAAGAAGATGAAGCGGCAACAGAAGACTACGAAGAAGAGGAGGCAACCGAAGCAGAAGAGCTGCAAATGCAACAGCAGCAACAAGAGGAGCAACATCAACAACAACAAGAATATCAACAACAATCCCTGCAGCAACATCAGCAACAGCAAGAGCAAGAGCAACAACATCAATCCCAGCAGCAAGCACAACAGCAACCAGCAATGCTCAGTCTTGGTCAGCTTTATGGCGATGAGAGCGAGCCAGAGTTCAACGAAATAAGTGAAATAATTGCCAATGAACAAACAGCAGCAGCAATAGCAGCAACAACAGCAACAGCAGCAACGACAGCAACAGCCAAAAAACCAACAGAGCAAAAGGAGGCAACAGAGCAACAGAAACTGCAGGAGACAGTGCAGGCGGAGGCGGTGGCAGATGACGAAGAGGAGGAGGAGGAGGAGAATGAAAAGGAGGAGGAGCAGTCAAAGACTGAACAGCCAGAGGCGTCGCGTGAAGAGGAAGCAGCAGCAGCAGCAGTAGCAGTAGCAACAACAACAGCTGAAATAGAAAACGACATTGACAATGAGGTGAATGTGGATGATGACGACAAAGTTGAAGCTGCAGCAGAGGAAGCAGCAGCAGCGGCAGCCGAAGACATTGACATTAAAACGGAGGCAACTGCTGAACAAGAAGAGGAGGAGGAGGAGGAGGATGACGAGGGAACGCAGACGGAGGCAGCAGCAGCAACAACCGAAGAAGATAACGATGATAATGATAATGATGATGATGATGCAGCAGAAGATAATAAAGACGATGACCAGGAGGCGGCAATTGCCAATAGCAATGAAAGTGCTTCGAGGCCCAACAACAGCAGCAGCCATAGCAACAGCAACAGCAACAACAACAGCAGCAGCAACCACATTAACAGCAGCAACGCTTTAAACAATGAGCCAAATCGTCAAGCTGTTGATGACATAGCTAATGAGATACAACATCAACTGCAACAACAACAGCAACAAGAGGAGCAACAACAACAGCAACAACAACAAAAGCAACAGCAACAGCAACAACAACAACAACAACGTTGGCGTCGCTTGCGCTTGCGTCAGCGCAGCTTTGTTTAATTGCAACATTGCAACTGCAGCCGATTGTTATTAATTTATTATAATTGTTAATGAATTGTTAAATGCTAAATGCTTGTTAATTAATACTTATTTATTGCTAGCATAGACAAAAAATGCAACTTGAATCAAAATGTAACAAATTTGATAGAAAAACAAAAATAAAACATGTTTTAAACAATTAGAAAAGTCACACTATAAATTTATTTTGACTATTAATAAATTATTACTGTTAAATGATTGTTATTTATTTATTGAAACGCTAATAAAGAAAATATATAAAAAAATAAACACAAATGAAATCTATTTTAATTATTAATAGACTGCTAATGCTTATTAAAAATACTTATTTATTGCCAATTCCAATTGTATGTTCCAAAAATCGAGAAATTTATATTCAAAATTGTTCTTAGATTTGATTTATTGATTTGTGGATGCGAAAGTGGGCGTGGCAAACATTTGAAATAAACTTGATTTGCGTGCAAATACTGTCGACTAAAAATTATATATATCTCTTATAGTCTTTGAGATATAGGTGTTAATACGGACGGACAGACAGACAGACGGAGAGATTCCTTCTTCTGCCTATTATATGCATATCCTGAAGGCACAACGTTATAATGCCTTTCTACTTTATGTGTAGCGGGTATAAAAAAAGGGATGAACACAAAATCAAATTTTCACATTAATAAATTCTTGCTGCTTATTAAAAAATGATTAAAAAAAAGCACAAAATAGAAAGGCAATAAAATATATAAAACAAAATATTATGTATTGTATATGCGATAAATTTAAAAAAAAAAACATAAATAAAAGAAACCACATTTATTTGAATTATTAAAAAAATTGGTAATATTAAATGGTTGTTAAAACACTTATAAAGGTCAACAATATCATAAAAAAAAGTAATACGAAAAACCACAAAATCAATTTTAAAGAAAAAGAAAAACGAAATTTGCAGCAGCAGCAGCAATAATTGCAGCAAAAATTGTAGCAGCAAAACGATTGCAACTACATTTGTTGCTGCAATCAGTTTGCTGCAGCTGCAATCACTCCTCACTTGCAACTTGCAACTCTGCCACAAGGACACTAAACTAGAGCGCCGCGCGATCCACGTTCCTTGCGCTTGCGATGATAACGACGGAATTCCAATTGATAGCTGTTCACCGCATTGCACAGCTCCAAGTAGGCCAACAGTTGGGGCGAGTTCAATTTCCTGGCTATGGTATTGGTCTTTTGCAGTGAGTCCCTTAAGCGCTCGTGTCGATTGAGTGACGCATGCACCTGACAGATCAGAAACGAGGCATTGAAGCGCCAGATCAAGCTGTTGCAGGCGTTTGCTTCTGTGGCAACGAAATTCGAAATTGAAAAACTTCATTTGGAATCAACTGACAACTCAACTCACCTTTTTCCGCATTGCGTGCCATTCTCACGCATTTGCCAAAGTGCGACTCCTTGAAATGCTGACGCGCTATCGCAAACATCAGATAAGCTCGCTCGATGCCAAAGCGCGAGTGACGAAAGCGCTCCTTCAGTTTGTCGATGATTAAGCTGCAAGAGATGGAGAGAGGCGAGAGAGAGAAAGAGAGAGAGAGAGAGTGAGAAAAAGAGAGGCGAGAGAAGGAGGAAAGAGCGAGTAGAGCGAGTAGAGCAAGATTTCAAAATTTATCGATATACTAAATATAAGTTTATATATATTTTAGTATGTTGAAATTTATCGATATATAATACTAAATATGACTTTTTATATATTTTAGAATTGTTCCGACATTTTGAAATTGATCGATATACTAAATACGACTTTTGATATATTTAGTATTTTTTTGGTATATTAAAATTGATCGATATACTAAATATGACTTTTGGTATATTTAGTGTTTTTGGTATTTTGAAATTGATCGAGACTATACTAAATATGACTTTTGGCATATTTTAATATTTTGAAATCTATCGATATACTAAATATGACTTTTGTTATATTTGAGTAATTTTTTGGTACTTTGTAATCGATTGAAATAATTAATATCACTTTTGACTTGTATTTATTTAGTATCAATTTAAAAATATAAAATATACCAAAATATACCGAAACTATATATATGGCCTTTGGTATTTTGTAGTATTTTTTTTTGGTTTTAAGCCCTAATTACTCTAGAAATGTAGAGCTTTAAGAAGCACAAAAGAAAAGTTAAGTTACCACGTATTGATTTGAAGAATGTTGATAACAAACAGTAGTTAATATCTTTGTAACTTCATATTAAGTATACGTTTAGTACTTCTTACATCTTATTTTCATAACATAAGAAATTAAGACAGATTTCATTTGAATAAAATGAAAAATCTTGACTTATTGCGCTGTGAAATTTCTGGAGTACAGAAATTGAAAGAATTTACCGTTGGTGGTTTGGTAAAAAAGTCAAGTCTGCAGTCATATAGTTAAATTTGTATATTTTGGCAGCTGCATCATTTCCAATTTGGATGAATTGCTTCGGACACAGTCAGCCCCTAAACATAGCCTTAATCTCCAGTCCTGTATGAACAGTTCATAGAAACCCTAGAAAACACGCTCAGTCAAACAATTTTTCAAATTCAATAAAAGTTCTTAACTTCATATGGAAGAACTGTCAATCTAAATGGTTATCTGTCGTCTATAAACTGCTCTTAGTCTACAAACTTTTCCCAATTCAAGAAAAGTTCTTAACTTTTTATGGAAGAACTCATTTAAAATCCTAACAAGAAAACTGTCTTTTAAATAGTTGCTTCCTCATTAATCACTATCTTCATATGCGAATAAAGAACTGTCTCTTAAATACTTTATGCATATATAGATCGGTATTATTATTAGGGAACCAACCTCTCCGCATATGAAGATTGGGATTATTATTGAGGTTGCTTCTAATCCCAATCCCAATTCAAAGAACTGCCTTTTAAATACTAATACTGTACTAAATTTCATGTCTTTCAATTGTTTTCCCTTTGTACTTGAATTTTCTTCCCCTCGCCCACTTACGTGGAGTTTTCCGCACGTTCGGTAGCTTTGGCCACATCCTCGTACACGTTGTGACCACCGAAGATGCTGGAATGATTTCGCATGCGATCCTTGGGCAGTCTATAGAGTATGTCCTGATTCTTGGGATTCAAGAAGTCCACATCTTTGGGCACCGCATGTCGATCGATGTGAGCCAAGCCCAACATGTTGTACACCTCGTTGATGAACTCGAATTTCCAGGGCAATGTTCGTTGGGTTTTCAGCACAATTTTCGTTGACATTATGTGCTCCACATAGTCGGTGAGACGATCGATATTACGCTCAAGGCGCAGACGGCGAACGTCACGCAAAATGCGAAAACAATCACGTCTCGTCTGATACTCCACATAATACAGATAGTTCTCACGATGCTTTTCCCAAATCGGATAAATCGGCCTCCGAACATGCATCATTTTCTAAAAATTCGTACGGAATTACATATAATATATAGTATATATCTTGTTTCGATATGTTTACCATAAACTCTCGGACTATCGCATATTGTTCGCAGCTAAATTCGTGGATTTTGTCGGCAGTTTGCACGTAGAGCGGATTGAGCAACTGTTTGTTGTTGCGCAGTCCTTGCAACATTTTCACATCGATGGCACTGCTTCCCAGGTAATGATAGTTGTACACTTTCTCGGTGACACGGCGACGCGCTTGCTCCAGGGGGGATAGCGATATCTCATTCTTCAGGGTCACGCTCTCGACATCGCATTCCGATTTCTCGCGCAACCTCTGCCACATGGGGCGTGGCACAAAGGCGGCAGTTGTGTCACGATTGCGGAGAATCAGTGGCAGATTTTGCAGCATAAACGGATCCAGTCGACTCCCCAAACAATCGTCAAGCACTGTGTGGGTCTAAGAAGGGTACGAGGGGAGTGTAGAGAGAAAGTAGAGATGGAAAATGTGTTCAATAATAGAAAGAAAATAAAATATTAGCAAAAGAATGAGAAAGAAGAGATGACAAATTTAGATAAAAGATTCATTAACTATAGAGAAAATAAAAGAAAGGAAAATTTATAGAAAATCTATTCAGTAAAAGTTAGGAGAAGGTAGAAGGTATGGCAAAGAAGAGATGGAATATGAAGAAAGCAAAATTTGAAGAGAAATAGCAGTAAAGAATAAAGAACAAGTAAGAAAGCTACAGTCGAGTGTACTCGACTGTGAGATACCCGCTACCCATTTTGAATAAAAGAAATATATTTTGCGGTATTTTCTCAAAATATACCATACTGCAAAAATACTAAAAATATACCAAATGGTATATTTGGTATATCGATATAGTACACCATTCAAAATATACTATAGACGTCACAATGTACCAGATTGTCGGCCAAAGTAACTCAGACCCTAGTAAGTAGGCGCTTTTGCCCATACAAAAGTATTTCATTAATAACTTCGACAATTTTTATCTGATCGCAACCAAACTTTCAGAAGTCATAAATACTATAGTTATTATTCATTATTCGGAACTCTAGCTTTAAAATTACGCTTGTTATTCGATTTTTTTGAGTTGCGGGGGCGGAAGTGGGCGTGGCAAAAATTTGAAACAAACTTGATCTGCGTGCAAACATAACAAATGCTGTCGAAAAAAAATTAAAGTTCTATCTCTTATAGTCTCTGAGATCTAGGTGTTCATACGGACAGACGGACAGACACACAGACGGACAGACGGACATGGCTATATCGCCTCGGCTGTTGACGCTGATCAAGAATATATATACTTTATATGGTCGGAGATGCCTCCTTCTACCTGTTACATACATTTCCTGCCGGCACAAAGTTATAATACCCTTCTACCCTATGGGTAGCGGGTATAAAAAGTTACTTTATGGAGAAGAGAACAAAGAATGTGATGTATTAGCAGAAAAGCGTAAAAAGGAAAATTAATGAAAATAGACACTTAAATAATTGAAAAGAACAACATGTCTGATATAATAGAGAGACAATGAAGTGATCGCAGAAGAATGAGAAAGAGGAGTTGGAAAATTCAGATATAACATTGTAATCGAAAACTTAAAGCAAATAAAAGATAGGAGATGCAAAATAAAGAATAAACTCCTTTTAAGATTAAAGAAAACAATTTAAGCAATGAAAAAAAGTAAATGTTATATACAAAAAAGAAAAGAAAGAAATGTGATTAGTAGAGGAATGAGAAAGAAGAGTGAGAAAATAAACAGGATAAATAAAAAGAACAAATATAATAAGGAACGGAAAATGTGAAGTAATAGCAGAAAGAAAAGATAACAAATTCAACTACAGAACTACAGAGACCAAGCCAATCAAATACTGAATAGAAAATCCATTGCATAATAAGAGAAATGAGAACTTAGACAATGATTAGCAGTATTAGCAGAAGACAGAGAAGGAAGAATAGAAGGAAAAGCAAAATGTTGAAAAATATACAAGAGACTAAGCAGATGGAAATTCCGACAAGTAGCAAACACTACTGTGAAAATTTTTGAATAGTTAAAAAACAAGAATCTTTTTAGCGATCTTCCAAACTCACTAGAGCTCTGTGCTTCACGAAGCGATCGTGGATCGAGTGACCGCGAAACTTGCTCGCTTCGTTGTAGAGCTGACAGAGATTCTCCTCGAAGCGATTGCAATCGAGCAGCATGTCGCACTTGTCGAGTATGAGAGCGGAGTTCAATTGCCCCTTCAGCTCCATCAGCCGTTGCGCCTCCAACACATCTCTGTAAGCATCCTCATTCTGTGCCATGCCACGATGACACTTGCTCCGCGCATGCAACGTTTTATATGCCTCCAGTTGATAGTGCAGCGATTGTTGCTGTTGTTGTTGTTGTTGCACCGTTGATGATGGACGGAAGGAGGCAACCGATGGCAATGCCGTCGTGCTCCTAGTCTCCATCTCCCTGGACAATTCGAGGGCGCGACGAAACGATGCCAACGCCTTCTTGTTGCACAGCCGATGGCTGTAGTATTGTCCCCAATCCTTGAAGAGTCGCGTCTGGATGAATGGTGGCCAATCGATGCGTTGCCATGGCTTCAGATCCGGCGGCAGGCCGACGAAGACACTCTTTCTTATCGAACTGTCGCGCGACATCGCAAATTTATAATCGAATTATTGCTACACAACAAAATTTGCAAAAGTACACGTTAATTTTATATACGTCAAATTTAGACATAAATACAATCGAATTTTTTCTGTATTTTTTTGACAATATACATTTTTTTATTTGGTATTTCGCTATATTTTATATATCAAAGTAGGCAGCATAAAAAGTAGAGCAACAAAAAACTGAATGTAGATGAATTTTAAATGATTGTAGAAATAATAAAAAAAAAACTTTTTTGTTGAATTTGCATATTTTGTACAAATGCAAATTGCCTGTGTAACTTGTGTAATTTATTTATTTTAAAATAGAAAGTGTATTTACATATGTAAAATAAGAAATTGATAGAAAATCAGCATAATTAAATCTGGATGTATATGTTAAAGTGTTTAATTTTGAACAAGCCAGATACGCACAACGCTTTAGCAATGTTATCATTTAAATATACACGTAAATATACCAAAAAAATACCACACCAATAAACAAAAAATACCTCTAAAATACTAACATATACCTGACACATGAAATATATGCAAATATGTCGAAAAAAAATACTAAGATATACGAAACGTTTTGATTTTTATACAGATAATCCAATACACCATATTTAATATACCGAAAAAATACCTCACACATATTCATGAAAAATACTGAAATATACAACATGCTTTATTTTGTATATCGATAATCCGATATATTATATAATAAAAATATACCGAAAAAAATACCTCAAAAATACTAAAATGTACGAAACGCTTAATTTGTGTGTTGATATCATACAATGTATGTAAATATACCAAACCAAAAAATACTCACAAATATACATCAAAATATTGAAATATATTAAACGCTTTAGTTTATATGTTGATAATCCGTTAATACTACTACATATAGAACACAAAATATTCGTGATTGCCTACCAAAGCAATAAAGACCCTATTTAAAATTAGTTCTTTGATAACATCAAAGCTTTTTAGCCGATCGCAATCAAATTTTCACGGATCATTGTCAAGAATGTAGAAAGGCAACACATATAAAAGTTATTTACACATGACGATAAATTGAAAAATAGCATTTAAAAAACAAATAAATAAAATAGGAAACATACGAATTATTTATTTATTATATTATATTTATGAGATGAGCAAGAGCAACAAAGGCTTTTATACTAAGCATAATTATAAATAATCTGTACTTTAGATTGTGACAACACAAAATGCAAAATAAACAAAAGTGCATATGGAAATGTTAAATTGCAAAAAGTGTTAACAACTCAGTCCCACATCTAACTAAATCATATACAACATTGTAAAATAATAGTAAAGAAAATGCTGAAAAGCGGCAATTGAATTCGCATCTATGTTGATAATCGCAAAAGTGCGCTTCCCATGTTTAGGCTCAGAGCAGAGCACAACTCTGACCAAGAAAGCAGCTTCATGGTGAATCTGCAAAGTTTTTGTTTTGTTTCTTTTGCTTTGTTTCTTTGGCATGGAAATTACAAAGTACTAAAGATAAACTTGAATGGAAAGTGAATTTTGTGGCTTATCTCATCATTTGATTTGCGCAATCTTTTCTTTTATTATTACTCGTATTTTGGGGGGATTCTCTTTGCAATGCATAAAAAATGACGCAATGAACTAGAGACCGAGACGGAAAATAAAAAGTCGGCAAGTTCAACTGATCTCTTCTCACGCCTACGCGAGGGGCAAAACGAGTGTCTGAAGGGGGGAACTTGAGTGGGGGGTAAGCTTTTCACACACAGATCACTTAACACTGTCGGCCACGGTTCAGGCAAATGAATGTCGTCGTCTTTGGGGCCAATGTTCACGCAGCGAAAAACTATTTGAAATTCCCCCCTTTAGGAAAACAAAAAAGAGTAGCAACGGCAACGGCAACAATAAAAATAACAATAACAAATAATGACAAGCGTCATAATCGGGCAATATTTACGAGCATTATTATATAATTCTCAGCTGTGGCCAGTCCAAATTATTTAATTACTTTATTTTTCTATCTCTTACCTAGCTGCTTTTGCTTTTTTTTTTTTTTGTGTCGTTTGTCGTTTGTCTTTTTTCTTTTCTGGTCAGCTAGACTTGGCCCAGTTGTCGGGCAACGACAACAATTTTACAACAATTATTACAAATATTTGCTTAAAATGTAAACTGCTTAATTGTTGTCATACCCTCCACACACATTCTACAACCTAAAAGTGGGTATGGTAGAAACAAGTTTTGTAACTGAAGTAACTTATCGAAGTAAGCTTTGAAATTTAAGGCGAAATTGCGGTGACTTTGAATGAAAACACAACGATAGCCATTTCACTGAATGTTATCGATAACAATACATAGTAATATAATAATCGATAGCACTACAAATTTATTTTGAAATCGCATTAAAAAAGAATAGCCGAAATATTTAACCAGGAAATGTATCAAGCAAAACTCAAATTCTTCATCCGAATTTAAGTAACCGATAGTAATAAAAATGTATTTTTTTTTATCAAGTTAAAGAAGAATTATTTTCTTTGGCTTTAAATAAAACTGTGTGTCATATATCTTTACACAGACATTTATAGCAAACTAAATTCATTAAAATAGAGGCGATTGAATGAAAATTAAATATCGATTGTAATTTGATTAAATTTTCGGGAATCAATTAAAACTATCGATAGTAATAAAGCCGAATTGCAGAAACATTTCATTGGTTTTTATAGAATATTTTATACAGAAACATTTCATTGGCTTTATAGAATAATTTATACATACGAGTATATTCAAAAAGAGCAAATAAATATCGATAGACACTTGAATTACAACTGTCGATAGTATAGTAATAAAGTAGAATTGGAGAAACATTCTTTCTATCAATTTAATAGAATACAGAATTGCTTGCTCTATTTACAGGGTATTTGCGAGCCGTGCATTCGCCGTGCTGTGTGTTACTTTTGCTTCACATAATTGTGTGCATTTCTTTTGTTTTCTTCATTGCTCGCGCTTTGCATAAGCGGAACACGACGAATTTCAATTTAGTTGACCAGACTGCCTGATCCATCCGCTGGCATTTTGAGCGCTTTTTTGGCTAAGTCTTGGATGGAGGAAAGAGAGGTAGAAAGAGAGAGAAAAGAGATCTTGGCAAGCGCGGCGCAAAACTCTTCATTTGTATGCCACATGGGGCTGGCTGTGGGTGTCTCGCTTGCGGAAAGAAAGAAAGAAAGTAACAGAAGACAGCGACGACAGTAAAAATGAAAAAAAAAAAACCAAAAACTGTTGCACGAGCTACGCCACTTGAGCGCCAATTAAATGTTGCTGCTGCTGTTGCTGTCATTGCCATTGTTATAGTTGTATTTTTTGTTTTGTTATTGCTTTTGCATTGATTTGATTGTTTGCTGTCTTCATTTTTATTTGCCAAAATAATAAATAAATACGAAACGACACACAGGAAACTAGCGAACTGTGGCGAACTGACTGACTGACTGACCAACTGAGTGACTGACTGACTGGCATAATGCATTGCATGCCAATTGAGTGACCATAAAACTGTAAGCACAGCACAGTGCATGCTCAACCGTCAGTTGGAGAGTCGCTTGCTTATTTGTTCGATGCCAAAGCCGAAAAGGAAACTCACTTGGCACTCGAAACATTGCGAACACTTGAGCACGAGTTCAACGACAGCAAAAGTGAATAGAGAGTGAATGAATAGCACACATACATACATATATGTTATATTTGATTCACTTTAAAATAATACAATTGCCCATTTATCATAAGAGTAAAAGTTTAGCAAACATTTGTTTAGCACGCTGTTGAGCTGGCATTAATTGAATTCATATCTATTTGCTCACATAACAAATTCAATTTTATTATGCACTTCAATTTCTTCTTTTCGCAAAATTATTTTAATCACTATTTTATTAGGTATGACAGACATTAATTAGATTTTAATTTAATTGTATTTGCTTAACTTTTCCAATTCAGAAGACTAATATGCAAATTGTTAATTTAATTTGTTTATTTTTTATTTAATTTCTATTTAAAATAAACAAATGCAAAAAATATAATTTTGTGCGATATCTTATTTCATATTTACTTAGAACTGTAAATAGTTTAAGTCATACCTTCATAAATTCATTTTATTACCAGCAGAGAAAATATCAATTGTGAAGAAATTTGAAAGATTTGGTTCTTCAATCATCGTTTTCATATTAAATATTCTTCTTAAGACAAAAAAAATTTCAAATTTAAGAAGTATGTTCTTGTTTGTTAAAATGTTAGAACTTCTTTTAATTTGAACCAAATTAATTCAAAAGGGGAAAGTGTTAAAATTGTATAAAAGCAAAAATGAATAAAAATTGCAAATATTAGAAACTTTAGAATGCTTGATCTTGATTTAAGATTTTAGTTCAACTTGGAGAAATTAATCTTGAATTTCGCGAATCAATCTAGAATTGTTGTAGAATTTTAATCTTGATTTAAGAATAAACATTCTTGGTTCAATTTTGACATCATATAATCTTGATTCAAGATGTTATTCGTGATTTTAGCACGTTTTTTCATTTTGTGTGCCCTTAGAATATTTGTTATATTGGCTTTAAAGTTTGCATATTTAATTGATTATCAACTTTACCACTTTAAACATTATTCTCGCAACTGCATTGAATAGATCACATGCTAGGCAATCCATAATATAAAATGAGCCACACTTTGTGGCGTGTTGAGGCGCATATAAACACTCGACAGTGAAGAACACCTTTGGGCCAAATTAGTTGGCACTTATGTTATAGTAGGTATGTGGCATCAGCATCTCATGTGTTGCCTGTTGCTTCAGGCTGCCACGAGCAGCACTCAAAAACAGCCGCAACGCCACTCAAGGCAGCAAATGGTGGCAAAGCAAAGCAAAGCAAAGCGGAGAAGCGCAGTGAACTGCAATTACATGCTGCAAATTGAGTGCAGCATGCCTCATGCCACATGCCACATGCCCCTTACTTACTTACAAGCAACAAACAACAACAGCAGACACCTGGCCTGGTGGTCACTTTGAATCTCGGGTGTCAAATGCATTCGCTCCTTGCTGCCGGAATTAGCATGCAAATGCAACTCGAACTCGAAACTCAAACTCAAACTCGAAAGCAAACACAAATTCATATTCGCAATCGTATTTGGTATTCGTGAATTCCTGCTATTGCTTTACTACTTTATCGAGCTGTAAATTCAAGTGCTATTTCACACTGCCAACTTGCAACTTGCAACTGGCAGGCGATTAATCTGCCAACAAATAGCCAACTGAGAGACACTGCGAGGGCGGCCTAAGAAATTGCTTCAATTTTAAATAAACAAATTTTGCTCAGTACTATAATTCACATACTGATAAAGAATAAAAAAAAAGAAGATGTTCTAAAACCAAGATTTTAGTCTAAGCACAAAGAATTTGAATCTAAAAATGCTTACGAAAATCTTGAAGTAAGAAGACCCATCTTGATTTCAGGCATATTTGAAAAGCAAGTTCTTTTATCAGAGACTTTTGTAACTTAACTCTAGTATTTTAGTTTTTATTTCGAGATCTTGGAGGTTATTTTTTTTTTTAAGAATAATGTCATTTCTTAGTATTTTTTAAGAATACAATTATTAAGAGAATTTGGCCCGATTTTAGAAACTATTTCGTACATAGAAAAGTTTAATGTAATGCGGTCACACTGTTATTTTTTGACTTTGTCAAGCTAGAAATTTAATTACCAAGTTGAAAGCTGCAGTCGAGTGTGCTCGATTGAAATATACCGTGAATAAAAATAATACAGTATTAATTTTAAAATATATCAAAGTAATATACGGAAGCATTAAGTATATATTATACCAAATGCTACATATGGTATATAACATAGATATAATAATACATTCAACTTTTATCTATAACATACTCTAAATCAAATAGCAAAATTGGTTTTGTGTTAAAATGTTATATAATAATAAAAATTAAGTTGGTGTTAATTTTAATTATATTTTAAATTTTTCTTAAATACTCAAGTAATTACTAACAACAACAATATAATTTAAGCATTTTTCATATTTGTGTTATTATTTATTTATATATTATTATTGTGTTACGCTGATTACTTATTAGCTCACCCTCGCAACAGTTATATAGAAAGCATCGTTAGCTGGTGAATTTGAATTGAGAATTATTAAAGCGTTTGACAGAGCGACACTTAAAGTCCGACTTTCAGTTGAAAGCCACAATAACAGTAAAGTACAATTCTAATAAATAATAACATAATAATACTAATTCTTGAATTGAAAAGCCTATAGATAATTAAATTCATTCATTTATAAAAATAACTAGGCGAATGTGCTTGCCTATGAAATACCCGCTGCCCATTTTGAGTAACATAAAAACGGTGCAGTATTTTTCGTAGAATATACCAAATTAATATGGCGAAAAAGTACTACTAATATACACATACATTCAAAATATACCATAGAGAGCTAAAATATACCAGATTATCAGCCAAGAAACTAAGACCCGTATACAAAAGAATAAAAATTCTAAATAACTTCTACAATTTTTATGTGAGCACAGCCAAATTTTCAGGAATCATAAAAACTGAAGTAATTATTGTTATACGGGGCGGAAGTGGGCGTGGCAAAACTCGAAACAAACTTGATCTGCTTGCAAGCATCAGAAGTGCTGTCGCAAAAAATGTATTATCCCTATCTCTTATAATCTCAGAGATCTAGGTGTTCATACAATCGGACAGACAGACAAACGAACGTACATGAATAAATCGTCTCGGCTGTTGACTCTGTTCAAGAATATATATAATTTATAGGGTCGGAGTTGCCTCTTTCTGCCTGTTACGCACATTTCCTACCCTTCTATCGTAAGGTTAACGGGTATTAAAATGAATTTGATTATTATAAAGAGCTCCAATTCATTTGAAATTTTATGCCACGCAATTTCCATTTAGTTCTTTGTCATAATTATGAAAAAGAAATGCAAAACAATAATTATTCATCGCAGCCTTCAAGTTGCATAAAGTTAGTATATTACTTTCATAAATTTGCAATTTCTAGAAACTTTTCTTTTGACTTGAGCATAAAATGAAGTCAACTGCGATGAGATCTTTATTTTGTCTAATTAAATTAAAGAATAAGCAAATCGTTGATGAATTTTATATAATTTTAGATTTTAAATGCTTTACATTTTATTATACTTTTATTACATTATTAGATTGCAACGGTTACTGCGCTTCTAATGCTTCCCATGGCTGTTAGTGCAACTGTTATTGTTACTGTTAACGTTACTGTTAATGTGGCTGCTACAGTTAGCTTCACTGTTAATATTATTGCTGTAATTATTGCGCTGTTATTGCAATTGATGTGTTGTGTGTTTGTATTTTGTCTTATTTCTTGTGTTATTCGACGCAATTTACTTTTTTCTGTGGCACAAATGTGGGCAAAGTTAAGCTGTGCCATGCCCCAGCCTGGCCACACACAAACACACACACAGACCTCCACACATACCTAGGAAAAAAAAAACGAGAAATGTGGCGCGGGGCAAGTCGCCAATTTAATCGGGACTGAACACACGAGGCGCCAATTCGAGTCGTGTCGTGTTCGTTGCAGCATCAGCATCAGCAACAGCAGCCAACGACTGAGTTCTTCAGTTCGCATTTGTGTCGCCCAGTGGCAGGTTGTCTTGCCTCACGCGTCCTGTGGCCTGCCGCAGATAGAAATTCAAACAAAATCCGAGCGACGTACAAAATAACAGTTGCAAATTTGAAACGAGGCGTTGCCAAAAAAAATAAAAATTGCTCTTCTTTTTTTGTGTTGTTGTTGTGGACATCTTCACACACGCTGTGAGTATTGATGTGAACATGCACCTCATAGAAGACTGTGACTAGCTTAAGTATGTGTGTGTGTGTGTTTAGTTGCAACATGTGGCGGCGATTAACTTTCGCCGTTTAAATCCTGTCTTTCTGTTTGTCGAGTGTCCTTTTTCACATTTTGACATTCGGACAAAAGCCTCTGTAATCTTTCACGCCTGCCACCAGCGCCGTGCCGCACGCTGTGGCATGCCTCATCTATTATTTAGCTGCACGAAAGTCAACAAAAAAACCCGAAAAATAAGGCGAAAAATAAATATAAATAAATGAAAGGCAGCAAATCAAGCATACGCCGCATTAACACGAAGAGTGTCACTTGCCATTTGCATTTCATCTTAGTTTGAAGAGCATTGTACAGTTGCAAGAGCACTGCTGGATGGTCTTCTTCGAGCTGATCTTAGCTTGCGAGTGATTGTCTTCGTTTGTTAGCTGGCAATTGCATAATGAGTTTGCCGGCACAATAAAGTGAACTTATTATCAACTCTCTGTCTGTAGTTGCCCCAAACTGGGGCATGCCACACACCCTTCTCCTCTCTCCACTGCTGTGTGCAACAGTCTCATTTTATTATATTCTTTCGCTTGTCCAGTTTAATTGGCTTAGTGCGGCTTAAAAGGTAAGGCTTTAAGTGGCAACAAAACGTCGCGACGTTGCGACTTGAGCACATTGACCTCGCCTCGCCTCCCCTACGAAGTGGGCGTGGCATCTGCTACCCTCATGTTGTCGCCACGTCTCTGTTGCTAGGTCGCTAAAGCGTCGTTAAACGCGCCGCATTAAATTATCTTTAGATTTATGGCCTTTTGCCTCACACACACAAAACTGCGGCGCATCATCAAAATCAGAAAAAAAATTAATTCTCATAATCCAAGATTTTTATCGTGCATTGTTTTTCATTTGCAAATTGTTGCTTGACGGCGAACAATTTCTTCTCTAAATATGCTACAGAAATTACTCTTAAAAAATACTTGATGATAAAATATTATCAAACTGTCTCCAGTTCGCACTAAAAATACTCGTACAAATTATGACTGCGAGATATTAGGACATATAGTATAAAATTGTAATTCTTAGTAATGTCTTCAAATGAAGAGTCCGCATTTCGAATTAAGGATTCTACTAAATTTAAGAAATATTTAAACAAATTTCTGCGCTATGAAAAGTTATATGTTAAATATGCTTTTTGGGACTATATATTTCATACACTTGGTCACACTTTGTCAAAATAAGCGCATACAAAAACACTGTGCGAATTTTGTATTGAGAAAATATTCTACTAAATATTGGGAATATCTAAAATTATTTTTGTCTGATGAAAAGTGTCATGCTAAATATGCTTCTAATACCATATATTTCACACACTTGGTCACACTTTTAGTAAAATGAGAACCAAACAGCAATGTGATTGACGTTTAAGAGTAATCTAAAAATTTATTAAATATGGTTTTATACTTAATAAATATATAATTACATTTTTGGGTTGTTTAAGAAATACTATTGTATGGCAAATTACACCTACTGCAATAGGGCCCTATCTGACAATCTGGTATATTTTAGTACACTATGGATTAATACGAATGTAGCACTTCATCGATAGCCTTCAGTATATTTGTAGTATTTTATAGCATATTATTTGGTATATTTTAAAATGAATACTTTACGGATTTTACTCTTTATTCAAATATACCAAATATAACCTTCGGTATATTGTAGTATTTTTACAGTATTTATTATTTGCTATATTTTAAGAAAAACACCGAACTGTTTGGCTTTTATTCACTATGGATAGCGGGTATCTCACAGTTGAGCACACTTGAGTGTACTTCGTAAATTATTTTGTTTAATATATTTCAATCACACTTCTAGTGCCTTTGATAGATATTAAATATGTTTTGAGGCTTAATGACAATTTTTGCTACATGAAAGAATTAAAACTAATGAGCGCATTTTGTCATAAAAATAAATATTTGTGTTAAATCGAATTTCCAGGAAAAAATGGAATTGTGATGAGAAACAAATGAGCACATTTTATATTCAACAAATATTTCTCTATGTTTAAAGAAAATTATGCTGAGTAGAGGAAATATTAAAACATTCCCGTCACACATTAAAATGATATGTTTATTATTAAATTGCGTTTTGGGTTTAATGCTTATGTACCTACAATAATATTATTGCCGCGCGTTAAAATGTTATTGTTATGATTTAATTGTAATTTGACATTAATTCTAGGAGACACATTTTTATGCGAGAAATATAAACTGGTATTATACATCAAATTTAATAGTTGCCAATAAATGTTGTTCAACGTGTAACGCAATGTGATCTGAGCCAGCTAAATCAGACTAAAGTGTATGTATATGGAAAGTAAGCAGACGAATTCTGGTTTTTGAATTGCTGGAATGCCTGAGTCCTGAGTTTGTGCTCTCGTTTCAATTATTGCTCTCCAAATGAAAAGTCCTAAATAACGTTTCAAATGAGATTTAATGGCCGAGGCAGAGCCAAAAGTCCAAGCACAATTGTGAGCAATGTGTGTTTGTTGCCTGCTTTTAGGTGCTTGACTTCACATAAAGCTAAACAAGAAAGAAAAACAACTTAGAAAGCTAGAATTTTGTGTGCTCGACTGTGAGATACTCGATACGCATTTTGATTTAAGGCAAAACAGTGTGACAATATTTGAATATATCCAAAAATACTGTAATATAACACATATCATTATTTGGTATATTGGTATACTATTGCATTTAAAATATACCATACAGTATTACAATATACAACAATATTCGAAAATCATTATTGGTATATTGATATACTATTAAATTCAAAATATAGCATAAAGTACAATATGACATTATTCTTAAAATATACCAAACTAATATACCAATAGACCTATTTGGTATTTTGATATACTATTCCATTTAAAATATATTATAGAGTACAAAATATATCAGATTGTAATGCCGCTACCCATTTTGTATTAAAGCAAAACAGTGTGACATTATCGTAATATACAAAAAAAAAATTACTAAAATATAACAATCGTATTATTTGGTATATTGACATATTATATTATTACTTGCAAAATATACCATAAATTACAAAATGTTCCAGATTGTTATCAGTTTTTTTTTTCATACAAAATTATTCCTTGAATATCTGGGGACAATTTTTATCTATCCACAATCAAATTTTTGAGGGAATGATATATATTCTCTTTAAAATTGCTCTTAATATTCGATTTTTCCCATTTTGATGTGACCGAAGTTGGCGTGGCACAAACTTAAAGCAAACGTCTCACAGATCTAGGTGTTTCTACAAATTACCTAAATTTTCTGGTGGGCACAAATTTAGAATTCCCTTCTACCCTGTTGGGGTAGCGTGTATAAAGCGAGAAGCCGACTTGCATTTGCTTTTGATTTATGTCAGCTTTGCAGTAACTTTTTCTATTTCGTTGCTGCAAGATGCTGTACTTTAATAAGGGCAGCTCCCGAGAGTGTAGAGCGGAGCGATGTCTGCTAGATGAGAGTAAAAGTCTTTTTGTCAGGTGCGCCTAAAAGTAGACTACAATTTGCCATTTATAGCGACAAAGTGGGCAACAGCTGAAGAGCTCTCAAGTTGCCGCACAAGTTGTTGTACAACGCAACAGGCACAAGTACAAGCTTAAGTCTTACCTCCTTCTCTACCACTCTCTGTTGCCACACCTCTTAAAGTTGGGTTAAGTCAACTCGACTGCGATTCCTGTTCATCAACGCAAGAGCGAGAGTTTTATAAATTCATTAAGCGCCTGAAATATGCATAAACATAATTTGGTTTTGTAATTAACATTTTTTGAGCAAAGCCAACGAGCAAAGCTGCAGCTGCTCTTCATCTCACTTCTCTTCGTTTTTTTTTTTGTTTTTGGTCTGTCACACGCGGCGTATGAGCAATGCGGTGCTAACCAAGCAGTTTGCCTTCAACGTTTTCCCGCTAATTGAATCACTTTTGTCCATCTTCCCTTCTAGCTGTCCCTTTTGTATGTTTTTATTTTTACCGCCGCCGTTGCTTTAATTAAGCAACAAAAAGAAAAACAACACAAAGTGTGGCAAGGATTCAACTATATTCCATGTTGCTTAACCAAAACACGTGCTTGAATTTCTCTACGAAAAATTCGTGCAGCCAAAAACAAAACCAAAAAAAAAAAAAAATAAATAAATGGGCAAGAATGTGGAAAATGTTCAAAATGCCAAAGGGCCTAAACGCGGTGTTCTTGTTGCCGCTGCTGGTGTTACCCCCTCCCCCTCGAAAAAGTGGTATGTGGGCGTGGTCAAGATCAAGTTATGTTCAACTTTTGCTTTCAAGCACGACGACGACGACGACGCGCTCGTCATACATATTTGTGTCATCCTGGCCAAAAAGGCCTTGCTAACTAGTGCAAATATATGCAGTGAGTAGCATTAGGGTTGCACACTTCTACATACAACACTTTAAATTGAATTCAACCTCAAGGAACTCTGAGTGTGGCCACATTAGAGAGCCTAACATTCTCGTGCTGTTTCTTCTATACGCTAGCTTCGAAAATGAATAGAAATGCATGGAAAGATCTTCATATAATAAGCTTTTCTTCTTTCTTATTATTAAATAATAATTCAGTAATAATAATATTCTTAATATATCTTCTGATATCATTAAAATAGTTTTCGACTTTTGTGATACATTTAGAAATCGTTTGACTTTCGTAGAATATAAATTTCCTTTCGATATCAGTATCTTATTACAGATAATTGAAAATAGTTTTTGACTTTTAGCACACTCTAAAAACTCATTATACATTCGTAATTTGTGGATAATATTTAATATATTGAAATATAGAAGATTTAACTGCGTATTCTAGTAATTTCAGCATAGTTTTTTTGAATTAGAAGTTGAAATAGATCTTGATTTTAGGCATACTTCAAAAATTCATTTACTAAAATACTAAATATATAATGTTGAACTGCGTATTTTAAAAATTGCATGACAAATAGTTAAATGAGTCTGTAGTAGCAAAGGGTAACTTCGAACTGATTCTTGGGAATAGTTCTCGACTTTTAGCACTGTTAAAAAAATCATTTGACATTCGCAAATTGCAGAATACAAATTGTATATTTAATATACTGAAACATTGATGATTTAAGTGCATATTCTAAAAATTTCAACATATTTCGTTAATAGCTAAGAAAGTCTTTAACAGCTTAGATATTATCTAATAGATAAAACAATTGTTGACTTCATTCGTTATTTGTGAATTACAAATGTAATATTTAATATACTGAAATGTACACCTTTGAATAGCATATTCGCTAAATTTGAGCACTATTGCGTGACAGTTTCAAAAGTCTAGGGTATGTGCCTAGTCGTACACTGCCGTCTAACCACATACCCGGAATTCTTTATACCTTTTTGTCTATATTTCTTCTGTATTTCTTTGCCACTTGTTGAAACTCATTAATTTCTGATGATGGGCAAAAAAGTTTTTCGTTGATTCCAATTGTAAAGGATACGTGCTGACCTTTTTTTTGTATATTCCTTGTGGGCGGGGTGGCGGTGAGGGGGGCGTGGTCGTATGCATATCCTTGTAGCTGTTGCTGAGCATTGTTCTGCCTACATTTATTTGCGTTGAGTATTATTTAATTTACATGAAAATGTCGGATAGAGACAAAACCTCTTTCTCTCTGTGGGAGGGGGGCGTGGCTGGGTATATGGTATGGTTAACAGCTCTATAAGCACAACCAACAAGAACAATGTGCGGAGGAAGCACGCAGCATGCTTGATATCGCGCTGTTGCCATCCCATTCGAAGGCAGCTGTGCAGAAACCGGCAGATAATCTAAGCAAAACAATGCAAACAGCAACGACAGCAACAACAACAGCAACAAGGATAACAACAACAATAGCAACAGCAACAGCAGCAGCAGCAACAAGAATCAGGCTGCTGATGTGCTAAGGATCCACGAGCTGCAGTTTATCTGACTCTGTCTCTGTCTCGAGTGTCCTGCTCTAGAAATGCAACCCACAGTTGATGCGACAGCACTTGCTCGCTCTGTTGCAAGACGAAGAAGAGGGGCTGTGGCATGGGGGATGGAGGGAGAGCTATTTGCTGTGCTCTAAAAGCATGTGGCTTTGACTTAATGTGCATAGTTCGCAGCCAAAGCAACAATATGCCAACTGCTACTCGCGTCTTGCTGGACAACAGCATCGAGACACAACACTTCATGATTAGCAACACGACTATTAGATATCCTGTATATTCCAAATTACAAAATAATGATGTGCTCGAACTGAGGAATTCTATTAGTTCCTCTTAATTCGAGTTCAATGTTATTTGACGCTTTTCCCAAATGAGCGAAATAATTAATATCGTAAGGTACACAAATTTTAGAGTGACCGTTTTTAGCAACCTTTATGTGCCTAAATTTGTCACGTAAATTGTAAAGAACAAAAAAAAAACCATGGCCACATCACTAAAAGATACGCGAAATAAAAAGTTAAATTATTGAAGGAAATTGATGAACAAATATAAATATATAAATAACATTAACAGCACATGCATGGAAATTGAGAAATATACCAAGCCTCATTGCATTTGAAAAGCTTTTATTTCTCTCTAAGAACCATTGAGCAATTCTAATTTAAGTATGAGGTGATACATATGTAAGTACCCTGTTGGTTGATACCCAATTATCAGTTGTGCAGGTAACCATATAAGTGCATTGTTAAGTTGTAGTACTAATAGATATTCTGCGCTTCAAACTTTTAGTGCTACTCCATCGGGTTGAAGTTTGTGCCTGTAACGATTAAAGCTAGCTGGCTAGAAGTAAACTTGATTATTTCATTTAAGCTTTCAGTTTCTAACTGATTTTATTTTAATAAATATAATTTTTCTACTATTTTTTATGTTTATTTAAAAAAATATTTTATTGAGTGCTCCTCGACCTTAACAAGTCAGAATATATATAAGCTTTTCTTTTTTTTTTATACCCGCTATCCATAGGGTAGAAGGGTATTATAACTTTGTGCCGGCAGGAAATGTATGTAACAGGTAGAAGGAAGCAACTCCGACCCCATAAAGTATATACATATATTCTTGATCAGCATCAACAGCCGAGACGATCTAACCATGTCCGTCTGTCCGTCTGTGTGTCTACCCATCTGTCCGTATGAAACACTGGATCTCAGAGACTATAAGACAATAAGAGATAGAGCTAAAATTTTTTATCGACAGCATTTGTTATGTTTGCACGCAGATCAAGTTTGTTTCAAATTTTTGCCACGCCCATTTCCGCCCTGCAAATCAAAAAAAGTCGAATAACAAGCGTAATTGTAAAGCTAGAATTTTGGTCGAAGTTATTAAAGAAATACTTTTGTATGGCCAAAAACGCCTACTTACTAGGGATTTAATTTGCTTTGGCCGACAATCTGGTATAGTGCCGTCTATGGTATATTTGGAATGCGGTACTATATCGATATACCAAATATACCATTAGGTATTTTTGTTAGTGTTTTAGTATATTTGGTATATTTTAATAATACCCAAAATATATTTTTAGTATTTTTGTAGTATAATTGGTATGTTTTGAGAATAATACCGCAAAATATAATGCTTTTATTCAAAATGGGTAGCGGGTATCTCACAGTCGAGCACACTCGACTGTTGCTTTCTTACTTGTTTTATTTTAAATTACATTTTTTGGAAACTATTAATCCTATTATTATTGTATTAGTCAATCCTATCAAATAATTGAGCAAATACACATTTATTCTTTAGCGAACCTTACATTGTCAGTGCTGATTGCCAAATGTTGCAATGCCAAATATTTGTAGAGAACAAACACAACTCGTTAAATGCTTTAGCAACACATGCATTTGCGCTCGTTAAGAAGAGTATTTACAGGGTATTAGAGAGAAACAGAGAGAGAGAGAGGGAGAGGATATAAAATAAAATGAAGCAAGCGAAAGCAAAAAAGGTTGACAGCGCATAAAAAATGTTCGTGAATAAGATTGTTACGACTTGGGGGACTCCCCGCGGTGGCAACCGAGAGTCGTCACTAGCAGCAAATAGAGACGCGAATCACCACGACAGAAAGAGAGAGATGGGTGTGTGCAAGAGAGACAGAGAGTGAGAGTAACAAGGGAGCTGTTAAGCGACAACAGAAACGAAGCAACGAAGAAATGAAGATGAAGACGCGCACAACTGAAGCTTAGATGGCAAAGTGCGATCTGAGCTTTCAAATACTAATGGCCTGAGATAATCTCTAACAACGAGTGCGAATGCGAATGCGACTATGAGTACTCATAGTATATATGTATGTGAATGCCCGTTGAGAGAGCGACAACTGTAAGCCGATAACAAGCAGTCGATGGATGCCACAAGTTGTTGCCGCAAAAACGAGCGCAATCAATAAAGTTCAAGCTACTTAAGCACAAATTTCAAATTTCATTTAATATTCAATTATGGAATTGCGGCAAAACATTTAAGCTGCTGAAATTTGATATTTGCTTTCGGTATTTTATGCCAACTGAATTGGCATTCTTGAAAGACTACTGCCACAACCTTTGTTGCCCCTGAACTCCCCCTGAACTTTGCCTTTCCCCTTTTTATACCCGCTACTCATAGCATAGAATGATATTTTAACTCCAGGAAAAGTATGTAACAGGCAGAAGGACGACTCTATAAAGCATATACATATATATTCTTGATCAGGGTCAACACCCGAGACGATATAGCCTTGGCCGTCTGTATGTTATGGGGCTCAGTTCTGGTATATTTTGCACTCTGTGGTATATTTTGCAGCATATAATGTAGTACTAGATACGAGTACATATGTATGTATTTAAATTTGTCAAATATACACTTTAGTATATCTTTTGTATTTTACGGTATATTAATTCGATTCATTTTTATATCAATATACCAAACATTACCGTTGATATATTTGCAGTATTTTTGTGCAATACAAATGCGGTATATTTTTGGTGTTTGTAAATTTTTGGTATATTTATTTGATATACTTCAAAATGAATAGCGCATCATTTTGCTTCTATTCACAATGGGTAGCGGATATCTCACAGTCGAGCACACTCGATTATAGCTTTCTTATTTGTTTTATTTTGTTGTTGTTGTTGCCTTTGGCAGTCAGTCGGCAAATGTATGCCATAATATTTTTATGTATTTGCTGCCATGTGAATGAAAAACAAGCATGAATAATGCCGCAAGCAGTGCGTGTGATGCGCGACTGCGACAAATACCCTGCAAGGGGATAAAACGTGAAATATATGGCATAGATTTGCAAAGGTTTTGCAAGCACTGATTGCCAGCGATAAATACCCTGTAAGAAAAATAAAGCGGCATACATAACTTAATTGATACGAAAGTTGACAAGCATTGATGCCAGCGAATACATATAATTGATGGACTGTATTAAATACCCTGTAAAACAAACACGAATAGAGCATGAATAAAAGCAGAACTATAATTTCATAACTGGGTTTTACAAGTATTTAAAACTGTGATCAAATTTAACAAGCACTGAAGGCTTGATGAATTGTGCTAAAAAATAGAGCATGAATAAAAGCTGAACTTCAATGCTTGCAATAGGTTTGAGAAGTACTAAAGACTGTGATCAACTCTAATTGAATGTTTTTTGCAAGCACTAAGTACATTGATCAAACCTAGTCGCAGGTTTAACAAGCACTCTAGACTGCAAAGCTTGATATTGCACTGCAAAGTGAGATAAAATCAAGTTGAGGCTGACATATTCAATAATTTTTTTGAGATGAAGTGCGTGGGAGTTGTATATACCGCATTGACTAATTCTTGGGAGGGTATATAGAGGGGGGCATAGGGAAAAAACCAAGAAAAATGCCACTGGCTGTCGTCGTCGAGAGTTTGCGAGTTGCCTGAGCCTGGGTAACAGATTTTCATACAGATTTTTTTGGGAGGCTGACGTGATTTCACGGAGAGCAAAAGCCAGAAGTTGAGTAGCAGTCGTAGCTATGCTGAGGGAGGGGGCGAAGGGCAAGGCAAGGGAAAGGAGAGGTGAAAGGGCGTCAGGTTAGAGACAATGTCGCAATGCTGGCAAATGATTAAATATCATTGCCAATTAAAGTATAAGTGTGTGTGTGTTTTGTTGTTGCTCCTTTTACGTGTGTGTGTGTGTGTGTGTGTGTGTTTATATAGTTATATGTGCGTGTGTGTACTTATGTATGCGTGCCTTTGTGTGTTTGTGTTTGTGTATCGATAACGCTGCGACGCGTTTTCAATTTGTTTTTGCAGATGATTTGAGCAAATAAAACGGTTCTCGACTCTCTCGCACAATTTCTGTTGCCTTTTTCCATTATGCTGTATCAATAAATGTCTCGTTCTTACACACACACGGACAGACTCTTTCTCTCCCCCTCTCTCTCTCTCTCTCTTAATAGATTTCATTCTCGTTTTCCTTTATCTGTTCAGCTTGTTTACTGGTCGAGTGTTTTGCTTTTGACATAAATGTTAGCTTTGCTTTTTGAATGCATAATGTGAAATTAAAGTGCACTTCGTTTCAGCACATCTTATGCCACTTTAATAGCATAGTTTTTCTTTTTTTTGAAGGGGCAATGGAATATTCAACAGCGTTTTTGAGCGCAATTATTTGTATTACAATGCATATGGGAAAAGTTATGATGTGGTGAGAAAATGTTGTAAACTCGGCTGAAAGTTTCGCAGCAGCAGCAAAAGCAACACACAAAATTTACTTAGCGAAACTTTTGCTTAATAATAATTAAATAAAGTGCTTTGGGCACTGATTTTTGGCATTATGCGTTAATATTTTCAGGCTAATCTAATCTAATATGCGAGCACATTGTACACTAATTAATTGCTTAACATTTCAATAATTCAAGTTTGTCCCCTTTTAGCCTGATTGGTTTTTCGACAATTCATTTCATTGTTTATGGTAATTGTTGTAATTATTGACTCGTTTTCGAACTGAAATATTATCAACAATTAGGAATGTTAAAGTCGAAAGTGCTCGACTTTGAAATATCCGCTACCCAATTTGAATAAAAGCAAAACAGTGTGGTATTAATTTTAAAATATATCAAATTAATATACCATAAAAGCACAAAAATAATAGCAACAGAATAACACTATACTACATTCAAAATATACCATAGAGTGTAAAAAATACAATAGAGTGAAAAAAATATTCCAAAGAGTGTAAAATAAACCGGATTTGTATGTGATCGCAACCAAAATTTTCAGGAATTAATAAATATTATATATATTATTTTATGTACCAAAAATCGAGATAGAACGAATTTTAATTGAACAGTTTCATATTAATGATTTTATATTTATTTTTCAAAATGTATATATTGGTAAGAGTTCAATTGAAAACAGTTTTCATATAATATTGGTTATAAAACCCTTTTTAATATAATTTTGTGATTTCAAATAAAATTTGAATTCACAAAGTTAAATAAAATCTTTAATCGAACATTTAAATTGAATGAAATTTTATGTATTGTTTAGTATTTTAAGCATCGGTTTAGTTGGCAGTAAATGAATTTTAAATTACTAAACTTTATTTGAATTTCGAGTTATACATTAAATTTATTTTTTACGTTGTAAATTCATATATTGCTTAAGCTTCAAATTAATTTTGCAGTTTATAATGAAACTATTTCCAATTGTAAGCATAACCTTCACATGCATTTAACATTTATTTAGCTGACATTAACTAAATTCGATTTGCTTTACTAACTCAACGAGCTGTCATTCGCAATAGCCAGTGTTGTAAAAGCTTCTAGTGCACATCAAGTGCTCGAGATACTTACGCTAACGTTGTATCGTAATACTAGTAACATGATTTCGAATTCGCTCGTTTGCCTTCAAGCTGAAGCGAGTGTGTGTGATAATATTAACTTAATTGATTGATGAACTTATGCTGCCAAAGTCAGCACTTTCACGTGATGCTCCCACTGGGCTTCTGCTTGTTGTTCGGTATTAATATGTTGACGCTGATGTTATTGAGTATATTGTACGTGTCTGTGGACTAAAATGCCGCTGGCTAACCGCAAAGCATGCACGTCATGCTTAGTGTAACGCACTCTCTCTCTCTCTCACTCTCTCTTTACAGCCACGCCCATCAATGCGCCCAAAAGCATACAAAAAAATATAGACAATTTTTCATCTCGCTTTCTGCTGTTTTTCCCTTGCATTTAGCATTCAATTTATTTGCTGTATGTAGTTATACCCGCTAACCAAACAAGTAGAAGGATGTTACAACTTTAAGTATATATGTATGTATGTACAGTCTGTATAACTGGTATATTTTGTATTCTATGGTATATTTAGGATTGAATGGTATAATGATGATACACAATAGATACACTTTTTTTAATTTTTCGCTTTAACGAACTATCTTATATATGTTATTTTGTATTTTATAGTAGCATGTAGTGATATATCAATACTTGGTATATTATATACCAAATGGTATTTTTTTCCATTCGATTGTCAATCTAACATACTTAATATATTATAGTACATTTTGAATGCAATGGTATATTAATATACCAAATATGCAAAAATGCACGTATATTTCAATAATTTTTCGCTTTGATTGACAATCTAACATATTTCGTGCTCTATTGTTTATTTTGAATGAAATGGTATATCAATATACCATATATAGCCTACGGTATATCTTAGTATCATTCAGATTTGGTTGACAATCTAGTATATTTCATACATTTAGAATGCACTAGTATATAATATACCGCATCTAGCCTTAGATATATATTTTATTTATTCTGTATTTTAGTTTGGTATATTTAATGAATAATACCACATACTGTATTACTTTTGGGTACCGGGTATCTCCGAGTAGAGCACACTCTACTGTGGCATTCTCACTTTATATTTTGCAGTTGCAATTGTTGCTGCTCTTGTCTTTTCCCTCTTCATATCTTGGCTTCAATCGCTTGTTTGCTTTTAACTTGCCACCAGGGGGCAGGCCACTTCATGTGCGTATCCCTTGCAGCAGCTCATGCTTGTTAGTGGGCATTACAGTTAGTCTGTTCAGCTGGCAATTCAATGTGAACTCCACTCCTCTTCGTTGCCTTGCAAATTCATTTGCTATTTCATGCTGTCTTGTCTGTCGTGCAATTCTTGCAGCTGACTGCGCCCTTTTCTCTCCTCGCTCTCTCTTTCCCGGAGTGTTTTGAGTGTGTTTTTTTGTGGCAGCTAAGCTAAACTTTTGCAATTGTTAGTCAGAGCACACTTGGGTCTAGAGATGCGTGCGTTCCCTGTCCTTAGAGCTTTTCATTTAGCTCACTTCTTTTACAAGTCATTTGACTCTTAATTGCTTAGAAAAAGATTCGCTCAAGAGTCTCCCCTTGTTTTGTTTTGTTTTTTTTTTTATACCCATTGGCGTCGTCTAGCTCAATTCCAGTGGCTGTCAAACTGCATGCTCAGAATGGCACTTGACATTTGAAGTTGCAACTGAATAAGTTGCATGCATTGGCACGTGCCACATGCCACATGCCATTTGTGAGCACACAAGTCTAAGTAAATTGCCAACTTATTGTCTCTAAAGTCCAATAAAATTTATCAAATGCTGCAGCACTCAATTTAATGCAATATTTATTGCACTTTTATTTGGCAACATATTGCATTGATTGCCAAACGAAATAGGTTTACAACCGTTCAATTTCCGTGCTGAAGTTTTCTGTTTCTGTTTTCCAAACATTTGCCAATTGTGATGCCTTAGCAGTTAATTCGCAACAATCAAAGAATTCCACTCGAAACTCTTGAGTTCTCAATTGACGCAGAAAAGTATGCTATAGTTTTTGCAGTACAAATTGATTAGCTGGCCACGTGTAATTACGCCCCCCCATTGTGCCACGCCCTGGGTGGACTGACAATGACCCAACAGCAACAACAATGCACGAGAGAGACATGAACACAATTTTGGCGTTGAGAACACATCGATGTTTATCATTAATTCAGATGACAGCAATGAGCAACCACAACAAGGACATGAAAATGCACTGCAAATTGGGAAATCCACTTAGATACAAACAGAGCGAGAAAGAGAGAGGGAGAGAGAGAGTGAGACTGAGAGAGAGGGAGAGAGAGAGAGAGAGAGAGTGACACATACATATATTGATAATGTGTTTGGAGAGTTAATTAAAAGCCAACGTGAAGGTTGCCAGCGGCAAAAGTAACTCAACAATAAAGCAGAAACAACTGAGTGAGGGAAGAGTGTGCAAAAAGATACAGAAGCAGAGGGAGAAGAGGGCGAATAGAGGGGCACAAATGCAATTGACAATTGCAGCTTAAGGGTCGAAATTATAACAAGCGACAAAAGCAATGCGATTCTGAAGTATTTGCAAAGCAAAGGCGACACGCAGATGCTCTAGCAATAACTTTAAGAAGTCGCGGTAGATTTCCAAGAATTAACCAAAATTTCAAATTGAAAGATTAAATTCCAAGAAATTTTTCAAAACTAAAATTGACAAATTTTAAGTACTTACCCAAAAAGTATTGTAGCAGATTTCACTGAAATTGAATCTGTAATTAAATATAAACAACTTTTATTAAAGCATTCAAATAGAACTTGTTAAATATATAGTATATAATTACACTTTCAGCATTTTTACAAATTAAAGTCTGAAGTGTTGTGAATGTAATAGTATATAAATAAAATAAACTTTTAGTATTTTTGGTATATCAATTTGGTATATTGTAAGAGCTTTTTGGTATATTAATTTGGTATATTGTATGAGCTCTATCGCACGCCATTGCATATCAACTCGGCCTGAATTCTGATTTGATTAAAAATCGCGTATATTTTGTACCACATTTGGAATGTACTAGTATATCAATATACCAAAAATAACATGTAGTATTTCAGTATATCGTACGAAAAACTGTTTTGCTTTCATTAAACCCATCGCAATGCAACTCTGAATGAATGTGGCCCTGGGTCACATACTAAACATGCCTTGCATTCTGCAGCTGTCTGAATCATAAAGCAAACAAACAAACGCCAAATGCAGCTACAAAAGCATGCTTTGTGGCGAAGTGTAAGCATTAAGTTGACCTCCGTTGTCAAGGGTATTTATGGCGTTTTATGCTTTGATTTTATTGCATTTCTTTTTCTATTTTTGTTCGCTGGCAGACAGCGAGCGACGAGCGACGAGCGACAAAATGCACAATGCAGCAGCGCAACTTTTTACAATCAACTGCGCTTGGGCGTCAGATAAGTTCTAATTGAAATTGTGTAGAGCGATGGCTTTATGTGTGAGTAAAGGGAGTGTCTGTGTGTTTGAGGGTGTGTGTTTTGCGTTTGCAGCGTCTGACAGGCAGCTGCCAAGTGGCGCCCAAGACAAAAGACAGCGACAAGTTTATTTAAGCAAGATTTGAATGACACAAGGATAAGCGACGACGACGATGATCCTTGGATGAGCAATGGGACGAATGTGTGTTTGTGTACGTGAATGCGTATGGATCACATGCAGATGCCGAGCAACATCCTGTGACAGGAGTGCTCATGTCACATGGCTTCCGTTTCGCCTGGCAGCACACAACAAAGCACACACATACACAAACATTCGTCGCTCCTCGCTCCTTCCCGCTTCTTGTAGACCTAGAAGCCAAACCTTGGAATGAGAATAATTCCAAGTGTGTGCCAACTACTGACCTTGGCCAGGACATAGACTGGCTGGCTGGTTGGCTGGTCGGCTGACAATGCCAACAGTTAGTCAGTGTCGAACAATTTTTGCTTTCTGCTGCTGTTTTTGCTGCTCTGGCAAACGATTTGATTTATTCAACTCTCGCTTTGCATATGCCAGAGTCGACAATGGGCGAATGAATGAGAATCGGCGGCATCGGGACATGGGATATGGTCACAGGGTCACAAATGTCATGTCACTAACTTATGAGTATAAGCAGACAAGTAACTGAGTCAGACACGTAGACAAACGGGGAGAGGAAGAGAGTGAAAGAGAGAGATAGAGAGAGAGAGGTTGGCAGCCATGACGCGCTGCTGCTTTAAGCGCTTATTTATGGCAACAACGACAACAACGAGAACAACAACAACATCATCTCAACAACTGGTGAAAATATGCCAAGCAAAACTTTAGTTTTCCATTATGGAAAAGTGCGTAGCTCGTAAACAACAAACACATTATGTATAATAAAAACTCTAGGCTAGGCGAGTGTGTGCGTGCCTAGTGTGTGTGTGTGTGCGTGTGTGCTCAGGAGCGGAGTGTGGCAAGAGAAGTTACACTCAAGCGGATGCTCAAGGAGTGTTCTGTATACACTCCATAGTGAGAGGATCTTGGTGAGCCTATTAACAGCTTACATGGCATAGATCACCCATCAAAAGTGCGAGCGAGAGAGTATGACAACATATAGTATAAAGCTAGACAAGTTATAACGAGTAAGACAGCTACAGTCGAGTGTGATCGATTGTAAGATACACACGTTCTCAATAAAAGCCAAACAGTGCGGTATTATCATATAAATATGCTAAATTAATATACCAAAAGAATACTGAACTAGTATGATATCATCATTGAACTGTGATAAATTAATATAACAAAAATACTGAAATAATACATTATCATCATTTTAATATACTAAATTAATATGCTCAAATTACACAGTATCGTGGTATTATCATTATAAAATACTAAAATATATACCGAAATGTAATACGGACTGTCAAAAAAAAGGGGGAATCTCTTATAGTCTCTTTTACCCAAAGTAATAATAGAAAGCTAAAAGATTTTGCATTAGTCTGAGTCTATAAACAGCTTATATAGCGAAAAAAGCCCATAGCATAATCAATGGGTCAACCAATAAGAACAGAATGAAACTAGATAGGCATAAATAATAAAAGGCGATGGTTCTTTGGCTTAAACCTTGAAAGGGTCTAGCTGAGCCTATATATACTTCCCCTAGAAGTTGTTTATATAAAACTTATAGAGGGGAATATATACAATGATCACTTAAAATAAACCATAACAATAAATAATGTGGTAACAAAATGCGTTAATTCAATAGCCAAGTATTAAGCATTAAAAGAGAGAGGGAGCAATATATAGATCACTTTAAAGAGGATAAGATAATAATATTAATTAATGTGAGATATTAAATAATGAAGGGATACAACTAAAAATCCATTACATGAATGGAAACGAATTAGATTTAGACAAGAATATGTTATAAAAAAATCAATAAAATAGTAAACAAATAAAGATATATGCATAATGGAGTATTTAAGAGTATAGACATTGCATAGCGATTCACAAATAAACACAGCAGATGAAGGTCAGTAAATTCATCATGAACTAAAATGCTAGTACATAAGTTAAGGAATATTTTAGTTATAGACAAAACTGATAATCAATTAATTCGATATACATTGTGGCCATATAAAACTATCAAATTTAAAGTCTCTGACAATTTTAAATTGTCAATTAAATGTATGGTAATTGAATTACGAGTAATCCAAATTTAAAATGACATTCGTAAATTGTGTGTAATTAGCATTGGCAAACCCATGCAACTTTGCAAAATTTGTTGAAGCTGCGTAAACACATGAATTACATTGCATAAATATTGTAGCGGAAAATAGCTGACTGCAAATACAATAATTCAGGAATCGAAGTGGGCTAAAGATAATATTGTTTGATTGATCTTAAATACTTTCCGGCTGTAAAATCCGAAATCCGACCCTGTAGCAGCCCACATTCCACAGCCACACTCAAAGCAAAAGCGAGACTTTGTCTCAGTCGGAATCGCAGTCGCTGTCTGAGCTGAAGAGTCTTGGAGCTGTGTGTGTTTGCCACTTTCGTGTTTGCTCAAGTCGCTCGGCATCAAAGTGTGTCAGGAGCAAGTCAAGGGAAGGCAGAGAAAGAGAGAGAGAAAGAGAGAGAGAGGGAGAGAGAGAGTAAGGACACGAAAATAAACGGAAGGCGTCTGACGACGCTGACAGCGCAAATTTTCGCGCTGCCAAACTTGGCAGAATTTTCTTTCATTTTTTTTTTATTCTTTATTTTATGACAACAGGCTAAGCAGCTAAACAGCAACAACTCAAACAATTTCAACGACAGTGAGAAACAATTGCGTGTGACGTCAAAGTGATGCCCAAACTGTGAGGAGTTTGTCAGGCAGGCAAGCAGGTGACTGAAGGGTTTCAAGATATGGGAAACATGCTGATGAAAGCACGTTCTCCATCCTTAAACTAACTAAAATATGCTATCAATTTAATGGGAAATATGAGAGATAGTTATACCCTTTGGTATATGTATATAGAATATAAAATATATTCGATTGTCAAGCAAAGCTAAATGATACTTAAAGATAGCGTGGTATATTGATACTAAAGAATACGAAATATATGACATATTCGAGTGTCAATCAAAGAGAAGAAATACTAAAATGCGCCTTTTGGTATATTGATATACCACTCTATATAATAAACTCTACTATAGAATACAAAATGACATATATTAACATAGATTGATGATTAAATGATTAAAATATATGGTACATATGGTAATATTTGGCATTATTAATATACCATTCCAAATATACCATATGACGCGTGTTGAGCTCCAAACACAGAGTGAAAGAGAAGAAATACTAAAATGTCCCTTTTGGTATATTGATATACCACTCTATATACTATAATACTCTACTATAGAAAACAAAATGACATAACATATATTATTAGATTATCAATCAAAGCAAATCATGATTTAAATATATGGTAAATATGGTAATATTTGGCATTATCAATATACCATTACATTCCAAATATACCATATGACGAGTGTTGAACTCCAAAGAGTTTTAATTTAATCGAAAATTAAACAATATTCGTCGTCTTGGCATTTAAATTTAAAGAGAACATCAAGTATACCATAAATCTTGAGTTGAGTTTGCATTCAACGCATTTCGAAAGAACTCAATTTCATAGAAAGCATTAACTGAGTGATTGTACTCGTTGAATAAAAGCTTGTTTTTCCACATAATTCGAATCGATATTGCTATAGAAATCGTAAGTAACACATTTCACAAATGATTAAAGCAATTTGCAAAATTGAATACTGCGCAAATACGTGATTAAATATTAATTCAATGCAATGAATTAATAGGCTGATTAAAGGCACTCCTTGAGTGTCCTTGAGTGGCAAACGCTGTCGGCTGCAAAAGTTTTTCAACTGATTTTTGAAATCGTCCATCATTCATGACATTGTCAAATGCCTAGGCACTTGCCAGCCAGCCATCTAGCCAACCAGTCTCACATAATATCGATGAATCTAACCAACTTACGAGTTTCTGTTCCTGAGATAAATGATGGGCCATTTAGCCCAAAAAAAAGAGAGAGAGAGAGAGAGAGAGAGAGAGAGAGAGAGAAAGTTGGATGATATGTCATCCATATTGAAGGATATGATCGGGCCATGTTTATGCTTGAGTGATGAGGACGTCAGCTGCTGCTTCTCATTGTTTGTCACAGCGAGAGATAAATGGCTCAAATAGCTGCCTGCTGCCTACAGTTTGAGCAGCACTGTTCGAGCTGTGGAGTAGCAATCAAAATGTGATTTTGCTGATTTATTGCGCATACAAAGTGTTGGCCCAAGGATAACACAACGTCTCAACGCCTGTTGCATGGTCAGCTCTATGCATGTGTATGTGTGTCTTTGGGTGTATGTGTGTGTGTGAGTGTTTACATGTATTTGTTGAGCTGATTGGCAACAAGATTCCCCAACAATTGCGCATCCAAAATAAATCAGTATCAAGTTTTCATACACGCTACCCATTTGGATAGAAGGGTATAATATCATTGTGATGGCAGGAAATATACTACTATATATATAGCAAGCAGAAGAAGGCAACTTCGACCCCATTGAGTATCGTAAGTTGGTTGCGAACAGATAAAAAATTTTGAAGTTATTTAAGAAAAAAAAACCAAATACCTACTTTCTACGAGTCTTAGTTGCTTTGGCAAGCAATCTGATATATTTTGAATGTAGCACTATATAAATATACCAAATAAAGCTTTTGGACATTTTAGTATTTTTGCGGTAAATATACATTTTGTGGTATATTTTGCACTCTATGGTATATTTTGAATGTAGTACTGTTTAAAATGCCAAATATAGTTTTTGCTATATTCTAGAATTTTTGGGGTATACTCATTTGGTATGTTTTGTGGTATATTCTGTACTCTATGATATATTTTGAACGTAGTACTTATCAATATACCAAATATATCATTTTATATATATATATTTTATATATATATTTTAGTAGTTTGCCGTATATTGATTTGGTATATTTTAAGAATAATACCACACTGTCTTACTCTCATTCAAAATGGATAGCAGGTATCGCACAGTCGAGCACACTCGACTGTAGCTTTCTTACATGTTTCTTTTGGGTTTGCGATTGACACAGCAGAAAAGCGAAAAGCTGCAAGTTCTATTTTCGTATTACCTAAAGAAAGCAACAACAACAGTAACAACAACAAAGAAATGACGGATATCCGTCACACCAAAACCGAAAAAAATAACAAAAAAAAATAATGAATGTTGTTTAGCCATGTTGGCAAACAAGAAAAATTAGTTTTGTGCATGGGAAATCCTTTAGAAATCCTTTCTCACCACAGCGACGGCGACAAACACAAACAAGGCGACAAAACAAAAGGCCGCTGAAGCGACAATCGATCGACTGCTAGATATGCTGTAAAGCTAAATACATATTAATACTCGATTTTCATAATATTATATTAATATATTTAACTTTTCTTTTCTTAGCAACAAAATGAGTTTCTAAATATAAAAATAAATTTCTAATTAGGAAAAATGATTTTCTGATGTTCAGAAACTCATTTATTTAAACAACAGCTTGGGGCAAGCAAAGTATATGATTAAATTTGTTGCTACTGTTTTTACTACTTTGAGACCTGATAAATTTCTATAGTTTTAAGAATATACTAAAGAAATAGTAAGAATACTATAGTATTAAGTATTTACTCGAGTATATAAAATATACTTAAAAAGTATTAAGAGTGCTTTTAGCCCGCAGTAGAAGCTGTTCGTTGCGCATTTCCCGAACATACGTTTAAATTGTATTTTCTTAGCGTTGCCAACGTATCGATCAAAAGCATCAGAACCCTTTCAATTGTGCGAACTTTAAAGGGTATTGCAAATGGAGGCAAAACGGAAGATGAAAACGACGGCCGGCAAATTTTAGCGCCATCATCGTCATTGTTGTTGTATTTTTAGTTGTTGCTGCTATTGTTGTGTTCGCTGTTGTGTGTTGTTTGTTGTCGCTCGGTTTGCCGGACCAAGTGGAAAAGTTATGAGGCGCCGCGAGACTCGAATACAGTCCCCAACAATTTAACATAATGCTCAGCGACTCGACGCTAAGCAACGCAACGCAAAGTGATAGCCGGATATACGCTGCGTATACGTAATGTGTTGTACGCTCGGCTTTATGATAAAGTCTCAGCAAAAAAAGAAAATAATTTTTATGGTAAGCTTGGGGGATTTCAATTCGTTTGTCTAATTTTTTATGGCAATCAAAGCGAAGACTGCGAAATGAGTGTAAGGAACACGCTTCGGCTGTTAGTTAAAGATTTACGAGCTGAGCCGCAGATGAACTACGCAGCAAAAAGCACATAAAACAGAAACAAAACGTGCAGTTTTCCCATTTTTTTATTTTGTTTATGGCGAATTGAAGGTGCTATTAATTTGCGGAATACTCCATTCCATTTCGTTGCAAGCAAGCGAAAAGTCTTATTACCGACAATTAAATGCAATTCACAAGTATGAATAATAATTGTGCGAGCTCAAAAAGAAACAACTTAAAGAAATTAAGTGTAGAGTGTTATTACGGAAAAAGTTAGCAATTATAATAACTTGGCTGAATTTGAGTAAAAGTCCAAATAAATCAAATTGTTGTTATGGAAAAAGTGAACATTAAAAATGCGAGTAAAAAGAGTTACAATTGAGTTAAGGTAAAATATCCATAATAATTTGCTAGCTAATTTGTTGTAATTGAAAGATATGCACAATTATTATACGAGTTAAGGTATCAATAAATAAATATGGTAATAAAATTATTGCTTGATTATTCAATTCACTTTACATATATGAAGAATAATTATGCGACTTTGAAGAGAGACAAATGAAACCTACAAGAATTAAGTTAAGGTAAAAAAGTAATATCGAAAAATTATAAAGTTAAAATGATGGAAAAAAGACAATTGCATTTAGTTTGGTCAGTAATTAATTTTATTGGCAAGTACATGCAAAATAATTAAGTTAAGGACTTTTGGAAAATAAGTTTTTGAATTAAATGTTATTAGTGGAAATCTTTCTGTATGAGCAATAAATAAGAGACTTAGTTGAGATACAATGTAAAATGTACTTGAGGTACAAATTGCATTAGTGGAAAAAATCCATAAATTAATTTATGTACAATAATTATGAGAGTTGAATAAAACAGACAAAATGAAGTTGCGGTAAGAGTTCATAATTAATGTTTGCTAGGCAATGCTTAATAACCATTAGAGAGATACACATAAATTGTTGGCAAACAGGCAAAGTGCAACTAATTGTTGGCAAGTCATAAATACACAGCATTCAGAACAGAGTTATGTACGTATTTATGCATAATCATTGCGGTTCATTTGTGGTATTTTTGTGCTGTGCGTCATACGTTTTAACAGGTGAATCAATTCACCAAAATTATTGCGATGCGTTGCGCTGTGTTGCGTTGTTAAGAACCGCAAACCGCAAAGCAACGCAACGCAATCGTTGCAAAATTCGAGATGAGTTGGCGTTTGTTGCCTGTGTGAGTGTGGACTGGGCTTATTTTGCAATTAAAGCGACAGCCGCCCGAAAGTATGCTTTAATCTGTGCGTAATTGCAGAACCAGGGAATGTGCAGCATGAAAACTCATTAGTGCGTCCATAATGATGCCTTGTGGGCGGCAAAGAATAAAAGCCAAATACCAAACACACACACACACATTTCCGATTGCGTGTGTGTGTGTGTTTGAGCTGCACTCGATATACATGCAATTTAATCTCGCTGGCATTCAGCATGGGGATCATCAACAGCATTTCGATGCCTTAAATCTAATTGTGATTACAAGCAAACGCAGATGAGCACAGTGACGCGAAAGCGCAAAATTCCCAGCAGAAGGGTTTAACAAATAAGAAAACTGAAGAAAAAGTGTGCTCGACTGTGAGATACCCGCTATCCATGTTCAATAAATCCATATTCTAAAAATATACTAAAATATAGCAAAGTATACCAGATTTACAGAGGGCCATGGAAAGATACTCAAATATACCGTAGGCTAAAAATGGTAAATAAATATACCATTACATTCGAAATGTTCCATAGAATACGAAATATGTTAGATTGTAAATCACACTGAAAAATACCAAAAAATATACCCTTTGGTATTTCCTATATTGGTTTACCAATACATTCGAAATATACTATAGAATAAGAAATAGATTACATTGTCAATCACAGCAAAAAAATCATTAAAATGTATCATATCATTATACCATTACATTCCAAATATACCATATTGCACATGATATACCAGTTTTACAGACACAGGTATTCCGCTTCGTCTGATCAAGAATATATATACTTAATGGTGTCGAAGATGCTTCGTTTTGCACTAAATTATAATACCCTTCCACCATATGGGTAGCGGGTATAGAAATGCAATGAAAAGAGCAGCTGAGCAAACATTTTTACTGGACGTTGTCCAGTGCCCTTTTTTTTCATTTGGTAATTTCAGCAGCCGCCCAAAAGCATACAGCATTATTTTTAATTGCG
This sequence comes from Drosophila pallidifrons, assembly GCA_023558445.1. Classification (NCBI taxonomy): domain Eukaryota; kingdom Metazoa; phylum Arthropoda; class Insecta; order Diptera; family Drosophilidae; genus Drosophila; species Drosophila pallidifrons. Next base: position 27,973,859 of record CM042351.1, on the reverse strand, counting down.
ACATTAAAGCGCATCTCTCGCATGCTACACTTGCTTGGAAGACTCTTTGCTTCTCTTTTGCTTGCAAGTTTGCTGCAAGTGGTAGTAACAAAAACTGTCATTTTGGCATTTGCCAATTAATGTTGCAAGTTTTCTGAGCCAAAGTTGCAAACGGCGCCGCCACCGCCGCCGCCAACACACACACTGTTAACATTGCTCCCGACATTTATGAGTGGCTGCATCATCATCATTATCATCATCATCATTATTATAATTATTATTATTGCAAAGTTTTTGCAGCAGTAACTACGGCTGCCAAATGGAAGCTAACTGCCAGATTATTACAAAACTTCCACTTGTATTTCAAATGAGTCTTGCACTCAAAAGTGTGCTTGATGCACAGCTTCAGTTGCTGGTTACTGATTGCTCGGTGCAGGCTTACCCGACTGGCAAATTCTCATCAGTTAGCTTGCAGAGATTGCAAGATACGTTTTAAGTAAATGCTGCTGTCAAGGCTTGATGAATTTACTTGAGATTTGCTTCTACACTCAAAATTACAAATTAGAAATTGCATTTCATTTTCCGGAGACCATAAACTGATGCTTTAATCTTGATAAATAATAATTAATGTTAAAGCTTTGCTTAGTTTATAAAAGTTTGTAAAATTCTTGAAACTTCAATAAATTAAAAAAAGAGTTTTTGTTGCCTTACAAATAAACAGTCATAAGACGACATATTTAAATAAAATTTGTTGCAACTTTGAACTTCAAACTTTTGTTTACAAATAACCTTTTTTGCTTTATAAAAAAGCATCCATTATATTTTGCTTACTTTGCGTATTCCATTCATTCCGCATTGCATTTTCGAGTATCTTTAAAGGTGTCTCTTTTGGTGCAGTTGCACGTGAAGCAGCGGTAAAAAGTATGCTACAATTTTTTATTTGAAGCGCGCTGAAAAGCACGCTACGAATTTTTGTTTAACGTTAACGTGAAATTTCCGGGGTGCAATTTTTATGACACAATCGTTTTTTGGACGTCTTCTTCTGAAGTATATAAAGAGAGACTGCGCTTTAATGGCTGGCTTGGCTCATAACCTAAAGTCTCTAAAGTACGTGAAGCAGCAGCTGAAGTATTCACTCAAGCTGATGAGTGCACCAACTCATTCACTTTTCAAGAGTGTGCGCAGCAAGTGAAATCTGCTCTAGCAATGAGTAGCTACCGAAATTGCATTTCAAGTAACTATCTTGGTATATGAAGCACACAAACACACTCTCTCACACACACACACAGACTCGCACACACACACACACTCTCACATACTTAAGGCACATTTGAGAGCATTCACATTCACATTCGAATTTCACATTGGACCTTTGGGGTTTGGCTGAAGATTTCATTTGCATTTTGCTGTTAAATTTTGATAAATTTATGTAAACAAAATGCAAAATACCCGGTAAGTGGCAAAAGTAAATCATAGCAGCAGGACACACGGCCACAATGCCGCCGCACAGCCTGCTGCTGTGCTCTTCTTCCTTCTCCTTTTTCGACTCCTTACCCCTTTTCTCTTTCATCTCTCGTAACTGGGTCAACTGCAGCTGCCAGTTGAGTGCGTTGGTTGTTCGTACGTTGATTTTTTCGTTTGTTTTTTTCTTTTCGTTTATTTTTTTTTGCGTTTTTCGTTCTCAGCAAATTGTTAAAAATGAGGTGCAACGTTTGCAACGTCCAATGGGGCATGCAACAAGCAAATGACCAACTACTGCTGGCTGTTGCTGGTGTTTTCAGTATTTCATTGAGTTATTCATGCAACGAATGCATTGCATTCATTTTGCACTCACTCTCGCATAATAAGGCAAAGGCGGAGGCGGGGCCGGTGTACGAGTGGGCGTGGTCATCGAGCAGCTGTCGAATTGTGGTCATCGCATGAACTTTTATCGTGAGCTGTTGCAAACAACGTGCCACGCCACGCGCCGCCAGCGGTGTTGTTTGTGCTATGTGATTGCAGCGCGCACAGTGGGGCAAATTAGCAAAGGAATTACTAGCTTTATATTCTACTTGCTGATTTTTTTGGTGAAATACCATAGAGTACAAAATATACCACATGGTTAACAAAAGCGAAAAATACTTAAACACAGCAAATGTTATATATGGTATATTAATATACCAAAACTAGTACATTCACAAATATACCGACGGCTATATTTGGTATATTGATATACAATTGTAGATCACTCAAAGTATACCATAGAGTACCAAACATAGCAGAATGTCAGCTAAAGCCAAAAAATACTACAATATACCGAAGGCTATATTTGGTATATTTATATACAAATACACTACAAATATACCATATAATACAAAATATACCAAAATGTCAACAAAATCGAAATACACTGAAATATACCGAAGGTTATCTTTGGTATATTGATATACTACTACCCTCAAAAAAATACCATATAGTTCGAAATATACAAAATTCCTTATCAAAGTAATGAAGACTTGAATCATAGTCGCAGACATTATAAAAATATATACAGTACTATTTGGCATACAGCTCAAATCTTTGAAGAGTTGTTTTCAGTATTATTTTAATACTACATTTAGCTTATTTTTGCTAATTATTAAGCTCCCTCGAACAATTACGATGATAACTACAGCACTCTCTTAAACTATAAGAGGAAATTCTAAAGAACATGCTGATTAAATTAAAGAAAAACCATTTAAGAAATGCATTTTGCAATTCAAAATATTTTAGTGTTAAAAGTGTTTAACAAACTCTCATAAATAACTTTTGATTTTATCATAGCTGTATATTCAGGTTGAGCTTTTTTCGAACTATTCAAAGTGACCTTTACATTGCCCCACTGTGTGTGGGGCCAGTCTCTACTAATTACGCTGGCAACATTAATCCAACTGCTGACAGCATGGGCGTTGCGGGGCGTGGCACAAATCACGAGCTGATATATAGTTGCCAGCTTAAAGCACATAATGCTAATGATGATAAGCGTTCGCCAGCTCGTTTCGCTCGTTTCGTTAACCCAGGATAGAATGAGTTGCCTGCCTCACACCTCACACCTCACTCTGCCACATGCCACCCTGCCACCACATAGCTCGCACATTGCCACACTGTGTGTCAGTGTGTGTGTGTGTGTGTGGCAGTGTGCATAGCATGTTGCGTTTACGCTTCCGCATCAGCGCGCTGAGTTTGTCGAGCTTGAACAAAAAAGTCAAAGCGCAACGAAAGCAAAAGTTGTCAGAAGAACAAAAAGCAGAAGAAGAAGGCCAAACAAAAACCAAACTAAACAAATAAAAAAAAAAAACTGAGTGTGAGACTAAATGAGGTTGGAAAAGAAAAAGGGGAAAGGAGAAGAGATGCTGTCATGCATGCTAAAATGATGTCAACGGCGACAACGCGCAAAGTGCTGCTGCTGCTGCATTAAAAACTCGCTCAGAGTCTATAAATAAATATGAAAGATACATTTATAATACGACTTTTATCCGCATAATGCTGTCTCCCTCCCCCTCGTATAATCTCGCTTTTACAATCGTTTCGTTTCGTTTAATAATAAACTGCGTTTTGCTTTTCCATTTTTTGTTTTGACCCAGTTTGGCAATTAGCAATGTCGAATGATAAATCGCCCTCACTATCAATACTTGCGGACTACGCGGCGTATGAGCAACTTTTTGCGAAAATTTAGTACACTCATTTACATAAATGTAAATTACAGAAAATTTTGCCGAACTAACTTTGTGAAAACTAAACGGATTAACATGCGAAAACTATTTTTATTCGAATTTAAAATTATTAGATTAAGTTGAACTTATTATTTGGTTTATGATGTCTGAATTATTTACTTAACAACATTAAATTTATAGACTTCAATTTTATGAAATATATTTTTGGTAGTATAAATCGGCAGTTTTAAAATTCTTTTATTAAGCCTAGACTTTATTCATTTCGACTTTAAACTAAAATTTCAACTAAAATGGTCAGTAAAGTCTGAAATAATTCTTTATCTTTATAAACTTTTTAAAGCAGTTTCTTTAAAAAACATTTTTGGTATTAGAAATCGTCAGTTTCATGAAAGACTGGATTTATTCAGACTTTAAATTTAAATTGTAAATAAAATGATCTATTAATACTAAATTATTTCTTAAAAAATAAACATTTTTAGAGCAGTTGCTTTATATTTTAAATTGACAGATTCAGGAATTTTTCTATAACTTTCCTTCTTCCATAACTATATAACTTACTTTATAACGCACCAAACAAAACATTTAAACAATTTAACATATAAAACTGTTCTTTCATATTTAAGACATTGCAGGGAAATCTATAAAATTGTTTTAACTGCAGTTGCGAGCTGCCTTGGGGCAAACTAAATCCAATTTCAAAGAAAACAATTTGAAAACTGTTTTTGATGCATTTTAATTGTGTTTTTATGTTGAGTGTGTGCATATGTGTATGTATGTGTACATTTAAGTTTTAATATAATAATACTACTTTCTCTCTCTCTCTCTCACTCTCTATCTTTCACTCTTCACACACACACTTCACTTCCCCCAAGTTGAGCGAACAATTTGATATTGTGGAATATTCAATAAATCGAGATAGTTTTATTGCGAGTGAAGCGGCAACAGTAGCACTTTGGCGCCATCTGGTGTACGTGTAGTGTGTTATGCATATTGCATGACATGCATATAGTATATTTATATACTGAATACACATACATATGTATATCCTAGGGTATATACGATACAGCATGCCGTTGTTTGCAAACTATATTTTTACACACACACACACACACATGCTGTGGCGAGTGGGCGTGGCACGTTGCATTGATGTCAGGCTGCGGCAAGCTGCATTAAAATTGCAGCGGAAGTGCAGTTGCCGCACTCAACATTGACATTCCACAAAATGGTAGGCAACACAAAATTGTCACACGCAATTCACGGCAGCAAAGGGGATGAGTGGAGAGGGGGTGAGAGGGGAAGTAAGCTGAATTTATATGCAAATTGTATCAAAGTGACACACACACGCTCGCACACACACACACACACACACAGTGATGCAATCTCCCAAAAGAGAAACAAGCGCACTTGATTACAGTTTGAACAGCACTGGACACAAGAGCTCAAGCAGCCGTTGCCACTGCGCAATATTGTGCGGCGCCTATTGACAAACAAACTTGCACCTCCCCTCCCCCAACCACCAGCCAAAAAAAAGCAAGTAAGAGAGTGCTCGACTGTGAGATACCCGCTACCCATTCTGAATAAGAGCAAAACAGTGCGGTATTATTCTTACAATATACCGAATTTATATACCACATATACTAAAAATATACCAAAGACTATACTCGATATATTGACATAGTATTACATTCAAATTTACCATATCGTAAAGCAAGTAAAACTTTTTCCCCATACAAATAATTAAATACAATTTGTATCTCATTGCAAACAAATTTTTAGGAATCATAAATACTGTAGTTAATATTATTTGTATTAATAATTATTAGTATAGCTTCAAAATTACGAAAATATGAATGGACAGACAGACAGACGGACTTAGCTTTATGGTCTCGCCTGTTGACTCTGATCATAAATATATATATATACTTTATACAGTCTGCCTGTTATAATACCCTTCAACCTTATGGGTAGCGGGTATACACAAAGGCGCAAGTGCCACGCCTGCCACGACCCTTTAGACGCTGCAAGTGAAGTTGACTGATGGCCAAATGGCCAAACTGACAAGCTGAAGCCTTTTTCAAATGAACTGCACACAGCAGTGTGGCATGCAACACAATCGTTGCACAGTCTATAGCGAAGGAGAGAGAGAGAGAGAGAGAAAGAGAGACGTGAATGTGCGTAACCGGAGCTGACCCAAAAGGTTGGCTCCTTGATAAATGATGACGAGTTGCCTTTCAATTTTCTTCCCAAAAAAACACACAAGTTGTCGAGTGTGCTCGACTATGCGATACCCGATACTGTTCATATTTTGCAGTTTATTAACTATTTGAAATTTAATTCTTTGGCAATGTGTGACATAAAACAGATTTACTTAAGTACTAAAAACGAAAAAAACGTGATTCAGCTCTGACTAAAAGTTAATTAAATGCCATGAACTCTGAAGAATATTATTATGAAATTTGATGACATTAACTCGTCTAGTTCCTGAGATTGAAGTGTTTATTTAAACTGACAGACGGACAAGATTATTTTAAAGGAAGCCACTTATATCAGCGCTAGTAGGTCTGACTAAAAGTTAAGTAAAAGCCTTGGACTCTAAAGAATATTGTTAAGAAATTTGCTGATACCAACTTTTGTAGTTCTTGAGATTGACAAGTTTATTGTAACGGATAGTCGGATAAAATAATTCTCACAATTAACAAGTTCATTTCAACGGACAAACGTTCTAACAAATACTAAATGAAATTAACGTAGAACGTAGAATCCTTAAGCATATTATTATTACAATTTGTGAAATCGAAATATTTCTTTCCACGACGAACAAGTCGAAGAAGAGCATACATTGTGGGATAGGCGCTGCCGTTTCTTTATTCTTTTGGGGAACGAACTCAATTTCGATACCTTAAGTTGTTGAAAGATACAAGAAATAATATGAAATTATATAAAATACTATACCAACAATTGGCAAAAAGTTGACTAAACTAAAGACGATTTAAGAACCCAAAAAAATTATGTTTTTTATATTAAGTTTGCCTCAGTAGAATATATTACTTGGTTGTCCTGTGAAAACAGGACAATATAGTTAAATACAGAGCTGAATGCTTCTCTTTTAACAACGCATTAAAATACCCTTTACTACTTTTGAGCAGAGTGTGCGGTATAAAACGGCGCTCCAAAAAAACAAATTGCAAAGGTCGCCGAAGACAAAGCGCTAAGCGGAGACAGAGACCGAGAGAGAGGAGCGTGCATTTAAGTTGCGTATTTGTGTTTGAAAGTGACATTTATTATTGCGAGTCTGCCTCCGTGAAGAGCGCTCCGTGGTAGGCGGAAATAAGCGCCTTGTTTGCCGCAGTTGTTTGGTGCATCGCATTCCAATCGCTCAGCTGCAGACTCTGCATAAAAATGGCGCCCAGATACGCCTCCGACTGGGTCTCTGTTTCCGTTTCCATATTCGTCTCCCGTCGACACTTGAGGCCAATGTCCAGCACTCGCACCGGTCCATCGAAGCGTGCCACATAGTAGCGCACACGCCAACCCTCACCGAGCAATCCATGCTCCGCTGGCAGCTGTTGGGGCAGCAGATGCGGCGGAATGACGCCGTTGATCGGTTGCAAATAGCAGCGACCCGGACTGATGATGTGTTCCGCATAATCGCCGCAGAACAGATACAAGCTTTGCTGCTGCCCTTGGCGACGCAACGGACAGAAGCGCAACACAATGTCCAGCTGCTGATGCTCCGGCTCCGAGGTCAACTTGTAGGCATAGCCCAAGAGTAGCACGCCCAGCGGCAGCTCAAAGTCGGTGAGAAACAGTCGAAAGGCGCGCTCAAAGTTGAGGACACGCAAAGCGGAGCCGCCTGCGAAAGCGGTATCAAAACTGTGCTCCGCATTGCGATGCAACGGCACCGACGGCTGCAGCGATTGACGCGCCAAATTGAAGAAGGCCTTGCTTCGCAGATGACGCGTGCCACGCGCATAGTCGCCACATCCAGAGCCAACGCCAAAATCCGTGTAGAAGGGCAGACGGCGATACGGATGCGTTGCAAGCAATTGCCAAATGCTCGACCACCATTTCTCGTTGCGTTGCAAGAAGGCCGCATTGAAGTCAGCGTCGCCGGCCTCGTTGCGTATGTCGTAGCCGAATTGTTGCAACGTCTCGTAGCACCAGGCGGGGGCAAAGATCCCGGCGGAGAAGCCACGACTGGCAACCCGTGCCAGCGTCTGTGCACTCTGAAATCCGGCCAACTGATTGCGTCCAAACACATCGAGGCCCATGAAGACACGTTGCTTAGGCTTCGCCTCTCCGCGGACTGTCAACTCGCTTATGGTGAGATTGCTATCATTCCACGTGTAGTTGATCAACATGCGTTTGCTGTGGCGAAAGAATTGCACGTTCCGTGCATTCAGCTCGTTCTGCCAACGCAGATTGCCGCTCTCAATGATGCTATCGTACCAGAAGACCCGACCATGCGGCACCTGGGCTTCGGTCGCGCGACGCAGCTCATCCACAAACAGGCTGCAAAACGAAAAAGGGGAAACAAATTAGTGAATGCACTTTGTAGCATACTTTTGAGGGCGACACTACTTAATGCACTATGGTCCAGGAATCCACTTTTGTTGATATTTTTTTAACAACTCCTGAACTACATAAGACTTTTTTATTTGAACTAAGGAAAGCATGAAGTGCAGTCAGTATTGCTATTATTATTTTATTGAAATAACGAATACAATTTGCAATGATTTCAGTCAGTACATACTCAATACAATTGAACCTTATTGGGAACGTATTCCAATCTCTTCCGAGTTGCATTTCACCAAAGGGAAATTTTAAACTAGCTGGAAGTCTTTATAATGAACTAAAAAGGATATTCAAGTCGCATTTCAATTTAATTGATTTTCATTTTAGGCTAATGAACTAATAAGTTAGAAAGCTACAGTCGTGTGCGCTCGACAGTGAAATACCTGTTAGCCATTTTAAATAAGAGGAAAAGAACGTGGTACTAATTTTAAAATATACCAAATTAATATACCGAAAAATAAAAATCAAAAAATATATACGAAATGCTATATTTGGCATGTTGATGTTGCCAGTAGAGTGTTAAAATATAATCTGGTAGACATAGTAGTAGTAGACATTTTTTTCCAACAATATTTTCTGGAGTTTAAAACTTATAATACCCTTCTACCCTATGTGTAGCGGATATACAAACTTGCTAGAATGTTAGTTTCAAGATCAATGTACATCAACTTATCAGCAGATTCAGCTAATGAGTGCAATTTTAATGTATACAGCTAGAATGCCAGCTTGGAAACGTAAGGCTTTTAATATTGATATCCCTATTTTGCTCGAAGTTATCTTTAAAGTAAGCATTACTCACTATAGTTTGGGCATATAGCTCTCGCGCACTGTGTGCTCCACATTGATGAGCCAGCCCTCGAAGCAAAAGTGCAGACAGAGCCGCGTAAGGGCGGCAACAGCGCGGTACACGCTCTCGCGGCTGGCCAGAAGTTCCTCCAGCAGCTGGTTGCCCGTGGATCCTTCCACTATGTAGGTGCCCAGCACTGGGACACCGTGACGATGGGCGGCATTGAGCCAACCGCTTGGCGGAATCGTGACATAGTTGTGACTGAAGTAGCAGAAATAATCGACAGCCGACCAGTGCACAAAACGATAATCGTCGAACTTTTGCGAGCTGTGATAGTGACTGCGAAGGGTAAAGGGAAGGGAAGAAGTATTAGAATGGTATATAGTATAGTACATATACATACATACGTAGTACATATAGGTTAAAGGGAAAAGAAGAAGTATTGGAAAGGTATATAAAATTGAATATATATTAGATAGTATAGTATATACAGTACATAGTATATAGTATTAAGTATATAGAATATAGTATATTATGAATATTATCCTCATGTAGTATACAGTATATAGTGATTAGTATTTAGTATATTGTATACTTAGTATTTTGTATTGATTATTAGGTATTTAGTGATTAGCATATTGCATACTTAGTGTTTAGTATATTGTATATCTAGTATTTAGTATATTGTATACCTAGTATTAAGTGTTTAGTATTTAGTCTTTAGAATTGGCACTTAGTATTTAGTGTTAAGTATTTAGTATATTGCCATTTTAGTATTTATCATTTAGTATACAATGTATCGTATTCAGTATTTAGTATTCGTTATTTAGTATATAGTATTTAGCATTTAGTATTTAGTTTTTTGTATTTCATCTTTAGGTTTTAGTTTTTAGTATTTTCTCTTAAGGCTTTAGTTTTTAGTATTTCATATTAAGTATTTAGTATACACTATATATAGTATATATTTGGTATATTGCTGTATAGTGTATAGTATTCTGTATTTACTATTTAGTTAACATTATATATACAGTATTTCGTATTCAGTATATATCTGATATATAGCTTACCGATCGGCCAGATAGTTGCCCATCATGTCGTGACAGACGAGAAGTTCGCGTTGATTCTCCGCGTTCACCTTGCGCCGATGTCCGCTCAGCACATCCGTGTGCGCGTCCAGATAGACACTCGAGCCACGCACCTGGGTGTCAAGGGGACGGACGTAGCGTCGCCAGTCGATGTTGCGGCTACGCACCTCGAAGTTAAGCAATTGGGTGTTGTTCAACAGCGGCTGTGCCTCGAGCTGGGCTGCAATGCGGTGTGTTAGCATTGTGTGATGCATTCGTACTCGTTGCTGCAACTGTTGCAAGCGAAATAACTAACTGTTTAGCTAAGCTCTCTACATTTATCTCGGTTGCATAGCTCCATTCTGTTTTTTTCTCAGCAAATTGTGTGCGGAAGTGTCGAGGTCGTCGAATGATTTCGATTAAATGAATTAAGCTTGCCCAACAATCGTTGCCTGATTGCTCAATCTCCTTCTCTTTCTCTCTCGCTCTTTCTCTTTATCTCTTGTGACAGCATCTCGAACAAGTTTCGACAATACCTTAAAACATTGTGTTCCTTTTGTGGGGATTTTAAAGTCAATTTGGAAACAGTTCCAAAGTGGTTTTTGGGGCATCAAACTCACATAACTCAATTTCAAAGTTGCATTTTAGCGAACATCAAGCAAATAGCTTAAATCAATTTCCCTCTATAACGATGCACTTTAAGTTTATAATGCCACAATATCCCACACACTCAATGCGTATAAAACCCAGCTCAAATTGACAACATAAGTTGTGATTAACCATCTTTAAAGATCCCATTTTTTGTACTACATTTCCCATAAATGCATTTTATTTGCAAGCAGATTTTGTTTTGGTTATTTAACAAATTTGATATTCTTTTTTCTCTCCTTTTCACAATAAGCTCAATTTTATATTTAAAGCTTAATTGCAAATCTGCAGCCAGCTTTTCCAACTCATAATAATTTGCATCAGAAGTGCTGTTCATTTATAATATTGTATTAAAGTCGTTGACTTTAACATTGAAAATGTTTACTAGGCAATGTGGGTGTGGCGTGGGCGTTGTCTTGAAGCACACTCAAAGCGCAGTTGGAAACACAAACACATAACGATTACGTCTTATCGCTCAATTCACTTCATTTTCTACGGGTGCACAGCACACAAAAAAAATACAAAATTTAGTAAAAAAAAAAAGCAATGTTCATTTGGATTTTGTGAATAATTCATGCGGTCAGCGTAGAAAATAGATTCGGATTCGGACTCGAATCCGGGCAGCGCAGTGACCTTCAAGCCATTTCAATTGCAGTTTCTAATATGCAGCAACAGTAGCTGCCACAGCAGCAACAACAGCAGTAGCAGGCGTTGCAACAGCAACAGCAATAGCTGTTACAACAGCAGCCGCATCACTATTTTCCGTTTCCTGTGGCTAAACATTTCTCTTTTTTCTTCTTCCTATACCCGCTAGCTAAAAACTGTCGAAGGGTATGCTCAGTTAGTGTCAGTCGAAAATTGAGGAGAAAGAAATAAATGGTTTAATGTCGGGATACTTTACAGATAACTGATTCACTTTATATATGCTTAAGCATGATATACTAAATATATACAAATTTTATTGCAGTGTAAGTGACTCAAGCAGACTATAAACAAATATAGTAAGGCAATCCATTTACTTCAAATTAGTAATAATAATAAAAGAAAAACTAAGTGCCCAAGCAACAACAAGCATTTGCTCTTAAGTTTATTGCTTCTTTGTAAGATTATTACTGTTAAACATTGCAAGCCTTTTCATTCATTTATTGCGAAAAATAGATAAGATTGGAATACTTAATTCTTAAATAAGAATTGAACAGTTTGTACTTAATTTAAGACACAAAGCAATAGTGTCTTTAAGACCTTCAATTCATATATTATATTATTTAGTTCAGTTTCGATAAACCATTTGCAAAAGCTGCTAATTAAAGAATTAAATTCGCAAAATCATAAAAAGTTTTAATGGCCATATGTGATTATAAAAAATAACGAAAACAGCTGTTTTAATTATTATAAACTAATTATAGAATTTGAATAGCTGCAAAGAAGTTCAATAGAAAGTATTTTGGAAAGCAGTTAAAAACACTGCTTGCTTGTGTTGGTCACACTAAAGAGTGAAACGAGTATTTTAGAGTCGAGTGTGCATACTTTTTTTTATGTAGCTGCTGTAGAGGAGGTTGGGAGGGGGTTGTGTTGGAGTTGCCGCCATGTTGTGGCTACAAAGTGGGGAGCAGGCAACAAGCAGGAGGCATTTTGTGCAATTTGTGCGCAACGAGGCGTCTGAGCGGAACTTTAATCTATCATTGCTGCTGCTATGATATGGATTTTTGAGCATCGCCCTTCACGCATACCAATGAGCTCTGATCTGCTGACCTTACAACAAACCGAAAATGGGTTTTTCGTGCGGACGAGTAATACAAGTGTGCGTGTGTGTGCATGTGTGCATTTTATATGTATTAGTATGCCATTAGAAGATATTATTCTTTTGAGGTCGAAACGAAAATACTTAAAACTAATAAGCTTCGGCATAACTGAGTGCATATTGATTGGCGTGTTCTACTTTCAACGTACATAAGTATTTAAATTTCGTACTTACGGCAGCCACAGGTGCACTCTTGTGTGGAGCAAAACTCACACAGCTGTTTGCCCGCGAATTGCGCCTCATAATCGTAGCCGGCATTTGGCTGTGCCTCCACAATTTGAGACGCCGCTGGCAATTCGTCAGCAGCAGCAACACCAGCAACGTTATCTCGCTCCATTTGTACACCTTATCACACTATCACTTACACTCATTCACTCACTGAACAAAAAAAAAAAACACGTAATTTATACGAAATAGAACAACGCAGCGCGAAACTTTTGTTAGCTTTTGTTTTTCTTGCCAATCAGCTGAGAGCGTCGCCGGCTGGGCCGCCATATTATAGTGTTGCATAATAGTGTTGACTAACAGCGCACAAATTGCGACAGGTGCAAGCAGTGCGCACTACTTGCTACTACTTTCAATTTGAATTTATGAGCGCGACATTTGAAATTTATTGCTGCTAATTGAAATAGAAACTATAATAGCTTAATCTCTTTTTCACTTACAGAACATTTGACTTGGCACTGGCAAAATCAAGCCAAGGCCGCAATGCAGCCGAAAATAAATTGTAATTAAGCAAAGCTACTGAAGGAGACAGTAGAAAAGAAAATAAGAGTTGTCGGTTTTATTGGCAACTGTTGGCAACGGAACGGAACGCCAAGTTTATTTATTACGCTGCGCTGTGCAAACTTTTCTTTTGGCAGCCAACAAACCAACGAAGACAAACAGATTAAAACAAAAGCAAAATGCCAGCAGGTCGTGTGGCCGGTAAAGCCGGCTACTCCAATCACTATTACAATGGTGAGTTTTGCTAATTTAAATAATTCATTTAAACATTTGGCACCGAATTGTTGCCCATTCAATTGCAATAATGCGCATCGATTGTAGTTAGCAACCGTTGTGCAGTGAGTGCTTGAAATTTCATTTAAAATTCATCCTCCTTATTCTCTCTCTTTCTCCCTATATCTCTCTCTTTCCGCCTGCTTTATAGGTCGCTCGTATGTGGGCATCAATGAGGAAATTATGTGGGTTAGCATTGGCATGGGCGTGACTATAGCGTTGCTTATAACGATTGCATTGTGCTACATTGCGCGAGAGAAATGCCAAAAACGTCAACGTGAATATTACGTGACGGCATAGTTAATGTATGCAGCCTGCCAGCGACACGACGAGAGCGGGGCTGAGGCTGAGGGGAGAGCAGGTGCCATGTCAACGGCAACGCATTGCATTCTCCACATGGAGGACATCGATGCGGATATTGTTGTAGACAAAAAGCAGGCGTTGTCAATAGCAGCACCCGAGAAGACAGCGGAGGCGGAGAGGGATGCGACGCAGGAGCCGGCAGGGGAGGAGCTGCAGCTGCAGCTGGAGTTGATGCCTTTGCCGGCAGTAACCATTATGAGCTGGGCTGTTGTTGACATTTGTGGGGCTCGCAGCTGGGGCTAGCCAAAAAAAAAAAAAACAAAAACAAAAACATGAAGAAAGAAAACAAAATAAACACAACCCACCATTTAAAGCAAAAAAAAAAAAAAAACACACTCACACACATACTCTATATATGTATGAAGCATTCTTTGCATCAATTGTTGTACTAATTTTTTTTTTTTTGTGATTGTAATCGAGAAATTGTTGTAAGCATAGAGAACAGCCACGCAGCGGCACATTACTTTAAAGTGAAACATGTTATTAAATTTGCCAATATATATATATATATATAAATAAATAGAGAATCTCATTCGTGTTTACATTTTTTGGGAGTTTGAATTGCGCGCTCTTAGCACGCACTGGCAGCACTGCGCGGCGTTGCCATCTAACTCTGCGCTGTACATTTGCACAGCTTGTGCGCGCGCACTGCTTGCGTGTCTGTATACTGCTTGCCAGTGCTGGTCAGCTGTTCAGCCAGTGCGTGGTAAGAAGAAGAAGCGCGCGCACGTTTTTTTATTTACAAAAATTGTTCTTAGACAAACGTATCGAATGCGCCATGGATGATAATATAACGTTCAATGTAATAACAAAGCCGGCTATTAAAACAGTGAAAAAGGTAAGTGTTAGCAATCAGCATTGATAGACTTAACATATGTGCTTGTATTGCAGGCGGCGCCTGTGGCAAAGGCGCTGAACAAAAAAACACGTGCAGCAGCGGCGTCGTCGTCGGGATTTGAATTCCAGTTCAATGCAGAGAAGCCCAAGGTGAAGGCGCTGGTGGTGCGCCGTCGTGTGGCGACACAGCCAAAGGAGCCGGCAGCAGTCACAAAGCCGGCAGCGCAGTTAAAAGAGTCCTCAAAGGAGCAGCCAAAGGAACTCCCTAAAAAGCCCGTTAAACCTGCTGTGAATGGCAACAAGGATGCGACTGAGGACGACAACAGTTTCATGTTCAATGTATTCACCGCACAGCCCAGCGTACCCGCTCCCAAGCCCAAGCCCAAGGTGGTGGAGCCACCCAAACCGCTGCTCAACGATCTGCGCAACAAAAAGCAACTGCGTGCCGCTCTGCGTGGCCAAAAAGAGAATCCCAACAAGCAGCCACGTGCCGGGGATCTGTTCAAGGCGAAGCTGGATGAGGAGCACAGACAAAAGCGTGCCGCCGAGCAGCCAACAACGGTAGCTGCTGATGCTAAAGAAGATGCAGATGGGAAGCCAAAGACGCCAGCGCAGACGGCAAACAAGTTTCGCACCAAGAAGATTGGACTCTTCGATCAGAGCGATGTGGCCGCGCTCAAGCAACTGGGACAACGGGCCGTCAAGCCCGTGAAGGAGACCATCTTCTCGGGCAGCAAAGTGTCCAGCTTGGGGCTGCATCCACATGCCGAAAAGAATCTGGCCGATTTGCTAAGCATCACCGAACTGACCACAGTGCAACAGAAGACCATCCCAGAGGTGCTGGCAGGCCGTGATGTGTTGGTGCGCTCGCAAACCGGATCAGGAAAGACGTTGGCCTACGCTTTGCCCATTGTGGAGCGTTTGCAGGCCCAACAGCCGCACATCAAGCGCACCGACGGTGTGCTCGCCCTGATCATTGTGCCAACGCGTGAGTTGACGCTGCAAACATATGAATTGTTCCAGAAGCTGCTCAAGCCGTACACCTGGATTGTGGCGGGCACTTTGCTGGGCGGCGAGAGTCGCAAGAGCGAGAAGGCGCGTCTACGCAAGGGCATCAATGTACTCCTAGGTACTCCTGGACGTCTCGTCGATCATCTACTGCACACGGCCACATTTAATCTGTCGAAGCTGCGATTCCTAGTGCTCGACGAAGCTGATCGTCTGCTGGAGTTGGGATATGAACGGGATGTCAAGCAGTTGGTGGAGGCCATCGATAAACAGCGCACAGAGGCAGCCAAAACAGAAGCAGATGCTGAAGCAACTCCAGTTGCCATGCAGAGCATGTTGCTAAGTGCCACGCTCACGTCGCAGGTGCAACAACTGGCGGGATTGACGCTCAAGGATCCGCTGTACATTGACAACAGCGATGAGGCCGCTCAGGCAGCGATTAAAGGCAACGCCAGCGGCTACGAGAAGGAAACCATTGAAGCACAACTTGCCGAAGGACTCGGCGAGTACATGGAGGATTTGACAGGTGTGCTGAGCATACCGGAGAATCTGCAACTCAGCTATGTGATTGTGCCGCCAAAGCTGCGTTTGGTCACCATTTCGGCGTTGTTGGCCAAAGAGCAGGCAGCGAGTCCCAAGCAGTTTAAGGCCATCATATTTATGAGCACCACCGAAATGGTGAATTTCCATCATGATCTGTTAAACGAGGCGCTCACACGTCGCGTCCTTGACGAGGACGATGAAGAACTGGCTGCCGAACAGGAGCAGGCCAATGATGGTGAGAAGCCGCTGCTTCAAGGACTGCGATTCTTCAAGTGAGTGTTTGACTACAGTGTAATAATGTCGATAATTGCAACTATATTTGATGATACTATGATGTCGATAATTGCAACTATATTTAATTGTAAATCCCAATTAATTTCTTAACACATATTATGGCAACACTTCTGAAACATTGATTTATTGAGTTTCGTTCCCAAACATTTCAGTTTGCAAAGTTAATTGCGAAATTTAGTTTATGTGCACTTAATTGTTTAACTTAAATGCAGTTTGTTTTTTAAATCTTTTAACTAGAATGCATTGCGTATTTCGGAATACTGCAGCACTTCTGAAGCATTCATGTATTGACTTTTGCTTCCAAAATGTTCATATTGAAAAATTATTTGCTCAATTTAGTTTATGTGCATTAAGTGCTTTAACTTAAATGCAATTCATTTGCTTTAAACTGCTTTAACTGAAATGTATTGCATAGTTCATTTATTTTAATGCTCTTAACTGAAATGTATTTCATATTTCGGATTATTGCAGCGGTTTTGAAGCCCACACTTTGCTTGAAGACAATTGTAAATTGTTTAACTTATGTGCAGATAATTGCATGTTGTTGGAATGTTGCTTTCTTTCTTTTCAGAAAAATGATTTGAAAAATATACTTCGAAAAGTTTTCTTTTCTTGATTTAAAGTATTACTAAGTAATTGAATCAGTAAACTTTAAGCGCATATTATGAGAACGTAATTTCCAAACGGAAGTTTTAACTTAAACGCTTATTTGCTTTTTACGAAGAAAGGTTCATAGGCAAAAGTTTAACAGCGCTACTTGAAAAATATAGTAAATATTTGTTTGGAAAAACATTCTATGTAGAATTGTTGTCAGTTTCTTTTGCACATAAGTGCAACTTTCTTTTACTGGTTTGCAATTATCGTCAGACATTGTATTTCTCAAAAGATGAACTTTGCAATTAATTTCATTTTCTTTCTATGCAGGTTGCATGGCTCGATGACGCAAACGGAGCGACAGGGCGTCTTCCATGGCTTTCGCGATTGCGGCAGCTGTGTCCTGCTGGCCACCGATGTCGTCGGCCGTGGCATCGATGTGCCCGACATCAAGCTGGTGGTGCAATACACCGCAGCACAGACCACAGCGGACTTTGTGCATCGCGTTGGACGCACAGCGCGAGCCGGTCGACGGGGTCGAGCGGTGTTGTTCTTGGCGCCGAGCGAGGCGCAATTTGTGCGGCACTTGGAGAACAAACGCATTCGCATTCAGCAAGCGGATATGTACAGCTATTTGGATGCGCTGGTGCCGCGGGATCCGGAGGCACGGAATGTCCAGGAGGCAGCATCGAATTTGCAGCATAAATTTCAATCGCTGCTCGAGGATGATCGGGAGCTGAACGACAAGTCGTGCAAGGGTAAGTTCCCATGGCAGTTGTTGGCTGTGACTTTTACTCCCCATCCTCCATTCTCCATGTCCCATTTGTAAACGCAACTAGCAATTTAATCCTTTCACCAAAATGAATATTAACTTTGTAATTACGATGTACATATACATATACATATACATATATATGTATGTATTTTTTTCGCTGCTCTGTCGAATGGCGCAGCGCGAAGAGGGAGAAGAGGGGAAGCAAGTGATAGACACTGTTTTTCCAATTATAAGTTGGACATTCGAGGCCACGCCCACTTGTATAGCGGCTGGCAACGCGCGTTAAAAAAAAAACAACACGGAAAAATTATTTCATATTTGAAGTTAATTTCGATTGCGTGTCGAATCGACTGACTGTCAGACTGACTGCCACCCCCCCTGATTCCGCCCACCAGTCCACACTGTGTAAAGTGACCAGCACTCCTGTCGTCGCCACCGCCACCGCCATCGCCACCGCATATCCTTGTTCTCGTTATACCCTTTCCGTTAATGAGGCTGTCTGCATTCCAACGACATGAATAATGTGCTTCGATTACTGCACTTGATTTGTTTTTTTTTTTTTTTGTGGTATTATTTTATACTATATATTCGCAATGCTTTTGTTATTATTTTATACTATACGTTTGCGATATTATATCATATTTTGTGAATTGCTTTTTTGGTATTATTTTATGCCATAAGTTTGCAATGCTCCTAAAATCATTTTTCTTAATTTATTTTGTTTGGTATTATTTTATACTAATTGTTTACAATGTATCTGATATCACATTTATTTAAATTGGGTTTCATGGTATTATTTTATACTTTTGTGTTATTGAATTTTTAAGTTGAAAATTGAAGTTTTATGCAACTATGTCGCAACGATAAATAAGTCTTGCATTTTGGCATAGATTTCTTGCCTTTGAAAAGAATTCTTTTTTTGCAGTTTTGTTTATTTTTTCAAAATTTTATTTCAATATATTTACCTCAATTCTAACATGTTATAATCAACATAAACTTTAGCATTCATTTTCTTGATTTAACTTTAAAGTTATATTGTTTTCCTTTTGTTGCAAATTCTTCGCAATACTCACTTATTATCATTTAATAGAAACTTTTATATCGTTGGGGAATATTGTAAATACCTGAACATCGACCATATACATTTATTTATATAAATTTCATTGTTCTCATTCATTCGTCGATTGAAGATCAAAGCAATCCCAAGCAATGTGATTGACAAAATTTAATCGTGCAATAAGAAACAGTTATTTAATATGGCCACTTTGACTATGTTCATATCATTGATTAAAATTATTATGATGAATGTTGCCTAGAAGATTAAAGTTTTTTCATATTTCAAGTTTTATTCATCTAATAAAAAAAATAGAAAGAAGCTTTTTATGTTTTATCAGTTAATAACTTATTTGAATGCTCCGTTTTAGTAATTTGTATTGATAGGAAAGTGAAGCGTACACTCATTAGTTTTATTAACATAGCTGAAGTGCCAGGTAATGTTTAAAAAAAGTATAATACCCAATTCAAGGGAACAAAAGTGTATTTGCAGCTGCGGTTTTGCCACTCAATTTATGTAGATATACTTTTATTCCTTTTTTTCCTTGTGTTTTTTGCTCTGTCCTGTTAATGTCCTGTTGAAATTGTAATTGCAGCGCGGTTGAGAAATAAAAAGTTAATTAGATGTTACCAAGGCAGGAGGACGACGCAATGCGTTAACAAAAAAAAAAAAAAAAAGAAAGCTAAAGTCGAGAGTGGGAAAGGGTTGACAAGCTATAGTCAGGGGAAAGTCCGAGATAAGGGAAGGGAAAACAAGAGTTGAAAGGAAATTGATGTGTATCTGTTTGATTGAAACTAGTAAAGTGCCACGCCCACTTCGAATAAAATGGGATGCAAATGAATCATGAATCACTCAAAAATCGCAACAGGAAACGGAAACTGTGAAATGCAAACGGCAAAACAACAGGAATATTACACAAAAAAAAAAGCAGAAGATATATATAAATAACTGAAGAGAAAACCATGATAATAAAGATGATGACGATTGGAGAGAGAAATAAAAAAAAACAAGAAAAAGGAACTGTGAAGCTGAAGCTCAAGTTAAAGGCAACCAGGCAAAATGGCAACTCAAATTGCACTTAAGCGTCGAGTCAAGCGTCAAGACAGGAAGCCACTTGGTAAAACTTGGACGAGCAAACAAAGCGAAAGAGAGAGAGAGAGAGAGAGGGAGTAGAAAGAGAGGAGAGAATCTGAAGCTGGTTGCAGTTGATGTGCTCTGCTGTGCTGTGTCCAATCAAAAAGCCATTAAAAAGTATTACGCTTGAACAAAACTCTACAAAGCAGCAGATAAAAGCAAACTACACGAAAATAGAAAACAACTACTCGAGCGAAAGCGCAAGAAAACGATACACGACAGAAAGAGAAAGACAAAGAGAGAGAGGGAGATAGAGCAGTCATTGCACATCCTTGGGTCAAAGGAGCAACGAAGTGCTGGTTGAACAAGTCGGGACAAATGTTAATTGGTAACAGCTTCCAGCTAAAATGCACTCTTGAGGTGTCGAGAAATTACGTTTAGATATCGCAATTAGTTCTATAGTTAAAACAATATTTGGGTATACATTTTTTAAAAAAAGGAACGCTTAGTTCTATTCGGTATCAACTTGGTTTCTAGTTTAATTCTTAATTCGATTAATTGCTGGAATACGAACACTAAATTTTATAAAGATTCTATAGAATCGTTTTTTCCTTTTAAATTTATTGCATTTTCGAAACACTATATTACCAAATGCAATATCTTTAATTGTTTATAATTTCCAAATACTTTTAAGAACTTTTAAGTCTTCAAATCGATGCGTAGAGAATGAAATTGAAATAAATCTTAAACCTGACGAATTATATTCGTTATTTCAATAAAATAATAATAACAATTTCTTAATCAATGACTTTTAACATAACAAATATATAAATTAATCCCTTGATTTATATTTTTTATTACAAATCAAGCCTTGTAGTTCTTTCTGCAATTAGGATATTTCTGAAATATTATATATTAAAAAGTGTTGCCTGGTTTCAAACTATGTTAAAGAACTTAGAGATATGCAATCCCTGAATCAATCTTTTCGATTTCAATTGAAGCCTTGTTTTCTCTTTCCTGCTTAACTATGTTTTAATATTAATTTGCAAAGAGCGCTCCTCCCCTTCTAGCATTGTGTTGACATTAAGCTAGAAATTTCTTGACGCTCTTGACCGTTAATCATTCAATCATTAACTAAACATTAAAGCCTGTTGCCATTGTCCAGTGTAACCACATGATTAAGTGCTCTTAATACTGAAGTAGATACAATGAACATTTTAACTCTATACTTTTGTCTGCTTGTGTGTGAAACCACACAGAACTGAAGCTCAAAGTCGAATCCTGTCGACCAACAAAACAAACAAAAAAAAGACAAAGAGGGGAGCGTATTTGCGGTCGAGAGGGAGAGACAGAAAACAATCACAACAATTTGCCACGCCTACACGGTCGAGAGAGGGAGAGAGAGAGTCGAAAGGCGAAAAACCACATGGACACGCGCGCTTTATAAAAATATCCGCTTGCATTTGCCGTCGACGGGCGAATTAGTTGAACCACCTCCCCAAAAATTCTCCTCAATCCTCCCCACAGCTAAACAATGGAAATCGCTGAGGAATGGATGCGGAAAAGGGAATGTGGAGGGGGACGAATGTGGCATAAAAAGCCATTTTGTGCGGTTTTGTGCACTGGGTGCTTGCTCTGGCTGCTTTTGGCACGACATTCGGTCTTTGGGCTCTCAGATTTTTGCCTTGGGCTTCACGGCTTTAGCTACCCTCAGACAGACAGACAGACAGACAGACAGAGAGAAAGAGAGAGTGAGGGGGGCGAGAGTGCTCGAATGACATTTATTTTATTCGCAACTTCCGGCTTGCAGACGTCTCCAAACATCCGGGCTCGTCATACTTTTTGTTTGTTTAATGTCTGCCACTTGACTGTAATCGCATTTGCGGCAATTAAGCAGCCCCAAAGACAAGGGCTTGACTTTGAGACACCCCACACACACACACACACACACGCACACACAGAGACAGGAAAAAGGGACTAACGACGGACGGACGGACGGACAGATGGATGGCGTTGAGCTGCGCTGAAAGCTGTGAACGTAACGAAAGGATGAAACGGCGACTGTTGGCAGTTAATTGCCGGGGCAGAGCTGCTGCGTCTTTGACTTTATGTCTTCTACATCCCCCTCTTGCTGTGACTCTCCTCCTCTCCTCCTCTTCTCTCGCTTTCCATTTCTCACAAGTTGAGCCTCGATTTGGGATTAATGCGCACACTGCTATTGTTTAGCTAATGATGCCAAAGTTAGTCGGTATTTTTCACTCAACTTTACTTTACATAGCGAATTATTTATTGCTGTGAACCGGTTCACAGATGGCTCAACATGTTTTTATGCTTTTATGTGTATTTATACTTTTGACTAATTAGTTGGTGCTATGCATCGGTTCGGAACTTTGACAAACTGTAGCTGTTGCTATTTCAATAATATGAACCGGTTCAAAAGTGGTTCAGGCTGATAACTTGACAGTGTTTGTCGCCAAGTTGATGAAATTTCTTTTATTGACTTTGCACATTCGATAGATTTCAAATTAAGTTTGAGCAATATAAGTAAATTTTGTAATGACAGTGCTGTGAACCGGTTCAGAAATGGTTTAGGCTGATAACGTGATAGTGCTTGTTGATAAGTTCATGAAATTTCTTTTATTGACTTTACAAATTAGATATATTTCAAATTTAGTTTAAGCAATATAAATAAGTTATTTAATGTCGGTGCTTTGAACCGGTTCAGAATTGGTTTAGGCTTGCTTGTCGCTAAGTTAATGCAGCTACATTGATGAAACTTCTTTCATTAAGTTTATAGTTTATGTGGAGTTAATATTTTATTAGAAAATGTAAGAGTACTGTTTAAATGCGTTGTTATGAACCGGTTCGATTGTGGTTCAGTACAATTACAGCTGAAATTGAACAGAACAAGCGCTTCGAATTGAGTAGCAAATGATGATAACGATGATTTGCCAAAGGAGTGAATGACAATTATACGCCTCAATTTGCATGTTAAGATAGCGATCTATATATTCATATGCATTTCGGGTTCGGTACAAACGTTGGATTGAATTGCTCCCATGTGAGCGGTTCTCACTTGAGAAGCCACTTTGTGGCCCAATCATTTGTCAGACTTTATCGTCGAGCACTTCACAGCTGTCTCTCTCAAAGCAGCACAAAGAACGTTAACATTTCACAACACATTTGCATGCGTTAGAGGAATGAACGAATGAAGAGTGAGAGAGAGGAGGAGAGAGTGAAAGGGAAGAGTAGTCTATCAAAGATATGGGAGCTGTCTGTGTATTTGGTAGTATGCATAATGTCTAACTGATGTTTATCAGACTCACATGCTGTAAGGACAATTGCGGCTTTGCGGTGCGCACGTTGCGGTAATTTGATATCATTGTTGTATAATTTGGCATTGCCTGGCATAAGTGCTGCGTAATTAGCAAGGACATGCCCACAACACACACACATAAAAAGGCAGTCAGCGGAGAAAGGACAACGGCAACGATGTGCTGCATATTTTTTTTTTGTTTTCGAGGGGGGATGGCAACGCGAGAAATCCTTTGCTGACAATGCTCATTTGTCATTTTAACAAATTTATTTTGTAATGAATGCCACACACACACACACTCGCACACTCACACACACACATGGCAGGCACTTAAGCCAACACATCAATTAATTCTGAAAGCATTAACATGCTACAACTCAACTCGACTCTGCTCTTCTCTTCTTTCATTCTCTTTTTTTTTGTTGTGTATCTTTTTTTTTTGGTTTCTGCAGCCTTTGTCTCGTGGATGAAGTTCTATTCGACATTTCCCAAGGAGCTGAAGTCCATATTCAATGTGCGCGTCGCCCACATGGGACACTTTGCCAAGAGCTTTGCCCTCAAGGAGGCGCCCAGCAAGTTTGCCCACAAGCATGCCGCCCCCAAGCCGGCGCCGCCCACCAATCGTCTCACCTACACGGAGCGGTAAGTCAGCTAATTAAATATGTTTGTATATAAATATATATTAAATATATATCTCGTTAACAGTGATCCGGAGAAGCTGCAGCAGGCGAAACGGGCCAAGAAGCGACTCTATACGACAACGGTGAGCGGGGAAGTGCGGCAAATGCAATCGCAACAGCAGCAAGCAAGCAAACCAGATGGAGAACGGCGCCATCTATCGGCGGGCGGCGGCAACGGCGGCGGTTTCGGCAGCAAAAGCAACTTTATGAAGAGCTTGAACAAATCGCGTGCACTCAACATATCCGAATTTGATAGCGGACTTCCAGCTTTGCCAGCGCCCAAAAAACGCAAACAGGCGTAGTAGAAAGAGAGAGAGGGATAGAGAGTGAGGAGTGAAGAGAGCGGCATTTTAGGGAGCTATTCAAGCATTTAATCGAAAAGCAGAGCAGCTACAAAAATGCTAAAAAGCCGAAGCCGAGGCAGAAGCAGAGAGCGCCTCATAAAAGTTTCATTTTTCTCAACTTTTAAGCCCGGACGTCCTGCGGGAAAAGTTGGAAGACTCGCGGACGACGACGACGAACGCAGCGTAGCATATTTTAAGCTCATCTTTATAGAGAAAACTCTTTTTATCCTACTTTTTTTTTTTTTTTTTTTGTATTTTCTGTAATATGTTTTTTAAGAGCAAATATTAGAAATCCATTTTCCGCTCAGTGCAGATTCATTCAGTTTTGAAAATGTCAATCCCTGTTGCTGTCACAGCAGCAACTAAGCGATGTGGTAAGAGGGGCAGGGGGAGGGGAAAAGAGAGGGGGTGCGGCACGTGTTGGCCGCTTTTTTGTGCAACTGAAGCGCGTAATTTGTTGGACAAGCCATAAATAAATATGAAACATAAACGCATAAAAAATCAAACGATTTGCTTTCATTTACTTTTCCCATCTAGTTCGTCTCTCTATTTTTTTTCTTCTTTTTCTCCCCTGCAATATTTGCGCAGGACACGTGACAACAACAACAACTACAACAGCAACAAAATAAAATACAAAAAGAAAACATTCGCTGGCTATTATGCACATTAATTGCTGTTCAGTCCAATTAAAAGCGGAGCTCAGCGATTGATTATTAATTAGTCTGCGCTTATCGAAGGGTTTGTTTAGCTCTTCTGTTTTCTTTGTGTCTGTCTCAACTCGATACTTGAATTGGCCCAGCCAATCAAGCGTGTCCAAGCAACCCAACTACCAACCTGAAGTCTGAAGTCAACTTTGAATGGCGTCCTAATTACGTGCTACGTGCGAGTGTCAACATATGAAATAATATTTTGATTCAATCCGCCTCGTCGCACGCAGCTCAAGGGCTGAGTTTTGCACGGCAGCGGATACCCTACATTATCTTGGGGTATATTGCAGAGTTGATCAGGCGTGGCTCACTTATTTATATATCATTTATTCAAAACCGTCTGAAGACCTATTTTGAAAATTTGTAGTACAATTATTTTTGACTAAAATTAAATGTGCATAAGAAAACCAGATTCCGATGAATCAAATTTTTTTTGTTCAAGTGAATTATGCATAAGTAAATGAGATTCCAAAATATAACTTGAAACTTTTCTTCAAGTCTATTGTAGAATATAAATCATTGAATTTTAAAAGATATTAATTCTTTAATTAATGCGTTAGCGTTGAACTGGAAATAAAAGTATGCTAAATGCTAATAGTTTAGCATAAGTAAGATACTCTTTTTGTATATTAATATTTTAGATGTGGTCAATATACAATTTTATAGTATAGTATAGTAAATATTGACTATATCTAACATATTAAAGAAAGTTACTATATACCAAATGTTTTAAGAAAAGAGAAAATAATACATTTTTCATATTGATTTGACACAAATGAAACATTTATAACTTGTTCACAAATTTTGAAAATGAAAATATTGTTTTATGTATTTGGATTTCAACAAAATTTAATATTTTTAAGAACATATAATTATGAATATCATTTCTAATAATAGTTTTGTATAATAACTGCTCAGAAGATAATAAAAATTTAATTTATTAGTTGAATAAAAAGAAGAGATATCAAAATAATGTTTTATTCTTTTTTTTCGATTAGCACTAAAGTTAGAGTTAAGATTGTTCTTAGGAATTTTGTGCGTACGCATTATTTCATTTTTCCGATTTCTCTATCCAATTTTATTCAATACTTAAGCAACAATAAGAGAATTGAAATATATGCTTCATTATATATTTTATTAAGTTACTGAATTTAATTCAGTAGATCAAACATAAGTTAAGTTATTCAGTAGATCAAACATAAGTTAAGTTATTACTTTTAAAAGTTATATTATTTTTTATACCTTGATTTTAATAAAATAGAATAAGCTCAAGAACATAGGATTACGAATATAATTATGTTCGGTTGCTGAAGGTAAATGAAATTCATTTTCATCATTCATCATTTTCATTCATGATTATAACTATTTCTGCATTCAAGTTTATCATACAAATAGTTTTTGATGCATTTTTTGCATTTACAGGGTATAAAATGCTTCGCTGACTGCTTTGTTCGCTGTCTCGTTGGTTGGTTGGTTGGTCATTTGCCACTTGGCAAAAGGGTTGTCGAGCGTTTCTAATGTGATTGCACTAATGGCTCGAATTATAGACGCATTAGGGTAAATTAAAATCCACCTCGCTCGCTAGTCAATCCCCCCTCCCCCACCCCATCCATCCACCCATCCACCCACTCAGTCACACAATTTGGGGGTTGTCCTTCCTTCGTTGTGTCGTTGTGTCGACTGCCAATAAAAAGGCAACTCACTTAGGACCCACAACGCGATGGCTTGACCTGGCTCAGCTCTGCTGACGACTCGCTGACTTATGGGGTGGATTTGTGAGTGCTCGAGGGTGGTGGAGAGGAGTTGGGGATCTGGGGGTTGGTTGATGAAGTTGTAGCGGCTGCATCAACAATGCCATTGTCCAAGTGTTCTTTTGTGGTCAGGTGCAAGTGTTGCAGGTTTTCTGTTTTTTTTTTACCTTTACTTTTACCTTTTTCATTTTTATTCAAATTGAAAAGGGCGAAATTCCAACAGCTGTCAGCATTTCTTTACAGGTGGAATAAGGAGGCGTTGACCGGGAGGCGTTTCACTTTGATTATGAAAATGCTGTGACCCGTGCCACAACGTTGACAATTGTCGAGAGCAGGCTGAACCCCACACTCCCCCACTCCCCAGCGTGGGGCATGCCACACAAGGAGCGGCTAATTGACGAAGGCCGCGTGGATTTGACACCTTTTTTCCCTTTATTTGTTGGTTATGCAAAGCACCGACTATAACATTTCAATTGACGCACTTCAAGCAACCAAAGCTGCAACTAAATACAATAATAATAATAATAAATTAACGAGTAATTTATATTACTTTTATAAAGATTATTCTTTCAATCTAATACAAGAATTGCTCAAGAAATTGTGGGAGTGAGGTAATTTATTTGATTTTAAAAGGTTAAATATTATATTATATGTTAAAATAAATTTTAATATCAAATCGTTATAATATCGTAATTATAATTAAAATGAACTCTATCATAAACATATACTAATATTCTTTAAATTTTGGAGTTTTATTGTGAATTTGTTGCTTTATTTTTTAAAGATTACTCTCAATTTTAATCAGAGCTATGCGGAAAGTTTTTTAAGTGCTTAATCCTAAATTGAACCCATCAAAGTTATAAACGCAGATCGATTAGTTTCATATTAACAAGTTGTCTTAAAATTTCCAAGCTAAGTTTACATAACGAATCTTTAATTATCATATATCAATCTTAATTGAAGACATTATTATTTGTATGAAAGTGTTCTATGGTACTTTCGTCATTGACTATAATTAAATAATTACATTGAAATGCTTATATGTGAATTATATGTATGTATAGAGTATTTCATAGATTTGTTTTAAATATATAACATAATATAATATAATAAATATATCTTTTATAAATTCTATATTAATTCTAAATAAAATGCTTATTTCTAAGTTATTACTTTATGTCCTTAACATATGATATAATTATATGTTTTGGCCTCAATGAGTTTTCCCTAAAATGTGTTGTTATGGCACTTTATTCCTGTACTAGTTTAACTATTTAATAAACCAAAATAATAAAGAAGAGTTATTATAATAAACAATTTTAAATACCCAAGATCTGTTAAATTGAATTCATTATCAAAAATGTTTCGTATTTTGCTATGATTAAGTAAAACAAATTATTTGTAACCAACTATTGCTTATACATATACACGCTACTCATAGGCTTGAAGAGTATTATAACAGAAAGAGGCATCTCCGACCCTATAAAATATATATGTATATATATTCTTAATCAGCCATGTTCGTCTGTCTAACACCTAGATCTTAGCTGCTTTGGATGACAATCTGGTATATTTTGTATTGTCTGCATGGTATATTTAAAATGTTTTACTAAGGCATATTTTAACATATTTGGGGTATATTAATTTGGTATAATTTCTCACAGTCGAACAATCTCAAATATACCAAATATGGTTTTCGGCATACGTTAGTATATTTGCGGTATAATTTTAGAATATGTATTAATTGAAAATGAAAAGTATGTATTTTTAATAGGGAACTATATCAATATACCAAACATAGCTCTCAATGTATTTTCGTATTTTGCAGTATATTCATTTTGTAAAATTGCAGCAAGTGGATTTATTGGTATTATTATTAAAAAATGGAAAATGGATTAGCATCTGAATTGTATTGCAACCTCCGTAGAGTCGGAGAGGGTCAAATAGGCGATCAAAAATATTGGTTGAAATAAATATATAAATAGCAGTTAAGGGAAACCTAAAAAATAAAAAATCATATAATATTATTCAAATAATTATTATTTATTATGGATGGATTTATGGATTTTCCTTGCTACCGTCGATAGTCGATAGATTATGGAAACTATCAAGCACTATCGATGGCGCGGACTATCGATAATTCTCCACCTCTTTTTTGTATGTATGTAATGCTAGTTATATGAAATTCAGAATTTACAGGGTATATTCTATCTGATATCCACAGCGAAACAAGAGCCAATTGCCTTTATCGAAGTTCGCACAAGTTTCGCTTGTCGTTTTTATGCCTTTTCTCAGCCATTTCCAATTTCCAATTAGAACGCAATGCGATTGCGTGCACGAAATGACAAGCTTTTATGAAATCGCGATGAATTTTTACCAGGGGCAGGTGTAGGCGTGAGGAGAGAGTGAAGATAGAGACAGAAACAGAGACATGGAGAGGACTACCTTTTAAAATTATGATTTCATTTGGCGGCGCTGTCGATGGTCAACGTTGAAGGTGCCACAAGGCCACAAGGAGTTGAAGTTAGAGTTGAAGTTGATGTTGAAGGCGAAGTCGAAGTCTAAGCACCCACAACACAGACCGGAAATCAGGATGAACACAAATTATACATATTTTATATGCAATGTTTCTGTTTTTTTTCTGTTTCTGTGTTGGTTCGTTTTTATTATGGTTTCCCTTTTGCTCGATGTTGGCTTTTTATCCAATTATGTTCATTAAATTGGCATTTGAAACGAGCTAAGCACATTAAAGAAAAGGCGCTGAGAGTGGGGGAAGAGAGTGAGAGAGAGAGTGGTGAGATCCTTTCATTGGTTTGCTTTGCTCTTTGGGGGTTGCAGCACATAAACTACTTAATACTTATTTAATTTGAACTGATGTTGATGTTCAATCTGGAGCCTGCGAAATGCATTCGGTAGAACACACACACAGAAACACACACAACTGTCATAAAAATCACGCAGCGGAAATTATTTTGTCACCATTTATAATTGCATTGTCACAGCAACAACTGCGACTACTATTTGAGTCGTGTTGTTGTTGTTATTATTATGCTGATTGGAGGGTGTTGAAAGTAACACCCCGCACATTAAATCAAGTGGCTGCGGGCAATGTCATACATAAATTATTGAAAAATCATTCTGCAAATAAACCCAACGACAGACGACAGACTGTCGACACGGGGTCAGCGAGTAGTGACTGAAGTGAAGTGGAAATTGAGGGAATCCACCACCAGACCAGTTAGTTGAGTAGCGAGTGGAAAAGGCCACAAGGAAGGATATTTGTATGTATGCACACTGAGGGACAGATGGACATATAGGAATGATTGACTGATTGACTGACTGACTGGCAAACACATTCATATGTTTACTAACTAATTTGTTCGGCTCTACAATAATAATGTGTTCATATTACCATTACATCCTTAATCAGCTTAACCAAAAATGCTCTTTTAAACTAAGTTAATATTTCGTTCACTAAATTCATGCTATTCAAGTTCAACTTGATTAAAGATTGTATTTAAATTGTTTCCTTTCTTTATAAACATTAATATTTTGTAGCTTTCAACGCAGTTTGTTGCTTAAAACAATCTGTTTGAAATCATGCGAACTATCTTTAATAGCTTTTACTAAATGCACTTTTAATTCGAGTTATTTTTTTCTTAATTTAATATTTTTTACGACTTGATTTGTTTTTTTCATATTGTTGTTCTTCTTATTTCAATCAATGTGAAGCAAATATGTTACTTTAAACTAAGTTAATCTTTCGTTCATTAAATGCAATTCAAATTCAATTTTATTTTCCTGAAATTTTTCATTAAATTTACATTTTACTATTTAATTTGTTCTTCCATGTTGTTGTTCTTCCATGTCTTCTTATTTCAATCCATGTTTTCAAATTCATGTAATTCGAATTCAATTGCAACAGCTGACAATCTGGTATATTTTAATACTCTATGGTATATTTTGTCAATATACCAAATATGGCCTATCATATATTTGAATATTTTTTCGGTATATTTTCATAATAATACTGCACTGTTTCGCTAGATATGTGTTCATCTTTATGAAATAAAAATCTGTTCATAATACTTTTAGATAATCCATCCATATCGGGAAGCAAGTTCTTCTTAACTGTTTACGTAAACTGCTTCTGTAATCTGTCGTATTTAAAATATTACGATCCATATAATTATTCTATTATAATTATAATTTTTAATACAACTTGCTATAACATTTAAGCATTTTGTTTCCATTTAGTGAAGTTTTATACACAAATTGTTCTTCTACATATTTCATCATCTTCATCGTCCATCTGTGTTGAGAAATAAGTTTTTCGAGACTTTTATTCATGAAAGTTTTCCGAGTTATCTTTGAAAATGTTTGTTTAAAAAAAAAATATAATAAATCGTTATATAGAATTATAAATCATATCTATAAAAGCTTTGTTAAAGACTGAAATTGAAATTTAAGTAGCCTCATAAATTTTGAAAGGAATACTATCAAAGTTAAAAATATTACTATTAAAAATCTCTTCAGAATTTACAAATTTAAATTTGGATTGCGAAATCTATTCTTTTTATTATATGGTATATCTTTAATTTCATTAATTTGTTTCTAATCTTATTGTGTATTATAAACTCGCATTCACCTGTCTTTGAATATGATAAAAGTAAATCATGACTGTAGAAAAATAACTTTTGAATTTTTTGCGAATTAAAGTGTATATTAAGTTTCAGTACATTGCGCATACGCCGCGTGGCACAGAAGGCAGTGTAAATATTTGTGCCACACTGCAAGGCAAGAGGGGTGGAGGGAAGGGGAAGAAGAGGGTCGAAGGTGTGAGCTTCAGCTAACTGCCACAGCATCCAAATCCAATTAATTTCATTGCGCCTAAAAACTTTAAGCAGAGCCACAAACGGGGATGAAGACGAATGGAGATGCTACACCAGAAGCAGAAGCAGAAGCAGAACACCCTTCTCCCCTGCCCTCTCCTCCCCTGACCCCCCCTGGGCTATGGTCACACCCTTTGGCAGAGGAGTCGAAGAGTCGGAGAGAGTTGGCTAATGGAAAGCGACGATGACGGCAACGACGTCTATGTGTGTGTGTGTGTGTGTGTGTGTGTGTGTGTGTGTGTGTGTGTGTGTGTGTGTGTGTGTGTGTGTGTGTGTGTGTGTGTGTGTGTGTGTGGCGTCAGTTCCGTTTCCGTTTGAACGATTTGCCATCCGAACGGTGGCTGCTTCTATTTATTTGCAAATGCAACTTGTCCAATTTGACAGTTGTCGCTTGTAAATGTCACAGCTGAGCGGTGGATGAAGTGAGACGGGGAGAGAGAGGAGGAAGGAGGAAGGAGAAGTCAGTGAAGCGTGGAAGTGTGAAAGCCTGTAACGAGGCATATTGCGGATTGGATTTTGTGTAAATTTATTTATGTTAATTAGTTTCAATTTGATTTAATTTGCGCTCAAGCAGCTTCGGTGCAAAGACAGCAACAGCAAAAGCAAACTGAATTTCGAAATGAACTGACAATTAAAAGCACGTTAAAAACGCATTTAGCAAACGTTGCGAGTGAGACAGAGAGAGGGAGAGAGAGGGAGCGAGTGAGTGAGGGAGATCGCAGAGTGGTAAAAAAGGGGAATCCGTTTAAGCCGAAAACGCCTAATGACAGCTGCATTAATCCTGTGCGCTAACAAAGCGTTGAAGAAATCACTTTACCAGCGGCGGCGGCGAGCAGCTCATAAAACGGAGACCCAGAGAGCTAGAGAGAGAGGGGCAGAGAGAGAGGAACACGCTGAGAGAAGAGAAATGACGGGGCCAAAGAGGAGACGCCGCCAAAATCAACGAAATGACAACGAGACATGCAAACAAATGCAGCGAAATGATGAGCTTCAGAGCTTGGCTTCGACGAAAAGTCTAATTTGTTGATAATTTGCGACCGCCGCCGCTGACCGCCAACGATGCCCCACGGCCACAGGCGCAGAGACATACAAAGAGAGGGAGAGAGGGAGAGGAGGAAGAGAGAGAGAGGGAGAGGGAGAGCGAGAAGGCCAAGCGATACTTCCGCTAAGTCATAAATGGAAATGGAAATGCAGTCAAGAGTTGAAGCCGAAGGAGACTGAATTTAAAGACAGAAAAGAAGAATATGGTACTGGAAGATCAGAGGGAGAGAGAGGGAGATAGAGAAAGAGAGAGAGAGAGAGAGAGGGATAGACAGAGAGGCAGTTTAAGAAGACACTGAAGTTGTAACGCAAAACAGAGAAACTTGAAGTCGACTCAGGAAAAAGGTGATGTGAATGAAAGGAAAAGAGTTGAAGTTGAAGTTGCAGTTGAAGTTCAAGTTAAAGATCGACAAGTTGCACAAAGAAGAAGCAGCAGAAGTTGAAGCTGGTTGCACTTGCCTCGTCTTGTCTTGTCTTGTCTTGTCTTGGGTGCCGTTTGGATTTATGATGCGTTGCACCAACTGCCAATTTAAAGGCCATTTGGCCAAGAGGCGCGATTTCGAACAAACTAAATTGCCATCAGCAGGGGGTGTAATACACATTTTCTCTTTGCTTTTCTTATTTTCTTTTTTTTTTTTTGTTACTTCATTGACTTGAGGACAGTTGACGGATTGGCGGCAGGCGAAGTGAGCGTTGAACCTAATTAATTGCAGTTTAATGTGCGTGCAACGGCAGCTAAAGTAGAAAGTGCCAAGGAACAGTGGGAATGGAACACCAAAGTAGGCTAGCTACAAACTAAAGCAGGCAGGGAAAGCGACCTGGGAAGGATCTAAGTGAGAAAATGGTGGAGCAGAGGAATTGAAACAGATGAAAATACAGTGAGAAATTGAAATGGAACGCGGAATTTTTGATAGGAAGTTTGCATTTCAAAACTATGCGATTGAATACTGAATAATGATGTCCAGTGTGATGGAGAGCAGTTGCAAGGCGAAACGATGGAATTGGGCACGGTTGATTAAACGAAGTTTGTGATCAATAATTTTCAAAGTATCAAGTTATCACATTAGAGCGGAACATTGAGAAAATGAAACAGTGGAGTAAACGATGAGAAAGTGAAACGATGGAAATGGGAAACAGTTAAATAAACTCGATATGTGATTGTAGCTTGCTATACAAAATTATTAAGGTAAGATGGAATAGTATCAAAATGAAGCAATGGATTGCAACACTGAGAATAGTGTTGAGAAAGTGAAACGATGGAATTGTGAAATTCAGAGTTGAGCGGAACACTGCGATAAAATGAAGCAGTGAATTAAACGATGGGAATGTGGAATGTTGGAATTTTCAAACAGATGAAGAATCAGATAAGAAAGTGAAACGATGGAAATGTGAAATAGTTAAGCGGAAAACAGTTAGAATGTGGAACAGTGAATTGAACAAAGAAAAAGTGAATCGTTAAGACAGTAAAACAAAGTTGAGCGGAACAAAGTGAGAGAGTGAAACAGTGAGGGACAACAGACGAAGGAACAATTAAGAAAGTGAAACGATGGAATTGAGAAACAGTTAAAAGTGGAACACAGTGAGAATGTGGAACAGTGCAATAGAATATGCATTCCACTCAAGTCGTTTGAAGTATTAAGGAAGAGGAAGCAGTTCATCAATTTCGCTATACCCTTCATCACTCACCCCTTGACTCTATAGTCTTCTCCTCCCTCTCTCTCTGTATCTCTTTCCCTCTCTCTCTCTCTCTCTCATTCAGTACTCCAATGCGCTGTCATCAAATTTGTGTCCATTTGGCAGCCGTTGCTTTGATTTATGTGCACTTCACGCTTTGTCGCAATTGCTGCCACGCCCCTCCGCCCAAGCTACTAATGTTGCTTCTAAACACATAGAAAGAGAAAGAGAGAGAGAGAGAAGTGCTATGCTGTGTGGCATTATCCTGGACACGTGTGCGCACAAATTGATCCTTTATGAGCATTTTGCGGTTAATAATACTTTAACGTTGAACTTGGCATGAATGGAAGAGGTTGGAGGAGGAGAAGGAGGACGAGGAGGGGTCAATTGCTGGACAGACGCGAATGAATCCGTTGGATGCGGCATGCAGGCACGTGCCACCGCCACCGCCTCCGCAACCGCCACCGCCACCACCATTGAGAATGTCGCTGAGCCTTTAAGTGTAAATGATAAGCTAAGATGAGTTGCAGTTGTGTGTGTGTGTGTTTGGGGTTAAATCGCGCCACGCCGACAAACTTTGTTGTTTATGTTGTTTGTTTGTTGTTCTCAAAAAGCAAAAAAAAAGTACAAAAAAATGGTAGAGAGTTATGAGGAGGGGAGGGAAGGGAAGGAGCTCAGTAGCTGCTTGACATGTGACACCTTTTGTGAGCGAATGTCAACGACGTTGAACCTTTTGTTTAGAGCTTGGCTGCAAAGGCGCTTAAGAGTCGACGATCTTTCGCATCCTTCGCTGACTGCAACTCTAAGCGAGTCTCGATGTGTATGTGTATGTGTGTGTGTGTGTACATAAATCCCAAATGCCACTTCACACTTAATTTGCTCATAATGCCCAGCGTAATCCCCCCCCGGGCGATGTCAGTCGATTTTCGGTGTCCCTTTCTGCCTGTTAATATCCTGGCAATTACGCTGACAACAACAATATTTGAAAATTGCATTAACAACAAGGACAACCACCATCACCAGCAACAGCAGCAGCAGCAGCAACAGCAGCCACCCCTTCTCCCTCTCTCCCTCTCTTGTGTCCAGATTTTCTGCTGCATTGGATTCTTATCAGCTCCTTCACATATGCTGCTGCTGCCTTCTGTGTTAATACTTCTAATGTGACAAATTCATCCATCGACTTGTCTACATTGAGCTGTCCTCTCTCTCTCTCTCTCTCTCTCTCTCTCTCTGTAGTTGTCCTTTTTTCAAGTGACGCTCAAATTCACAATCGCTGATAAGACTTAAATCTCTCATTCTTTCTCGCTTACTTTCTCTCCTCCCCAATCCCTTCGTTGATTGCTTTCATAATTTGTTCGTGCGTTTTATTTATTATTTTCATTTTTCCTTTCCCCCTTTATTTTATTTTATTTTTTTCCATTTTGCCGCATTTTAATCTCTCGGCCGTCGACAAATTGCTCGAATTGCTCAGATCGTTGCGATGCGATAGAAAATGGCAACAAATGTTTTAATTTTCAGCGGCAGCTAAGCCAACGGCAAAAAGTGCTAAACTATAGTACAAAAAAGAACGAGAAATCTTTCCCTTTCCACTCTTTGTTTTTTTTTTTTTTTTTGTTGACGGGGAAGTTTTCAAACTGGCCGCTAGAAGAAAAGTTGTGAAATCTACTTAAATTAGTTACAAATTAAACCATGGAGATTTCGAACATAATGGGGTAACTATTTAATAATTGCCAAAGCACGTGGCGATTGAACTTCAATTTAATGCGCATGAAAATAAAAGGTAATAAATCAAGAAAAACATAAGTAAGAAAACTACAGTCCGGGTGTGATTGGCTGAGAGATACCCGGTATTCATTTTTTAATGAGAGTAAAGCAATATGGTATAAATTTAAAAATATAATATACAAAAAATATACTGCAAAAATATAAAAAATATACCAAAGGCTATGGCGCTAACCATTTTGATTGAGAGCGAGACAGTGCAGTATTAATTTTAAAATATACCAAATGAATATACCGAAAAATACTGCAAATATACAATTTATAATTTATAAGAGCCAAACAGTGTGCTTTTACCTTTTTTTTTTTAATTATACCAATATATATTAAATACCGCAAAAATATAAAAAAAATATACTAAAGGCTAAATTGATACCCATTTTGAATCAAAACAGTGCAGTAAAATATGAAAAATATACAAAATTATACCACAATAATACTAAAAATATACCAAAGGCTATACCCATTTTGAGTGAGAACAAAACAGTGCGTTATTATTATTTTCAAAATATAACGAATTAATATACCGCAAAAATACTAAAAATATACCAAAAACTATACATCTTTCCATTTTGAATGGGAGAAAAAGAGTGCGCTATTAATTTTAAAATATACCAATCTAATATTCCTTTAAAACACTACAAATATACCAAAGGCTATATTTGGTATGTTGGAATAGTACTGAATTGAAAGTATGTATACCAAAGAGTTCAAAGTAATAATACATTAAAATATATATTTCAATTGAAATGAAATTATTTCGGAATAAAAACGTTTATTCTTTTAACTTCTTCAATCTGCAATCTACTAATATTAAATATTTTTATCTATTTAATTTGCCAAATACTTTAAGCAATGCTCTGCACTGCATGACGAGTGGAAATTAATAAATTGCCTTTGTGGTTTCTGGCCTCGATAAGGCGAGGAACAGCTTGAGCTCCCACTCGGACAAGAAGAAGAAGAAGAAGAAGAAGGAGCCGAAGGAATTTGCATAAATATAACGGGGAGTTGCATATAAATCTTCTATATGCTTTCTATTTAACTTTTACTAAAGACTTCCGACACATTTCGCCAGCCAACTCACCCACCCAAAGCACTTGAAGCAACGTTGCTCAATTTGTGGCATGCGGTCTGAGTCTGAAGTGGGGGAGCGTGGGGGACGAGGACGGGGAGGGGAAGGCGCAAGTATGACAGTGCACCTGCCTGCAGTTACTTTCAACACCTACACACGTCTCCTTTGGGTTGTGCATTTGGGGAGGGTGCGACGATGGCGTGACTGGCCACCATTTCAATGCGGCGCCTCAAGTGGCCAACATCAGTCGCAGTCGCAGTCGCAGTTGAGGCACGATTGTCTCTGTATGTGTGTGTGTGTTGGTGTGTGGCAAGTTGATTCGTGGCCTGTTTTGGCCCTGTTGCCCCCGAGGCTTGTAACTTATCTAAATGCACACAATTATTGAATATAATCGCTGGCCGCAAAACAAACAAAGCGAACATCGCATTAAAATTTGCATGCCGCCTTTTAGGCGATTTGCTGCGCTTCAGCTCCGCTCTTTAACTCACACACACACACACACTTACACAGAAAACACAGAGCCCCGACTCTCGCATACTCTTCTCACTCTATTAATTGTTTACTTTTTTCGCTTCTGCTATCTGCGCTTTGTCGCCGCAATTAAGCGCAATTTCCGCTGACTGTCAATTTGATTAAAGTATGTAAATGGCAACAAAAAAAATGAGGTGCAGTGAAACAATGTATTAATGCATTGCACTTTACTGCAATAAAATTAAATATTATTTCGTGAATAGTTTATGAAATTTTATAAATATGTTATTGTTTACTTTAAGTACATAGTTTATTATTAGTAATGTATGTTTTGTCAGCTTACTATCTCTTTTTGCTTTATTTAATTTCAAATAATATTCTAATTACAAAATTTTGATTTATGTTATATTCTCAAACTTGCTTGTAAACTGTAATAAAATTTGCAAAGATTATTATTTTTGACTTCAAATACTTAGTATTTAAACAAAGCTAAAACTAATAAAAAAATGCTGTGTGATATATTTTGCATGTAGTATTATATCAATATACCAAGTATATCCTTTAGTATATTTTAGTAATTTTATCAATTAATAAAAATGATAAAAGCTTTCACATTAATCTTCTCATTCTCTCCATTTTCTCTTTTAACCTTTTGCCAAAGAACTTTTGCTCTCTGTTAGTTAGAAGATGCATCAGCAAGCGGGAAAATTTGTCATGATAAAAAACTATAATTAATAATTCCGCCCCTTGACACGCCTCTTTCCACTACGAACATCGACAAGCGGCATATGCCAAGTGCCATCGGAAATGCAATCGAGAAAAATTAAAAAAAAAAAAATCAGAAATGACAAAAAAAAGCGAAAAATTATTAAAAATAAAACTGACATTAAATTGCGAATAAAATTTTGTTGATTTTCATTTCGCGTTTTCATTGGAATTTCGATTTTAATGTTTTCGTGGGCAAATTGCACATTTGTTTAACTAAATGGCAGAGTCGACGAGGACGACGAGTAAATTGCCCCTTGTAGCCATAAGCTGTCTTCAGCCAGAAGTTTCGTCTTCCGTTTGCAATTTATACTCGAGCCTCGGGCTAAGTATGAGACTATCACAGACTATATCCGACTGACTGACCCCTATCCTAAGCTGACCTCAACCCCTAGCATAAAATAGTATTTGCCTTAAGGCTGAATTTCTGAATCGTGGGCGTACGTCCGGTTCGCTCGTTCAGCCCACTAAATTTGCCAGTTGCTCTCTGTATTTACCTGGTAAATGCTTCTAGATAGCTAGTTGGGCCACGGGAAATGCCGGCGAACGCAGAGCCACAGCTTAAGCTAATATTAATCGATATATTTAAGTGTGCGATAAGTAAGGGAAATGGTAACACAATTACTTCGCAACATGCATTTAGTATGGAAAGATAGAGAATGGATGCGGTTTAAAACTATAATTATCGATTATAGATTTGACGATTATATTAAGATAAATAAGAAAACTAGTCCAAAGCTATTATTATCGATTACTGATTTGTTACAGATTTGACGACTATTGTAAGATAGATTATAAGAATAAATATGTTAGACCTACCTTTAGCAACTCTAGATTAAGTTAGTACAAATTGTTTGGAAAGAAATCGTTATACACGTCGATAAAGCTTGCAACATTTTACAGACTATTCTCGTTAAGCTAGTTCACGCTATAAGTTTGTATTTATTGTTTTGTGCAATTTCTCGATAGCGATAACCATCGATAATTTTCTAAACTTTTATGAACTCCATCTAGGCTCTTTTAGCTGATGTGCCTTTTAAGTAAGTATAAATCGCTAAGTGCATGTTATCGGTAAAGATGAGAATCGATAAATAAATCGAGAACTTGTAGAAATATTCAGTATTTTAATATACTATTTAAGTTCGCTCTCAATGCTAGTATAAATAATGTTCTGCATTCTATCGATAACGATAACTACCAGTATATAAGTATATCGATAACGATAACTACCGATATTCGTGTATATCGATAACTTTTAAAAACATACATGCATGTACTTTTTACTTTGAGCTTCTTCATTCTTTAAGTTAGTATAAATCATTGTCTGCATTTAATCCAAAACGATAACAACTTTGTATGTATATCAAAAACTTTTAGAAATACTCAACTGATATATCGATAACATATAGAAGCATCGTTAACTTTTTCATTTGGATCTTGTTCATTCTTCCTCTTTAGTACTAATCGTTTTCTGCTATCGATAACTTTAAGAATCTGAAATTATGTAACGAACCCGTTCTTTTTGTGAGCTAATCCACTCTCAAACCAGTTGCAATTTCGACACTTTAACATTAATTTGAGTCGTCGCATCGCTTTGCCCGGCACTTTGTTGCTTTGCTGCCGCTGCTGCTGCTTTGATGACAAATCTCACACGCTGTTGCGGCGCGCGCGGACGTTGTGCTGACAGACTGTCACGCCTCCATCTCATGCTGCCTCAACTCAACTCGACTCGACTCCTCGCAATCCATCCATCAATCCCCTCATCCAAGTCTCTGTTGCTTTTGCTCCTGCTTTTGGTGTCGCTTGCTTTGTACCCAAGTTGATTGCTTAAGCGAATTGCGGTGCCTGCCCCAGTGGGAGGCGACTCGGTCAGGCAATGGCTGGGGGGAAGCTGTGTACGTGTATGTGTGTGTGTGTGTTGGCTCCCATGCACACACAAAAATATGCGACTAATTGAAGTTTATGTTTTCGTATGTTTTGTGGAGCTCCCCCGCAGTGTGTGTCTAGAGTGGAAGCGGAGGTGTGGAGGATTACTGGTGTACATTGACAGGCGACGGCGGCAACGGCGGCGACGTCGGTTTGCTGCTGATTTCCATGCAAATTGATGTTACAGCACAGTAAGCAGCCAATATTTCAGCTTCATTTCATAAATGCGCCCAGCGAATTCCCCAATCGCATCCAATCCAATCCCCGACGGCGCTCGTCACCAGCTATCCAGCTTTCCTGCTATCCAACCATCCAACCAGGCAACCAGGCAACAAACCAACCAACCAGGCAACCAACCAGTCAGTCATCCATCCATCCATCCATCCATCCATCAGTTGCCAAAGTTTGCATATCAAAGTTTATGGATGCCCCGATATCGATAACGACGTGCCACATGACAAGCCTCTTGACAGATTTTTATCTCCCTTTCTCGTTTTTTTTTTTTTTCGGTGTGCGTCCTTTTTATTATTCACACCTTTAATGTATGCATGGAAATTACTCAATTATTTACTCTGGCATCATTTTGCGCCACAGCGTCGAGAGTCGAATGTGCCTAGAATTATGTAAGATAATAATTTCAAAGTGTTTACTACTTGATCATCTTGTTAAGATATTGTTTTATGCAATTGAATGTTAAGATACAATTGGTATAAATCAAAATATACTAGTTGGGAATTTTATATAAGTATGATATATAATAAACTCGAATTATAAATTATGAAATTTACATTCGAAACATTAAATTCTGAATTTATCTTTTATCTGATTTTTAATACAACTCTAAACATTGTATGTTGATGTGAATAAAAATAATAAATGGGAAAATTATACATTTCATTTCTCTAGTATTATCTTTAATAAAGTTGGTTAAATAAATAAGTTAATAAAGTTGAATTAAAATTAAAAAATAATGCTGTTTTTTTTAACATTATTTCTTATTAAATTCAGTAAATCAGCTAAAAATTATGGAAGTTGCTTAAAAAATTATTTAGTATGGCAAAAAATCAGCTGTTATAGGGTTTTTGGTGGATTTGCTGGAAAATCTAGTATATTTTGTTCTTTATGGCATATTGAATGCAATAGTATATCGATATACCATATATATATAATGCGGTATATTTTGTATT
Source organism: Drosophila pallidifrons (assembly GCA_023558445.1). Taxonomy (NCBI): domain Eukaryota; kingdom Metazoa; phylum Arthropoda; class Insecta; order Diptera; family Drosophilidae; genus Drosophila; species Drosophila pallidifrons. Next base: position 27,932,167 of record CM042351.1, on the reverse strand, counting down.
CTATGGTATATTTTGAAATTAGTAGTATCTTGCTATGTCTTATAAAGTATTCGGTATATTTTGTACTTAACAGTATATTTTGAAAGTAATAGTATTTATATAACTCATATTTATTATATTTTAGTATTTTTTTGGTATATTAAAGTGTTAACTTTGAATACAAATCTTACTCAAAAATTTCCAAATTCATTGTACAATTTATATTTTTTTCAGCCACAAAAGATCTATTGAGCTGTTGTCCAACACTGGCTCCTCGCTGGTCAACACTTGGTAGCGTTTTGTGGTCTGCGTTGCTTTCGGGCCAATTTGGCCAGCAATATTGCAGTAATTAGCAACATTTGGCTACCGACAACGATCGTGTTTAATTGACCGTGCCCACACACAAGTGACTGAGAGAGCTCAAGAGAGGTAGACAAATTGGGTAGAGAGAGAGAGAGAGAGAGAGAGGAGGAGAATTCTGGCCAGAGAGAGAGGGAGAGAGATGACTTGCGGAGGGCAACTTGAATGTGGCAGCTTTGTGTCATTTGCCTTTAATGAACGGTTGCCTTCTCTTGTGTCTTTCTCCCCATATTTCTCTCTCTCTTCCTCCACCCTTCACTCCTCGTTACCCTTTCTAGAATATTGTTCTCGGCCGTTGCATTTATTGTCCTACCAAGCGTCGCTTTTGTTTTAAGCCAACAAACATTAATATCGCTGCCAATTTGTCGGCGGCGAAGGCGCAAACCAGAGAAACGCGCGTGTCTCCTCCCCCTCTTTTTCTCTCTTACTCTCTCCCTCTTGGTTTCCCTCTAGTTCTGTTTGTAGAGAGAAGCGTGCACCAAAATGTTTATTTGGGGTGACTGACAACCAAATCGCCACACGATGCAGCCAAACATAGCAAACCTTTAGTACTCGACAGTTCATAAGAACTACAATGAAAAATAATCAAATCATAAAGTTTTTTAATTTAATTACAATTAAATAATAAAAATAATATTTTAATTCAAATATAAACATGAGAAGCATTGAAAGTTTGTTGAATTGCTTTTAATCGCAAATCAATTTCAATGGTTTTTCCACCTTGTCGATTCTAAAAAGTAAGAAAACTACTTAAGGCTGAAGTTTGGTTGACTCAAATTCAGGTATTTCAAAGTCGGGCGATTGTTTAATTTGCTTTACAAATGAGGAAATATCAGGCATATAAATTATTAGAATTTATTGTAAATTTTATTCAAACGAACTTGAGTTGAATTTTGCAAAAATTGGCCAGGCTAAGCTGAGAGCTGCCTGTTGGTCAGCTGCTCAGTTGTGTGTCCTTAGCTTAACTTGAACGTTGCACGTTGCAAGTTGTCGTTGCCTGAAGCGCTGCTTGCATGTGGCAGCGTTGCACGCAATGCACTCAAGAGAAAGAGAAAAACAAAAAACAAAACAGAACAGAACAGAAAACAACGAACAACGAACATTAAACGCTGTAGACATGGACATGGTCATAACTGTGCAGTCGACAGTCGTCAGTCAAGAGTCGAGAGTCAAGAGAGAGAGAAGCCGAATGTAAACACAGTAAGCAGTCGGTTTTTAGTGCCCAAAACAACTTTGACCAACTGGCATATAGCGAGGCACTTGGCATCAGCTTTTGGCCTAATAAATGCACTAATTGCGGTTAAATGCATTTTGCATGCAATTATTATCATTAGGGGTTGGCGCTCTTGCTCAACAACCCGCCTCGAACTCCTTACCTTCCACATCCATTTGCAGTCCTCCTCTACCCATGTTGATTATTAATTTTAAATGCAACTCTCGTATTTTGTTGTGTGTAGATAGAGTATTATGCTTATCGGCAAATTGAATACACTTCTCCTAGATATGTTATTTCTATTAATTTTAACCTCACTCCTCTTACCTTCAAGTTTGCCTTGGTTGACAGTCTGGTATATTTTAAAGTATATATATAGTATAATATATTTTATAGTATATGGTATATTGCGAACTTTGTACTATATCAATATACCAAATATAAAACTTTTGTGTTTTAGTATTTTTGTGGTATATTAATTTGGTATATTTCAAAATTAAATTTCGCACTTCTTTCTTATTCATTTTTGTTTTTAATTACACTCACCAAATTCCAATGTCTATATATAATATTCTCGACAAATTGAACGCACTTCTCCTAGATATTTCTATTGATTTTATTTAGACAAAAAAAATGTTGTTTTTTTTTATATTCGTTTTTTCTTTTTTTGTTTTGTATTCTTTTTGGATTACATTTACATTTTACATATACAACGAGCACATTTTTGTTTACACTAATATTACAAAAAAAAACTCTTTAAATAATAATAAAAAAAAAATAAAATGCAATATCTAATTAATTGTTAAGTGTATTCTGTGTGTGTCTTAACTTATGCACATGTTTTTTTTGTTTTTTGTTTTTTTTTTAGTTTCGTTTAAATTTATTTGTTTTGGCTGCGCATCTCTTTTGTTTCTTTACAACATTTAAATAAATTATTTTTGTATGCATAATATATACGAATTAATTGTATTTTTATAGCCTACAACCTAACCTGGGGGCAAAAAAAAAATATGTATTTATATGTCTTATTCTATTTACGCGTTTAATAATTGTATTTGTGGTTAAATTTATTGAATTTCTTTGTTTTAATAAATTACTAAAAGCAAAACAAAATAAATAGCAACACGCACGCAAATACAATATAATACAGCACTAGCACACACACACACACACACTCATACTCACTCACTCACACACTCACGCACTTACTCTTACACTTACTTATAAACTCTCTCTCTCTCTCTCTCTCTCTATTTCTCTCTCTTACACCAACTTTTCTTCCCACTTCATTTCATTTGTTTAACAACGTTGCTGACTTTGCTGTGTATTTTTCCTCTGCGTTTTCCTACGCCTCAAACCTGCAGCTGATCCTCATCGTCGGACTGCGCCTGCGAACTGTCCACCGATCGGCCGGGCGGACTTCCCGGATTCAGCGTCGGACTCGGCGTCGATGGCGGATGCGCTGGCGATGCGCCCGCTGAGGCGCTGCAGCCCAACGCCTGTCCTGGCGATCCGCCAGCCAATGCCAGCGGCTTGTGTATGTGTCCCCCTCCTCCTCCTGCTCCTCCTCCAGCTGCTGTTGGCGGTGCTGAAGCGGCTCCACCAGCCGCTGCTGCGCCACCATTTGCTGCAGCTGCGGCGGCTGCTGCACTTTGATAGTAGCTGCTGAGAGATGACAACGAACTGGAGGCGGATAGATGCGAGAAGGGCGTGGCTGCTGCGCCCAGCGGTCCAACGCCCACACTGGGCACGCCCGCATACAGATTGTAGGGCAGCGGCTTTTGCATCGCAGCCGCTGCTGCCGCCTGACGATAATAAATATCAATACTCGAGTGCGGCGGCGCTCCATGCGCTGCTGCAGCGGCGGCTCCAGCGCCCGCTGCTGCCGCATATGGCCAGGCGCCCAGGTACGGCGAACCTCCGTACAAACGCTGGAACGCTGCAAAGTTGCCGGCCTCGGCGAGCAGCTCCAAGCCAACGGCAGTCTGACGCTTCCACTTGGTTCTGTGAGGGAGAGAAGCGAGAGTGAACAGAGAAAGAGAGAGATTTAGTTTAGTATATTCAAATATATGCTTTTAATTGCTTAGAAGCGAGAAAAAGAAAGAGTTTTAGTTAGGTATTAACTATTTGAATTGAATTGAATTTTAGAGAGCATAGAAGAGAAGAGTTCTTGTAAAGTTAAAGACGAGTATAACAAGAAAGTCTGTTAGACTGAATAAGTGCAAAACAGCGCGGTTTTATTCATAAAATATACAAAATTTTGGATGATGTTATACCAATATACCAAAACCACAGCGTTCTGTATGTTTCAGTATTTTTGTAGTATATTTATTTGGTATATTTTTTTGTTGGAAACAATACCGCACTGTTTTGCTTTTATTCAAAATGGTGAGCGGGTTGCTTTCGCATTTGTTTATTTATTTCTCTATATGAATTAAAAGTTCAATATTACGTTCCATTTATTTAAACTCTTAACACTTCATTTTACTGATTTTTCTATTCTAGCATATTGTTCTAATTAGCATTATTATTTATCTGTATTAATGATAGTGGTGGAATTTAATCTGTTTAAGTAGAAACTGAATAGAAACTCTTTTTTTGTTTTCTTTTACATTTTTCACGATTGTTCTTCACCAATTTTATTTTATGTTATTTTATTCATAATTTTGTATTTATTTTAAATATTATGTTCATGCTACACATCTTTAACAACAATTTAAGCTTTTTTCTATTATTTGGATTCCTATTTCTTTCCTATTTGTAAATATAAAGTCATTTTCTTTTAACTAGAAGTTATTAGTTTTAGTTTTATTTGTATTTTCTTTTTGAATTACCTGCGATTTTGATACCAGGTCTTCACTTGGCAGTCGCTCAAGTCCAGCTTATGCGCTAACTCTTGACGCTCCTGGACGCTGAGATATTTCTGCCGCTCAAAGGATTTCTCCAGCGTCTGCAGCTGATGATCGGTGAAAGCGGTGCGCGCCTTGCGCTGCTTCTTGCTGAGACCGCTCATGTCGCTGGTTGAACCGCTCTTGATGCTGTTGCCATCATCGTCTTTGGCACCTGGAAGCGAGCAGAACGAGAAGCAAAATGCATTAAGTGGCAGTCGATAAAGTGACAGAGAACAGATAGACAGATAGGAAGTGGAGAGACGGAGACGGAGAGAGAGACATAGGTAGAGTTAAGTATATTTTAATATATACTTAATATTATATTCTTATATTCTTAACACTAGAATATTCGTTGTATATTTTTCATACTATAGTATTCTTAGAATATTTTAGTATATTCTGAATGCTAGATACTAAAGTATTCTTATATATAGTAGTATATTTAAGTATATTCTTAATACTATAATATTCGAAGTATATTTTTCATACCATGGAATTCTTAGAATATTTTAGTATATTCTTCATACTAGATACTAAAGTATGCTTATATACTATAATATTTTTAATATTTTCTTAGAATTTTATAGTATATTCTTAATACTATAGTATTCTTAGTATATTTTAGTATTGTTAGTATATTCCAAATACTGTAGTATTTACTAGTATATTTTAGAAAATTCTTAGTACTCTAATATTTTAAGTATTTCGTGCAGTTTCTCTCTCTCTTTTTCTCCCTTTCTTTCTCTCTTTTTATCGTATATTCTTAATACTATACTATTCTTAGTATATTTTAATATTCTCAGTATATTCCCAATACTGTAGTATTACTAGTATATTTTAGAATATTCTTAGTACTCTAATATTTCTTTAGTATTTTGTGCAGTTAAATACTAATTCTCTCTCTTTTTTCTCCCTTTCTCTCTCTCTTCGTTGCTCTCCATTTAGTACATTAATTGTATGCAAATTTAACTGATTGCGGTTGTGCGATAAGACGCTGAGGCCTGCAGGCTTACACGGCCATGGTCATGGCCATGGCCAAGTGGCTTTGGCTTTGGCTTTGTCTTCTGGGCCAACGCACACAACCGTTAAATTGGTTAAAGCGAGAACTTGCCAAGTGCGCAGCGCATTGTTAAGTCTACGACTTTTCGGCCATTGGTCTGAACAGTTTTGCCTAAGGTAACGCAAAGTAAAAAACGCAGCCCCAAAAATTGTATTGGCCAATTATGAAAAAACGCACCCAAAAAAAAAAAAGAAGAGAAGAGTATAAATGCAAGCAGTGAAATCAAGTGGCATTCCTAAGGGCAAATCACAGTGCAGCAATTGACTTGCCTCTCCGTCTCTTTCCACCTCTCTCCCTCTTGCCATCTCTCTCTCTCTCTCTTGTTTTCTCCCTCTCTCTCACTCGCTCCTTTTGTGTAGCTTAGTCTGCAGGGCAACAAGCGGCGACTACCGTTTATAAAAGTTCCAATTGCGCACAGGAAATTGCTGTAATAAATGGCAGCTTCATCTGTCCAGTGACACACGCACAACACACACACACATACACACTTGTACAGCCACACACACACACACACACTTTTAGCTGTAGCTGCCACAACAAAGTTGAAGCTCTGAAGCGTCTATTAAATGGCTTTAAATGCATTTTTTTTTGTTGTAGCTAGCTTTTGCTGTTCATAACAATTTGCACAGTTTAATGAGTGCCAAGCAAAGACCAAGAGCGAAAGAGAGAGGGAATGTGAGAAGGAGAGAGAGAGAGAGAGAGGCATATCAGGATTGCAGAGACAACGATTGCGCAGCCCTAAACATATATAATTATATTTTGTAGCATGCCTAACTGAAAATTGCACTCTACATTCTATCCCCCTCCCCCTCACCGCTCCCTCGCTTGCTGCCACGCCCAACAAAAAAAAAAAAAAAAATAATAAAATACTAATAGAAGCGCTGCCATTATCATTCGTTTGCTGTGTTCGCTGTTTAAAACAATTTTGCTGCACATTTAGGAATGGCGCTCAAAAAGTGACTAAGAGAGCGAAAGAGATGGAGATTTAGGTGGAGGAGAAGGAGGCGAAGGAGGGGGAGTTAAACAAACAAAGCGTGAAAATGCAATTTTTCAACAGCGGCAGCACAAGCAACTAGAACATGGCATGTTCGTGCAATTTTTACAGTTTGTTTTGCAAAGCGACTTCGCTCCCCCTGACACAAGGCAACAAAAAAAAAAAAAAACAAAAGACTCAGGCAACGAACTTGCCCTCGCATTCACTCAGCCAGACAAACAGACAGACAGACAGACAGCGGCTCTGATGGACGGTTAGAGTAACAAATGGATTTGCATTCCGATTGGTTATCACGAGATACACAGACAGACAGATGGACAGACAGACAGACGGACGGACAAAATATAGACATTGCCAGAGACAGAGCCAGAGCCAGAGAATGCGATAAATTAGTCAATCAATAAAATATTCGATTTGCCTGTTATTAGCGAGCATTTCAATTACAGCATTTTGCCAACGGGTGACATTCTATTTGGAATTGTCAACAATGCCAACCGAAAGTGCAAAGCTCAAAAGTCACAAAGTTAAACAATCGAATGCAATATTATTAATGGCAACATGTGCTTAAGTGTTGACAGCGTTTTTATTGAGGAAAGCAAAGCATATGATTAAATCATTTTGCTGCAATGTTGTTTTTTTGCTGCTATAAGAGCTGCTTTCTATTTTCATGTGGTTGTAGCAAAGAGAGAATACTATAGTATAAGGAATATACTGAAAAGATAATAAGAATGTTATACTAGAATTCTACAGAGGTAATAATTAATATTAGTATTAAGAATATACTAAAAATATATCAAGAGTATGATACTATTTAGAATATACTTCTAAGTACTAAGAATACTTCAGTATTATACATAAATTTCGAAATACTACGAATATTTAAGTATAATAATATACTAAGAAAACTGTAGTACTAACAATTATACTCAGAATATTATTAATGTCATAGTATTAAGTATAACCCAATACATACTAAGAATACTATAGTATTAATTCTATGCTAAAGAGTATGCTGAGCAATAGATGTTGCTGACATTAGATCTTAATTTTTATCGACCGTAAATACAGATTTGATATGGAACTAAAATATGCCTGAAATTTCTTTTACATACACACTATATGTATAGAAACATTCTTGCAGCGTTGAAAGAAAGCTGTTCAAAATATCTCAGTACATTACTTCTTAGCATTTATTTATATATAATAAAATGCTATATTAGAAGCCAAAGTAACTAACTGCTTGAGGTCCGTATTAATTCTTTGTCATTAAGAGGCAAAGTTTATATAATTATTTATTTATTTTATTAAATCTAGTATTGAATACTAAATTTAATTTACAGAACAAAGAGTGCTGGCTGCTGGGACCTTCAACTCGAGTAGAGAAAACATATTAAAACATTAGTTGCTTTGACGATATATTCTTATATCATTCCCATTCTTATATTGAGGACTTTAAGTATTAGTTCTTTGTTATTAACGGCTAGTAATATCAAAGTGATAATTCTTCGAGTACTAATATAATAATTGGAATGTTATTGGATTATATTAATATTGGCATATGCAAAGTCAAATCAAATTCTATATTTATGTATATATGGATCATTTAAGCAATAATAATATGCAATCTCAAATATTTATTATTATTGTGGGTATTACGAAAGTTCAGTTTCAGCATTTATATAGTATATTACTATATAATCTCAAATGAAAATCTTGATATTTATGGAATGCTAAATTATTCTGAGTACTACGAAAGTTCAGTTTAAGTTTTCAAATCGAAATCTAGATATCTCTAGATTCGATTTTGAAACGCAAGCTGATGTAAATTTGTTCACAGCTTTCTCAGATCACTTGGCACTAAGTGTAAAAGTGCAAGTTAACGCAATAATTATGTATGCAAATAGTTATGAGCTGCTAAGCAAAGTACCTCATTATTCAGTTATTATATTGATATGCTAATTTTGCGACTTGAGTGCTAGCTTTACCCTTTTTCTTTTTGACTGCCCTGAACGCGAGATCCCACCCGAAAAGTATACAGAAGCTCACCTCACCATTACTACAAACGCTGTGATTATCCATGTGTCCGCTGCCGCCGCCGCCGGCGCTGCCCCCGCCTCATCGCTGTCGCAATCCTCGTTCTCCTCATGATAATCGCTGCTATCATCCAGCTCCGCAGCCGATGGTGTTGCACCTTCACTTCCACCTCCAATTCCTCCTCCAACTCCGACTCCGACTCCAGCGGCAGCAGCTGCCGCAGCAGCAGCGGCGACTGCGGCATTGTTGCGTGCAGCGGCAGCGGCGGCGGCAGCGGCATAATGCTGTTGCATGGCCGCCGCATATTGTGCCACATTGAGACCGTTCGAACCCATTTGCGTGGTGGCGCCACCAAAGTGCGAAAGTTTCGCGACATGCGACGGATGCGAATGCTGTGCATGATGCGGATGCGATGCCAATGGATGCGGATGCTGATGCGGATGGGCGTGGGCGTGGCCATGCAAATGGGCGTGCGTGTGGGCGTGGGCGTGACTATGCGGTGACTGATGCTGTGGCGGCGGTGGCGGTGCCAAACCCAACGAAGGCGGCGGCGATGAAGCGGCCGCTGAATCCGTGTCCAAATGTTCGCTGCTCCCGCTGTTGTTGTTGCTTAGAGTGTTGTTGTTGTTTGTTGTAGTGTTGTTGTTGTTGTTGTGATGTTGCTGCTGTTGCTTGTAGAAGGCAGCAGCACTGGCGGCAGCCGCACTGCCCGCTAGAATATCGTTGATCATGAAACGCGATCGATTTGGCTTTAAGTTCGATGTGGACATGTTGACCGCCGGCGGCTGTGGCAACTGTGTGTAATGTGATTGCTGATGCTGCTGCTGCTGCTGCTGCTGAAGCTGAAGATACTGCTGCTGATGATGATGATGATGTTGGCTCAACAGCTGGTGATGATGATGCGCAAGTGGCGACGGCTCGATGCTGTTCGCAGTTGTTGTTGGCAGCGTTTGGGTTAAAATGCTCATTGAGTCTTTCATTGCCGTAGCACTTTTTTTTTTTGTTGTTATTTACTTTGTTTTTTTTTTATCACACTCACTGATATACACAAAAACACTTTCGAGCACTAAACAAAAAATGTAGAAATGTAAATTTTTGTATAGTATTAATTTTTTTTGTATTTGAAATTTGTTCGTCAATTGGTTTTTCGCTTTTGCAATTTTTCTATGTGTGTGTGTGCGTCGCCTGCGTTGAGGAGAACGTCGCGCAGTGGCTGCCAAAACGAGACTAAACGCACCTGCAGCACGGCAGCGGCACAAAACTCCGACAACGGCAACGGCAACAGCGACGACGTCGTCGGCAACAATTTTGCCACTTTGTCATAGGCGGTGGTGGCTGCTGCTGACTTTGCTGCCTTTGCCGTTGCTTTTTTGGTGGTGGCTTTGCTTGTGCTGCGTCTGAGCGAGCACGCTGCTTGAACACAACACTATCCTTCTCTCTCTTGCGTTCTCTCTTGTTCGTTCGCCTCTCACACACAAAGAAATTTGCTGTCTCGCTTTGTCACAGCGCCATGTTGTTAGCTGCGCTCTGCTGTGGTGAGTTTCTTCAACCAGCGTTGACCAGTTTTTATAGCAACTCGGAGAGCGAGCAACTGAACACACACACACACTCGTACACACACACACACACTGTGGCAAATGTCGGTCAAACGGCGGCGAAACGATTTGGCAACAATTTTTGTGCGTTTTTTTTATTTCTATCTTTCTTCGCTTTTTTGGCAAGTGGACAGCGCGCGCGATCGCTGCAGTTGGCAGCGCCAGCAAACAAAATGGCTACCACTCGTAGACAAAAACAAAAAGTTGCATCTCATCCTATTTGAACTTTGACAATTGCTTTGCCAACAAAAAAAAAATAAACAAGACGCGTTCAATTTACTGGCATTTTATGCAAATGAAGCAATTTACTTTTTATTATTTGCTCGCCATAAATTGAAATACGCCAATCGATTGTTAACAAATTAACAAAAAGACGCGAATTAATCAAGTTCAAGCTGTAATCCACTAAAATATATTGTCCACAAAAATCGTTCAATTTTGTGGAGAATTTTAATTAATCAAAATATTATATATTGATTATGAAAAAAAAACAAAAATATTTGAGAGCAACGCGTTTTTATTAAAAGTAATTCTGCACTTAATTTATATTTAATACTAAAATAAAATTACTTCGCAACATATATTTTATTAGAAGGAGCTCTCCATTTTTTTTTTATATCAAAATTCATTGCTTAAAAAAAAACACATTATTATAAGTAATTCTACACTTATTTAAAATTAAATACTAGTATGATATTTCAAGCATAGTATAATATTTCAAGAAAAATTTCTTATATAAAATATTTAATTTTTTTATATTATATATATTCCTAAATAAGTTCTGTGCGATACTAAACATTCCTACATATGTAAAATTGTTTTAAAGTTAAGTCAATACATTTACATTACATTATATAACTTTTATGTTTTAATTATTAATAATAAAAATTTTAAAATAAAATGCAAATTTTAAAATTATTGCTGCATAAGAATAAGCTTTTCTTTTCTTTTTATCAATTACGCTTGAATTATTTTATAAAAATATAAATGAAATATGAATACACATAGTTAGTTTCATATTGGGAACCATAAATGAGCAATAAATACAAAAACTTTTAAAACATTTTTATTATTTCTAAATAGATTCTATACGATGCTTAAAATTCCTACATACTTAATAACATTACTTTACTGTACGTAATAATCCTTAATAATCATAATTTAATATATTTTTCTTTATTAATTGAAGAACATTCGTCCATAAAAAGTGTGTTCTTAAAATTAGACCACTTTAAGAACAAATTCTTAAAATTTAGAACAAAATTACTAGATTTCGATTACAAAATCCTGACATTTATCAAAATTTCCATTCATTTTTAATCTAGTTTTGAGTGTTTTCATTCATAGCTCAATTTAGTTGAACTGTCGTGAACGATTTTTCATTACAGTCTAAGATAGGATGTCCTGAGTTCTGGGTGCTTACAATAAGTTGTCATTGTTTCGTACTTCGATTGATGTTTAGTATTATATTTTGCAAATTTTATATCGTTTTCATTATTTGCTACTTAATAATTTGTTTTTAATTTGTCAGTAATGTATATTTCCTATGTTCACTTGATTCATTGTCTTCCCAGACAACTCTATGCTCTGCTTTTTTTCTCGCTTAATGCCAGCAAGTGGTCAGCGCCATTCTAGCCAGAGTTGGCATGTCAGGTCAGAGCAGCTTCTGTGCTGTTTGGTTTTTCTTTGGGCAATTTGTGTGAGCGAGCGCCAATTAAAATTTCACGCCAATAGCTCAGGCCTAAGCATTAAAGTGGCCACATGTTGCCCCCGAGTAGAGCATTAACCCAGGACTAATTACTTCTCACAGCGGAAGTGCGTAGACACAAGTCGAGACCAAAGACAGAGTGAGAGAGAAAAGAGAGAGAGACTCGAAAATGCAATTTGTCGAGCGGCAAACGTTTGATTGATATTGATTCGGACATGAAATTGGAGTGATGTGAATTGAAGAATTGTGGAGTTGCAGGTCAGGTCATTAGTTGTTTTGTTAGTGCGGTTAGGCGCAACGAAAATTAGAGCAGCAACTGACAGAGAAATAACAACAGGACGTCAGTCAGGACGATGACGATGACGACGATGATGAGAGGAAGGACGAGACGCATGCGCGCGCTTCAATTGCGGGCACGAACATTTAAAATAATTAGTGTTTTGTGTGCCAGGATCCGAACCGATGACTGACTTTGTCTCTCTCTTTCGCTCGTTCTCTGATGACGGTTATTGCATTTAAATGCATATAATTGCGGATATATAGAATACGAATGCGACTCAAAGTCGAAGTCGAAGTCGTATCCTTGCGGTTGCGACGCGCTCTTTTTTGCGGTCGAATTCCAATTGAATGCTTAAAATAATTGTACAAAAGTCGCCAACCGCAATGCGCAGTTGCCGCATTGCCAGTCTGACAGTTGCACCCTCTTCTACCCCACCTCTCTCTCTCTCTCTTTCTCTCTCTCGCTCTTCCCCCCTGTCTCTCTTGGCTGGCCAGTTTTTCCGGTCGCATTGTGCAAAAGACTTTCCACCAACAAAGTTGCGCCACCTTCTGCACATTCTGCGAATTTTGCCTGACTGCCGGACTAACTCGACTGCTGCTTGGCTATCTAACTATCTAATTAGCGTGTTTGTTTGCCGGTTAATGTTCACTAATTTATTGACTCGAGCTGCCTTATCAATGTATTTGCTCTGCTGTTAACAACATCCGCCACAACACACATACAGTCACACAGCCTTTCCCCCTCACTACACCTTACCTCAGCATTGCCTTTGCCAATTTATCATAAGCAAACAGGCAACCAAAGCACCTCAAGATATTAAATCCACATTGACGCCGAGTCTGCGTCTTGTTTGGGCATCGGAAATATGTTACGTTTGATTTTTAGTTAGAAACACGCAGCTTTTCTTTTGAAGACTTTGCTGCGTTGATCATTGATCTATTGCTAATTTCGTTAGGTACACCTTTTTTTATTATAAAATTCTTGTACTTAATAAATGAACATTCGTACTATAGTTAAATTATTTAACAGGAAAATTATTACCTAGCTTAAATTACGAAAATTACTTGTGTTAATTAAAAAAGTAAAAATTATTTAAAATAAATGTTTCATTTCTAAAGCGAACAATTTTGTAATGAAATCAATCAAAATTTTTCTAAGTTCTCAGTACCATATCGTACTTTTAGTATAATAAAAAATTTTATTAAAAAAAAGTTACATTTAAATAATTATTATCTAATGTGCTGTAATTAAAAGTTCATTTATTGCAATAAATTATATTAAATTGTTTTAGGCAAATGTCTGCTCATTAAATATTATTTTGTTAAACAGCTCCAGTCAAGCTAAAGTTCACTTTAATATAGTTTGTTGTAAATTTCACTCTATATAAAATGTCTATAGTTATTCAATGTTTTGTAACTTTGTGTCTACAGGAAACGTATGTATATAATTGATATATGGAGGCATCTGCAGTCAATCTAGTATATTTTGTAGTCTATTCTGGTATATTATGTATGTAGTAGTATATTGATATACCAAATATATACTCCACGGTACATTTCTTTTGTAGTATATCGATATACCAAATATAGTTGTCGGTATATTTTAGTATTTTTTTTCGGTATATTTGTATATTAGTGTTTGGTAAGTTTTTAAGATTTATTGAAAATGGGTTGTTGGGTTGGTTCAGTATATTAGTCGGTATATTGGTATTCAGTATATTTCAGGAATACTACTGATTTACTTTTATTAAAAATAGGTAGCGAGTATCTAAGAGTCGATTACACTCGACTGTACCTTTCATGTTACAGCACGATAACTTACAAAACAAAAAAAAAACGTTGACTTCAACACTAAATTAAACATTTTCAAACATGAATCAAAATTCGCTAATAAATCACAGTTGAACCTCAAACTATTATCGATGTGCTCTAATTCTTGTTAGTTCCTGAAATCTCTCTCTCTCTCTCTCTCTCTCTCTCTCTCTCTCTCACTCTTTCTATGTATGCAAATGTTGTGTGATTGCTGCCCACATAAAGCATCTTAAAAATTCGTATCCCGTAAGTTAACAACCTGGCATCAGAGTGTTTTCTCTCTCTGTCTGTCTTTGCATCTAGCTATCTCAGTTGCGTTCGGTGTGGAGAATCTTAATCGGCATCTTTGATATTATAATGTTCGTGTTACTGCGTGGACAAACGTAATAAAATAACTGATCGTTGTCGCTGATAAGTTAATTTACTTTTAATGTGTTGCCCTTCACAACGACTTCGACTTCGACGACGACGATCCCAATGATGTCCTCTCTCTCTGTCTCTCAGGCAAACAACGTGGGGGTAAATGGCTTTGTAGGTGACAAAGGGATTGCGATCCACAAAAAAAAGAGTATACAAAGAGAGAGGGGAAGAGAGAGAGGAAGATTGGGCAGCGCGTGTGCCGAGCGTCGACTGATTTGTCAACAAGAACGGGCCAACAAAGGTGACTGCAATTTATCGCTGCTCCAGATCAGCCAACACACTAACAACAACAACAACAACAACAACAACAACAACAAGAGTCTGATTAAAAAAGAATCAAGAAGAAGAAACTACATAAATAAATAAATAAATAAAGGATGCGATGCGATGCCTCGTAGAACGGCGCTCGTTTAAATTGATGTCGTTTGATGCTTTGACTTTTGCGGCAACTTTGACTCGTTCTTCTTCTTCATGGTGTTGTTGTTGTTCCACTTCTTGTTGTTGTCGACTAAATGACCGCAATTTAAATTTTTAGTGCCAGCTTAAGCCTATAAATTCTACGCATCTCTAGCTTAAGAAGCTGCGCACACCTTCTTCACATTTTTTTCCATACTTATTCTTTTTTTTTTGGCACCTGTGCAAACTTTTCGCTCTCACTCGCTTCTCTCTGCTTTTCATTTTTTTTTTTTTTTTTTGTGATTTTTTTTTATAGCCGCCAGGAGACCGCTTGGGGCGCCCAGTTGTCCAATTGTCCAGTTGCTGAGAGGTTCACAAAAGGCCACAATCAACACCTCGTTGCGTTCTTTGCAGCGTGCAACACGAGCTTGCTTCGATGGCCATAGGCGAATGCACATGCAACTTGCATAATCAGAAACATTCGCTGACTGCTGCTAAATATCTTAATAATAGCTAATTATGTGCTTCAAAAAATGTGTAGTGCTTAAATTCAATATAATATTTTAATAGTAAAGAGTATTGTATTTAATTTAATTTGTAAAAGAATTCTTTAAGTGTTGATTCAGCTATTTCAGTTGTTAAAATAAATCTGTGAAATGAATATTTTATAACAATTTAATAACGAATGGAACTAAAGTCACACTCAAGGAATTTTATTTTATAAAGAATGTACAAGTGAAATAAAACTTGACGAATTCAATTTAATTTCAATTCAATTTGCTTATTTATTATTATTATTTTATTGAAATAACAAATACGTATTGCGTATTGCAATGACTCAACATATTTTAAATATCTATCTGTCTGTCTGTCCGTCCGTCCATATGAACACCTAGATCTCAGAGACTATAAGAGATAGAGTTATAATTTTTATCGAAAGCATTTGTTATGTTTGCACGCAGATCAAGTTTGTTTCAAATTTTTGCCACGCCTCCTACCGCCCCCGAAAATCAAAAAAATCTAATAACAAGCGAAATTTTAAAGCTAGAGCTGTAGAGAGCCATACAATAATAACTATAGTACTTATGAGTCCTGAAAATTTGATTGCGATCAGATAAAAATTGTGGAAGGTATTAACGAAATACTTTTGTATGGCAAAACCGCCTACTTACTAGGAGTCTTAGTTGCTTTGGCCGACAATCTGGTATATTATGTCGTCTATGGCATATTTTGAATGTGGTATTATATCGATATACCAAATATTCCATTTGGTATATTTTTTTAGTATTTTTGTAGTATTTTCGATATATATACTAAATAGTCTTTAGTCTTTATTCCATATATTAGGGTATTAGCTAGTCGTAGTTGAACGCATTGGCAGCAACTCTGCTCTTTCCACTGGACATCGTTAGTCATTAAGTCTGCTTGACTCTCTGCTTATCGCCAGCCAGGCAAATTTTTTACTCACTCTGCCCATAAAACATTTCAAAAATGTTTTTCCCTCCCGTTCGCGTTGCTCGTTGTTCCACTTGCTGTTGGAGTTGCTATAAATATTGCCATTATGAAAGTGTAATACCCTGTCTATATAGCTCAGTATACGCTAACTAGATTTCTGTTTGTTAATTATATGAGTAGACAAGCCACTAAATCGGAGTGTGTTCAACTGCATATACCCGGTAATTGATGTCTAAAATAAAAGAAACAAAATCACCATCCAAATTTTCAGCTGTTACTTTCAAAATTTATACGCTTTCCGATTGTTTTGTAGGGTATATAAATATGCTTAACGCATTTCAAATGCATCACTTAAGACGTTTGCCGCTCGTGTTGCAGTTGCAGTTGCAGTTGTGAAGTTGGAGTTGCAGTTTGGCGAGTTGAAAATGCATTTTATGACTCAATTTGGTGCACATAAAAAAACATAAATTTGTGGCTCGGCGCGATACAACAAAGTGCAACATTGTTGCGCCCACGTTATGTGTGTGTTGCCCCCAAAAGGTGTGATAACTATGTGGTTGCTGGTAACGTTGATGTTGCACCGTTGCACCGTTGCTGTGGCATTGTCAGGTGCTTTGGTGCTACTTCTTCAGCTGATTGTTGTTAATTTTTATGTGCAATTAATCGGCTACGCGCATTGAGCATTTATAAGCATTTCTCGCACATCTCTTGCTCTCTCCCTCTCTCTGTCTTCTTCTCTCAAGAAAGGTCGCAGCGGGAAGCAAAAGAAATTAAGTCGTTTTGAATTAAAGTGAAATGCAAAAAGCAGCCGCCATAAAATGTCTGGCAACATTGTGTTCTGTTCCGTTCTCGACTTCTCCTCCTCCTGCTCCTCCTCCTTCACTTCTCGTTGGCCACAATTTAATGATGGCCCATAAAAGTGGGCAAGGTGTTTGTATCCGGCTCAAAGCTGAAGCTGCAACAGCAACTGAGGCAGCTGCAGATCGCTCATTGTCAGCGCCACAGACACAAAAAAAAAGGGATTGAGGATTGAGGTTTTATGCTGTGGATTTGTTTTCTTTTTCATCATTTTTTTGGGTTTGAGTTGCGTCCCGCTGGGCAGCGCTTAAGCCGATAAACTGTTGGGCACTGGGCAGTCAGAGGCCTTCTTTGGATAGCAAGCCGCGATGAAAGCTGAGTTATCGATAGTCGATTTCAAATGAAACGTTAAATAAACAAGACTAAGCTGATATCGATAAATAAAGCTAATATAGATATATCTTCACTCGATAAAATATCGAATAAATCTAGTTAATGGCTTAAAGTTTTGCCAATGAGTACTGTGTTAATAGTTGTTGCTTGCTTCAAATGTCAAAATAGTAAATAAATATTCGATAAGTTATCGAATGTGGAATATCAATCGATATTGATAATTGTTGTTGGTCTAGCTAATATAATTTCACTATAGCATTTCAAGAGAATATCTTTAAAATGCGTAGTCTACTAATAATTAATCAAATATATATGAGAATGATCGGTTATTTATCGAATATAAAGTTCAACTACTAAAACGAATATAAGCACACATTACATAATATTCGGTTACCACATTTTTATAGAATATACGGAAATTCATAGCCTACGGTTGTTAATGATTTATCGAATATGTAATGATCGACTGTTTATCGAACAAAAATTCAACAGCAATTACTGTAATGAATATAACTTAGGTTTACATATGATTTCTATCGAATATTCGTAAAATGCAAAGTAAAATAAATTAGTTATCGAATATGTGTGAGAATTATCGATTATTTATCGAATACGAATCTAACAACAATAACTATATATTGAATATAAGCACAGCTTACATGATTTTCGATTTTACCATTTATGTATATGGGTTTTTAATGATTTATCGAATATGTGCAGCAATGATCGCCTGTTAATCGATTACAAAATTAAACAACAAATACTTGCTACAACTATACAACTATTTTGGTAAGTGTTATCGAATGTTTTTCATAGTTTCTTGTTGAAGTGCAACTTCTGCTGACCTTCAACTAAGTCATTAAACAAAGTCCTTGCCTTGCCCTTGACCCAACCGTAAGTCAGCTTCCAGGCCTAGTTCCAGTGCTGTTCATTACACTCCTCGACCTCCCAATGCACTCTTCTGTTCCACTTCTCGTTCCACATGCACAAAATCAAGCCAATTTGGCCTCATCCTCTCTCTCTCTCTCTTACACTCCTTCTCTTTCTCTCTGACGCCCTTGCTGGCTAATTGCATAATTTCATATTCGGTTTTTGCAAAGCCTTTTGGAGCAGCCCCCTAGACTGGCGCCTACGAGGGGGGAGGGGGTTGGAGGCGTTTGTCCACTGGCAGTTTGCTTAATTGCCACGGCCAAAAGTGCCAAAGAAATGCAGCTCACTAATTACAACAACAAGAACAAACAGGGCCACGACAAGCTTCCCTCGCTCTCCTCTCTCTCTCGCTTTCTCTCTCTACCAGTCAGGCATATCCTTGTGTGTGTGTGTGTGTGTGTGTGTGTGTCCTTCAAAAGCCAATTGAAGTGTGGCAACGTTGCATGCAACGCGGCTGCCATTGGCATGCAAAGGCATGAAATATATGTAGAATTTTAAAAGTCATAAAATTGCGGAATGTCGCCAATTAAAATAGTTGCACTCGCCTCGGTTCGCTCTTTCCCTATGTGTGTGTGTGTTCGAGTGTGTGTATGTGTGTGTGTGTGTCAGTTGCTGGTGTTGGCCGTGCGTGTTCCACATGTGACGTGACATAAATGCATGTCATGTTCGTTGGCTGTTTCGTGCGTTTTTCTTGCTCTGTTTTTTTTTTTTTTGCTGTTGATTGCCCCAAACCAAACCGAGATGCAGCAGCGTGGAGAGGAGAGGGGAGTTGAGGGGTACCTTCGACTGGGCAGCGCGCCAAAAACTATGCAACACAATGCGCGCAAATTGCGCAATCAAATTACCAACGAACACATTTCACGTCTCTCTCTCTCTCTCTCTCTCTCTCGATTCGCACTCAACTCGAGCTTAGGCAATCAATTATAATGTTAGCATGCAATGTGACGGGGGGCAAGAGGGAGGGAGAGAGGTTTAGTTTTTGCTGCTAGGGTTGACATTACAAAAGAGCCTTTTAGAGCCTGAACAGCAACAGCAACAACACAACACAACACAACACAATTGGATTGGGGGTTATTGTTAGTCTAAGTACGGGTCACAGCCATTTGGTGTCAAAGACGAACGAGTCACGAAAACTGCAACAGCAACAGTGGAGAAGGTAAAGGAGTAAAGGAAAGGGGAGCTGGGGGGAACAGGCGAACAACTTGAGGCTTTTAATTTGCAGCGTTTAACGTGAACGCGTGCAAAATTCAAGGAGCTTTACGGCTCCACTCGCCACACTTTTACAACTTTGTACTCTTTAGCGCTGTTTAGTTGCGCTTTGCATATGCCAACAACTCTCAACTCAACTCCACTCAACTAAAGCCAAGGGTCAGGGTTGTCACCCTCTCTCAAAAAAAAAAAAAAGAAATAAACTGTTGTGCTGGACATTATCGGTGACAAATGACGCATTTCACTTTAGTCACTCAATCAATTCCATCAATCAATCGCTGAAATGCGTTGCTGACCATTTCAATTGCGTCACACGTGGCGTATGATTAATGTAAAATGCGTCTGACTTTTATGCGTATTTGTTTAAGCTGTTTACTCACAGAAATCCTTTTTCACTTTCCCATTTTTGTTTACATTCACAATGTTTTTATACATTAATTATTCGTAGTGTCCACGAAATTGTATATATCAAACACTAGAAATTGTATTTAAAAATACTAGAAACAGTGTTTGTAAATACTATTTAAAATATTACTTCTAGTATTTTTTTAAAAGTGTTTTTTATTTTTTAATTATTCATTATTCGACAGTGTATACGAAATTGTATTTTTGAAATAGTATTTAGGAAAATGATTTCTAAATACTATACTAAAAAAACAATTTCGTATTAATACTATTTCTAGTATTTTTAAATACTATTTAAAACATGAGAATTAGCATTAAATTACTATAAATAGTATATTTTTAAATATCATAGTATTCTCAAGTATTTAGTATTTTAAATATACAAAATATAATACAAAAATAAAATATTAGAAATGGAATTTTTAAATAGCATTCTTTAACACTATTTCTAGTATTTTATTGTTTTCGAATATAAATTTTATTGAAATTTAAAATTTCATAAATTTTAAACGGATTATGAGCAATATGAAAAAGTGAACTGAGTAAGTTTATTATAAATTCATAAAACAAATATTAATAATAAATAAAAAAAAATGATTAAGTGAATACATTTGGTGATGAATGTAAAGTGAGACAAAATAAATCGCTGCTGTCGAAGATACGTATGATATTGAAATCATCGAAGATGAACTTAATAATGTATAGTATATCTTTAGAATATTGGACGTATCTGCGTTAGTTATGCTTAAATTGAACTTGTTTCCTAAAATGTTTAATTAGCTCTTTGTTGTTCTGATTTTTGGCGCCTTCTGCAGCGACAACAACAACTAAAGAAAGACCAAGTCGAGTTAACTGTTTTAATTACAGCAGCTGCAACAACAACTTAAAAACTGAACTAGTTAAAAATAGTTATTGTTGTTGTTGTTGTAACTTGACTGTGTGTGAGTTAAGCTTAGGCTTTGGTTTGCATTTGCGGTATTTGTTTCCATCGTTTGCAACGTTTCCATCGGGTTTCCATCGCATTGCAAATTGTGTGAAAATTGTTCGCTGAGCTTGTTGCGGTTTTTCACAGGCGTTGCTCGCTTTTTGCTTTTTGCTTTTCATTTTTCTGCTTCGTTGTTGTTGTTTTTATTTTTGCCAAATGTTTTCCGCCTACACCTATTGCCACACCTCTCCTTCCCCAACCCAACCCAACCCAACCCAACCCAACCCAACCCACTTCAATGTTTGTTAACTCTGTAAAGTTTTCCAATTTCAACCCCGGGAAAGCGCGCGCGCTCATAATTTGCGATTACTGCCGGTTGTTGGTGTAGCTGCTGCTTTGGATTTTAATTAGTTAATTATTATTTGTTATTACCGGTGCAGTTAGATGGGCTTTAACTAAGCTCGTTAAGTAGCTTGTGGCATAGTTAAACAAAGCAACAACAACAAAAAAAAAAAAAAAAAACCACACAATGCTAAACAATACGAAAAAGACCTCAAAATTTCCAAATGCTTTTCCAAGAGGTTCGCTTCATTTTCGCCCCATCTGCACCTTCTCACAGGTTGCTTATACTACATTTACTTCCCTGCAGTGCACATTTTATGAAAGTGAATGTGCACAAACACATCGCAGAAGGTCCAACAGGTGGCTCAGAGTCATAACTTGGCTGAACTCTCGAGATATGGCGCTGTGATGGGAACAAGAGCTAAACTTTTGTAAACAATCGATTGTGAATACAAATGGTTATGTGGTTAATGATTATATCAATGATAATTGCAATGAAAAGAATCATTGGTTGTGTATTAATGATTATATCAATGATAATTGCAATGTAATGAGTTCCAAATATCAAAATATCAATGAGAATTGCAATGAAAAGTCTAATAATAATGTAATTATTTATGAATTATAATAATGATTACATAATATTAATATTAATGATTATATCAATAATAATTGCAATGTAATGAGTTCCAAAAATCAAAATATCACAATATCAATAAGAATTGCAATGAAAAGTCTAATAAAAATGTAATTATTTGTGAATATGTCAATGATATTTTTAATGAAAGTTCCAATTATTATACATAAAATTGTTATAAAGTGAATAGCAAAAATGTCAATAAGATTTACATTGAAAAGTCTAATAATAATAAAATCCAAAGAAGTTCCAATGAAAACCCTAATCATAATTCAATTATTAATGCATATCTGAATACATAAAATCTAATTAATTCTCAAATGATAATAATAATTTCATTTGCAAAAGTTTATTAATATTATTAATGCACATATTTATGACAAATTAAATGCAAGCTCCAATGATAATGAGCATGCAAATGCAAATGACAATTCCAATAAAAAATCTAATGATGTTAAAATTATTAATAATAATAATTAATCCTGTAATAATCGAAGTATTTGGTGATTTTGTTTTATGAAAAAATTATGCTTAAAGCTAATGATGAAGAAAGGAAAGGAAAAGGAAAATATTAATGGCAAATATATTACAAATTTAGTGTAAATTCCAAATATAAAACTTAGACTAAAAAAATTAATGAATATTTAGTAATATTAACAGAATAATGGCAATAATAGTCTAGTCAAAGAAATACTAATGCCCCCAATAATCAGCATAAATGGAAATACTAATACAATGCGAATGCGAAAATAATGAAAATCATAATGCGATTATAGGAATAATTAAGTGCTGCTGTTGGTGGTCTGCATGCGACTGAATTAGGCCAAAACAAATGTGAAAAGCTGTGGCAACGTTAACGCTAATCGCAACTTAAATAAATTGCATAAAAACGTTTTCCAAAACGAACTGGCAAAGGGAAATTCTTTGCAGCATTTTAGTCACATTTCCCTTTTTTCGCTCTCCCCACACTCTGCTCTTGCTCTATAATAATATTAATATTTTTGCTTTGCTTTGCTGTTCTTTTTATTACATGCTCTCATGTAAGTGCCACCATTATGCAAAAAAAAAAAAAGGAAATAGGGAAAAGGGAAAAGGGGGAAAAACGCGAACCCGCAACGAGCACGAAAATTAACTGTACTATAAAAGGTGGAAAATTGTGCAAACAACCTACAAAGAGAGGCCCCGGCCAGCTACAAAAGCACGGCGCACAGTGGCAACAAAAAATTTGCATAATTATGATTAATACCGAGACTGAGAGGGAGATACGAAGCGAGAAAGAGAGAGAGAGAGCTGAAGTTGGGGGAGCAAAGTAGGCGAGTTAGCCATGGACTTTTAAATGCATTCGGAAACTGCGCGGTCTGGTCAGGCTGGACTCTACTACATATATATACATATATATATATATATATATATATATATATATATGTTGGTCTGCGACTTAATGCCAAGTCCGTTTCCCGTCTGGAGTTCGCTTGGGTCAGTCCAAAGTGGACTTCAGGAATGGGCCGCATGTTTTCCGGCATAAACGCTCGCAATCAAATTCACATAAAATAATTCACGCAACAACAACAAACTGTTTGTTGGTCATGCAAAAGTAAAGCTGCCACCCCATCCCCATCCCCTTCCCCTACCCCTCTCTTGAGCTCTTCGGCAACATTTGCTCGCTTGCTTTCACATTGACGCGTAAAATTACAACAACCAAAGGCAAAAGCAAAAGCCAAAGCCAAAGCAAGGCGAGAGCCATTTGTTGTTAGCCAAACAAACCGTCGTTTAGTGGACGCTGCCCCACAGCGACAGAGACAGAGAGAGAGAGAGAGAGAGAGAGAGAGAGAGAGTGAGATAGCTTTAGACAAAGGGCATTTAATTTGTCTGATTAGCATTTTTAGTCACTTACTTAAAATGCGCGCACGCATAAAACGCATTAAAAACAACAAGCTACTTTTTCTCTTTTTTTCTCTTTTCCTGTTACCATTTTTTTTCTTCATCTACTTTGTTCTCACAAAATGCATAAAAGCTATAAATAAATCGAGATGAAATATGCTGGAAAATGTTGTTGTTGTTGTTGTTGTTGTGTACACGACACAACAAGCCACACACATTGAGCCAAGGGGGAAGAGAAAAGCAATGGAGACAAGCCCAGAGATAAGCGAAGGGAGAATTGTTCTCGTTAGTCAAGGGTAAGGACACGAACTATGTAGAGAGCTCTCTAGCGTTAACGGTGACGAAATGAAACTTGTTAATTGTTAAAGGTGCGATAAGCTAATTACCAAACACAGAGAAAGAGAAACAAGTCGACATGAGAGAGAGAGAGAGAGAGAGAGAGGGAGGGAGAGATAAGTAGCAGCAGGATATAGTTAAGAGACGCAAATACAAACTGAATTATTAATAAGTTACATTTTTTAATAAGTTACATTTTATAGAACTTAGCTAAAAGGGTGAAAATGAATGTAGACTAGAAACAGCAAATGCAACTTTACACTATGGGAAATATTATAATAATGATAACGAGATATAATAATTCTCAACACATTTAGAAATATCAAAAATATAAATGATATTTGCAGAATCCATTTTGTTTTCTTTTTTCATCCTATCTTCATAAATGGAAGTTCCTAAAATCAACTTTAGCTCTAAAATTATTGCCAATTCAGAGGTATAAGAATAACCTTGAAACATAAAAAAGATCAGTTTTTAAAATCATGAACAAATTATTAAAACTAAGAACATTATGTTACTTTGAAAAATGCTAAGTTCTCAAAATAAAACCAAAAATACTGGATTTAAATTAAGAAATTCTGTAATCCATCCAAATTTCTTTAAAGTTTTTATCTAAATTTGAGTATTTTCGTTCATAGCTCAGTTAGTTGAGTTGATACGAATCATTCTTCAATATAGTCTAAGAGAAAAGATTCTGTTTTTCAAATCAAAACGGGTTTCTTAATAATAAGATTTTCCTATTCTTGAGAAGCTTTTTAGATAAAAGTTCTTAGTATTAAGAAATTTCAGTGTAGGCTAAAGAGAGCAACAAAAATTTGACAAGAAAGGAATGATTATAATAATATTATGGTTTTGCTCGACATATTTATTTAGAAATATGAAAAATCAAAGTAATTTATGCAATAATGAAACAATCAAACAATAAATAATATTTTATTATACAGTTGTTTTATGGTATTCTAGTCAAATGTAGTCAAATTCTCTCCCCAAAACTAGGCTTAAAGGATATGACACGCATTATCTGGTATTTAGATGAATAAATTTGATGAAATACGAAATATGAAACGAATACAAGTTATTTTCGTGCCAAAGTCCATTAGAAAATCATTAATACCCGAGTTAGGGGTTTATTTTTGGGCGTTCGTTTTTTTTTTTTTTTTTGTGTTGCTTTATTTAAAAGT
The DNA here is from genome assembly GCA_023558445.1 of Drosophila pallidifrons. NCBI lineage: Eukaryota > Metazoa > Arthropoda > Insecta > Diptera > Drosophilidae > Drosophila > Drosophila pallidifrons. The sequence goes on along the minus strand of CM042351.1, from coordinate 27,906,934 downwards.
GCAGTGAAATTGTTTCAGTTATAGTTTTTTTTTTTTGTGTTGTTGGTTTGATGTCTTTATTGTATTGTGTTGTGTTGAGTACTTGATATTTATGTCGCTTTCATGGCCTTTTTTTGTGACAAATCATTGCTGGATCATCACTCAATTTGATGTAGAGGCGCGCTTATCCTGCGGAACTGTACTCATCATCCTGGCCGCTCTCTCCCTCTCTCTTTTGCACAGTGTTTGACTGACAGCTGATGAAGCTGTGTGTGTGTGTGTTGTCTCACATTCTCCATTTCTTTCACTGGTTTTGTGACCGCAGTGTGACCGTTGTTCTTAGACGTTTGTTGACACATTTCGCTGTCATGATTGACGATGATTCTGTATCTCCCTATCCCTTTCTCTCTCTCTCTCTCTCTGTCTCTCTCTCTCTTAGTCTGCCTCTCTTCATCGCTCATCAGCTCTCTCTCTCTCTATTAGTGAGGGGCCAACTGTCAAGCATGCGAGGCTGTTGATTTATTTATGCCCCTTCGGAGTAGAGCTCTAGAAAGGAAGCGAATCGCCTCTTCACTCCTCTCCTCTCCCCTCCTCTCCTATTCTTGTCTCACTCCCCGCATCTGTTAGATCTGCTACCTCGAGACCTAATGAATTTCAAATGATGCGGCAATTTTTTCATAATTTTTTTTCCTTCTCTTCCACTCTACTCTTTTAATTTCTCTCACTCTTGTTGTTGTTGTTATATTTTTTGCCATCATCTTTTAGCTCACATTTTCCTGCTTGTTCGTCGGCCGTTTTTTAATTGCCAAAACAATTTTCTGTTACACTTTGGCGCCGTGTGTGGCAGAGTGTGTGTGTGTGTGTGTCCATTGTCCATTGTCTTTGGGACGCGCGGAAATGCGCTTCAATATGATTGCAAGAGGCGGGTTAAGTTTTGTGGGAAACTGCGCGTAACAAGCACGCAACTTCGGCCCAAACAAAAGGCTCACAAACTTGCGACTTGCGAGTCTCTCAACGCCAACAACACCAACAACAACAACTACAACAGGAAATACCATTAATAGCTATACGATTTTTTTTACAGCTTGTAGTCCATCATCTGTCTATTCTCTATATGTCTTTAATAACTTTGCCACTTGGATTGATTGATTACAAACCAATCGAAATAATTTTGTAACTGTCAGTTATTCGATACATTTAAGCACTTTTAGTGTTCAATCTCAATTCTAAAATTTGGCATGTGTGTTCTTCATTCATATAGTACTCCAAATATATTCGAATGATGAAGATTTGTAATGAATTAAACTTAAAATTATGAAAAAAATAAACTATTTTTGTACTTTATTTCAATAATTACATATTTGCATTTAGAATTTGTTTTATTTACTTATTAGATTTAATGAACAAAATGATTTAGCAGCTTATGCAAACGATTCTGTAATTCTAGATGTGATAACACCTGAGTTCACTGGGCGCAGTCTTTGTAAACTCAGCTAATATAGTAGCTATAGTTCTGAAATTTGGTATGGGTGCTCAGGTTGGGATTAGTTCTCCATCTAAATATGAATAGTGTACATTAGTCATGTATTAATTATTTAAATACAAATAATTTTAATATTATTATACAATATATATATATATATTTTTTGTACAAATTTTAAACGAAAAATTATATAGAATCAAATGCAACAGATTCTATACTTCTAGGTGTGCTAAGACCCGAGTTCACTTGGAACAGTCTTTTTGAACTCAGCTAATATAGAACGTTTAGTACTAAAATTTGGTATGTTGATCTTAAGTTACTTTGCTGTGACAACTAGAACATTTTGCAAAAGTTTATGTTGTTTCAATAAAGTTATTATGAAATTCAGTACACAAATATTACAAATAATTGAATTGTTTAAGGAAACCATTTGTCAAAACTTAGATGTCTAAGAATCATCTAATAATATCAATAGTAATGATAATAATATTGTATATAAGTTCGTTCAAAGCACAGAAGTTTCTTATACATATGAAATCATCTAATCAAACCTCTCACATTTGCTTAGAGTAAACAATAAATTGAGCATATGATTGAGTCTAACTTGCTGCATAGCACAAATTCAATTGATACACATTATTATTATTACCATTTGAATCAAATATATACATATATTATATATGGTAGACACAATTTCGAGCTCATTAAGCGCTACCCAAAAAAAAATCTACGACAATTTGGGTTATGGAAAAAGTGAAACAAACAAGTCGTTTGGGGGTCGTTACAAATCTTTTTGGGCAAAGTACTTCATAAATATCTTAAATGAGTTTCCTTTTGTTCCACATTTTATAGAGGTTCGCATACACTGAAGTACTTTTGTATATATCAAATATATGCGAACGAGTCAAATATTTACGCCATTTTGCAGCAGGAGGCTAACGACAGTTATGATTATTGTTTTTCTTTCCCCCAGCTGTGGGTTGTGGGACTTGTGGCAGTCAGTGTTGTTGTTGTGTGTCGTGTTGTGGCACGTACCTTAAATCATATTGTGGCACTATCGGCACAAACATCAAATGCCTTCGTTTAAATGCGCGATAGCGAAAGGCGAAACAGTTTCCCGGACTGCTCGACGAAATTCACGCAATTAGTTTTCTAACTCCCCCTTTGCTACCTCCCTACCTCCCTCCCTCCCTCTCAGCTAAGAATTCCCTCTTAATACGCACAGGACGTTAATGTCGAAAAGGCGTCGGAATTCGTTTGCCTGCCAAAAGGAGGAAGGAGACTTTGGGTTTCCCATTCTGTTTTTTTGCTTTTTCTCGGACCGCCTCATTAACAATAATTTCGCTTTAATAAATAACGCTAAAACATGCGCTAAATAACATTTTAGCTGCCAGTCGACGAAAATTTGTAAGCTCAACACGCAGTGCAGGTTCTAAGGATGCAAGGGGGAGGCAAAGAGAGAGAGAGCAAGAGAGATAGAGAGAGGTGGAAGGGCGTTGAAATTAATGTAGCGCCAGCGAGGGCGACACTAATTTGCCTGTGAACATGTCAAATCAGCCCAAAAGACTGAATTTTACGCTGCCAGGCGACCCGCTTTGCCACCCCTAGCACCACCCCCCAAATGTACCACCCTTTTCACTACTCCTTCACCACTCGCTGCGCACTTAATGAAAAGGTCCTTAAGTGCTTTCCAACGGTATTTTGTTTCCGTTTGTAGTTGCTTTCCCTCTCACACGCTTTCGCTCTCACTCTGTCTTTCTCCCTCTCTCTCTCTTTCTATGCCGCTTGCTGTTGATTTGTTATTGTTGCCTTTGGCGAGCATAAATCATGCTTGGACCTCGTCTAGAGCAACGCTTTTTAGTGGGCACACACGTCAGTCAGTCCCCACACCCAAAGCACAGCACAGCACTTGACTTTGACTTCGACTTGAGTTGAGTTGAGTTGCGGTTCTCAGTGGTTGTTGGTGGTAGCTTTATTGTTGTTGTTGTTGTTGTTCTCTGGTGGTTGAGTGTGTTGCCTGCTGCCTGCTGCCATGGGAAGTGATTAAAGTCATTTAACCCACTCTGAACACGCGGTCGAAAAACAGCGCTTAAATTAATTTCTAATTGCGCACAAAACTAGGCAACACACACACACACACACACAGACGTCTCTGAGTCATATGTGTGTGTGAGTGTGCCACAAATCGATTTCGCCACAAAATCGTCAACTACTTTTGTACAAACTTTGATTTTGATTAATTATGCGACACAAAGTCGCAATCGCCATTCGTACCCTTTGCTTATTTTTGACTCGCCAGAGTTGCCACCCGCTTTGCATATGCTAATTGAGCAATAAAAATACTTTGTGAACCCCACAACCGAAAACCAAAAAAATATATATATGGAAAGAAAAGCAAACACAGTCATAAAAATGTGACCTCCCCCAGATTTTGTGGCGCAGATTTTTGCCGCTTTTCTTTCGAGACTAAGTCTGATAAAGCTACCCGCAAGGACGAAACAAAAAAAAAAAAAAGAAGGAAAACCTCATGCGTGATGCTTTCACATAAAAATTATGGCATTCAGGGCAAATGGAGCTTAGTGCTCTCACATGGCTTTTTCTTAAGCTGCTTTCCCCCCCGCCCCGTTTTCGCCAACCAACATTCTCCTCTGAGGTGGTTGCTGTGGCGTTAGGAACATGATTTTTATTTTACGCAACTTAAGTGCGAACAATAAAAACGATTTGAGGGAGATTATGGCAACCGGCGACGCGTCTCCTCGTCCTCGTCCTCGTCCTCGTCTCTCGTCTTCTCTTCCTTGCCATATCACACATAATGCAAATTAGTCATGGCCAACGCATATGCAAAAGCCTCAACCAGTAGCCAAAAGGCTCGGCTCGGCTTCTCTTTTCTGCTCTTCTCTTCTCTGATCCTAACTCGTGTTTATTTGCCTTGGCATTTGTTTAGATTTATGAGTGTCAGCCGTATTATGACCAACCACTTGACTTCCTGCCACGTGTGTGTGTGTGTGTGTGTGTGTGTGTGTGTGTGTGTGTTTGTGTGACATTTTATGCCCCACACGTTTCACATAGACCTTAGTCCTTCGTCCTTCGTCCTTATTCTCATGCCATTGTTCTCGCTTTTCACTTCTCGACGACGCGTCGTCGTCATCGTGGGCGTTGCTTCAATTGGCCACACGGCGCATACGCAACATCCGTTTGACTTTTCGCCTTGTTTGGTTGTTTGTCTTTGATTTGTTTGCCATTCCCCTTCCTCCCTCTTCCCCATTGACACCTACCCCCGTTGGGCAATTAGCGTCAACTCAACTTTTATTCACTTCCATTCACAACTGATTCACACACGCATGGACACGAAAAGGCCGAGTTATTATTATAGTTTTGGGCTCCTAATTGCATTGAGACTGTATTAAATCAGCGTGCATGAGCTGTGAGTACTACGAATATATTTCGTTGCTAGCTTACACACTATTTTAGATACATTCATTACACACATCGGAAAATATGAATATATATATATTTATTAATTTGTAAGAAAATTTGATTAGCATTACACTCATTTGTATAAATATTTTTTAATTCATATTTCTTTGTTTCCTTTTATTTAGTGAGTTCAGAATCTGTACAAATATAACAAGTAGGTAAGCTACATAGAAAAACAGAGTGGTATTATCATTAAAAATACTAAAAATATACCGATTGCTATATTTGGTACATCCCCATACCAATAAAATTAAAATTTACCATGAGTACAAAATATACTAGACCGAAAGATGTAAGCAATCTATCAAAAAAAATTAATATTATATATACCGAGTGTTAGTGCTAGATATATTAATGTAGTAGATTGGCTTGATTGGCAGATGTAATTAATATTCAAAAAAATACTGAAATATAACGAATGAGATATTTGGTATATCAATATACTGCTATAGTTATGGTATAATATGAATGTAGTAGTATATCCATATACCTAATACCTCATTAGCTATGTTTCAGAATTTTTCGGTATGTTACTTTGGTATATTTAAGTGAGAGTTCAAAATTTACTAGATTGACCGACGGAGATTAAGAATATCTATTCTATATGGGATCGGAGATAGAATACACTTTTCTTATTTTATATTAATTACCAAATCTGAATACACCAAATAGTATTATTATTAGTATTAGTATATTATTATAATAATAGCATTTACTTTAGAACTTTTCATCACATTTTATATTAACTTCATAGTTTACTATTATTAGATATTAAATGTACTCAAAGTGTACTAAGCAAATAATATCTCCTCCTGATTTTTGTTTTTATAAAAAAAAACTTTTCGTCGTTTTTGAATACACTTGTGAGTGTATTCACTGGCCATTTGCAGCGCCATCACTTGGCACCATTTCTTTTTGGAGACTCTGTCAGCTTTTAATTTAATTGTGAGCCAACAAATTTGCGACTTTGAATGTGAGTTTTGTGAGCGAGTTCTCGTATGTGCTTTTGGGTATTCATTTCCATCTTCTTTATTCGCCTTTGTTCTTTATGACGCAACTTTGTCGCAGTCGCCTCATAATCTTCTAGCTCAGCAAGTTTGCATAAAGCAGACACACACACACACACATGCTTGCATACCCCTTTAGTCTGCTCCCCCGCCTTTCCCCTCACCTCTATCCCCCCGCGGGATTCATCCCCTTGGCCAATTACAAGCGACTGTCGAGGCAAATTGACTACAAAGGCAAATGATATTAACATATAAATTGCACAAAGTGCCACTGATTTAGTTTTATTTGCTTGGCAAGGCAGACACACACATACACACAAGCAAACATACACATACACTCTCACACACACACACACACACACATACTCTTACACTCAGCGCCTTTTAGCAGTTTGTTTTTACGTCTTTCGGCAAACATTTACGTTTATTATGCCGATTTTCTAGCGCAGAAAAATAACGCTTATGTGCACACACACACATACATATGTACATATACACACACACACACTCACTCCCTTACACATTCACACACATAAGCGTTTGTGTGTATGTGTGTTGGCAAAAGTTTGATGAAAGTTTTGCTTAGTTTGTTGAGCCACTCGCAGCTGACGTCAGAATCGTCTTCGTCGTCGACGTCTTCTTCTTCTTCTGCCACCCTCTTGGGCCAAGACACCACCCACAATTTCCACCCCCTCCGCCACTCTACACCCCTTGCATCCTCCTGGGAACAGCGCCATCTCGCTTTAGCGCACATTTCCGCTGTCTTTGCTGTCAGCTGCGTCTTCTTCTGCCTAACGCTTATCTCTTTTTCCCCCTCCCTCCCTCTCTCACTCTTCCTCTCTTTCTCACTGTTGCCATCTCTTTCGTTTGCGCTGAGCATAATGTAACGCTTTTAGCTGCTTTCACATACAATTTACTATCTTCTCAATGGCAACAATTTATGCTCGTCTTTAGTCCTTTTTTCAGTTTTCTTGGCTCGATTTTTATGGGCAAAACGTCGCCAGCGGAAATTGATATTTGTGGAGGAAAAGTTTGTAAAAGACTTTGGCACACATATGAGAAAGCTGCCGCAAGGCGGACAAACGATTCAATAAGCCAAAAAAACGAGCTACAGTAAAGCTACGATTTACGCGACTCTCAATTTGTTAATTGTCAATATGCAAAATGTATAAAAAATTTAGTTTTTTTCTCTTTAGCTTCGACAAAACAACAAAATTATGTCAAGAGCTGTATAAATGTATAAAAATAATCATTTTATTTTATTTTTATGGAAATAAATAATGATAATAGGAAAAAGCTTAAGGGCAAACGAATTTATTAAAAATTCTGCATATTGTAAGTAAATTTATGCACTTAAATGATAATAAATAAAAAATTATTAATTATTGTTTGTAAAATCCAACAAACTAATTCGTAGCAAATAAAGATAAAATGATGCAAATTTTTGTTAAATACATTTTGTAAGGTTTCAAAAATATATCAAATTGTGTTGTAGTATTAATTAAGTAAGAAAGCTACAGTCGGGTGTACTCGACTGTGACATACTCGATACTAATTTCAAATTTACCAAAGTTCTTATTTGATATAGCAATTAAATACTACATTCGAATTGAAGTGTTGTCGAAAAAGAATTATATCTCTATCTTTTATAGACATGGAGATTTACGTGTTCATACAGACGGACAGACAGACAGACGGACATGACTGTTGACGCTGATCAAGAATATATATGCGTTATGCTTTCTTTTTGAAATGCCATTTTTAGCGAATGTTTACTGTGTGTGTAAATTGGGCTTTTGGCAGAGTTCAAAATGCAGCGCAAGGGTTGAGAGAGATTTCTTTTGTTGTGGAGTCAACTCAACCCCCAAGTGGGAAACTGAATGAAATGTATTGTGGAGTGGGAGAGAAAGAGAGAGAGAGAGATTGAGAGAGGTCAGAGGAGAGTAGGAGAAAGGGAGCGCAGTCTTTTGGGGTCATTGTGTGCTTTGTATTCATTTTTAAATGCACGGAAATTGTTAATTTTATGGCCGGCTATATCCGTTGGATAAATCGCAGTGGCCCAAGTCAATTCAATTCGCAGCAGCTGCAACGCGTGCAACTGCGAGAAGAAGCAGAAGAAGAAGAGGAAGAGTCAAGCTTGTGACCTGTGGCATTTCCAAAATGGCCGCCTCGTGGCCAACTGGCAACTAAATGCACCAATCGCATTATGTGGCCAACGTCCAACGTTTTGGCCTTCTCAAAATTGCCAATTGCCAATTGCGAATTGCAATTGCCATCGTCTCTGTCTCCGTCTTCGACATGATGGCCGATTGATCGATCGTTCGTTCGTTTGCTGGGATCGATGCAGGTTCTCCACCCTCCCTCCCTCCCTCTTCCCCTTCTTCCCTGAGGCAGTTTGGCCCACGTTTTGCAGACATTTTGCTACGGACTACTTATAGTAATTTTGTGTTTGGGGTCTCTCTCTCGATTGCGACTCCACGTCGACGTCTAAATAAAATGCATTTTCTTTGCACGTCCTCGTATCCTGCGGGAGCACTCAAGTCGTGGACAGCACGAGGGCAAGGGGCATAGGGGCATGCAGCAGCATTTGTGGCTCTTTGTCTGCCATATAATTTGCACAAATTGCAATTTAGAGAAATAAAGGAAAAGCACAAATGCTGCAAAATACAGCAAAAACGAACACAGCAACAGAGACAACAACAAATTCGAAAAATTATTTTTTATTTTTCATAATTTCTTTTTCTGTATTTTGTTTTTGTTATTTCTTTTTTTTTTTTTGGTTATGCTACGCTACGTTTTATGGGCATTTCATTTGCTACAAAGTGTTTGTGAATTGCCTGATATAGCAATCAATTACAGCAAAATGGCAATCAAATAAATAATGCAATTAAATCGTCTACAATTAATATATGTTACATTTATTTAAGCATGAGTAAATTAGACGCTATAAACTATTTTAGCAATTTCGAGTATGCTCAATACTAAATACTAAATACTAAATACTAAATACTAAATACTAAATACTAAATACTAAATACTAAATACTAAATACTAAATACTAAATACTAAATACTAAATACTAAATACTAAATACTAAATACTAAATACTAAATACTAAATACTAAATACTAAATACTAAATACTAAATACTAAATACTAAATACTAAATACTAAATACTAAATACTAAATACTAAATACTAAATACTAAATACTAAATACTAAATACTAAATACTAAATACTAAATACTAAATACTAAATACTAAATACTAAATACTAAATACTAAATACTAAATACTAAATACTAAATACTAAATACTAAATACTAAATACTAAATACTAAATACTAAATACTAAATACTAAATACTAAATACTAAATACTAAATACTAAATACTAAATACTAAATACTAAATACTAAATACTAAATACTAAATACTAAATACTAAATACTAAATACTAAATACTAAATACTAAAATATTAAAATATTAAAATATTAAAATATTAAAATATTAAAATATTAGAATATTAAAATATTAAAATATTAAAATACTAAAATACTAATATTTTAATATACTAATATACTAAAATAATATACTGAAACACTAAAATACTAAATACTAAAATACTAAACACCAAATTCTTAAATACTAAATACTAAAATACTAAACACCAAATACTAAAATACTAAATACTAAACACCAAATACTAAAATACTAAATATTAAATACTATAAATGTAGCGCCTTTAGTGAGCCTGTCTAGCCGCAATCTCCTTGTCGCAGCCCCTATGAAAGCTGATCTGCTATAAGCCAGATCGGCGGCGTCGCTGTCTTCAATGTGGTTGTTGTTGTTGTTGTTGTCGAGGCAGTTCGTTACTGAGTGGGAAACATAGAAATCACGTTTCAGCCATCAACGACGCAAATGCAACAATTTTGAAAGAGAGTGAGTGACAGAGAGAGGAAAAGGGGGAACTCGGAATATTTCTTCATTGTATTGATTATCGGTTGTAATGTTGCAAATTAAATGGCAGTGCCACAGTTCGAGCAGCAGCATTCATTCGCATTGAAGTCAGCCAACAATCAATCAAACAATCAAACGCAACTGGCCATCAATCTATCAACCCAGAGCCAGAGCCAGAGACCTCAACCGGTCATAGTTGTTGCTGTTGTTGTTGCAGCCTGTAATTTTGGATTTTTCGAGCATTTTTATGAGAAAATTTAGCAAAAATTAAATTGCTCGAACATGTTGTTTGGAAGACTCCGCGAATCGAAGTCCAACTCGAATTGAAGTCAAAGTCGCAGTCGCAGTAGAAGTCGAAGTCGAAGTTAGCGATTACGCAGCGATACGACAAGGAATTTATGTGAAAATTAAATGGATCAAAAATTAATGGGCTGCAGCAAAAGCAAAAGATTGTTGACTGCGACTCCGAGACTTGACTCTGATCCTATTGCTGCTTCTATGGCAGTTTTATGTACGTTGTTGCTGACATCGTTCTCAGCAGTCTAAATAATCGCGGCCAGATCTGCGGCTGTGATAAAAATTAATTATGAATGGAGACGAGCTGCAAGTTGATGTCGGAGATCGGCGACTTCGTTGGCAATGTAATTGAAAATGCAAACAACGCGCAGAGACCTAAAACTAAAACTTTAAAGTAAACCTGTGTGTGTGTAGTTGAAATTGTGGCAATTGTTGTTGGGTGAAACTCGTTGTGGCAATTAGCAGACTCAGTGGCAACGAGATTTACTTAGTGGAGCATCAAGAAATATGCTCATAATGAAGCACTTAAATGAATTTAATTGTGAGAAAGCGCTGATACAGCCCTCGCATCTTCCCCATCGCCATTTCCATTTCCATCTCCACATATTGATAGAGCCATTCAGACGTTTGCAAACAATGCCCAGCAAAATGAGTGCAAGCGCAATGATTAGGCATTTGAATGAATGTGAGTTTGCACTCGTATGAATAGCGAATCGGGAAGTGAATCCGAAATTAATACCTACCTACCTACCCACACAACTAACAATATATTATCCATTATGTGATATGCAGATTTAATAATAGCTCTCATCTCTAGCTGCAATTTCCCTACAATATGTTTATCGTATTGTTTACAGTTTTTGCTCTGCGAATTCTAACTTCGAATAGATTTGATGCGATTATTTCCCAGTTCCATAAATCTATAGACTCCACTCAAGCGTAGATAAACACCAGAAAGTGTCGATATCGAAACAGCTCCGTTGTGGCATTATAATCAATTTAATTATGTTAATAACAATGATTAACGTTTGTGCCTATGCAATGCAATTTATGTGCATTAATTACAATATAAACAAACATACTTCATAGTTGATTTAATTAATATATGCTTTAGTCCATCGTATCGTAAACAAGTAAGCAAAAGAAAAACAGTGCGGTATTATTCATAAAATATATCAAACTAATATACAACAAAAATACCAAAAATACCGAAATTAATATACCACAAAAATTCAAAAATATACCTAATGCTATATTTGGTTTAATAACATAGTACACATTATTATACCACAAAAATACTAAAATATACTGAAGGCTATGTTTGGTATATTGATATAGTACGACATTCAAAATATACCGAAGAGTACAAAATATACAACATTGTCATATATTTTTGCATATTTAAGTATATTTAAGGTATATTTGGCGTTTATATTCAACTATTTATTCGGTATATTTATTTTATATTAAAGTGAAAGTAGATATATTTATTTTATACATTCATATCTTTTGGTAATGTTTATCTTGTATGTTTAAGTATTGTTGTTATATTATTGACATATTTCAAGTATTTTTGGTATATTTGTCGATATATATTTTGACCAAATTCTGATTATTATGCGAGTATCTTACAGTCGAGCACATTCGATCTTGTGTTTGAATTGTACCATAATTAAATAAGTAAATACAATTTCCTAGAATTGAAAGTCAATTTTCCACTTAATATTTGCAAACTGAATTCCAAAAAGATCGAAGAAGAATTTGGCTTTATTTCTTTGCGCAATATTGTGTAATAAGCGAACGAGTCGAAGCTCTAAAGAAATCTTTTTGTAATGCGGTTGCATTTGATGTGGCATTTCCTGCCTGAGTTTCAGTTTCAGTTTGAGATCTTTTTGTATAGATCGTTCGTCGAATATATGTATATAGTATACTATACATACTCACACGATAATGATAATGGCCTTTTGACTGATCGATCGAACGTTTTGTAATTGGATCCATTGTCAATAACGCGAGCTGCGTTGCCCAGCCAAGGCATTTAAAGCTGAAGCCGCAGCGAGGAGAAGAAGGAGGACGAAGAGAAGGAGGAGGAGGAGGGGGGCAAGTCACCCACCTAACACTAAAGAAATGAACGATACTCGTTGTAGCTCGGATTACGGATTACGCATACAACACGCTATCAAAGATTGTTTGCCACAAATGGTGTAAATTATTATTGCAAGTTTGTTAATAATAAATGTTTAAGCGCTTGATTACATAAAATTGCAATTTGTCGCTGACTTGAGTAGACCACAAAGAGAGAAAAAAAAAGTGTTGCCTCAACTCAAAGTGAGACGTAACTAATAATAATAATAATAAATAATAACAATAACAATAACGATAACGATAATGCCCTTAGAGTGAAGTCGTCTCCTCTTCCATCTCTTCCATCTCCTCCACCACAAAACTAGACTCCAGTAATGAGCTGCTATCGATATACAGTGCCAGCGATCATTATATGGCCAAAGACTCAAGTCGCGGCATTATTAATAAGCCACAACAACAATTACAACAATGAACAGCTGTAGCAGTAGCTGAGAAGTGAAGGAGGACGGGGGCAACAAAAAAAAGTTGGCTTGTTGTAAGTAGCCCGAAACAATTTTGCGGCCTAAACTACGGAGGAAGCTGTAGCCGAAGACGGTGCGAATGATTAATGTTAGGCAATCAGAGCCTTTGACTTTTGGTTTGACTACTGCGTTGGCCGCCTCCACGCATCCATCGGAGAGTCCGAGAAACTGAGAAACCGAAGCTGGAGTCCATTACAAATGAAGCGCAGTTGACTTGGTTTTGTTTGGCGACTGATGAATGCAGATAAAGACCTGAAGCCTCAAGCTTTTGTGGACTTGTGGAATGCCTTTGATGGCCGACGGCATCGGCTGTAGGACAAAATGCAACAGTTGACGAGCTGCAAGAGCTGTGTTGGGTTTGCAACAGTTGCTGTTAATGAAACCGACTGATGGTGATTGATGGACTTGCTTGCTCGCTTACTCGCTTCTTGCAACTGCGAAGATTGCGGCGCGAGGAATTAAATTGAAATTAAATTAAAGGCGAGCCGAGATGAGGCGAGGACGCTGTGAATGCGATTCAAAAGTGTGAAATTAAAATGCAGCGCTAATCAGACGGGGGGGCACACGTTCTCAAACATGTGGCACGCTGTTGGAGTTCTCGCTCTTCGCGTCTCTTTCTAAGAACAGATTATATTGAAACAGAGTTGCAACTCCAGCTGAGCTGATCTGAGCTGAACTGAACTGAATAGAGCTAAGCGCATCTTGTAAATTGTAACAGCCAGCCAGCCAAAGTGTGATAAGCATCACAATTGCCTAGCCAGGTTGCATCTCTCCTTCCCTTCCCTTCCTTGCCACACGGTGTCGTCTGTCAACATTTTGGCAGCGTCTGCATAAACCAGCTGCATTCTGCCACCCAGTCAGCCAGCCAGCCAGTTTTCAGTTTTTAAAGTCAGTTGCAATATATTCATATTCCCATCGAAGAATCGTGTCTACCCCTCCCCCTTCCCTTTCCTCTACTCCATACCCTTCACCCTTTCCACAACGCGTTGCACTTTTTGTGGTAATTTACATTTGGTTTTTCGGCTCTTATCATTGGGTTGCCATCTTCAATCATCGGGGTGAATTCAACCAGTCAAGGGTAGAACTCAGCTAGTTAGCTGTAGTTGTGGCTGTGGCAAACGTAGCCACCCTGCATCACCCTGTTGCAACAATGGCAATTGTGAGCACGTCGCTTGCACTTTTGACAGTTGCCAAAATTTACAACTCATTTCAAGTGGCAATTTGATTCACATTTACGTTTACGTTCCGGGTACTCATTATACTCTCAACATCAGCATCATTCACGGACAACGACGAGATGCGATTTATGCGATCAGATATGCGCAAATGCAAACGTTTACGTTGCAAATTTACCAAACAACAAGCAACTGGAACCAGAGAGATAATCACAAACTGATGCTAATTTACCAACTATCCCAAAAAAAAAAAAAACCAAGCCTATAAACTGCTTAACAAATATTGCTGTAATGGGAATACTTTACCCTCTATCCATTTTAAATAAAAGCAGTGCATTATTTTTATTCAAAGACTCTATACAGTGCAAAATATACAAGATTTTGTCAGCCAAAGCTACTAAGACCTGTTTATACCTTACAAAAGTATTTCTTAAATAACTTCAATAATTTTTATTCGATTGCGACCAAATTTGAAGGAGTCATAAAGAATACAGTTGTTATTGTGTGAGCGTTGCACAAATTTGAAACAATTTTGATCTGCGTGCAAACATAACAAATGGTCTCGAACAAAATTATATCTCGTATCTCTTATAGTCTCTTAGATGCAGGTGTTCATACAAACGGATGGACAGACAGACATATCGTCTGGTGTGTTGATGGTGATAAAGAAAATATATGCTTTATAGGGTTACTGCCTGTGACATTCCATTTCATGGAGGCCCAAAGTTTCCCCCCCTATGAGTAGCGGGTATAAAAACTATTAATATACTGAGTCCAAATAAACAAAAAATATGGATTTTTTTAGCAATTCAAAGTGAAATCAAATGCTTAATTGGAACAAAAATCCTTGCAAAACATTGAACTAATTAAATTTTGTATATTAATAACAGTTTCTCAAACGGGTTGTGAAATAAGTTGTTTATCTATTCCATAATATTATCTTTTTATCAATTTTACTAATTCATAAATAAATCTAAATAAATATGTAATACAAAAAAATATAATCAAAATTTGTATATCCCATAAAAACATCAGCCGAAACATTTCCAAAATTAAGTCACAGGTATAAATAAATAAATGCAAATAAATTATAAGAAAATATAATCAATATTAATCAAAATTTTTAATTCCCGAAAACATTGTCATAGTTAATTAGCCTAAGATTTTTGCATTCTTGAAACAAGATTATAATCTTGAATTTCAAGAGCAATCTAGATTTCTTGTAGATTTTCGATCTTGATTCAATTTTGGCATACAAACAATCTTAATTCAAGATTATATTTCTGATTTTAGCACGTATTTATACCCGCTACCCATAGGGTAGAAGGGTATTATAACTTTGTGCCGGCAGGAAATGTATGTAACAGGTAGAAGGAGGCATCTCCGACCCTATAAAGTATATATATTCTTGATCAGCATCAATAGCTGAGACGATCTAGCCATGTTCGTCTGTCTGCCAGTCCGTCTGTCTGTCTGTCCGTCTGTCTGTCTGTCCGTCTGTCCGTATGAAACACTGGATCTCAGAAACTATAAGAGATAGAGCTATAATTTTGTTTCAAATTTTTGCCGCGCCCACTTTCGCCCCCCGCAAATCAACAAAATCGAATAACAAGCGTAAGTGAAAATTTGGTTGCGATCAGATTAAAATTGTGGAAGTTATTAAAGAAATACTTTTGAATGGGCAAAAACGCCTACTTACTAGGGGTCTGAGTTGCTTTGGCTGACAATCTGGTATATCTGGTGCCGTCTATAGTATATTTTGAATGGTGTACTATATCGATATACCAAACATACCATTTGCTATATTTTAGTCTTTTTTGTCTTTATTAAAAATGGGTAGCGGGTATCTCACAGTCGAGCAAACTCGACTGTAACTTTCTTTCACCAATAATGAATAAAACAAGGAAAGTACGTAGAGTCTTGACCTGGCCAAGAGCTGGCTGCTGGCTGTTGGCTAATTGAGTGCACCGACAACTGTGCGATGTGGGTTGCAGGATGTCGTCCTAGAGATCCGTGTCCATGTTTTATTAACTTTTTTACTCATTTTTTTATTTGTTGGCGGCGGCGGCGGCAATTGCATTTTGTCCCGCGGCTGCTACTGGCTTTTCTGACTGGCCTGATCGTCGTCGGTGATCGTCGATGATCCGTTCGGCCATATGCTCGCTCACACTCAGTGCATCTGGAGGAGGATTAATGAAATGGAGTCTAACTGCGCGCTGCCGTTGAAAAATTAATGATCAATGCGTTGGTTATTAATGAATGTGACTTGTTGTGCCTTCGAGGCACAGCCACAACTGGTGGCATCTTCCAACTAGCAACGTGCAACGTGCAACATTCAACTGGCAACTGGCAACTGCCAACTTCATCTTCATCTTCATCGCGGTGTCGACTCTCGTGCCGCTTGTTATCGAAATCTTTTAGCCCAATGTGGCTACTGTGCATCCAATTTGGCTGCCTTTGTTTGCCCGCTGTTGACTGTTTGTTCTCTTGCCGCTGCCTTGTTGCAAGCATTCGTTGCACGATAGCATCGCATCCATGAAAAATGTTGCATGCAGCACATACTCGTATGTATAAGAGTCGCAACTATCGCATCGAAGCCACCATGAAACCACTTTGGTTCTATGATCAATTCCAAAAGCCAAAATTCAATTAGTTCACTTATCACTTTGCGGCCGTGTGGGTGGCCAGCGAAGAACTCCAGAATAAACATTTGACTCTTCTATATGTTAATTAATGAATCAACTAAATTCTAGGATGAACCTTCTTTAGACTAAGCTTGATATTTCCGCCTCGGCTCTATTAGCAATATTTGTTAAATTTTAGAAATTATTTATTGCAGTAAAATTAAATTTCATTGATTGACAAGTATTCAAAAATATTTGTACTCAAGTGTCTTAAAAATGTATATAATTTGTGAATACATTTGCGAATTTTATATTTTACTTAAGCGACTTATAAATATGTTACCATACGAAACTTAGATTTTCACATTTCTCTAATTTGAACTAAGGTCAATAAATAGTTAATTTATTTTTTTTAAATGTATTCTTCTTTATTCGCAGAAAATGATTTAAAAACAAACAAAACTTTGGATTAGCATAAACTAGAGAAATGTTGAAACCTAACTCAATATATAATATATTTAGTCACATATACAAAGATCAACACAAACTTTTCAGTAAAGAAATTTCTATACATTTTAGTAGACTTAATTTTTAAAACATTTAAAAAAAAGGTCACATATTTCTAATGTAATTGGATTAATACAAAAAGGGACTCTCTATTTAAATCCCTTAAGTTTTTCATTGCTGAATTTCTCAGCGTGGAACTTTAGAATTTAAGCAAGTCATCTAAACTATATAAACATTCATTCAATGAAGTAAAATAAAATAACAATATCTCATGTTATTTGATAAATATAAAATGTATCATCATCTGAAATCCTTTAATTTTTCTATCATTGCTAAAATTATTTGAAATAAATAAACTCAAGTCAAGTCTGAATTTCTCAGTGTGGAACATTAGTATTTAAACAAGTCATTTAAACTATCCAAACACTCATTCAATAGAGTCAGCAAAGCGCCTCTCCGTAGGTTCAATTGAACTTTAAAATGAAATTAACAGCTCGGCTGGCGATTTTGGAGCATTTTGATTGCATAAATGCATGAGTGACTGGGCCCTCACATTCAAATCGAGTCGCATCGAGTCGTTACGAATCGTGGCGCCTAGATATTCCTTTATGCAAATTATCCTTCCCCAAAGTGGGGGAAAAAGGAAAGGCGAGGGAAGGAGAGGGCAAAGCACCGACCAGGCAGGCAGGCAGGCCGGCGACCGACAACTGTAACTGCCCTGAACATCCAAACTACCATCCGTGAAAAATCTCGTGTTCAAATATTTTACAACATTTTTCTCAACTGAATTTTTCGTTGTTGTTTTCTAAACATTGGCAACGAGCCTATGGAAATGTGTGGACTGTGTGTGTGTGTGTGTGTGTGTGTGTGTGTGTGTGTGTGTGTGTGTGTGTGTGTGTGTGTGTGTGTGTGTGTGTGTGTGTGTGTGTGTGTGTGTGTCTAGCATCCTTTTTGGGCAACAGTCACAAGCCACTAAACTGCGAGTCGCGTCGTCCTTTTGCTGCACTGTCCTGGCAAACCATTTGAAAATTTCGTTTAACACGAGAGAGAGAGAGAGAGAGAGAGAGAGAGAGATAAAATATAAAAACAACATCAACCAGAGTAGCAAAAAATTTGAAAAAATCAAAGCGAAAATCGAAACAGGATAAATAAATGTGCACATTTCCGTTTGGAGCGCATATCCTGTCCGCACTTCCTACCCAAAAACCAACAGCGAGAAGCCTGATAGAGAGAAGGGAAAGGAGGAGGAGGAGGGAATAGCCAGTCAGTCGAACAGTCTGCTCCCCTTGTCTCTATTTTATATAAAGTATGTATTATTGATCTGCCGCGCATAAAAAGCCCATTTAAAAATGCCCAAAAAAAAAAAAAAAAAAAAGCAAACCGAAGCGAAGCGATGGCAAAAACAGGCAAAGCGGCGCGAATTGAGCCTCAGTCCCGACAAAATAAAAAGGACCAAAATTGTATAGAAAAATTGTCGCGCAACATCGAATAAGAATAAAATGGCCAACAACAACAACTTCGAAATTGTAAAATTGGCCATTTTAGCTTTCTGGTTACGCTGAAGCGTTTTTTTTTTTTGTGTTTGGTTTGCGATTGCCAATTGAAAAGGGCATAAGGTTGGGAGATTGTGTTTGGGGTTGGGCTTTGGTCATGCTCGTGGACCGTTTGGTGCTCCACTGTATAACAGAATTTGGCTGCATTGAAGCAGAACGCAGCCGCCGGTCGGCGTGGCAAAAGAACAAATACCAAACACAAAAAAAAACATTTTTTTTTACATATACATATATATAGAGAAAGAGCAAATAAATAAAACGCTGCCGCATGTTTCTATGTAAATGCGCTACAATGAATGACTGGATGCTGCAAGGAGCAGCTATCATTCGGGCACATTGATTTCAGCCGATAACTCAAACTGTTATACTCTTTAGAATTGTAATAAATTAAATTTCAATGTGCATAATGTCAAAAAGGAGCACAGACATAGAGATTATCGGTATTGTTTCCATATGTAAGTCGATCTCACAATTTGTTATACTCTTTAGAATTTAAACATAAAGTATTCATTTCAGTAAACAAATTAAACTGTTATACTCCATGGGATTTAAGTAAAATCAATCCAAATATGCAAAATGACGAAGGGAACACGGACAAAAGATTTGGAGTATTATTTTCATTATTACAATTTTTCAAAAGTGTTATACAAAGTGTTATACGCAATTCTGCGATTGCTAACATCTTAAAAATTATACTATTAACGCCATTAATCAATTTGTGATATTGATGCAAACTGTTATACACTCGAAAGCGTTATACAAAGTGTTATAAATAGTGCTATACACAATGCTGTAATTGCAAACGTCTTACCAGTCAGTTTTTGAGACATTCAAATAAACTGTTATACACTCGAACGTGTTATATATACTGGTGTGAATAAAAATATTATAGCTAGAGCAATTGCGTTATCCAACTGTTATACATTAAACAAAGATCTAAATTTTCTGCACGGCGACAAAGTTCTTCCCAAAATGCAGAGAGCCGATTGTGGTAGCGCATCATTTGGCAGTTCACGACCCGTTGCACTTTTGAAAATCGTTTGCTCATTGCCCATTTTCATTTTAATTTCACGTACAATTTTCCCTTTTTCCAACTGTTTGCCAGTTTACCAATTTTTTTATCTAAGGTTTGCTTTTTGTCGATTTTCTTTTTAAGTTTATTTTCCTTTCTATTTTTTTTTTTTTTTTTGATTATTTCCATTCCTTTTTGCAGCGTTTTAGTCTCTTTTATTCCTCGTCGATTTCCATTAAAATTCAATTGATGTGCCATAGATACACAGCGAGAGAGAGAGAGAGAGAGAGAGAAAGAGTGAGTTAGGAGTGGGGAATGGGCACAGTTTGGCGGATGTGCTAGCCAACTATCTGTCGCAATCTACAGTGTGTGTGTTTGTGTGTGCGCCTGAATTGGCAGTGATTTATCGAACATTAGAGTAACATTCAAAATAAAATTTTTGGTTAAGTGCTTGGCAAAGCAGAGCATTTTATCAGCAATTCATGTGGGATTTTCAAACGTCCATTGGGGTGAACTCTACACTCACACACACACACGTACACGTACACACACATGTGCCACACACATGGTTACTTTGTAAGCAGTTTGTTTGGCTTACAAAGTTGAGAAAATTGTTGAGCAAACGTCAACGAATAAAGCGAACGGACTTTATAAAGCCATCAAAATGCAATTAACCCTTTTTTCACTCTCGTCTGTCTCTATTTCCGATCTATGATTATTACAAACATTTCAGATTTCCGTAAAGCAAAAGAGAGGAAGATAGATAGATAGATGGAGAGAGGGAGTTGTGAGAGTTGGTAAATTAAAACAAAAGTCGTTGTTGTGGCCTAAACGGAAGTCATTTTCTATCCGTGTATAATAAAATAATTTTGGTATAATGTAAATTGCTTTCGAAATCCAAAAATGATGACGTCGTACTTATGGGCTACATGTATGAAGTATATACACTGAAAGAACTAAATTTTTTATTGAAAAGTAGATTGCAAATCTTGATTTAAGAAAAACATCTTTTTGTAAGATAACAACATTATTATGCTATATAGAATCTGCTTTTTAAAATTAGAAACATTTTATTTTAAGATTAAAATCTTGTTTTAAGATTGCAAATATTTGATAAATTTGATTTGCGATTTAAGATTAAAAACATCATATTTTAAGATGAAATCATGTTTCAAGACTGTTTTATTCTAAATTAAAATTTCTCTATTGAATTTTGTCATAATATAATCGTTATTCAAGATTTTATTATTAATTTTCTTGGTTTAATGTTGACATCGTAAAATCTCAATCAATATTTTATTCATGATTTCAGTACGCTTTTTCTTTCTGTGTACATATATGCAGCGGCATTATGATATTTAAATATGTATCAAAGCGATAGGGATAGAGAGAGAGAGAGAGAGAGAGAGAGAGAGCGAGAAAGATACAAATGCGGACACAAAAAGCGGGAAGGGGAAGCGTTTGCAGCATCTACACGTCGCATCTGCATGACAATGGGTGCAAATAAAATAAAGGAATTCAAGTGGCGAAAACTAATTAAAGCGTATAAAGTGGCGCATTACAACAATGCCCCGGACAGCGGCAACAGCAGCAGCCGCACTCAGGTGGTTGCATGCATAATTTGAATTGAGTTTGAGCGACGAACTCAATTAGATTCATGTGCGCAAAGTTTTTCCTAAGTGATACCGATCTGCCATATCTCCCTCTCCCTCTCTCTCTATCTCTCTCTGTCTTTTGCCTCGTCTTTTGTTTAGCGCATTTTCACAAATTAATTGGCAAAGTCACAGGCAAGAGCTGAGTGTGTTTGTTTGTTAGTGTGTAGATACAAATGTATCTATGTGCATACTAAAGTATCTGCTGTTGCCCGTATCTGACGCGTAATTATATCGTAGCGCACAATAGACATTTGTGAAATTGTCACTGTTTAGCATATTTGGTCACGAAATGCTTCAATTTACTTTACGTTACGCCTTTTGTTGCTGTTGCTGTCGCTGTTGTTGTTGCCGTATTTTATTTGTTATTTCTCTCTCTCTCTCTCTCTCTCTCTCTCTGACGTCTACTATTTGGTTTTTTTGTTTTTTGTTTTTCGTATTTTGTATTTTTTATGAGCCATAACAATTTATGCGTTCCAGCTCTATTTTTGTTGTTATTTGTTTTTGTGAAATGCCGCAGGAACTGATGCGTGCTCTTCGGCTGCTTCTACTTCTACTTCTACTTAATTCGCAAAAGAACAAATGCACACAGTCTATCTCTGACTATAACTGTAAGCTGACAAGACTTTTGAAAGTACCAAAAACGAAGCACAACAATTAACAAAGTCTACACTGCAAAAAAGTTGCGAGGGTAAAGAAAATTTACTATATAAACTCATTTGAAGAAATTCGTTATTTAGTAAATTAATATTGAGTTTCAATAAAATCGAAGTTTTGGAAGACATTCTCTACCATTACGACAAACTTATGCATTAATAGATCAGATTAGAGAAAGAATTTAATATACAAAGTGAGCGCATGTAAACTGTTAGTTATCGATTTATAAATTTGTGTGACTCTAATCTCCAAAGGAAACTTAAGATTGCTATCTAAATGACAAAAATTGTACAGATTTTTCTATGGTATTTTGCTTTTATTAGTTTACGATTATATTATTTCATTATTTTTGTATATTTCAATATTTTGCTACACATATTATCAAATTACTGTTTTATTATTTTGGTATTCTACAATATTATTGTTAAACAATTATTTATTTCTACTCTACTATTCTATTATTCTTTTACACTATTATTTTATTATTCAATTATTCTATTATTCCTTTATAATATTATATTATTATTATATTACTGTATTATTATTGCTATATTATTATCTTACTTTTTTATTATTTTGGTATTCTACTATATTATTGTTAAAAAATTATTTATTTCTATTATTCTATTATTATATTATTTTATTACTCTATTATTCTATTATTCTTTTATACAATTATTTTATTATTAAATTATTCTATTACTCTTTTATTCTTTTATTCCTTTATACTATTATTTTATTATTATATTACCCTATTATTATTGCTATATTATTATCTTACTTTTTATTATTTTGGTATTATACTATATTATTATTAAAAAATTATTTATTTCTATTACTCTATTATTCTATTATTATATGATTCTATTATTCTATTTTTCTGTTATTTTATTATTTTATTATTCATTACATAATTATAATATGACTGCAATTGAAAATAGATATTACACTGGACATTTAAGAATACTTTTCGATTTTATCAAAAATTTTAATTTTCAATTCGATGCAATTTTCGATATTTTCTAACCAAAGTTTTATCCATGAACTTATAAGTACGTTGAATTTAGACTTTGTTCTGATAATTTTAATCAGTCTTTGCGCTACTTTCTGTCCTCGCCATCTTGTTGTCTCTTTTGCTGCTCGGCCATTAACCGTAAATTAGCAAATTAAATTGAAGTTTCAACATATTTCCGCTTTTATGTGTGTGTGTGTGTGTGTGTGTGTGTGTGTTTCTTTTTCTTCTTTTCAATGGCCACCAAAATGGCCGGCAAATCAAATAATAATAGAGACAAGCAGCTCCGACAAACCAGATGCGAATATGTATTTTGTTATTGTCTGTATCTGTATCTCTCGCTCTCTGTGTATCTATAGCTGTTGCTGTAAATGTATCTGTATCTGTATCTGTTGCTGTTGGTGTATCGGCTGTATCTGTTACTTTTGCGTGCTAAGTTTATGCCGAACGACAAAGCCACAAAAGCCGTGCATAATTATGCACCGCATACGCGTCGTATACGTAATTATTAATTATGCGCACATTTGCGCCACAAATGCTATCCAAATCGAATCAGATTTAAGAGCCCGTGCCTGCTTGCCTGCTGCCAGAGCAACCCGAGCAACTTGTCTGTCTATTTTCGTGGCAAGATCTGTGCCACAAGAAGCACTTTGCTGCTGACCCAAATCTCAGGCAACAACGGGGTGCCCGATGCTGATTCCATTGCAATTAAGTGTCGCATGCGATGGGCCTTAACTATGCACATAATAACCCAATTTGAGACACCAAAACCAAAACCAAGTCAAAGCAAACCAAAAGCAAAGCAAAGATGCTGTGCCGACTTTCGCCCCCAACTGTTGCGGGTTGGAAATTCATGGGAAAATCTGTTGCAATTAGCTGCTCGCCTTTAGAAGCAAAAAAATATAAAAGAAAAATGATTATAACAAAAAGCAGAAAAAAAACGTAACGTAAACACGCAGCGAAAACAATTTCTAAACGCGCTCAAAACGACTTAATTATGAGTGAGAAATATGCGCGGCAACGTCGCGAATCTCAACTGTATTTAACTGTCAGTAACGTGAACGAGATACCGAGCACCTTCCACTGTCTGCCCTCCTTCCCTCCTTCCTCCCACACCTCTGCAGTCACAGCCCTGCCTCCTCCTTTGCTTGTTTAATTGCGCCCACTCAATCAAAGCGGGGCAACTTCATTAGACATTTGCGGTAAAAAATCAACGAACAGCTAACAAACCTACAAACCGAGTTCACACGAGCTTCGTCTAAATAATTACTGCCAACTAGCAACTGCAGGCTGAGAGAAAGAGACAGAGAGAGAGAGAGAGAGAGAGAGGGAGAGAGATACACACATATGTGGCAGTCACTTAGTTGCACATGCATAGATACATTAAGTTTGAGTCCAAATTTATGATGCTTCTTTAGAGTTCAGAGTTTATCCCTGAAAACTCGGTCAGCTTCCATTAGCTAGAGTAACAATAATCCAATGGAAAAAACGCAAAATATACCAAATTTATATACCAAAATATACTACAATATACTGAAATCAAAAATACCAAAATATCAAAATATACCAAATGTATATACCAAAATATACTACGATATACTAAAATCAATATTTGGTATATCTATATATTATTATATTACAAATATACCATAATTCTTGTATACTACTTTTGTCTATTGCACCAAGACACTTTAAATTATGATCTGTAAATAAAAATTAGGACTTTGGAAATAAGAAAGCTATCAATTAAACAAAATCAAAACAATGCGGTATAACTCATAAAAAAGGTATACCAAAATAAATACTAAAATATACTATGTGTATATATTTGGTATATTTATATACCATATAAAAAGTAAATATGAAGCCTAACAATTTGCCAAAAGTAAAACATTGGCATTTTATTCTAAAAACATACAAAATTAATGTACCGAAACAAATACTAAAATATAACTAAAGCTACATTTGTTATATCGATATACTACTATTTTGAATGTAACAAAATATATCATAGAGCACAAAATATACCTGACAGACAGACAGACGGACATGACTATTTGGTCTCAATTGTTGATGATGATCAAGAATATATATACATTATTATCTGTTGACACCAAATTATAATACCTTTCTATGGGTAGAGGCAATAAAAAATCAGTTAAGTTTGTAGTAAGAGGAAATCAGTTGCTGAATAAATAACAATTACGCAATTAAACTTGAACAAAATTGTTGTGTTTTTAACCCTGTAATTTGAATCTTTCATTATTAATTTCAATAAGAAAATATCTTATTTATTTGCATACTTTAATAGCTTGTATTTCGATAGTTGTGATTGTAATCTATACTCGATGCAAGCTTCTCCATTTACAGGGTATCATAAGACGCTAAAGCAATAAATGGAATCTGTTCTTTTTGGGTTCACGAGTCAATTTACATTCTGCCCTCTAATTTGTGCAACTTTCATGCAGCTCTGCGCTTTTTTGGCCGCCCTATTGTGTTTCATATTTGGATTTAAACATTTTTTGTTGTTGTTCGTTTTTTGTTTTTGTTTTTGTCGTGCTCTGTTTTTGGGAAACCGTAGAAATTTTCATCGTGCGCCGAGGGAAATTAGCAAACAATGTAAATAACAGTTAGTAGCTACTTAAGTGGCAGCACCCCCGCCTCGAACAGTTCCAATTCCAATTCCAAGTCGAATCACTCAGTCAGTCAGTCAGTTCCTCAGTCAGTCCGTCAGTCCGTCAGTCATTCATTCCTTGTCGCTGTAGCTAACCACAGGCATGTTCAGAGTGCTCCCCTCACTTTAACAGTGAGTTGTGTTCTCTTGCCTCTCTCTCTATCTCTCTGTCTCTCTCTCTCTCCTCTCTCTCTCTCTCTCTGTTGCAGCTTTGGCTTCGCACACACTTCATTGCTTGCGGTCAATGCGGCTCCGTTCCCCTCCGCCTTCCGCCGCCCGCTCACTCTCTTCTCTGTATCCCTTGAAGCGAACGGTCCGCTTGTCAACGCAACAACGTCTTGGACTTTGTTAAACCTTAAAATTAGTTTAAGTATTTAGTTACCAATTTAGTGGGAGCGGTGCAGGGCAATTGACAAGTGAAATGAAGATGAAGGCACCGAGGATTGTGAATGCTATATGTATGTATAGTATGTACATACATATATCAGTCTTGGGGGTCTGTTGATGTGTTTGTACACACATACATAAATGCGGTTTGCGGTGACCACAACGAGTGAGAGAGCTGCAAATGCACGGGTGGTGGGGGGTTGGGGGAAGAGCAAGAGTGTTTGGCAGTTTGTCAACGGTAAAAGCTATCTGAGTACTTGTTTAGTAATGCATGCTAATAATACGTAGCAGCGTGATTGAGAGCGATTGACAGTCGATTGATTGTAACAGAGCAGCTGGGAAATTATCGCAAATAAATTAAATGTGTCTTCAAATAGCAAAACAATTGAACACGTCTTAAATTTCGCATATTTGATCGATTGATTGATAGATAACTTAAACCGCATATAATTGGATGATTGACAAGTTGATTGACAGTTGAACAACACTAGAAAGCACTAGTTTTGGATTACTCTGCAACGAAAATTATAATTAAAATTATAATTACAAATAATTTAAAGAAATAGATGATGGCTGATGATTGACTGATTGATGGATAGGATTGATGGCATGTTGAGTAACATTGCAAAACAAATTGTTTCGGATGTCAACATTAACTAATTCGAATTTGAATAAGAATTAATGTAAAGTAATACGCTATATGCTTGACTGCTGATTGACTGAATGATAACGACGATTGATGTCATGCTCAGCCACATTGAAAAGCGAATTGTTCTGAATTACAGCAGTAAAGGATTAAAATGAATCTACAGTAGTAGACTATTGGATTGACTGCTGATTGACTGATTGATAATGACCAATTTACAAGCTTTTAATTCTGATTGAGTAGCTGATTGACAGTTGAACGACACTAAAAAGCCAGTTAATTAATCAAAGTATAATTAGAATTATAGTTATTATAAAGCAGTAAACAAATCGTTTGACTGCTGATTGACTGATTGAAGAGGACAAATTTCCAAGTTAAATGTAAATTGCTCACTATGGTGCCTTCAATCGTTGCTCATGCGTTAAGCAGCGTTTTACAAAAGCGGTGCCACAGCATCGATAGATCATCGGCAACGTGTCGCTCAAAATGTATCTGGCAGCTACAATAACTTGTAGTTAGTTAGGTTTCATATTTATTGTATCACTTTTTTTCTGTTTTTTTTTTTCGGTATTCGGTATTAAATTGTGCGGTTTTTGCGGTGGTGCCGGACTTAAGTACCACACAATTTCTACAACATTTTCCACTTGACAACGCGAACGAAGAAGCCACAAAAGAGGCTTCGCCCAAGTCGAAGACGAAGACGAAAACGAAGACAAAGTCGCACTCAAAGTTGTGCCTTCTTCTTCTTCTTCTTCTTCTTCTTCAGCTGGACGATGTCATCGGAGAGCTCTGGAGACTCTGGACAATCATAGCGAGAGCTGTGCGGCAAACAACTTGCGACTATTATGGCCAGTGGTCAAGCATTTAGAGTGTGTTTAAAAAGAGGCATCGTCATATCTGCTGCTCTGCTCTGGTCTGCTCTTGTGTTTGCCAATTTGCACACACAGAGTTGAAATTTCAAACCGCTGAAGCGCAGCTAAACGTGTTGAAAGCCGCACACAGCCCCGACACACACTCTCTTTGATTGATGATTGCAGTTCGGACTCAACTCGGGATGCCTTTCAACTGCGCATTGACCAAAAAAAAAACAGAAAAATATAACTTAAAGAACCAAAAAAAAAAAAAAAACAGGCATAAATATATTGTATATATGAAATTGCAGGTGCTGGTCGAGAGCGAGCGGGAGAGATCTTTTTGGGGCTGGGCCGCAGATCATGGCTTCGTGATTAAGCGCCAAATGTATTCAAAAGATTGTAATTAAGGCCACAAAAGCTGCAGATCTGCAACGGCTGATAGCCGCTTGTTAACGGCCAATGGCCAGCAAATTGACAGACTGACTGACCGACCAAATGAATGACTGAATGACTGACTGTATGAATGACTGACTGTATGAATGACTGACTGCATTCCCTTTTCATGTTTGTTAGTCGCCAGTTTACAGCGTCTGCTGACTCATGCTGACGCACAATTGACTCTTTGACTCTTTGACTCTGCCTCAAAATGCCCTTTGTCGCATGCAAAACGCCAAAAAATTAGTAACGCAAACCAAATCGATGCTGCGTATCTGTATCTGTATCTGTATCTGTATCGAAGCTATGCCTCTCTAACTGTAACCGTATCTGTGTATTTGTGTATCTGTATTTATATCTGTATCTATTCATGCCCGCCTGGGTGGCATCCATAAAGCGTAAAGCTGCCGCCGTTGCTCTAGTAAACCGAATGATGCTTTGCTCTCCTTTTTTTCTATCTTTCTCTTTGATAGAGTCGCTCTCTTATGTGATGCATCTTTGCTTTGAGATTACGTTTAAAGATACTTCAACTTTGAGATACTTTCGTTAGGTAAAAATGATTGAAAAGATACAAGTAGTATCTATAAGATGCATTTAATATTTTATGCGTCAGTCATTTAGTCATTTATCTCTAGGATACTTTTGTCAACGAGTTAAAAACATAAACTTTTTGTTCCATCTGAAAATCTTCGATAAGATACAGTTTACATATTTATTTATTTATTTACTTATCATAATATACTTGCATTCATTTTTGTAGACTTGCTATAAGCTTAGAAGTATCAATGAGAAACATTTAATATATTTATTCCATAGTCATATGCTATCTCAGAAATACTTTTGCCAAGCCAACCTAAATCTTTTGTTTTATTTATAATTTATCTCTGAGATACTTTTGCCTTTTGTTTTACTTATTGTATAAGTCTGAAAATGATCAAAAAGATACTTCTAACATGTGATTCGGAACTTTTTTCAACTAGATCTTTTCTATACACGTAATTTGAACATTTTGTTAGTCTACTTTTCATTGCCTAGAGTATTGCAGCTTCGACTTTGTACTTGAACAGCTTTTTTTTGTGTATTTCCTGCATAATTCATTTAATGTATTCATTTGGCGGCGTTTGGCTTTTGTAGTCCAGAAGTTAACGTTTCTGTTTTGTGCTTCATAATTTATGCAAAATCATTGGCCGATCGATCAATGGAATTGGCTCCCGCCCGCCGTGTTCGTTCGCTTGCCAAAAGCTACTAAAAACAGGCAGAACCAAAAACCGAAACCGAAATTGAAATTTCGTATTGAAATATGAAAAGCAACGATTATCGGGAGAACGAGAAAGAGCAAGAGGAAGAGATGCCGCACAGGTGCGAGCAGGAAACGAGCCACAAACTGCAAAGCATTTAATTGGATTATGCGGTAAATCCTGTCACAGCACAACTATTTCAATGACGCACCCACACAGAGAGAAAGAGAGAGATAGAGCAAGAGCGAGAGTGAGAGAGAGAGAGAGAGAACACGGCTCGAGCTGTGCTCGGCCTGCAACTAATTGCAATCGAATTAGTCAAGGAGCTCAGCAAACTCGATGGAAATGGAACTGAGAAAATGGAAAGCAGCCTAAAAGAAAAACGCACAAGTTCTATTCACCATCTCTGCATCTCCATCTCCATCTCCATTTCCTTCACCTTCGCCTTCACCTTTACCTTCATCGTGTTCGTCTTCGTCTTTGGCCATTTCCGGCTGGCGTCAGGGTGGCGCCTGCGCACAGCATTTAAAAGTGGGCGTGCCTGATGACTTAAAAGGTTTTTAAATGGACAACGCTCTCTCTCTGCTGCTGCTGCTGCAACTTTTGCTACTGGCCTCCGTTTGTAGTCTTTGTTTTTTATTTTTCGTTTTCGGTTTTGGTTTTGGTTTTTCGGTTTTGGTTATTTGACTTTGCTCTTTGCCGACAGCAACGCCTCAAGCACCTTTTGCTGACCAGGTTCATTGATCCATATTTTTCCTTTTACTGCTGTGGCAACCTTTTGTTGCTCTCCGGCAATTATGAATCGACGCCGTGTTAAACGTTTTCCATGCATTCATCTCCATCTCCCTCTCCATCTCCATCTCTTTCAATCTCTATCCAATTAAAACACACAGTCATAATCTTTTCTATGGCTTCCTAATTGTCAACTTTGCTTCTTCAATGGAATGAAACTGATTCCCTGCGATTTGTTCTAGCTGTTTTGATAGCTCAACTAGCTACCACAGAGTTATTAACATGTCATTGGGAAATAGTTCAAATTCACAAGTATTTTCAATAAACACAAATCAATCGTAAATATTACCAATGCCAATTAGTTGATAGTTATTTGAGGTTAGCATTCTCATTTTATTTATGGGACTTCCTCTAAGTACTTTATTTTAGCAGATAGTTAATAATCTTTAGGCTTGTATCCTTAGGCTAGTTTCTTTTTTTTTCATTTCGAATTCTTCATAAATATTTACTAGTATAACTAAACTCAATTAGTTGTTGAGTAATTGGAGTTTACCATTCTCATTTTATTATCGAACTATTAATCTCCTCTAAGAACTTTTTATACCCGGTAGAAGGATATTCTGACTTTGTACCTGCAGGAAATGTAGGGAAGAGACAAAGGAGGCATCTCCGACTCTATGAAGTTAACTTCCGTCCCTGCTTATTGACAACAATCAAATAATAAACGTAATTTTAAAGTTTTTAAGATTCTAGATTTTCAAGAAATTCTTTTGTATGCCAATAAACGCTTATTACAATCGGGTCTTAGGTGTTTGACCTGACAATCTGTCATAACATATTTTGTACTCTTAAATCGATATACCAAATATAGCCCTCGGTATATTTTAGTATTTTTGAGGAATTCAGGTTGGGTAGTAAGTATCTCTGTGTCGATCACTCTCGACTGCAACTTTCTTATTTGTTTAATCTTAGAACGATGTTTGAGGAATTAAATCTGGTTTAATGAATTTTTCAGTCTGAAATTCTTATTTCAAGAAATGTGCTCAACTTTCAAGAGAATATAAAAAATACTTCACTAGCTTATTATTGTAACTTATTAAATAGTAATTCCATCAATGAGAACAGCTATTCGTCTTATTCTCTGACTAGTAACTGAAACTGCAAGCGGAGATGTCAGATTATGTTTTTCATAATTAGCCAGAAGTTAGACTGACTATGAAGTTGTCTTTCTGTCTCTATGTGGCATGTGAAATTTGTGGGATATTCTGCTAAGAAATAATTAATGTTGACACACATACACACACACACACACAGAAGACTTTCTTCTTGCCCATTCACAGATCTCTCTCCTCATTGATGACTTCACGTGTGTGTAGTTGGAATTCATTCAACTTTGGCCCAACCTTTGTTTTAGGTTGTTCTTTTTTTTTTGATCAACTTTGATCGAGAGCGGATCCCCGCAATTTGTCCCTTTAAGAGGCAAGGTCTCTCTCTTTCCAAATATGCCGTGTTTGACCACTTTGACCTCTTTTCGCAGCTCATTTTGATTTCTTTAATGATAATTTTTCATGTTGTGTGTATATTTTTTCTTACCTTCTCCTATCTCTCTCGTTCATTATCTATAGTTTTTTTTTCTGAGTTTTGGGTTTGAAATATTTAAATGAGCTTTTAAAAAATTGTTAGCTACTGTTTGACGCACTCGAGAAGCCCGAAAAGAAAAAAAGCCAACAAACCGAAACCTAAGCCGAAGCCGTCGTTGCCGTTGTCGACGTTTCGGCCTCAGGCCCGAGACTTGAATTCAAAGTTGGCGTCGGGTTTTCTATACAAAATTATAAAATTGCTATTATTAATGATTATAAACGTTTTTTGTACACTTTACTGGAAATTGACAAGCGCTTATTAACGATCTTATAATAGCGACTGATCGACCGATCAACTGAGATCGAACGGCCCCATTGTCCTACCTCCCATACCTCCCCTCTAGCTCTTGCTCTCGCTCTCTGTCGTGACGTGACTGTCGGCAAAAAAAAAAAAAAAAAAACAAATATCGATAGCTCAGTTAAGTATTCGATGCGATATCAATGCTGACTTTGAAATGCCAGAAGCTAGAAATACACAAAATGCAAACAAAGAAACTTCGCATAGACAATAGAAAAGTTGAAATATTTGCTCAAGACAGGAAGCCCTTTTACATTATTAATCAGTTTATAAATAGCTAACAGATCGATCAGGAGGGAGAGAAAACAGTTTGAAAAGTCATTCGCTTGAATGCTGGTAACAAAAAATATAATATGCAACTTTTATTGCTTATCGATCAATGCAAGAAATTTCGTTTTCATGAAGTGTAGCTTATTTAAGTATTCAACTTTTAGTGTTTAATTTTTGGAAATAATTAAGAAAGATACTTTTAATAGAAGCAAAACAGTGCTGTATTATTCTTAAAATATACCGAATACCAAATTAATGTACAATAAAAATACTAAACAACTAAGAAAGGTATTAAAATAATACCTCAAAAAA
Source organism: Drosophila pallidifrons (assembly GCA_023558445.1). Classification (NCBI taxonomy): domain Eukaryota; kingdom Metazoa; phylum Arthropoda; class Insecta; order Diptera; family Drosophilidae; genus Drosophila; species Drosophila pallidifrons. Next base: position 27,874,446 of record CM042351.1, on the reverse strand, counting down.
TGGCCAAAATTATCGGCCAAAACTAAAAAAATTCTTGAATATTTATTTATTTATTTACATGTTAATTATTATACAAAATAATATAATAACTAAAAGAAGGGAGTGAATTACTTCAACATTTTGTACCTGATCGCAACCAAAATTTTGAGGAATTATAAAGATTAAAGTTATTATTATTCTGCCCTTTTGCCTATGAGCCAAATAGCTAGGGACTTTAACTGCATAGAAATAATCTCTGGAAAAGCGCTGCAAAAGTATTAAAACTTAAATAGTAGCAATCGCTTTTTTACTGTCATGATTCGATTAACAATCAAGCAATAATTAGCTAGTAATTAAAGCGTTTTTAATAATAATGCAATGCAAGTGGAATCAATCTGCAGTAAAACTTTTGCAGCTGTGGTTGCCAGCGTAATTATAAGTTGATCGCTTCGGCAAAGTGTCGTAAATGTGGCACAGTGCCTGCCCAGACGGTTAGACGATGCAGTAATCTATTGACGCACTCACGCATTGCCCGCACAAAGTCAGTTCGAGAGAGTGAGAGAGAGAGAGAAAGAGAAGGCAACCCTAAGTGCTTATTTAGCAAAAGCAAAGTGCTTGAGATCGTTTGGGATCACAGACAACGGGCTGAACGGTTGTTTTTATACCCGCTAGCTAAAAGGTAAAAGGGTATTACAATTCTGTGCTGAGGGGATCATAGAAGGAGGTGTCTTCGACCCACAAAAAATGGCAAGTTTTCTGAATGACAATCTGGTATACTGAATGACATTGACATTGGTTTATTTTGTACATTGACATACTAAATGTTGCATTTGGTATGTTTTGTACATTGATATTCTAAATATAGCCTATGATGGAAGGGTATTACAGTGCAGTGCCTAGAGGAAATGTGTGTGAGATATTTGAAGGAAATATTTCCGACCCGCAAAAGAAGTGTTAAGCTCTTTGAATGGCAATCTAGCAATAGCATTTTGGTGTATATATGTATATAGAATATTTTGTATATTTTGCACATATGTATGGTATATACAATATTTGGTATATTTTCAATATTTATACACTATATAGAAAAAATTGGTTTATTTTGTACATAGATATATAATGTATAACATTCGGTATATTTTGTACATCGATATACTAAGTATACAGCACTTAGTATACTTTGTACATCGATGTACTTAGTATGTATAGCTATATACCATTTAGTATATTTTTGAATACTTGTTTAACATTTTTATTTAGTATACTTGGTATAACTATAATACAACTTTCGCATTATTTTACTTTTATTGCGGGTATCTCACAGCCGAATACGCTCGACTGTAGCTTTCTTACTAGTTATTTGCTCAAATGGCACTTGAAGGTGGTAAGGGGAGAGAGTAGACAGAAGAGAGAGAGTTGGCAGGGGAGAGAGGGAGGCTTCAGTAAGCGGACCACTAAATTGTGCGCTTTGGGCATCAAAATTGTGCATTGCGTGCGCGTTTTTCTATTTTTTGCAGTACTTTGCAGTGAATGCATGTGAATGTGGATGTGAATGCGAATGTGAATGTGCGAGGGGGAATGCCAAGCCAAATGAGTGCGTAACTAAACGCATAATGTCAATGCACCGACCGCCCGCCCCCTCATCAAGCTAAATATGCGTGAGTAGCAAAGCTGTTTGTGGGCTCGTTATAACTATTATTTTCTTCTTCTCAATATATATTCCATTTTCCATGTTTTTTTCTGTTTTTGCTATACTCACACACACACACACACACACACACGCATTTAGACAGTTGTCATTTTTTTTTAGCAAATTGCCAGTTTCCGTTCGTAAAGTCGACGACCAAATGGGGGAGAAAATGTACGCTATACTCAGTCGATAGAAACTTCATTAGAGACACACTCCTAGATAGAGAGAGTGAGAGAGAGAGAGAGAGAGAGAGAGAGAGAGAAGCACAACAAAATTCACTGGAAAAATGCTTACAACTATTTTTCATTTATTTTTTTTATTTCTATATTCATATAAATGGGCAATTTATGAGCACAGTGAAGCGTAAAGAAGGCCCACCTAGACCAACAATCGCAATCACAATCGCAGTTGGAGTCGAAGTCGGAGTCGAAGTCGAAGTCAGTGTTGCAGTTGCAATTTGTAGTTTGTAATTCAAGTCAAAGTCCAGTTTAGGTCAGACTTGACTTTGGCTCAATTGCAAATTATTTAGTGCACATCTTTGAGATGATTGCATGCTTCATTTAGATACTAGATTGGATTCGCTGAAAAGTATCTTCAGCCCAGATGAGAGAAAGTAACACGCAACTGGCTCTTATATTTCTTCTCAATAGAATTACTATACGAATCACATCCCAATTTCAGCTTAAGTGGCAAAGTAAATGTTATTAAAATAAATATTTTACACATCTATAAAAGAATTAAACTACAATGTTTGCTTACACGTAAATTACTTGACATTACTTGACACTTAACCACACGAACCTACGGACAGACGGTCAGACGGACAGAAAAATATTATCCAATCCATCCTACCTATAAGAAATTTAAGCTAATCTGCAATATTTCATCAAAATCGTTTTAATACTTAAAGATTACTTGGCACTTAAACATACGGACGGACAGAAATAAAACAAAATAAGTAATCCAAACTTTACCCAATCGAACTCCTTTTAATATGTGTTATACCTATAAGAAAACAAGTAAGAAAGCTACAGTCGAGTGTACTCGACTGTGAGATACCCGCTACCCATTTTAAATAAAAACAATATATTTTGCGGTAATTTTCACAAAATATACCAAATATACTGCAAAAATACTAAAAATATACCGAATGGTATATTTGGTATATCGACATAGTACCGCATTCAAAATATTCCATAGACGGCACAATATACTAGATTGTTAGCCAAAGCAACTAAGACGCTTAGTAAGTAGGCGTTTTTGCCCATACAAAAGTATTTCTTTAATAACTTCCAACATTTTTATCTAATCGCAACCAAATACTCAGGAATCATAACTACTATAGTTATTACCGTATATACCAAAATTCGTAACCCTAGCTTTAAAATTACGCTTGTTATTCGATTTTTTTTGATTTGCAGGGGCGGAAATGGGCGTGGCAATAATTTGAAACAAACTTGATCTGCGTGCAAACATGACAAATGCTGTCGAAAAAAAATTATAGCTCTATCTCTTATAGTCTCTGAGATCTAGGTGTTCATACGGACGGACGGACAGACGGACAGACACACAGACACACAGACGGACAGACGGACATGGCTATATCGTCTCGGCTGTTGACGCTGATCAAGAATATATATACTTTATAGGGTCGGAGATGCCTCCTTCTACCTGTTACATACATACATTTCCTGCCGGCACAAAGTTATAATACCCTTCTACCCTATGGGTAGCGGGTATAATTAAGCAACTATGCAATATTTCGCCAAAGATTGTTTAAAAGCTCAAAGAAAACTTGGCATTTAAGCACATAGACAGACAGATAAAACTAATGTTGCAATATCGAAGTTGTAAACTTAAACCTCTTAAGTGTTACATCACAATTTCAGCAAAGAATATTAAAGTACAATTTTGCTGAGCTTTTGCTGAACACGTTAACAACTTTCCAATAACTTCTGCTTCTGTCTGGCAACACAAATTGTATTCAACTTGATTATAGCCCGGCAATTTGATGGACAATACAAAAAAGCCTAACGATATATTGTGCAATTGGAAATCTGTCAGAAAGAGTTCGATAATTGAATAGGAAATGCGTGAGTGTGAGTGGGAGTGTGAGTGTAAGTGTGAGTACTTGTATTTGTAGTCGAGCGATCGATAAGTGATCTATTAGCAGTAGTAAGTTGTTTCACACATTCCAGGGCTACCATTTAAGCTAATGAACTGCCAAGCTGGCGAATCTCTCTAGTGGCAACTCATCATCTTCCAGTTTCTGATGATGATTGTGGCGATGATGACGATGATGATGAGGCTGATCTTGAGCGATCATAAGCAAAGCGAACCGATTGGCCATTGTGTCAGAGCAAAAGGCCAAGGAAGAGTTTTGAGGCAATGCCGCGTCATCCTCAAGATCATCATGATCTGCTGCTGAAGATCGCTTCGGCAAACGCCCTCGTCATTGTCGGTAGCAACTACCGGCTGACGCTTTGCCCCCCAACCGAACTCCAGAGAGTGAGAGAGAGAGGGAGGGAGATGGAGAGAGAATCGATCGAGGTCGTCGCCAAGGCGGTAGGTGCACAATTTTCGCGCCTGATCAAAAGGCAGCGATCATGCTGGCAGCTGAGATCACACAGACAAGGAGAGGGAACCAAAGGAAGGTGGAGAACAGTTTGCTGACGATTGGAGGCGGCAGTCGAGTTGCTCGATTATGTACAAAAATAAACAAAATTCACTCGGCGCAGATCAAAGCGTTGATCAAGCTTAGCTTTAAGTTGTTGTTGTTGTTTTAGGGATCGCTCAAGGTGGGGAGAGGAGTGGAGTGTGTGGGATGAGGGATGAAGAAGGGCGTGTCATGATGAGATAAATGCACAGTTTGCCGCATTTTAATTTCCTTCAAGTCTTCGATTTCTGTTTTATGCTGTTTGTTTTCTAGCCATAAAACAAAGTTAAACATATACGAGGAATCTCAGTAAGCGAGAGGGAAAGAGAGAGCGCGAGAGAGAGAGAGACAGCGCGGAAGCCAAGTAAAATCGCAGCGCAACAAAAACAAAAAAAAAAATATATGTATCTGAAGTGGGTTGGAACCACTTAACACAAATTACGCAGCAAAATGTCGAGACGAATTGAAACGTTGAAAACGATCAATGAAAATGCCGTGTGGCAGCCACAGTTTGGAGTTGCGAGTTGAGTTCCCAGTTGAGATATATTCCCATTCATAAGCGGGGGCATCATCAATGAAATGGCAAAAGCCAGACTTGAGTATCTAACAGATACACGAGTAATAAAATCAACAACAATCGAAATCGAATCGCACTCGCAAGAGTATCTCTTTAGCTCCTTTCTCTCTCTCTCTCCTTCTATCTTTCTATCTCTATCCCACTATCAGTTCTCACTACAACTGAACAATATATTCTAATGACAAGCGCCTCAATCGCAGCTACCACTTCGATCAGATTAACGCAAACAGCAGCAGCAGCGATATGGACACGTTTAGGTGTCTCTCTCTCTTTATAATTATAACACCTCGTTAGTTATTCTTTGTTGAATCATTTAGGCTCACACACACACACAATCATACATTTACTCACTTACAGTTGAACGGGAAGCACTTCTTTTTTTTTCTTTATGTTTTTGCTTGCTACAAAAAAGTTTCATTGATTGATCGCCTCGTTTGTGGATTGTGGATCATTTTGTGGTTAATGTGGCTCTTCGAAGAATTCCAATTGTTTGTCTTCTAATTAAGCATATGGCATTAATTGCTCATATTCTCCGCTCTCTGATCAACAGCTTTATTAACTACCTTATGATAGTCATATTTTTTAAAAATAATAATAATGTTTAATAGCATTTTTGTGCACACCTTCGAAAAATATTTAGTTACTATGTTTCTTTAAACTAATTTCTTAAATTAATTAATGTTTTTATGATCTATAGTTAGACTCTAAGATTACTTTGCAATGCTAAACCGTATATTTACAAACTTATAACAAAAGTAACATTACTCATAAAACTGTTTTACCTGAAATTGTGTAAAAATTAAATATACGAGTTATGGAATCCGAAAATTATGATATAAAGAATATATTTTAAAATTTTATGATATCGACTTAATATATGTACTTATTAGACTTTTTAATTTAATAAGGCCACGAATTTAATATAAAAGTAATTTTAATTCTTTCTTTATTTTGTACCCTCAATTTGTATAAGGCTGTGTTAATTAAAATAGCAGTCCTTACAACCTATTGTCCTTATTGAAATTGTCAAAAATAATAATAAACATTATATTATATTAATACAAAATTTAGTTAACAACAAACAAAAACAGTTTTTTCATAAAATTTACCAACATTTTGGGAAGAAAATTAAAAATTGCTATTTCAATGCACGTGTGCAAAAATATGAAAAAAGGGCTTTTGCTAGTTTTTCAAAAACAAATTGTTCTGTTTCTATCGGACTGCTATTTCAATGAACGTAGCTATACATTTATAATTGACTTTTTACACATAGAACACATTTTAATCTTTAAATTGATTTCTTTTTCAATAGTATAAATCATAAATATTTGCTCTCACTCTTTCTACATTTGTTTTCACTTTTCACAATCAAGTAATACTTTCATAATAATTCTTCAAACGAGTCGTCAGCCATTTGATGGATCGATCGTTTCAGCATCGCAGATCGTTCGCTCATCTGCATAATATATCTTCATATATGCAGATGCAGAGATGACCCAAGCGATCGCATGACAAAGTAATTAGCCTAAGACGTTAGCTTGGAACTGGAATTTCAAATCCCCCAAAAAAGTAAAAAAAATAATAATAAAACCAGTAGCCAATATTTAACTAAGCGAAATGGCTTCACGAGGCGTCTTCGCTTCAAGTTCTGCAGTTAATTGAGCCAAAGATTGCCATAGAAAACGGCAGACATAAGGCACGTCAAGATCGACTGCTGAGATCGACAGATCGGAGATGGAAGAGGAAGCGGGGGCCATTTACCATTTCAGTAGCAACCATTTTTCAACAATTTTGCATAAATTTTTCGAAAAAGACGTTTTCACAACCAATAATCAAGTCACGTTGATTGCCAACCAGTCAGACAGAGAGAGCGAGAGCGAGAGAGAGGGAGAGAAAGAGAAAGAGAGAGGGAGTAACGATATCAGGAAAAAAAAGATTTAATGAAGTTTAGCACAAAACTCCTAAGAGTTTTGACTTGAAGAACGAACGTTGAGCCACTCTAATTGGATGCATTGAATGCAGCATCCTTTTGTCCAGATTCAGATTCAGATTCAGAGTGAGAGAGTGACAGAGCGAGAGAGATAGTGGGTGCGAGTGAGAGGTGGAGTGGGTGTGCTCTCTCGGCCCCCACAGATAAATGATCGAAAACTGTGGAATAATGAGATAAACGCGAAAAATTAGCAATCGAAATGGTTGCTCGGCACGGATTTTTGCCATTTGTGTGTTGTGTTGTGTTGTGTTTGTTGTTTGCTGCCAGCTTTTAATCCAATCACGCAGCTGCATTTACTTGCAACAACAACTTGTTGTTAGCCTAATTATATGGCCATAGCTTCTGCTGCTGCTTTTATTTTTGCATACTATTTTGCAATTGTTATTGTAATTGGCCCATCATGGCGGCTACAGCAAGTCTGCTACGATATACTACTACGATATACTATACGATATATGTTTGGCCCTAATGAAGGCCTCTGTTTTTTATGAGCATTTCGATCAACTCCTCTCGTAAACGAAAACGTTTTAAGGCTTTTCATAAGCAAGAGATTCATGCGTTGTTTTTTTTTTTTTTGTTTTTCCTTTTTGTTTTTTGCTGCCTTTTAATGAACCATTTTCGCATCATTCGATTTCATTCGTCTCAATCCAATCGTGAACAAAAAAAACTTCCGACAAAGCTTAACGCTCTCGGTCAATGACAATTTGGCTGCCCTACAATGAGACAATGTGAGTCGAAGGCTTTAACATTTCCGGCTTAAATGATTCCATGTCTTCGAGAGCTGCCGTAATTACTCTGCGCCGCGGCTCAACAGACAAAGCCAGACAGAGACAGCGCGAGAGAGAGAAAGAAAGATAGAAGCAAGAGCAAGAGAACGATCAGTGATCGTGGCGTAAAGCTGGAGGTATTGTTGGACTTATGTTATTTGGACGCTTGAGGCCAAGATCAGCTGGATGCTTAAACACATCAAGCTGAGGCGTAAAAAGATCGGACTGTAAGCAACGATCTTGTTACTTATTACTCTGAGATCACTGATCCCATCGACAGAGTTGACGACTGAAGAATACGCAGTTCCGTTGACCTTGAACTTAGGTATTTGTTGCGTTGAAACGATTGAACTAACCTGAATTGAATTTGCAGATAGGGCTTAGATTATATATTTGAATAATAGTAATTTAAAGGGAAATAGTACGAAATTTTATAAATGGTAACAAAATAGGCATAGTAAGAAATTTAAGAAATTGCAATAGTAAAAATGTAAATGTTTCAAAGATAATTTGCTTATCGACAACAGAGACAATCTCTTATCGACTAATTATAAGTAAAGCAAATTCTAATTTCATATATAACTTAGTTGAAAATGATTTTTAAGACTATTTACACAAAACTTGAAATTAATACTTAATATTTAGAACAGCGTTCTGAAATTTCATATGCAGGTCACTAATAATGGAAATACTACATTGTCCTTATTTAGCTTAGTTGAATACGATTTTGAGACATTTACACTAAGCTTAAAATTAAGAAGGGTTCTGAAATTCTTTATGCAAGTTATTAATACAGGAAATTTGACATTCTTTATAAAAATATTGGTTCAATACGATTTTTAAGACTATTTAAATCAAACTTTTAATTAAATCTCAAAACACAATCTCACTTAACTCGGATAGTATTTCTCATGCAGTTCATTAATAAAGCAAATTTGACATTCTTCATATATAGCTTAGGTGAATATGACTTTCAAGTTAATAATCAAATACTATCTCACTTAACTCGGCAAGTATTTAGAGCAGTATCCTGAAATTTCTCATGCAGATCATTAATAAAGGAAATTTGACATTCTTCATGTATAGCTTAGTTGAATATGACTTTTAAGTTAAAAATCAATCGGGATAGTGATTGAACTCAGCAAGTATTTAAAGCAACGTTCAGAAATTTCTCATATAGGTGTTATAATGTCAGAATGCTCCCCCTATAAAGGTACATTTTACCTAGAGCTAACTCTAGACTCATTTTCGATACAAGTTGTTTCGCCCTTAAATTACCCAAACTGCTTGGATTACCGTTAAATTGTGGGACAGTATCGCCATCTCGCTCGCACGCGCGTTGTGCATTTGCTGGTGCATAAATCAAATGAATTTGTTAAATTACTACCATTTGCATTTAAATAATTTTGAGTTCTTGAATGAGAATGTATGTGTGCTGTCACAATTTGTGCGCTCAGCCACTTATTATTATTATCATTATAGCTGTTGTTGTTGTTGTTGTTGCTGTTGTATATAGATATGTAGTTTCATTTGTATATTCATTTTTTTGTATTCATATTTTATTTTGTATTTTTTTTCTCTCAACTTGCGCACACTTAAAAATGAATTTAAATAAATTTCACGCTTGGTTAAGCCAAACAGACAGCGACAGGCGAAAGCGAAAGAGAGCGAGAGCGAGAGAGAGGGAGAGAAAGGGAGAGAGACAGACACAATTATAATAATAATCATTTACATTTGACATTGGCTGAGTGAGCGACGTCGACCGCATGATAATTTATCATTTGATTTCGTATTTTATATTTTACGATCATTTCGTTTCGTTTCGTTTCGTTTTTTTTTAATTTTTCGCAGCTCGTGAGAACAATTAGAGAGCTGCTTGGTGGCGTGTTAATGATGCACAGGACACGAGTAGATCTCTCTCTTCATCTCCATCTCTCTCTCTCTCTCTCGCTCACTCTCTCACTATCTTTGACTCCATCCCTTTCGATTCTTAGCTGACTTCTTTTGCATTTGCATAAAAAACGCATAAAGTGCGTGTGGCAATTGACTTGGCTAATTGAGCGCTCAAGTGGAAGCTTTGACATTTCTCACAGACATTTCTCAGTCGCGCATTTCTCACTTGACATTTCTCTGTCTGAAGTTGTCTCCTGGTTTTTACACGCGTGCAACATTTGTTGGCAATTAATTGAAGTAACAAGAAACAGCAACAACAACAACGACAACGATGACAGCAACAACAATTGTCAATTGTTGCATTAGCGTAATTTATGTGCGGCCATTTGCCGTCTCTTTCTATAGCTCGCTCCGTCTCTGTCTCTGTTAAATAATTGCGTCTCGGGTGTCTCATTAAAACTGTATTTCGTGTTTTGTTGCTTGTTATGCACACTGTGTCTATTATTGCGTCTAAACTTTTATCGCTTTTTGGCATCTAACCGAAAAGCCAAAAGCCAAAATCCCAAAACGCGACCACAGCAGCTGGAACAATGCGACCCCAAACTCAAAGTAGCATAATTATAATTATAATTATAATTATATCAAATTTTGAAACCATTTAAAACGCATTAAACGCCGCCGACAAAAATCCCACTAACTAACAGAACCTCAAGCAACACGCTCTACGAAGAGCGAGCAAGCGAAAAAAGATATAGAGATAGAGAGAGAGAGAGAGTAAGAGAGAGAGAGAGAGAGAGAGCGAATCTGTACAAAAGCTGTGCAAGAATAATTACGTGAAATTGCTGCTGCTTTTGTGTTCAATTATTTATAGGCTAGTTTATTAAAGAGCTTCCCCTTCACCTTCCCCATCCCCCTCTACCGCTCTATCTTCTTGTTTGCCACGCCCCCTGCGCTGGGGCTCTCTGACCACTCTCGACAAGCAAATGAAAAGTGACCGAAAATTGTTGAGGGCCATTCATAAAGAGCTCTTAATGGGGCTATCGTTAAGGAAACGCTCTGCAAAAGAGATTTATAATCACAGACTCAACGAATGCTGCCCCCGATAAATCTTTACTTGGAGCTATGCATATACAGCAAACTCCCCCATTTCAATTATGCGCACATAATACACACTTAATTTTCCTCATAATTAGCTGGAATCCAAAGAAGGATCCACATATACGATTGTGAGTTGTAAATGCATTTAAACGTTATGATATTAAAATTTATTTTAACATATTATATTAACATGATATTAAAATGATCAAACATTTTTTTTTCCACTTCTTGCATTAAGATTGGCGTTAATTCAAATTTTTATCATTTCGTTATGTTCCACACTTATTTATTGTAATCATTATCATTACAATTTGCATTAATTCAAATAGTAATCATTTAATTATTGTTCACATTTATTTACTGACACTAATCTCTTAAAAATTTTCATTGCAATTGTTTTGTACATTATTTTGATATAGATTTTCTTAATAAGTTACGCGTTAATCTGTTCATTACAGTATTCATTGTTTTCATTATGAGTTGTAATCTAAAGCGGAATCATACAACTGAATATGCTATCCTTATAGTTGCAATTGCATTTCCATATTTATTTATTCTAATACTCATTCAAATTTTCATTACGTTTTCATTTTCGCACGTTATTTTTAAATTTTTCAAGATTTTGTTGACCATTTTTTTTTAACATACTATATTTCGCAGACATTTTCACAAAATGTGGTATTAATCATTTTATTAAAATTTTCATTATTTTCTATATTAATTTGTATAAATTTACAAATTGTATTATCTGCCTTTTCTTCCGTAACATTTTGATATTACTTCATTAGAACTTCCTTTGCTAATTTATTAATCAAATATTTTATCTTCATATTATTCTTAATTACAGTAGCATTACTATTGAAGTAATTATTGTGCACAGCATTGCAGCACAATTATCCAAAATTGTTATCCATTATCATAATTTTAAATGCAATTATCGTGCATCGATTTATTATGTTCACTCTAAAATAATGATAAATACGCAATAGTTTTTTTTTAGTTGTTGTTGCTTGAAACTCGCACAATTACTTTGAGTTTCCTGCTTAAGTGCAATCATTTCCATGAGTTTAGCATGTGGCATATAAACGCCATTAGAACTTTTATATTATAACATACATGCGCTTATATGTTAGATAGATGCGTTGCTTCGATATGGACGCGAATTTATCGTATACGTGATCTGGCAAATTGGATAATCGCGACTGACTCAAGAAATGACACTCAAAATATCATTATGACAATTATGAGAACGTGTGTGTGTGCGAGTGTGTGTGTGTGTTTGTCGAGGTAATTGCGTTAAAAGTGCTGACAGACTCAACAACACGACAACTACACACAACTGAAACAACAGAGTCGAAGTGGGAGAACAGAGACAGGAAGGTATATAAGTATACTACTATATATGTAGTTTGTGAGGCGGGAAGCACAACGTTGATAATGATGATGGCCACAATGATGATGACGATGGCGATGATGATGACAGCACTTTGTTGACAAAACAGCCAAAACAGTTAAATGCATTTTAGTTCATATTTTAACAGTTGGTTAAGTTTTGTTTAGTGATTTAAATAATTGCTCGACGTCCGTCGACAGCTTCAACTTCAATTTTCTGTTTTCAGTTTCAGTTTTTTAGCCTCAACTGCAACTGTCACACACACAAACACACACACACACACAGAGAGTCGCATTGCCTCATGGCGCATGACACGCAAACTGAGCTTCGTGGAAATAGAATTTCGAAAATGGAAATGGAAATGGATGTGAAGGTGAATGTGAATATGAAGGTGGAAAGAGAGGAGAGTAGTGGGACGGTGCTTGGAACCGCAATTCGCGCGACAGGAACAATTAAACGAGCGTCGAAGCGCAACATTTATCTACCCCCCTCCCCGCATTCCCTTCCCTGCATTCCACCCTCCTCTCCACTGTGCTTCCCAAACTCACAACGCATTCGTTCTATATGCAAATGGGAACTGTCTCATTTATCAGGCGCGCAGGCGCAGTTCGAGAAATTTTCTCGCACTCGCCAAAAGCGAATTTAAATATTTTAATCGCATTGTTTAACAGCCCAAACAACAACTGAAACAAGCAACTAAAAACAGTTCAGATATGTAGCTCAAATTAATCTCATTCGCACCGCACTCCAAATACCCTGCATAAATATGTTAATGATAAGATAAGCGAAGAATTTTCTTCTAACAGCTCATTTCGATACGAGATTTTGAGCAATGAAGAATGCAATGACTGAGCAATCATCTGATAATCCATTCATTTTAAAAGTGTAGTAGTTATAATTAATTCTAATAGTAAGTGAAGATTGTTATTGTTAATTTGGTTATTCTATGCGATGCTTCAAATAAGAAAAAAATTAATATGGTAAAAGTGACAAAGTAATCTTTTGGTAATCGATTTGTTATAAAAGTGAAGATCTAATTTATTCTGTGGCTATTTGAAGAATGTTCGTCAAGCAACTCATTTGGTTTTTCATTATAAAGTTTTAAGGAAATGGAAAAATGTAATATTATTAGAGTATATTAACAGTTATTTAAAGTGGTGACAAAGTAATCTATTGGTAATTGCTTTAGTTGAAAAGTGTAGTTCTAGAACATATGTTAGAAATAGGGCTAAATCAAGAATGCTATTTTAATAGCTCCTGTGACATTTCGTTATGACATCTTCAACAAAGCACAATTTAATATAATACAAGTATAATAAAAGTTTTATAAGAAAATGACATAGTATTTTCTGGCAATCGATAGGTGTCGTCAAAAATAACTATGTATGTAACTGAAGTAATCATAACAAATTTAAGTAGGAAAAAGTACAAGCTTGAATATATATATATATTTTTAAGTAATGATTTTAATTTCAAAGATTTTGTTGTCGTTAACTTTGTTGTCAATAAAGTGTCGCTTACTGAATGTAGTCAACGAATTTTTATCTGCAATATGTTAAAACATAACAAGTAAAATAATAAATATTTTTCATAACAAGATTCGTTTTTTTCCCCAAACTTTCATTATTCTATTGTATCCTCTTTAGTTATAAATCTATTAAATTCATTTGCAAGTAATGTGTAGACTTATAAATATACTTTTAAAACAAGTAAAATTATAAAAAAAAATTCTATAACAAGATTGGTTTTTTCCAGACTTTTATTATTCTATTATCTCCTCCTTACTTATAAATCCATTAAATTCAAGAAATGTATTTATAGAGACTTTTAACTACACTATATTGAGAGTTACTTTAGTATTCAAAAATTCGATTACTGATTAATTGAATAAAGTAAGCTATAAATTTTGTATTTCTTAAGAGTGTTTTTAAAGTAGCGAACTAGGAACGGAGTTATCCGACTTCCCCTGATACCCAATTAACAAGTGTATTACTGAGTTTTGAGCAAGTTGTTTTGCCAAATCGCCAAATAGCTTTGCATTTCGGTATTTGTAGAGGGCTTTGATCAGAGACAAGGAATAAAACTGGGAATGGGACTAAAACTGAAACTGGGACTAAAACTGAGAGCGATAAGCATCGCTTCCGGTGTGTGGAAGTGCTGCTAGTTGCTGTGGCAGTTGCTGTGGTGTTGCTGTGGTGTTGCTGTGGTTAGTGGTGTGTATCAAATGGGGTCTGTGGCACCTCGCACCCGCCCCGAGTCCATAAAAAAAAAAAACACTGAAGAACAACAGCAACGCAACGCAACTAAAATGCGTCTCTTTTTATATATCTTTTGTTTTGTTTCACATTCTGTGTTTCGAGATAGAAAAACGCGATACTAATTTTTGATACGAACATTTAATTTTTACTATGTTATATTGTCTAGCTGTGCCTCGTGCATTTTAAATGGAAATCTGTAAATTTGTTTTTATTGTCATTATAATTTTGTCGTTAGTTGTGTGTGTTGTGTTGTGTTGGTTGTAGCTGGTTCTACTTGGCTGATAGCGTTTAGCACCTGACATTTTTAGTGGCAATTATAACAGCGAACCGAGCAAAGAGTCAACGAACCTCAGCTCACCAAAAGGGAGAAAGATATATACGTAGGAGAAAGAGAGAGGGGAGAAGAGAGAGAGAGAGAGAGAGTAACAATCGCTATGAAGCAGAAGAGATCGTCAGACTGCTTCTGTGTTTCATTAGAAGACCATTAAATAAATGCAGAGTTTAATCTATCGCATACTTACAGAAAGAACGAGACCGAAAGAAAGAGCGAGAGAGAGAGAGCAGAGAGAGAGAGAGAGCGAGAGAGAGCAGAGTTTAGTCAGTTAGTTAGTCAGTCAGTTAGTCAGTTAGTTAGTGCAAACTTCGGGCCACAAAACGAAACGAAACGAAACGTCATGTTGCATGTTGTCATGAGTCATAAAGCAGAGTTGCATGTGCAACAACACGGCAGCAAAAGGTTTTCTTTTTGTTATTGAAAGTCGCAGCTTAAAATTAAATTAGAAAATAAAACTGAAAAAAAATGAAAAAAATTGAAATGCAAGCAACAAAATATATGAGAAGGAAGTGCAAATTTGTGCTCGACTGGCCAAAAGCGAATCACGAGTGCTCTGCAAACAATTGTTGTAACGGGAAACAGCCGACGACGATGGGCAAATAAATTATGGAAATCATAAATTAATAACAATTAAAGCTGGCATTTAATGTATATTTTATTCAATTATGATGATTACTATCTCGAGGTGCTTAAGCGATTTATTTACACATGTGCTGATTATATTTTATGTGTTGTCTAAAATGCCAAGAAAACGGTTCTTTATTTACTTTATTTTTCTTTTGGGTCATTCAAGTTTTGAGATTTTATATGATATATAGTATTATTCTTGTATTATATTTATAATATTGTTAATATACACGTTATATATAATATTATAGAATCTGAACCAATTTAAAATTTACTTATTTTGATTAAACCATTTAAATAATAAACCGTAAAAGAAACATTCTAAAAATGTATATCACTTTTATTTAAATTTAAATTGAGTTAAAATTAATTTTTACCAAAACCAACTTTTTAAAGTATATTTCTGAGATACCTAAATAAAATCTATTTTTTATAATGGATATTTGAAATAAAGACGATTAATTTCATTTTTTTGTTTTAGTAAATTTATTATTCTATTTCTATTTTCTTCTTCTTTATTATTAAGAATTACTTGTTATAAATATACTTTTTTATTTTAATATATCATTTTTGACTTCGAATAATCAAAAAAATTAAATAAATTTTTTGTTGTAATACTTATATTAATTTTTTTATATTATCTAAAATTGTTTATATATTTTTTTATAATTTAATAAATTATTTTTTCTCTCGCATGTTCCAAAAAAAAAAAAAAAAATAGAGCTTTATGTTATTATAATTATATATTATATTTTAGTATTTTATTTCCAAAATATTATTTTTTAATTTAATATTTTTTGTATTTTATTTTTTTTTTTGTATATGATTTCTTTATTTATTATTATTATTATTGTTAATTTAATAAATAATTTTTGTTGCTATAATAAGTAAGTAAAATCTTTACAAACCTTTTTCACCTATCACAGTTTGCAAGCGATGGCAACCCTGGAAATCGCAGTGCTTCGTGCACTCGTTAAAAGGCGAACTTCAATGCACCGCACTTCCCTTTTGCTTAGTTACGAGTCTACTTTACTTTACTTTACCCACACTCTTGCTCTTTCGTCTCCTTCTCCTCCTCCTTCTCCTTCTATTCCTACTCCTACTCTATCCATTGCCAACTGGGCCTGGGTGGCTTCCATTACGTTTTGTGTAGCGTTTTTTACTACATACTATGATTACGTTTACGATTACATAAGAATATAATATCGCAATTAATCGCATTTAACACAAAAATGTTCGGACCGTTTCAAGGCAAGTCCCGAACTTTGCGTGTTGTTGTTGCTGTGATTGCATTTGCCATGTTTGTTGTTTTTTTTTTGCTGTTGCTGTTGTTGCTGGTGCAATCTCGGCACGACATACAACAATTAAAAACTTTTTTAATAATCGCGCCGTTTTTTCTTGAATTTAATTTGATGGCTTGTTGGCTTTTTGCCGGCTTCAATTGGCATGCGATTTCATGTGTATATACATATATCATCGCCTATATGCAGCACTTTTTATAGTCAGACGAATGTTTATTTTCCTCTCTCTCTCTCTCTCTCTCTCTCTCTCTCTCTTTAATTTGGCTTTATCGATATACATATATTATTCCCCTCCATTATCTTTGCTGTTAGGAGAGTTTCCAGCCTCTTTATCGATATATTATTCCTCACCATTATCTTTGCCTTGATCTTAACGAACTTTCGGACGTTCCCAATTCCTTTTGCTAATTTGTTAGAATAGTTTCGAGAACTGTAAATCGAGTTTAATCGGACTAACCACTTACTTTTTTTGATCTTAACGATCGCCCACGCAATTTCAATTAGAAAACGTTGATCGTGTCTCGATTTATCTTTCCCTCTCTCTCTCTCTCCCTCTCTCTGTCTCTCTCATGTTTTCTATCGCGTTTGAACGTGAAGATCTGTGAACGTTTTCTACAGGTTTATTATGCCCAAAAATAGTATTTTATTTGGTGTTTAGATTAAAAGATTTATGACTACAAATTATGGTACTTTACTGGGCGATAACATTTCCGTTCGTTTGCCTCGTTGAATAAAAACTACTTAAACTCAACTTAATTTCGTTTTTTTTTTTTTGGAACGGGACGAGACGAGAAAATGAGACCAGCAATAAAAAATTAACAATTAATCTCGAATAAAAAATCTAACGGCCAAACTCGAAGCCATACAACAACAACAACAACAAAGTCAAGCCTCGAGTCTAGGCTTTACTATAAAAAAAAAGAATCCAATTGAGTGCCCATTATTAACGCCAAAGCCTCGAGAGCGACTCATAAAAAACTGAGAAATTTATTCTCACACCCAATTTGAGAGTTGAGCGTGCTAGATAAGAGGGGGAGAGTGAGTCTCTCGCCGAGACTCTCCTCCGGATTCTCCGGCTTGAGCTTGGCTCATTAACGCGCCGCGGAGGCCGCTGCAAAACACACACCTTAATTTGTCATTAATTTGCATATGGTCAGTGGTCAGCGAAGACCAAGAAACCCAAAGACGATCCACCCCCAATGGAGTGAGGCTCTCTCTCTCTCTCTCTCTCTCTCTCTCTCACTGTCTCATCTCTCTCTGTCTCTGTTTTGAGCAGCAACAAGACAAGTTTAAGATTAGATTAAAGACGAAAAACAGGGTTGGTGTGAACATAACTCTTAAAGCAAATTACAATAAATCATTCAGAAAACACATTCCACTTTTCACCTACTACCTAAAGATATGTTTTGGGAGTAATTCTTCAGAGTGAGCTCAGAGTGAGCAGCATTTGAATAATGTGCTAATAATAGACGCGCTTCAGTTAATGTAATGAGCAAGTCGATGGATGCGGAGAGGAATGGGGGAGGGGAGGAATTTCTGGAACACTTGTTCTTCCTTCATTCGCCTTTCGACCCTATAAATTAGTTTTCTTCTACTTTTAGCAACAAGCATTTAACGTCTAACGAACCGCATTTGAAAATTTCCATTCTACTTTACGACTATTTTTGCTCACTGTTCATTTTTTCCGCCTCAGCGAACAGTTCCACACAATTCCTCCCTCGCCAGCGAAGATCTATCTTCAAGACAATTAATCACATAGCCAAATTATAAAGACACACACACATACACGCACACACACACACACTCTCCCACTCATTTAGTATGCATATTAACATTTGTACTTAGCTAAGCAGCTAACTAATAGTTGCTTCTGCTCGCAATCTGAGATCTCTGACCATAATTATGCGTATCTCTCAGCGATCTGTGTGCACAACTTCGCTCAGAAGTAAAACCTACTTGTTTTATGCTAATTTATTCAGGAACCCGAATGTTTTGTGTTGATGCGCCTTCGTTAGAAGCAAATGATCATGATTGGCACTTCATTAAAAGCATCTAATAATTTCATGTATGTTATGAGTATTAATTACAGGTATTCGAATTATGAATAATGAATTACAAAAGTTTTTGTCCATACATTAAGCAATACACCAAAACGATTTATGAAATGTACTATATAGTATATTTAATACATTTCATATACTAATAGTAGATTAAATACACTACTTTCTTTTTGTGAGTAGTCTCAAAATCATTTCTGTGGACAACAATTTTAGTATTGAAATTATTATGACATTTAAATTGAATAAGCAAAAGAATAAACATTAGAACTGAAATTATGTTTATCAAAATAATTCTAAATATCATTAGTATAACTAATTTCTTCATGTTTTCAGTTCATGGACTTTAATGTTATCAGTTCTATAGTGAGTATTAGAATTAATATTAGGATGATGTTTAATATTAGCATTTTCATTACTATTAAATGTATTATTATACATATTATACATTATTGCATCACACATTAAAAAGAACTGTTGATATAAGAAAGTAAGAATAAGAATTGGAATTGAAATTAGTTTGATCATTGGCATTAGTATTGATATTATTACACATTAAATATTGCATTACTCATCAATAAGAACAGTTGATATGACAAAGTAAATAAAAGATGAAAGTTAAAATAATTTGTATCATTAGAATATTCATTACTGCTTCATTAATTCGCCTTAATGTGCACCATATCATTGCACTATACAGTAATGGGAAAAATTGAGATGTAAGAGAGAGTAAGTATAAGAATTTAAGTTAATATTAGTCTTATCATTAGAATTTGCTTGTTTTATCACAATATCAGCAATTTAGACATTATTGTACAACTCTTATACTATACTTATACTATTCGTATTTAATGCAGCCAGCTTTGATTTACACATTAAAAATATCAGTTTTATTGTGAGCATGTGATGATTTAGCATTGATTCAATGCATCAGAATTATCATTGCCATTGACATTAAGATTAATATGTTGATTCACATGCGGAATACTTATTTTGGAATTATCGAAATTGTGGGACCGCAGTGAAGGCAGCGCTAATAGAGCGTTAGATTATTAAATTGCTGGCGATTAAATGACAAAATGATCTGCAAAGTTGCAAAGTTGGCATGTTGGCAATGTGTTTTTTTTTTTTTTTTTTTTTTTTTTGCACAGTCCACCTGAGGCCACAAAACCGATGAAAATAAAATTAGCGCAACGTGAAAATGACGATGGGGCGGCTCGCTGAGCTCGTTGAGCTGACTACACGCTGCTTTTCAACTTCTAGAGTTGTTGTACAACTTCTTCTTCTTCGTCGTCGTCGTCTTCTACTTCTTCTTCTTCTTTGACTGCTTCAGCTTCAGCTGCTGCGCATGCGCAAAACGTTGGCGACGCCGCCAACTTCCGCTCTAGACTGAAAATTTATGCAGTTTTAAGTAAATTTGTTAAATGCGCGCTTTAATGCTTCGTTAACGCTTCGTAAATTTTTCACAAAAAACAAAAGCGAGCAAAAAAACAAGAGGGGAAGAGAAGAGGCGAGACGAGACGAGACGAGACGAGACGAGACGAGGCGAAAGGAAAAACTGAGTCAAGACATTTAACAAGGCAAAGAGCGAGGCGCAAAACGCAAACTGCTGCTGAGATGTTGCACAGAGTTCGCTAGAAGCGAGCGGCGATCAACGAGCAGCAGCAGCAACAGCGCGGCATTAAAGTCAACCACCTGTAATGAACTGACGCCACCGCAATTTAATTCAGTCCGCAACACAACACAACACATTACACTACACTACACAGCTCAAGACACTTGCAACTGCAGCAACTTGTGGACCCTTTGCGACCCAGAGACTCGGACTCGGACTCTGACTCTGACATCGAGTTTGGCCCATGGTCAGTTAGTCACTCAGTCAGTCAGTCAGTCTCTCTGCAGCGGTGCAAAACTGTATGCACCGCTAATGAGCGGACAAAAGTGTGTTGTGTGTGTTGTGTGTTGCGCTGCTTCCCTTGGAGTGAATGCGAGAGCGCTCTTAATTAGTCATAGTCATACTTTGTGAGTCTCGCCCAGAAGACAGACAGACGGCCTTGCTGCAATTCTGTACACTCGCCAAACAAAGCCCAAACGAGCAACATCACTTTGCGGTACTCTTTGCAATTTATTACATTACAAATTTATTTCTATATTTATCAATATTTGCTCTTGTAAGCATGAGTCTTATATTATATTCAGTAATATTTTATATTTATAAATTTATTACTATATTTATTATACCCGCTACCCATAGTGTAGAAGGGTATTATAACTTTGTGCTGGCCCTCCGACCCTATAAAGCATATATATTCGTGATCAGCATCAACAGCCGAGACTATCTAGCCATGTCCGTCTGTATGGCTGGGTGTCTGTCCGTCTGTCCGTATGAAACACTGGAACTCAGAAACTATAAGAAAAAGAGCTATAATTTTGTTTCGAAAGCATTTGTCATGTTTGCACGCAGATCAGGTTTCTTTCAAATTTTTTTCCACGCCCACTTCGGCCCCCCGTAAATCAAAAAAATCGAATATCGAATCGTAGTTTTAAAGCTAGAGCTACGAATTTTGGTATATACAATAAAAAATATAGTAATTGTGATTCCTGAAAATTTGGTTGCGATCAAATAGAAATTGTCGAAGTTATTAAAGAAATACTTTTGTATGGACAAAAACGCCTACTTACTAGGGGTCTGAGTTGCTTTGGGTGACAATCTGGTACATTGTGTCGTCTATGGTATATTTTGAATGTGTGTGAATGTGTGCTGTATCGATATACTAAACATACCATTTAGTATATTTCAGTATTTTTGCATTATTTTCGGTATATTTTGAAAATGATACCGCAATATTTTGCCTTTATTAAAAATTGGTAGCGGGTATCTCACAGTCGAACACACTCCACTGTAACTTTCATACTTGTTTTTATCTGTTCTAATTGTATTTCTATATTTCTTCCATGCTAATTTTTAAATTTAATTATGTATAGCATTAGCTAGCATTAATATCATATTATATATTCATTTTAATTTTGACAATTTGTTCTATGTATTTGATTTGTAATTAAACAAAAGTGAATAAGCATTTCTAGATTTCGTCATTTTTATTCACGGTACTCATGGGTAGAAGGGTATTATAACTATGTGCCTTAATAAAATATATGTGACAGACAAAAGAGGCATCACCGACAGAATTACCTAATTAGCATAATTTTGAAGAAATACTTTTGTATGGGCAAAAATAACTCACACATTCGGGTCTCAGTTGCCTTGACTGACAATCTGGTATATTTTGCAAAGCAATGGTATATTTTCAATATACCAAATATGGACTTTGCAATATTTTTAGTATTTTTCGGTGTGTTATTTTGGTATATTTAAAATGAATACCGTACAACATTTTATACAATTTTTAATTTTATTGTCATTATTGAATTCCTAACCAATGTAATTTTTTTTGTCTTAAATACTTAGTATATAAATTGATTTTATCGTCTCATAATTAGTGTCATTTAGAATACTTGTGTAATTTCTGGTAATTTTTGAAAAAATTGTTTATTCTTAAACTACTTTTACTTTCGCTCGATTTGACCTATTTGGCCTAATCCCTAATGAGTATCTCGAGAGTCGAGCACACTCGACTGCATTGTTCTTAGCTTGTTGCGGTTGCAAATGTTCCTTTGAAATTTAATCTATTGTAACTAATTAAGCTTCGAGTGGTGTGGCCCGCAAAGGAAAACGCTTAATTTGCTGTTAATTTTGCAGCTTGCGGCTTTTGCATCAATCGCTGATGCGAACTGCAAATCCAAAAGCAAAATGCAAAATGCAAATGTTGCAGTTGCAGTTGCATTTGCAGCTTTTCCCCATCTCCCGCCTCCATGTTGCCTTATGCCTCGCAATTGTTTGTAAATTGTTTGCATAACATTTTACACCAGTTTATTTACCGAGTTGGAGCTGCGCATCTATGAGATACTTTTTTACACCGCAACTCATAATTACGACTCACTTGCTGCTGTTTTTATTGCTGTTGTTGCTGCTGTGGTTAGCATAGCTCAACTTGTTGTATTACTTACTACTTATTTAATGCGTTACCAACTGTACCTGTTGTATCTATCGCTGATGTAATCAATCCTCCACAAAAGCGAATAACTCACACAGTACTTAGAGAAATCTATTTGATGTGTTGAGTGCTTTGCGTTTCCTCGCATCTCTTTGAGATAATTCAATTATTCACAAGCCTACATTTTATTACACGCTCCTTAGTTTTTCGATCAAATAATAATTTACTGTTATTCTCTATATTAAATATATAAAATTATTCTGATTACTGAAAATTTTTGCGGTATATTTTGATAATACCGCACTGATTTGCCTTTACTTGAAATGAGCAGATATGAGCGGATATCTCACAGTGGAGATGTATATATTTCTATATAGATACACCAAATATAGATATCGGTATATTTTTTTAATTCTTTCGGTATATTTTATGAATTCATTTGGTATATTATATGAATATTGAACTTTATTGAAAATGGGTAGCGGGTATCTCATAGTGTAGCACATTTCAATGTAGCTTTCTGACTTATTTTTGATGTCGATCTCTATAGATATACCATCAGTATATGTTTTAATTGTTTCGGTATATAAATTTGCTATATTTTAAGTATATAGTTTTATTGAAAATAGTTAGCGGTATCTAACAGTCGATCAGATGTCACAATTTCTGTATTTCTTATATTATATAATATATTTTTCAAGTTTGTTGCTCGCTATTCAAGCTTTTATTAAGTGTCCACTTTAATTGAACATTTCTTAATTTTTCTCTGATTTCTTGTGGCTTTTATTTTAATTCCATTAATTATTATAATTTGCCTTCGTTCAGCCTTTTATTTCACTCTTAGTCAAAGGCATCATTTTATTACAATTTTTTTCTTAATATAATATTTTCCATGTAACTCTTAAATACATTTGTAATCTCGTATCTGCGTATTTCAAATGTTCATTTCCATTTAAGCTTATTATTATAAGCATTAGCTGATATTAAGTTTGAAAAATAATTAGCTTTTTCTCATGTTTTCATAATTTCTTGTGATTTATGTTTTAACTCCAATGCTTAGCTTATTGTTCTATAATTTATTAAGCTTAAAATACTTAATTAGTTCTTTGTTGTTTTTCTATATTTTCGCCCCTATGTCTCTATAAACTTTGCATTGCATTTCGCTAATCCTCAATTCAAAATGCTGCCTGAAAAGTGTTGCATACTTCACGTCGCATCGCGTTGCAACGTGTTTTGTTTTGCTTGCATCGAAAGGCAGCCAAAAATTTAAATGAACCAATCGATTTTATCGCTGGCCATAATTGAGCGCTGTGGCATTAACACCGTAACACATTTTGCGCCTCACGCCGTGCCTCTTGCTGCTGCTGCTGCCTGATTGTAATTCTCGTTGTTTTTGCAGCGTACTGCATCCGCAATCCGAAGCTGAATCTCAAATCTGAAATCCGCATCCAACACCGAGGCATCGATATCTGCAATTTGCATCTGTATCTGCATATTTGTATCTCCAGCTATATATGTACATATATATGCTGTTTTATTTGTATATATGTATATTTGTATTTGTATCTGTAGCTGTAGCTGTAGCTGTGACTGCGTCTCTTCAAATGGCCACTTTTAGGCGTGCTGTCAATATTCGTTAAGCCATTTCATATGTCGTTTGTATGCTAAAGTGTCAAACCTGACAACAGTCGCGACTTTTGCTTAATGATCTCTGCATCTCTCTATCTCTCTCACTTTATCTCTTTCTTGCATTATAGCTATCTCTTTCACTCACACACTGTTGCTCTTGCTTTTGCTTTTGCAGTTACAGCTACACTGCGATTTCATTTAAAGTTAACTGCTAATTTATTTAATTAATTATTATATATTACATTTTGGTATATCAAAATACTACTACAATCAAAATATACTAACAATTACTAAAATATGCAGAAGTTTATGTTTGATATATCGATATACCACTACATTCAAAATATACCATATGTTAGGAAATGCACTAAAAAATACTAGAATGTCCTGAAGTCTCTATTTGGTAAATTCAAAATATAGTTTTTTTTTGTATATCTTTATATGTACTACTCTATTGAAAATTTACCACAGAGCATCAGATAATATAATATTAAACAGGCAATAATAGAAAATTAAATTCACATATATTCAAAATAAACAATATCCAATTTACATATTTGAAAAACAAAATAATTTAATCAAAAATAGAATAGAAATTAATTTAAAAATAAAATAATAAATATCAACCTTTAATATTAAGAAAAATTATTTAAAATAATAAATAAAAACTTAAATAATGATAGTTCAACTACATATACCGTATCATCTTAGCATTTTTCTTTAGTGTTCTTTAAAATCTCTTAGAATTCGGCAGAAAAACTTTGAAGGCCATGAATGAATTATGATTGCTTTTTCATTTGAGCATTTTTTCAAGTGTATTCGAAGCGTAAATAAATCATAAACGCGAAATCAAGTTGACGCTTTTTTCTCCTTTGCAATTATCAGCATTATGTTTTCGATAAAGTTGCGTTGCAAGCACACCCCCGGCCTCCCCTCCCTCGCTTTAACTACCACCAGCCACCCCCTGGCAAATTGCTGTGCCCCTTCCCCCCCTCGCGGTGCGGTGTGGTTGGAGTGCATCTTAATAAACTTGTTGGCCGAGCAGCGGGCAGAGAAACAGAAATTATAAATCGTTTCTGACATTTCAATTGACAGACACCAATGAGCGAGTTAATTTTCCACACACAGCGCGACAGTGGCTGCAAAAAAGCACTCGACACTCGGACTTTGAATTGCTCCCCTCCTCCTCCCCTCCTCTCCCCTTCCCGCTGTCCGCTCCTATGTTAGGTAGGCAGCTACTGTGTTGTCGCTGTCGCTCAAAGTGGCGATCAATGCCGCGCGAGGCGACGCAACGCAACGCGGCAACAAATCCAAAATGTGATTAATTTCGTGCATATTAGAAATCATTTTTCAATTACCAAACTGTATATTTTCCCCCCGCGCGCTCACCATCTCGTCTTAAATCGCAATCCGGGGGCTACTTACTTGTCCCCGGCTTACTTATGGCCTGTTATGATTTCTGACAACTTATCAAATCGAACGACAGAAAATCAAAAGTGATATCAATAAAGAGATCAACGAGCCGTCGTGTAAAACAGTTAAGAGAAAGCAAAGCAACAACAACCCAGAGAGAAGAAAAAAAAACTCAAACGAACGGAAAGCAAAGCCAGACTGATGAATGAATGTGTAAGAAATTGTTGTTCAAAACTGCCAAAGTAGTGACGATCAGACGATCGCACTCGATCTTTGTGCCACGGTCAAGCAGACAGCCAGGCAGCAGTAGCTCTGCCTTGCTCCCTCCACTTACTGGCTTCCCTTGCCTACCATCTAATACCCTGTCTCCCCCCTCTCTTCGTCGTCGCGATCTTCAAGTCGATCTTGATCTGCTTCCCCTCTTCGGCTCTTCGAGGCAACGCAACGCAACGCAACGCATCGCGATCTTTAAGCTGCTTAGGGGATTAGTGTTTTGAGACATTTGACACGTTAGCGTTGCACGCACACACACACACACACACACACACTCAAACAAACACACACACACACTGAGAGCGAGTCAAGTAAACAAGGCGAGTGGCAACTGCCCTATTGAATGCCACAGAAAGGAAGTGCGTTGCGCCGCTTAAGAAAAAGCAAGTAAGAAAGCGACCGTGGAGAGTGCTCGACTGTGAGATACCCGCTAATTAATATACCAAACAAATACTGAAATATACCGGAGAATTTAATTGGTTTATTAATATACTAAAGCTTTAAAAATATGCAATACAATAATACAAAATATACTAAATATATACCTACTATATTTTGTATATCGATATACTAATAATTTCAAAATAGCCCATAGACTACAAAATAAACTTTACAAATATCAATATATAATATCTATATTTGATATACTACTAAATTTCAAATATTAAATATACTTAAGAAATACTTAAATATACCGGACAAATGTGGAATTCAAAATATACCATAGAGTACAAAATATACCATTTACAATTGTTTATTTCAGTATATTTAAGAAACACTAAAGTGTTTGGTATATTATTATACTACTATACTCCAAATATACCATTCAGTACAAAATATACTTAAGATATCCTAAAATATACCTGCCATATGTGGTATATCAATATACCAGCATATATAATACAATACATTACAAAATATAGCCAAGGAATACTGAAAGATACAGACCATATTCCACTACATTCGTAATATAAAATATACCATATTAAATTATTTCTTATTTCAACAACTTTTATCTCATATATATACATATATATATTTATATACATGTTATTGATACATTTCTTATCGCCATAAAGTTATAATGCACTTCTACGCTTTTGGCTGGCGGGTATCAAAAATGTATCCAATGAATGCGCACAAAACTCAAGTAGCCACAGTGGAACCTCGCCACAGCGACACGCCAATTAGAGCTGCTTTTGTATGTGAGTACGTGAGCATTCGATTGTTGAATGTTGCGTAGTTGCGGTAGCTGCTGCAGCAGGTTGAAACGAATGCATTGTCAGAGAATGAGTGAATAACGTAAATTGCTACGCAATTATAATTATTTAATGTACTCGCGAATTTAACAAAATTATTTAACCGAAATAA
Organism: Drosophila pallidifrons; assembly: GCA_023558445.1. NCBI lineage: Eukaryota > Metazoa > Arthropoda > Insecta > Diptera > Drosophilidae > Drosophila > Drosophila pallidifrons. Next base: position 27,847,085 of record CM042351.1, on the reverse strand, counting down.
GTGAAACAATGATAATAAAATACTATACTTAATTTAATAATTCAATAAAAGAGCAGGTAATTAAATGAAATAATCAAATTAAATTCCAATTCTTTTAATATTTATTTATATATTGTATAATTGATCGAGAAGTACGAAATATACTTTAAAGATAGTTAAATAGACTTGCGATATTTGGTATGTTGATATACTAGTACGTAAAAAATATACTTAAGAGATAATAAAATATGTTGAAAATATACCACACGCTATAAAATATACTTCAGAAATAATAAAATCTACCGGCTATATTTGGTATATGGATATACTACTAAATTTAAAATATACCATACACTACAAAATATACTTAAGAGATACTAAAATATAGTTAATTCAAAATATACCATATACTACAAAATATACTTAAGAGATACCAAAATAAGTTCAAAATATACCATACGCTACAAAATATTCTTAATAAATTCAAAAATGTACCGGATATATTTGGTATATCGATATACTACAAAATTCAAAATATACCATACATGACAAGCAACCAATGTTAAAGACAATCATAAATTATTCAATTACTTATGGATGATGCGCTTTGAACACACTTGCAAAGTGTAAATTTAATGAGTCTCGCGCATTAAAAGTGATTCACGTTTGATTGAAAGTCGCGTTGAGTTACAGTTATATATTGATGGAGAGCCAACAAGCTGTTAAGCTAATTCACTTGCTGCCATGAGCTGGTTGCACTCACTCCACTCACTTCACTGGCGACTTATTCACACTCATTTAACATGCATGCAACATTCCCATCGATCTTTTTCTAAGCGAATTCGCTTCTCAGTCTCAGTCTCTCTATCTCAGCTGCTACTTAGCTGCCAGCCCCTGCCCCTTCCCCTTCCCCTTCCCCTTGTGTCACCTGCTCGCCACCGTTGGAAGAAAACGTTTAAGACACCTTTTTGGTTACGCGCCAATGCGCAGCAATGCAACTAAAGAAAGAAAAGAAAAAGAAAAACGAGGCAGCCAAAGTTGAAGTTGAAGTTGAAGTCGCAACCGTTGCTGCAATTCCTTATCTTAATCTTGGCAAATTTAATTTAAACTCAATACGCAATTTACGCAAAAAGCATTTTAGATAAAGGACACAAAAAAGTGAGCAGCGCCCGCTGCGAGAGGCAGCCACAAGCGGCTTATGCACTCGATGCCGCCACTGTTTTCGTGCCACTCCTCACTCTCTCTCTCTCTGTCTTTCTAGATCTCCCTCTCTCTCTCTTTCGCTATCTTGTGGCTGCTGCGCATGCGCAGTGCAGCGCATGAAAGTTGACAAATGCCAAAATGCAAGCGGATTGTGTGTGACACTTCTTTTGAGTGGTCGCAGTTGAGGAGGATCCCAGCACATCTTGCCTCATGCCTCATGCCACATGCCCCGCGTCTCCTCTTCTACCAACAGTCGCGCGTTCTCGGGGCGACTTAACGCAACTTCACTCTTACTCCTTGTTGCTTTTTGCATAGAGAGGAGTTGAGTTCGTGTCGTGACACGACGCGTGCATCTTAAAGTTCTCATTTAAATTGAATAGTCCAATGTTTAAACTATTGTACATTTCTAATACTTTTTACGTAATATTTTGATAATAACATAACTATACAGATTTTTAAATTTATTTCGTCTCATTTTATTTTAAACTTTATAAAAGATTTGTATTTTATTTAGCCAATATTCTATTTACTAAATACATATTCATATATTTTTCTTTAATTAATTTGTTTTCATTTCGTTTTAATTACATGTTTTTATTTTATTTGGCTAATATCATATTTATTATATATATTTATTCAATAAATTTCGTCCAATTTTATTTTAAACTTTATAAATTATTTTTATAAAGTGCTTTGCATTGCAGTTCGAATAGAATATTATATTTTTATAGTATATTTCTATATTCACTTTGTAAAAACTTGCTTTGAACATATTTCTATGTATAATTTTTCCCAATATTCTTTTAATTTGATGTAGTTACAATTTTTCTTTGTTTTAGTAATGCTTTATACAATAATATTAACAGTCTGAGAGTCTAAATATATGAGTGTTGTATAGAATTCAAGATCAAGTATCAATATAATTATAGTAAATAAATAAATACGGATAAAAAAAATTAAATTATTTTGCCTTAAAAAAATTCTTTCTATTTTTTATATGAGTACATATATCTTATTTATATTAATAATGAAACCATTTGAATTGAGTCCAACCTCATTATTCGTAAATAATAGAACTATCGCATAATCGTTGTCATCTCTAGTTCGTGTTGTGTGTTTGTTGCAGCTTTAGATCGGAGATGCATTCAATCGTTCAAAGCGTTTTGCGCTAAAACTCACGTGACGAGTGCAGCGAGAAGGACGAATCGAAAACAAATGAAGGCGACGACTTTGGTGGAGCAGTAAGAGGGGGGAGGGAAGCGGATGAAAAGATGCTCCCTTTAATGCTATACTTTTCTCACTCTCTGTCTCCCTCACTCTCTCTCTTTCTCTCCCACTCTCTCTCTCTCTCTCACTCTCAGTCTGTATTGTTGTTGGCTTGCTTTTTATCAGATTTCTTAAGTGCAAAGCGAACTTGTTGGCTTTTTGTCATCTTGAATGTTTGAGCCTCAAGTTAAATGTGACACTCGCATTTTGATTTTGATTGGATTGGCGAAGTGGACGCGTTTCGCATTCGTGGGAAAGACGCAAATTGCGAAATGCACAAAGTGTTAAATACTCGAACGAATATTGAGTTTAGCTAGAAATTCATCATAAATTATTTAATTCAGTGTTTACTTCGGTTAACTACTTCAGTATTTACTCAATATATTTTCAGTAATTACTGCGGAATTTATTTATCAGTATTCAGTATTTAATTTCAGTATGTAATTTAGTATTTACTTCAATATATATTTCAGTATTCAATTTCTTAGTATTTAGTTCGTTATGAGTATGAGTATATATTTTAGTATTTTTTCCAGCATTTAATTCAGTATTTACTTCAGTGTTTATTTCAGTTTTTACTTAAGTATTTATTTCAAAATTTTGGAGTACTTATTTCAGTATTTATTTCAATTTTTAAAATGATATTTATATCATATATTTTTTCATTATATAATTCATTATCAATATTTTTTGCTATTTATTTCAGTATATATTTCAGTATTTAATTCAGCATTTAGTTCAGTATTTATTTCAGTATTTACTAAAGTACTTATTTCTATATTTATTTCAATATTTAGTCAAGTACTTATTTCGGTATATATTGTAATTTTTAATTCACAATTTGTTTAGTACTTAAATCAGTATTTGTTTCCGTATTTTTAGTATTTCCTTCTGTATTTATTTCATTATTTAATAAAATCTTTATTTCAGTATTTACTTCAGTATTTATTTGTTGTCGACGTTTTGCAATTGAAACCAGTCAAATGCCAATTGGCAACTTAATTATTGAGCTCAACTCGATCTAAATCAGAGCAAAGCGGTGTTGAGTGTAAAAGAGTTTGGCGGCGGAGTGAAATGAATAGAGTCATAAAAAGTTATGCTCGAAAATTGAAAAACCATGTTAAAGCAAAGATCAAAGGCACAAGGAAAAGAAAACGAAAAAAAAAACACACGGCGACACACAAAGCGACACAGAGAAACATTCATTTTGATTACTGATTGAGACAAATGAAACGTTCTTTAAACTGGCAAAACAACAACAACAACAACAACAAGAACAACAAAACTAACGACATCAAGCAGAGACAACAACAACATTTTGGCCACACGCCGCTTCAAACTGTTGACTTCGCTTCGAGCCTTGTCAAAATGCATAAAAATTCAAATCAGAACCCGCCGCAGCAACAACAACAACAATAACAACAACAAGAGCAACAACATCGAACATCAAAGCGCAACAAACTCCAATTCGAAAAGCAACTTCAACTCGCAACTCCAAACTGCAATTCCAAGCTTCATCTCCATTTGTGGGTTTTGTTTTTCAAAGATTCAGTTTCAATTTCAGTTTTTGTTTTTGTTGTTTTTTTTTTTTTGTCGGTTTCTGTATCGCTTTCTGTGTGTCACATTTCGGGGTCGGTTTCGTTTACGTTTTCGCCTTTTCGCCTTTGTCTCGCCTTGTCGCGAAAAACAAAAAAAAAAAAAAAAAATCAACTCAAGAAAAAAATATATACATAAAAAGGCGGCGATCGTTGGCCCAAAACTGTGAGATTTAATGCTTATTTGGCCAAAGTCAAAACAGATCTTGTTGCCCCGCTCTAGCTTCAGCTTCAGCTCCAACTTCAGCTTCGGCATCAGCTTTGCCCCTCAGCTACCGCTGCCTCGCTTTGCCCCCGCCTCGTGTTCGTAATCATGACATAAAAAAGCGCAACAAAACCGATTTTCAATTCAATTTCAATGCGCGCGGCAATTTAATTAAAGTTTTTTCTTACCCACTCCTCCCCTCCGACCCCTTCTCATACTCTCTAACAGCGGGCATATCAAATTGTTTAGCTCATATCGCATTTAGTTGAAAAATTGTACCATATGTAAAATTAAATAAAAGATAAAAATATATATAAATGAAAATCAAAATTTGGCGCAAATCTTTAAAAAATTTTAAATGTTAAATTAAAAAATAAAATGTAATGTGTAAATAAAATTCCAAGCAAAATCCTTTCCTAAAATTTTAAGTGTTTTAAATTCTATACCAAATAAAATATATAAAGAAATACAAGAAAATTCAAAGTTCTACGCAAATTTTTTAAATTTATTTAATGTAATTTATAAATTTGCTTTACATATTTACTTTAAATCCAGGCACAATTTTCATTTATAATCTTAAAATATATAAATATTATTTTTCTCACAAATAAAGTTGAAAATTCGTATTATATTATGCATCTATAAATATGTTATGTATATAAATTGTTTGATAATATTTATATATATAGTCTTAATAAGCAAAATCCTTATGAATTCTTTTCTATGTAAAATTTTCTTATTATTAAAATAAAAATGAGTAAACAAGTGTAATTTGTAAATTTCGTCCTAAGCCATTATTTTAATATTTAATGTAATTTTTAAATCTCTTGTAAAAGCTTCTTCGTTTTAATCAACTCTCAACTCTTAATCAACTCTTAAACTAAACTCTTAAGCTTCCAAAAATATTTTGTAGTGCATTATCTAGTCGGTATTGGTTGCGTATTTGTTTTGTTGTCGCGGTTGTTGTTTGTTTGATTTGCTGATCTCGAGCCAAATGCATGCAAATTGTTTGCGATCTGTGAGCGGTGTGCTAAAAGTCATTAAATTGGACATGCGATTAACATTATTTCACTCTAAATGACATTAAATGCAACCAAGTTGCAGCCACAGCTGACTCAACGCAATAGATTAGCCTAAATGTCTGAATCGCTGTAAGATGCTGTATTTGTGTGTGTGTTTATGTGTGTGTGTTTATAAAAGAGCTTTAGCTTAATTCAAACGGAGGTGCATTAATGTGAAAGCTAAAAAAACTGATTGAAGCTTTAGAAGCGAGATGAAAAGAATTAAGCTAGAATGTAAATTTCAGATTGAATGTTGCTGTACATTTGAATTTCAATAAGGAGTGCTTTCAATACACAGCTTAAGGATATTTTAGCTTATACATAAGCAGCAGTTGATTAATCAAGTATGCTTAAATGTGGCTGCAAACTGAATTTATAAAAGATATACTTTCAATTAGGTCAAACGCCAAGTTTGTACTTTGTCTTAGGATAAATTGAAGTTTCTGAAATAGATCATTCACAAACACTACAAATAATAAGCTTACTCATATTCTTATACTTCAGCAGAAGTAAATTTCTATAGCAAGACCTTTCAATGAAGTAAAAAAACCAAGTTCCTGAACTCTTACTCTCCTAAAGCTTTTACAAAGCTTATTCCATTTGAGCTTTAACTTAAGCAGCAACTGATTCGAGTGTTTAATAATGTTGTAAACTGAATTTCAATCAAGTCAAACGACAAGTTTGTTGATTTGAGCTAAATCAAAGCTTTTGGATGAGAATAGAAAAAGATTTTATATAAGAGCTTTGGCTTAAGCAGCAGCTGATTAGTTTCACGTTTGCTTGAAATGTGCTGCAAAGTGAATTTACATAAGAAGAGCTTTAAATTATGTGTAAAGCAAAGTTTCTGAAATGGATTATAAATAGCTCTTTGAGCTTTGACTTAAGCAGCCGCTGATGTCTAGATTAATTTTAAACATAGCTGAGCTTCTACTTTAAAATGAAGCTTTGCGTTTCGTCGATTTATCAGTCAGCTGACCTTGAAGCGGACACGTGTCTACTGAATATTGTTTTTTTGTTTAGTTTTTCATTTGCAATTATCCCCTTAGTGAGTTTTAAGCAATTTGCAATTCGATTTGGCGATGTGTATCACACACTCTCTGCGATTTGTGAATGCAATTTGCAATTTATGTATGGCATTCCCTTTTGCAAACAATGCCGCACAGCTTCCCACTGCAAGCACACCCAAATAGATGCAGCTACAGATACAAATGTATCTATAGGCGGTAATTAAAACAATTGGCAAGGGGCAAGGGGCAAGAGCGGAGTCTGAGAATGTTGTGTGGCAGCAGTGGCGACGCATTGGATAATTGGCAAACGGGCAGCAGCAACAACAACAACAGCAGCGTTAAACAAAAGGAAATGTTTAAACAAATTATTTCGAATTAAACCGCAGGTATTTATTAATGTTTTGCGCTCGGCTAAGCATGGCCAGACAATCAGACAGCAATGCGTCGAGTTGTTGCAGTTGCTTTTCTGATTTCATTTCATGTTGCTGGTACAAAGCGGCGTATGCGTAATTTGTAAATGTTGCTGCTGCTCCCGTGCCACACTGACTGCCAAAAAACAACGAAAAAAAAAAAAACAAGCGAAAAAACGTTTCAATTTCGTTACTCGTTGGCAACACGGAAGTGCCTCGTTCGTGTGGCATGCAACATGGGGCGCAGGCGAGCCAGCAATTAAAGCATTGCCGCAGCTTATGCAACACGCTTGCTCGATCGACGATTTACACAAAATGCAAGCAAAGTGTGAGTGCACTTAAGTATGCCGTTTATACGAGTTAAGCAACTCTGCTTTCTTGCCTGTATGTGTGTGTGTGTGTGTGTGTGTGTGTGTGTGTGTGTGTGGGGGGTAGACAGACAACTTGTCTATGACTAAGTTACTTAAACACTAAACAATTTAAGTACTTAATTGCAGTTAATTAATTAATTATCTTGCCATATGCGGATTAATCACGTTTGAAATGCCCTTGCTATTTTACTAGTATAACTCTGTTTCATAATGCGATTTTAATACATTTCCATTGAATTCACATTAAATTGCTTTTAACTAATCTATTTTCGATCAATTCAGACCTCTTCTTAATTCTCTTATACTTAACTACTATTTTTAGATCTGCACTCTTCTTTAACAATGGTAAAAGAAGAAGAGATGCAAAACAAACTAAAGAAAGAGAAATGAATTAATTGACACACAAACACAGCTTAAAAATGCCTAAGAAATTTTATCTAAGAAAAATTTCCCTTGGTGAGTAATAATATCCTACGGCTTTTGTCTGTAGTAAATTTCGTGAAAATATACCAACAATAATTGTTCTTTGATGGGCACGCAAATACATACGCAAGCAAATATTAAAGCAAAGTATAGTATATACATATGTGTAGTTACTCACCCATACTTATATTCATGTGAAATGCCTCTACAAAGGAAGTAGTAATAATCCAATTGCATACGAAGATGCTTGCACACTTGTAAACACACAAAAAAAAAAATAAACACTTATTCTCATATATATATAATCACCAAAAATAAAAGAAAAAAACATAAATGCTATTTTATAAGACTTATGCTTATATTTCCAGACATCGAACCACATAAAAAAAACACCCACACGTATATAAGACTGACTCTTATATTTACATTTCACTTCTAAGCACGGATGTGTGGAACAGAAAAGGAATTAAAATGCGCGATTCACTAACACCAACACAATCACGAACTTGCCACAGCAGCTGCGTGTGAAAGAGAAACGAAAAAAAAGCAACGCGCACTTTTTGCACTTTCACAGAAAAAAAAAAAAGAAGACTCAAAATGCACTTTGACTTCAGCACATATGTAATCGAGCAATATAATCGCAAACTAAGCACAATACACAACACTTTAACAAAAAAAAAGAAAACAATTGACAGTTTTAACGCGTATTTTAATTGAATTAATTGCAATACTGAAGAAGAGCTGCTTTGTCGGTCACTTTGCATGCAATACTGAGCCGCGAAAATTGCCCCCTCAGAAAAAGTCCCTCAAAAGGACTTTTCCAAGGAATTTTTGTTCTCTGTTTTGCAGCGATCGAATGATTGCGTGTATGTGTGTGGGAGAAGAAGGAATTGAAAACGCACGCCAAATATTCTATGCAGCGCACTAACACTGACACAATTCCGTCTGCAGACATGCGTATGTATGTGTGAATGCATGTTGCTTGCAAGTGGAGCTCCTCAAGACAAAACTAAATACGTTGCACTAATGTTTTGTTTAGTTGATATTGTAGATGGTTTTTTATTGCACTATATACGATATACTTTTCGCGTATTTAAATGCAGCTGCTGCGCTTCTTATTTGCGCTGTGCGCTTGTTTTTCACTTACTGACTCTTCTTCTTCATGTCTAAACTGAGTAATTTTACATTTTGGGCAATTATGACCGCAATGTCCCACTATGCGGAGGACCAAGTGCACTTAGAATTGCAAGGCATGATTTAAGAGTGTGCAAGTGCAAGCGAGTGAGCGATAGTCAATTGCCGAAGTGCAAAGATTTGTTGTTTTAGTCTATCACATATTGTTGGGTGGTTGTTGTTGTTGTTCTATGCGTTTTGTTGTGGCTTCGTTAATTTCGTGACGAAGTAACTGAAGAAACTCAAAGAGGGAATTGAGTTAGAAAGGAACAATGAGGGAATTAATATTGTAGAAATCTTTAAAATGATATTGAATTCAATTATTAATATTTTTGCATAAATATTTAAACAAATTCCGAGCAGGTCTTTTCAAGTCAGCTCGTGACTGAAGTTTTCTTAGTTGTTTTTATTTTATTTCGGTAATTTTATTGCTAGATTCGACTGTTTTGTTTGTTAGCCACGTTTTTGGTTTATTATTTTTTAAGGCATTTTTCCATTTGATTTTTTTTTTGGGTCGTCATCGTCAACGCAAAGCTGTTACAGTTGTTGTTGCTATTATTATGGCTTTTTAAAGTATTAAACTAAGTAGCATTTGCTCTCTGTCTAGCGTTTCGTCTGTCTGTCTGTCTGTCTCGCCGTCCGTCCGTCTGTTCGTCTGTCCATCACTTTTTTCCACTCTCGCCTTACATTTTCTGCGTCTTTTTGGTTAATTGGCTAAAAATTTTCTACCAAATTACTTTAATTATGACAGTTACACAGTCCGCTTTATAAGCAGAGACATATATCTATCATGCCTATATAGACTTACCTACTATATAGTTGTTGTTGTTGTTGTTGTTGTTTCTGCTTATTTAGCTGCGCTTATTGTTTGTCTGCTCTTCGCTCTTGGCTTTGTCATGCCTCATTCTCCAATCCCCTCAGCGCTTCCCTTCACAGTTTTTGATGCGTTGTCAACTCTTAAGTTGCTCTGTTTTTTTTTTGTTGTTGTTACAAAATGTGTTAAATAATTGTCGATATGCTATATTTGTTATTTTTAACAGCAGTTTGTTCAGGTGAGAAATAGAAAGAGACAGAGAGATTGTGTTGAGGGGATTGAAAAAGGAATACAATTAGAAATGGAAACTAATATCTGAAATAGGACAATTATATAAATCGAATATTCGATTGGTGACTTGAAATTATTTTGGTTGAGGAAACTACGTATTAAAGATAAATCTATTATTTATACTATGCTACTCCCATCATTTGATATTAGGCACACGAATTGCAAGACCAATAATTATATGTATGCAAAAGGATTACAAAATATCAATATTGAAATAAATTGCAATTATGTATATAAATAGCACAATATTAACTTATTTTAAGATTACATAACATAATGCTTAATATTGAAATTTCAGTTTTTAAATAGAAAATATGCAAAAAAAATATACAAATACTGACAAACATCTATGTACATTGTGAGAGACAAAAACATCTGAAACTTGCGACTATCGCGCACTCGCTTGCACTCCCACACTCCAAATGCAATTCATTCTTCCTAGGACATTGCTGTCATAATTGCCCAATTTGTACCCACTCTGTCCAAAAGGGTATTTTTAGGGAAAAGTACCTTGCAGCTTTGTCATTAAGAAGAAGAGTCAGTAAGTGACAAGCAAGCGCACAGCGCAAATAAGATGCACAGCAGCATCGTTTAAATTCGCGAAAAGTGCTTAGCTAAAAACATAAATATCGATTAATCGTATATATTGCAATAAAAAACCATCTACAATATCAACTAAACAAAACATTAGTGCAACGTATTTAGTTTTGTCTTGAGGAGCTCCACATGCAAGCAACATGCATTTACACGTACATAAGCATGTCTGCAGACGGAATTGTGTAAGTGTTAGTGCGCTGCATAGAATATTTGGCGCGCGTTTTCAATTCCTTCTTCTCCCACACACATACACGCAATCATTCGATCGCTGCAAAACGGAGAACAAAAATTCCTTGGAAAAGTCCTTTTGAGGGACTTTTTCTGAGGGGGCAATTTTCGCGGCTCAGTATTGCATGCAAAGTGACCGACAAAGCAGCTCTTCTTCAGTATTGCAATTAATTCAATTAAAATACGCGTTAAAAACTGTCAATTGTTTTCTTTTTTTTTTTGTTAAAGTGTTGTGTATTGTGCTTAGTTTGCGATTATATTGCTCGATTACATATGTGCTGAAGTCAAAGTGCATTTTGAGTCTTCTTTTTTTTTTCTGTGAAAGTGCAAAAAGTGCGCGTTGCTTTTTTTTCGTTTCTCTTTCACACGCAGCTGCTGTGGCAAGTTCGTGATTGTGTTGGTGTTAGTGAATCGCGCATTTTAATTCCTTTTCTGTTCCACACATCCGTGCTTAGAAGTGAAATGTAAATATAAGAGTCAGTCTTATATACGTGTGGGTAAAATATAAGCATAAGTCTTATAAAATAGCATTTGTGTTTTTTTTGCATTTATTTTTGGTGATTATAAGTGCATAAATATAAGAATAAGTGTGTTTTTTTTGTGTTTACAAGTTGGCAAGCGTTGTGTTCGTATGCAATTGAATTTTTGCAACTTCAGCGAGGGAATTTCAACAGGATATAAGTGAGAGTGAGTAACTAAACATAGATACATATATACATTTCTATTTATTTGCTTGTTAGAACGATTTATAGGGAAAAGAAATCCTTTCGTAGGATCTTCTCACTCAGCAGCAGAATACACAAAAAACACGCAATCTAATTAAAATCGCTGCCCACTTTCGGCGACTTATGGGCGTAGCAGTGCAGTTGGAAATGCGTTAGCCAAATAAATGAATATTGCGAGAATTGCGTCAGAAGTTTGCCGAGACGAGACATTGCGGCGACTTTTGTTCTTTACTCCTTCTTCTTCCTTTTTCGCACTCCTTACTTTGCTTCTTCTTCTTCTTCTTCGACTTCATCTTCATCATCATCTTCATCTTCATGTTCATCTTTGACTGCGGCTTCGACTTCTTCTGACCGCAAAAGTTTTGACGCTTAATCAGCAAAATCAGCAAAGCGTTAATAATGCCACGCCCTTTTGTCTGGCGGCCCATTCGAATTGACATTGCCCGTGTCGCCAGTCAAATGTCACAAGAAATTTGTCAAAATGTGCAGATTGCAACGCGACGAGGCAGTTGCAAGATACAGAGAGGGGGATGGGGAAGTCGCTTGAGTACCAGAAGCGGGGTGAAACAACTCGAAATCGAGTTGGAATTGAAATTGAAATTGAAAACGAAAACGAAATCCAAATCGAAGTCAAAGTCGAAGTCGGAGCTGAATCGGGGTTGTATTTCCTTCACTTAGAACAATTGCTACAAATTTCAAAATTATTCTCTTAATTTTTTCTTTTCTTTATCACTTTATTTTAGTTTCGTTACTACTTATTTACAAAAGTTAAGCTATTTGTGTTTGCAGCTCACAAAATAAATTTACTCATTTAGGTATAAGAATTTTCCACAAATTATAAGTTGGTCTCAAGATTATAAAAAAATACCATCTAAAAACCATTGAGAGTTTATTTATTTCTTTGCAGCAAAACTCACACAAAAAGATTATATCAATAATTAAATTATATAAATAAAATTGAACCAAGAAGGTTTATTCTTAAATCAAGAACAAAATTCCACAAAATTCTAAATTGCTTAATCTTAAGATTCAAACTTTAATCTTGAAATTGAACCAAGTAGACAAAATCTTAAATCGAGATTAAAATATCTTGAATTTGAATTGTTTTTCGATTTTTTTTTGTCTGTATGTTTTCTCAAATTGTTTTAACCAATCTTGGAATTTGCGATTTTAATTTTGTTTTACTAATGGAAAAATCTCAATAATGAATCAAGACGATAAAATCTTAAATCAATCTATATAGGATAGGATTTGTTTTAACTCAAAGTTTCGTAGTTTTGATGAGCATACATCACAATCTAATAGTAATAAGATATTCAAAAAATTTCCTAAGAATAATTTCTTTTAAACGCTGATACGTAACTAACAAGTAAGAAAGCTATAGTCGAGTGTGCTCGACTATGAGATACCCGCTACCCATTTTAAATAAAGGCAAAACATTGTTGTATTATTTTCAAAATATATCGTAGTATATTCGATATATTTTGAAAATAATACTAAATAATACTAAAAATATACCAAATGGTATGTTTGGTATATCGATATAGTACACCATTCGCAACCATATTTTCAGGAATCACAAATACTATTGTTATTATTGTCTATACCAAAATTCGCAGCTGTAGCTCTAAAGTTACGCTTGTTATTCGATTTTTTTTGATTTGCGGGGGCGGAAATGGGCGTGGCAATAATTTGAAACAAACTTGATCTGCGTGCAAACATAATAAATGCTGTCGAAAAAAAAAATTATAGCTCTATCTCTTATAGTCCCTGAGATCCAGTGTTTCATACGGACGGACGGACGGACGGACAGACGGACAGACGGATATGGCTAGATCGTCTCGGCTGTTGACGCTGATCAATAATATATATACTTTATAGGGTCGGACATGCCTCCGTCTACCTGTTACATACATTTCCTGCCGGCACAAAGTTATAATACCCTTCTACCCTATGGGTAGCGAGTAAAAAAAAAATTACAATTTTTAATTGCTAGGTCAAAACTCTATTTATACTCTATACAATCTATACTCTAGATTCATTAAAATGATAAATTGAGAAGAAATTTCTTTAAATTTAAATTGTACATATAAAAATGAATTGATTTTTCATATATTTTATACAAATTAATTATATTCAATAATTTCAATTACTTAAACGTTTCACAATTTGAATTAAAATAATTTCAATTTCCGACTTTCTACAGTACAAAAAATGATGAATATAATGTTTAAAAAGCAACACTTCAACGCGTTACGTTGGGAGAAGTTTGTTCCAATTGCCATTGTCTCTATATGCCCCAAGATATATGTGTGTATGTGTGTGTGTGTGTGTGTGTGTGTAACTGTTGCTGTTGTGATGTTGTGATAACTGCGTGGGATTCCCATATGTGACATTTTGGTGGCATTCAACGCGAGCACTTTTGATTGAGAAGCATTATAGAAAATTTGTAAGTTGGCTTTTCATTCAGTCATGCGTCGGTCGCCAGCCACATTGAGTACTCACTTGATTCACACTCATTCATTCATTCGGCCTATTCATGCGTTCATTCATTGACACAAACTGCAATCTCATTGTTTTTGTTGACCCACAGTTTTGTCACGCAGCTGACCTAGGAAAGGCAGACAAGAGGTGGAATGGGGAAGTGGAAGAGGAAGGGGGAACACTTGGCTACCGTTGAACAGACTAGCTGACAGCCTCTCCTCCCCCTCTAATTCCCCAGCAAGTGAAGATCGAAGCATCGTCACAAACAAAATATTAAACGAGAGAGAGAGAGAGAGAAAAAGACATGCCATAAAAATCACAACGCAAGAAACTCACCACGCTCTAAGAGTGGTGTGGGGAGAGAGAAATGTGTGTGTGTGTGTGAGTGACCAGGGGGAGGGAGGGAGGTAAACCAGTTGTCAGGCAAATCGAAAGACAACAAAACTCTGCGCACGCATGTCACTTAACTCGGCACATTTGGCAGCTGCAGCGCTCAGCTTTGCTGTGGTGGGTTAACTGAGGATGGGAGGAGGGGGATGGAGGACACTTGGGTGGTGGTTTTGGGTTGCGTCTTTGTCCGCTAAGCTGGCGCGTTTAAACTCCGCCTTTTATTTTCTAATTGATTTAAAGTGTGTTAACTTCCGCTGTCGATAATTCTCGGTCCAGCCAAAGCAGCGCTGCCTCCGAAACTCTCAAACTCTCAGCCTCAGTCTCTCAGTTTCTCAGCTGAGACTGCTCAGCATCAGCATCGCTCTCGCACTCGGGCAATTTGATGTCGTGCTCTCGCACTCGCACTCGCACACACGCACACGCCGCGTCAGTTGACGACGACGCCTGTTGGCGACAGACCAGCCGTCTCGCTCTAACGCACGCATCAATCGCCAGCTGAACTTTCGCACCAATAAGCAGCGGCGACTGCCAAAAACCAAACAAGCAAAAACAAAAAAACACTGTAAGAATACAAAAACAAAGTAAAGTAGAAGCAACAACAAGAACAACTTGCTTTTTACAGCACAAATTGTTAATTAATCTTTATGGCGCCCGCTCTCTCGCTCTCTCTCTCGCTTGCTCTCTCTCTCTCTCTCTTTCGCTCTGCGTGGGTGTGCAGAGGAATTCGCTTCACAGTGGGTGGCTGCTGACTTTGCCATTACAATTTTGACACCTCGTGTCGTCGCGACGTCGACGGCGACGGCGACTGCGACTGCGACGCTTACGTCGCTGCTCAGCTGCTACGTTGGCAGGATGTTAAGTAAAAAGCATTTTAAAAGTTATTTTATGGCATTTAATGCAGTTTTGGATACAGAAAAACTGTGCGTTTAGATACTTTGACTTGAAGTTTGCACACTCACACACACATACACACACACACACACACACACACACACACACACACACACACACACACACACACACACTTGCTCACGTTCATAAAGCGAAGAACTTTACTTAGTCTCGTCGTCTGTTTCGCTCTTTCGCACACTTTGCCTGAGGACTTTTTCTTGCTTTATGTGCTTCAACATGCTGTGTAGGTGTGCGTGAGTGTCTGTGTGTGTGTGTGTGTGTGTGCTTGTGTGTCTGTGTGTGTGAAAATGGCGTACGTAACGGAAACGCTTTTATACAATTAGATGAGAGTACGTGGCAAGGATTAAGCATGAGACGCAAAGCCAGCGGAATGCTTTTGCCTCTCACTAGAATTTTTCCTCTCTCTCTTTCTCTTCTTCTTCTTCTTCTTCTTTTTAGTTGTTGTTGTGGGTAAGTTAGTTTCAAATCGTTGCAAATAATACGCGCTTAAAGCTGAGCACAGTTCAATGGCTCACGCTTAAGTTAAGTTAACAGCTAAGCTGGCTTAATAGCTTGCTATAAAGTTCAATAAACGTTGAGATAGCTGTCCCTTGAAATTTAGTTCCATTTTTTTATGCTGTGATTAATTAAAATGTATGTACTTCACTTTATTATTGAAATAGAGTAGAAATTTACCTTAATTTAATTTAAAAGCTAAGCTAGCTTAATAGCTTGCGATAAAGTTATTTATTCTTATTATGTAAAAGCTAGAGATAAATGAGTCTTAACATTTTTTTTTTATTTTGCGATTTATTAAAATGTATTTCAGTATTAAAAATTGCTTATGATATGAGTATAATGTTTGCCTAAAATATTTTGTTATGGTAGTTTAATGCTGTAGTGAATATAGAGCTAAGAAACAAGCGAAAATCCCGTTAGATTTGTTCTACTGAATTACCCAAAATGAAAACAAGTAAGATAGCTACAGTCGAGTGTACTCGACTGTGAGATACCCGCTACCCATTTTGAATAAATGCAATATATTTTGCGGTATTTTTCTCAAAATATACCAAATGCACTGCAAAAATACTAAAAAATACCGAACAGTATATTTGGTATATCGATATAGTACCGCATTGAAAATATACTATAGACGGCACAATACTATATACCAGATTGTCAGGAATCATAATTACTGTAGTAACATATTTATTCTAAACACCAAAATTCGCAATTCTAGCTTTACAATTACGCTTGTTCGCTTGTTCGATTTATTTTTATTTGCAGGGGCGGAAATGGGCGTGGCAATAATTTGAAACAAACTTGATCTGCGTGCAAACATGACAAATGCTGTCGAAAAAAAATTATAGCTCATTTTCTTATAGTTTCTGAGTTCCAGTGTTTCATACGGACAGACGGACATGGCTATATCGTCTCGGCTGTTGATGCTGATCAAGAATATATATACTTTATAGAGTCGGAGATGCCTCGTTCTACCTGTTACATACATTTCCTGCCGGCACAAAGTTATAATACCCTTCTACCCTCTGGGTAGCGGGTATAAAAATTTGTTGTCGAAGCTCTGTTTATAAAAGTATTTTTAAATTTTAAACTTATAAGTTGTAAGCACTGATATTTCAGAGTTCACAGCAGTATATACTTTTGGTTTGATTTGACAACGTTAACAAATTTGAAAATTTTGCAACAATTTTGCCACATATATTTATAGTTGTATGTATACTTGGTATAATAAAATACAACTACAATAATAATAATGATAATGCACTGAATATATGTAAGTTTGCTTATATAAATGCGATTCGAAATCATAAATTAATCTTGAAACAATTGTAAAACATACTATATATTTGAAGTTTCATAACAAGTTTGTAGTGTAGAGTTTAGCAGATGGTCAGTGACAGTGGAGTACTCAGTACTTAATAAAGATTGTCATGTTCGTTGTTGGAACTTTGCAACATTGTTGCTGGCTGACAAATGTGTCATGTGTTGTGTGAATAATCATCATCATAACAGAGTACAACAACAACAACAACAATATTAATAATACTGCTAGAACAGCAGAACAAGCAAGCGAGTACAAAAAAATAAATCGATAGCTAAAACATCCAACGAGAGCGAAAGAGAGAGAGAGAGAGACGAGTACGATGAAAAATAATAATCAAAATGAAATTGCTTACAAAATCAACAAACAAGCGATGGCCATGCAAAGTGACCCATTACCATTAATTAGTTGCGTTTAAAAAAAACGCCAACAGCAACAACGAAAACAGCAACGACAACGACAACGACGACAACTAATGAAATGGCCAGAGAGTCGATAAAAAATAAAAACAAACAACAACAATATGGACAACAATGTTATTGGCGGCAGTGACAATTTAAGTGCAATTAATTCTTGTGTTGCATTTGTTGTGCATTTAATTTGCAGTTGTTGCTGTGTTGTGTTTATTTGTTTTGCTTTCGAGTCTGCCATGCAACACATGCAACATGCAGCCTTGGCTCTGCGCTTGCTTGTTGCCATTGTTTGTTGCCAAATTGTTTGTTGATTTTTCACCCAGTTCTCTCTGCGTTCAATGTGGATTGCGGATTGCGGGAGTGGAAATCGGAATGAGAATGTAAATGGGATTGGGAAAGCGAATGCGAATGGGAATGGGAGTGGACAAATAAATATTATGGCGCTATTATTAAATATAATTTGCTGTCACGCCATGCCGCACACGTAATGTTGATTATATTTTAATTAATTTTTATACTTTAATGCTTTAATAATTTCATTTTCATTTTCATTCCCCATATTCTCCATTTTTTTTATAATCGCCACAAATAGCGTCCAGCTAACGACTCTGCAAAATATTATTTATTTTAATTGCATTTCATGTTTGTTTGGTTTTAGATTTATTTATGCCGCTTTATCAACGCAATGGGCTTATAACATAATTGTATTGAAAAGTTTTGCTGAACGAACTATGAAATTGATATAATAGTTTACTGAAAATGCCTTTTTGATATATTTGGTACATTAAAAATATACCATTGATTATATAATCTACTAGATTCTTTAAATATACCAAGTTAATATACCGCATAAAATACTTAAATATACCAATGACTTTATATAGCATATTTATATAGTACTAGAAAGGTATAAAATAAGAAGGTATAAAAAGCTAATATAGAAGCACTTATGAAAAGTATTTACTGTATAATTCTTGTTATATTTTGATTACAAGATAACTGTCAGATAACTAAAACAAATAATGTGATATTTGGAGATTCCATTACAAACTCAAAAAAAAAAAGAAAACTCATCTGAAATTGTTCTCCATGCTTTTTGTTTAGTTCTCAAATACTTCAGAACAATCATATATTGCTATAAGATTATATCATTGAATAAGTTAAGATATAATGAACACCTCAATGCTTTACCATTTATTTACTGCAATTAATACATTTATTTCTGAACAATCGAACATTACTGTAAGGTTATATTATAAAATAAGTAAAGATAAAACAGGCTACTTTTCACATTATCCAAAAGGAAAAACTTAGCCATCACTTTTTTATTAAAGCCAAAAACTTTTGCTAATTTTTTCAAAGTAATCGTACAAAGCTAAAGAATTGTATTATATGATGAGATATAATAATAATAAACTGGCCATATTATCAAAGTAAAACATTGCCATCGCTCTTTAAATACTGTATTCCATAAATTCACAAAGTTTGAGAGCAATTTGATTTGTAATTCATTTGAAATTTTCTTTACGCTTTTTACTTAATCTGCTTAAAATTTCAAAAGAATCATACATTACTATAAGATTATCTCATAGAACAAGTTAAGATATGAAGTCTGCATTTTACATTATCGAAATATAACACTGCCATCATTCTTTCATTGAAGTCAAATACATTTCCTGAAAATTTCAGAGCAATCGAACAAAGCAGTACAGTTATATTAGTAGTATATTAAGATGAGATATAATAATAAGCTGGATACATTATCAACGTAAAACATTGACGTCGCTTTTCAAATACTATATTCCATAATTCTACAAAGTTTCAGAGCAATTGGTCGTGATTAAACGGTTGTTCAATTCGAACAATGAGGCTAGTAAAGCGATAAAGCTGCAAACACAACATGATGATTATAAATATGAGTTCTCTATCGCTTGCGGTTAGACACATCTGATGAGAAATGACACGAAAACTTTCAAAGTGATCAAAGCTAATACTTTTCTAACAAGTGCCAAGGGTTGGTTGGATTATGGGTTTCTGCTGAGGCTTCGGCTTCATGCCAATCAGCTGCCCATAACAGTTAGTTAAACACTACACTTAATAATTGGAAACGGAAATATGTTGGTCAACAATTCACTTTGGGCCCTCAGCCTGAAGTGGCCTAGAAAAAAAGAAACCCAAAAAGAACGAAAACCGAAATGAACGAAATGAAACCCAAAACCAAACAAAGCGCTGAGGTGACCCGACAGGCGCGCTGTTACGTGTAACTGTAATTAAACGAGTCAGCGATACATGATTTTAACGCCTGTCGCCGCCGCTCGTAGCACAACACCACAGGATAAACAGGACACAGGACACGGCGAGCGCGGCAAGAGAAACACCTGAAAGGCAAACAGAATGAAAGAAAGAATGAAATAGAATAGAGGAAGGGACGCTGCTGACCGGTAACAGGTTCACATTACCCTAGCGCTAAGCGGCTTTTAAGGACCTCGGACCAGGACACGGACACGTTTGTGGTGTTTATCTAGTTCAGGACAATGACGCCACAGAAAAAAGAAATAAACGAAACACTGCGAGAGAGCGAGAAAACGCTGCCATGCACAACAACTGATACTAAAAACATAATGCAAGCATGTGTGTGTGTGTGTGTGTGTAAGTGTGTGTTGTCCTGTCATGTCCTGGCCAGTTTTGTTTTCATTTGCGACGAACATAAGTGACCAATTTTATGTGTCATTAAAATTGGACGCGGCCACAGGACAATCGCCTTTTGCTTTTGCTTTTGCGTTTTCGTTTGCTTCGTCCTGCTGCCTGCTGCACATAATTAAATTACACCTGTCCCTGTTAGCCCCGCTCTTTGGCTTTGGCTTTGTGTCCTTGCGGCTGCTGCTGTTACTCTTGTTGTTGTTGTTGTTTTTGTTGTTGCTGCTTTTGTTGACCACACAGTAGCAACGCTTAAAAGTTCATTAACGCGCCTGCGCGCCAGCTCTCGAAAAGCGCTTACCGGAAATGGCTTTGGACTATGAACTCAGACTCAGCCTCAGCCTCAAACTCAGTCTCAGTCTTCGTCTAGTTATACCCGCTACTCATAGGATAGAAGGGTATTCTAATTTAGTGCAGGCAAGAAATTGAAAAACAATGCATTGAAAGCGAAAAAATTGTAGATGTTATTTGAAAAATACTTTGAGTAATCAATGGTATATTTTGAACGTATAAGTATAAGTATATTGATGTTAAAATATAAACAACGATGGTACATTTTTAACGCATTAGTATATTTAAATACCAAATATAGACTTTGCTTTGTTTTTCATATTTGCACTATATGGTATATTTTGAACGTACTAGTGTATTAATATACCAAATATACTCTATGGTATATTCACATATTTGGTATTTTGTGTAATCTATGGTATATTTTGAACGTATAAGTATATTGATGTCATAATATAAACTACGGTATATTTTAATACTTGGCATATTTTTGACTCTATGGTGTATTTGTAATGCATTAGTATATTAAAATACCAAATATAGACTTGGGTATTTTTTCATATTTTGTACTCTGTGGTATATTTTGAACGTACTGGTGTATTGATATACCAAATGTACTCTATGGTATATTTACAAATTTGGTATATTGTGTACTCAATGGTATATTTCGAACGTATAAGAACATATATTGATATTCTTAATATAAACTACGGTATATTTTAATACTTGGTATATTTAATACTTTATGGTATATTTTTAATGCATTAGTATATTGGTGCAAAATATGGACTTTGGTATATTTTCTTATTTTATTTTTTATGGTATATTTTGAACATACTAGTATATTTATATACCAAATTTATACTTTAACATATTTTCAGAATGTTATTTGAGAAATAAATATAATTATTTAGTATATTTTGAACGTAATAGTGTATAAATATAGACTCTGGTATATTTTTAGAATTCGCTTTTATGGAGACCGTGTATCGGGTATCTCACAGTCGAGCAGACTCGACTGCAGCTATCCTACTTGTAGTGGTTCATAATTAGTCCAAACTGTTTTGCTACACAGTAGCCACGAGATGATGACGTTGGAACACCGCGTTGCATGCCCCCGCTGCGCTATTTTCTTTCATTGATGAAACATGAAAACTGTGAGGTCCGACAGATTGTGGCATGCAACGTCAAAGAAAAGGGTAAAGTGATGGCTTAAATGCACCATCTCGCTCTCAACTCTGTGTTGAGTTGTGATCAGCGGTTTATTATGCTACCTGAGATAAAGGAAGTGGCAAGCATAGCTAAAGCTGAATTATAGCGGAGTAAATGCAGCTGAAAATATTAATTGATCGTAAATTACAGCTAGTAAAGAGTGTTGGGGAAATTACGAAATATATTTTGTTAATTGTTGATCATTTTATACAATTTTAGAACAACTTTTAATCGCAATTTAATTTCGACCCTAATCAAAACAGTTTTTAAAGTCTTGGCTTACTTTATAAAATAATATTAGCAGAGAGTGTTGTGGAAATTGCAAAATTTGATTTTTAATTTCTTTAGTTCTTTAACATAAAACTACATTTGTTGAAAAAACTATAATTAAGTTAAATATTTACATATATTCGTCAGTTGCTATTTGCATAGGTTCTTTTATATTGAATTTAAATATTTTGTAATCCATTGGACAACATACAAAGATCATTTCTAGTATATTTTTAAAAATAATTTCTTAGTTATTTAATAGAGACTTAAGGTATATCGGTATACCAAATATAGATTCGGTATATTTTTAGCTTAAACATTATCTATCTAACAACAAAGAAAAGAAAAATTTAGTGCATGTTTAAAATATACTTTTAATTATTTAATATGCATATACTATAGAGTGTTACCAAATATAGCTTTTGGTATATTGCAGTATATTTTCTGCATATTTTGGTATATTTTCGGTATTTTTTTGAGCTTATCTTTCTTAGTTTAGACAACTTTTTTCTGGTTGTTTTCTTTCATTACTTTTTCTTTAGCAGCAATACATTTGCCTCAAGAAATATAGTCCAAGCTTTATACTTGCGCTCATTTCCTTTGGCTTAAACTAGAGCTGCATTAATTTCAATTAGTCAAGACTTGTGGGGTCAGGTATTTTAGCATGCCCCAAAGTCAGAGAGCACGGGAAGTGCGTTACGCTTTTTTTTTTTTTTTCAAAAATTGATATCGAATTGATGCGCATCGATTTCGACGCCGAATCCGAATCCGAATCTGAATTGCTTTGATTTCGTTTCGTTTTACCAACTGAGCTAAGCCAAGTCACAACTTCCAGTTGAAGTTGGGACAATGAATGGCTTTCAATTTAAAACGAATCTTTTGGTTTTCTGGTTTTTCTGTTTTTTTTTCCTCTCTTTTTTTTTGGTGGGGCCTAAACGCCGATCATTAAAGGATCATTAGTGCTCATAATCTGATTATAATGCGCTCAGTTTGACTCTGTTTTAGACTATCGGTGTATTTTGTATTTCATTTAGTTTAGTTTTCGTTTTATTAACAACTTTTACCTGATTCGCCTTTTTCGGATGCTGCCAAAAGAAATATAATTTTTGTATCTTTCTCGGGTTGTTTGTTGTTTTGTCTGATTTTACGAGTTGGACGCCAATTAATGAAGCACATCCCGTTGAGCGCTTGGATCGCGTGTCAGCGACAAATCTTGCAGCAGTTGAAGTGAGGGCGGTGGAGAGGGGTTGAAGAAGAGGGGACAACTGATTGACCCCTTGGTCATGGGCATGGGAATTTCATTTGGTTTTGTCGGTTTTATTTTTTTCGGGGGTTGAGTTAATGTGCCGGAAATAGAATTATGAATACAGCAGCATAAACTAGCTAACTAACTAAACTAAAAAAAAAGAGTGTTGCAACAACTTGGGGCAGGTTGGCGTGCGTAATTTATGCCATTGAAAAATGGCTCAGTTAATTGTTGGCAGTGCGGTTGAGGCCAAGGCTTTTAGATTTATCTATGGCCTAGCACTAAATAAACAGAGCAGAGCAGATCTGAAAACTCGCTTGCAACATGCTGCATGCTGCATGCTGCAATGCTGCAGACGGGGCGTTATAATTTACACTTGAGCTAAAATATTGATACTCGAAAAGCAATTTAGATAAGACGCCGAGAGACGAGAGCCGAGAGCTGAGAGCTGAGAGACACCTACAGTCTGCGTCTCAGAAAGGTGTGAAAGGTGTCAGCGTGTGTGTGTGCGAGTGTGTGTGTGTGTGTTGGCCTGGCTAAGTGCGTGGCAGGACGCAGCGAGGCAGCTGTCAACCGAAGTCGAAAGGAAAACAACATCGACAACGACGACGTCGACGACGACAAACAACTCGTCTTGGCCTTGTTAGAGGCCAACTCAACTCAGCTCAACTCAACTCAAGTGCTACCAGCTGTCAACAATTGCCAGCTAAGCTGGCGTCGCTGGCCACGCCCCCCTCCCCTCTGCTGCTCGCTGCCAACGCCTTCGCTCATCATTAATGAGCCTGAGCGATAAACATCAAAAGGCTAGACATGATTTGTCAGAGGTCAAAGGGCAGCAGCAGCAACTGCATCGTCGTCAAGTGCAGCCTGGTTCTCACACCGCCGACAAAAAGGAAGTCAAAGCGTATAATTAACGTTCATTTATTTTCAAATTAACATTCGATCAACGTGGCAAATGAGAGCAGCAAGAGAGAGAGAGAGATGCGCCAGCAGGCGCTGCGACGGGAGAAAGGCGACGGGGCGTGGCTGTTGATCATTAGCAAGTGTTGCGCCCCCCACTGCTTCACTTGCTGCAGTTGCACCAATTTGCAGACTGCAGACAGTTGATTTTACGCCGTTTACATTTGCCATCAGATGAATCACTCAAGCTTAGACTATCGATTTCAGCTATCGATAGCAAAACAGAACTAACTAACTATCTAAACAATCTATCACCAGCGAATGTGTTACATAAAATTGATAAATTTGCCAGCATTTTCAAAACCAATACTTCATCTAAAACGATTAAAGAACAATTCGTTAATCTAAGCGATCTATTGATTGTATGGAAAACTGTCATATGACTATCGATATTAGAGTATAAATTTAATAATCTTGGCTGCATTTGCACGAACTGCTCTTGATATACTATTTTGTTAGTATACAATGGATGATTACTTTGTACATATTTAAGTTATGAATTTGTCAGATATAAAAAAAAAAACAACATGATTCTCTAAATGATCTATCGATAGTAAGCAGCACTGTCATTTGACTATCGATAGTAGTGTACCAGTATAATAAAGTTGCCAGCATTTTCATAACATACCTCATTTAAATCGATTAAAGAACAACTGGATTATCTAAGCGATCTATCGATAGTAAGGGGCACTCTTTTTTGACTATCGATAGCATATAAATTTGTTAGAATTTGCACGAAATGCTCTTGCTAGATTTTATAGGTACAACATTGATTAATATTTTGTAATTGTTATGGCTTTTACTGCACATATGAGTACAATTGCTAGTGTTCAGTTATCGATAGTTTTATTACTGCACCTTTTAACAACAGTTTTCATTCCATGTCCTAATATCTATTGATAAATAATATACGTTAATTATTTTCATTTAACAAATTATTAGGAATTTGTAATGAATTGAATAGAAAAGAAGACATTTCATTTGCTTGTATTTAAAATAATCGGTTATCGATTGTATAAAAAAACAGAGTTTTAACTAATTCAGCCATTTTGAAATGATATTTTAGTTGTATTCAGACTTTAATTTATCACGTTGTCGTTGATTCTTTACTAGACATATCGATAATTGAATTTACTGCGCTGTTATCGATAACTGAGTTTATTTAGTGAATGTTCTTTATAAGCAAACATTGCAATTGTTTGCACTTTGACTAATGGCTAACTAAATTGGTTGTTTGCCTCTTCTGAGTGCCACTCGACTTAACTTTTAAGAAGCTGCTCCACTTTGGTCCACCACAATTCCCCCCACTTTTTGGCTCTTCGCTGCTTCCATCCACAGTTGACTAATGACAAAGTTGTTGTGTGTGTCCTGTGAACAAAGCAGGAGCAAAACTTGACCGTGCTTAAAAACAAAGTTGCTGCGCATTTCACGGACGGCAAAAAGTGACGCCAAAGAAAAGCTGCGAAAATCTGAGGGAAGGGCAAAAAAAAAAAAAAAAAAAAAAAAGAAAAAAAAATGCAAAATGTTTTTAATGTGAACACTTTTAACACTAATGGTGCCGGAATATTTAATTTGGCCAACGACACAAAAGCGCGGGCGGAGCAAGGGAGGCAGAAACAGTACCAGCGTTGGGTTCTCGCCCCCAAAAACGAAAAGCCAGAGAGGGGGAAGGGGGAAGCGAAAGCACATTAAGAGCGAAAAACAGCAAGAGCAGGTGGATGAATCAGGCGACGCGAAAAGCATACCGCAAAACATGTCAAATGTGAAGCGAATACCGCGCTCCACTTCCCTTTGTCACTACTCCGTCACTACTCCACTGCGCACAGGTTTGAGGGCGGGTTTTTTTTTTGTCGGACTGCGAGCTGTTGGAGATGTTGGCGTAAATTTGTTAATTTGGCACCGATGACAGTCGCAACAACAAACCACCCCACAAGCAACAACAACAAAAAGAAACACGCACCAGCAACAGGCAACAAACAGTTTTTTGTTTTTTTGGGGGGCAAGTTGGTGTTGCACTTGCCACCCACAGTGGCTGCAGTGGTTGTTGTTGCGCGTTGGTGTTGCGAGTTAAAATTGTTTTAATGCCGGGGCAAATTTATGCAAATTGCGCTCTTTTTGCATATTTAAAAAGCGAATACACGAGCACTTTGCCAAAGTAATTTGTTACATAATGGAGACCCAGCCAGCTTTGCTCTTGCAACGCACTTCTCCCTCTCCCTCCCTCTGTCTCTCTCTCTCTCTCTCTCTCTCGCTCTCTCTTTCTCTTTTTTGGTCTCGTTGTGCGCTGAGATGCTGCGCCATGTTGGAAAAGTTTAATTTGCCATAAGTGCGCGCCATTTTGCAGCGTTTTCTGAACTTTTTAATGGAACCTACAAAAAGCTGTCAACAATAACAAAAAAAATACACGCAAAGGAAAATCCAAAATGCCCAGCCAAAGGATGGGGGAGAATGGGGAGGGGGAGTGTTGAGCATATCACAAAATTATGCAAATGCCGTTTGCCTGTTAAAATATGTTAATGCCGAGCAGGCGTCGAGTTCTCTCTTCCTCGCTCTCTGTCTCTGTCTTTCTGTCTCCGTTTCATATTTTTGCCGTGCACATTTCAACGCAAATTCTCGTCATTTGTCATTTCGCATTTGTCTCGCCTTTTTTCGCCATCGTTTTGCCCATTTGCGCATTTCACATTGCGCGTCTGCTTTTGATGCTTTTAACAAATTTTAACAAATGAGCCACATGTATGTACATATGTGTTAGCTACGAGTATGTGGCAAGTGTGGCAAGGATGCAAGGTGGCTGCCAAATACTATCAGTTGCATTTGCTTCAAGGCAGAGAAGTGTCCTAGTCATCGAATACGACTAAGTGTAAAAACTTTAATAAAAATAGTATTTATATTTATTGAATTATTTGCTATTTGAATTTATTAACTTCAACGTTAATGCTCTGATTAATTGAGTTGCTGGAAATTCTCAAGTAATTATACCATACATAGTCATACCTGACGGTATGAACACCAGATCTTAAGATCTCTTTGTGAAGTTATTAAAGAAATTATTTCAGTCAGATCTTAATTGTTTTGGTTTATGATATATTCTTAATTTAACGTTCAACAATTAAAGCTTTCGATATATTTTAGTATTTTTTCGGAATAATATATTTTAAAAATAAATGCACTCTCTAAATATTGATGTGCCAATTATGGAGGTATGTTTTAGTATTTTTTTCGATATATTAAATTGTTTTAAAAAATAATAATACCGAAATGTCTTGTGAATAAAGAAATATATCGATATATTAATTATAGCTTTCGGTATTTATTTTAGTAATATTTCGGTATATTAAACAGTATATTTTTAAAATAATATCCCACTGTTTTAATTTGTTTTTAATATTTTAATGTTGTATTATATCGATACATCAATTTCGGTTTATTTGACTATTTTTTCGGTATATTAAATGGTATATTTTAGAAATAATCGCACACGTAAAATGGGTTAATCGATATAGTACTATCGATATATCAGTTATAGCTTTATTGTCATTTTAGTATTATTTTCGGTATATTATATTGTATAATTTAAAAAATATCGTACTGTTTTTCATTTTTAAAATAATGTAGTATTATACCGATTCGGTATATTGAATAGTACATTTTAAAAATAATACCGAAATTTAGTAGTATATCGATATATGAATTATAGCTTTAGGTATATTTCGATAGAAAAGGGCGCCAATAACTGCAAAATGGAAACGTTTCTAGTACGTATCTAATGGATTTGGGTTTTATTATTCTTTCCAAAATTGATTTAATTGAATATTCTTGCGCTTAGTTGTGCATAATAAAACCTATTGAAATATTCCCCTTACATAGTGTGAATTAATTTACTTAGGCTTCCCAATTAAGCATATTTTAATGCATAATTTAATGATTAGTTAATTATTTGTTTAGTTAGCTAATTATTTTTGGCACAACTTACCCAATAAGTCGTATTCAGCTCAAAGCATCATATTCGCTTAAAATACTAGCTAATGAATAGTTAATTAAAACTAAGATAAAACAAATAAAAATCAACAGGTCATAAAGCAATAAGTAATATGGCCATTAACTGAGCAGCACAAACTCTTACCTAAGCGCATTATTTCGATATTAATTTTAATTAAAATCACAACCTCCTCCTCTTCCCTCAGCCTCTCCCTCTCTCTTGTGTTCTCCACGACTTGATTCGAGTTGGTCAGTCCAAAATTCAACTTTCCAAAAACACCTACACCAGAGATTGAGCAGATGGATGGATGACTGGATGGATGGATGGATGGATGGATGGATGGATGGATGGATGGATGGATAGATGGACGACGATAGCAAGAGCAATAAATTGCCACGCCCCAGAGACACAGAGACAAAAGGCATGACAAATATATAATAATAAAGTGAGTGAGCCACTGAGATAGTCCACAGACAGCAGCTGAAAAGGGAGAGAGGGGTAGTGAGGGAGTGAGGGAAAGGGAATCGGAATCGGAGCTCAATGTCAGCATTAAAAGCAACGCGTCGGGGCAACAAAACTTGTCAACCTCTAACGATAATTGAGTCATAAACTTTATCTAATGACAATTTATGCCATTGAAAATGAAAAATACACAAAACAGAAACAAAACAAAAAGCACAGAGAACACAAAACGCACTCGACACCGGAAAGATTGAGATATATATACAATATATACATATATACACTATATGTACGCTATATAGTTAGTTGGATACATAAATTGTCTTCTTGCGGTTTTAAATCATCATTTTCAGCACTATAATAATGAACACGATCAAAATGTTGTCTCATTAGCAAAGGCGAGGACATTACAATGACCCGTTAGCAAAGAGATAGTTTCTCTCCATCTCTTTTTAGAGTGATATCTCTCTCTCGCTCTCTGTGGTCATAATTTGTTATGCGTCAATTACAGAAACCACAGCGAGGGAATTCAAAGTTTTCATGCGTAAATTTTCACCCAAAGGCCTAAAAATAGAGAGCGAGAGAGAGAGAGAGAGAAAGAGAGTCAGAGAGAAACGCGCACTAATTAACTTAAATTTCAATTAAAATGTCTTTTGTTAGGTGATTTTTATGTGGTCGGGTCGACCATTAGTTCATAGCCGTGGCGAACCGGAAACTTTTGTCACCCGAAAAAATAAATATAAAAAAAAGAATGCTAATGAATGCGCAGCTCACAACAGGTCGCCCCTCTCTCTCTCTCTCTCTCTCTCTCTCTCTTGCTCTCCCTCTCTCTTGCTCTCTCTTCCTAGAGCCTACAGCATAATGTCACCTATGCCAACAATCTATCCGAGTGCTCGTTATTATTCATTTTCATTCATTTCATTTGCTCTGCGGTTTCATGTGTTTATTTGTTAATTTTTGCCTCGTTTGCTGTTTACTGTTTGAAAATTTCTTCATTAACGCATAAATTAGCTTTAATTACATTTTAGTTGGCTTTATTAAAACTCATCTGGCAGCCAGGTCGAGTCAAACAATCGCTTTTCATTTGCCAAAATGGCGTCAACAGCGGAAATGCGTTACGAAAACTTCGCTTTGGGGGAAAATCGCTCTTTTGTTCTAATTAATATCTAGTTCAAACATCAACTAAAAACAATATGAATAAACAATTCAAATATACGTAACTTATTAAAAGGAAGTTGTGCAATCCACCTAAAAAAAACAAAGCTTTTCAATGTTACATTTTTAATAAAGTGCTTTTCATTAGTTACACAATTTAATCATTAATCATGACGTTTAATTGTACTTTGAAAATCAACGGACACGTTTTATGATTACTATCGAAATGTTTTAGTTTAAGAATTGAATTAAAAAATAAATATTTATATTATGTATATTTTTATTTTGAAAGTAATTAGTTTTTGTCTACATTTTCACAAATTGTATATATTTAAACTAAATAGATTTCCCTTAGTTTCAAATTGTATTATCCTAGGATATGCGATGCTAGTTTTGAGTTTTCATGTTACATTAAAAGTGTAAAAACATTTTTGAAATGATTTTCCTATGCTTTTCTAGACAAAAGGAATGAAGCTCTGCAATTTTTATTTAACTCAACTTTGTTTTTATATAACTATGAAATTGTATTAACATGTTAGTGAAGGTTTCACATATTCTACACACAACTTCGAACAAAATAATTTCCAAATTAATAGAACAGAAAAATGATAACGCTTATAATATTGCAAAATGAAGAAGGCTTTGCATCATTTTAGAAATATTTCAATCGAATATCAGCTCATAATTGAATTTTTATATATTTTTATAGACCACATTTTATGATAATGATCATTAACTTTAATAATTTTTATTTACTTAAAAGAAAATAATAAATATGCATACATCTAAAATAATTTAACAGCTGATATCTTACGTCAAAAATTGATTTAGTTTTATGACTTTTCTTTCTTTCTAATAAGCTATTTCTTTTTCGAAGCTATTTAATAAATATGTATACGCCATCGATATATGTACATACCAAATATAAAATTTTGGGAAATTTTTTCGGTATATTAAGTTGGGTATATTTTAAGAATAATACTGTTTTGCTTTATTCAAAATGGATAGCGGATATCTCGAGGAGATTATATATTTCTCAAGAGGTTTAAATATCAAAAAAATACTTTTGCTCTTTAGTTGCAAAAGGGATCCGAAGATTATCTGCCAAGGCAATGCCACATTAATCTCCCCTCGTGTCTTGTTAACCAAAATGTTGCTGTAGCCAAAAGTCAGCTAAAGCATGTTGAATGTTAAGAGTTCAACTGGTGTATCATTAACACACACACTCAACGTTGTTGTCTCCATCAAAGTTGTTGTAATCAGTGATAATAATGCCAAGTACTCTGTAAAGTAGTAACTGAAGTATTTATTTTGAACTCGAGCTGAGTTTGGAGCATTAAAAATGCATCTAGCTGCAATTACGAGTGAGCACGTAAATGCCATTGACCAAATCCCCAGCATATAAGTGGCCATAAAATATGGTGGCCATTGTGTTGATGTGGCCATGTTTTTGAGATTCGGAGGCAATTGTGAAGCTGTTAATGGTGTCAAATGATGTGGCTTATTAGACCAAATTGCGTCTTAACTAGTTGCGAATTACATGGGAAACATTGGCATTGCAAGACACAATGTGATGTGACACCTGTGACCCTGCCAGAGAGAGAGAGGGGAAAGGGGTTTGAGTCGCTCCCACGATAGTTGTTCCATCACTTCATTAATCACATACCATTAGCCCAAGCCCTGGCCAATCGATTGTCAACTGAGAGTGAGAGCGACAGCAACAAAAAAAAAAAAGAAACAATTATATTTATTTACTTTTATCGTCGCTTATTTATCTTAATTACTTTTTCTCTATTGAGTGGCTGTTGCTTTTGCTGTTGCTGTTGCTGTTGCTGTTGTGTCCTTTGCCTCCTCCTTCTCCTTCTCCTCCAACCACTCCTTGACCCCTTCTTCTACTCGCTGCGTTGTTGTACAATTCAATTTGGTTCGTTGGACAGCTGGAAAACGACAAACGACAACATACGATTAATGAACGTCATCGAATTGGCTCGACTAGTAGATATCTATTGAAATTCTTAGGATTTTTTGATAAGTTTTCAAACTATCGTGACATAAATGTGTTTGAAAAATTAAACAATTTGAGACTAAAAGAAATATAAGAAAAGTTGCCAGCAAATATGCATGAATTAAATGTTGTTAAATGTATACAAGATTTCATCATCTTCAATCATCGTTTTCTAAAATCAAGATATTTTTCAGCACGATTTTTTTTGGTTTTTCAATTAAGGTATTTCTTATATTTATTTATAATATTTTTGAATAATATTGTTTTTAAATTAATAAAAAGTTCTTGATATAGTAATCACTGAAAGAAAAATTATATTACAAGAGCTAGAATAAAAATCTTAAGTTGAAGATCTTGTCGATCATAAAATAAATCACGAAACAAGATTTCATCACCTTCAATCATTGTTTTAAGAACTTAAATAATCATCATATAACATATTTTCAATGCATATAATTTAATATTTGTGTTCAATCAATTTTACTTAATTATTTTTTTAATATTAATATTATAAATTTGTTATTATTATATAAGTTATATTTTGTTTATCTCACCTATAGCGTTAAGCATGACCCGCAGTGTGTTTACACTATTTACTGGGTATCAAAAACAAAGCCAAGAGACGGCGACAAAACAATTCAATCAACTGTGGCTCACTCACAAATTGTTGACGTTGTTGTTGTTGCTGTTGTTGTTGTTGTTGTGGCCGTGTTATCGCCTCATTGATATCCTTTTTAATGATACCGAGCGCTGACCAAACCTTTTTCAAGCGTTTCAACAATTAGAGAAGCGTTCAGTCCCCGCACCGAGTCCCGAACTGTTGACGAACTGTTTGCCTCCTACTCCTCCTCCCTTCGCTCCTCATCATCATCATCTTCATCATCGTCGTCGCCGTCGTCGTCGCCGTCGTCGTCAATGTGTCGCGTCGCATTGCGTCGCATTGCATTTGCCGCGTATCAATTTACGCTCTATGTATAGAGATGTGAAGTGGGAGCTGAAGCTGAAGACGGGGGCGAGTTAATGTCCAAGGAACGGGGCACAAATATGTCATCAAAAAATGAACGAGATGAAGAGGAGAGCAACACACACACACACACGACAAAAAAATGGTGTCGTTTTGATTCACCGCAAAACAAAATAATTCATCAATCATGCACACTTGACCGGTCCGGACCGTGTCCGTCTGTCTGTCCGTCCGTCTGTCTGTCCGCCAGCCAAATGGCAACTCACAGCCTCACAGTGGGGAGTGTCAATCGGTTCTCGATAAATGTCAAATCAAGAGTTACAACTAATTGCAATTGCCGCTTAATGATGTCACTTCATCTGCAGTTTAATCACAAAATATATATCTTTATTTTCTAGCCTTAATCTCGAATCTAGAAAGAAGAAAGTGATCTGGAAATGCAATTGATAATTAAATGATTCCGTTGTCTTCAAAATAACATTTAGTGGCCTATTAATTTATCACTTTTTTATTTTTTTACAACTATTTATTATGCACCAAGTTCATCATTAAAATTGTCAATAAATACTATATATGAAAAGCAATATTAAAATATGGATTATATTAGTAACATTCATTATTTTGAATTAAACTTTTTCATTATAAAAAATAAAACATTCTTACAATTACTCGAAACAAAATGCATTTGAGAATAAATGGCTCAACTTAAGCTTACACTTTAACCTTTATTACATTTCGAAAAAAAGAATTTGGTTTTGGAAAATTTACCACCAGGACTCTTATTCACCATATATTGTAAGACAATTGAATTAATTGCTCAATAAATTTAAGGGGATTTTAAAGAACTAGAAGAGAATTTACAAAAAATGATAAACGCAATAAATAATGATTTTAATTTGCTTAATTAAGATATCGGAAAAGTGTTTATCAACTCTTTTTAAACATGTTTGCATACTTTTGTTGTACGTTTAAATATTATTTATTATTAAATTGGAAATATTTTCTAATCTCCATTCCCGCAAATTTGTCCACAGTGCGTATACATTTTGCTCTGTTTCATAAAGTTCCTTTGAGTGTCTCTCTGTGTGTGTGTGTGTGTGTGTGTGTGTGTGTGTGTGTGTGTGTGTGTGTGTGTGTGTGTGTGTGTGTGTGTGTGTGTCCACCTTTTGAATAACCTCAAAATATACTCAAGCAAAATCACCTCAAGTTGCGTCCTGGGGCGTCGAGTGTGGCAATCGCAATCGCAGCCGCATCCTTTAACCAAATTGATGGCCATCGCAGTGACAAACGATCATCAATCACAATGCGTGGGGGTCGAGGTCGAGGAAACTTGAGTGTCCTACAGCAGCGTGCCACGCCTCCTCAGCAGAGTTCGCCTCTCTCTCTCTCTCTCTCTCTCTCTCTCTCTCTCTCTCTCTCTCTCTCTCTCTCTCTCTTTCTGTATCAAAGACTTTCGCACGCTTAACGATTGAATAGTTTGAAGCAATTTAAGCCAAGTTATCAACAGCTAGCCAAGTGGCCAACTGGCCAAGTGAATGGCCGAAGTCTTTGTGAGTGCTTTGTGATTATTCATACTCGATACTCACACTCACGTTGTATTAAATGCAAATTGGCAAACGTTCAAAATGTAATCAATGCGAGAGATGCCTTCGATGTGTGTAACTGAATCCCATGGGTTGTTGTTGTTGTTGTTGGTGTTGTTGTTGCTTCTACTCCTACTTCACTTTTGTGGAGCGCCTTTTTGACCAAGTTAAGTGCTCATTAATGCGTAACACGGAGATTGGCTTCAAAAGCCATGCACCGAATGCCTTTAATTGTTATTAAATTACCAACTCAGTGCTCAGAGCCCAGAGCCAAGTGCGTTCACATCGCCATCAACTAGTGAGTGCGAGTGTTAATGTGAATGTGCGTATGAATGAATGAGTTGCTGCTGCTACAAAAAAAAAAAAAAAAGAAATATTGAAACATAAGAATACGCTGAAATGATCAACTTGCATTTACTCTGGATTCATCTAGTTTCTTTAAGACACAAAATCTATTCTTATATTAGTTTACATTCAACGGAAATGAATAGTGAATAGTGAATAATGAATAACACAGGAAGTAAATTGCTAAAGTAAATTTATTGGCATTTATAATATTTAGACCATGTAATTCAAAAGAAGTAAGAATATTATGTTTCAAAGATATTTTTAAACATTTAAATAAAAGTAAAAAAATAAAAATTATAGTTATGATTTGAATTATTTATTTTGTTACTTAACAAAGAAATTATTGAACAGAATAGTAAAGTTTAAAAACAAACTTTAAAACCTAATAAAATTAATATGCCTATTCATCTCATTATTAGTAGTTTCGTTTTCAATTAAATTATTAAACAAAATTATGACATTGCAAAACAAATTATTCCGTCGTATTATCTATTTATATTTCTGTTTTCTTTATTCAAAATATATTTGGGAATGTAACGAATATTTCCTTTAATAGTCATAATACATAACATAGTACGATGCTTTGTCTATGTTCAGTCTCTTTAGAGGCTGCTGGTTAAGGCAAACCTATCTAGACCTACCTAGAAAAGCAAAAAAGGTCTTAATTTAGTTATAAATTAACTGTTCAATTTATAGTTATAATTAATTTCAAAGAATTTCCAAACACTTCGTCTCAACATCTCAATTTTGACAGATTTTTTTTTTGAAAATATCATTTTTTCATATTTCTAATAATTTTGAACGGTGTTCTAGCTTTATAGAATATATCACAATACAATTGATGTTTACTTTCCTCGCTGAATTCGTGAAAACTCCCCGTTGATAGACGTTAGCTACAGGGTATCTGATAAGG
Organism: Drosophila pallidifrons; assembly: GCA_023558445.1. Classification (NCBI taxonomy): domain Eukaryota; kingdom Metazoa; phylum Arthropoda; class Insecta; order Diptera; family Drosophilidae; genus Drosophila; species Drosophila pallidifrons. Next base: position 27,811,631 of record CM042351.1, on the reverse strand, counting down.
CTGACTGCTGAAGTGGACCACACACTGGTTGGCATGAGAGCATTTTAAAATATATTTTGATTTTGTTATAAATATTATTTAGCGGCCTTTTGTTGTTCTGGCTTTCGCTATAAAACGCGATGATTTTGCATATTGCCAGAGGCGAGAGAGAGAGAGAGAGAGAGAGAGAGAGAGAGGAAAGTGTATGGAGAATGGGTTAACTAGCGAGAAGTTCATTCAACTGTTCAACTACTGAACGATGAATGGATGGATGGATTGTCTGCCCTCAGGGGCAGGACAGGGTTCAAAGCTGCAGTAGCACAGTAGCCAAAAAAAAAAAAAAAAAAAAAAAACAAAAAAAAGAAAAACTATAAAACTGAAAAAATGAAACAACGAATAAAATAATAAAATCGAGAAGCAAATCCAAATTATTGACACTTGAGGTGAGACGAGAGCCCAAGGGCAGGGCAGCAAAATAGTAAAGGGAATCTCTAGAAAGAGACAGCAATAGAGAGTGAATAAGAGAGGGAGAGGGAGCGCACTCAGCTGCCTGTCTTCAACTCATTTTCGTGCGCAAGCTACCGAAAATTGTTCATTAATGAAATTTAATTGATTCCATTCATTAATCATTAAGCGTCGCTCTCCCTCTCTCTCTCTCTCTCTCTCTCTCTTTCCTTTTTGAGTACTTGTAAATTGGGCCCAGAAGAGGCGTCATGTCATGTTAGACACTTCCGCTGTAGGTCGCAAAAGGGTTACTCGAGATGACGCAGCTTATGGATATCAATACCTACGATATAAAGCATACTAAATTCATACTTTGCCGCTGACTTTCACTTGACACACACACACACACACACACACATACATATAAAGGGGGCAAGCTGCTGAGATGCTCAAATTACACGCAGGCAGATCGTAAACTAAACATTGCCATATATCATCTTCCTAAACACTGAACATTATTTATGCCATCAAAAAATAATGAATTGCTTCGAGCAACACACCGAAGCATTAAATACTCTTTAAAGTATCAAAACCATTTAAAGCATTAAATATGTAAAAAACCGAAATACAAAATAAAAAGTAAAAGATGAAAAAATACAACAAAATATGTAATATGTAATATTTTATTTATATTTACTTTGAAATAAACACTTAATAAGAACATTTTTAAAATAATATACAAAAACATGGCAGAAGGCTAAGAATAATATAATATAATAGAAAAAAATTAAATAAAATTTATAAATAAAATTTATAAACAAGTAAGAAAGCTACATCGAGTGTGCTCGACTGTGAATTACCTGCTACTTATTTTGAATAAAAGCAAAACAGCGTGGCATTATTCTTAAGACATACCAAAATAAAATACCAAAATACTAAAAGTATGCCAACTGATATTTAAGGTATATTGATACAGTACTACAGTACTACTAAATATATCAGATTTTCAGGCAAAACAACTAACACCCCTAGTGGGCGAATTTTCTCCGTAAAAAAGTACATATTTCTGTAATAACTTCGATAATTTTTGTCTGATCGCAATAAAATTTTCGGTAATCCAAAATCCTGTAGCTATTATTGTATGTACAAAAACTCGCAAGCCGTAAAATAATGATTCTTATTAGATTTTTGTCGATTTGCGGAGGCGAAAGTGGGCGTGGCAAAAACTTGAATCAAACTTGATATTCGAGCAAACATAAAAAGAGCTGTCGAAAAAAATTCTATTTCCACCTCTTATAGTCTGTGAGATCTTGGTGTTCATACCGACGGACGGACAGACAGACAGACAATATATAATATAACATTAAGATCATATCAATATATTATATATGAACCAGAAAGAAGTATATAGCCACCAAAAAAATTGAAATTGAATTGAACTTAATTAAACAGTTAAATGCATAACGCAAAACTTCGCTTAGATAGTATTTAGGTATATAAATGGGTGATAGTAAATTAATAAGTGCACAGTATATTAACATTGAAATATATTAAACAATTTACAAATGACAAAGACTGAAAACAGTTAATTTTAAAAGCGTATTCAATAAGCCAGTTAATTTATACGACTGAGAATTCCCTAGAACTCGGTGCAATCAAAAGTCACTTAAAAGGCATTTAAAAATGTCGCAAGTCGCCTGCTTCATGCCAAATGCCACAGCATCGAGGGAAGTCAATAATTTTGATTTAAAATGTGCGCAGGCGCAGCTCAAAACTCAAAGCGAACCGCGACCAAAGAAAAAAGCACTGAAATAATCGAAGAGTGAGAGAAATAAGAATAACAAAAACCAAAAAAAAAAAAAAAAAAAAAGAAGACTCCACACACACGGGCAATGTGACAAATTTATGAGACGGCGATCCCAGAAATCACTTGGTCAGTGTTGTGACAATGAAATCTTCAGAGATGGAGATGGAGAAGGAGAAGAGGAAGAGGAAGGGGAGCAGCTATTGAAAAGCCCGCACGAATGATCACTTAGCAAGCGGGACAAGGAGCAGGGGGGAAAACAGCAAGCAGTCGAAATCGGAGGTTGAGGCTAGTCCTCAAGAGGAGACGCAGCGGCAACTCCACAACCTCAACTTCGACTTCGACTTCGTCTTCGACTTCAACTCCAACTCTAAAGTTAAAGTTTAAGTCGAGCAGTCTGGCGTCGGTCGGCATCGGTCTTTGTTGAAGTGTGTTTTGTGTTTTGGGTGTTAAATTTATGTTTGGCTTTTAGCTAAATTCAAATTCTATCGCTCAATTATGTTGAGATAAAAGGAAATTGCTGCGACATTAACACTTTCTTAATCTGATGTTCTGAATTTATGTGCGGCCGTGGAATTTTCTGAGGCGGCGTCTCCGCCAACGATTCCGATTCCGATTCGAATCGAAATCGAATCCAAAACCAGATTCAAAAGGCCACAACGCAACGCAACACAGCATTTGCCACATTAAATGCCACGCGAGCGAAGTATCTCACTCTCTCTCTCGCTCCCTCTCTCTCTGTCACTCTTTAAAGGGTTTTCAGAACGAGAACAAACTGAACCGAACTGAACCGAAACGAGCCCAAAAACCGTGCGCTGTTTATTTTAAAATTTATTACCAAAATTATCGACTAAACGATGCAAGCAAAAACAATCGATAAAAGTGAATTCTTTTAGTCACAAGCAACAGAGAGAGAGAGCGAGAGAGAGAGAGAGAGAGAGAGGCAGATGCGACTCCGTTGGCCAGTTTAAAAGCCATTGCATTAAACGTCAAGAAAAACCTTTTAATTTGCTTGTAACAAAAATTTGTTATCTCCTAAACTGTGCCATAAAAAACGACGAACGCAAACGAGGATGACGATGAGGATGAGGATCGCAGACAGAGCAAACAGGGCAAACAGTTCGTTGGCAAACCTGGAACCTGCATCCATTTTAATATATCACACAAGAAATAAGGGGAATGGGCTAAGGTTTGGGATTGGGAATTGAGTTTAGGTTTCTTTTTCTTTTTTTGTTGATTTGAGTTTATTTTGTTGTTGTTGTTGTTGTTGTTGTTGTTGTTGTTGTATTTTTTTGGGGGATAGTCGACATTCAGTCTGGGACGCAACTCTGGCTCTTAAAAGGTGTTGATGTTTAAGTTTAACATTGTTTCTTGTTATCGTTATAGTTTAGTGGCAGCAACAACACGGAGAAGGAAAACAAGCCTTGCTTTTAGAGCCTGGCTAATTGATGCAACTTTTATGGCAGATAGAGAAAAAGAGCGAGAAAGAGAGAGAGAGAGAGGAAAGTATTTTTAGCTCACGTTTACAACTCGTCGATAAGCATCGCAGCACTTGAGATAACAACAACAACAACAACGAGAACACTCGCTTGGATTGTTGGCATCTTGTGGAGTATCTGGAGCACTCGCGAACAACTTTTACATTATGCACTTTGAATACATCTTATGCGATAAGCTGAGCTCTTTTTGACCGGCTTCCTCTCTCCCTCTCGCCCTCTCACGCTCTTCTTCTACTCTGCCGGGTTGTTGTCTCGGCTAAAATATATTCATCACAGCACACAGCACACAGCATTGCAACTGATAGCCAGGCGCTTTAATGAATGACCAGTTCTCAGTTCCCCGAAAGCCCTTTTGGCCTCCCTCCTCTCTCTCTCTCTCTCTCTGTCTCTGTCTCTGTCTCTGTCTCCGCCTTTAGGTAGGTGTGCTAATTGATGTGCCATCTCATGGCCAGAGCTTGACGCACGTTGCACGTCGTCGTCGTCGTCATCGTTGCAGCAGGACAAACGTTGCATGCAGCTCGCTCGGCGCGTGGGCTTATCGCTCGCCCCAAAGTTGGGGCGTCATAAAGTTGCACGTTGTCAACGTTGTGTTGCAGCCTCACACACACACATACACACATACGCAACAGGAACACATTTGTGTTGCCGTGGCTAATGCATCAATCTGTGGGGCAACTATTTGATTTATGTGCTGTTAAAAGCGCTCCAAATCAAACTGCGGAATGCAGCACAAGCAGAGCACATCCAAAAAGCCGGAAACTTGCCACATAAACACACGAGCATAACTCACACACAAACACACCGATACACACACACACACACGCACACACATTTATTCACTCTGTATTCAAATCGAACTCAAACCATTCAAAGTCATTTAAGAGATTTATGTTCTAGTCCAAAGAACTCTCAACTGTCTTCGTCGGCAGTTTATTTTGCTTTTTATACCCGCTACCCATAGGGTAGAAGGGTATTATAACTTTGTGCCGGCAGGAAATGTATGTAACAGGTAGAAGGAGGCATCTCCGACCCTATAAAGTATATATATTCTTGATCAGCGTCAACAGCCGAGACGATATAGCCATGTCCGTCTGTCCGTCTGTGTGTCTGTCCGTCTGTCCGTCTGTCCGTCTGTCCGTATGAACACCTAGATCTCAGAGACTATAAGAGATAGAGCTATAATTTTTTCGACAGCATTTGTTATGTTTGCACGCAGATCAAGTTTGTTTCAAATTTTTGCCACGCCCACTTCCGCCCCTGCAAATCAAAAAAATCGAATAACAAGCGTAATTTTAAAGCTAGGGTTACGAATTTTGGTATATACGGTAATAACTATAGTAGTTATGATCCCTGAAAATTTGGTTGCGATCAGATAAAAATTGTCGAAGTTATTAAAGAAATACTTTTGTATGGGCAAAAACGCCTACTTACTAGGGGTCTGAGTTGCTTTGGCTGACAATCTGGTATATTGTGCCGTCAATGGTATATTTTGAATGCGGCACTATATCGATATACCACATATACCATTTGGTATATTTTTAGTATTTTTGCAGTATATTTGGTATATTTTGAGAATAATACCGCAAAATATATTGCTGTTATTCAAAATGGGTAGCGGGTATCTCACAGTCGAGTACACTCGACTGTAGCTTTCTTACTTGTTTTTTGTTGTCTGACTTTTATTCTATTTGATTTAACTAATATGAAAAACTTCTTGTGTGGAAAATCGTTGCAGTAATTTTGAATTTTTATGGCAATTTGATTAGCCATTTTCATTGAATTTGCAATGCAATCTCTATTAGATAACATCATATCATTATTTATATACCCACTTCCCATGGGGGAGGAAATGTATTAAGAGACAAAAAAGGCATATATAGTATATATTCTTGATCAGCGGAAACAGCCAAGACTATATAGTTATCTCCGTCTGTATGAACACCTAGATCTCAGAGAGAGAGATATAATTTTTTTCGACAACACTTGTTTGAACGCAGATCAAGTAGGTTTCAAATTTGCAACAACCATCGAATAAGAAGAATACTTTTACAGCTAGAGTATATTCAATAATAACCTGCAAATTTGGTTGCTATTATATAAAATTGTAGAAAGTATTTAAGAAATGCTGTTGTATAAGAAAAACGCCTACTTACTACTTGCTTTGGCTGACAATCTGATATATTTAGGCGGTAGAAGTATATCAATATAACAAATATTGAATTTGGTATATTTTTAAAAGTTTTGCGGTATATTAATTTATAAATCTATTTATAATATGGTTCTATTGAAATTGAAAATGGTACATTTTGAATGTAGATCTATATAAATATACCAAACATAGAATTTGGTATATACCACACTGTTTTGCATTTTCGAGCACACAAAACTGTAGCTTTCTCACTTTTAACAAGTTAGAAAGCTACAATCGAGTGTGCTCGACTGTGAGATACCCACTACCCATTTTGAATAAGAGCAAAATATTCCAGTCTTATTTTTAAAATATAACGAAAATTCTACAAATAATACTTTAAAAATTACCAAATGGTATATTTGGTATATCAATATAGTACCACATTCAAAATATACCATATACGGCACAGATTGTCGGCAAAAGCAACTAAGGTCCCTAGTAAGTAGGCCTTTTTGTCCCATACAAAAGTATTTCTTTAATACCTTCCACAATTTTTATATGATCGCAATCAAATTCAGGACTCATAAATACTATAGTTATTGTTGTATACACCAGCTCTAGCTTTACAATTTCGATTGTAATTCGATTTTTTTTTGATTTTCGGGGGCGGAAGGGGGCGTGGCAAAAATTTGAAACAAACTTGATCTGCGTGCAAACATAACAAATGCTGTCGAAAAAAATTATAACTCTATCTCTTATAGTCTCTGAGAGCTAGGTGTTCATACGGACGGACGGACAGATGGACAGACACGGCACAAAGTTATAATACCCTTCAACCCTATGGGTAGCGGGAATAAAAATAACATTTCAGGGGTGCCACAGAAATCGCTAGTGATTTGGGAAATTATAAATTTACTCCACCGAACATATTATTTATTTTAACACAGTATAATCACAAATTGAACACTCTTTATGAATTAATGAAATTATTTACATAAATGTGAAGTTTCATTACTGTTTTTAGCAAAAGTTCTAAATGACATTTTCGGTATTTTGGAAACCACTATGCAAAGATGTCTGTGGCACAAAGGAAGCTGAAGTGAAATTCGAGAGGAAGCGATTTCTGTGCCACCCAGTGATACATATAATTCCTATTCTAAGCTACACGGTGTGTATTATAAAATTTCAAGCAATCGAGTCGAGTCCATTTAATTTCTTGCAATTATTTAAACTAAGCGTCTCCTCTATTTATGTACGAAATTAAAATATCATACACAGAGCAAATTAATTGCTTAATTATTTTAATGGGTATTTTAGTGAGATCATTTTTAATCTCAAACATTCTGGCGAGACAAACTTGTAAGCAGCTGGCTAAAAATGAATGTTGTATGTTATAATAACAACAACAACAACTGAAACTGATTGGTGCCGTTTTTTAGGCCACATTCTTCATTTTGGCAGCAAACATTTGGGGCTTCAAGCAGCTCTGACATCAAGGAAATAACCCAGATGCGAAAATAAACATTTATTTTCAACTGAATGGATATTTATTAGATCATTTTTTGTCATATGTAAATCTGTTGCGAATATCGCAACACTTACTCATCCAACAACTATAAAAACACTACTCTATAATCCGTCTGTCTGTCTGTCCGTCCGTCTGTCCGTTTATCTGTTTATCTATTTATCTATACTTATGTCAGTCTCGATTTGGTTGCCATACAAAAGACCACTTAAAATCGATGGAAATACGAATGCCACATTGTAGGCACACTTATTAAATCAGACAGGGGGTTAGAGGCAACAACAACAACAGAGAGAGAGAGAGAGAAAGAGCAAGTGTGTGTCAGAGTGAGAGAAATATAGCGAGAGAGAGAGAGAGAGAGAGAGAGAGAGGGAGTCTAAAATGAAAAACTAGATAAATGTTGTACAAATTGTTAACTGCTTTTTTATGTTAATCGTCGCATATGTTTAGACATAGACCAACTAACAACAAAAAACTAGTGATAAAAGACTAAAGACAAAATAAATATAGTAACAAGGAACTCACGAATTAAATATACACTTTTATTCAATACAAATTTTAATTGTATGCTGCAAATGAGAACTTGAAAGTTTGATTAAAAAACAATCTTTGAATTGCATTTGCAAATTTACTTATTTCTCTTATGTAAATTATTTTCTGGAAAATGTATTTATTCATTAATTTGTTTTATTCAGCAAATAAATGTGTCAAAATGTGATAGAAAAGAACTAAACTATAAACGCACTTTCAAATTTATTTATTTATATTTATTTTAAATTTAATAAATGTCGGAAATTTTGATTTTAAACATAAATGAAAATGTGCAATAGATTTGCTAAAAAAGTTTTATCGCAAAATAAGCAATAAATGCAATTATAAATTTATTTACGCTACAATTTATTTTCGGAATACAATTGCAAATCTATTTATTAATTTTCAATTCGCATAACTTTTTGAAAATCAAGTTAAACTTCTTTTAAGGAAACGTACATTTTTTAATGTGAATTCAGGTAAATATCAAATGAATGTTGTAAGAATATCCAACATGACTAAGCCGATGTACCCTTTAAGTTTAAGTTAGTGTATCAAAGTGGCGAGAGCAGGCAGCAAAATAAATGACAAAATCGAAGCGCACGACAAACGTTTGAAATTTGCTGTTGAAATGTGGCCAAAAGGCAAATGTGGCCAAAAGAGCAGGTGAATTTTAATTAATTATAATTTTAATTTATGAAAAGATAAATACACACATATATAAACAAAAAAAATGTATAAATGTGTATATAGATATAGATTAATATGAAGCCATGTTAGCCCGATTCCACAGCAACAACAACAACAACAATTCGCACTCTGTATATGTATCTGCAAAATGTATCTGTATCTGTTGCTGTTGTATCTGTGGATGTGGATGTGGATGAGTCTGGCAAATGGCTTGCTAAGTGGTTTTAACACTTTTATAGCGTTAAGTTTTTAATTTTATTCGCTAATAAATAATTTAAGTCAATTCACAACATACTCACATTGTCTCTCCGAATGTGTGAGTGAGTGTGAGTGTGCATTCATTAAATTTTGGTTGCCCTCCACGTTTGCGATGTTGTTTTTTTTTTTTGTGTGTTTTCGATTCCGAACTCGACTTCGATTTAATTCGTTTCGATTTCAGTTTACAGACACAGATATATGGCGTATATATTATATTTGTGCCTTACATTCATTTCATTCATTCACCAAAAATAAAACACTCACACACTCGTGCGGTCGGCAACAAATTTGACGACAGCCTTTGTCAGTGAAACGCATTTGTTGTTTTGTTTAAAATGACATTTAAGTAATTATCTAATTAAGTTAACATTTTGCTTAAAGATAAGTGCTAAATTATTTATTTACCAATTTCAATTTCAATATACGACTTTATACTGCATACGTAAGCGAGAGCATCGCATATCTTATAAATAGATTTCGTACTCTTTGTCACCTTCTCTTCCTCTTCACTTCCACTTTGTTGACACCTTTGTCGTTTTTTAATGCCACTTTGTTATGTCGATACCCTCTCGACTCACGGCATTGCAATTGCTTAAATACTAAATAGGGAATAGAACTTTTAAGCCTTTAATTCAATTAGAAAAAGCTGGGCAAAGAAATTTATTCAAAGATATTCTATTTAAGAAAAGGTTTTTAAAGTTATAGCAAGGGAACGGTTAAGCATTACTTAGTATTTTTCGTAATAAAACAAACATACTTAAGGTTATATTTGGTATGTTTATATACTATAACATTTCAAATATACCATAGAATAGAAAATATACCAGACTTTAGAAATTAAATTCAAAGAAATTTAAGGCAAGGTATTTAGAGTTATGGCAATTAAAAATAAATCAAACATACCAAGAGCTATGTTTGGTATAGTTATATATGGTATATTTATATATTGCATTAGTATAGACAATTCACCAGATCTCAAAATAAATCAAATATACCAAAGGCTATATAATATGATTATATACCTGAATATAATATGTACCAGATCTCAAAATTGAGCATCGAAATACTAGCACAAATAGTATAGAAAATATATCAGATATCAAAATAAAACTAATATACCAAATGCCTTTGGCATATTTAACATAACACCATAGAAAATATACCAGATTTCAAAATAAAGCAACTGTACCAAAAGATACATATGTATGTTATATTTATATACAACTAAATTTAAAATATACCATAGCATAAAAATATACCAGATTGTATTGAATTATATTTCTAGATCCATTTGCATGTGTTGCTCTAACTCAATTTATTGTCAATGCTATATGTTATATATATTCTTATTCCTCTTTGCTTCCTCTTTTCTAGCTCTAGTTTCATTTATGTAGTGTATTTAATGATCGCTCTAAAACATTTATTTAACTTTTTCAATATTTTTTTTTTTTTATTTTGAGTAAATTTTTTATGCATTTTTATGGAATTTGTTAATGCGCCCGCTAAAATATATTTCTTGTCGATTATCTTTTGTGCTGGTTTTTATCTAATTTATATTGTGATCTCAATGTTGCCTTTTTTTCATTGTCTGTTTTGTTCTGTTTTCAGTTTTTTATTGACTTGGCGGTTAGCCAAACGCATTATGATTATTGATTTGTTTGATATTTTTACTATGCTCCAAATTGACTGAGCACAGTGAAGTGAGTTCATGTTTATGCGAAAGAAGAGCAAAAAAATAAAATAAATAATAAAAAATAAAAAATGCGGAATGCCTTGAGTATTTAAGCGCTTGTAGGTCATCCAATTGCCCCCCACACTCTTCAAAAAATAAAACTGAAAAGAAAACACTTAAAAAAAAATCAATTTTATCAAGGCCATGTAATCAAATCTGTATAAGGATTCAAGTGCATGCAACAATTGCCGCAATTTCAGCTTTGGTAATTCGAGACGCTTACAAAGTTCCACTCGTCACTCGCAGCGGGAGCAGAAGAGACGCATAGAGTGTGAGAGAGAGAGAGAGAGAGAGAGAGAGAGAAATGGAGGAGGTAACTTGCAACACACCGCAGCACTTTGCACCCAACAGTTGCTCGCAGTGGGAATTCAGTTCAGCTACAGCCAAAATGAAATGTACATCAAAATAAATAATCAAAAGTAATTTCGCAATCAAACAATAGCCAACAACGACACCAATGACAGACGGCACTTGAAGCTCTAAAATGGGCATTAGAGTCCATCCATCTACTATACAAATACAAATACATATACATACATATATCCTGGGCGGGTTGATCTGGTCACAAAGCGTATGCTACACGACGACGGGGTGCTGTCGACGTCGACATCGTCTCTTCAGCTCCGTCCGCTCCCCTCTTCCACTTGGTTTACCGCGCACATCAACACCCTCAGCTAATTGATGACAAATTATTATGAGCTCAGCTCAGCTCCCTCACTCTCTCCTCTTTCTCTCTGTGTGCCTCGCACCCAAAGCCAATTTTGATGAATGGAAATGAAAATTGTAATGGAAATGAAAATGAAAATCGAAATAGAAATGGAAATGGAAATGCAATTGGGCGATGGCCAACTGACGTATTGTTCTGCTGCTGCGGCCAACAACTGTCAAATTAGCGAAAGGACCAAAACAGGACTAAGCAGGCGAGCCAACGAGCCAACGAGCCAACGAGCTGGCAAACACACAAAAGGAATTAAGGCCAAAGGAATTACATTTTACATACTCAAAGGACAGCAAAAGCAACAGCACGAGCCAAGGACGCTGCCTCTATTCAAATTGCCAACATGCTGCGAGGGCAGCAAAGCAAGTTGTGATGGATGAAAATACTTTAAAATATAATTGACAAGTACAGATTTGAAAGTAATTAAATTGAAAATTCAATAATTTGTAGGTATAATGAAGTGATTAGCTTTCAATGATAATAGAATAGAATATCAATATAAAGTGAATACTTAGTATAGTAAATAAATAAAAAAAACAAAACAAAAAATATTCACATGCACAAAAATAATACACCAAAAAAAATATTACAATTATTCAAACCATATATTTGGTATATCGATATACTAAATACATACATCATGTAATGAAAATGTAGTATAAAATATAAATATACCAAGGCAAATGTTATTCTATAATATTATGTTAAATTCTGTCAACATTTTTTTTAAATCTTTAAAAATACTAAAATTAACGGAGCTCTACAACTGTGTTTGGTATATCGATATACTAAATACTTATACATATAATATAATTGAGAACAAATTATTTATGATTGTTCCAAAGCAATTTTTTTAATAATGTTAAGCTTAGATTATTTGATTTATTATTCACTGTTACTTGGAATTTAATTCTATAAAGTGATAAGTGATGATATTATAATCGTTATATTTTTTAAGTATTTATGATTAATCAACAAAGAAATTAAATTTTATCCATTTATTTAAGCAGGGTTTTGCTAAATGTATAATTAAAGAAGTAACCATTAAATACATTAATCAGTTGTGTCTTATTCATTATGATTTGAATGCATTAATACCGATTTTTTTATTATAAAAAGTTGTTAAAATGAAATGACTAATTCATTGTTGTTTGAATGACTTTATTTGGATTCCTGAAATAGTATGAATTATTGTTAGAAGAGAATGCAAAAAGCAGCAACTATTGTTGCCACCCTCGCGGTAATCATCCTCCCCGTTGGTGTGTGTGGCAAGGACATGGCGTGTCAAAGAGACTGCGTGCATCGCCTGCTGTTGCCTTTTTCTTTTTTGTTTCGTTTCGTTTCGTTTTTTTTTTTTGTTTTGTTGGCCGTGGCACAATTGAAAATTGGCTCAACTCGAGCTGCAAAGTTTGTCGCGTCCGGCAACGGAATCGGAATACGAATGCGAATAGGCATTGAAGTTGAAGTCGAAGTCGAAGTCAAAGTCGTGGCGAGTCGAGTCGGGGGGGAGTCATTCATTGTATGTGCTACATAGTTGCAACACGGGGTAATTGGATCCCCATGTGCAACTGTTTGCATTCAGCGCTTTTGTTTGCCCATTAACATTCGAGTCGAGTCAAGTCGAATTTTTGGTGCCAGCGGCGCCTCGTTCACAGCTTGCGGTCTGTGCAAGCAGAGATTTCGAGTTTGTTGCAACCCTGGGCGCAAGGGGCGAACTTTAGCAGCGCCTACGGCAACATTTAGTCACACTTCAGTTGTCATTTTGTTTGTCGACGTCTCTCCGGTGTGCCACGTGCCACACACAACAAAAGGGCATTTTGGTGACTGTTTTGTTGCAAGACAAATTTCAAAGTACTTGACTCTCTCTCTGACTTTGTCTCTTGGTGTGGCGCCACTGTGTGTGTGTGAGAACCTTTTGACATTGGCGTGTGCCGGGGCAACGACTCCACTGACTGCCCCTGCCTCTCCCCCACACCCCACACCCCACACATGCCGCATGCGTGGCATGCAACATGCAGTTGATGATTGGCCACAGCACAGTTAGAATTGATTGAAAATTGGTAAACCGCAAATGCAATTGCGCAGCGAATTGCAAATCGAAGCGGCAAGAAGAAGCAGCTACAGAGCGTGGGAAAAGGGGAGGAGGTGGCGAGAGGCAAGCTGGATGCCCTGCACAAAAGTATCGCATAATGCGAGAGCGCAAACTGCCAGATGCGAATGTATCTGCCAGATACAATATCTCGCATGCAAATTGGGCCGCGCAGGTTCAAAAACCAGTAGCCGACGTTGCAAGTTGCCGTTGCAACGTCGCAAGTTGTAAGTTGCAACGTCGCAAGTTGCAGGCGAAGCCGCAGCCGCAGAGTCTGAGTAATTTGCAGCGTTTAACTGGCGACGAGGGCCACCGACAAATCGATTTCTGCTGCTTGTGGCGCCACAATGCCATTTACAATAATTTAAAGGCAGCCGCCAAGCAGCACAACTTGCAACCATCCCTCCCCCCTGCCACCTCTCCTGAAGCAGATGCAGTTAGCTTACGGCAAGGCGGGTCAGAAACTGTGACTCAATATTGATTTAGCTTTAACCTTGCAGCAACCTTAGCCTCACAGCTGCTGCTGCTGCTGCTGCAATTGCACTTACAACAAAAGTCAAAGTTGAACGCTTGAGCAAACAAAAAAGTTACCAATAACTCTAATTAAATTAGCAAGCACTTTTCAATAGAGGTTTTATCTAGCTTTTAACTTCAGATGAATATTTATTAAATTACATATATTGCTTGATAACTTTTCTTCAAAATATATTTAAAAATAGATGTTTATTAAATTTAAATAATAAATGTGCTTTCCTCTACTTTCAAAATGCTTTCTTAAAATAAGTAAGTGTTCAACTGACGAAATTAACTTATCGTCTTTCAATCTAGTATATTTTGTACCCTGTGGTATATTTTCAATAAAGTAGTGGCAAATATTGTCCTAGTATTTTATGTCCTCTGTTGTATATTTTTAAAGTGATAGTATATCGATATACAAAATATAGTATTTGTTGTCCACTGTGGTATATTTTGAATGTAATTGTATATTGATATATTTAATATAGTATTTGGTATATTTATGTATTTTTTGGTATATTTTTATAATTACACCGCATCTCTGTCTATTCCGTGACAATCTGTATATGTATATCCGTCATTCGATCTAGTATATTTTGTACACTATGGTATATTTTTAATATAGTAGTGCATTTATACACCAAATATATATTGAATATAGTAGTAAATAAATATACTTAATATGATATTTGGTATTTTTCGGTATTAATTAGGTATATTTTATGAATACGCACTGTTTTGATCTGCTTCTATTGAAAATGAGTTACCTACTTACTTATTTAAACCAAATATAATATTTATTTAGTATACTACTATTAGTATAATATATTACTATTTTGTGGTAATTTAATATTTTTACGACTAATACTGCTCTTATTGAAAATGAGTTCTCACTTTTTTATTTCTTTTTTTCTTATCTAACCGATTTTGAGCATAGAAATCTCTTTCAATTCTTTCAATATATACATATTTGCAGTAGTGAAATAAAATTAGATGAACAAACTTCCTGGCTATAAATTTGGCTATCAGTTACTTTGCTTCATTTAACTGGCCCAAAATGCGACAAAGCATTGCATAATTGTGTCCTAATTTCGCAGTTCATTTAGCAAGCGATTAGCATACAGATGAGAGAGAGCTAGATAGAGAGAGAGAGAGAGAAGAGGGATGCTCTGCCAAGACAAATCGATAGATTCATCTACTAGAAGCCAAGAAACTGGACACACACGCCTTTTGTGTGCTGGACAACTCTTTGCATAATTTTTTTTTTTGGCACAATTCGCCGGATCTGGGCATTAGCATAATGCGCGAAGCGAGCAATCTTGGACTTGGCCCAGTTTTCTTTCTTTTATTTTTTTTTTCGTGCTGTCCGTTTCCTTTTCTGAAGGAAGAAAGAGTCTAATGGCGAATTCTTTGTCCGTTGAAGCTGACAAAATGCTTTCATGCCGGAAGCAAACGCAATGCGTTCAACGTCGCCTCAGCTTTTTTTCTCTCGCTTCGTTAATTGACAACTTTTGTTGTTTATTTTTTTCTTTTTTTACGCTGTCTTTTGTGATGCGAATTTGTCACAGGATGACACGAGTCCTTGTAGGGTTAATGCTACACACACATATCGACATACATCGACTTTCATTACACAGGCAATTTGCTGCACACAATGCGGCAACGTTGCGTTGCCATTTCCGTTATCAATAAATTTGTGCGCTTAAATGCGTGTTTATCAAATTAGTTGACAACCGGCAACTGAGACGCGCCTGTCTCTCTCTCTCTCACTCTCTCTCTCTCAAGCTCACCCGCACACTCCGCAATCTCTGCTCAGTCCATGGCCGGAAGATAGAAACTGTCCTTCGACCTTCTCACACAGGAAATTCGGCAAATTTATGTTTCTTACACTCGCCCAACAAAAAAAAAAAATTTGCCTTGCTTTAGCTTCAATTTTTTATGGGAAATTTCCGAGCACAAGTCAAATTGATTTCATTAAATTAAATCTAATATTATTGCAAATCAAGCGTGAACTTTATGTAGAACAAGAAAAAATCTAGATTGAAAAGTAGATTGAGTTCAGAACACTTCGATTTTGAAAAAGAATTCCAAATTGATAAATTCTCAAAAAAACACTTTTGTTCGTGAGATTAAAAATCTATTAAAAAATATTATCAAATTATTTCAATAGAATTCAACTGCAGCTCACATTATTATTATTATTATACATATATCCAAGAACTGTCCCTTCAAATGCATAAAATATCATAAGAGTTAAACAAAAATGTATAAATAAATTTATAATATATATAAATATAATTTATATATTTTTTTCTGAAACTAAAATAGATCTTATAGGATTATCATAATCGTGACTTATCATAATAAACACAGAGTATAAAAATGTTCTAGTAAACTCTAATTTCATTTATTAATAAACATGTAATGCTGAATGCATTAATATCATTAAATAAAATTATAATAATTTGATAGGCTGCTAACGAGCTATAATCTATTAACTTCAATAGTTTGCTGATTAAATGATCTGAACTAAGTAAAACCGGAAAATGCGCCATTAATCGAAATGCCATAAAACGAATATTATTATTTACAGAATAATTTTATCTTTTCTAAGCCCCACTAAATATCATATATGTGAGTTTGAGTGTATTCATAATGATGTGAGGTCGTAAAACGAATTATTGATTGACCACAAATTATTGATTGCATAAAGTTAATGATGAACTTATAATATGTTAGGATATTGTATACTATAAGCTATAGATATTATACAAACATAATAGAGTAATGACTATAATATATATGATTTCTGAAAATATGGTTGCGATCGGATAAAAATAATAGAGCTAAATTAAAAATACTTTTGTATGGGGAAAAATGTTTATTCTTCGCTGGGTGACAATTTGGTATATTTTGACCTCTATGGTATATTTCGAGTGTAGTACTTAATAAATATACCAAAAATACCATTGGTATATTCTAGTGTTTTTGTTATAATACTAAATATTGTATTTGGTATAGTTTAGTATTTTTGTGATACATTATTTGGTATATTTTAGGAATAATACTAAATATGGCCTTTGTATATTTTTGTAGTTTTGTGATTTTTCTTTGGTATACTTTAAGAATAATACTGCATAGTTTTATTTAATTGAAAATGGTAGCGGGTATCTCACAGTCGATCACACTCGACTGTAGCTTTCTTACGTGCTAAAGACCATACAAAGTTTAAAATTAATTCATATTTTAATAAAAGCAATACGATAACGATAAATTAGAGAAAATCATATACAAGATACTATAAATTTGTGAAGTTAAAATCAAAGTCAAGCTCCGTTTGCAACTTAACGGGGAATTATTCAATGAAGTGATCGACAAGTGCCATTGATTCGATTCAATCGATTCGCAGTCGCAAAATTTCGATTCCCATTCGAAAGACAAAAAACATAACAAAAACAAAAATGAAACAAGAAGAAACTACGGCAAGGAGCAAAATGTTCGCACGGTCGCATGCGGCACTCATAAATTTATAAGTGGCACTCATAAAAATGCAAATCGTTGGCAAGAAAAACCGCAACAAATAATCAATTTGTTACAGAGGCGTTATGACTGACTCACTGAATGTGTATGAGTGAGTGAGAGAGTGAGAGAAATTCGCACAAAACTCGAGTTCGGAAAACCGAAGCTAACCCACGGTCTACGCTCTTTACGCACAAAAATATCTCGCGAACCCTTCGCACTTCAAACTTTTGAACTATGACTTCGATTTGGATTGGGATTTGGGTTTCGATTTCGATTCGAGCTGCGAACGCTGCTGCGTTTGGCCACTTCACGCAACGCAGCGAGAATTCTTGGAGGGGGAGGCTGCTGAAAGGCAGCGCAAATTGCATTCGCTTAGGCTCAACCCCATAAATTAAGTGACAGCTAGGGCGAGAGACGGGGGCGAGAAGAAATAGAAACTAGTTCGCAAGCATCTACAAAGTGTGTGAGAACGACTTTAAAATACCCGCTAGATATTTTTATATTGAAATATATTAAACATCCGAACGACATATTGAAGCTTCCATCACTTAACTTTAATATTTAATACTGTCAGAAATCATAAAGAATTATTATTATGAAAATCGCATCTAGTTCTTTAAATTAATGAATAAATAAGAATTATATTTTTAAAAAAAATTTCGGTTCGTAATTTTCCACAAATTTGTCTTCTTCCCTTCAACATTGTGAATTTTATCCATGATTGTAAAAATAAATAAATCGTTCGCAATAAAATTACATTATTTTTATTATTAATATTGCTGAACTAATTGAAATATTCCATCAAAATTTCGGGCACTCTCTCCTTAAACTTTCGAAAACTTTGTCAGCTTCAATAAACTAAATATGTATATGCTTCGAAGAAATCATAACAAATGTTATTATTGAAACGTTTACTGAAGTTCACTTTGTAATTCTTATATTTCTTAAATTTCGTGAACATTTCAGAGCTAAGAATATGCTCAGTAAATTTAGTATGCGTAACTTTGATAGTCTCTGAGCTCTAGCTGTTAATAGAAGCGGACAGACAGAAAGACGGACAAACTTGTTCACTTTAGCACCAATTTAAATAACCCCTTTGATGGCCGTGTGCAGCGGGTATCAAAAGTATCGAAACTGGCAACAGGCAAAACAAACAGCCAGACAACTTGGGGATGGGGTAGTTGCTGCTCTTGCTGCTGTTGCTGCTCTCGCCCTCCCCCTCTGCACTTGAGGGTTGCAACTCAATTAGAAACGTTTCGTTTGCCGCCGAGCCACTCGACGACAGGGCGCAATAAAAAATATATATGTATATAATACACAAAAAAAAGGCCAGCGCCGTCTTTCAACTTGAGAAGCGCAAGAGTCAAGCGTCGTCGAGAGTTTTGAGAGTCGAGAGAATCGCGAATCGAGAGCGTCAAGCATCGAAAGTCGAAAGTCGAATTGAGAGTCGCACTCGAGTGCTGAGAATGTTAACAATTTTGTAAGTGATGCCGTTTAGGGGCATGCCGCGCTTCGCTTCGCTTCCCATGGCCTTCCATGCCTCGCAACTTCTTCCACACAAAAATGCAACAGTTTTTCAAGTGGCCCAAGCTCAGAGGGCCCTGAAGAGGTCCTTGGAATTCGGCACAGGACTCGTGTGTGTCAGCTTGCATTAAGCTCAATCCTTAAGGTTCTGCCAAGTGAATGATTCTTTTGTTTTTTCTTTTTCTTTTTTATTGTATTTTGTTCTTTTTGTTTATTTTCTACACACAATAGACGTCTTAAGACTAGGCACAAAAAAAAAAAATTCACAAAAAAAAAATAATCAAAAAAATTGTGTTCATTTCACGTTTTTTTTTCATTTGTTATATATGTACAAAACATTTACAAAAATTTACAAAATTTATGCGTTAGGCTACGTTTTAAATAGTTTTAAATATAAGTATTATTTAGACAAAAAAAAAGTGTATTAATATTAATGTTAATCATATCTTTTTGTATATTTGTGTTTGCGGAGACGTTTTGCGTGGATTTTCGAATGAGTTGCTATTGGAAGTGGAAAAGTTGCCAAGCTTTAGCTGATAATCAAGATGAAATTCCCTTTCCAATAATGTTCAAAGTGTTCTTCGTTTGTCTGGCAATTTGGGTGATGTTTTTGTTTGTGTGTATATTTCCAGTTGTATATTTTATGGAAATGATACTGGGATGTCAGCTAAATATTTAGCTTGTGCTTGTGTAGGAACAATCAAAGAAAGTTGGCATGCTTATTTCCAGTTATTGGAAATGCAACTGGAATGTCAGTGGAATCTATAAATTTCTTTTATGTTGCCGTCGCACTTGCAGTCAGGATATTCATGGAATGTCCCTACAATATATCGCTTACATTTTGTTGGAATATCACTGGAATATATAAATTGTGTTTTATTCCCGATGCCAGTCTGTACTTCCAGTTTGCATATATATACTGTTGCAGTCGCACTTGCAGTCAGCATTTTTATTGCACTATTCAGTTGTCATTTGTGTTGGAACTGTTGAACTTACAGTAAAAGATCCTCGTGTCTATTTCCAGTTGTAAAGTCAATTTATGCACTGGAATGTTGCTGCAATGTTATTGCTGGAATGTCGTAGTGAACGATATACATTTAATTGGAATATCACTGGAATATATAAATTGGATTTTTAGTTCCAGTTCCAACTTCCAGTCTGTACTTCCAATTTCCAGTCTGCACTTCCAGTTCCAGGCTCCACTCTGCACTTCCATGCAACCTTTCCAGCTTCCAATTGAATTTCCATAGCTGCAACTGCCTTGGCACTCATACGCTTCCACACTTCCTTTCTGGCTTTTGTTCTCTCCCTACATTTCACTTGTCTCTTGCCACTCCCCCAGACCCCATCCCCAAATTTACCCCCGCTCTGCCCTTTCCTCCGCCTGTGTCTGAGATCCAGCTCGCATGCCTGGCTCGCCTTAGACGTCCAGCGCCAGCTCCTCATCATCCTCATCCTCGTCCACATCGACCGCAGGCAGCGAACCCAGCTCGCCGCGTTCCTCCTGCTCCCCAGCACCCGCTGATGTTGTTGGTGTTTTTGTTGGCGCCGTCTCCTCCGCTGTCTGTTCTCTGCGAGGTGGCGGACTGCCCGGATTCAGAGGCGGACTCGGCGTCTGCAGACGCTGCCGGCTGCTGCTGCTGCGTTCGTATTCCGCCTCGCTGTTGGCGCTCTGGCTGGTTGCGGGCGAACGTTCGCGCTGCGGCTGCTGCTGTTGCTGTGGCGCCAACGCCGGCGCATAGTAGCCACCCAGCATGGGCGTGGCACCCGGAGGAGGCGGCATACCGGGCAGCCCCATGCCCGGTGGCATCCGACTGGGATACATGTAGCTGGCGGGCAGCGCAGGCTTCTGCAGCGCAGCCGCCGCTGCCGCCTGACGATAGTAGATATCAATGGCCGAGGGAGGCGCTCCGTGTGGCGTCTGGGCGGCAGCGGCTGCCGCATAGGGCCATGCGCTCAAATAGGGCGTGGCACCGCCGTACAAACGTTGAAATGCCGCATAGTTGCCCGCCTCGGCGAGCAGCTCCAATCCCACGGCAGTCTGGCGCTTCCATTTGGTTCTACAACGCAGAGAGAGAGAGAGGAGGGAGGAAAACAGTTCATTAGTTGTTCGTGGTGAAAGCGCAGCGAATGCATAAAAAATTAAGCAAATTAGGAAGAAAAGGCGCAACTACACTGACAAAATCGAATGAGGGAGCCCAAAAAACAAAACAGTCTTAAAATATACTATAATATAAACCCAAAAATACTAAAATATACCAAAGAAAAGTATAATATACCAGATTATCAGCCAAAGCAACTAAGACCTGATTTTAGTAGACGAGAGTGGGCGTGGCAAAATTTTAAACTAACTTGATCTGAGTACAAACATAACAAATGCTGTCGAAAAAAAATTATAGCTTTATCTTTTAGAGTCTCTGAGATATTAGTGTTTAAACAGGCGGACAGACAGACAGACGGACAGACGTGGTTGATAAAGAATATGTACACTTTATAGGTTCGGAGATGCCTCCTTCTGCCTGTTACATACATTTCCTGCAGGCACAAGAATATAATACCCTACTAAAATGTTGAAAGTTAAATGAATACAAAATTGGAAAAATTACTTTAGTTATATGCAATTTTGTTATACTTAAAGTGATTGAAGTAAAAATATTAGAATATTAAAATTGAAGTATACAACTTATTGAAATTAAATATTTATATATAGTTAATGAATTTAAGTACTTAGAACTCAATTGCATAATATTAAAACAAAGCTGAATTCAGTTGAAAATAATTTGGAAGCTGTATAAATTTCAAAAATTTTCATTTATCTAAGTTTTTATCTAAGTCAACCGGCCAATTTCTCTCAGTGTATGCAAAGAGCGTAATAACAGCGGCTGTGGCAAGCTGTGTGGCAAGCCACATTAATCATGCCACATAGTGCTGCATCATGCCGCTGACTACGCGTGTCCTGGCCGCCTGCTGCGTGGCCCAGACAAGGATGCAAGGATGAGACTTCGACTGAGGTCGACTGAGCTATTATTGCTGTTTATATTTCGCACTTAATTGTTTTGTCATTTATCTTGCACTTCAAAACGCACGCCCACGCATTCAGCATTGAGCATTGAGCTGGAGTGAAAGGCAGACGAGGGCGGCAGCTCGGAATGAGCACTAATTGGCAACGGCACGCCCAACTCAACTAGAGAGAACTCAGCGGAGAGAAATGAGAGAGAGAGAAGGAGAGGGATGGGAAGGGAAAACAATTTAGGGAAATGAAATACTTCTTTTTCTTTTTGGCAAATCCTTTAATCGCCTCTAGGCGCCAGGATCAGGATCCGAGGATCACTTTTCCATCGCTTTTTCTGCGCACTCATCGTGCGCAGCTGTGAAAATGTTTAAGCGAAAATTAAAGGCGACTTTTGTTGCCCTGCGGCAGCTGAGCATTTTGACTTGGACAGGCAACAACACATAAAACAAAAAAAAAACACAACAAAAATACATAAACAGCAAACGGTGTATAGAAAAAAATACAGAAAAAAACAATTTGCAACGGATTTGCAGCGCATGTTTGACAGCTTCTTGCGAGAAGAAAAAAGGCAAATAAAAATAGCTAAATTGCCAAAAAGATTCTTCAAGGGAAGAGATCTTTGAAGAGTCAACAGAAGTCCACTTCAAATTGAGTGTAAAACTAAATATTTTCCTAATATTATATGATTTTTTTGCCGCTGAATTTGTCATTAATTCCTTATTATTATAAACTATTTTTGAACAGCAATTATAGATCTCAACTAATTATTGTCTTAATATAATCTCTGAGCTACTTTTTTATTTATTTGTCACTCTATGTCTAGCAATTTTTTGAAGGCAACTAATCAGATATTTGATTAAGGTATTTGTATATATAAAATATTATTCTTATAGAGAAAATAGAGCTTTATATTATTATTTATATTCTTATGTGTCTATATATTGTTGTCGAAATTCTTCATTCTATATTTCCATTTATTTTTCCATACATTTGATTAATCCGTATTTATATTTAATATATTTCACACATTTTTTCATTTTATATCTGAACTGACTTTTTTATTCATTTAGTTAAAATTTATTTATATCTGAATTCCATTAATTTTTAAATATTTTACCTTTTTTTTTCTATATTTATTTGATTAATCTAAAATTATATCTAAATTCAATATTTATATAATTGACTAATCAATGTTTATATCTGAATTCCACTATTTTGGCTATATTTTACCTTTTTTCCTTATTCAGAATTATCAATCTGAATTTAAATCTAAATTTCTGCAGTTTTCATCTTTTAATATTTGAACTTCATTCATTTAGTTAATCTGTCTTTATATCTAAATTTCTTTCTTTCTGTATTTCAAATTTGTTCTTAATTCCTTCAATTTAATCTCGTGTAGCGCTTTTGGTAGTCGTTGCCAATGAATTTGCAAACAAGCGAAAGAAAAAATATGTATAAAACCGTTGTTAATATCCGGTTGAGTTTTCGGCTCTGGCTCAGCAAGAGGTCTCTCTCTTTTTATCTGTCTCTCTCTCTCTCTCTTTTTGCTCTGTTGCTGGCGTTGTTAATGCCCAAAACGAAATGTGACAAGTCATTGGGCAATAATTAAAAAAGAAAATAAAATGCTATTAAACGTAATAAGGCAGCAGCTTTGCCATCTATTTTTAAAGAGGGGCAGCTGTCTGTCGTTGGCAGCGACGCAGTCAGCGACGTCGACGCTGATGTCGACTGAGGAGGCACAGAAATGATATTAGAAATCGAATCAAGAAGCAACCGAGAGAGAGAGAGATGCTGGAAGTCGAAATTGATATTGAAAACGAATGACTTAGGCAACAAACTTGCGCGCCGAGATGGGAGCAAAAAAAAACGAAAAAAGAGAAAAAAGTAAACAACTCATTTAATAAACAGCAAAAGGCATTTTACGACTCTTGCGCAAAATGCAGCAAATTAAGCAATCAGCATAAAAACAAAACGCATAAACAGCGGCAACTTGATTCCCAACCGGTTACCAAGGGGGTTGGGGAGGGGGAAGAGGAAAGGAAATAGAGAAGTCGTTGCCGGTGGAGAGACATTAAAGTGATTTTTATTGGAAAAGTGCGCGAAGAAATGGGCGGTTCCATAAAAGGCGCTGATTAGCAAAGACACTATTCCTTTCCCCCCTTCACCCCACTCAACCTCTCCCTATCCAAAAACAATTAAATTGCGAGCGTCAAAGAAACCGCCGCAGAAGAAGAAGAAGGAGAAGAGAGACTCACCTGCGATTCTGATACCAGGTCTTCACCTGGCAATCGCTCAGCTCCAGCTTGTTGGCCAACTCCATACGATCCTGAACGCTCAAATATTTCTGCCGCTCAAAGGATTTCTCCAGCGTCTGCAGCTGATGATCGGTGAATGCGGTACGCGCCTTGCGCTGCTTCTTGCTCAACGACAAACCCAAATGCGAATCGCCATTGGCGCCATTGCCATTCTTCAAACTATCCTCGCCATCGTCGTCCTTGCCGCCTGCAAAATAGAAAGAAATAAGAGCTTTAATTAGTAAATTAACTTTAATTCAAAATATATAGTAGAATATGGTGGAAGGGTATGATAGGAAAGGGTTTGAAGAAACTGTATGTAGCAGGCAGGAGGATAAAAGCATATATATTCTTGATCAGCGCGAGCAACTGAGAAGATATTGCCATTTCCGTCTGTCTGTCCATCTCGTATATTTAGTATACTACATCAATATACCAAATAAAGCCTTCGGTATATTTCGGTATATTTCTGGTATATTAATATGACATATTTTAAGTATATTGTGGAAGTAGTATTATATCAATATACCAAATACAGATTATGGTATATTTTTTAAGTATATTTTAAATGAAGCACCTTATCAAAATACCAAATGTAGCTTTCGGTATATATTTGAAGTGTATTTGCGGTATATTATATGGTATTTATTTAAGTATATTTTGAAAGTAGTACTACATCAAAATACCAAATACATTTTATGGTATATTTTAGTATTTTTACGGTATACTAACGTTATATTTTCAGTGTATTTTAAATGAAGTACTATATCAAAATACCAAATGTAGCTTTCGGTATATATTTGAAGTATATTTGCGGTATATTATATGGTATTTATTTAAGTATATTTGGGAAGCAATACTACTTCAATATACCAAATACAGCTTATGGTATATTTAAGTATTTTTGCGGTATACTAATATGTTATATTTTAAGTATATTTTAAATGAAGTACTATATCAATATATTTGAAGTATATTTGCGGTATATTATATGGTATTATTTAAGTATATTTTGAAAGCAATACTAATTCAATATACCAAATATTGCTTTCCGTATATTCGTTGTATTTTTCTGGTATATTAATATGGTGTTTATTTAAGAATAATACCAAACTCTTTTGCTCTTATTGAAAATGTGTAGCAGGTATCTCACAATCGAGCACACTCGTCTGCAGTTTTCTTACTTGTTCTCTTCAGTATCTTGTCTGGCTTTTTTGCTGCTCAGATTTGCGCGCGCTGTTTAATTTGATGACTGCAACGCATGCAACTTTGTGGCATGCCATTGCTAATTTGCAATTAAACACTTTATGAGCACAAATTGCAAACAACTAAGAGAATAACTACAACTACAACTACAGAACAATTGCTGCGACTTGAATTCATTCCAACTTATTGTGTAATAAAAAGAATTTAAGCATACACCAAAGAGTAGAACTATATAAATTATGTCACTCAAAGGAGCAGTACCTCATCTGGAATTCTTTAGTTTTTAGTTGCCCCATCTTCAAAAGAAGATCTTAATAGCTGACATTTTCTCATAAAAGTCATTAGTTTTTCAAATAGCCATCAAATATTTTTGGTTTGCTATTTAAATTTTTATTAAAGTTTCCCATTTTGATTTGCAGTCACTTGTTGCTTTTGATTTTATCGATTTAAACTAATGTGCGTTTCAAAATATATATTTCAATTTCTTACATTACTTTCACACTTGAATATTTTGCTTAGTTTTTAAGCAATTTGTTTACGCTCTAAAATTGTCGACTATTTATGAGCAGGCTTCTTTTTGTATGATCTGCTTTGTTTAAATACATTTTAAAGCTTTCTCTATTCTTTATCATAATCTCTCTCTTAGCACCTCTTGAACTATTCGATTTTGTTTTTCCTTTTCCTAACTTTAATGCTTTTGCTTTCCAACTTGTTCTGCCTTTGTACTCTTTGGTATTCTTGGAATATAATAGTATATCAATATACCAAGTATAGCCATCCATATTTTTGAGTATTTTGTCGGTATATTTCACGAGTAAATAACGCACAGTTTTGCTTTTAAATGTAATATAGTATATCGATAGACCAAGTATAACCTTCGGTATGTTTTTTTTTGTATATTTTTCAAACAAATAATAGAATAACGATATACCAAATATCACTTTCGGTATATTTCAGTATTTGTTCGGCATATAATTTTCATATATTTTACAAATTGTAAATTTATACTATTTTGTAATACCAAATATCGACTCAGACATATTCTTTGAATATTTCTCAAATAATACCACATTTGTGTGCTTTTATTGAAAACGCTTTGTGGGTATGCAGCTTTCTTACATGTTTTCCGTTTATTTTTCTTACATTTTCCACACATTTGACTTCCTCGCCTTACGCTGTCTTTTTCCTATTTGCTTCACATTCTTTTGCCTTTTCATGCGCCTTTTTTTTCGTGAGTGTGTTTTTTTATGTTTATTTACTTTTTGCTATTTTCTGCATGTTCCCCCTCACTCGCTACTCACTCTTTTTCTCTCTCTTTCATTTCTCTCTCTTTCTCTCTGCCGCATCCATTCATGTTAACAACAAGAAACCAGTCAGCTGGCAGCTGCCTCGGTTGCCTCTGTTGCCTCTGCATTGCGGCTAGTCAAAAAAGTCAGTTAGCAAAACATTTCCGCAATATGTGAAACCCTCGCGCATAACTCTTAAAGCGCCCCTCGCACCTCCCCTCCGCGCTGCATTAGTAATTAAGTGCTTGTGGCTAAACTGTATTAAACATGCTTAAGTGTGCAGCCAACAACAACAACAGCAACTGCAGCAACAACTTCCTTCTACCTGGCTGACTGCTGAGCTGAAAAACTAAGAAACTAAGAAACTGAGAGACTGAGAAACACTTGGCCAAGTTGTTGTTGTTGTTGTTCGTCTGCATTTAATTGCGCATGGCAGCAACACATTTGCAATTGGCCTTTTTGCATTTTAATTAAAGCAACACTAACAACAACAACAACAACTACAATGAGCTCTAAGCATGCGTTGTTGTTGTTGTTGTTGTTGCTGTTAAACGTTTATCAGCATTTTGATAATGTGCACGCTTAAATGCAGTGAGCAGCAAAAACAACAACAGCAACAACGATTGCTTCAAGCTCATTGCAGTTGTTGTTGTAAATGCAAATGCTACAATAAAGCTTGCATAACGGTAACGCGATTACTAAGTGTGTTTGTGTGTGTGTGTGTGTGTGCGTCTGCATTATCATATATAACTAAGCATTGTCTGCGATTTAACCAAAAAACAACAACAACAACACGCCAAAAAAAAACAACACAAAATATGGTGCATAAAAATGTTGATTCAAAAGAAGAAGAAGAAAATGTGAAGAGTTAAAATGTGGCAGAGAAATAAAATAGCGCACAAAAATATCAAACTATATGTTACAAAATATTTAAACAAAATAATGTTAACATACACAAGAAAAAAATGTAGAATGAATCAAAATAAATAACAAGTAGCAAGTAAGAAAGCTACAGACGAGTGTGCTCGACTGTGAGATACCCGCTACTCATTTTGAATAAAAGCAAAATATTTGCGACATTATTCTTAAGATATACCAACTGAATATACCGAACAAATACTAAAAGAATATACTACATGATATTTTATGTATTTCCTGCCGCCACAAAGTTCTAATAGCAAGTATAATAAACGGAATAATTTAAAGAAATTGGCAAACAAAAAAAAATCTTAAGACTTAAATTAAAATTATTTTTACAAAAGCATTAAAAATATTGCAACAAATTGTAATAAGAAAACATTGAAAATATAGAATAATATGTTCAGCAAAATAATGTATACAAAACATAGAACAAAACCTAGAAAAAAGCTAAAAATTCAAAGTAGTGAAACAAAAGACTTAGGCAACGAACTTGCTGCAACCACTTGTCAATTGGAAGTGTGAATTGTGCTTATCGTAAGCAATGCAATTGCAGCAGAAGTTGTTGTTGTTATTATGCGTGTTGTTGTTGTTGTTGTTGTTGTTGTCGCTGAGGCCACACGCTACGATTTTGGAAGCCAACGAAAGGTTCAAGTTAAAGTTGAAGTTGAAGGAACGCGCAAAGGCAACGCAGCCAAAGAAAAAAAAGGCCAAAAAATATCAATTTCAATTAGTGACGAAAACTGCTCAAAGCGTACGACAAGAGGAAGCAAGCGCTAAGAGCGAGAGCGAGAGAGAGAAAGAGAAAGGGAGAGAGGAGGCAAAGTGTGATGCGAGTGTCTGCTTGTCTCGCCGGATCAGCGCACAGTTCATTTGACAGCTTCGGCTAAGCTGCACGCTGAGCGAAAGAGAGAGGGAGCGAAAGAGTGAGGGAGAGAGAGAGAGAGAGAGAACGTGGAGTGTAGAATGCGACATCAGCTGAGCAGCGTCTCGAATCGAAGCCGAATTTGGCTCAATTTCAAACGCGACGGCAACGGCAATTGATCCTTCGCGAAAGGAGTGTAGCAGAGAGAGAGGGGGATAGAGAGGGGAGCACAACTGTCGCTCGCACGCGTCTCAAGTGACGCGCGAGTGTCAACCGAAAATTTAAATTATGAGCAACGAGCAACAACAACAACAACAACGACGAGTTTTGCATTCCTGCGCTTCGTTGTTGGGCTTCGATTAAGCCGTTAAAAGCAGCGTTTTGATTTTGATAAAAAAAAAAACGAATCATAAAACTTTAGCTGAAAATTAACCGTTGTCGCAGCGTGGGCTCAAAACAAAATAATAATACAAAAACTTGCCTCAAACTGTGCTAGAGAAACTGACACAAGTCTCTATCTCTTGCTCTCTCTCTCTCTATCTCTCTGTCTATTGCTCTCTCTTTCGCTCTCTGTGTGGGCTGCATTTATGGCATTATACATTTCTTTCGTTTGGCTTGTGTCTCAAATCAAAACAACAAATTTCTAGAATTGACAGCTTAGCGGGAAGTCTTCTCTCTTCTTCCTCTTCTTCTTACCCTCCATCTTCCCTTAATTTTAATTGACTTTGGCACAAGTCTCGAAACGAAATTAAAAATGCCCGTGAAATTGCTACGAAAATCATATTTATATTTTGAAACCAAAAATTAAACGCAACGAATCGATAATAAGTTGAGCTTTATTTTTATCGAGAATTGAATCGATATCATCATCAAAAAAAAAAAACTTTCTTTCTTTTAGTGATTTATTTTAATCAGCTGCTGAATTTAGCTGCCCAAGTTCGTTTCATCTATTGCATTATTCAAAAGTGTCGCCTTAAGCCGCTTATATTACAATTATTTACTTAAATGAAACTCTTAAGCTGCTAAATAAACAATTAGCTGTGTGGACAACTTTGTCGATACTTTGTATAATGCTTTCAAATTTCTGAATATTAAATATTTACAATTCATTTATTACAGCTTGCTCTGAAGGTGAATGATTACAGGGTATGTAACTTATATTTTATTAAAAGAAAATATGCTTATTTATTGTCTAAACAAATCTTTCGTGAATTTTTTTTGGAATGGAAATTAAATAAACTAAACGCTTTTAGAGATATTTAAATTTTATTTATTTCTCTAGTTGGACAAATTTAGATTTTGTTTAAAATATAAATTAAGTGAATGTATCTTTATTTTGGAAAGCTATGTAATAGAAAATTTTATAATTTACATTAATTTTATTACATTTATTATGTATATACAAATATCGAATAACACTTCTCAGCGACTATAAAAATGGAAAACGAATAGATAAAAAAATGCCTAGTTCTTAGCAAATGTAAAATTTAAAAAATTTAGAAGTAAAAGTAGAAGTAGAAGTAGAAGTAGAAGTAGAAGTAGAAGTAGAAGTAGAAGTAGAAGTAGAAGTAGAAGTAGAAGTAGAAGTAGAAGTAGAAGTAGAAGTAGAAGTAGAAGTGAGAAGTAGAAGTAGAAGTAGAAGTAGAAGTAGAAGTAGAAGTAGAAGTAGAAGTAGAAGTAGTAGTAGAAGAAGAAGTAGAAGTAGAAGTAGAAGTAGAAGTAGAAGTAGAAGCAGAAGTAGAAGCAGAAGTAGAAGTAGAAGCAGAAGTAGAAGTAGAAGTAGAAGTAGAAGTAGAAGTAGAAGTAGAGTAGAAGTAGAAGTAGAAGCAGAAGCAGAGAGCAGAAGTAGAAGCAGAAGTAGAAGCAGAAGTAGAGTAGAAGTAGAAGTAGAAGTAGAAGCAGAGTAGAAGTAGAAGCAGAAGTAGAGTAGAAGTAGAAGTAGAAGTAGAGTAGTAGTAGAAGAAGAAGTAGAAGTAGAAGTAGAAGTAGAAGTAGAAGTAGAAGTAGAAGTAGAAGTAGAAGTAGAAGTAGAAGTAGAAGTAGAAATAGAATAGAAAAATTTTCATTCATTCATTCATCGTAAGCACTGCTATTTCAATGAACACAACGGCATGTGCTACAGTGTATTTCCCTTTATGATTGTTGCTTTTCCTACAGGGTATTTGCTTGTCGTTGAACCTGATTCACAATCTATTTATACAACGATTTGCCTATCTGGCCAGACTTCCCGCCTTCTATCAGCGCTTGTCACACACAGATAAGCACAAAGCTGCTCCCAGACTTGCTCTCTCTCTCTCTCCCTCTCTCTCTCTCTCTCTCTCTCTCTCTCTCTCTCTCTCTCTCTCTCTCTCCCGCTCTCCCTCTTTTTCTCTCTTCTTTGCTGTATCTTAATTTTAATACACAACTCTCTGTTGGCATCGAAATCAATTTCCAACGCACATTTACGACTATTTAATAGTAATTTGTCATAATTTGCATAACGTTTAAAAGCGCTTAACAAATAAATAATAATAATAAAAAAAAACGAGACAGCAACAAACGATAAAAGAAAGAAACAAACATTAAAATCAATTAAAAAATGTTGCATGCTAAAAGCTGTCAACTTTTTAGTCGTCGCAAGTGGCAAGCGGCAAGAGGCAGGGGCAAGAAGGCAAGCTATATTATGTGGCACTTGGGCGTGCTGTCAAGGGTAGCGAGTCTCGGAGTTTTAGTTGTAGTTGTAATTGTGCAAATCGCTGATCGCTGATCGTTGAGCGTTGATCGCAAAATGTGTGCTTAAATAAATAATTAACATTTTCATTTAAGCATTTTTTTCGTAGTTCACTTTGCTCCGACTACACACAAACTTGCCACACAGCTGCCCCTTGCGCTGTCTCGCTCAGCTGAGCAGCAAAACAAAAGTGCCAACTGCGGCTGCCACTCGCAACAGTTTTCATTTATGTTTATGGCAGTTCCTTAAAAACTATTTGTTTTATAAAATATTTAAACATCATATTAATTATGAAGAGCTAACTTACACAAAAATAAAGTTTGAATATTTACCATAAATTAAATAGATGTAAGATTTACAAAAGGCTGCTTAAAGCTGCTTAAAACTGCCTTAAAATCTTTGGCAAATAAAATTCTAGCTAGTATAGTATTTAATTGCAGTCAACACTCAATTAAAAAGTTGTTAGCTTCGTCATTTACTATTACAATTTAAGTTGAAAATTATTCAAAATTAAATGACTTTCAAACTTACAGACTTAATTTCCTTGAAAGCTGATTGAAAAGCTGGTAGAAAGCTTCTTAAAAAACTCTACAACAGCTTACAGTACAACTTGGAAGTTTGAAAAGAAAGGAAAACTGAAAACGTTAAGGACTTTAAAACGTGTTTAAAAGCTTCTTAAAACGCTCTGCAATAGTTTACAATACCACTTGAAGTCCACAAAAAAAACGAAGGATTGGAAACTGAATTACTTCTTATTAGCTGAAAGCTTCTTAAAAAATTATGCAATGCTTTAAGATCACACCCAAACTGCTTTAAAGCTCACGCTCAATAAAACTCTGTGGCATAGCAACTCAACAAATGAAAATCAACAAATAAAACTGAACAAGTAAGAAAGCTACAGTCGAGTGAACTCGACTGTGAGATACCCGCTACCCATTTTGAATAAAAGCAATATATTTTGCGGTATTATTCTCAAAATATACCAAATATACTGCAAAAATACTAAAAATATACAAAATAGTATATGTGGTATATCGATATAGTACCGCATTCAAAATATACCATAGACGGCACAATATACCAGATTGTCAGCCAAAGCAACTCAGACCCCTAGTAAGTAGGCGTTTTTGCCCATACAAAAGTATTTCTTTAATAACTTCGACAATTTCTATTTGATCGCAACCAAATTTTCAGGGATCATAAATACTATAGTTATTACTGTATATACCAAAATTCGTAACTCTAGCTTTCAAATTACGCTTGTTATTCGATTTTTTTGATTTGCAGGGGCGGAAGTGGGCGTGGCAAAAATTTGAAACAAACTTGATCTGCGTGCAAACATAACAAATGCTGTCGAAAAAAAATTATAGCTCTATCTCTTATAGTCTCTGAGATCTAGGTGTTCATACGGACAGACGGACAGACACACAGACGGACAGACGGACATGGCTAGATCGTCTCGGCTATTGATGCTGATCAAGAATATATATACTTTATAGGGTCGGAGATGCCTCCTTCTACCTGTTACATACATTTCCTGCCGGCACAAAGTTATAATACCCTTCTACCCTATGGGTAGCGGGTATAAAAACTTGTTTTGAAAGCTTCTGAAGAAATCTAGCAACTTTAAAGCTTAAAAAATGATCAAAGCTTAGTAAATGCTTCAATTACAATTTGGAGCAAATAAATTCGTTGAACTTGACTCTCAAAAAGCTCTTCAACAGCTTACAGCACGACTTTAAGTACGAATTAATTAAATCGAATTAACTTGCTAATAACTGAAAGCTTCTTAAAAAGTTTGGCAACAGTTAAAAAGCAAAAAAATTGCAACTTACAATGTAAAGCTGTAAAACTTGATTAAAGCTCAAGCAATAAAAGACTGTAAATTCTTAAAAATAAGAAAGAAAGAAAACAAAAATAGTTGAACTGAACTCACCGCAATCGTCGCTGTCGCTGTCATCGATGGTGCTCGCCTGATCGCCGCTGATGCTGCTGCCCGTGCCCCCAAGTAGCATGCCCCCAGCACTGCCATTGTTGTTGTTGCTACCATTATTGTTGTTGTTGTTGTTGTTGTTGCTGCCACTCAGATTGTTGTTGTTGTTGCTGTTGCCCATGGAGTGGAGAATGAGGGGAGAACGCGATCGTTCATCGTGCCCCTCCATGTGGCCAGCAGCAGCCGCAGCAGCGGCAGCCGCAGCAGCAGCGGCGGCAGCAGCAGCAAGTGGCACGTTGCCGCCATGTCGATGCAGCGCCTCGATGCGTTCCCGCTCCAGCTGCAGCTGATGATGATGCGCCGCATGTGGATGCAGATGCGAATGCGGGTGCTGCGAGTGATGCCCAAGCTGCGGATGCGACGGATGCGTGTGCGGATTCAAAGCTGCCTGCTGCTGCTGCTGTTGTTGTTGTTGTTGTTGCTGTTGCAAAGAAAAAGGCAACAATTTGTAGTTGAATATATTGAAGTTCATTCAAGTAATCCCTTTAAGTCAAAGGGCTTTGCAGTCAGTGTTTTAGAAACAAGTTAGTTTTAAGTTTCAATTATATCTAACCTTTTTTAAGTAAAATAAATCAGTAAACCCTTCAAACTTCTCTTAAGATCCGCTCTCAAAGGTATTTTTAATTACATCTAAGACCGTTTTTTAACAAAATAAATAAGGAAACCCTTTATCTAATCTTCTCAGAATTGCTCTAAATTGTGCTATACAAAAAATCCTTTCGATTCCAGCTTTTCACACAAGTAAATTTTGCTTCTCAAGTTAACTTATTGTTGCTTAAACTGAAGAAAAAGACCAAGTTTCAAAATCAAAAACATTCGTATTAAATATTGTGTGCTTGAAATAATACTACCGTAAAAACAAATTCTTAAAATTAAGAACAATAGAGTACAAAATTATACATTTTCGAAATTAGATCAAAAATTCTAGATTTAGGCTACCAAATTCTGTAATTCTGTATTATATTTACATAAGTGTTTTCGTTCATATGAAAACTATAGCTTTATGTGAAATAAATTCAATTATTAAATGAGGCAGCTGATTAAACGTTTTTAATAATAATTCATATATGTAGCTTTAGTGATGACCCACGTTCGCAACTGATTTCAATACAAATCGTTAAAGATTAAATTATAAAAGCTAACAGAAAATAATATAATAATAAATATAATAATGTAATAAAGAATTCGTTTGCGCTTTTGACTTTCTATAATTAACTTATCGAATTAAAAAAAAAACTTGACAAATTTGTATTATTCAATTCTCTGAGTCAAAAAAAAATAATTTACAAATTTGTATTGATATTAATAAAAAGCTGTTTGTTTCAATTCTTTACAAGCGAATCAGAGTTCAATTCGTTTTCCAAAAATCTTAAAGCAACCATTAAACGAATTCAAGCCAAACAAAACGATTTCTTGTCTATCCTAATATGATAGATAAAAGTAAATACAGTTTTTGAAAAGAAAAAAAGTCTAAACTTAAACTACATTCTGAATACAAATTTTAATTACTTTTGCTGTGAAATTTCACTATTTCATCTAAAACAGAACTTGATTTCGAGATTCAAACAAACTCAAGAAATATTTTAAAAACAATTTAAATCAAAGTAAAACAATAAACTCATAACTCAGTATTATATAAAGTAAATGTTTTCGATTAGAAAGAAAATCAAAATCAAGAAAACAATTTCATTTTCATTAATCTCCAAAAATACATTCCAAGCACACAATAAACTTATCAATTAAAGTTATGACAAATTCTTGAGGAAACTTTAAGCAGCTTTAAGCTATGCACTACAACTTTTTCAAGCTTTTGCTATAAAAAAAAGGTCTAAGGAAAGGGATAAGGGAATGTTATCTTATATTCTCACGCTTTTCTTATTTCCTTCTTGCAAAATCTATCTTTATCTTTATCATAATTATTCAAATAAAGTGTTCCATAAAAATGCTCTTGTTGAGCAAAAGGTAAAACCTTTAAAAAATGTATTTAACAAAAAAATATGAAATGCAATTTCTTTTTATTTTGTTTACAGATTAAAGCCTGAGGTCTATAATATTATTATAGAAGTTTAGCAGTGTTGTGAAATGAAATGAAAATTGCCTAACAACAGACAAAATGTGAACTATTCAAAATGAATTAACTAAAGTGTTCTATATTGATTTGATTGAATCGAGTTTTTTAGCCGCTATCTTGAGAACAATCTTCAACTAGTGTTTTCTAACAACACTGCAGCTGTGCAGTGTTGGGCAACACACTTACTGTGCTCCACGCAGCGGCAGCTGTGGCGCCGTGCAACTCCTTCCCCAGCGACGTTGGCGGCGGCGGCGGCGGCGAAGCGTCGCGACTCGACGCCTGACGCCCAAAGCGTTGCAGATGATGTGGATGTTGTTGTTGTTGTTGTTGTTGCTGTTGCAACACGGCGTAATGGCTGGCTGGCGGAAAGTGCGCCAACAACGGTGCCACATGATGATATTCACGCTCACGCTCTCGCTCGCGTTCGCGCTCTCTTTCTCGCTCACGCTCAAAGCGAAGCAGTTGTTGTTGCTGTGCCAAATAATGTTGAAGTGCCGCTTGTTGTTGTTGTTGTGCGTGTTGTTGCTGCTGTTGTTGTTGTTGTTGTGGATGCTGTGTGGGATCACGGGACGTGGGCGAGGGCGCATAACAATCCTCGGGCGGACTGGCGGATTGTCGTCCCGCCGAAGCAGCAGCGGCCATCGCAGCGGCAGCGGCAGCAGCAGCGGCGGCGGCGGCAGCGCTGCCGGCCAAAATGTCGGTGATCATGAAGCGGGAGCGCGGCGCCTGCGTCGCCGTTGGCGATGGCGATGGCGTCAAGCTGCCCGGAGTGTCCCCAACGGCGGCCGTAGTTGTGGACATTTCCGGTGGCATTGTGGTCATGTGGTTGCCCAAATGCTTTGAAGATCTCTCCCGCTCTCTGTGTCTCTCTCTCTCTCTTTCACTCACACACACTCACTGCACTGTATTCGTTTTTTGCTGGTTGTTTGCCGACGGCACAAAAAATTAAACAAAACCGAAACGAAAGACCAGTAAAAAAAAATTGAGTAACAACAATTTGTAGAATGGAATCGTTTGCAATTGGCAAAATTGAAATGCAGCAGCTGCTGCTTCTTCTTCTTCTTCTAGTTCACACGCGCTTTATTCTTATTGTTGTCTTGTTTATCGTTATTATTGTTGTTGTTGCTATTGTTGTAGTCGACGAGCCGAGCTCAACAAAAGCCGTGAGACAACCGCTCGCCTTTGGCTTTCAACCGAAACTGAACTGAACAGCGAAAAACGTTTCAAGCTGCTGCTGCTGCTGATGTTGCTTTAGCTGCTTCCTCTTCTTCTTCTCTTTTCACTAACTGTTAACGGCCAAGTCCACGCACCTGTCGTCATCTCGCTCACACACACACCCGCAACTCTCAGGCAGCGTGGTGAGTTTGTCATCGTCGTCGTCGTCGTTGTTGTTGTTGTTGTTGCTGCAGCCATCTATTGGCTGCATTTATTGGTCGTAATTGGCAGCAATTGACATTCATTAGGTTTCAATCAGCCAGCGTTCTCACTCACTCACTCACTTGCCTCTCTCCCTCTCTCTCTCTCTCTCTCTCTCTCGCTCGCTCTCTCTTCCTCGCCCTCTCGTGTGTGTGTTGTGTGGTGAGTTTCGCTGCAATGGCCGCAACAGCTTCGCTTTGCCATAAACCCCTTTGTTATGGCAACGCTGTTTTTATGGCGCTGCCGACGTCGCGATGTTCGGATGCTGCAACCCTGCAGGGCCGCAGCAGCAACAGCCAGCAGCCAGCAGCATCTGCAAGCTCCGCCCATTGAAACTGGTTAGCACCGGAGCACACACACACACACACACGCGCGCATACTCATGCACACACTCACTCGCTTTGCAGAGAGTCAAACTTGAGCGCTCTCTTATGCTAGCGCTGGCTCGCTCTAACGCATGCCAAGCGCAGACCATGCACACTTTGCTCTCTTTGCTTTGTGCGCGCGTTCTCTCGCCGCCGGTGTACGTGTGTGTGCGCGAGTGTGTGTTTGTGTTTGTGTGCTGGGTATCTTTTGTTATTTTTGCGCTTGTTAACACTTTTTGTTTGGCATTTAAACAGTAAATTGGCAGCAGTTAAATGATGCCCGCTCTCTGAGGCGTTCGTGCTCTCTCTCACTCTCTCCCGCTCACACTAGTTGGCTGTTGCGTGCGCTCTCTCTCTCGCTCGCTCACTCGCTTGTATGCATTTGTATTTGTACACGTATTTGTATGTAGTTTTTGTTTGTTGTTGTTTAGTATCGATGTCAATTTGCTGCCTAATGTGCAAGTGAATGACTTTGGCAGCGTGCTAGAGGAGAGGGGCGAGTGTGGGGAAGGGGTTGGGGAATGGACGGCGGGGTTGCCTACGCGCACATAATATAATAGTGTAGACAGCAGGTGGGAGAGGAAGGTAGGGAAACACTTGGGGCGGATGCTGCGACTACTTTCGTTGTTGTTGTTCTTGTTTTTGTTTGTTGCAGTTGCTTTGTTTGTGTGTCGACACACACACACACACACATACACGCATGTGCTTGGACATGTGCTTATGTAGTTACATACTTTCAAAAATGGCTTCATTACAAATGACAGCAATTAGCTTTGTTGTTGTTGCTGTTGTTGTTGTTGCTTCTCCACTACATCTTATTATACTCAGCTCTCTGCATATGTGTGAGTGTACTTACTGTATGTATGTGTGTGTGTGCTGAGCAATGGCTGTCTGCAAGGTTTTTGTTGTTTCTGCTGCTCAAGCAAAATGGAATGGAAATAATGAGTGTACAAAAGCAGCCAATAAGAAATATATGTAAATATCTTATACATTCGGGAATAGAACGATTTTAGCCATTATTTTTATATATTATTTCTATATGCTTCCAATTTTAAAACATTTTTGAGTCAAGTCAAAGTTTACATTACTATAATTTTGTGTTCCATTTGGTTACAATTTTGAAACATTTTAAAGAAAAGTTGAAGATCACAAATAAAAACATTCTGAAATTTGAGACACTCAGAAATTTAATGAAATAAATGTATGTAATTGGAGTACAAATTTATGGTTTCTTGTATTTATTCTAGATACAAAATACATTATTCATTACATTATTAATTATTTTCGTTAGCTAATTTGTTTGATTAATATTGATTTTACATTTACAACTATTTTTATTTTAATAC
This sequence comes from Drosophila pallidifrons, assembly GCA_023558445.1. Taxonomy (NCBI): domain Eukaryota; kingdom Metazoa; phylum Arthropoda; class Insecta; order Diptera; family Drosophilidae; genus Drosophila; species Drosophila pallidifrons. The sequence goes on along the minus strand of CM042351.1, from coordinate 27,773,186 downwards.
GTTTCTTATTATGTGCTTAAAGGTCCATCTTTGGGGGTAATTCAAATTTGATATTGTCGATGTGTGAACAGAAGACAGATTCGATTTTATTATATAACATATATTTCTGGCATAATATACTTAAATTATTTTTGAACAAAAATTTATTTTTGAATTTAGACTGTTTTTCCATTGTTGTTCTTTTTTTTTTTTTTGAGAAATATGAATAAGTTAAATATTAAGATAAATTAATAGAGCTTAGAATGGAAGAAAAATCAACGTTGTGACCCATGTTAATATTGTGTATTCTAATAAATATTATATTTTCAACCAGTGAAACGTAATAATAATTACTTGATATTTAGCTAGAATTTTAAAGTTTTTTCTTGTGGATATTTATTTGATGGAATTAAGTATTTAAATGACTGAAGAAGACGAAGAAGAAGAAGAAATTGTTTGTTGATTAAAACCATAAAAGTAATTATCTTATTTAAAGTGAAAAACATATTGCAAAGCCTTGTTTTATTTTGAATAAAAATGAATACTTTTTCAGCTCTTGATTGGCGCTTAAATTTATAGCTAAGAACGATTTTAAAGTTGTTTTTTCTGTTTTAAAATAATTACTTATATGATAATTCAAAAATTGCTGTTAACAAAAAATATGTCAAAAATGTTCGGAGATTCTTCTTCATTTTTCGTGGCCGCCATTTTGTGGCTGTCTCTGTCAATCTGCAGCTAACGGGAGTTGCTGGTTGCTCTTCCCCTCCTCCTCCTCCTCCTCCCCTTTCCGTTTTGCTCTCATCCAAGTGTGATTCATTAAAAACAAAAAAAAAAAGGGAATGAGAATGAGTAAAAAGAAAATTTACACAAATTATTGAAAAAGACATTAAAAGTGACATACACACATGAGTTAAGTGTGTGTGTGTGTGTGTGGTCAGTGATTGCTTGTGCTCATTAGCAAAGCGAGACAGCAAGAGTGTGGGAAGGAGGGGCAAAGTGCGGGCGGGGGTTGCTGCTTGGTTAGTTGTGTGTAAATTTCACACTTCTGTTGGCCAACTTATTTTAATTAGGCACTTGCCACTTGCTCCAAGTGTGGGAGAGGAGAGTGAGGTGGAGGGGGGTGGGTGTAGGTGGAGGGAAGGGGGTGGTATCAGAGACTGGGTGAAAGCATTATAGAGCCATTTGCCAGCCACCCGCGCGCCCTCTGTTGACAAACCCCTCGGGGATGCGCTTCACTTAAGTGGTTTTGGCAAGGAAGGCGAAAAGGGACGCAATGACGCTTTGAAGGTGTCGTAATTGCACTCAGCTCATTCAGATGCTTGCCAGATAAAGGCAGAGACACAGAGAGATAACAAGTGTGAAGGCGGAGAAGGAGTTGGAGAAGGAGACGGAGACGGAGACGTAGATGGAGAAGCGGAGTAAAGGGGAAACGCTTCAACGCAAACAAATTAAAAAGCACTTAACAGATGAGCAGCTGAGTTGCGAATCGAGCAGCTTCTTCACTCTTCGTTCTTCGTCTCATTCTCATTCAAGGAGCTCTTCCTTTGCTTTTACTCTTTCTCTGTCTTTGCCTCTGTCTCATTTACGACTTCCGTTTCACATTCTCTTTAGCTTTAACCTCTATTGTCCCACCGCTCTAGAACTGTTTCGGGTTCAACTTTACCGAAACACATTTCTTAATTTTCTTTCCACTTTTTTTAATAGTTTTGTTTTTTAGTTTGACAAAATGTCATACAGTCTTATTATTAAATTTGTTTTTACGGCTTTAGTAATAGGAGCTTAAAAAAATGTTAAAATCAACACTTTTTATTTCGGTCCTTAACGATGTATGTAAACTTTCTTTGCCTTTTCTGCATCATCTACCACTGCATGTTTCCTTCTTTCTCTTTCTCCCACTTTTGCACTTCTACATTTGACTCCTCATTTGCTTCTTCTATTATACCTCGACTTTATGCTTCTTCGTTCCTTTCTTTCATTCCTCTCCTTCATTCCTCATTCCTTTTCTCCCTTTTCTTCTTGTCTTTTTCTTCCTCCATTCCTGTATCTTCCGTTTCTCTCTTTCCCCCATTTTTGTGTCTTCCTCGTCTTTCTTCTCTTTGTCCTATTCTTTCCTTTTCTTATATTTCTCTTTTTCTTCTCCTATTTACTTGTCTTTCTATTCTCTTTTTCTCTTTATCCCCTTCATTTCCTATTGCCCCTAGTGGGTCTTCATTCTGTTCTGCCTTGAGGCACTACTTCGTGTACTTCTCCTTCCTTCGCTTCTTTCTTCGTCTCCCTTTTCTCCTTCCTTCATTTCCTTCTTCCCTTACATCCTCTTTGTTTATCCCCCTTACTTCCTTTCCCTATTCTTCTTCCTTCACTTCTTTCTTCCCTTACCTTCTATCTCTTTTCTCATTTCTCCTTTCTTCGCTTCTTTCTTCCCTTACGTCCATTTCACTTTTCTCATTCCTTCGCTGCTTTCTTCCCTAACCCCCTCTCCCTTATCTCCTTCTTTCGCTTCTTCCCTTACCTCCTCATCCTTTTCTACTTCCTTTGTTACATTCTTCCCTTATCTTCTTCCTTCGTTTCTTTCTCTTACCACCACTCTATTTTCTTCCTCCTTCGGTTCTTTTTACCTTCTTTCGCTTCTTTCGCTTTATCCCTTACCTCCTCTCCCTTTTTTCCTTCCTTCGTTACATTCTTCACTTACCTCCTATCCCTGTTTTCTTCTTCCTTTGCTTCTTTCTTGCCTAATTCCCTTTCCCTTTTCTTCTTCCTTCGCTTCTTTCTTTCCTAACCTCCTCTCCTCTCTCCCTTTTCTCCTTCTTTCGCTTCTTCCCTTACCTCCTCCCTCTTTTCTTCTTCCTTCGCTTCTTTCTCTTACCTCCACTCTATTTTCTTCCTCCTTCGCTTCTTTTTACCTTCTTTCGCTTCTTTCGCTTTATCCCTTACCTCCTCTCCCTTTTTTCCTTCCTTCGTTACATTCTTCACTTACCTCCTATCCCTGTTTTCTTCTTCCTTTGCTTCTTTCTTGCCTAATTCCCTTTTCTTCTTCCTTCGCTTCTTTCTTTCCTAACCTCCTCTCCTCTCTCCCTTTTCTCCTTCTTTCGCTTCTTCCCTTACCTCCTCCCTCTTTTCTTCTTCCTTCGCTTCTTTCTCTTACCTCCACTCTATTTTCTTCCTCCTTCGCTGCTTTCTTTCCTAACCTCCTCTCCCTTTTCTCCTTCTTTCGCTTCTTCCCTTACCTCCTCCCTCTTTTCTACTTCCTTCGTTACTTTCTTCACTTACCTCCTCTCCCTTTTTTCTTTTTTCTTCCCTTATTTCCTTTCCCTTTTCTTCTTCCTTCGCTTCTTTCTTTCCTAACCTCCTCTCCTCTCTCCCTTTTCTCCTTCTTTCGCTTCTTCCCTTACCTCCACTCCCTTTTCTACTTCCCCTCACTACCAATCTTCTCCGCCCTACGCCTGCTACTTCGATTCCCTTCCTCCCAACCCTCTCTTGCTCTATCAACTCCTCAGCCCACTCAGCTTCCTCACTATCGACAGCCTTGTCCAGGCGCCACTCTGCTCAGCGTCATCTTGTTCGTCTTGGTGATTGCGTGAGCTGTGCCTCGCCCAAACATCATTTATGTAGATCTCTGTCAACGCCGCGAGCAGCGGAGCAGTGATCCGCGATCAGCTTCTCGCTTTGAGCTCGTAAATTTCTCGAGACGTTGTCTTCAGTTTTTTTTGCTTTTTTGGCGTGGCGTGTGGCGTCAGTCAAACCCAATTCAAATTGCCCACGTTAACATCCTGTTGGCGGCTCTGTTTGGTGATCTCTACACTTCACTCGCCGCTCTCCACGCCTCTCTCCTCGATTCTCAACTCGCTTCTTAATTGAGGTTTAACACAACATTTACCGCTTTTCGCTAATCGCCTTGAAGCCGCCGCCGACGACGACGACGACGATTGGGGTGTGTCTCTCTCTCTCTCTCTCTCTCTCTCTCTCTCTCTCTCCAGACTCCGAATCGGACTCAAACTGCGTCTCAGCTTAGCTGAGCTCTAGCTCTGTCCTCTGCTTTCCTCCTCCTCCCTCTCCTTGACCCTAGAGCGCCTTCTACGTGATTTCATTCATAAAAATCGCGCTCTCGCTCCCTGCGCTTTCCTGTTTTTGTTTTGGATTTCGGCTTAATAACAACACGTCATGTCATTTCATTTGTTGGCCAGGCTCGTCGCAGACACCTCCGCGCTCCCCCTTCCCACTCTCTGCTCCACTCTCCGCTTCTCTTGACCCATTGAGAATTGTTCATCACGCAATGTCGCGTCCAAAATATTTTTAAGCACTCACGCGGCTCTTTTCATCAGCTCTTTGTTTTTGTTTTTCTTATTATTATTTTTGTTGGTGTCTCCCTCTCACTTACTCCTCTCTCTCTCTCCCTCAATCGGTTCCATTCAATTTATATTAAATAATATTGACGTTTGCCCATTATTGACCCTCGTTAGAAGCAAACGCACCGCATCAAAATTTATGAATTTCTTAACCATTTCTGATTGTTTTGTTGCCCATTTTTTCGATTTCGATTTCGTTTCCCTCCGATTGCACGTCTCTTAATTGTTTCGAATTGTAACTATTCGATCAAATAATTATGCGTCGTTTTTCTTTTATTTAACTTATTGCATTCCAATTGATTTTCATTATCTTCATTCAACTTAATCAAACTCAACATTTTAGCAACTTATATTTTGCTTGATTATGTAAAAGTTTTAAAAAATATACTTTCTTGATTTATATTATAAAATAAGTTTATTTTTCCAACAACTTTAATTGTACATAAAATATAATTATTTATTTTTAAAATTTGTCACGAATATTTAATTGTATACATAATATTAATAATTGAACCGAATACAAAACTATATAACACCAATATAAAATTAATCAAAGATTCCCTGACATAAATTGATTAGTATGGAAAAGTTTTTAAATCTAAATCTTTGTACTAAGAATTGTCGTCTAAATTGTGCGTCAAGAACATTAGAATCTTAAGGTTAGAAAACACATCTTGATTTCAAAAACATTTGATATTAGAGTAAGTTTATATTATAAAGGGGAACAAATCTAAGAATTTTAGGATTCAAATTATAGAAACTGGTATTTTTTTAGTGATCCAATTTAACAAATGATACAAAAAGATATTACAGCAAACATGAGCAATATACCTAATATCTTTAACATATGAAAAATATAAAATTATTAAAAAAAAATATAAACAAATATTATATTTTTAATTTCTATTTATTCGTTAACCACAATTTATAGAAAATATTTGAGCTACTTAAATATAAGTTAGATTACTACAAAAAAATGAATTTTTTTATCTTCTTTAATTTATTTTCGATTTTCAAGAAATTATTGATTATTTCAAGAAATTCAATTATTAATATAATTTTATTATTATTAATCGCTTGACTTGGAAATTGAATATAATGTAATATTTTATTATATTGAAAAATGAAGAAATGAAATCGAAACATAATTAATGCTGTTAGTAAGTAACGTAATAATTGTAATAACAGTTAATTAAATAACTGACATAAAACGCATATTAAATAGCCGTAAGCTCAAACTTTGACTGCGATTTGAGGTTGAAAATCGAAGAAAATGTCAGCATTGATTTCCTTTCTTTTCTGTTTTGTTGTGGGGTAAATTATTTATGCACACGTTGGGGGCGATTCGATTGTGCGTTATCGCCAGTTATATATCACGATGACAAAACAAAGAGCGCGCAACCAACAAAGGCGAAGACAAAATCGTACAAACCTTCACGACCAGAAAGACAAAAAAAATAAAAATAAAGGCAAAGCAAAGTTAACTCTTTGTTTAACTCTTCTCGCCTCTATTAACCAAATGGGCTGTGACCAATGACAGCGACAAACAAACGACGAAGACAACTTGAATCCAGGCGATAAATGTAGCAAGTTGTATGCTAATTTCATTAGCACTACATATATACATACTACAATATATATGTATATGCACATTTGTATGTATCTGTTTAGTATAAAAAGTGAATCGATGCGTTGGACAAGCTCAACAAATAGAAATCAAATTAAATCAATTTAAATATGGCATAAAATAAAAGTACAAAATCATGTTAAGACTAAAAGGCAGCGCACAACAGCAACAACAACAACAACAACTTGTCTTTGGGGAGTGTGCTCGACGGCAAAATACCCGGCAGTACTTTCCAGTTTTCTTTTTAATCTACAGAGCACAAAACAGACGCTCAGAAAACCTTCTTTAAATCAATCATAGCTCCAAATATAGTGCTAATTCAGAACTATAAGAATAAGAAGAGAATTATCCATATATACATACATATATACTTATTATAAACCAATTCTATCGTACAAAAGAAACTGTATGTTATGATTATTTAGTTTTGACGAAAATTGGAAAGCTTATTTGAAATTATAACGACAAAACGTTGATGACTTTTGTGTAGCCTATATTCAAACAGTTTCTATGGCAGCTACATACATAGAATACATAGTAGTCCAATTGAACAAGTTCTCATCATATGTTATGTTATAACTACTAAAGAAATAAGGCTTTAAACCGAATTTCATAAACATAATTGCTAAATTGTAAGTGCAGTTTCTATACAATCCATTGGACGGACGGCCAGACGGTCAGATATTCTCCCAAGAAAAAAAAGCAACTCGCCGCCAATTTTCAATAAAATCATATTCTAAAAATATACCAATTTAAAATACTGAAAAAAATACTAAAAAAAACATACCGAATATAAAAATAAGTGAGAAAACTATCTGCTATCCTTTTTTGATAAGACAAAATTATAAAAATATTTCAAATGAATATACCGAAAAAATACTATAATATACCAAAAATGAATAATAAATGAATACCCAATTTCGATAAAACCAAATTATTATATATACCGAATTGATATCCCAAAAAAAATACTAAAATATACCAACAAGAAAAACAAGTAAAAAGACTTTCTGTTACTCATTTTCAATAAAACTTAATACTAAAATATATACCAAATTAATATACAGAAAATATAATAAAATTATACCAAAAGCTATATTTGATATATTAATATAGAACTACATACATTCCAAATAAGATATAGAGTAAAAAATATACCAGATTGCCCGTTTTCTTTATACATAATTGTTTATCAAATCACTTATACAATTTATATGATATTTGATAATATTAACTTGACTCATTCAGACGACACTTTTCTTAATTCTCACCAAACGAAAGCCACTCGTTGTTGGTGTAATTACCGGGTATGAGCGAGCAGACTACAAATGGAGACTGAGCACATATAACAGAACTCTGTTAATCTACATTTGATCTCTCCACGCCCGCTCTCCGCCTCCGCCTCCATCTCTCCCTCTTCGTTTTTCTCTTAGTGGGTTTTTGTCTAGCGATAAGTTTGTTAAGCGTATCGAATTCAAATTGAATCGAGTTTATATTTATCGCAGCATTAAATAGCGCTGCAATCGCACAATTTGTGAAATTAATTTACAGCTAAACTTGAAGTAGAAGTCGAAATTGAAGCTGAAATTGAAGTCGTGAGAGCGTCGAGAATTGCACTTTAAAATGCGCATAAAACGCGTCAGTTCGGTGCTAATTATGGCCAAAAGAACCGCACACACACACACACATACACAGAAACTCTTGTTAGCCACCCACTAAAATGAGTTGATTGTCACATGCGAGAGATAAGTTAAAAGCGCAACTCGCTCGTTTGGTAGAGGCGGGGAGTGGGGAAAGGGGAAAGGCGGGGCATAAATCGCAGACACTCGCATCAAAATCTTATCGCCAGAACACATCAAAAGTCAAAGTTTTTGCTTAACAGCAACGACAACAGCAACAGCAACAATAACATTAACAACAACAACAACAAAAATCGCGAATCGACAATATTTTTCATGCTAAGAGACTTTTAAGCTGTCAACGACGGCGCTCATAAAAATCGACCACCGAACTGGACAGTTGGACAGTTGGACAACTGCCACATGCCACATGCTGCATGCCACAGTCAGAGTCAGAGTCAGATTCGAAGCATGCAACAGCGTCAAACTGTCTGCCATTGTTTCATGCATTTAATGTGCCCCAACTTCGATTCCTATTCCGAGGGAAGCATGTCAAAAGATCAGTTGCATGCCACAAAATGGAATGTCCTGCTGCGGGCGCGACACACAATTATTTACTAGCGTTTATCGCGAATTGTCTATAATACTTATTTCCATATTTGTTGTTAAATAATTGCATTTATGATTAAGAAAATATGAAAGTATTTGACTTAAATCAATAAAAGTCAGAATAATATTATAAATAGTTGGTATATTGATGTTGTACTATATTCTGCTGACAATCTGGTATGTTTTTATAATCCATGGTATAAAATTTGGTATATTTTGTGTATTGTCTGGAATACTTATTTCCATATTTGTTGTTAAATAATTGCATTTATGATTAAGAAAATATGAAAGTATTTAACCCAAATCAATAAAATTCAAAATAATATTAGAAATAGTTGGTATATTGATGTTGTACTATATTCTGCTGACAATCTGGAATATTTTTTAACCCATTGTATAAAATTTGGTATATTTTTATAATCTATAGTATAAAAATATACCAGATTGTCAGCAGAAGCAACTAAGACTCGAAAGCAGTAGGTATTTTTGTGCTGTTCAACTTTGTATAGCCGAAAATCATTAAGTTGAAGGGTATTATAACTTATAAATTGATTCCGACAGAACTTGTAATATTTCCAGGCAGATCAAGTTTATTTCAAATTTTTGCCACGCCAAATTCCACCCTAGAAAATTGATACAAATCGAATAATAAGCGTAATTTTAAGTTTTTAGTTTTTATGATTCATAAAAATTTGGTAGTGATCTATATTCTATAATTTAGAAGTTATCAAAGAAATACTTTTATAGGGGCAAAAACGCCTGCTTACTACGAGTCTTAGATTTTTTTTGGCTGACAATCGGTGTATTTTGCACTCTATGGTATATTTTGAATGTAGTACTTTATCAATATACCAAAAATAGCTGTCTATTAATTTGGTATATTTAAAATAAGCTTTTGTTCAAAATGGATAGCGGGTATCTCACAGCAAGCACACTTCACTGGTGCCTTACCTTAGATGTTCAATCTGTAATTCTTGCTTCGAGAATTTTTCTATTAGGTAGACAGATTTTAAAGATTAAGATTTTGCATTATAGAACTTTTCTACCTAAAATTTGAGAATGTGTGTTGTTTGACTTAAATGCGAGATCGCGGTATTAAAGTCAGACGGACACATAGTTTAGTTGATATATTTATATAGTATAATATTATATGTATTTATACAAGTATATACTGAATATAATATATGTGCTATAGATATATACTACTATATACTAAACATACTGAATATACTAGTATTTACTGTATATACTATATATTTATACTACTATATACAGTATTTATAGTACATATATAATATTATTAGATAAATAGAGATTTCAACTGTTGCATGCCGCATCAATAACTTATCACGCTGCTTTTGAGCTTAGTCAACGAGTGCGACTTGTTTTCGTTGCTCTAATTGGACTTGAATAGGACTGCAGCAGCAGTCCATGCCACGCCCACATTATTACAGCCCCCTTCCAAGTGATGTTGATAAGAGAACGAGGCGAAGCGAAGCGAAGTGAACAAACAAATCAACAGTTATTGGCCATGTAACAAGTTGCTATCAACACGTGCCTACAAATCTCCATGTGTGTGTTAGTGAGTGTGTGTGTGTATGTGTGTGTGTGTGTGTCTGTGTGTGTGTGTCTGTGTGTGTGTGTCTGTGTGTGTGTGTGTGTGTGTGTGTGTGCGTGTGTAAAAGATGCTGACAATTGGCAATTGCTGCTTGTAATTCCCAATCTATGAATAACAAATAGGCAAGCGTCAGACGTCTGACGACGACGCCAAACCCCCAAGCAAACTAACGAATAAAGGGCAAGAAGGCGGAATACACACACACACACATAGAAGGTGGGTGAAGGGAAAGTGGGAGGGAAGGGGAAACGGGGCCAAAAGATGCGCTTGACTGTTGTTTGCTGCTGCTGCTGCTGCTGGAAAATCAAATCATAATCTGAATTTTAAAGCAAAGCACAAGCAGTTGCTGTTGTTATACCCGGTAGACACCGCGTTGAAGGGTAGCATAAGTTAGTGTCAACTAGAAACATATGTGATAGTTAACTGCACTTTTATTAAACAACAGCCAAAGTGTCCATATCTAATTGTCTGTCCGAACGCTCATCTAAACACCTAAATAACAGTTTCTATCAATGCTTATTTCAACACAACTGAAATTCATTTTCCACCAAGAAACAACTTAAATTACAAAGTTTAAGGCCTAAATGCTTTTTGGCACATATAATTAGTAAATGTTTTTTGTACATAATTAACAAATATAGCGTTCCAATAATAGACTTGGAATTTATTCAGAAAAAATTATTTTATGATTCAGTATTATTATGATTACAATTAAGTATTATAAATTTAATATTAATAATGCTTAACATTTTATTGAATTACTTGACTCACTATTAAAAAATCCAACAGCAACGTTTCGAATTTCAAAAATTGCAGCAAAAAAAACTTTTCAGTTCAATCAAAAAGAATATAGAAAAGAATGTTATTTTTCAATTTTAGTAGATTACAAAAAATTTGTTTATTTTCTAACTAAAAAGTTGAACTACACAGAAAACAAAATTCTAAAATCCAGATTTTAGTCTCGATACTAAAATGTTGGTCTAAAAAGTGCGTCGAGAACATGAAAATCTTAAAGCTATGATAAAACACACATCTTAACTTCAAGAACATTTAATATGAGACCCAAGTTCTTATGATCAAAAATACTTTAACCTAGATAAAGACTTTATTGAAATTTCAATGGATTACCGAATTTTGTAAACTAAAACTAGAATTTTTGGTCTTATTTTGAAAAGTTTACTAATGTTTTTGGTTTTAAGAATTTGTATTAAAGTGGTTTCATTTCAAAAACACAATTTTTAAGACGAATGTTTTTTGTTTGGAAACTTGGTATACGTATAAAAATGCTTTATTATTTACAAATTGAATAATATATTTATTTATTTACTTTTTGAATTAATTCTACTTATATTTTGTATATTCTTTCAGATTAAACATTTGTCAAATGACTTTAATCTCTGTTAATTTTCAGGTAGTTTAATTAAATTTTTAGGCTTTGCTTTAAAGTACCAATTGCTTTCCAAGTTTAGCGATCAGTATTAAATTAAATACTTTTTAATTTAATGCAATCAGTTCTTTGTTTAACCGAGAGATAGCTCAAATCGGAAGACGTTACAAAATGTCTTCAAAAATTTCCCAATCAGAATAAAATGCTTTGGTGACACTTAATTTCATTTGTTGATGATTAGCGGGTATTTAGTAGTCGGTGCATTTGTTGGCAGCTTTCTAGTGTGTTGTTTACGCTGCGCTTGTTGTTATCCTTGTTGATATTGCAGCGATTGTTGTTGCTCCCATCGTCGTTTTTGTTGTTGTTGTTGTTGTTGTTCGAATAGGCAAATGCAATTTTACAACGTTGTTACATGAAACGTTTGACAGCCTTGTTCTCATTGGGCGCAGAAGAACGGAAGCGGAAATGGAGAGAGTGGAGAATGGAAATGGAAATGGCGTCGACTTCGTTGTCGGCGAAAATGAGATGGCATGCATTATGCGATATATATCTATGTGTGTTTGTGTTTGTGTTTGTGTGTGTGGGTGTATGCGTATATGGGGGATTACGCTTTGACGCCTTTTGATTTGATTGTCTATGACATCGAGTCCTTCCATCCCCCTCCCTCGAGAGTCCTCCTTCGTCCCCTTCCACCCACCGCACCTCATCGACATGTGCGCCATTTGTAATTCAAGTCAAAAGGCAAACAACGTTGCTGTTGTGGAGGAAGACTCTACGGAATATAATTTCTTTTCCGTTTCAATGCATTTCATTTCCGTGCCCTACGCACGAATTCACACATCTATAGCATATTGTATATACATATATATATATATATATATATATATATATATATATATGTGTGTGTGTGTTTTGCATTTTTGACTCGATTATAATTTTTCATGCAAAAGAGCAACAGCAGGAGAGCGGCGAAAGGGGCGTGGTCTGGCAGTCAACATAAGTAACGGCACTTGTAATCTGATTGCATAACGTGATCAAATTAAAATGCATGCAAGTATTCATATTTGCCATGAATACACTCACAAACACTCACACTCTGTTTTTACTTGCTTATTTCGGATGTGTAATTTCTGGGAAATTGGAAAATTCAGTCAACTGGCAGGAGATACTCACACATACATACATATGTTGTTTCCATCTTTAATTATTTCAGTGCAATCATCAAAAGTGAGGTTAAGTTGAATAGGCAAAGTGTCCGAGGCGGCAAGTCATTAAAAATAGTATGACAAATATGAACTTCAACAGTTTATTTTGCATGAAAGTAGAATAATATAGAATCCATTTTCCAAAAGTGAGGTTAAGTTGAGGCGATATTTGTCCAAACTCTAGAGTTAAACTGTGTTAAATTCTTATAACATATCTAAATCTACTACAAAGCAAAGTTACAAACTACAAAAGCGAGCCATTGTACGCCTATTCCATAAAATTCTATGTAATTTGAGGTTAAGTTAAAGCAATAAAACTATTAGAAATAACTACAGTGTAATTGGGTTACAAATACGAACGGGACACTGCAAAGTGAGATTAAAAAGAAGCCCCTCCTATATAATTTGCATGATTTTACAGACTTCACTTATTTGCATGCAAATAAAACCATATAGAATCCATTTCCTAAAGTGAGGTTAAGTTGAAGCAACAAACTCTAGGGTAAAACTATGTTAAACTTTTATAGCATAACCAAATCCATCGCAGAGCGAAAGCTAATTTATGGAATCCTTTGTAAGTTGAGGTTAACTTGAAGCGATATTTGACAAAACTATAGAACAAATGAAATGCATCAGCTGTAGCAAAATTGGGTTCGAATTCTAAAGTGTCATTAAATATATGGAACTCAACTATTCGTTTACATGCAAGTAAAACCATATTAAAAGCATTTTTCAAAAGTGGGGTTAAGTTGAAGCGACAAACTCTTAGAGTAAAATTGTGTTAAACTTGTATACAAAGCATAGCTAAATCCATAGTAGTGTGGAGCTACAAACTATATAACCGAACCGTTGTAAGCCCAATTTATGAAATATAGCAACAGCTGTAGCGTTATTGGGTTATTATTCTAAAGTGGAGCTGCAAAGTGAGGTTAAAAAGAAGCTTCTCAAAATATATTTTGCATGACTTTACTTATGGGGAAAAAGCGCCAGCAATCTTTTACGAGATTGTTACGATTTAAGAAAAAGGTCTGAAAAGCCAAAAAAAAAAAAATAAAAAGTGTGGAATCAATGTAATATAAGCAGCACATAATATAAAAAAATATTAGTAAATTTAAAAAAAATTGTTCAACGACAGAGCCTTTTATACATACATATGTATTTTTTTTTTTTTTAAATGTGTATATATATATTCAAGATTTACAACTATTTCCGAAATATTGAAATATTAATAATGCTAATGCATCATTCGAATAGTTTGGTCGCGGGTTCAGCTCCAAGAAATGATTAATCAGACATCGTAAAATATGCAGGCATCAAATTAGGCATTATACAATCAGATTCCAAGAATCCAAAATATATGTTACATCTTTCCAAAATCATCAGAATCATAATCGTTATAGTCAACGTTTCAAATAAAATCGTTGAACGCTGCAAAAAAAAAATGCTAAAAAGCAACGATAATGAAAAGACTTGAAACATTTCTTCGTTCCTCTTTCTTTCGTTCAATAAAACACTTAAAACTACATTTGTTACAGGATTGTTTTGACAAAAAGGGGGAGAAAAAAAAAAAACCATCTCGCTCATACATAAAACCATTTCGCGCACATAATTAGTTTTTGGAAAAATTTAGAATTGGTTTTTGAGTGTGTTGTTCTTGTTGTTGTTGTTGTTTTTGTTGTGTTGTATATGTGTGTGTGAGTGTGTGTGTGTGTTGTGGATTTGTTTGCGTATCGAATTGAAATGCTTCGATAGACAAATTACAAAATTATTGTAGATCTACAATAGAGAGAAGAGCAATATAGCATATGTAATCAAAGTTTTGTTCTTTTCACATGAAATTTGAATACGAAAATGACTTTTGACAAATTGACAAAGAATTTTTCACATTTATTTTTATTCCAAATTGAATTGTTTGGAATATGTAAAAGAGAAAGAAGTTAGAGAACGACAGTCGAGAGTGCTCGACTGTGAGATACCCGTTAGCCATTTTCAACGACGAAATATTAAAATATAAATATACGGAAGAAATAGTAAAATCGAAAAAAAATTTCAATACAACTTACTCTTTTCAAAATATACTATAAAAATATACCAAAAATACTATTACTACATATCAAATATACTATAGAATCGAAAATGTACAAAATTGTACAACAGTAACAAATTATTGTTTATCTGATTGTTCTTATTGCTTGGGTATACTGAAGTTGGAGAAAGGTAAGATATATGTAGTTATTTTAAACGGAAATACGGACAGACAGAATCGAAAATGACTGATCGAAAATACATTTACTTTATGGATAGCGGGTATAAGATTTAAAGATGGCGAATAAAATGTGCAAAATCTAATTCAAAAGCATTTTCGACATTTAAGAGAAATCAAAAGTGTTTTGTTGTTGTATGTGTGTGTGTGTGTTGTGTGTTATGTGTGTGTGTGTGCAGCGCTGAGCTCATTGTGTATGCGCGGTTATCACGATTTTGATCTGTGGATAAACTTCTGGCTTCGCATCCGATGTGATCAGCTGCACCATGCGCTGCTGCAGCTCATCCTGGCTGGCCTGCGTGCCCGGCGGTATCATCCAAATGGGATCTGCAAAACAATACTCTCAATAAAGAAGACATTTGTGATGTTTGTTATGTGTATAACTTGCCACCAAAGTGCCAGCCGGAGGGCGTGGAGAGACGCCACATAATCGCCGGCTGTGTGGGCATTAGATCAGCCAATATATCACAAGTTTCGCCAGGACGCAGGGACGGCACATTGATGCGTTGCGTCTGTATGGGCGATGTTAGAAAGCAGCCGATGGGCCAACGTTCGGTGCCATCGTTTTGCAGTTGGAATGCCTGCTGTTGCGCATTCACATGCAGCCCCTGAACGATTTTCATCGATGGAAACGATTGCGCGCTGCAAAAGTCCAGATAGCAACCAACGGCAGTTTGCAAGTTCCTAAAAAACAAATAACAAAGCGAATAAAATATGAAACGCACTTTGTATGGGGAAAGAAAGAGAACATTCAACTAACCAATTGCTCATTTCTAGATAGAAACGAGATGACTCGCGATTCATTTGATTGTTCATGAGACTCTGGAACTGACTGATCAGATCCTCATGATCTGTGGTGCCCATGCAACTGAATTGTTGCAACAGCAGCGAATCAATATCATAATCATTCGTTGGCAGCGTTGACGACGACGGCGACGGCGAAATGAGTTTGTTATTCTGCGTTGCTGTCGCCGCCTGTGTCGCTGACACAACCAAACCCATTCCTGGTGGCGGTGGCAGCGGTATCGCAATGTTGTTTGTGTCCATCATTGGATTTGTGGTTGTTGTCGTGTTGGTTGTGCTGCCAAACAGCGGTTCGCATTGCATATCCTGCAGCAGTTGCAACTGCTGCTGTTGTCCTTGTCCAGATTGCAGCTGCTGCTGCTGCTGCTGTTGCTGCTGTTGCTGCTGTGGCGGAGTCTCTGTGGCATTTTGTGATTCGTAATTTTCCTCCACATCCATGGTGTGTGTTGTTTTGTTTATTTGTTGTTTGTGATATCTCGCGAACGCTTTTAAAATCTTAATCTGCAAGAGGGTGAAAAATGCGTTGTAAGCATATTGTTTTTGTTGTTGTTCTTATACTTGTTGTTGTTGTTGCTGCACTGTCAAGTAGAAACAATGGAGCACAACCGTCTCTACATACGATGTATATAGCAAACCTTTTATTATTTTATATATTCCCCCCACACCAAATTCTCTTTGTGATCCAGCACGGTATATTTTTGCAATAGACGGCACTCGATTCGAAACTTATTTGTTTAGCTGCTGTGCGCACATTTATGCGCTTGGCGTTTATGTACTTTTTGTTTTACATAAAAATAGACTAAAACATTAAAAAAAAAGGCAGCAATGCAACAAAATACGCAGTGTTACCGTTCTACGCTCAACTTGTCAACTTCGCAGCACAACAACAGAATATACCAACAGTAATATACTGAAAGTGCTGTCAAAGGCTATCGACTGCTTCAATAAATGCTATTTAGCATATGTTTTCGATAAGAACAGCGATGCGGTCAGCAATGGTATGTTTCGTGTGGAGCATTATTGCTGTTAACAGCAGTGCAACCGCAAGCAATTTAATTGAGGAGTGCGAAAATGTTAAATGTGTGGAGTGGACAGTTGTTGTTTAACAGTCAAAAAAGTGCAGTGTTTTGAAGTGAAGGGCATTTGTAAATGCATTTGCCAATAAGATTTAACAATATGAGTGCATCAAAATTGATTAAAAACGCAAATCAACCAGTTTGCGAACCAGTACAATTGACAAAATATACGCGTAAAAACAGCTGGTTAGTTTGCCGCCCTTAGCAGAAAGCGGTCTGCATTGTTAAAAGATGCAAAAACTTTATTTCGTACTAAGTCTTATTTGCTGGGCAGATATTGTTTGTAATTGGAGCCAACAGCGTCGCGTATGTTAGCATAGCCTGACTCTTTGAGCAGCATCGAGAGTTCCCCTTTGATGCGATCTACCAAATCGGGGCCTTCGTAAACCAGGGCCGTGTAAAGCTGCACAAACGAGGCGCCAGCTTGAATTTTTTCGAATGCATCCCTGCCCGATGAAATACCGCCAACGCCAACGATGGTCACATTGCCCTTGGTCAGTTCGTACATTCGTGCAATTTGCTTTGTGGATCGCTCTCGCAGTGAAGCACCACTTAAAGCACCGTTATTATCATGCGACACCAAAGATGGCGACAGATTGTCGCGTGTCGCCGTCGAATTGGCCACAATGAGACCTTCGACAAGGCATTTTCGCATAGAAATGACCGCAGCAGTGTCTTTCATTTCGTCTAGCGTCATGTCGGGCGAAAGTTTTAATAAAATCGGCACAGTTTTCCGTTGCTGCAGTTGCGATCTGGCATTATTCACTGCCGTCAGCACCTCAATCAATTGCTTCTTATTCGCCCACCTAGGTTGTCCGCTTGCTGTTGACGCACTTGTTGCATTCACCACCAGAAAATCGGCCACTGGCCCAAAAGTCTTGACACCTGTCGCATAGTCTCGAGTGGGCGTGGTTGAGCTCCGATTAGAGCCGAGATTAACGCCGACAATCGCCTTGAAATCATTGCGAGCGAGCGCCCGCCTCAAACGTTGCATCACCACATAATGTCCGTCACTATCAAAGCCATCGCTTGATCCCATGATCTTCCGATCTTCGTACAGGCCAAAGAGGCGTGTTCGGCCGTTGCCTTTCTGGGCCATTGGTGTCACGCTGCCAATCTCGATAAAACCAAAACCCAAATCCTTTAGGCCATGCAGTGCTTCAGCGTTGCGATCAAAGCCGGCCGCAATGCCAATGGGATTGCTAATGAGTCGTCCGAAGAACGAGGTCTTTAAATTGTAATCATCCAGATGTTGGGACACGGGATTAATCCGATATTTGCACGCCAGCAGCGCCAGATTGTGCGACATCTCAACTGGCAGGCGGCGCACTGCCGGCATTATGAATGTCCGAATGAGATTATCCTGGTTCTCGTAGGCCGTTAGACCCATGTATACTGCGGTCACACTGGCCACAAATATGCCCAGTGTTCGCAGTGGAGCCTAAATGGGGAAATCGTTTAGCTTTCCCGCCCATCTCATTTTATTTTACAACTCACAAATCTCTTTGGTTGCGGCGCCATTTTTTTTTTTACCCAAGTTTAAGATTAAGTTTTCAAGAGGTAAAATAGAAAGTTGCGGATTGTGTTCTGTTTAGTTTTGAAGGTATTTTTTTTGGTTGTCGTGAGTTTTAGTACACTTGAATTTACATTTTAAAAACGACAAATTTTTGTAAAATGCTTTTTTTATGCCTAAACTATTGTCTACAATCAGACGAACTGAATGTATGTACTATATACATATATTTATTTGATTGATTTTACTTATTGTTCATTTCTGTGTATAAACTATGTACGTCAAGATAGCTCCGCAACTTTAGCGTCACATATCGATAAAATAAATATCGGATAAAAAAACTTTTTATTTTCGTCTTTTTACGTAATATTTAGTCTTAAATTAAAAAAAGTTTAAATGCACAACTATAGAAAACTAAATGATCTTTCTATTAAATCCATGCTCGTCAAATTGAATGCAGTATTTATGCACTAAAATCGTGAATGAAATATTGGGGTAGCATTTTTGCTAATATCTCGGCTTTGACGAGTTGTCGGCCAAATCGGCTTGTGACAAGTTATAGAGTATTGTTCTATGAATAAACCCTTAAAAAATTCATAAATTTATTCTAGGCCGTTTTCGAGATATTTCGGGAAAAGTACAATAACCTCAGCACCAGCCCCATACAAAATGAGCACAAAAAATCAATGTTCCATAACTTTTTTTGACTTTCTTATCGGCCATAGCGCACATTATACTTTCGTAGATACAACTATTAGGAAGATATGTGGCAATTTTCGGCCTTTAGGCCGTTTTTGAGAAAATTTACCTTTTGTTAACCCGCAAAAACACGTTCATTTCATCTAATTATTCTTCATATTTTCAGAACTTGTAGTGGCCTACAAGTCGCGCAA
This sequence comes from Drosophila pallidifrons, assembly GCA_023558445.1. Lineage (NCBI taxonomy): Eukaryota > Metazoa > Arthropoda > Insecta > Diptera > Drosophilidae > Drosophila > Drosophila pallidifrons. The sequence goes on along the minus strand of CM042351.1, from coordinate 27,754,250 downwards.
TTTCATTCTATTTGAATCAAATAGACAAATATTTTGATTTTTGTTTTATTCAAATTGGTAAAGCCGTTTTCGAGAAAATTAAATTTTAGTGATTATTGCCAAACTAATATTACCACTTCGTAAAAATTCTCATGAAAATCTTGCAATTTAAGAAAATTTTCCATTTTATAAGTGCGCGTGCTGTTTTTTGAATTGTTTGCCAACTCGTGTTTACATTTGAACAGCTGACATTTCAGAGCGACCACATTGAGAAATTTACCGTTGCCCATATTTTTCGGTTCATGCCAATGGAAATCCCAAAACGGGACTTTGAAAAATGTAAAAAAAAACTGAGTGCAGCGGAAATAGGCTATAAAATACTGTCAAGTACCTGAAATGTTATGCCTATCAAGCCGAAAAATTAAATTTTTATCATAAATTCTTAATTTATCCAGTTTTTCTAAAATTTCTGAATTCACCACCCTTATAAATTATGGCGCTCTTTTCAGTTTTGGTGTTCTGGTATATCTATGTATATCGTTTAAACATATATTTTAGAAATGTTGCTTGTGGCACCTCGGCAAATAAAATAACTTTAAGAAAGTTCGTTTTTTTTTAACAAAAAGGCTGAATTTTTCTAAAGAAAAATCTTTCAATAATGTGTATATTTGCATTATATGGTAATTAAAATCGATTTTTGTCATTTTAAAAAATCGATGTTTCCAAAATCTTTAAAAACATCGATGAATCGATAGTGTCACCGATATTTTCCCACCTCTATCACACACACATCGCTACATAAAATGCGAAAAAACGGAATCGCGGAGAACTGTAACGCGGAAAAGTACATAAAAAAGATTCGTTTCTCGTGTTCGTGTTTTTTTTTTTGCTTCGCTCAACAACACACAAGATTTGATTGCCAAATAATCTCTGCTTTTTAGTTGATAAATACAAAAACGCGTTATACGAAGCAGTGCTAGATGAAGGAATAAGAAAATGAGACGTCGCGCTCATGCAAAGTAGAAGAAAAAGAAGGCACATACACACATACAAACATACATACATACGCACGCACGTCGTCTTTGCGAAGGAATATATGTATCTACATATGCATACGGATGTATGAGTTTGCGCTGGTGCTGGTGTTGTGCGGTCGCGCTTGTGTGTATGTGTGAGTGTGTGTGTACGTGCGTGCGTTAGCAGCAGCAGCAGCTACTATTGGCAGAGCAGCAGCAGAGCGCGTCTGACTGACTCCATGAGAAGAAGGGGGTGAGAGGACGACAAGAACGACGGCAGCAGTGTTTGAGCGTAACGTTTGAGAATAACGTTAAAAATGAACTGGCACAGCCGACCGCAACCACAACAACAACTACACCATAAACGCCAAAGTACGTACGATGTTCTACTACGGCTATTACTGTGATATTTGGATTTAAAAAGCCGCCCCGCATCATCGCAAACCAACAAGCCGTCGAAGCGTCTTTCTGGTTTTGTCTTTTCTGCCTCTGCTCGAAGCGAAACGAAAAATAAGAGAAAGAAAAAAAATAGCAGAGTTATCGAAGAAGCGCAACAGCAACAGACAAAGCGGCATCATCCAGGGCCGTCGAAAGAAGCAGCCAGAAACAGCAGCAGCAGCAATCGCAAGCACCTCAGTGAATATTATTAAAGGTACATACATTCGTATATTCGGGTATATGTGTATATGTTATGTGTTGTGTGTGATAGGCGCCGCCATTTTCCGTGTGATCCATGTAACAAGCTGAAAGAAAAAACCTGGACCTAGGGTTGGCAATGCACGTCCACGAAAACGAAACGAACCGTGTCTGCGGCTTATAATAGCTGAATAGCAAGCCAGTTCGTTGCTGTCCAGCATCTACATTAAGCCGCAAAAGCGTTAATAAAACGTATATAAAATTTGTTCATACTCGCGATCGCAAACTGGACAATGTTTATTGCTAAATAATATTTGACAACCCTGCAACCTTTTTCTTTGTTGACATTTTTGTTTGTGTGAGTTTGCACATGTGTGTGTCTGTGCTTCGAATGTCTATGTGTAGCGACGACGGTGCTGCCACTAGTGTGCAATCTGTTTTGTGTGCAAAAAATAAACAAAACAAAAAAAATTAATAACGAAACCTAGCGAAAAATGTGAATTGTAGATTGGTGATTTATACAAAGCAACAACAACAAAAAGCTCGACTAATTTATTGAATTGTACTTTTGGCCCAAAGTGGCAACCTTGCGCAGGTCACTCTCATTTTATTTCGAGTGTGTGCGCATGAGTACATAGTAGAATGCCTCTCTTTCGCACTTGCAAGCGTGTATGCATGTGTGCGTGTGCTTGTGTGTCGCTCGTCTAGCAAAACAGCTGAGAACTGCTGCAGCTTTTGGGCATCAAGCGAACACATACAAACAAGTTCGCACACATACACATCCGTACACCCATGCAGAAACGTATGTATATTTGTATTTGCAATTATTGCAACCGTAGACAAGCAGCGAATGTACTGCTACAACAAAGCCGCTAGCTGCTGTTGAATTTTTTTCTTTTGTAAGTTTGTACTCATGTGTGCGTGTGTGTGAGTTTGCTTTGCGACATTAACCAAAAAGAAAAATGAGATTAATTTTGCGTCAATTTTCTTGTTCTTCGATCAAACCAAAAAGTGTATGTATTAGTCGCTAGTTTTATTACACATGTGCTTCCACGTTAATTGATTTTTATTTCGCACGTGTATGCGTGCAAAGAGAGCGGTCAGAAAGACCCGACAGAGCGAATGAGTGGACGTGAGCGACAGAGAGAGGGAGAGAAGCGAGTGAACGCGTGCTGACTGTCGACCTCGCATCTTTTTCTCTTCCTTCCCACTCCCACCCACAACAAGGCAGCAGCAGCAGCGAAGCCATAAAATAATTTTCAAATCAAGTTGAATGTGCCAATTGCATTTATTACTTATTTAAATGGCTGCATGTGTATCTATCCTATCTGTTGAAGAGTTATTCGCGTTTCTTTGTGCATTTATTAGGCCGTCGTCGTGCTTCTGCCTTACACAAATTGTATACGCTTATCATTTATCAGCGGCGTCAGCAGAAACAACTTTTGCTTTTGGAGAGCTTTTTCGTAGTTGTATTTGTATTTGTGTGGGCTTGCGAATATTCTACTGAATGCTTGAAAATCAGTGTTGCCATCTCGTTTACTTCTGTGTGTGCAAATAGAACACAGTTTTATATTGTATTCGTTATGATGTAGCATTGCAATATAAATTTATTTATTTTATGTGTTACATATAAATGTGTCGAATTACAAAAGATAAAAGAAAAAAACTCATTAAGCTTGAATACGAGATGCAGACAATATTCACTTGCACTTTTTCTATCTTGTTCACTCTCACTTGCGCAGTAAACAAGCAAGTTGCCATATCATCAAAACAATTGCATGCATGCAAAAAATATACATATATACAAAAATACCAAAACAATGGAGAAGCTCAAGCTAGTATTTAAAATGGTCACATTCAGATTTGAAAGTCTCGAGTTCTTCGAGTCTCTTGTTAAACAAAGCAGTTTTGTAATAATTTGTATTACTTGCTGGTATTTTGCAGACTGCAGACAGAATGGTCGTCGGCTCGAATCACACGCGGCGCAGTGAAACTGCCGGCAGATTTACAAACAGCAGCAGCGGCGGCAATAGCAACGGAAATAGCAGCAGCAGCAACAACAACGCCACCAGCGCAACGTCTTCAATTGCAACTGCATCCTCAACGACGACGGCGGCGGCAGCAGCAGCGACGACGTCGTCAATGTCACATAACAACAACAATAATAATAATAACAACAACAACAAAAGCCAAAACGCAACTCACAACACACTCAACAACAACAACAACAGCTCACATCAGCAACATCAACAGCAGCAGCAGCAACATCATAACAATCATCATCATCATCATTACCAGACGCTCCCAACGAACGCGTCGTCACATCAAAGCACTGGAACTACAAACGCATCTGCAACAGCATCAGCAACAGCTGGATCGGGATCGGGATCTGGATCATCAACGCATGGCAGCCTCAATGGCAGTTGCAATGGGAGCGCCGTCAGTCGATTGTCTCAGTCGACAGGAATGTCGCCTCGCGAGCTATCGGAGAACGATGATTTGGCCACATCGCTGATTCTGGATCCTCATTTGGGCTTCCAGACGCACAAGATGAACATACGCTTCCGGCCCCTCAAAATGGACACACAGCAGCTCAAGTCGATTGTCGACGAGTTTATACGGACGCAAAACTATGATGTGGCCATACAGCGGATCTATGATGGGCCCTGGATACCGCGACATCTCAAGAATAAGAACAAAATTGCCACCAAGCGATTGCATGATCATGTTAGTATGATTTCCAAGTTAAGAGTCGGTTTATTCAAGGTATATCTGTAAGCTTGAACTTACCTATGTGGGAGATAAAGTTCTAGTCAACTCTATATTAAGATGCATCAGACAAGACAATAAGTTTAAGCTATAATTAGGTCTAAGCAATGTTAGTATGACTTCCAAGCTAAAAGTCAGTTACTCAGTCGGTTTATTAGAGGCTTATCTGTAAGTTAACACTTATTTATGTGAGAGATAAAGCCCTAGTTAACAATTTATAGCCTCAATAGGAATTGTAGCTGGACTATAAATGTATTCTATCTATATTTAAGCTTAAGTGTTAACTTGAGCATGAGAAACCGGCAGTGTTAGAATGACTTCCAAGTTAACAGTCGTTTTATCTGTAAGTTAACACTTTCTTATGTGGGAGATAACCTCTAGGGTTCGATAGGAAGATGATCCAGTCACATTTTAGCTGGACTATGAATTGATTCTAGATAAAATTAAGTTTATCTTGTGAACACTTTACTCATCTCTCTTTCTCTGCCTCTCACTCTGTCCCTCTCTAGATTGTGCGGTATTTGCGCGTGTTCGACAAGGACAGCGGCTTTGCCATCGAGGCGTGTTATCGTTATTCGCTCGAAGAGCAACGCGGCGCCAAGATTAGCTCAACGAAACGCTGGTCCAAGAACGAGAAAATCGAATGCCTCGTCGGCTGCATTGCGGAACTAAGCGAAGCCGAGGAGGCAGCCCTCTTACATTCGGGCAAAAATGATTTCTCTGTGATGTACAGCTGCCGGAAGAATTGCGCCCAACTGTGGCTGGGACCAGCCGCGTATATCAATCACGATTGCCGGGCCAACTGCAAGTTTCTGGCCACCGGGCGGGACACGGCGTGCGTGAAAGTGTTGCGGGACATTGAGGTGGGCGAGGAGATCACCTGCTTCTATGGCGAGGACTTTTTCGGCGACAGCAATCGGTATTGCGAGTGCGAGACATGCGAGAGACGCGGCACCGGCGCCTTTGCCGGCAAACATTCGGCCAATCATCTGAACGAAGCAGCGATGTTGGGACTGAGCAACGGATTGGGATTGGGATTGGGATTGATGGGCGCTGCCGGCGGCGCCAACGGGGGCGGATATCGTTTGCGGGAGACGGACAATCGCATCAATCGGATCAAGAGTCGTGCGAACAGCACCAACAGCACCTCGAACAGCAACAGCAATGACAGCAGCAACAATGGAACAACAACTGGCGGAGGAGCGGGGGCAACACAACCAGCAACAGCAGCGGGAGGAGGAATCGGAGCAGTGGCTGCTCCTGCTGCTGGTGCTGCTGAAGGCGGCGGAGGAGGAGGAGGACGCCCCAAGAGCAGCAGCCTAGAGCTAAGCGCTGTCGCCTTGATGGACAAAAAACTCCCCAATGTGGTTGTCTCACCGCTGACGATGAAAGAGTTGCGCCAAAAGGGAATGACAAAGTACGATGCCGAAATGATCATCGCGAATGCTGCTTACCATCAGCAGCAACATCATCCACATCCACATGCACATCACCTGCCACACACAGCAGCAGCAGCAACGGGAAACAGCAGCACAAATACCGAGGCTGCCACACAGGCAACAGCCATGCAGAAGCCGCAAGCTGCGGCCGAGTTGCTCAACAACAACAATCAACGCGGCGCGTCGATGAATGTGCGCAAATCGATGCGGGTGAACAGCACCAGCAGCAGCATATCGACAGCCTCCACGGACGAGCCGTTGGCCAGCTACAACAGCAGTGGAAGTGTAGCATCAACCACAACAACTACGACTGCAGCGACAGCAACCACAATTGCAGCAGCAGCAGCCACAACTGTTGTGGGACATGCGAAGGCGCCTGTGGTCCTGATGCCGCGTTACAAACCAGCAGCAGCAGCTCTACAACAACAACAACAGCAGCAACAACAACAGCAGCGTCAGCAACAGCGACAATTGCGACGCAGCGAGCGACAAACGCAGCGACAAAAGGCATCGGACAGCGGCCAAATGTTGGGGAAATATTTAACGGACAGCGAAAGCAGCGATACGGATTTCCAGCAGCTGCAGCAACAACACAAGGTTTTTCTATGCAGCGAGCTAAGCGCCGACACAGCAGCAACCACAACAACAGCAACCACAGGAGCATCGGCAGCAGCAACTGCATCGGATAAGCGTGTGACGCGCAACAGCGCTGGACGAGCTGCAGCGGCAGCAGCAGCAGCAACAGCCACTACATCAACAGCATCAACAACATCAGCAACCATAACTGCCCATAACAACAACAGCAGCAACATTAAAACAACGATTACAAATTGTAATAATTTAAATAATAGTAATAGCTGTAGAAATAATCTTAGCAGTAGATTTAGTGAACGCAAACTGAAGCCAGCAGCAAGCGAGCCGGCAGCAGCAGCAACAACGTTGGGCGATCAACAGCCACAGCAACAGCAGTCAACGGCAGCAACAGCAACACGCAGTCGGAGCAACAGTCCCGCCTACAAGAAGAACCTCATGGCTAGCTTTGAGCAAGCAACAACTGGCGACGCAGCAACCACAACAACAACATCAGTAACAGCAACCACAACATCAAAGCGACAGGCGGCAGCAACTGTTGATCCAATCGAACCGGGCAAACACAAACGGAGTCGTCGAGCTGCAGCTTTGGCAGCTGCTCAACACATTCACTGTGAAGCCGTTGGCAGCATTTCCCAACGCAAGCGACAACAGCAGCAGCAACCACAACAACAGCAGCAGCAGCAACAACACACAACTGCAGCAGCAACCACAGCAACGACAGCAATCAGCAGCAGCGCTGTGGAGCCGCTGCTCAAGACACCGGAGCGACGATTGAAGCTAACGTTGCGCATGAAGCGTTCGCCCATCCTGGACGAAGTCTTTGAGCTGGGGACGAGTCTCCACAGCAACCACAGCGAGGAGCGGGGACAACATGCGCTGCACAACGGCGGCAGCCACAACAGTCGAGCGGGCAATGCGGTGGCCAGCAGCGGCCACAGTGGCAGCAGCCACAGCGGCAGCAGCCACAATGTGGCACGCAACAGTTGCAGCGGTGGCAACCACAACAACAACAATGCAACAAGCAGCAGCACAACTGGAGTTGGAGTTGAGTATGAAATACTGCGCATGGAAGGCATCTCAGAGCATGGCAACGATGATGACGAAGAGGAGGAGGAGGAAGAGGACGACGAAGATGATGATGAAGAGGGAGAGGGAGATGAGGAGGAGGAAAATGACGACGACGAAGAGGATGAAGAGGAGGAAGAGCTCGATGTAGAGGATGAAGATGCGGAAGTGGAAGCGGAACTTGAAGCTGATGCAGAGCCAGCAATCGAAGCCTCCGAGTGGCGCTACAAGGAAAAAACGCGTCGCACTCGGCGATCGGCAGCAGCAACTAGCAGCAGCAGCAACAACAACTGCAACAGCAACAACAACTGCAACAGCATCTATGGCACGCCACAAAAGAAGCGACTGCGCTTGATCTTCGGCAACGAGTCGCACACGATAGACATTCCACCAACCAACACGACGACAACCACAACAACAGCAGCAACAGCGATGACAGCCACATCAGCAGTGGGAAGCACAGCAGCAGACACAGCTGCAGCTGGCAGCAGCAGCGGCATCGATGAGCTCAACAGCAGCAGCAACGCCGACAACGAATCCTTTAATGCTTCGTATGCGAGCAGCAGCAGTATCAACACATCATCGCTTAACAGCAGCACGACAGCTGAGTCGCCAGCACCAGTAGCAGCAACAGCAGCAGCCACAACAACAGCAACATCATCCACATCGACGTCGACAGCAACTGCAACTCGATTGCCAGCAACAGCCACAACAACAGCAGAAGCAGCAGATTCACCCACATCAACAACATCGTCGAGTGTTGGCTCATTTCAATCGGCTTGCACTTCCACAACCAATTTCTTTACTCGCTCCAAGTCACCGCTGAACGGAAGTCGCAGCAACAGCAACAACTACATGGCCTACTACCAACAGCAACAGCACCATCAACAGCAGCAGCTCAACAAGTTTGGCAAACGCAGCGCAGATCAAGCTCAAGCTGTTGTCAGCAGCAGCAGTGGCAATGGCAACAGTAACAGCAGTCACATCAGCAACAACAACAACAACTGCAACAGCAACATCACAAGCAGCAGCAGCAGCAATGGCGCCACCGGAGCACCGAGCAGTGTTTCCAGTTCGCACACATTCTTGCCACAAGCGTTAACCATGATGCCGAAGCATACTTTTGGCACTTGCGCGCTTCTGGCGCCAACCAGCTTTGCCAATCTGCAACACCAGCAGCAGCAACCACAGCAGCAGCAACATCAAATAAAGCTGGTAGCTGCCGCTTCCTCCTCCTCATCGTCATCATCCTCCTCCTCCTCCTCTTCGCCTATTGTTGCAGAGCAACAGCAGCAGCAACAACAACAACAGCAGCAGCAACCATCGTCTTCATCGCCACAGCAGCAGCAACATCATCTCCACCACCATCATCATCATCATCACCATCATCACAAGCAGCAGCAGCAACAACAACAGCAGCAGCAACATAGCAACAAATAACCAACGACTGATCTCTATGCGTATTGACTGCACTGCTGCCATTGCCAACAACACCAACAACAACAACAAACCACAGCAACAACAACAACAAGTCTGCCGCCTGCCCTTGCTTGCTGCTAGCTACAGTACGCCCCCCTCTCCCTGTTCCGCCCACTTAAGTTTGCTAGTGTGCGACACACACACACACACATACATACACTCTTCCTCTGTCTGTCTATAAATCTCGCATTACATTGACGCAGTCTGGCAACACCGTCGTCACTCTTGTTCTTTCTTTGTCCTGTCCAAATGCCATTCAATTGGGTGGGTGGGGGAGATAGAAGCAGAAAAAGAACAACAATAACTACCAACAACGTCTTTTGTAAATGCAAACTTTGATTACAAATTTCTTTTTTTTTTTTTTTGGTTTTCTTTCTATTTTTCTCTCTCTTTCCCGCTCTCTCTCCTTTTCTTTCTTTTTGCCATTTCAGATGGATATTTAAAGCATAAAAGTAGCAAAAAAGCGAATATTATACATTATGATGTTGCAGGTGGTGGTCATGATGATGATGATGATGATAAAGATTATGATGAGAATGAAGTTGAGATTAATATGAATAACAACAACAACAGCAGCAGCAGCAACAAAAACAACAACAATGCCAATTATAATACTAATAATAATACCAGCAGCAGCAGCAGTAACAGTAACAACCACAAGTTTATAGTTAAAAAATTAAGAATAGAATTAAAACGCATACAAATCATGTACAGTTAAAAGGAAATCAAATGATCGTAACGTTTAAGTGAGACAACAACAACAACAACAAGAACAACTACAGCAGCAGCAGCAGTAACAGCAACAAAGCATAACAAAATGGCTGTCGCACTTGCGCAGCCCTGGTTACAAGCAGAGCAGCAGCAGATAACAACAACAACAACACAGCAAGAAGGAACATTAGAATTGCCATTAATTGAGCGAACGAGAGAACAGGACGACAACAACTAACTCTCTCTCTCTCTCTCTTGTAAAAACGTTTAAAACAAAAAAACAAAAATTAAACGATAAACGTTAATCACAAACAAAAAGAAAATAACAAAAAAACAATATAACAAAAAATAAATATTCTAAATGCGATGCACACACACATACAGCCACTCACACACACCCACACACACACAGACAGACACAAACGCAATTAGCAGCGGTTTTAGACGCCTTACAACTAAAGTTTAATTTATAAACAAACAAATAAAAGAATATAAATATATATATATATGGATATGTGTATATGAAGATGCGATAAAATAGAGAAACAAACAAATTAGTAAGCGAGGAAATTACAATTACAAATGAAAGAGCAACAAAAACAAATAGTAAGAAAGAATTAACAAAATCAATAGCAACAAAGCAATATATATAAAAAATTAAATAAAACAAAAAAAAATCAATTTACACAGCCTAAACAGCATATATATATAAATAATATATATTGCAAGCATAGCAAACCAAATTAGATTCACACTACAAATTAATTGTACATAAAACAAAAGCAAAATCTTAACAAAAACAAAAAAAAAAAAACAAAATATTAAACCTATTTAAATTATAACTAAAAGGATACACATATATTTAAAGCAAACAAAAATAAACGCTGCATATTGAACAAAAAGAAAAGAAAACACAATATGTTATGATTTGTGTGAAATAAGCGAGGAAATCCAATCAAATATTTATTGCACATTTTGTATTTGTATTTCTAATGTTTTGTTGTTGCGTTCACCTACACTCACACACACACACACACACATACGCATATGCCGGCTGCATGTGTATGTGTGCAAGCATGTTGCGAAGAGGAGCAGAAAATTGTGTTAGCTTGCAAAAAAAACAAGTAAGAAAGTTACAGTCGAGTGTGCTCGACTGTGAGATACCCGCTACCCAAATTTAATAAAGCCAAAATATTGCGGTATTATTTTCAAAATATACCGAAAATACTAAAAATATACCAAATGATATGTTTGGTATATCGATATAGTACACCATTCAAAATATACCATAGACGGCACAATGTACCAGATTGTCGGCCAAAGCAAATAAGACCCCTAGTAAGTAGGCGTTTTTGTTCATACAAAAGTATTTCTTTAATAACTTCCACAACTTTTATCTGATCGCAACCAAATTTTCAGGAATCATAACTACTATAGTAATTATTGTATAAACCAATTTTTATTCGATTTTTTTGATTTGCGGGGGCGGAAGTGGGCGTGGCAAAAAATTAAAACAAACTTGATCTGCGTGCAAACATAACAAATGCTGTCGAAAAAAATTATAGCTCTATCTCGTGTAGTCTCTGAGATCTAGGTGTTCATACGGACGGACGGACAGACAGACGGACATGGCTATATCGTCTCGGCTGTTGACGCTGATCAAGAATATATATACTTTATTGGGTCGGAGATGCCTCCTTCTACCTGTTACATACATTTCCTGCCGGCACAAAGTTATAATACCCTTCTACCCTATGGGTAGCGGGTATAAAAATGAAAGAAAAAAAAAGAAGCAAATTCATGGTCACACTTTTTTGTAGTGTTCACTTTGTTAATTTTAGTTTATTTTTAATAATTTAATTTAACACACACCACACACACACACACATGCATAGATCATAGTTACACCCGTACAGATAAAATGTATTTGAATTTTTTGTTTAAGCCTAAGTTTTATGTTAAACTAGCATATGGAATTAGTTATACACAACACATGCGATTAAACATACAGACATCTATATATACATACAATATATATTTACAATACAACAATTATATTAAATATACATACATTACCAGCGTATTGATCATCATCATGTTCTTCACTCTTATTCTTTCTTTCTTTGAAATGTGTGAGAGGCACACTAATACATGCACAGTTTGAATGAAGGCTCCTTTGCAATAAAGCGAAGCATTATTTTGTATTTCAATTAACAAAACTCCTGGGGAAATAAATGGCTGCACTTCAGGTTGCTAATAATTTATTAACATAAAAAATGCTGGCTTAATGCAAAGCATTTTTTTTTTTAATTAGTTTTTCATTTAGATTTCTACTTTACTGAATAGTAAGTTTTGCATGATGAGTGTGTGTGTGTGTGTGTGAAGTACAATGAGTGGAGACGGCGAATAAATAACTCCCATAACAATTTGCAATGCTAGAGGAGAGTGATCAGCGCATCAGTATTTTGTGGGATGGCTGTGCGTTTATCGTCATCATCCAGTTCTTATTAATGTCCATACTTCTGGAAATCCCATTCACGATTGTCGAGCGGGCACACTTGCCGCGTCTTCAGCCAACGGGAAATGCAATGGAAGTGGAAGGCATGATTGCAAACGCCCCAGGCCACCGTACACTCCTCGCTAGTGGCCGATGCTTGATTCGCCTGGCACTCGATGCATAGGTCCATGATGTGATTGCGGCAAATGGCGCAGTTGTCAACAACGATATCTGTGGAATACATTTTCATTAAATACATTTCAAATTCAACATCAATCTGCAGCAGTGTTGACAACTTGAACAAGTAATAAAGCTACAGTCGAGTGTGCTCGACTGTGAAATACCCGCTAGCCATTTTGAATAAAAGCAATATATTGCGGTAATAATCTCAAAATATTAAAAATAAATATGCATGTATTTTCGATCGGGATTTGAACTCGAGCACCACTGACCGGGTGGTTAAAAAAAAAGTTTGTACTTCGAGCGGGTTCGAACCCGAGCACCACAACATGCGCGGCTTGCACTCTACCACCTGAGCTACCGCATTGCTTAAGCATCTATATGCATGATGCTATGTTAATATAGACGAGTATGTACGTATACGCATACATACAATACATACATAGCAGGCGGTTTTGCTCATACAAAATATTTCTTTAATAAAATCCACAATTTTTATTTATAATTGTTGTAAATACGATAAAAAACAAAAAAAAATGTGTACACCGAGCGGACTCGAGCCCGAGTCCCCCAACTACCGCAACAGTAATATGCTTGCACTCTACCAATAGAGCTATCGCAGTGCCTCTTGCATACATATACAAATATTGAGGCGAGCATGTACAGTATGTCAAGAAACTCCTTACACACTGAAAAAAACACATATTTTTGACTTTGCATGCAAAAATAACGCCTTTAGTTATTATTTTTCAATATTTTTTAATGCAGATCTATTATTTAGCAAATTTCAAATTAGTATGTACAAAAATAAAAACAATACAACGAAAGGGAAATTTTTAAATCAACAAAATATGAGTTTACACATTTTTGACACTGTCAAGAAAGTGTTTACACACTTTAGTTTTCGATTCTGTTTTGTTCTATTTTTCGAAAAAACTGTACTTTATTATTATCTATGCTTCTGCACTATTCGCTATTTTTGCATTCCTTTTCATTCAATTGCGAAATCTTGCTACGCACTTGTCAAAAATCTGATTTTGAAATTATTTAACATGCTTGGAGCTAGATTGACTTATGAAGTTACCAATTGACTTATTATAGTCACCAAATTGGAAAATCTGTAGCTTAGCTAGTGGAGCTACTTGGGGTATCGCGAAAAATAATTTATAATGCTCCAAATCGAGCCGAAAATGAAGACAAACTGCAAGCAAAATGTGGAAATAGTCGAAAAATGGATATTGACGAGCGGGCAGACTGCCTTATTATGGGCATAGTCCGTCAAAACCCCCAAATTTTGATCAGGACCCATGCCAAGGAGTTGGATTTTTTGTTGATTTAAAATTTTCCCTTTCGTTGTATTGTTTTTATTTTTGTACATACTAATTTAAAATTTGCTAAATAATAGATCTGCATTAAAAAAATATTGAAAAATAATAACTAAAGGCGTTATTTTTGCATGCAAAATCAAAAATATGTGTTTTTTTCAGTGTAAAGATTTTCTTGACATACTGTATATATGTACGTATACGCATACATACAACACATACATAGAAAGCGTTTTTGTCCATACAAAACTATTTCTTTAATAACTTCTACAATTTTTATCTGATCGCAACCAAATTTTCAGCAATCATAAATGCTATAGTTATTATTGTATATACCAAAATTCGCTTTACAATTACGCTTGTTATTCGATTTTTTTAATTTGCGGGGGCGGAAGAATATAAATACTTTATAGGGTCGAAGATGCCTCCTTCTACCTGTTACATACATTTCCTGCCGGCACAAAGTTATAATACCCTTCTACCCTATGGGTAGCGGGTATAAAAACTTTAGTAGACGGCTACAAAAATGGCTAGATTTAGGCTGTTGACGCCATAAATGCGAAAATCGCTAAATAGTCAACACTGTTGTTAATGCTTGTCGGCCGCCTTATTAATCACTTTACGACACCGTTCCTGCCATTCAAGATGGCGCCGAGTTTTATTCTTTATTTTGTTTATGTACTGCACAACTTACCCCAAGCCCAAAGTGCAACTGCGTTCCACTGAAATTTGTTTGGAAACAAAAGGAAGAATTAATAAAAATTACTGACACGCCGCGCCGCCGTGACGATGCAGAAATTGCATGAAATCTTTACTGATTTTTGGTGCCGAATGCGGCAATTTACCTTTTTCACTTCAAATCGTTTCTTTTCGCCCTTACTGCTGCTGGAGGGAACCTCGAATTCTTCCTCGTCAACTTCCATCTTGCGTTTCTTAAAAATTTCCGAATTTCGTCGATTCTGCACAAAGTCAGCAATTAGAGGTGGTGTGATATTATAATAGTAGTGTAGCCCGATGAATTATATTTATCGATTTTCAATATGTCAAACATCGATAAAAAATAATTGTATAATTTCGCTTATTTTTAAAACATTTTCGAATAGATATCGTGATTTGGAAGAAAATAATTGCAGCGAGTGCATTACTGTAAATTTTATTACATAATATAAATTTGTTTTTAGTTTTATCTGGTTAGGTTACCGTCAAAAGCTGCTTGCTACAACCGCAGTGAACGTCAACAATACAGCTAGTATATTTTGGGATAATAAAATACCTCTGTTTATTTTTGTAGTCAGGTCATACTTAGGTCCAAGCCCAACATTGATTGCGCAGTAGTGTGAAATAGCTCCACGTGTTTTTTGTTATTCTGCAATTGGAATTGCATTTATTCTCAAATTGGACAACAATCGGTTAGTTGGAGGTGTCAATCAAGTATGGAGCACGTCGATTACGCCGGCGTCAGCCCATTAGGTGCCTCAAGCAGCATCAGCGGGAGTGCGAGCACTGCAATGATTCTGTGCTGTGAATGTGGCGTGACCATCCAACCAAATCCGGCCAATATGTGCGTCACCTGTCTGCGAAATCACGTCGACATCACAGAAAACATACCCAAGCAGGCGGTGCTGCATTTCTGTCGCAACTGCGAACGCTATCTGCAGCCGCCCAACGAATGGATTCAAGCCTCGCTCGAGTCTCGTGAACTGCTCATCGTTTGCCTCAATAAGCTGAAGGGCTTGAATGATGTGAAGCTCGTGGACGCTGGATTCATTTGGACCGAGCAGCACTCGAAGCGCATCAAAGTGAAGCTGACCGTGCATGGCGAAATCTCTGGCGGCACAGTGCTGCAGCAAGTGTTCATCGTGGAGTTCACGGTGCAGAATCAAATGTGCAACGATTGCCATCGCACCGAGGCGAAAGACTTTTGGCGCTGCCTTGTTCAGGTGCGCCAGCGGGCGGAGAACAAGAAGACCTTCTATTATCTCGAGCAGTTGGTGCTCAAGTACAAGGCCCACGAGAATACGCTGGGCATTAAGCCGGAGCACGGTGGCCTCGACTTCTTCTATGCGAGCGAGAATCATGCGCGTCGTATGGTCGATTTTCTGCAGACAATGGTGCCCGCCAAAGTGACCACATCGAAGCGTCTCATTTCCCATGATATACACAGCAACAACTACAACTACAAATACAATTGGTCGGTGGAGATTGCGCCGGTGTCAAAGGACAGCGCCGTCTGCCTGAGCAAGAAGCTGCGTCAACAGTTGGGCAACATTTCGCCCATTTGCCTCGTGAATCGCGTGTCCAGCAGCATTCATCTGATTGATCCACTGACCGCCCAAATAGCTGAGATACAATCACAGGTCTATTTCCGTGCCCCGTTCGAGGCAATCTGCAATCCGAAGCAGCTGGTCGAGTATGTGGTCATGGACATTGAGCTGATACACGAAAAGGATCGCAAGAGTTATCCCGGCCAGGGCAGCGTCTCCTTCAAGCACGCTCTCTGTGACATTTGGCTGGTGCGTGCCTCCGAATTGGGCATCGCCGAGAATAACATTCATACACGCTCCCATCTGGGACATCTGCTCAAGGTGGGCGACTCCGTGCTGGGCTACAACACGGGCGAGGCGAACATCAACGATCCCGAGTTTGACAAACTCCCAGCGGAACTCATACCCGATGTCGTCCTGGTGCGCAAGCATTACGATCGCCAGACGCGTCTCAGCCAGCGTCTTTGGAAGTTGAAGCATCTGGCGGATGAGGCGACGAATGAGCGCAGCAAGCACGACTATCACGAGTTCCTCGACGACATCGAGGAGAACGCGGACATTCGTGGCCAGATCAATGTCTATCGCGACACCAAAAAGCAGCTGCCAACTGTCGCCGAGTCGACGGCGGCGGATGTGCCGCAGATCACGCTTGAGGAGATGCTGGAGGATCTGACACTCGAGTGTGCTGATGATGAGATGGGCGAGGGAGATGCCGATGGTGATGGCGACGGTGTTGGCGACGGTGTTGGCGACGGTGTTGGCGAAGCGGAGCCACAATTGTAGTCCGCTTTTTTTTTTATTATTTATGTATTTCCTATGTACATATTCGCACAATAAAAACAAATTGAAAAGGATAAGATTATACTTTAAAGTATAAATTGTGCTCGACTGTGAAATAACCGCTACTAATTTTGGATGCAAGCTATAAAATGCGGTATTATTTTTCAAAATATACCGAATTATTATACCGCAAAAATACGAAAATGCCAAAAGATATATTTTGTATGATGATATTTGATATTTGGATGAAGTACTTCCAAATTATATCATAAAGTTAAAAATATACCACAAAAATACTAAATATTAAATCAAAGGCTATAATCGGTATATTTATATAGTGTTACATTCAAAATGTACTATAAAGTACGAAATTTACCAGATTATTAGTCTTAAAATATACCAATGGCTATATTTGGTATATGGATACAGCACACATTGAAAAGAAAATGCAATCTCTAAGTTTTATAGTCCTGAAATCTGACACGACGGATATGGACTTTTAGTCTCGGCTGATCAAGAATATATATACTTTACAGGATCGGAGATATCTTCTTCTGCCTGAGTCATAATACCCTTCTACCCTATGGAAAGCGGGTATACTAAATTGATAATATTGAAACTTCTTGAAATTCTGGAATGTAGTTGAACTCTTTCCGATTGTATTATACATTTATTTTACATTAAGGCTTAACAGACATTTGGATATCTTGGGAGTTGCTCCTCTTCTCCTCTCACTCATCCTCCCACTCACACACACACATGCACACACATAAATAAGTGCTTAATACATAAACAATTCGGCTAACAGAATAACAAAAGATTTGCAAGATAGCGAAAGAAAGACAGACAGACAGAGAGAGAGAGAGATGGAGGTTGGGAGTTGCATCCACACATAACAACGGATTAACTATTGGTTTGACACTCTAAGAGAGGCCCAGCTTGGGTTTCTCCTTGAAGAAGTAGACATCGTCGCAGTCACAGTGCTGTGTCGCCTCCTCCGCTGCCTCCCACTCGGTCAGGACACGCTGGACCACGGGCAAGATGTGTTTTCGCGTCGCCTGCACGTTCAGCTGCCGCATGAAGCATCCGCCCATGAAGCTGCTGTCGGCGGCATGCGGCTGCAGTTGCAGCGCTGGCGACTGACAATCCAGCAGAGCACGACGCACTCGCTCCAGGAGTGGACAGGGTGGCGAGAGCGGAATGAGTGCCACATCACGTTGCACCTGCCCCGTACCTGGTGCCACAAACATGCCCAGGATGATCAACAGTGGCGAGTCGCCGGCAAACTGTCGGATGGCCAACTCCGCATTCGGCAGCTCGATGAAGTCACGCACCAACATCGGCAGCCCGGCGAGTGGGAGATTGTTGCGCTGCGTCCGCAGCTGCTTGGCATCCTTGCGCAGGACCTCGGCCAGCGACAGTTGACTGATGTCTGCGCGTGCTGCAACCAGCTCCTCGAAGAGCTGCAGACGCTGTAGCTGCACATCTTCATCATCGTCATCAGTTGTCTCGGTGGCTTGTTGTTGCTGCTGTTCCAGCAGCTCCACCATGGCCAGATCGCGGGCACAGAAGCGACGCGCGGCGGGCGAAAAGTTGATGGTGTCCAGCACAATGGTGGCATGCAACAGGCGGCTGATGCAACTGGAACGTGGCTGCTCCTCGGCCAGATAGCGTTCGGCCACCAGCGTGGCACAGGAACCAACCTCGGGTTCAATGTGACGCACACAGTGTGTGGGCAGGAGCTGCAACACTGGATGCTGCTTGTCCAGTGGCCGATGATCCAGGATCTCGCTCACCAACGGCGCCAAGCTGCTGCTGCTCAAATGATGATCCACGAGTATGACGCTGATGTCGCTGCTTAGCTGGTCCGGCAAATCGTCGCGAAACAACAGCAACTGGGCATCGATCTCGCACTTGTTGAGCATGTGACGCACCTCCGTCTTGAGGGGATAATCAATGCGCGGTATATTGAGGACGGGCAGAAAGTCGTGCTCCTGCTGTCGCTGCGCATAGATGAAAGCCAGTGTCAGGGCGGAGACGGCGGAGTCCAGATCGCATGATTCGTTGCCCAGCACAATGTGTAGTTTCCTCAAATTTGTTTCGCTTCCTGTTGCCTTCTCAGCTTGCAGATACTATTGGGAATGCAACAGAGTGAGAGGGAGAGAGAAAGAGGGGGTGAGTGAGTGAGAGTGAGTAGAGAAGCCATATGAGTAAAGCCCAGAAGCTGGCTGGCAGGAATAAAACACGCACGCACACAAACGTTGCACTTACGCGGCCAAGCGTGGAGCGCGCTTGCATCAAAAAGCGCAGGAAACACATTATCCCCGGGAAAGTCACATGAAATAATTAAAAAAAAACAGCAATCGGGGCAAAAGGAATGCGATGCGATGCGATGCAATGCGATGCGAAAGCTACAGTTGTCACTTGCTAATCGAGTACACACTCGATAGGCAAAAGCCCACAGCACTTATCGATAATGATTAAGATGGCACAGTTCACTAGGCAAACACAAATCATTTGTTCTCATTTGTCTTACAGAAAGTTGCAGAAAATGTATATTATTTAAATGTGGTGACCGTTAAATTCAACTGTATTTTCGATAGACAATTTATCGCTGTGTCGCTTGTCGCTTCAAATATGCATTCGATATAAACACGCAGCTCCAAGGCAACTAAAAAAATGCAAGCAAACTTTGAGCCTGATCCAAATCAGTTACTGACAGTCTGTATAAAAAAATTATTAAATTACAGCATGTCTTGCATGCATGTTGAACGTGTTGTTGAAAATTGTTTACTTTTGAATGTAGCGCCCAACTTATCGATGACATGCGACATTCGAAGCTACAGTGCGATACAATAACAACGCGTGTAATCGATAGTTAGTTTTAGCCATCCCTTCATTTCAATTAAACGGCGTTTTTGTGCGCGTCACATTAGAAGATATCCCAACTTGTATTTCTAAATCAACAATTTACCCCCTTTGCGCCACCTCCTGCGCCGCTGCGGTTCGTGGTCGAGTTTCACCAGTTGCCCACACAAAAGAATACAATATGGATACGCCGCGTCGCAAAATGCGCAACTTGCACATGGAGAACGTGCAAAACAATAGCACACCAATCAGAATACCGCCATCGCCAATGCTGAAGACACTGGGACATGGCACCGGTGTCAGTGTATATCGCCTGGACAGGTCACCCAAGCATGGACACATCCGTTCGCCGTGGGCGGTCAAACGTATAACACAGCGCACCCGGGCCAAAAAAGAGATGGTCTATAATGAGCGCATCGTGCACGAAGCAGCCATCTTGCGGTGAGTCCTCCAAAGGTCCCACACATGTGTACGAATGTCTGCGTGTGTGTGTATTTTCAACAATTGCTGTGTACACACGCACACACACATTCACACACGTGGGCGAGCCGGTGGCGGTGGCTGGCTGCGTTTGTTGTGTGCGTGTGTGCTTGTGTGCTAGTGTGAGCCTTGCATGCGTGTAAGGCTGCTGCGTCTCATGTGTGTGTGCGTGCATTTGGTGTACATAATTCCGTTATACACACAGCACAATTGTATTTGATCTGCTGATTACGTCGCTGATTGCCAGCTCAACTTGATCGCTTACCTTACTTCCTTTATCCCTTTTATCACTTAAACTATTCTTCTACCTACATGCATATATAATATTCACTTATTTGTTGCAGCAAACTTAATCATCCCAATATTGTGGGCTTTCGTGGGGTCATCAAGACGCCGGAGGGCATCGATACGCTGGCTTTGGAAATGTGCAGCACTTCGCTGGGCTCCATTTTGGAGGAGCGTCACGATGAGGATCTCGGTCCCTTGCCCGCCAAACACACCTTCAAAATGATCATGGACATTGCGCATGCTCTCGACTTTTTGCACTGTGAGGCGCGTCTGCTGCATGGCGATCTTAAGTCCTTCAATGTCCTGGTCAAGGGTGAATTTGAAATCTGTAAACTCTGCGATTTTGGCGTCACACTGCCGTTGGACGAGAATGGCGAAATCAGCTTCCAAAAGAATCCCCATCTACAGTATGTGGGTAAGTTGTCCTCTCATTTGACTGTTCTTATTGTTCAATTAAGGATCAACAATTTAGAATAATTCGGTAAATCAAAATTAGAATCCGTAATTGTTGAGAATAGTTTGTGTTCATGTCAAGAATTTGTATGTAATTAATTTCTTAAAAAAAAACATCTATAATTGTTGAGAATAGTTTGTTCAAGTGAAGAACTTTTATGTAATTAATTTCTCTCTCAAAAAAAGAACAATGCTAAATTGTTTTATACCATTTTGCAGGCACAACGCTTTGGTCGCCGCCAGAGATTATCGATGAAGTGGAGATTATTGACAGCAAAGCTGACATATTCAGCTTCGGCCTTATCATCTATGAGACATTGGCTCTGGTGCCGCCACACACACTGGAACTGGACGCCGCCTTTAATAGCAGCAACAATACCATGGACATGGACATCTCACAGGAACTGCCGCAACGCAAACAGCTCAGCTATGGCAACGATGATAGTCTAACAGCGACGACGACGACGCCAAAGGACACAACACCAGCTGGAGAGAGCATCGATGAAGAAGATGATGGAGATGGCGATGGCGATGGTGATACAGATGCAGATGAGGATGACACAAAAGAGAATGACATTTCTGACTATTCGATGACACACATCGAGCAAGCGTATGGCACACGTCCACCACTGCCGGTTGCCTTCCAGCTCAGCGACGATTACAATTGCATTGTGGAGTTGTTCTATTTGTGCACCAATGCTTTGAGCGAGGATCGACCCGCTGCTCGGACCATTTGGCAGTGCTTCGAGAACAATGCAGCCAATGTGGCCACCGCATGCGATGTCTCCAGCGATTAAACGCTATAACTATAATTATAAATTTATGTATAAGTTCATTATGCGCGTGTACAGTATGTGGCCAACAAACAAAAACGTAATTCGTAATCTCTCTCTGTCTCTCTGATTCTCTCTTAACTGCATCTCTCTATCTCGAAAATTTCAATCTCTGTGTACCTAAAAAACAAAAAACAATTCGCTGTAAAAATAAAAATGACGATTGATCGCATGCCAAGCTAAACTAAAAACAGTACGTAACATAACTCTAAACATTCAATTGAACTTGAATTCAAGTCTGTATTAAAAACAAAACAAAAACATTTCAATTTAGTTATAGGTCCTAAAGCATATAACAAACTATTCCAAGTATTCCTTATATATTATATACATGTGTATGAAAATAGCTAAAACGAAAACTAAAACAAAAGTTTGTTCATTTTTTTTTTTTTTTTTTGTTCATTATTCCAAATATAAACAAATTAGATAAAAACATACAACTCGGATATTATTTATCGCTTCTTCGAACCACAATAAACAGTGAGTCAACTTTCCCGGATATAATGTTTACTTAGTGCAAAGATAAACTTACGTTTGCGAATTCATGGATTGTATTACAATATCTACGGAACGGAAAAGAAACTTATATTTATATATATCATAATTGTTTATTCGCCTTGATTTGGACATTTATAGTTACATAAATATCTATGTCTTGACCATATATTGCCGCATCTTTAAGGGATACGTATTCCTATAAAGATTGATTCTATCAATTGGCATCAATAATATATCGGATCGTCTAAGAATCCAAAACTTTGAATTTTTCAGTCTATAGAGACCAAGAAAAATAGGCCGAAATTGAAAATTCCAGTATATTATGAGACCCACAAGGACGATCGCAATGTCCTTTGGCCAGTTGATAGACATTATTAATACGCACCGTTTGACATGTCGCTTGCCAGGATACGCAAGGACATTCATGAGTTATAGCCTAATTTATGTACACAAAAAAGTCCATTTATCTCGACTCCTGTAAGGACTTTCGTCCTTTTTGGTAGACCAATCGAGTTGTATAGATTATAACTATTTGTGTGCCAAAGGACATGCTGATCGTCCTTCAAATGGGTGAGATAATGAGGATTTTATGATTTTATCGAAATTTTTCTATATTTCCCCTTGAAAAAAATTGAGAATATTTTTGGGAAGGATTTTTGAAATCCTTGAATGCAGTTTGATTCTACTGAATAAGCTGATCACAGAGGGGTGGGTCCTTGCAGGATGCTTAAGGATTTGCTCGAGATACAGCTAAGAAAAGTTAAGCGTTTTTTGAAAATAAAGTAATTAAATTATAAATACAAAATAATATATCCCCATCATAAATCGTATTGACATTATAATCGTTTTTCCCTTCCTTCGCCCTTCTTTCATTAAGAAATCGTGAAATTAGAATTAAAGTTTTCAGTGCACTTTGAAAAGTTCACTTTGATTTATTAAAAGTACATGCATCAAAATATTACTTTGTCTTATATTGTTTTTCATGTTGTTGTGTTTGTAATAATGTAATGTATATTTTGAAATTGTTCGATTGGAGTTATGTGTGTGTGTGTGTATTAATTGATTTAATTTGCATCAGTTGTTCCACTTGACACAATCTAAGGAAATGAGCTGAGGTCATAGAAGAAGAGTAAGAGGTAAAAGTATAGGGTATTGGGTATTCGGTATGCGGATAGATTAGTACACTCTTTTTCGATTATAACTCTAACTACATGGTATAAGTATATGTGTATATCGTATCGTATATATATTATATATATCTAAAATATGCCTGTCTCATATGTGTTATGTTAACTTCAAGTCGCTGTCTTTTTTTATCTTTATCGTTTTTCGTTTTTAGTGTCTTTTGTCTCAATTTGACTACAATAATAGTTGATATATAGTTATTAGTTTTTAGTATAATTTATATAGTATAGTGTATATTAATGTAGGTTTGCTATTTTTAAAGGCGCTGTTGGTGTTTGGTAGTTGTTCATCATTCATCTTTCTTCGATTCCTCGTTTCTTCCTGCTTACAAATTACGAAATACAAACAAAACTTGAACGAGTATTTTAAACACAAAATGAAAAAGCATACATTACATGTAGTATGTATATTATGTATAAATATATGTATATATATATATATATGTATAGCATGTATATTAAGTAACACTTTTTAAGCTCGCACACGTTACAAAAAAATTACGCATTAAAATTCAATTAAAAAAATAATAGGGAAACAAAACATTTTGCTTAAGTTTTAAGTTGTAAGTACATCGAATTAGTTTGTTGTGTGTGTGTTGGGTGTGTGTGTGTGTGCCGCAAAGTACATTAATGGAATGCAATGTTCAATATCGAGTTATAATTGCAATTCAACTTTTTGTTGTTTTACAATTACAATTCAAAGCTGCTCTCTCTCTCTCTATCTCTCTCTTTCACTCGTGACTGCCTTGCTCGCTCTAACTAATGTTAACACATGAAGGATATATGAATATAACAAAAAAATATAAGGGACATTAATGCTTACAATTAAAATACAATAGTTTCGCAGCAAGGAATATGAAATTAAAACAAGTTCGTGCATAAAACTGGAAATGTGGAATGTGTACCAAAAATATTATAAATATACATATATGTTATATGCTTGTATGTGTGGGTGTGTAGTGTATGTGTGTGTGTGTGTGTGTAGGTTGTGTCTTTTCCCCTTTTTTGTTTGTTTTTTGTTGCTTGCATTTTTACAAGTGCAGCACGCCATCCTTGACATCGCTGGCCATAATTGTGGACGCATTCGAGGCGGCCTGTTTGTGATGCGTGGACGGTGATGACGATGACTGCGATTGATGACTGTGCGCTGCTGTTCCAGCTGCTCCAGCTCCCGATGCTGTGGTTGTCACTGTAACTGTTGCTCCGCCGGCACCCGTTGGACTTTCGTCCAGTGTTACGCCGGTTAGATCAACAATATCATCCTGATCGTCGTGCTCCAGCTCATCGGAGGTGTTTGTGTGATTCGTGTGATGCGATCCGCTGGACAATTGACTGTTGCGCGAGAAGCTGCCGCGATGCGTCGATGTGAGCGTACGCTGATTGGCCGGCTTCACTGTGATGATCAAATTGGAGCTATTTGCGACCATCATATCGGTTACCTATAATTGAAAACACTTAAAATTCGCTTCAATTGCGGAATGCAACAACTTTCACTCACCTGATCGAGCGTCTTACCAGCCACCTCAATGCCATTGACTTCGATCACCTCATCGTTGACGGCCAATAAGCCTGTGCTTTCGGCCAATCCGCCCGGCACCAGACGCGATATAAAGATGCCAGGCTGCTTCTCCAAGCCGCTGGCCGTCACACGCACCGAAGTGCCATCTCTGATATAGAAACCCAATGGTTTATCGCTGCCATGCTTCAGCAGACGAACACGACGATGCGTTTCGGGCACAATGTCCACATCAATGATGGCGGACACCTGACGGAAATCGTGTGGTATCGATATCGATGGTGCCTTGGTCTTCACTGGCGTATGCCCCAAAATGCTGCCAATCAAATTGCGTGGCTTCATCGTGCCAAAGCCTGAATACTCATTCAAGTCATCTGTAATAAGAATTCCGATATTGAATCGCTCACTCTATATATATGTATATAACTCTGCCTCTCTTACCTTTGCGCTGCACTATCACTCGCAGCAGCGGACGAGCTGTTTTGAGGGCACGCCCAAAGTTGTCGTCGTTGTTGATGGGCAACAGATCGTTGTCCCGCGGATCGATGTAGAGTATGAGAAACTGGATGTTGCTCAGCTTGTGCAGCTGCTCGACGAGCGTGGCGAACTTGTCAAAGCTCTGCTCAGTCTCGTGCCGTTTAAAGCTCCAGCGTCGAAACTCGGCATCGAACTGTTCAAATTGCATACCATTATTATCATCATCACTATCAACCCTCTCTAAGCCAACTACAAGCTGACAACTGTTGCCACTAATTTTTTTTTTCTTTTTGGGTGAATGAATCAGCATGTCACCAGTTGAATGTGTGTTTGTGTGTGAGTGTATGTGTGAGCTAGAAGGGATATTTGGAAATGTTCTTGTTCTTGGGCATACCTTGGATTTCACTTCGATGAGCGTCGATTCAGCGCTCGCCGCCGTCGCCGACGTTGTGTTGATTTTATTCTTCGACATTTTTTGCCCTCTTTATTGGCTGCACTCGTTTCACAATTTCACAGCAACACACGCAACACGCAGCGCACACGCAACAAACACAACTCGCAACGAAGGATGCAGTGCGTCGCGGCGCCAAGCAATTTTTTAAAATTGTTCAATAAGTTAGAGAGTTCGACAAAATCTTACAACTATAAAAAATAACTAAATTATGCGTTGGCGTTTGAGTAAAAAAAACATCGAGACATAGCGATTAGTTATTTTTTTCAGTCCAATCAACATGCATCGATAGTTATGCATTCATATCTATTTATCGATATATACTTTTAATTGATTAACAACAAACTACAGCTGATGTAGAAAACGAAAATTACAACGAAATATTGGAATTCAATCAGCTTTATATATATAAAATGTTTAATTGCAGTTAGGTAAAATTTTTAATTGGTTTCAAAATTAACTGTATAATTGCATATATCGATATTATACTATCAACCACCGCCCCTTACTACTTGCCGTCAGGTGGCAACGCCAAATGTACAATTTCACTGCAACATTATCATGTTTTGTTCATACTTTATTTCTCTGATTTAAACATATTAGCATTGAAAAGCATACAAAGCGCTTGATTTAATAATTAGTTGGGATATTTTTTTCATTACTGAATAATAAATAATTGGTTGAACAATCGCTGTGCGTCTGTGTGGAATTCGATAGGCGCGAATGAGACAACTAGTGCATCTGCGCATAAAAGCAGTATAGATAGCAGCTTGTGTTTGGTACTAACTACACACACAGCCGCATACGCTGCACGTATAGTAAATATATGAATTATTAACAAATTATCTAATTAAATGGTATGTTGCGACTTGGTGATTAAGATACTGCAATAAATACGCCGAAAAGTGGAAAGCAATTATATAAAATATAATTACCAATGTAAGTGAACCAAGGTAAGTGAACAACAAATGCATAATGCTTATTGAATGCCATATGCTCTGCAGAGTGTAGCGCATGCCATACGACGAGGGTTTCTGTAAATGGAGGCTGCTGTTTTGTGTTTTGTTGTTGAGTTGAGCGTGTGTGAAGTGTGCAATTGACTAGAAATTGTTTTTTTTTGTTGTTTTTTTAAATGTGTCGCAAAGCCAATAACAAAAACGGACAACAAATCGATTTCAGTTTGAAACACATTCAACTTGCCACCACCAAGCATACAACACGAGGCAATAATTGCAATAAAGCGCCAGCGAGTAGTGGGAAAAACAAAAACGCAAACGCAAACGAAAACAGTGCAAACAGTTTTCCCCCCACTGCTGCTGCACGAGGAGACGCTGTCTCTAAAGCTTAACGGCGCTGCAGTAAATACAGTTGGACTTGAAGCTTTTTTTTGCATGCGAAAAAAAACTTAAGCATTTGAAAGTATTAACAACAACTACAACAATAATAAGAGGTGCAGGACATTGAAGCAGCAGCAACGCAGAGACTATTGAGAAACCTTGAAACGCATTCAAACACAACACACGCATATACTCACACACACATATATAGATCTGTTGCGTGAGAGCGAAAGAGCAAGACGCTCACGTACACCCACACTACACACACACAAGCGTGCAGCACACGGACAAGCACACACACACACACACAGGCAGCGGGAACAGCAGGCGAAGCCATGAGTTCGGTAATGTAAACAAAATGCATAAAGACCAAAAATGTGAATTAATTGAAACATTTGCATTCTTTAGCAATATTCGAACGTGGAGAATCTGTCGCCACAGACGATCAGACAGGTGATGAAGGAGCTGCAGGATATGGAGACAACGCCACCCGAAGGCATCAAGGTGCTGATCAATGAAAGCGATGTCACCGATATCCAAGCACTAATCGATGGTCCAGCTGGCACTCCATATGCCGTTGGTGTGTTTCGCGTCAAGTTGACGCTGAGCAAAGATTTCCCACAGACACCGCCGAAAGCGTATTTCCTCACCAAGATATTCCATCCGAATGTGGCCGCCAATGGCGAGATTTGTGTGAACACATTGAAAAAGGATTGGAAACCCGATTTGGGCATTAAACACATACTGCTTACGATTAAATGCCTGCTCATTGTGCCCAATCCGGAGTCGGCGCTTAACGAAGAAGCCGGCAAAATGCTTCTCGAGCGTTATGATGATTATTCGCAGCGTGCGCGCATGATGACCGAGATACATGCCCAGGTAAGCAGATCGCAAAGTGAACAATTCACCATCTTATCCGCTCTTTCTTTGCGTTTTTAGCCGGCCAAATGCGGAGGTGCTGCTGCTGCCAGCGATGCCAAAGATGATGATGGACCATCGACGAAGAAACACGCTGGTCTCGACAAGAAGCTGCAGGATAAGAAAAAGGAGAAATTGCTGAAGGAGAAGAAGCGTATGCTCAAGAGATTATGAGAGGCATAAGTCAAGACAGCAGATCAGCCAGCCAGCCAGAGGGAGAGAGACAGCGAGAGATACAGAGCGAGAGGGAGATAAAAGAGAAATACTACAATAAAATGGAGCAGTAAATTACATATTTGGCACAACAACAACAACAACAACTAAAATAACTTCAACAGGAACACCAATGAACAGATTCTACATTAGATATACTATATGAAAAATCAAAAGTGAGCCGTTAGAGAAACGAGATCTGAATCAGAGCAGGAGAGAGAGGTAGAGAGCGAGAGAGAGAGATATATAGATAGAGGAGTGTACATGAAAGAAAGGAATCAAAGGAATGATCGAAATAGCGACCAAGCAAACCACTCCAAAGAAAATGCATCCAGTTAAATATACAAAACAAACATAAATATAAATACTTAAGAATGGAAAAGCGAAGCCGAAGCAAAAAAACAACTCTGGTTGAAGTCTGTGCAACACTTCGGTGCGTCCCAGCAGATAGATCAGATATAACAGTTACGATGAGAGACCGATATTAAATTGTAGACGAAACGAAACTGATGAGAAGATAATGATGATCCTATATATATATAAATACATATATATATATAATTTAGTGCTGCCCTAGCCCATGTCCTCGTCTCCATCCTCCTCGCCTTCTTCATGCCCATTTTTCAAGAATCGTAGCATAAATTATATGTGTATTTGTAATTAGTTTAAACATTCAACTCACCCATCTCCCAGTCAGTCCCCTAAGAAGAAAGCATCACCAGCATGTGTAGCGTTATGCGTATAGATCATATTTATTGTGAGCTTACAGTTTTATTATTTCTTTTAATTGTTCTCTTTGACATTCGTGCGTTTCAATTAAAAACAAAGATTCTACTTAAACTAAGAACACAACAAAAACAAAACAAACAAACGGAGGGAGAAGAAGCAAAGCAAATAATATTTATTGAGAAATTGAAAGAAATCGAAGATCCTTGAACATGTGATTGATTATTATAATCCTATCGTTATATCAACAACAACTACCAAATTCATATTGTGAAATATACGAGACGATTTTCAAATTATAATCACGTTTCCGGGAACTTCGCACAACAAAATGTAGTATCATATTTTGGTTAGACATTTAGGTTATAATAAAAAATACAAAATACAAAAAAAAAATGATAAATGAAAAAAATGATGTGCCCTTCTGATTGATAATACGAGTACTATAAACAGATACAAAATTTCTTAATGCTTAACTGCTAGAAGATTTCCAAACATGCAATCTTTCAATTCAATTATCGTAGTAGTTCAAAAGCATAACAAAAAAAAAACAAAAACCTTTCGTTGAATTTGTTCACACAACAAAAAACAAAAGCGTAAAATGGAGTCATCCATTTTCAATACCCAACAACAAATTTATAATAAATAAATTCGCCATTTGAGAGTACACAATTGTT
Source organism: Drosophila pallidifrons (assembly GCA_023558445.1). Classification (NCBI taxonomy): domain Eukaryota; kingdom Metazoa; phylum Arthropoda; class Insecta; order Diptera; family Drosophilidae; genus Drosophila; species Drosophila pallidifrons. The sequence goes on along the minus strand of CM042351.1, from coordinate 27,724,597 downwards.
GTAACTGTATGCAGAATAAATTTGTTGGAATGTTACGAGGGATAAGGGACAAAAAAGCGGTAAAAATACTTTCTTATTGTTTGCTTTCAAAAATAGAAAAATATCGTTGATAACATTAAGTAATCGATAATGGCTTTGAAATTTGTGTGTGACCGCAAGCTGGTAACACACTTTTTTAGTATGTTGGTATATTTCCGAATTGGGGTATAAAAAGCGCGGTATTTGAAATAACTGGTACTTTGATCTTTCGATAAAAGTACATCGAAACATGCATGAAAAGTAATCGAAAGTACGATCAAAGTGAAAGTGAAAAGGACGCGCAAAGTTTTCTTTCAAGTTCCGGAAATTGGCGCGGTCGAGAAAAGTGTATTTATTGTGTGATTTGTTTCCTGCTGCGCTTGAATGTCAAGGACTTGCAGCAAATACATTGATAAGCGGAAACCAAAGCCGGAAAATTTACTGCAACTGCAATTTTTTCAACGTTCTTTGCTAACGGCCACTGACCCAGGACATGGAGCGTCACTTTTGCTAATTATGCGTCGCCCAATCCAAAACGCCCATCAACTGGACGGCAAGAGGCGTGGCGTGGCTGACCTCGTTCCGACTGTGATGGAGCTATTGTTGCTGGAGCGCGCTGTGCTAATTGACAGCAGCCCACATACCGTTAATATTATGCAGACTTGTGAAGCAAAAGCCGCTGGGAATGCGCACACACATGCAAGCATACATATGTATGTGTATGTATGTAAATGGGAACGAAAAGGCGGGAGCACAACGCAAACATTCACAGAGAGGTGCGTTCATTCACAAAACACGCATTCAACCTGAAGCGAGCATGTTAGAAGAGTGCAGGTGCTGCATAAAAGCAGGATGTGGGGTAAGCATTGTTATTTCCGTCCCTCTTGTACTCATTCCCATTCCCATTTCGGTGCAATGCAATTGCGTTGATTACCAAGACACAAACTTAAGTGATAAGCGAGACAGCTGCTTGGAGCGTATTTAATAGAACTGACATTCTGCTCCAATTATTGCATATGTATAGTATAAATGTACAACGTGTGTATGTTGAAATGAAAAGCTAAGTGATCTGCAAGCTGTAAGTTTGCGTTCAAAATTCAAGTGCCAAGAGCTTTCATGCGTTGCGCTTTGCCTTAAAAGCTCCTTGCCGTATTGACCGTTACAAAAACGTCAGCTCTAGCTGCAGTTGTTACCAGGTTACATTACGTTCGTTCGTTCATTCGTTTGTTCGTTTGTCGACTCGGCTTTGTAACGGCCGAAGCTTCGGCATGCTTCGGTCGTTTCAGCTTCGCTTTTCGTTGTTCGTGAACAATTACGATGTGTGCTTAAATGGGAACACTTGGCGCTTGTCGTGTTCAGTTAGCGGCTGCCCGTAAGCAGAAACAGTACGTTGACTCCAGAGGCGGAGCGGCGAACGTAACGCATTAACAACAAACACACAACACAATCAGAACACACACAGAGAATCGAAGTTCTAATGAAACTCTCCTCCCCCGGCTCACACACACCGGACACATCACAGCTCACACACCGCAGGCCTAACAGCAAGTCGAAAGTTGGGCAAAGACAAATATTTGAAGCTCGATTTGGATGTACAACAAAAACAAAAAAAAACAAAAAACGCGCGCGCAACTTTCAACATTTGGGACGCTGTGTGTGTGTGTGTGTGTGTGGTTAAGTGAGCCTGTGTGTGTGTGTGTGTGTGTGTGTGTGTGCGAGCGTGCTTTGCCGTCTGCCGTTTGTCGACTGTTGTTGTTTTGTTGTGTTGTGTTTTGTTTCCTTTCTTTTTGTTGTTGTTTTTTGTTAAGGTGCTAACACGAATGAAAAAAACAGAAAACAAAACTAACTGGATTCTGTGAAAGTGTATGTGTGTGTGTGTGTGTGTTTTTTTAAATGGTTTCCATGTTGCCTGTGTGTGCTTAACGTTTGCTGTTATTGTTCATCTCAAATTCCAGAGCAGAGACATATCATAAAATGAAAAATATTTGAACTAACAAAGCAAGAAATCCTATAAATTGAAATTTAAAGCAAAAGACATAATCAAACAAATCAAAAACACAAACTTCAAACAAATAAATTAATAATAATCAACAGCAGCAGCAGACGGAAATCATAAATTGAAAGATGTTAAGCATCAAGAACAACTTCATATATTACCGAGCCCTCATCAGTGATTTAAATTTCAAGCATCTTAGTTTCTAAGGAGTCCATCTGAGAAGTGAATAGAAGAAGAAGAAAGGCAGCGAAGAGGGAAGTGAAGTGAGGAAGAAGAAGCAGAAGAAGCTTCCAAGGCGACAAACTTATCCAAGTTCTACACAGGTAGGAAATACACACTCTGTTGTTGTTTTTGTTTTTGTTGTTTCTGTTTCGGTTTCTGTTTTTGCTTTTAGTTGTCGTTACGCTCGTTACTCTCGTTTTTCCACATTCATTATTATGATACTGCTGCTGTGTTCCTTAATTATACTTACAGCTGAATATCTCTTAATGTTTGTATGTTTTTTTTTTTGGTGAATGTACTCGAGTCATTCGCAATTATAATTACAGAACTAAATGTGTGCACTTATTCCTCACACACACACACATACGCACATTTCCATTCGATGTTGCTTCGTGCTCATCCCATCTCTCTCTCTCTCTCTCTCTCTCTCGCACCCTCATCTTTCATCGCATCGCATTAATTCAACATCTTAATGCGCATTAGTAATTAAAAGTATTCAACGCCTGTTGCAGGCCAAACGCAATTACAATTTGAGCTCTGATTGACTTTCAATTCTTACCCGAAAATCATTTTCTCGAAGTAAATCGCATCTTTAATCAAAACCTAAATTCCAGGTTGGAATAATATTGAAAAGAAGAGTTAAGAAACCTTTATTCGATATAGGAAATAATTCAGAATGCATAAGGGAGACTGATGAATTTAAAAATAAGAATTAAAAGTATTTCTATCTCTCGAATCAGATCCACACATTTAAAAGCAGTCAGATGAAGATAATCATTCGATTAGCTGCTCATTAAAGCAGTTCCAAGATTTTGACTATTTACTTCGTATTTTGAATTTATCTGCATTTGCCAGACAATTAGAAATATCTCGGCTTGTTTTGATTAGACACAGACAGACGGACAGACAGACAGACAGACGGACAGACGGACAGCCGGAGAGACAGACGGACAGACAACAATCAGACGACAGCTAAACAAAGTCAGAAACACATAAAAATTGTTGCCTACATTTGGGCGTTTGATTGAAGTATATTTACGTGCGTCTTTGCATCTTTCGAGTGTGTCCCAAGGCTTTGCGTTGCCTTCGCTGTGCAGGGACTGAGGATTGAGAGTTAACCTTTACCTTTTCGTCTCATCTTTCGCAGGTATTTAGGTATTTAAATGAATGCCTAATGTTGCAATTATCACTGCGAATTTGAACTGCAACCGAAAGCGCAGTAAAATTGTTACCACAAACAAATGCTAATGCCAATTTGACACCCACAAATGAATTGTGAAAATCAGAGCTAGGCCCAAATTAGCTATGCATCCACTTGCAAAGGGCAAAGCTACAAAGCTAGTGTAATTGATGATGGTAATTGTAGAGCTCTGAATGTATTTTATAGTTAGGTGCACGTAATTTCAATGCGCCTGCAAGCTATAGAAAAAATAAATCGAAAATTTAATCGAAGTGTTATAATTAACATATTGTACTTCAAAACAATGATAACATAAATATAATGAAACAGTAAAGCGTATTTTGATTAGGCGTCTGTTTTAAACTAACACGAAATAATGTTAAAGATTTAACAGCTTTATTATCTCGAAAATTTGACATTTTGTAGATAAGTATTAAGTATTTCTTTTAAAGTGTTTTTTTTTAAGATCTCAAATTTTAAGACGAATGGTATTTTTTCAGTGTACGAGTGAATAAGTTTTTGAAAAGTGCTTCGCTTATAGAACTAGTGAAAACTGTGATCGACGTCAATTGGAATTCAACTTTTTAAAGTATTTCTTTTTAAAGTTGAATTTCGTAAATAGTTTTATAGATAGAATTTTCACGAAATTGAATTATTTGAATAATTGATTCGCATGCGAGGTATTTCGAAAGTCCTCCATCACCATCTATTTTTTTGTGGGGCTCCCTTGTTTAATTTGTATTTTTCATATTTTGTGTTTTTATCGTCGTCGTTGTCGAGTAGTGTAAACAAAATCAAAAATGCCGTACATGTCCTTTGGCGATTTCGTTTTCGTTCTCGTTTTAGTTGTTGCAATATTTTGATTTCCTTTCGCAGGGTTTAGTGTGTTTTTTTCGGTGCTTTAATGTGCTCTATGCTCGATCTGTGTGTCTTTCCTCTGTCGAGCTGTTCATTTAATCTGTGGCCGGCATCCATGTCGTATACGTTATTTTTGGGGTTGGCATAATGGCGGGACATGCTCCTGACTCCTGTACAAGTGCTTATTAAATCTGTTGCTTCATGGCCTAAGCTAAAGCAAGAACGAAGAAGAAGAAGACGAAGGAGCAACGAGAAACGAGGAAGGAGGAAGGAGCTGCCAGGTGTGCTTTGCATCAGGTTCGTTGACATGTGTTTGGCGACGGGGGCGGGGGGCGGTAGGAAAGTTGGAGGACAACGTTTGCCTAGTCTGGGCAAATATGTTATTCAAAGTTGATGCTGAATTGATTTGCCAAGTTTTTTGCCGTTGTGTTGAGGCGCTTCAATGTTCAATGTTCTTTCAATTTCCCATTTAGCATTTTCAATTTTCACTTGCATTAATTTCATTTTTTTTTGTGCCGCATTTTTGTTCGCTCTCGCTCTGTCTATCTTGTTGGTTTTTCATTACGACGAGTACTTAAATAAAGGCTCCTTGTTGTTGTTGTTGCTGTTATCGTTATAAATATATGTATGTATAGTACATGTCAATTTTTTTTGTGTGATTATTATTGTTATTCTCTGTGCTTGGCCACGGTTTATTTGATTTGTATTTTGATTCTATTTCTATTTAAAATTTGCGCAAACAAAACGAAAAAATTTTGTCGCTTTGAAATATACGTATATAGTATATATGTATACCATGGTATACGAAATATACTAAATGTATGAAATATAATAAAATCTGTTGCCGCCAGAAGGCAGAGAAGCCAAAAGCCCGACGGCAAGGCGTGCTCTCTGTCAAAGACGTGCTCCAGTCCTCTTCTTCTCCTTCTCTTCTTTACTTGCTGTCCATCTTTATCGAGTATATTATGTCTGCGTTGTTTACTTAATATACTATATCGCAGCCACAGCCATAGCCACAGCTGTTGCTGACTTTGGCCGGCATTGCCCGCGCTCATCAAACACTATTTTTCCTTCCACTCCACGTAAATATTTACTCGCTCATTGTCGCATTAATTTATGTTAATTTTATGCAATAACATTTACATTTCGTTCGTGTGTGTGTGTGTGCAAAACAGTATGTTATATCGAACTATAGCAATTAAATTTTTATTGAATTTAAATCAATTGTGTGTGCTTGCAACTTTATTGAAGTTAATACTCTGCAAACATTTCTCCTGCGCGTTGCGTTCACAGTTTATTTGTGCTCAAATTGATATCTGGCTAACTAATGTAGTTCTCCTATCAATAAGTTTTCAGTTTTGTCAATGCTTGCTGCTATTGTCTTGTGTTTAAAAAGATCTTTGAATTAAATGCAGAACTAAATGTCGAAAGGGAATTTCAATTAAGTTGCTGAAGCAGGGACTTACAATTGAAATTGAAAACAAGTTAGAAAGATACCGTCGAGTGTGCTCGACTGTGTAATACCCGCTACCCATTGTGAATAAATGCAAAATAGTGCGGTATTAAATTTAAAATATACCAAATGAATATACAGCAAAATATACTAAAACTATACTAAAGGATATATTTGTTATATTGATATAACAATACATTCAAATTTAACTATATTTTCAACCAATACAGACTGAAAATATACCAAATTATTATACCACAAAAATACCACATGTAATATTTAGTATATTACTACATCAATACGTTGAAATTAATATTAATTTCAAAATATACCAAATTCATATATTTCAAAAATACCAAAAAATAATATTTTTTATATCGATATAGTTATATACTAAATATTGTCTTTGCTATTTTTGCGATATATACATTTGGTATATTTTAAAATTAATATTCATTTCAAAATCCATTTAAAATATACCATGGAGTGTAAATATACCAGATTATCGGCCAATGTCATCTAAAAATATACTAAATTAAAATACCGAAAATATACCAAAGGCTGTATTTGGTATAGCGATATATTAATGCACTCAAAATATACCATAAAGTACAAAATATACCAGATTGCCTATCAAAGCAGTCTGAAATCATATCGAATTATTATACTGCAAAAATACTAAAAATATACCAAATGATATATTTGGTATATTGATATAGTATATGCCATAGATTGCAAAATAGTGTGCAAAATTTACCAGATTGTCGAATAATCGACAAGGTTTTTAAATGAATGTTATAAAGGCTATTTTTGATTTACGTATACTTATTTTTTGGCACTTGAAGTCAGGCAGCATTAAGCTGAAACTTGAACGTCGCTGCTTGATAGGGATTTGCTGTTGATTGCACAACACAAGCGACTGACTGCGCATGATATAGAGATAGAGATAGAGATAGAGATTGATATAGCTATAGTTATAGCTATGCGTGTGCTTTGCCTCAAGTGTAATGCTATAACACACCACTCAATAAGTTCCCGGCCTAAGAGGGAAAAACACATTTTTTTCTAAAAATTTACTTTTATTCATCAATATAGTTTCTATCTAAGGCTATACAGTCAGCCCAGCGCTTCTCCAACCTTTCGATGCCATTTTTGTAGAAGGATGAACTTTTGCCCTCAAAATAGCCCTCAGTATCGGCAATCACCTTCTCATTTGATCGATATCTCTCGCCTTGGAGGTGCTTTTTGAGTTCTGCAAAAAGCCAGTAGTCGCTGGGGGTCAAATCTGGAGAGAAGGGTGGGTGTGGCACTAGTTCGAACCTCAATTCGCTTAATTTCAGCATTCTTGCCATAGACTTGTCACACGGTGCATTATCCTGATGAAACCGCGGTTTCATCTTTGTCATATGTGGACGATTTTCTAAATCGCTTGGCCCAGTCGCACTGGCAGCTTTATATAATATTCGTTGTTGATTGTTTTACCTTTCTCTAGGTAGTCTATAATCAAATCCCGTATGCATCCCAAAATACGGACGCCATAACCTTACCCGCCGATTTTTGTGTTTTGGGACGCTTCGGACGGCTATTACCGGCTACCACCCACTCAGAAGATTGACGACTGGATTCTGGAGTATAGTGGTGTATCCATGTTTCGTCCATGGTTACGTAACGGCGAAAAATCGGTCCTATTGCGCTTCAACATGCTTAAACACGCCTCGAATGCATCGATGCGTTGTTGCTATTGGTCCGGTGCTAGCAATCGCGGCAGCCACATTGAGTAGAGTTTTTTCGTATCCAAATGTTCATGCAAAATCGTAAACACACAGCCTTCTGATATCTTTGAGGCATCAGCTATATCCTTTAATTTTAATTTGCGATCGGCCAATACCATTTTTCATATTTTTGCGATATTTTCTGGCGTAACTGCTGTTTTTGGGCGTCCGCTACGCTCAGCGTCTTCGGTGACCACACGACCACGTTTAAATTCATTATACCAATTCTTAATGGTTGATTTTCCTGGAGAAGAATCCGGGTAATGCTTATAAAGCAAAATTTTGGCTTCTACCGTATTCTTTCCCATCAAAATACAGTGTTTAATGAGGACACGAAATTCCCTTTTTTCCATATTGTAGAAAAACTCAAAGGTTGTTTCACGTTAAAAAATGTAACTTAAAAGCACGTGGTCGCAGAGTTGTAAAATTTTTACACAGAGCTTATAATAATTGACACTATCCATAAAAAATATCGATGTTTGCTTACTACTACCCCTTATATGTCGGGCCGGGAACTTATTGAGCGATGTGTTAAGCTAGAGTCCCAAAAGGGCAGCTGACTGTTGTCGCGGTTAAATGTGCGACTGCTTTGGAGTTTGCTCGACTTGCAAGCACGCCGGACAATCGATGAAGATTTTAGCACTTTGTTGGTTTTTGATTTTCTCTGAGGGTTGCGTTCAATGCCATTCTAGACGTTGTTGCTTTACACAAATCAAATGCAGCACTAGAAAAAAGGAAAAACACGAACTGCGATTGTGAATTGAGGTTAAGGATGCTGGCACAGCGGGGCGCAGGCAAACCGCAAGCGGAGGACGAATCTCAGCATCAGCATCAGCATCAGCATTGAGAAGTGTTTGCCACATGCAAATGAGCCTCAAAGTCACAGCACTTACTTTTACGGCACACATACGTTCATACTATATATGTGTAAAGCGAGTAATCGATATACAATTAACATAACAAATCATCGAAAGAAAACAGAATTCGCCTTGCACCTGTTTTGCTTTGCTTATTCCTTTTCCTTTTTACTGTAAAAGTGAAACTCGCGGCTGAAGATCTGCCACAAAATTCTTTCCATCTTGCTCGCATCAATTAAGTCTTAAACAAGTAAGAAAGCTACAGTCGAGTGTACTCGACTGTGAGATACCCGCTACCCATTTTGAATAAAAGAAACATATTTCGCGGTATTTTCTCAAAATATACCGAATATACTGCAAAAATACTAAAAATATACCATATGGTATATTTGGTATATCGACATAGTACCGCATTCAAAATATACCATAGACGGCACAATATACCAGATTGTCAGCCAAAGCAAATAAGACCCCTAGTAAGTAGGCGTCTTTGCCCATACAAAACTATTTCTTTAATAACTTCGACAATTTTTTCATCGCAACCAAATTTTCAGGAATCATAACTACTATAGTAAATATTGCATATACCAAAATTCGCAACTCTTGCTTTAAAATTACGCTTGTTATTTGATTTTTTTGATTTGCGGGGGCGGAAGTGGGCGTGGCAACAATTTGAAACAAACTTGATCTGCGTGCAAACATAACAAATGCTGTCAAAAAAAATTATAGCTCTATCTCTTATAGTCTCTGAGATCTAGGTGTTCATACGGACGGACGGACAGACACACAGACGGACAGGCGGACATGGCTAGATCGTCTCGGCTGTTGACGCTGATCAAGAATATATATACTTTATAGGGTCGGAGATGCCTCCTTCTACCTGTTACATACATTTCCTGCCGGCACAAAGTTATAATATAATACCCTTCTACCCTATGGGTAGCGGGTATAACAAGGTTCAATGACTATGCGTATACGTAATGCTATTTTCGAATTGCGTATATGTCAGGTTGAGTGTTTTAATTGAGATGAATAAATGATCGGAGTTTAACATTTATTTTCAATTTGGATAAATGATATGCTGATGTTTTTAATATAAGAGTTTTAAATGCAAAATTTGTTTTCATTACTTACGTGTACGTAATGTCAAGTTAAGAGTTAGAAGAAATTGCTTCCAATTGAGATGATCGAAATTTTACATTTCACATCTATCACAAAATACATTCGAATTTGCTCGCTTCAATCAAATTCTTAAAAATAATAAAAATTTAAGTGGATTACGTATACGTAATAACATCATATAATTGCGTATACGCCAAGTTTAGAAAAATAGTACAACAAATAACTTCCAATTGAGATACAAAAATCATCGAAGTTTACATTTGATGATGTTTTTAATATCAAAAGTTGAAAATGAAAATTTATTTTGATTACGTATACGTTATGTCATAATCTTATTGCGTATACGTCAAGTTAAGAGTTAGTACAAATTACTTCCAATCGATATCGAAGCTTAACATTTATTTTGAATTGGAATAAATTATATAAATGGAAATTTCTTTTTGTTGCGTATACGTAATATAAATTGCGCATACGCCAAGTCGAGCAGGCTGAGTGCAAGTGAACTTATTGACTGCTCTGCACTTTGTGTCTGGGTTGCTAAATTGCAGTTGTTGTGCAGCAGCAGGAGAATGAAAACGTAAATGAAAATGAAAATGAAAAATAGCTACAGTTGGCTCTGCGAAATGTTTGTTTGTGGAACTTGTTGTGCTGAAAACTCATTCGTTTCACTTTGACGCCCGTCTGAAGAGACAGTTTCTGTTTAAGGAGTTGGGGGGAATGCGGAATGGAGAATGGGGAGCGTCGTATTTTATATGCTAATGCGTTTAAAATCATTCAAATGTTCTGTGTGTGTGCGTCTTTCACATAACACACGATGTGTTCTGTCTGCCATATGCTTTCGGCTTGCTGCGGTACTTTTCAACTTTTCTGTGAGCTGTCGCTCGGCTTCTGAAAATGCCAGTCAAAAAAAAAAATAAAGAAAAGAATGCAAAAAAAAAGAAATTTATATAAATATTTATGACTGTGCGAGTGTGCGTGAATTTGTTTTAAAGCGAGAGCTACTTCAAATGCTACCAAGCGTCAAAAAACAAAACAAATAAAGCAAAAAAAACAGAAAAACAGAAAAAACACAAAAAGTGAGAAGAAAGAAATGTATATTCATATATAGACATATATATTATGTATTTGATGCGTGTGTAGATGAAAATAAAACACAAATCGTTTTGTTCGTCTACTTTCCCCCTCTTTCTCTCTCCTTCGGTCCGTCTTCGCTTTTGAAATGGGTAAGAAAAGTGAAATAAGATAAATGAGCCAATTTGACTTTACGTGCGTGCCAACACACACACACACACACACACGCACAGACATAGACAGACACTCGCACATAGATACACACTTGTGCAGTGCGTATTTGGCGAGCTGTTTCCCAGTGGGCAATGAGAGCGCCCTTAGAAGTCGACAACAACGCTTCTTATACTCGTTACCTAATTGGGCAGAAAGGGTATGCTAAGCAGGTGTTGCCAAAGGGCACATTTCATGCCAATTTGCAATTGACGATTTGCCATTTAAGAGTTGAAGTTGCTGCGAAACTCATATTTAACAACTTTTATATTCCACTTCTGTTTAGGACGTATGTATATAAAAGTCAAAGTCACTCGCTTGCAGTTTGGCTTCTATTTATTTTGCTGCTTCAACATAACTTCGAAATGCATATTTAATTATTTTTATATTCCAATTCTGTTTAGAGTTCTGTTTAGCACGTATTTCAAAGTCGAAATTAATCATCCCCAGTTTTCTTTTCATTTATTTTGCTACAAGCTAACTGCTTCAAACAACATTTGATCATTATTTTTTTATTCCAATTCTGTTTAGAATTATATGTAGCGCGTATTTTAAAGCCGATGCCACTCGGCGGCAGTTAGCTTCGATTATATTTTGCTTTAAACTATAAATTAATCAGTCAAGTAGCTACTTTAAAATTGCTTTAAATTTCATATTGAACTATTTTTATATATCAATTCTGTTTAGAATTATATGTAGTGTGTGTCTCAAAGTCGATGCCACTCGCTTGCAGTTTGTGTACTATTTATTTTGCTACAAGCTTAATGACTTGCCTGCTGCCGTCGAAAGCATTTTGCCAAATCTCTTGAAACCAAATGCAAAAACATGAATTGCTTTTGTGTGTGAAATACATGTTTGTGGTTTACCAACAAAATACTTGTGTATTGTTATGAATGCGACCTTAAACCGATATAGAGACGGAGACGGAGACAGAGAGTGCGGGAGCGGGAGCTGATGATGATGTATTGTAAAAGTCGAGCTGCAGCCTTTGGAATGGGAGTCAATCGCTTGCCGCATAGCTGCGGTTGTTAAATGCAATAATCATTTAGCCAGTTCGCCAAATGTTTGTTGATTTTGTTAACAGCCAGCGAGAATTCTGATCCCGATCCCAGCCCCGACCCCAACCCCGACCCCGACACCGGACTCGTCTCGATCTCGCTGTGGAGTCTGTGTGTGCGGAATGCGAAAGCAAATGTGAATGCGAGTGTGTGAATATGAATGCCAATGTGCGTGCGAGCTTAGCCGCAAAACGAAAACAAAAACAAAGGGAATGGCAAAAAGCAAAACGCAAAGAGAGAGGGAAAGAAAAGCCATTAGGATTCGAGCGGTGTCAATGCACTTTTAGTCATGTTTTTCCCAATGCCAGCCAAGTTCTCAGCTCAAATCGGATATTTATTGATATTTAAATTGACTTTCAGTGCGTGACGCAGCTAGTTGCCAGTTGCCAGTTGCCACAATTCGCAACTGTTTCTTTCTTTGTCTTGCGAAATGTACTTTGACAGCACTGAAAAGTAGGCAACACTTTTTCGTGCGTTTGTGTCTATCGACTGCTGAAAAGTAGGCAATACTTTTTTCGTGTTTCGTTCGCTATTGTCTTATTATTATTATTTGACTCGAGTTCGTATTTTAATCGCAACTGTTTCATTGTTTACTTTACTTTAACAGCCCTGAAAACTAGGCAACATTTTTTGTTCGCCTCTGTCTTTCGACTGCTCAAAAGTAGGCAACACTTTTTGTCTTATTGTTTTAATTAGAGTCCATCTATTAATCAATAGCTGCCCGCTTCTCTCTCTCTTTGTCGATTTATATTGTATTTGTTGTTTTATGATTGAGTAATAAGCTTTATCAGACAACTCGCTTCCGGCGACAACTGTTGCCTCGCCCTTTCACGTTTCTCGTTTCTCCGCTTCTCGTTTTGTCACCAAGTGCAGCGAGAGTTGTTTTTGTTTCGAAATTAATCCGTTGCGACGCTTAGTGTTCGATTCGGGTATTGCTTAATAAACCTAATCAGCATTCGCGTTCGCTGACACGAAGCGAGAAACGCAGCAACAAAGGCGAGGCGGGGCTAAAATTAAACCCGCTAAGCTCGCAGTCTTGCAATATGGCCCAATAGTACAATCTATGTGCTTTGTCGTCAAACTAATTATGAGTAGAGACAGCGAGTGAGTGAGAGACGGAGAGACGGTGAGAGGGAGAGAGGGTGAGAAAGGGCAAGGCGAGGCAGAGGGACAGCTGTTATCTTATCAGTCAGCCAACAGGCGTGAGCAGCAACAGCAGCGACATAGACAAGTCCTTCGCTGTCTATGGCAAAAGGCAATCATGCCAGCGACACACATACATATGTATCATGCTCTCTCTCTCTCTCTCGTTTGTCTTGCTGTTGTTGTTATCCATTCATTGTTCTTATTGCGGCTGGCTGGCTGGCGTATTTGTTTAACAAACGCAATTTGAGCTCGAGGTCAAAGGACAAAAGCAACGATTAAATATCCACAAGTAAAAGCGACTCTCTCGCTCCCCTCTCTTTCTCTCTCTCTATCACGGTCTCTTTTAAATGGCCGCCAAAAAAATCAAAGTTTCGTTATTGCGCATACGACACGTGTTCCGCAATATTAAATTGCAGCATACGCAGAATTCCCAGAATATTTATTGAGCATTATGCAAATGATTGTAGTAAATATGAATTTGCATAAATTCATAATTGAAATTTGAGTTGAGTTTTATTATTGTTGAATTGCAATTATTCATTTTAAAATATATCAAATTCAAATACCGCAAAAGTACTAAAACATACCAAAGGCTATATTTAGTATAATGGTACAAAATATATCAGATTGTCAGCCAAAGCAACTAATAGTGCGGTGTCCATTTTAAAATATACCAAATTAATATACCTTAAAATATTACAAATATACCAACTGCTTTGGTGTTATGCAAAATATACCAAATTAATATATCACACAAATACTAAAAGTATATCAAATTGATTGGTATAGTATTACATGTAAAATATACTACATTAATAGACCGCAAAAGTACTAAATATATAATATTAACAAAGGCTATATTTGGTATATTGGTATACTATATATACTAGATTGTTAGCATTTTTCCCATACAAAGCCATTTCTTAAACAACTTCAGCATTTTTCATTTGATCGCAATCAAATCAGACATCATAAAAACCATAGTTATTATTTTGTGTACCGTAACTCGAGACTCTAGCTTCGTTGTATACTGTAGGAGATGCCTCTTTCTGCCTGTTACAGGCAGTTCCCTTTGGGTAGCGGGTATAAAAAGAAAGAAAGAATACTAGCAATGCCAGCTGCCCACACATAACTCTCGCTTTGTGACGCAAATGTCATCCAAACAAACAGTTGCACTTCAATATTGCATTGACAGCAAAAGAAACAAGTTTAACTGCAAAAGGCAACTGTAAAAACTCAATGGCCGATAGACCAATTTTTTGCTTTTTAATAAAAAATATGAAGGATTTTGTTTTTTAATATTTACCAAGCGCCTTTGATTGAAACTTTGTGAAGAAATTCTTTATGGCGGCGTCGTCGGCAGCCTAGTCGAAATTTTAATAAATGATGCATGCGAAACAATAAAAAAATATTAATATGAATCGTGGAAATTTACAGAAGTCGTTTGACTCTTTGAAATGCAATCATTTTGAAAATGACATAAATCGGCGCGATTTCTGCAAATCAACGTTATTTTGAGTGGGTGAAGTATTTAATCAAAATCTGTGGATTGCAATGAAAGTAATTTTATATGGCAAATATGCCAATCGACATCGACTTTATATATGTATATGTAATATGTTTTATGCTGCCGCCGCCGCCCACGAATGATAAAAATATATATGCATATAAATATAGCTCTATCGATGAGATAAGATATTATTGTGATTGCATTTGCGTAAATCATTGAAATAATTTGCTTCACTTCTAATTGGGGGCCCAACTGGATGGCATTCGTCCGACTGTGAAATACCCGATAGCTGTGAACTGTGGGCGGATTGAGACACAACTCGGCGCAGATATATCAATTCGTGTTTGAATGCTTATCAAACGCGTGGGTGTTTGTTTGATGGTGGATGTTGGGGGAGGGAGAGAGAGAGTAGTTGTAGTTGTATATTTAGCGACATACGTGTTTGCATGTGTCTTTAATTATAATTGGACTGATCTATTTAAATGTTACGCAGCACCTTGCGACGACCGCGCAATTCCATTACACGCGAGCAAAGCAAATGTGCGGTGTGGCGGCAAACACTGAATCAAACAACAACAAATAAACAACAGCACAGCACACAGAACACAGCACACAGCACACAGCTTAGCAGCAACCACAACGATAAAGCTAGAACAGCAAAGACTCGACTGTGAGATACGCGTTACCCAATTACAATGAAAGCAGTTCTATATCGATATACCAAATATAATTTTGATATATTTTAGTATATTTTTGGTGTTTTAGTTCGGTATATTTTAAGCATAATATAACAGTTCGTTATATTAGTATATTAAAATACCAAATAAAGCTTTTGGTATACATATTTTCGGATTTTTCTGACTTGGTATATTTTAACTTTAGTATAACAGTTTTGCTACAGTATTTTATATATTACAATACCGATATACCGAATACATGTTTCGGTATTTTAGTATTTTGTTGGTAGCCATAATACCGAACTATTATATTATATCAAAAACTATATTAGGTACATATGTACATATATCGATATACTACTATATTTAAAGCATACCATAAAGTAGAAAATATACCAAGATCTGTATTCGGTATATACTACTAATTTATTTGAAATATACCATGGAGTAGTATATCAACTAAAGCAATTAAGACTCGACAGCTGCAGCAGTATAAAATTTTCCGGTGTCAAAGATGCCTTTTTCTGTCTGTTGTCACACACATTTATAATACCTTTCTACTCAAAAGGATAGCGGGTATTAAAGGGGAGTTGAGCTTAGCAGCGAGTGAGGCGGAGCAAAGGGAAGGCATATAAACTAATCAACGACAGCATTTTGGCCGATGTGTTTAAATATACATGAGTACTTCGTTCTCTCTCTCTTTTTCTCCCTTTCGTCCTCTTACCCTCTCACTCTGTATGTGTGTGTGTGTGTGTGTGAAGTGTGGCATAAATTAGGCACATGTTGCGCCAAAAAACTTGTCTTTTGCTACGCAATTTGGTGAACACTCGTCGCTCGCTCCACTTGAACTGGCAACAACCACCGCGAACTGAAACCTCTAGCGGATCTTTTTCTGTCTGCGACTAAAAGTATCGATTTGCCACATTTCACCCTGAAGTGTTAACTCTGCTCGACTGTTAGGCACTTGTTGTTCATACGAATTATAACAGAGCAGCACAATATTTATGTTTAATTCGAGGTGTTCAAATAATTGAGAAATAAAAAAATACAAATTCTAGATTTTACAATTTTTGTAAACTTTGAATTTTGAGTTGAAAAATGTTCTCACGTGATGAATATACTAGTTTTGGTATACCAAATATAGTCTCCGGTATAATAAAGTATTTTATTGGGTACATTATTTTTGTGTATTTTTAGAGTATGGTGGAATTGCTTTAATGTATGGCAAATAAATCAAATTTCTGATTAGCTTCTATTATTAACTAATTTAATTTCAATATGAGAGAGTATTTTAACTTGTATATGTAATTTCTGTCTAACACGGTTTACTATTAGAAATTCTTTTAATGCATTGAAAGATCGTAACAAATTATTTAACTTTCTAACTTAGTTAAGCTTTATAAAACTTGAATTTCTTTGGAATCAATTCCATTTCTATCTTATTTCCGCTACTACTTCGTTACTAAACTTTAACTTTTGTTGAACTGCCTTTATTTTGGAGAGAATTGAGCATGCCTGACCGCGTCATACCCTGGCCTAAGCGTGCAGCATATGTGTTTTGTCGCAGAGTATAAAAATATATACTCGCTGTGTGGTGCTTGGTAATTAAATGATAAAAATGTCACACGCACAGTCGGTTAAACAATGTTCTCAGTTGACCAGTTGAGCGGTGGGCGGCAAGGCGTGGTCAGACCTTTGGCTTGCTCCTTGCCGCCAAAAACAAAATAAGGGAAAAAAAGAAAAATCGATAATTAAAGTTGTCGCGCTTAAAGGCAGCGAAAGGCAATTGCGAAGCAGGGGAGACTGGAAACTTCGGTTCAGCTAGAATGTTGTAAGCAGATTAATTGCGCTGGCAACACGACTGCAACAACGACGAAACGTGCCACATACAATATACATATATATAGTATACATACTTATTTATTGCGCTTAGAGAGCCATTAAGTTGACTCAGTGGAGTCGAGCAATCCTTTAAGTATTTAATGCAAATATCCCTTTCACGCAATTCGCATGAATTTATCTCAATTATAAACGCAATTACGATTCGCAATCGCAGACGCAGACGTAGTTCTCATGTCGATGTCAATTATGCATTGTTATGCGCGCAGAGAGTAGAAAATTAACTGTCAACGCGTTGCATAATGAGCTCATAATAGATATCTTTTTTTTTTGAATCGCAAACAACACAAAACGCATTTCCTGTCGCAATCCATTGTCCTTTGTATCCTTTGACATCCTTGCTGTCATTCGCGCTGCTTGTCACTTGTTTTTCCCCCTTTTCCAATGAGTGTACATAATATTCACGAAAGACCGAATGATATCACGCGGTTTTTACTAAACAAAAGATGTATTTTCACATTGCTCAACAGGTGGTATACGCAACTTTTCCTTTATGTGAGTGTACTTCACTTTATTAGACTCTTTTTTGAGTAAAGAAAATAATTTAAGTAGACACAGTTTTAAGGGAGATGTATAAAACAACTTTACGATATTTAGTTACTTATGTTTATGTAGAATACTTTATCTGTGTAGATTTAGTATTTCGGGATTTCGAGCGGGGAATTAGAGGTGTTGTAATATAATATATTATTCTCACTATAGAAATTGATAAACGAATTTGTATACCAGCTGATCATATGGTAGAAGGCATATTTAGACTTCTATGGTATATTTCGAATGTGGTACTTTTTCAATATACTAAGTATAACCTTTAGTATATTTTAGAATTTTTTTGCGGCATATTTTTTATATATTTTACGAATAATACCGCATTGTTTTATTTTTAAAATGGGGTTCTTACTTGTTTAGTATTTTTGCGGTATATTATGTGGTATATTTTAAGAGTAATACTGCATAATACCCATAAGTCAGAAGGTATACTTTGACCTCTGTGGTATATTTCGCATTAAGTACATTATCGATATATTAAGTATAGCCTTTGGTATGTTTTAATATTTGTGCGGTATATTATTAGGTATATGGTTTTGCGTTTATTAAAATGGGAAGCAAGTATTCCATAGTCGAGTTCACTTGATCGGAGTTTTCTTACTTAACAATGTTTGGTTTTTCTTAAATTGTGCAGCGGGGCTTCTATAAAATATTTCGCATGTAGTACTTCATCGATATACCAAATACGTCCGATGGTATGTTTTAGTATTTTCCAGTATATTTTAATAATAATACCGCATTGTATTGCTTTTGTTAAATGGGTAGCCAGCTACTCTAGCTTTTTTCACTTGTTCACATTAAATTGTTGACATTTATTAATAAATTTAGTATTTCTGTCGACAAAAATATTGATTGTTTCAAACAGGCAAAATGGAAAAATTGCACTTTTTATATTTCATAACTCTGAGTGAGATTTAGATTTGCCATATTGTTCTGTTGAAATCAATCAAATCTTGTTTTTCTTTACTGTGCTTTGTTGTTTTGTTTTGTTTTGTTTTGTTTTGAAGTACACATAATTACGTGGAATTATTTATTTAATTGAACTCGAACATCGACTGTGCCGCTAGTTGATGCTGATTGATGATGAAATTTTGCACTCTGGCCTGAAAGTCAACAAGACACGAAGACAAGAGGAGTGAACAACGATGACACAACGATATCTGTCAGGCAAATCTGCAAAATGAAAAGCGTAATAAGTACTCTGGCAGCTATAGATATAATAAATTTATGTACTGATTGAAATTCGTGGCATTCAGTCTGGACTGAAGGACGAACGGACGGACCGACGGACGGAGGGACGGACAGACGGAAAGACGGAGAGAGAGGTTGACAGTCGAGTTGCCTTTGTGCATTGCTGAAGATGTAGCAAAAGCTGAAGCGACTGCTTCCGAGTCGTCGCCTCTCTATTCAACGGGCTTCAGCATCCTGAGTCCTGCATCCCGAGTCCTGCATCCTGTCTGCGCAGTGTCGGCTCAACTGCGGCATAAAATCTGAATGCGAACTTTTGGCTGAGCAATAAAAAATGCAGCAGGTACGAACAAAAAAACGAGTAGTGATACCCTGTAAATGCACACAGTGGGGTATGCTAGGCACCCTTTGCATGTCCTTTGTGCTGGCCAGTCGGGCAGTCTCTGTTGCATTTGTGTTGCTTTTGCTGGTTGGTTGAAATGCAAGGACTACAAATGAAGTGGCACATAGAAGATGCCTGACAGCTGCTTGAGGCATGAGGCATGAGGCAGCCAAAGGGGCGACAACAACAACAGCAACAACAAACTACAATAACAATGAGAAGCAGCTCAAGGAGAACGCGAATTTGTGAATGGCGAATGAAAATGCGACTCTTTGAATGTGAATGCGGCGGCAGATGAGCTCAGCTCCTGCGGCGTATTATGTGAAATTAATTTAAATTTAAAATATTCTCTGTTCTCGCAAGTAATCTGGCTTACCTCTCTCTCTCTCTCTCTCTCTCTCTCTCTCTCTCTCTCTCTGTCCACCTCGTCGCTTTACGGTATTTTAATTAAGCTTCAAATGAACCTTCAACAACTCAAATTCGAGTTGCAATTTCAACTGCAACTGCTCTGGCAACTGGTTGCACTTCGAATGCTGCACGCGGAATGTGCATAGAATTAATTTGTATAAAGTTTTTGTTAATTGTTAGTCGGATGCCATATGTCTAATCTAATTATGCGCTCACTATATGAAAGAATGCACAGTACGGATGGAATGGAATTTTATACGAAGTGCAGCTAAGGTATCAAGTGTGTGCTTCATATTTTAGCATAAAGTCATTGCATTTTAATACTTTTTATGAATTTACATAAATAATCACGAAGTTAGAAATTTGTAAGAAATTTGTAAGATTACTGTTCAGTACAATGTGCTGAATGTGCCCTTTGTTTTATAAGAATTGTGCATTATGTAAGTTGGTTTCTAGTTTCTTAGAATTATGCATAATTCATTTACTTGTTGCTTTCATACTGGACACTAAGCATAACAATCTTTCGAATTTACAATATTACATTTTCTAACTATTTTTAGTTTTAATGTAATTATTTATCTTTGAACGCATTTCTTATTTTTCTGTTCACCTAAACTTTGGTTTTTTAATAACTATTAATAGTTTGTTGATTAGTCATCAGTTTAATAAAAAGTGCTAAAACTTTGACATTTATTAGCTCTTTTTAAACTTAATTGAATGAAGAGGTAGAACAGCAACGTATTTCTTATTGAATAGTAGAAAGTTTATAAAAAAGTGTAACCAAGTTCTGATAATTCGATGGTACTTATTATCTCGTTTTATATTCAATTGAAAAAGAGGTAGATCAACGACGTATTTCTTAGTTTGAAACCGTATGTTGACCAGTCGTCAGTTTATTTGTTATAGTTCTGAAAGAACCTTTATTTGCATCACAGTTCTGTCAGACAGTTTTGTGGCTGAGCTTATGGTGTGTTAGCTCTGTGCTGAATCGTGATTAAAGAGTGTGTAGTATTTAATTTCGTGGTCAGCTGCGACTTTCAACTGGAGTGCTGAACGTGATTTTATTTAAAGCTGCCTTCGACATTCGAGCAGCATTTTGTAATCAACACTAAGACTGCGATTGACAGCTAACGGCAGACTCACTGGATGGCCAAGTGTAACAGTCAATCAACTTTGACAAAGGCAGCGAGAGAGTGAAAGAGTGAAAGGGAGAGAGAGAGAGAGAGAGAGCGCAGTCTAGACCAACTTGCAACGTGCAACAGTCGAACAAAGAGACACGCGATTAAAGCGAATTACAGAATCAGAGGGAGTTCAATGAGCTGTTGATGCATGCAACAGTTTTGCTTGCCACATACACACACACACACATATGTATGTGTGGCAAATTTCCATTTCCTCATCGTCTATCTCTGTGCAATTGCAATGGCAATGGAAGCTGTCATCCAATCATCATTTCCGCCTGGCGCCATTTCGCGCCTCAAAAGGGAGAGCTAAGTGTGACGCATCGGGAAGCCTCTCAAAATTCTTGAGCAGCTTCTTGACACGTGTGTCCCTGGGTTCAATTACAATCAGACTGCGCCACGGGTTGCCTGGTTATCGAAGAGTCGAGCAGGACCAACGAGCTGTAGCTATAGCTGGGTGCTTATAGTTGCATTAATTAATATCGCCAGTGGGCATTAATTAACGTCTGGCTTAATTACACTCTAAGCAGCAACAGCAGCAGCAACAGCTTTTCCCCTTCCTCGATTTATCAATCATTTTTCTCTTGTCTCTATATTCGGCTTATTCACATTACTTGCTCCTTGGGCTGAATATCAGATTGCCCCCAAGCATTAAGACGCGTATAAAACGCAGCACCCAACTAGTTAAACAATGTTCCATCTCCAATATCTAGTTACACAACTCAACTCAACTCGGAGACTCAGAGACTCATTAGACACAGACTCCGCACTCAATCTGCGGGTTCTATTCTACTATTCGAATTCGGATTGTCTGCTTTGGCATTCAATTGCAAACAACAGAAGCAAAATGTGCATGTGCACAATTATTTTGGCCAGTTTCCAAATGAAACCCAATATTATTTACTTGTAAATGGACCGAGTCATGACTTTGCCGTTAATGAGTTAAAGCCGAAGGACAAATGTGCAACATAACTTTGTAAATTTCCATATCAATCTGAATATTGCAAACTTCAACGAATCTTGTAAATGGACAGCAATGCCTCTCTATGAACGACTCATTTGCCTTTGATGAGCAGGGTAAAAGAGCAACATTATTTTGTTAACTCAATATTACAAAATAATGACTACAATGGAGTTGCACAATTTGAAGTTTCATATTTATTAAGTCAGTACTCAAACAGAAATTGAAATTTATAGAAATTTATGTACAAAAAATGATGTGAGGCGACACAAAATAATCAAGGGACTAATGTGCAAAGTATTTTTATGAATTTTAGTAATACTTTTTACATAAATAATCATGCAGTTTATTATTGGCAAGTCAGTTAATTGAAAAGTGTGACCATATACTGAGAGAATGGTATTTATTAGCCCTTTCTTTATTGTTTTTGATAGAAATATGCACAAAATCATTGTGTAAGTTTTAAGGCCCACAATTTAGCACTTTAAGAGTAGATTAAAAAGTAATCAAAGGGCAAATGTGCAAAGTATTTTTATAAATTTCAATAATCTTGTATTAAATAATACGCAAGATCAAAATGCACAATATATGCTACTGAAATTATCAAGTGTGTGCTTGATATTTTTGCATAAAGTCATTGCTTTTTTAAACTTTTTATTAATTTACATAAATAAATATGTACTTTAATATATGCAAGCCATTGTTTCCTAAAAAAATGTGACCAAATTCCGAAAGAAAGTCATTTATTAGTCTTATTTTCTTTTTTTCTTTATTGAATTATGCACAAAATCATTTTGTTAGTTTTAAAGATCCAATGTAATCAAGGGACAAGTGTGAACAAAGTATTTTTATATTGTTTCATAAACGTAATTTTAAGTTACTGAAGAAACATGTAATTTATAAATTGCAAAACTTAAGTTTTCACATATTTGTTATATATATTTGCAAAGGATCAAAAGAAATAGGTAAATATAAGTTGCAATGTGTTAGCAGAAAAAATTTAAGGATAATCGACTTAAGAAGTGAACTTGAGTCGAATCTTTTGCTTTGTCTATGCGATACAATTGTGCAATTTGTTCTGGGAATCGACTAGAATTTGTTTTCTCTCCCATATCGTATTTGCTCGCATTGGGTTTCCTTATGTAGGATGATGATGATGATGATGATGACGATGTTGTTCTGTTCTATGTGGATCATGAGAGAGCACTTGCGGCATGTTGATTTAGCTATTAAGGTGTTTGTAATGACAGGGATAAAGTTCTTTTTTATGAAACGAAATGAAACAAAACAGACGTTCGTATGTTCACAAACAAAACTTTCGACTCATCGTCGCCCAATGGCTTTTGTGGAGTGGGCTCGACTTGCAGATACCCTCAGTCTCAAATGTGTCGTTTGCTTTATTTTTTTCGTTGCTGTTTTTGTTGTGGGTTCCCATGGGAGCTGCCCCAAAAGCAGGGACCACAATGATGGACTCATTTGCCTGCACAGAGTATAGCTCATTTGTCAATCTGAAGAGAGAGAGAGAGAGAGAGAGAGAGAGAGAGAGAGAGGGAGGGAGTGTAAGTGAAAGAGTGAGAGAATGCTTTGGGTTGCTGCTGCTTTATTCATTCATTCGCTCATTCATTTCACTTCATTCACTTGGGCTGCCCCAAGCTCAAAGTCCGATGTCCAATGTCCGATGTCCGCTGTCCGTTGTCCCATGTTCCGTACTTCCATTCATTGCTGACCGTTTCGCTTCACTTCACTTTTTCGTCCTGTCATGTGTCCTGTGTACAAATCCAATTTCATGTGCCTTTTTTTGTGTTGTTTGGTGCCATGTTCTTGTTTGTTGTCGCTTGCTTGTTGTTCGTTGCTCGTTGTTCGCATGCAGCCATTGTTGCCAGTTGTAAGTCGATGTAAGTTGTAAGTTGCCACGTTGCCACGCAACTCAAGTAGCACTCAGTTTCAACGTCAACTTGCAGCCCTTTCTTTTCTTTTCCTTTCCCTTCTCTTCTCTGCTTTTTTTTTGCGCTTCTCAGCCACTTGATTTTGGGTTCATTCTGGCATAAATTATCATGACACTCGCTCTCTCTCGCTTCGAGCTTGGGATGCCTAAACAAACAAACAATCGACAGCAAATGGAATTTCAAAATGTAAATGCTCTCTGCATATTTGCGCACACACAACACACAACATACAACACAACACAACACCGAAGGCTCAAGTACCCTGAAATCATCCCTGAGCAAGTGAAGGGTATTCGATTTGATAAATTACTCACTTCAACGCAGCAAATCAGTTGTGTGCGATTGCCAATCAATGTGAATGACTTGGCATTTGCTTTCTTTCTTTTCCCAACTAAAATTCAACTGATAATTGTTTCATTAGTTTTAAAGCCCGGTTCTAGCAACATTTTGTATTTGCTTTTCATTGAGGCGTTTTTTTTATACCCCGAACAAATCTCCCTCATTAGCCAGCGCTCTATTGTATTTGAGCTCAGTTTAATGAGCATATTGCGTGCTGTCTGTCACACCTTCATTTTCCATTTTCTTCTTTGCGCTTCTTGCTGGTCGCAGCTGGTCACACTTTAAAGCCAGATTGCTCCCAGTTGGCGCATTTGTCTAGCTTATTAATGCCAACAAATCTTCAATTTAACCTTTAAAAATATTCTAGAAAGGCATTTAGGATTTTGTACTTTCATTTTACTTTTTAAAAATTCAAATTTTATAGCTCTTTAAGTAGTACGTAGTATATTGATAAACAAAATCAATTTAATTTTACATTTTAAAAATCCAAAAGCTGAACAAAATGCAACAATTAAAGAGTTTTCTACTTTTTATACCCATAGCATATTGATATACAAAATGTAATATTTCGTATAATTTAGTATTTTTTTTCGGTACATTATTTTGGTATACTTTTACAACAAAGCTGCACTGTCTGACTTTTATTAATCCATCTTTTTTCTTTAAGTTTTCGAGTTTTTATACCCGATAAACAATATGCAATCAGTATAATTAGGTATTTTTTCGGTATATTAATTGGATATACTTTTTCCTATTTTACAGTGACGCACTCTTCACTGTAGCTTTCTTTTTTTTTAATGTTTTCGAGATTTTATACGCATCAATGAAAAAAAAATACTGCATTCTGTATAATTAGGTATTTTTTCGGTATATGAATTTTGCATACTTTTACCCATTTTTCAGTCGGGCACATATGATTGCAGCTTTCTTTTGTGTTTTGTTTTTGTATTGAACATTAGCTAGTTGTTATGTGCCGGGTATTAAATGCGTTTGGTGCACCTTAACCTCAAATATGAATATTCCTTGAAAGTTGGCCACAGAGTTTTGTATGCATCTCCGAAGAGGGTTCTATCTGCCAGTTTGTCTTGCCTCATCATTCATTTGTCGTGCTATGTGCCACATGCCACATGCCACAGCTGAGCACTGAGCGCTGAGCACTCTGAGTAGACTTGTACTTAACCTCCAACAATAGTAGCTGCTCGTTCTCCTTTCCCCCTCCGTCGTCTTGTACTTTTCATGTTTGCCGTGTGGCTGCCTTGGGGCCCTCTTCCTCTCTCTGCTCTTCCCCCAGAAGTTGCAGCTCATTTATAGTAGCATACTTATTTGGGCATGTTCATAATTCAATGCACAATACACACACAAATACACCCAAAGCGAAACAGAGACAGAGAGAGAGAGACACATATGCGCCATAGAAAACAAGCTGCAACTCTTGACTTTGAGCCAAGATTGCGATTGCCAATTACCATTTGCATTTGCCTATGTTGCTTTTATCATTTTTCTACCCTTAGCACAAAGGCTAAAAGCGAATAATGTTAAATGAATGTATGTGAATGCATCTCATAATGAATTTCAATCAGAAAAAGTGGTCATTAAGCGAAAAGAAGCTATATGATGAAATGTGTCGCTAAGTGAAATGTTGATACAATGTTTTAGTTTGGATCATTGCCCAAATGAAATGTTAAAATGCACATTACATGCTAACCTTTTTTATATTAATATGTAATAAAATAATCTTTACTTTAATCAGATTAATCGCATGTTTATGATATTTTGAGTATCAACAGAGGCAGCTAAGTGAAATGGATGTACAGTAAATTAGTTCATATGCGAGATGTGAATCTATGTTACTTTTTCAGTGCATTAGTTGACCACATTTCTGTATTATACAGAACATTGTATAGTATACTTTATATTTATATATATATATATATATATATATATATATATATATATAAATATATATATATATAGAGTGGCCATTAAGCGCATTGTTGGTACAATGTTGTTGTGCCAACGGAGGCAGCTAAGTGAAAGAGATATTAAGCATATTAGTTGCTATGCGAGTTGCGCACATTTCTGTATAATACTGAACTTATAATTAATAGAAAATATAAAATTGAATGTAGCTTACATGTAAAGTGGCCGTTAAGTGTGATGTTGATACAATGTTGTATGCTAGGATACAATGCTTCAATGCACGTTCAATTTTAACTTTATAAGCATTATTATGCTATACAAGAAAATGTCATTTTATGCATTTTTAGGATAAGTGCCAAACAAGGCAGCTAAGTGAAAGTGCGACTTGGATCACATTTAACTGTAGCTTTTACTTTATTTCATAAACAATACCTACGCCAAGGTCTTTTTTGGGTTGCTAGCCGCAATTTTGGAGTCAGGCAGTTGGTTAATTAAAATTTTGTTCGAGTGACAAAGAAAACGGCAACGACAACGACAAGGCTTTTTATTTTTATTTCTATTTTTGCGGCTCAACTTTGGCTGGGGCAAATGGGGAAATGGGGGAAATGCTAACAAATATTTGTTATGTTCGCATGTTATGCACACACATAATGCTAGAGTGTATTTTTTGAGGCACTTCCCTAGACTTGACAGCAATTGAGGCCAACTGCGGAGTTACGAAGCTGTAAACTTTAGAAGCTAGAAGCTGTGAGCTGAGTTTGCTCTCGGTTTCGTAATCAGCTGAGTGCGCTAAACGTTTAAAACACTTTACCTACTGCATTTTTCCCCACGGTCTAGTCCCCCCAGCCCTCTTTTGTTGGCCTCTGCTCTGCAGACTCCGACATTGCTGTTTTAATAAGCTTGACGCGAGTCGAGGGCCAACAACAACGTAGAAAGTAGAACCGTCGCCCCCACCTCCACTTGACATCATTCGCTTGGCTTTCGAGTGCGAGCGAGCGAATGTTTTCCCTATATGCAACACAAACACACACACACACAGCCGCACACACACACTCGTGCAGTAAAAACTTCCGGCAACGCCTCGCAAATTGCCGCAGAAACTTGCTGCAAATTGGCGGCAAATTTTGAAGCATTGCAAAATTAGTATACATTATTTTCATTTCAAATTTTAGCGGCCAGCTGCAAACTGCAAACTGCAAACCGTAAAATGTAGAATGTGAAATGTTAAAGCATTGTCCGGTTCCGGTTCGTTCTGTTCTGTTCCAGGCTGTTGACCCTTTGACCCGGCAAATCCCCGAGGAGCACAAGTTGGGGGCAGCGAGATGCTGTTGCAACTTTATTGACTGCCTGACAAACTAACTGCGCAAACTGAGGCTGTCAACTCGTCTTGTTAGCCAGGTCAACTTGCTATGCATATTACGTATACGTAATACGTCGAAAACGGATGCCAATACAAATACAAATACGGAAAAACTGAAAACTGAAAACGGAAAACGGAAAATCGAATACGTTTAGAGTGTGCAAATTGAATTTGCGGTTCATCGCTGTCTGTTGCAACAATGCAACAACGATAAAAGTACTTCGCATTCCTCTTTTGTTGCTTCATGAGATACTTTTTGAGCCGTGCCATTAACAAACCGATTCAACTGCAATCTACAATTTGATGTAGCTTTAAGTTCAATAATAGTTTTTACTACACCTTCCATCACAATTCTCTGCACACACAATTACGTTGCAAATGGCAAATTGAAAACGCTTGAGCTCGAACTTCTTGTTGAAAACTTTCACTCAAGTGTGTTCGACTGTGACATTCTCTGCATTCTGCAGTATAATATTTCCACAGGGACATTGACAGACAAACAGCTGAGCATAAAATTGAAGAGTATTCCGTTATTCGCTTATAGTCGAATGTCTGCTAATGGCGATGGAATCAATTGAAGTCCTAAAGCTTTCATTTCATTAATTGTGCTTAATTTGAGTAGCGAACGGGGGAAGCCCCGCGCACAACTTGTTGTTGTCTCCTCAACTTTGCCTTCATCGGTCCCAAGATAGCGACAACGAAAGTAAAGTGAAGGAAACGTGAACGGGAAAGGGAACGGGAAGAGGAGCGGAAGCCAAACTCAACCCAACTCAAAATTGGGGGCAGGGCTGGCATCGATGCTCACGAATCTCAAAAGTTGACAAATTGAATGTCTAAGTTAAGTTCTGGGTTCTCACTTTTCACTCTGCACCTCATTTTCAGGGCATAGAAAAACAGGCAACGGGATCTGCTGGGGGTTGAGGAACCGGGGGATTAAATGTTGGCCAAAACAACCGCAGCCAGTCCATTTGCAGTGTGTATAAAAGTTGAATAGGTTTCCTTCCCTCCGCTTCTTGTTGTTCCTCTCTGCGTGTCTCCGTTTCTCTTCTCGCTTTTCTCTCTCCCTCTCTTCTCTTGTTCACCGTTATTGCCGTTGTTGTTGGTGGCCTTTCGACCAAAAACCGCCATTAAAATAACTTTTCAACTTTCGAGGTGAGGATGAGGTGAGGCTGCAACTGGAGCTGTATCTGAAGCTGAAGCTGAAGCCGAGGCTGATGCTGATGCTGAGGTCGAGACAAGCGAGTCAGCGAGTGAATAAGCAAGTGAACGAGTGAGTATACAAGTGAGTGTATGCTCCGCTTATTGCTTTTGCTGCTGTTGTTGGCCTGGCCGAGTGACACCCCTGGCTTTTAGTGGCAACTTTTCAAATTTATCCACTTGAGCAAGACATCTTCGGGCGGCCTACGCGAAAAGCGCCACTATTATGTTTCTCTCCCTGTCTTTCAGCTTTTATTATTGGCCTTAATCAATTGGCGGCTGTTTGTGAAGTTTCCATTTATGCCATTTTGACAGTTGCCAGTTTTTTTTTTTAAACACTCACA
This sequence comes from Drosophila pallidifrons, assembly GCA_023558445.1. Lineage (NCBI taxonomy): Eukaryota > Metazoa > Arthropoda > Insecta > Diptera > Drosophilidae > Drosophila > Drosophila pallidifrons. The sequence goes on along the minus strand of CM042351.1, from coordinate 27,695,773 downwards.
CGAAAGGCTCCAAAGACTTGACCATATGCATAAAATATATCCAAGAACTTTGCTGGCTCGCCTTGAGGAACTCTTCACGTTTATGTGCTTGCACAGTGTCAACATAGTTCTCTCCTTCTGCCTGTTTCCCTCAATCTTCCTTCGATTCTCTCTTCCTTTTATCCTTTTCTCTATCTGCCTTTCTGTTTTCTACTCTCACTGTTACTCTCCCTCTTTGGCAATGTTTACGATAAAGTTAAGCGTTTAGTTTACAATTTTCCAAGACTTAAACATTGTGCTTCTTTTCTTTCGATCAGTCAGTATGTACATATATCAATTAATCACTCAATCATTTATTTCGCTCATTCTTAATTTTGTGAGAGTCTTTCTGTCTGTATAGGACATTCTTTCATGTGCATCCTATTCGATCTCTCAAAAAAAAAATAGACAGAACTTTTGCAGTTTCAATCAGTGAATCAGTCAATCAACCGGTTAATCAGTCAACTAATTAACTAACTTTATAACTCTTCTTTGATATCTTTGTTGTTGTTGCTCAGCCGTCGTTTTTAGGTAGGAAGTGAGTCAATCTACCAGTCAATCAGTCGGTCAATCAAATATTTCTCTTTTTCTCCCTGTTTGATATCAATCCTTAACTCTCTTTGTTTGGCGTCACTATCAGTCACTTCTTTTCATTAAATTTATCACTCTCATATCTTATAATATGATTATTCAGTCAGTCATTCCGTCAATCAGTCGGTCAATCAATCAATCAATCACCTTTTTCTCTTCTTTTAATTTCGTCACTCTAGTAAATCCTTGATATCACTCAGTGCTTTAACTTTTGTAGTTTCAATCTGTGAATAAATCAGTCAATCAACCGGTTAATCAGTCAACTAACTAACTAACTTTCTAACTCTTCTTTGATATCTTTGTTGTTGCTCAGCCTTCGTTTTTAGGTAGGAGGTGAATCAATCTACCACTCAATCAGTCGGTCAATCAAATATTTATCTTTTTCTTCCTGTTTGATATCAATCCTTAATTCTATTCGTTTGGCGTCTATCAGTCACTTCTTTTCTTTAAATTTATCACTGTGATATCTTATCATATGATTAAGCAGTCAGTCCTTCAGTCAATCAGTCAATCAATCTTTTATTTCTCTTCTTTTAATTTCGTCACTCTAGTAAATCTTTGATATCACTCAGTGTTTTAACTTTTGTAGTTTCAATCAGTCAATCAACCGGTCAATCAGTCAGTCAATCCGTTGTTTTTTTCTTTTTTTTAAGTTAATCACTATTCTGTGATATCTAAATCAATGTTTAACTATCGTTTTTAGGTATGAAGTGAGTCAATCAGAATGTCAATCAGTCAGTCAATCATATATTTATCAATTTCTTTCTATTTGAAATAACTCCTTAACTCTCTACTTCCTTTAATTTGTCAGTCTCTCAGTCAGTCCACTTCCTTAACTGTATCACACTGCTCTCTTATCATTTGCTTAATCATCTCCTTCCTTTCAATCATTTGATCATTTTGATTGTCGTTTTGCATCTTTCGTTGGACTTACGCGATGTGTGTTCTCTATTGCATGATACATGGCCTTCTTTCGCAGCAGTCTCTCCTCGCGTCTTTTTGATCTTTCGCTCTGCGTCTGCGTCTCTGTCGCTGCGCTGCTCTGTCGTATCGCTGAGCTTGGCATGGATACGAAGCTGGATGCACGTGGCCAGTGCCAGGGCCAAAGTCAGAGCCAGAGCCAGAGTCAGAGTCAGAGTCATGGGCAGGGACAAGGCCAGGCGATGGGCCAGTTTCCGGCATCGTTTCCCGAAACGTTCAAGAACTTCTTTGAACTGATGAACGAAGACGAGGATCACGTGGACCTCTTTGCCAATCTGCTCGAGGATAAGGTATATATATATAACATATAACTGTACGGAACATGGTGCAACTTTTCCTGCTGGCCTCTTTCCTCCTCAAGCTGCGTTTCGTTGTGTTTTCTGTCTCCCCGCTTTCCCATCCCTGAACTTAAACCCAACAGCAACTAACCCGATATCTCTTTTTTGTTTTGTTTCGCTGCTCTCTTTTCGCACATGTGTTGCAGGTGATTCCACGCAGCAGCAATTCAATGTACACACAGCGCCAACGTTGCGGCGGCAGCTTGCGCAGCCAGAGCACCCACAACAGTCGAGCGAGTGGAGCAAGTGGCAACCAGACGAGTTCGCAGCTTCGTCACCATCTCCAGCATCGTCAGCAACAGCAACAGCAGCAGCAGCATCCACATCCTCATGGAGCTGCTCGCAGTCGCAGCGGCAGCAGCAATGATGTCAGCCTCACCATGGCCATGGCCACCAGCTCGGAGCACACGACGGGAACCGGAGTTAATGGCACTGCGAGTCGCTCTAATTCTTTGGGCATGACGCGCAGTGCTCGTAACTCGTTCAGCTCGAGCAGCACGGGCATCAATCGCGTCGGCTTCTGTGGCATCATCTCCAATGGCAGCACCAGCAGCAGCGGCAGCATGTTGAATCTGCAACTGGAGCAAGTGCAGCTGGCTCACGGTCACGCTCAGGTTCATGGTCACGGTCTTGGTCTGGGTCAATCCCATGGACATCATGGCGATCGCAGTTGTGGCGGCTCGCTGGGCAGCAGCGGCAACTTGCTTTGCAAGCACATCAAATACTGTTGCCTGCATCAGCCGGCGGATAATCAGCGGCTTGGCTCTGCCCTCGACATCAACAACGCCCAACACCAACAACATCAGCAGCACCAGCAGCAGCAACAGCAAAAACAACAACAGCAGCAGCAGGAGTTGGAGCTGCAGCTGCATCAGATGCGTCTTGGACCCGATGGCGAGGATAATGGAGGACGCATGCCGGCCAATTTCATTGCTCGCGTTGCCGACGGTTCCAGGGATCGCCAGCAGCGTCATTCGGTCATCCTTGAGCGCGCTTTTGATTTCGGTAAGTGAATACGAAAGATTGTACTCGCTACTCATATGCTAGAAGGAAGGAAGATCTAGGAACAGAATGTAATAGGCAGATGGAGGAATCTCCGACCCTACAAAATGTATATATTATATTTTTGATCAGCGAAACAGTATAGCCATGTCCGTCTGTCTGTCTGTCCGTCTTTATGAACAGGGATCGATTCAGGGATCGCCAGCAGCGTCATTCGGTCATCCTTGAACGCGCTTTTGATTTCGGTAAGTGAATACGAAAGATTGTACTCGCTACTCATAAGCTAGAAGAAAGGAAGATCTAGGAACAGAATGTAATAGGCAGATGGAGGCATCTCCGATCCTACAAAATTTATACATTCTTGATCACTGAGACAATATAGCCATGTTCGTCTGTCTGTCTGTCTGTATGAGCACTTAGATTTCAGAGACTGTCAGAGCTAAAGATAGGATTTATGAATTAAGAGAAAATATGTATCGGATGATATTGCTCCCGAAGGTTTTTGGGACAATTTTTATTAGATACATAGCTTTTTGAACAAACTACTTTGAATTCGGGGATAAACAAATGTGCTAATAGAGAGTCGCTTTGGATCCCATTCTGCTTCTGTTTGTTCTAATGGTATGTTTCCTACCAGACTGCTTAAGCAACTTTCCTGTTCAAATTCAGTCAGCGAAATCTTTTCTAACAACTGAGACAAATCTTTATCTTTACGAGGGTGGGCTGATAAATAGTCGGCCTTACAAAGAAAATACGTTTTTTTTTTAAATTTTTTCCTTTTTATTTCTCAACATAATCTCTTTTTAGACGTATGCACTTGGACCACCGATCCTCCAGTTTCCCAATACCTTCCATAAAATAGGATTTGTCCAGGTCCTCAAAATAGGCGTTTGTTTCACAGATTCCCTGTTCATTTGAATGAAATTTCTTACCCCCAAGCCATTTTTTTAAGTTTGGAAATAAATAATAGTCACAGGGTTCTAAATCTGGAGAATAGGGTGGATGGGGTAGAATTTCGTAGTCCAATTCACACAATTTCGACATGGCGACATGGGTTGCGCTTATTTTCCATTGTGAGCAATCGCGGCACCCATCTTGACGAAAGCTTTCTCATGTGTAAAAATTCGTGTAAAATGTTTCCAACGCATTCCCGAGAAATGTTTAGAGCATTTGCAATCTCTCGCAGCTTGATTCGGCGATCATCCAATATCATTCCATGGACTTTATCCACAATTTCTGGTGTTGTCACCTCTCTAGGACGACCCGGGCGATCATCGTCAAAAATGCTTGTCCGCCCGCGTTTAAATTCAGCAGTCCAATATTTTATTGTTGAAAACGATGGAGCTGAATCCTTATAAACTTTGTCTAACTCATTTTTAATATCGTCGTTGGATTTCTCTTTTAAAAACAGAAATCTTATGACAGCTCGATATTCGATTTTATTCATGTTGTCGACAATGCAAAAGTGAATGCGCTAAAAGTCCCGCCAAAATTACCGGTGCTGATAAAACCGCATGAAACTTTCACAGTAATCAGCTAATAGAAAACACTAATCGAATAAAATATTTACGAATTTTTAAAAAAAAATTTTTCTTTGTTAGGCCGACTATTTATCAGCCCACCCTCGTACATGAATAGCTTAGCTTAAAGATAACTAGATAGCCAACCAAACTGTCAGTTTAAGAGGAGGAACCACAGTTTCCTGGGGCAACGAAAATTGTTGGAATATATGAAAGCAATTTCCAGCAATTGAGTCGAGTTCTCTTCTCGCTAACTTGTTGCGTCTGTTCGCATTGATTTGAAGGTCAACGATATGAACGATGTAACATAAATTCACTAAATACGGCGACTCAAAAGGAGTTCTAAGTCATTTGGTATATTTTTTCATTTTCTGTGGTTTAAATAAACCAAATATTCAAAAAAAAATACTTAATACTGCTTTCCAATTGCTTTGCTTTAATCAAACTTGTGTAGCGGGCACATTCGACTTTAACTTCCTTACATGTTTATATATGTTGTTTTATTTTAGTAAGGAGCGAGACAATTGCTTTGTATTTTACTTAGAAGAGCATGAATCGAACATCGAAAGATGACTGTGCACTCGATGTGCTTTTTACATATTACTTTGCATTTGTGACAGTCAGTCAGAAATTTGCAATTTCAAGTGTCACTTAAAGTTACAACACTTTCTTGCAAATGCATAAAAATAAGAATTGGAGAATTGTGTGAAAGATGAGGGGAAAATGTTTAGGTGAAAAACGCTTATGGGGCTCGACCACATCCATATTTCAATTAAGATACATTCACCAACAAAGAAAAACACATGAGTCTGACAGGTGGTAGGAGTTGATTCCTTTTTTTTTTCATCGTCGTCGTCGTCGTCGTCGCCCTTGCTGCTAACCAGAAGTCTGTCCCTGGCGTCCTTGTCCATAAAAAAAACCGAACATAATGCGCATAAAGTTTTCATATATTCCGTTGAATATAAAAAGCCGACACACACACACACACAATGAAACGGAGTTGGAGTGGGAGACGGGGCCCAAAACGAAAGTTAAACATCAACTTAAAAAGTGCCAAATGAACAGCGAACAACAAAAAACCGCCGAGCAACAACATTCAAAATAATAACAAACAACAACTCAGTTGAAAGGGCGGGACGGGGTGATTTTCAAAAAAAGGTTTTCAGGCGCTTTGTAAAGCTAAAGCTGAAGCAAACCAAACCGAACCGAACCGAACCGAACCGAGCCGAACCAAAACAAGTAAGAAAGCTACAGTCGAGTGTACTCGACTGTGAGATACCCGCTACCCATTTTGAATAAAAGCAATATATTTTGCGGTATTATTCTCAAAATATACCAAATATACTGCAAAATACTAAAAATATACCAAATGGTATATGTGGTATATCGATATAGTGCCGCATTCAAAATATACCATAGACGGCACAATATACCAGATTGTCAGCCAAAGCAACTCAGACCCCTAGTAAGTAGGCGTTTTTGCCCATACAAAAGTATTTCTTTAATAACTTCGACAATTTTTATCTGATCGCAACCAAATTTTCAGGGATCATAACTACTATAGTTATTACCGTATATACCAAAATTCGTAACCCTAGCTTTAAAATGACGCTTGTTATTCGATTTTTTTGATTTGCAGGGGCGGAAGTGGGCGTGGCAAAAATTTGAAACAAACTTGATCTGCGTGCAAACATAACAAATGCTGTCGAAAAAAAATTATAGCTCTATCTCTTATAGTCTCTGAGATCTAGGTGTTCATACGGACAGACGGACAGACACACAGACGGACAGACGGACATGGCTATATCGTCTCGGCTGTTGACGCTGATCAAGAATATATATACTTTATAGGGTCGGAGATGCCTCCTTCTACCTGTTACATACATTTCCTGCCGGCACAAAGTTATAATACCCTTCTACCCTATGGGTAGCGGGTATAAAAAAAGGAATGGAATCGCTTTACCTTTTTATCATGGCGATTAAAAATGTCCCCGAAAAGGGGCGGTCAAAAGGGCAGCCTCAAACCTGAATCCGAACCTGACTCCGACTCCGAAACCGAATCCAAATCCTGGGGTCGACTTGTCGCTTTTTGTCGGTTTGTCAGCTGACATCGAAGAGCGAATTTGGAATCGTGGGATAATCGGCTTCGTTTCGGCGACATCGATTCCTACGAACGCAGCCATAATGAATCTTTAAACTTGGACTACAAAGTCGACCTAAGTCAATAAGTTGGTGTCATAAACATCTTCTCCAATCATATCAACTTGGAATTTCTCTCCCTAAAGCACCAAAAATAAATGTGTGCTTAAACATGTGTCTGGTAATGCTTGCGTCTTTCGTCTCATGGAATTGAGAGCTGAGAACCGGGACCAAAGCCATTCTAATCCTATTTAAATTGATTGCATATTCATGAATTTTAATTATTTAATTTGCATCACATTAAACGCAAACTTCAATGACCTTAAAAATGAAAGAGAGACACTAAAGAGCCCTTTAAAATATAATACTATATTTCGTGATGGAAAAAAAAGAATGGAATAATGATGTGTTGGAGATGGAGCTGGAGAGAGCAAGCAACAGCTGTGGTTTCAAATCACATTTAATAAATCGCCAAGGAAAACCATTTGACCAAATCGCTGTTCAAGGGCAAAGGAAAAGGCAAAGGGGAAGGCGATGGCAAAGTCTGGAGTTTTGGGCTGATTGATTTCGCTTTCATGTTTGCTGCCTTTTAATCACATTAGGACTTTCATTTCGGGGTTTTCAATGCATTAAATGCTCATTAAATTAAGCACTTCGATTTTGGTAGTGAATTAGTCTCTACATTTGGATTTGGATTCGTATTCGATGCAAATTGAGTGAATACAACAAGTTCATTCCACATTCAAGTTAGTTATTTTTATCAAAGTGGCATATTCTTAATGATATACTGATATACTGTATAATATATGTAATTTATAGTATAAACTAGTATATTTACTATTAATGTATATATACATACCATTAGTATTACATTTACTTTTATATACCACAGACTATAGTAGAAGTATTTGGTATTTTCTATATACTAGAATATACTATTAATACTATAGTGTATAGTATATCCAAGTAACTTTAATGTATTTCACTAATAGTAGTATATTTATATCTATGTAAGTATTCTGGTATATATAATACTATACACTATTAATAATATATACTACTAATGGTAGATGTACTAGTATATACTAATAGAATATATTTTAGTACATGCTATGCTTGCAAATAGTATGTATTATAGTATATACTGTGTAATACTAACAGTATATAGAATATACTATACACTACTCATAGTACATATATTTCAGACTATTCTATCTACTACTAATAGTGTTGTGTCACGCGCTGATGTTGTTCTCTGTCTTCTTCTCCGTATCACTCTCGTTGTTGTTGTAATTAAATATTTATTATGGGCCAAAATTAATTCGGGACTTTAATTAGCATTAAGCCCGTCAGTTCATGATGTTGCCTCTACTCCCTACTTCAGTTCGAGCTCTCGCCCTCTTACCTTAGTCTCCGACTCCGACACCGACATCGTCTCAGACTCAGACTCCGAGACTGAAATGCCGACTCAGGCGCCGTCAACGTCAAAGTCAGACCTTGTCTTGAGCTTCAGTTTGGTGTTTTATTGGTTTATGTGCTGCACAAATTGCTGAGGCATTATACCCAGACATCTTGCCCCGACTGTAGGGTATATCATTCACACACATGTGTATCTACATAGGTACTTAGAATAACTCGGAAATATTCAAATTATAATTAAAGAGAATTTGCCAAATGCTTCGCTTTCTTACAGGGTATTTTGAAGGCTTTTTCTCCCCGTCGAATGAAGAGAACTTGCAATATGCTTCGCTGTATAACAGGGTATTTGGAGTGCGTACACTCCCCTTCGAATGTATCTTTTTGCTTAGCTCCTCTTTTGAGTATTTGCTACACTCTTTTTCCGTTTTACGACAACAGCCAACGTAGTTTATTAAATTGTCTTTGTGTCTCGCTCTTTCACTGGAAGCATATCAGGCGAAGATGCCACAGCAGGGCATGCTCGACGCCCTGCTACCCTACGCGAAGCCACTCAAAGTAGCCCACGCTTTGTCATGGTCCATTTAGTCTCGTGGCCAGGATACAAGAACGCATAACATTGTAAAACAAGCAAAGAGCTCCTGTCGACACACACACACCCACACACACACACACCTACACTCACACACTGACACTGACAGCAATGGGGCGATGGAGACACATCTCTATAACCGCAATAAAGCCTTTGAAAAATGTTAGCACAAAAGTTTTCGGTTGAAAATATTTTCATATTTGACTTTGGCTCCAACTTCGACTTGGGAAACATATTTCTTGTGCCACACACACACACACACTCAAGAGGAAGGGTAGGGGGAGGGGGGGTAGCAACACCCACGAACGTGTGTAAAGTAAAACAGAACAAAGAGAGAGCAACAAGGAAGTCAATGCACAACAGAGACAATGGACAGCAAAGAGGAGCACACGGCAAATGTTTGTGCCCGGAGCGTGTTTTGGTCCTGAACCGAACTCGGAATTGACTCCAATAACTGTCATCTTCTTGCGAGTAATACTGAAAAGCAGGACAGCTGCTACAGTTACTTCTCGAGCTCTGTGACTTTTCAGCAAAATATTGGAATATGGGATTTTTATACCCGCTACCCATAGGGTAGAAGAGTATTATAACTTTATGACGACAGGAAATGTATGTAACAGGCACAAGGAGGTATCTCCGACCCTATAAAGTATATATATTCTTGATCAGCGACAACAGCCGAGATGACCTAGTCATGTCAGTCTGTCTGTCCGTCCGTTTGAGCACCTAGATCTCAGAGACTATAAGAGATGGAGCTATAATTTTTCGATAGCATTTGTTATGTTTGCACGCAGATCAAGTTTGTTTCAAATTTTTGCCACGCCCCCTTCCGCCCCCGAAAATTTAATGGAATAACAAGCGTAATTTTAAAACTAGAGCTGGGAATTTTTGTGTATACAATAATAACTAAAGTTTTTTCGAGTCCTTAAAATTTGATTGCGATCAGATAGAAATGTGGAAGGTATTAAAGAAATACTTTTGTATGGGCAAAAACGCCTACTTACTAGGGGTCTTAGTTGCTTTGGCTGACAATCTGGTATATTGCGTCGTTTATGGTATATTTTAAATGCGGTACTATATGGATAAAACAAATATACCGTTTGGTATATTTTTAGTATATTTATATTATTGGTATACTTTAAAAATACCGCAATATTTTATACCATAAGGGCATTCGTATTTTCTGTCTGAAGATAGACTGCTGCGATCTTTAAGAGCTTCTTTGCAATTTTGTAAGGAAGCTTAGAAAGTTGTGCTTTCTTATTTCATGTACTTCATTGTCTTCATATTTTCTTGAATACCATCTTTACTTCATACATTGTACCAAAACGTTTCTACTTGATGCAGATTTCTGTTCGCCTGGTATTTCACCCACTGATTTGGCGATTTTTGACAATCGATCGTTACAACATCGAGTGATCAATAACAACAACAACTATATTATTAATAATTGGTGCTTTTATTACTTCTGTTGTGGTTGTTGCTGTTGCAATTTCCGAAAAAAATATTTTCAAACTTTAACGGGCTTGACCAAATGCCGGTTGCATTAAAATTTCAAATTGGCGCGCATATATCTATATTATATTTAATTTCTGTGCTACCAAAAAGGGGCGTCAGATGGCGCCACTCAAAAGACTTTCTCTATTTCTGCTTGCTGCTGATTTCTGTTCGCCAGGTATTCCAACTGATGACTTATCACTTTTTGGTGCTCGTTGCGGCAATATTCATATATTTTTTGTGGTATCGAGAGAGTGGGCGACAGATGGCGCCACTCAAGTAGCTTGCTGTATTTCAACTTGATGCTGATTTCTGTTCGCCTGATATTTCACCTATAAATTTGCCAATTTTTGACTATCGCTACAGCATCGAGTATTATTGTTTTCATTACTTATGTTGTAATTATTGTTGCAGTTAGTAATTTAGAATTTGTTTGCTTGCAGACACCAGTTGCGATGAGAGCGATGGCATGAGCTGCGGCAGCACTCCGTGTCCTGTTCCCTCGCCCGCACCACATCAGCCGGCCTACAACGTGCTCAAGCCGATCCTCAAGCAGCCCCAGCAACATCAACAACATCAGCAACAGCAGCAACAACAACAGCTGGCCTCTACATCGAGTTCGGTTTCTGTGGCAGCAACAGCTGCGGTTGCAGCTCCGGGCCATGTGCATCGTTTGTTGCCCACGCCGCCGACTCACAGTGGACTCGGAGCATTCCACACTCGGGAGACGGCATTGCAGCGTATCCAGCAGCAGAGCGGCTTCGTCGCCTTGGCCAACCCACGCGTCGTGTATCCGAATATTGCAGCTGCGAGTGGCAACTACAACATGCAGCAGTCGCAACAGCAGCAGCAGCAACAACAGCAAATGGGAGACTACAGCATGACGTATGATTGGGGGCAGGAGCAACAGCCGGATCGGAATCAGGAGAGCGAATGGGATCAGGAGATGAACGCAGCGCCGGCATCAACTCGCTCCAGCTATAGCGAATTTCTTAACGGCGCATCCGCATCCGGTTCAAATTCCAATTGCAATTCCGTTTCCGCTGCTGCAGCTGCGAGTCGCGTAAGTTGTTTCTTATTCCTTTCTTTTCTAGTCCTTTTTAGTTTAAGTTTCTGGCAATCGAAACATAGCGTCTGGTATCATTTAGTATTTTTTTAGGTATATAACTATTTTACTAAGTTATTGCAATATATGTAAAATACACCGTTCAAAATATTTTTAGTATTTTGGGTATATTATGATAGTATTCCCGAAAGGTAGCTTCTGATATATTTTAGTACTTTTTGGTATATTATTTTGATATACTATGATAATATTTCCGAATTGTTTTTTTATTATCTGTATTTATATACTTTCGTACTTATTTCCACATCAATTCCCTTTGTCTTGTATTAGTTTATTATTCTTTTTCTTCTTCTTCCTTTGGTTTTTTTTCCTTTCCTGCCTATTTCTTTTAAGTATAAGTTTCTGGCAGGCTGATATATTTTAGTACTTTATCGGTATATTATTTTGGTATATTTTGACAATATTTCTGTACTGTTTGGCTTCTATTGTGAATGTGTAAAATATACCGACTGGTACATTTAGTATATTATTGTGGCATATCTTTTGATTTGGTATATTTCATAGTTGTTTGAACTATTTTTATTTGTAATGCAATTATTTAAAAACTTTCATATTTATTTCCACACAAACTTCCTTTCATATTTAATAATTGGAAATCTTGAAGTATATGAACGCAATTTATTATTTTATTATTCTTTCCCTACATCTGCCTGCAGCAACAAAATCTGCGCGCCTCAAAGTCGCCCATTTTGAACCGGCGTCGCTCCTCGTCGATTGCGTCCAACTACGATTTGGGCTTGGGCTTCAGTCGCAACAGCATTGGCGGTCTTCCGATTCCAGGCGATGCCGAGGAGTTGTTTCGCATCGCGCACAACAGCACCAGGTAGGAGTAAGACGTAATGGCTACATTTCCCTGCACCCCCCGCCACCCCAACACTCTCCCTCCGCTTCGCTAGCCCACTTTCTTTCGTAATCAAAAGCCGTTCTACTTCCACGCGCACTTAAGCTCAGAAACAACAACAACAACAACAACAGCAACACTGAAAAGCGCATTAAGCAGCTTAATTACTTTACTTCACCTCACCCCAGATCCTTTTTGTCCCACATTGTCCTGCTGCGCCTGCAATCCTTTCTTTGGCACAACCTCATTTGCAAAAGATACAAAAGAGAAAAGAAAAGGCAAAAGAGACGAAATTTAATTCAAGCCAAATTGGTCAAAGGTCAATCAATGGATAAAGCATTAAGTTAAGAAGCATGTGGATGAGTACAAAAACATCTACAGAAAGGAAAATGAGAGAGAAAAGTGAAGGCGGCATTCCTTTCACTTGTTTGTTTCAGTTAATTGCAGTTAAATGCAGTCGCATGTTCTTTTCTTTTTTTTGTTTTTGTTTTGTTTTTGGTGGGTACAGTGGAGCTTCAACGGTTCGCTAACTGTCCGTCCGTCTTTCTTGTGATTTACAGCAATTGCGTCCTTTTAACAGGAGCTAAAATAACTAAATAGTTTCGTTTTAGAGATAAGAGAAAGTGTGAAGAATTATTTCAACAAAATTGTGGAAATTGTAGATTAAGTTAGGAACAATTAAAGTTTGATTTCAGTTCAAACTTTTAGTGAAATCAAATCATATTAAAATCGTTATTTATGTATTACCCTCAACTTTCATTGCTTCCTTTCAACATAAGCTAAAATATGAAAGAGATTTAATTTAGAGATAAGAGAAAGTGAGATGAACTATTTAAATCGAAATTGAAGACTAAGTGAAAACATATCTTTAAAAGGAGATGAAATTGATGACTAAGTTAAGACATATCTTTAAAATTAGTTTAAATTTGATTACAATTCAAACTTTTAGTGAAAAAAAGGGTGTTTAAATATTAAAAGAGATATGTTTACCACGAGTCAATTTACAAAGTGAGAAAGCAAGACATTTCTATGTAGTCCGATTATAAATGAGTTGAGCACTTTCAACTAAATTAAAACTAGTTTTTAATGCCTGATTAACTCCACTGTACTTGACTTGACCGCAGTCACGCATACTAATGCAATTCATTATGCTTACACCATCGATCCATGTTGTCATGTCGTGTCATGTCGTGTCGTGTCGTGGTTCGTTGTGTCTGGGCACTTGTCACTGCTTTGTCATTGCAGAGATCGCATGTCCTTGCCCAAATCGCCGCTGGGTCGGGGCCTCGAGGGCAGCAGTGTGCTCACCTTTCAACAGGCCATGTCCGGCGCGGTGTCGCCACAGTATGCGGCGACTGGAGCGGCAGCGTCAGCGACACCGGGAACAATTGCTGGAGGTCCCTCCACCTCAGCAGCAGCAGCGGCACAGTTGGCTATCGATGAGCCGATGGATAGACGCCTGCTGGGCTCCAGTAATGCGCTGGCTGCTGTCGTCGAGGACACAACAACGAGTGGACCCGAAGCCACCGACGACTCGCCCACAGCGGACAACAGCAGCGATGACCACGGAATCGATGACGACGACGACGATGATGATGACGACGAGATGCCCATGGCAACAAAGAAGCACTTGTCAGGTGGCTCCGCCTCCACATCGGCGGCTGCTGTCGCGGCGATGGCGGCTGCGGCTGCCCTGCACAGCAGCTTGCAGCGAGAACGAGGCGTTGGCGAGTCCTCCTCAGCAACATCGACGGGCGGTCCGCTTCAGCAGCCACACGCAAATGGGAGCAACCACAGTTCGGCCAACAATACAGCAGCAGCAGCGCGTCAGCGTCTGAGAACCTCAAGCATGCCTGCTGAGAGTCGCAAGGTGAGTCGCAATTATCAAGGAACGAGTAGCGAGTAGCGTATACCGAGTAGCGAATATATTTAAATGTGATTTCGAACTACTAGTTAATTCGTAATTTAAGTGATAGGGGGAAAGTAGCGATTAACGAGTAGAGAGTAGCGAGTGTTGTACTAGTAGAAGGCATATGTAGTAGTCTAGAAACTAAAACAGCGAGTAGCGAGTAGTATAATATATTTAAACATAATTTCATACTAGTAATTAAATTCGTAATTTAAGTGATAGTGGAACGTGAGCTTGGTGTAGTAAAAAATATATGTAGTATGTTATTCTAGGAAGGGAAGTAGCGAGTAGTAGTAGAAAATATAGGTCCTAGTAGTCTAGAAATAAAAGTGAGTGTTGTAGTAGTCGAAGATATATATGCGAGATTATAGTAGTAAGTAATAGGAAAGCGGGTGTTAAGTCTAAACCAAGAATTGACGAATGGTCTGAAGCGAATGGAGAGTCTGATATAACTAATATATTTATGTGATTTAGTCATAGACGTTGTTAGACTGATAGGAGAGCTGTTAAGCTTACAAAATAAAGGAATGACAAGTGGCATTGCTTAACCTCGAGTGTTAAGTACGTAGCGTGTAATAATATTGAAATAGTGACGAAAAAATAGCGAGTGGCGAGTAGTGAGCAGCTAACCGCGAAAGGGCAAAGAATGTGACGACGAGGAATAATAAGTAGCGAGTTGGAACGTTAACAAATATGTGAAAAGGTATAACACATAAGCTCGTAAGTGGTGAGTAGCAAGAAGACTTAGCGAGTGACAGTAGTTAAAAAAGTAGCGAGTGGCGACTAGCAAATAGCGAATAGCGAGCAGCAACCCATAAAAGAGAGTGGCGAGTTGCAAAGTTAGCTAATAGGTGGACAGGTCTGTAGCCCTCAGAATCGAGTTGCCTGTGACAAGCAGCTAATCGCAAGAGTTTGCAAACTGAATAGACTCGCATTAATTATGGCTAATTAAATAATAGGATGACGTCTGCTTGGGCCCATAAAGACGGCAAGTGATGGGCTTAAGTGTTAAATACTGTTGTTATAGACCTAATCGCACGACTTACAGCACACAAAAAAAAACAGAATGAACGATTGTCGCGTCCCTTTTCCCGTTCCTCTTCTCGCTCTCGTTCCGTTCTCGTCGGTCGATTCGACAAACGAATCTTAAGCCTAAGCTCCTCACAATCATGTCGTCATTTTGGGGGACATTGAGCCCTTGGGACCCGCAAAAGCAGACAAAAGTGCCAAGGAATGTGGATGCTAGCCTGCGTGTATTGTTAATCCTACGGACATGCATGAAGCGATAGAGCGAGAGAGGACAAGAGAGAGACAGAGAGAGAGAGAGAGAGAGATGCTGTCAATCCCAAATGCAATCCTCGGTTGATTCGCTGCCCTCGCGCGTGCCCAGCGTCAATTGAGAATTGCAAATGCTCGTGTGCACACAAAGTTACTTGCCTCCAGGGATCAGAAGTGCACAAGCATGTGGCATGCAACTTCAGGGGGCAGCAGCAGAGTTCTCTTTTTTTGTTGGTTGCAACTGACAAGTTTTGGCGTCTCATCTCGTTTGGGGCCAAGTTGTGTTGGCGCAATGCTTATATCTGTCTTCCTCTCTCTCTCTGTCTGCCGGTGTTGCCACAGCTGCCACACACACACACACACACACACATACACACACATACAGAGAGAGAAAGACACACACACTTGACATTCTTTTCGACTTCAACATGCGCTATTTATATGGGCGGGCCCTTGGAGGCTCCTGGCGAGCGTCGTCCACGTGTTTGCCATTGATTCGATTTTGGGGGCACAGACGCAACGCAATTGCAACTGCCGCCTCGGGTGGCAAGTGACAAGTGGCAAGTCGAGTTTTCACTTTGAGTGCATTTTAAATTTCATATTCTTCTCTTGCCACTCGCAAATTAATTGCTTAAGCTGTTGCCTTCTTTACTGTGTCGCTTTTGATTATCTTAAATATTAATGTATTAGTATTTCGATATACCAATTGTTGCTTTAGGTATATTTTAGTATATTTTGGTATATTAATTCAATATACTTTTAGATACTTTTTACATTAGTTATACAAATTATTTTTTTTTGTTAATTTTAGAATTGTTTGGTATATTAATTCGATATACTTTTAGATAATTAAGTTACTAACTGTTTTAAAGTCATTTGAATGTTTATTTACTTAAAGTTTATAGATCTTAACAACTTAAGAACTAACCGAGTTTCTTGTTCAGCTTAAAATTCATTAATTAATTCCAGAAAAGTGGGCATTTTATATTATTGTATTAATATATCGATATATCAATTATTGCCTTTGGTATATTTTAGTGTTATTTGGTATTTCAATTAGATTTACTTTTAGATTATTATGACACTAGTCACTAGTAAATCGATGTACCAAGTATTTCCTTTAGTATATTCTAGTATTTTTTTTTGTGTATATTAATTCGATAAACTAGATAAACTAACTACTTTGCAGTAATTTAATGTACTTACTTAACTGGTATAAATCAAAACACCTTTCGCTCAGCTTAAACATCATTAATTAATACCCGAAATACCAGAAATGGACAGAAATAGTCGAGTGCAGCGGAGTAATTTAATTAGCTGCAGCGACTAGGCAAGTGCATGCCACATAAAGAGGCGCCACAGATGAGAGCAGAGTGGCAGCAAGTTGAATGTTTGCTGTTGTTGCCACATCTGTCGATTTGCTTGCTGAATAATGTGTGTGGGTGGAACTCTATGTCAGGCCTGCTCCTACATCCTTGGCTAATGACTAGAGTGTAGGAGTGAGATAGCAACTCCTCTTTCACACACACACACACACACATACACCACTTCACTCGTGTCTTGGCAGTTGGCAATTTTTTGGCGTGCAAAAAAAAAAAAAGGAAAAGAGAATTGCGACGCACAAAAGAAACTAACTAAAGCTAACGATAGGCACACACATAAAGGTCTTTGCACACACACACTAGCACACGTACAAAAACACTAACTCATATTCTACACTCAACGCTATTCAAATAGAACAACTTTTAAGCAATTGTATGTGAGAGAAGTTTCAGTGCAATAGGTCAAGTTTAATTTTCAAAAAAAATATATATAATCATTTAATGCTAATATTATATATATAGTTTTTTTTAAATAATTTTAATAATATAAATTACAAAAATTATTTTATTTTGCAAGTAAAAATGTATTTTTTATATTTTTAGACTTTAACATAATTCTAACTACAGAAATTGCAAGTTAGAAAGCATTCGTTGACTCGTTACTTGTTTAATTTAAGACTAATAACAACATAAATTTTAGTTTAATGCGATATAAAAGATATTTACTATATATTTTTGTATAATAATAGAAAAACATAGTTTGAAATAATTTCAAAAATATGAGTTCTAGAAAATATCGTCTACTATGCTAGTTGGTAACATAAACATAATAATAACCTGAATGGGAATACTCCAAAACATTTATTTCGCTAAAATGTTTTGCTTCTGTTTGCTTGTCTTACAACAAATAAATGAATCTCAAGCAAGGTGCAATCGAAAACTAGACCAGAAAGGTGTTCTAATCAAGTGTCGAGCAGTGTATGATTTTAGTGGTAGACAGCTGCGTCTGTACATTAGCCTGAATGCTTAATATCGTCTATTCTCCACCTGGTACAAAGGGCAAGGTAGCAATATCTCCCCTTCCCCTTTCCCTCTCCCCATCCCACACTCCGCTCAGAACTCTTCGCTCAGTGTCAAGAGACTTGGAGAGTTGACAGTTGTTTAGTCATGCTGAATGGTTGCTATGGAACATTGCCATAAGAGCGCGCAATCAGTAATCTCCATTCTCCACTCTCCACACTCCGCTCTCTGCTCTCAGCTCTCTCTTCACATTTTGCACTCTTCACTCACCCTTCAAGCTGTCGCCCTTTCGCACCGCAGTGATTCGTCTCTTTAATTTTTGGCACTACACTAGAAGTAAATTTTGCACAGTTGACTGCCTTTCGGTGTCTGCAGGCAAAAAAAAGAGCAAAAAGTAAAAACACACGAAAAAACAGAAAACAGCAAAAGCAAATAAAACACGTAAATAGCATAAAGCACTAAGCAGCAAGTCGTTGGGTGTCAGCTTAGCATCAGCTGCCTCAATTTCAATCACACGCCACAGATTTGATGTGTGCTATGTAACATACTTTCTCTGTGATATTCTAGTTTTTAAAAATTGTCTGAGAGCGAGAAAATTTTCGCACAATAATTCTTGGAAATAAACTCAAGTGCAGTATTATGCTAAATGCAGTATTTGAGCTCAATTCAAAGCAAACAAGGATGGCACTTTTAAGAAGAAATTGATAAGTGCACTCAAAAGAACAAATATCCTTATACATAGGACCCGAGATAAACGGATCTTTCTGTATATTGAAAATTGCGAATATCTTTGGAATAACCTGTCTGATCCTTTTGAGTCCAGTGTCATTCGAAGCGATATCGTGAGGACTATTATCCTGCGTCCTTGCGGCTCTTTAGTTATCCTGGAATTTGTGATTTCTGCCTGTTTTTTTTTAGTCGCCGAACTAAACAATGATAAGTGCTGGATTCTTAGATGACCCCATATTTTTTATACCAATCGATGGTCTTGGTTCTTGCGATCCTTGCAATACAAGTCCTTTGAAAATGCGGCAGAATATGGTCTATAACATATGTATATAGCTTGTCTTGGAAAAAGAGTTCCTCTTGTACCCTCAAAGTATGCTACAAGAAATTGAACTCTTGTTAGGCGCCAATTTAATATTTGAATTTTAACAATAACCGACAAAAAAATAAATCCGTTTTAATTAAGAAATTTTTATTTTTTTTGCCATATCTCGGTGAAAACACTCAGGATCCTGTCAGGACTTACCTTGTTGTTTTAGGATAACTAGTTCTATTGGTTGACACCCAAGGAATTTCAGGATATGCCAATAAAATTCAAAGGGGAAAAAAATGGCCAAAAACTCGAAGTATCCACTGTATCTCGGACATTTGAAGGACGATCGTGATGTCCTTCGGCACAAGTATTATCATTTGGAAGGCAAACTGATTGTTGCACTCAAAAGGACGAATATCCTTACAGGACCCGTGATAAGAGGACCTTTTTGTATACAGAAAAGTGCGTATATCTCGGTCATATCCTGTCTGATCCTTGCGGGTCCTATGTCGAAAGGAGTCCTTTGATGAGATCTATCCTCATGCCAAAGGACATTCCAATTGTCCTTGTGGTTCTCCAGTTATCCTGCACTTTGTGATTTTTGCATGATTTCCTTCGCCCTCGGACCGAAAAATTACAAGTGTTGGATCCTGAGATGACCCCATATTTTTTTGATGCCAATCGATGGAGTTGGTCCTTGCGATCCTTGCAATACAAGTCCTTTGAAAATGCTGTAGGATATGGCCGATATATAGCTTGTCTTCGAAAAAGAACCCGAGTTGTACCCTCAAAGTATGCTACAAGAAATTTAATTTTCTTTAGGCGCAAATTTCAAATTTATATTTTGAAAATATCCAAAATACTCAGAAATTTCCAAATCAGTATGTGAAATACCAGGCAAACAGAAATACAGCAAGTCACTTAAGTGGCGCCATCTTTCGCCCGTTTTTTGTAAAAATTTCACATTCTTAAGCTATCTCTTGCAGTTTGGAGACGAATGAATAGAGAACATAGAAAAATAAAGTTGCTTCGATGAATATTTGTTTTCCACTCTTTCGTTTACGCCTGTCAACTAATTAAAATAGTTTGAGCGTGGTATTGGCGTGTAATTGATACGTAATGAATGTCCCGTTAGAATTATCGCTCACTTGTTGCATCCTGTTTGTCATTGCAGCCCCGTTTGGCGGAGACGCGTCGCTCGGCGATTCACTGCGGCGCCGATGTCGATATGGATTATTATCGATTGCGCAGTTTCAGCATCACATCGCATGGCGTTTGTAATTTGGGCGATTCATTACGGTAAGTGGAAAGACACACATACACATACACATGCACTCACAATAGTTTCATTGTTTTGTTTTATTGTTACTTGTTTCGCTCACGTTCCACTTTCTCTCTCGTTTTTTTTTATGTCTGATGGTTGAAATGACAGCAGTCGAAGGTCACGTTCGATCAACTCTGTGACATCGGCGGGCACTTCGCACAGCGGCGTCGATCGCCACAATAGGTGAGTACTATATATAGTCTATATATTTTATAAAGTATAAGTATATATATAAAGTGAATGGCAGCTATAAATTGTTCATCAAATGACAATGAAGCTGACGACAGGCCAAAGTTCTTAAACGGCAGCAACAATGAAAATACGAAAATACAAATAAAAAGAAATTCAACCCTCCTTTTTATATCCTCTCTCCTCACCCCCTCCTCCGCATACACACGCAAGTACAGGAGTGCAGACTAATTTCATACAATTTCCACACAAAACAATTTCCGCTGCCATTACCAACAGGCCAGGCAACCAGAGCTTTTTATGCGCGTCACCTCTTGGAAAGAAGAAGGGTATAATAAGTTAACGACAATCGATTAGAGTCGAGATCCATTCAGCTGATTTTATTAAGAAGTGCTATCTTATTCGTATTAAACAAAATAAGGAAGGAGAAATTTTTTATTAAAACAAAATATTTTTTACTTTCTTCTTTCTTTCTGTTTTACTTTACTTTGTTTTACTTCATGAATTTATTTCTATTTCTATTTCTTTGTTTTACTTCATGAAACAAAATATTTGTAACTTTCTTCTTTTTTTTTGTTTTATTTTTATTATATTTTATTTGAACTCTTTTCTATGTAACTTTCTTTTTTCTTTATTTTAATTGTATTCTATATTGTTTTATTTTATTTTAATTAATATTTTTTTTTTATTTATTTATTGTATCTTTACTTTTCTTAGAACTAATATTATAAATTAATAACATAAATAGTTTGAAATTCTTTAAGTTTTTACTTAGTGCCAGATATCCGATAGCCGGGCAAACTCGACCGTAGCTTATTTTTTTTGGCCGCTTCTTTTTCTTTTCGTCTTCGCATTGTCAAAGGCAAACCCTGTTGGTGTCGCTGTTATTGTTGTTGTTGCTATTGTTGCCTGTCGGACTGATGCTTGCCGTCCCGCTTCCACCAAAGTTCTCATCCTGCGCTCTCTTGTCTGTCTGCTTGTCATTATTACTGTTATTATTGTTATTACATGGCTGGTGCGTTCGCTCGCTTGCTTTGTGTTCAGCTCAGCACCTGTATGCAAAATCATTAAATCAAAATGCTTAAAAAGGCACAAACAAGAAAGACAACAAGAACAAGACAGTTCATACTTATTTGCGCATACATCAGCAATAAAAATAGTCATAGTAATTCACATTTGATAGCATAAATGTTCGATGTGTCGATATTATGAATATCATATAGTATTATGTTAGAGGATATTCTCATAATTTCATATAACTGTATTTAATGACAATATATAAATTATGTCTTACTATAAAACAATCTTGAATTACAAATTTTGAATTATGTTAAAAAGTAAAAGAATAATAATTGCTAACAACTAAAATAATTAAGATAATGTACGGTAATGCATTCAAAATGAAAGCTTAATTCTAATTCCGCTCAACAGCTGAGGAAACGAACAATAGCGAACAATTAGAACGGAAACTTGTTCCTTTCCGCTCATTTGAATGAACAACTCTTTTTATTGTTCGCTCTCACTCATGAGCGCAGATTTGAAAGCTTACGCTCTCTTCTGATGCTCACTTTGCACGCTTTCGCAAGTGTGACAGCAAAACACTCACACACACACACAGTCACACAGATAAGCTAAGTCATGATGATGTTTTCTAATACCATCTCTCTCTCTCTTTCCTTGTTTCTCTTTTCGCTTTTGCGCCTGCAGCAACGCGTCACGCGCTTCGGGCGATATGCTGGTGGAGGGGGTGGATCCCTCGCTTGCCCTGCAGCCTCAAAAATTGCATGGACAGCAGCAGCAGCAGAATGGAGGAGGCGAGCACATTCCAGCGTACAAAATCGCCATGCTGGGCGCATCGGGGGTGGGAAAGACAACGCTCACGTATCAGTTCACAACATCGGACTACATTTGCGCCTATGATTTAAGTCTGGGTAAGTGAACTGCGAACGGAACTAGAACCGGAAGCGGAACCGGAACTAGAGCCGGTAGCCGGAACTGATGAAAACACAGAACTGACCTGACGATGAGCATGTGACACGTGTTAAACGATAGCATTCAGCTTAAAAGTTAGGGGCAGGGGGCGGGAAGAGGGAACGCGACGAAGGAAAGCTACGCACGTGGGCTGAGGCTAAAGCTTAGGTCTGTGGGCTGTGGCTTTTAATCAAGCGCATTTGCATTTTAATTATGCCGCAAACTCATAAAATATGAAAAGCGTTCGTTGCTAATTTCATTAGGTTGACTGAGCGAGTGAGACGGAGAGACAGACAGCGAGGGAGAGAGCGAGTGAGAGGAAAAAGGAGCCGCTTTATTAATGTCTACGCTCTGACAAATGCGTGGAAATATTGCCGAATTATCGATAGGCAGCAGATGTTGTCATCGTCGTTGTCTGCATTAAAGTTTAATGAAATTTCAGCAACAATTCGCTTCCTTACAATATCTCGCTTAAGGGTCTCAACTGGCAGCCGGAAAATTGGCTCAAGCACAATAAAAAACAAGAATTCGCTTTGCTCTTTTCTACCCTTAAAACAATGCCGCTAAGTAAATGTTGCTCATAATTACAGTGTGGCCCATAAGTGAGATATGTTGATTTAATTTTAAAGTGCAAACTTTCTTCTGCATAAATAACTGTAGAGTTTTAAACTAAATTTAAGCCGCTTAGGGAATAGTACTCATAATTATAGTGTGGCCAGTAAGTGAGAAAAAATATTTGAAAATAGTGAATAGGTTTTCAAATATTAGATATCCTCCAAATATTAGTAATATATCTACATTTCGTTCAGTGAATGTTGCTCATAATTACAGTGTGGCCCATAAGCGAGATATGTTGATTTATTTTTAAAGTGCAAACTTTCTTCTGCATAAATAACTGTAGAGTTTTAAACAAAATTTAAGTCGCTAAAGGAATAGTACTCATAATTACTGTGTGGCAAGTAAGTGAGAGAAAGCTGTAATTGACTCGCATAAAAAATATTTGAAAATTATTAATAGGTTTTCAAATATTAGATATCCTTCAAATATTAGTAATATATCTACATTTCGTTCAATGAATGTTTCTCATAATTACAGTGTGGCCCATAAGTGAGATATGGTTGAGTCGCCTTCCAAATATGTCAAAATGTTGAATAGATTTTCAAAAATTCAATTCCCTTTAAATATTTGTTAGCATTAATTGTGTTGTCATTGATACAGTGTGGCCAGTAAGTGAGATATAGCTGTAGTTGACTCTTATTTAAAATTATTGAATTCCTTGTAAAGAGCAAACTTTCTGCATGAATAACTGGAATTTAAGGCGCAATTAGTTTCGTTTTGCCGAGTTGCGAGTTTGCGAAGTGGCATTTGAAGCAATATGCCGTGTCCTGGTTTCCTCTGACCTAAAACATGAAGTCGACTCCGTGTCGGAAGTGTGCATGCAGCAGCGGAATCCCAAATCGGCATCGGAATCGGAATCGAACACACACGCTGCGTGTCCACGTTGCCGCTAATAACTGGCAACTTTGTGATGACGTTGGCTCTGGATATAAAGATAGAAATGCGAAGTGGAGGTGGAGAGGGGCAGACGGAGACGGAGATGAACATGGAGATGGATGTGGAGCTGCACGCTCTACGCGCTGCCATTAAGTTAATCCAGCTACAACAACAATCGTTCCACTCCAAGTGGCGCTGTCGCCATGCTACATGATGTACGAGTTGCGTGCTGAGCAAGAGAAGAGTGAGAAAAGGCGAGAGAGAGAGAGAGAGAGAGAGAGAGAGAGAGAGGGAGGGGGACAGGCAGAGGTCGGCTGCGAGGTGGGAATAAAAACTCTCGCTAGGCCCAACGCGCTGAGCCATGCAAAATTGTTGCAACGAGCTGCGGAGGCTATTGCATTGTTGCAACATTGCAAACGAGACAGAGAGAGTGGAAGAGATAGAGAGAGAGAGAGAGAGAAACTGAGAGTGAAAGAGAGAACGAATGAAATTAGCCAAGTTTTAATTAGCACTTTAGTCAAAGCAGCAACATCAGCGACCAACAAAAGCAACTTAACGCCGCACGCAACTTTTATTGTCCTAGAGATGTGTGTGTGTGTGTGTGTATGTGTGTGTGTGTGTGTGTGTGTGTGTGTGTGTGTGTGTGTGTGTGTGTGTGTGTGTGTGTGTGTGTGTGTGTGTATGTGTGAGCCTGTTGTTAGTGTCGCTTTTTAACGCATATAAACTTAAGAAGCTGCAAATAGCTGATGCTGCCCTCGGTGGACTTTCTAAGAACAAAACTAAATAAAGCCTTGAAGAAACAGCTGGAAATGAAGATGGAAATGGTAACGCAAAAGAAAAACTTTTTCCACTAAGCCACAGATTAAAGGCACTTTAAGAAAAAGTGCAAATACAAGTGAGACATGCTAAAATTGAGATTTCCTTCAATACTAATCAAATCTATTAAATTCCAAACTGATCATTACAACAGGCAGACAGACGGATGAATTTTGTGGGAACAACATTTGTAGTTTTAGTTGTAGAATTAAAAGAAGCTTTAAATAATTGTTTTTTTGTGTTTTTTTTTTTCCTTAATATCAGCTAAAGTACCAAAAAACTAGCTTAAAAACTGAGCGAGTAGTTTGCATGAAAAGAGACGGACAGACAGATTCATTTTGCAGGTGTTGATATCTCAAAAGTAGTAACAAAATAAGGGTTTTAATGATAGTTATTGTATTTTAATTATATCTGTTTTGATTGTGTAGAGTTTCATGAAGATATCTTTAAACATAAGAGAGTGGCTTGCTCAGAAGCAGGCGGACAGACAGAAGAATGGCGAATGAAGTACCAAGAATTTGAAAACTGATCGAGTAGAAGAAGATTAATCTTTTAGATACTGCTCTCATAAACGAGAGCTTTAAGAAGAATATTCGTATTATTATTATATCTGTTCAATTGTGTAGAGTTCCATGAAGATAGCTTAAAAAATAAGAGAGTGGCTTGCTCACAAACTGGTGAACAGACAGAATAGTTTTGCAGCAACAAACGAGGGTTTGTCCCTTAAGTAATGGCAACTGAAGTACGGAGAAGTTAGGTTAAGACAGCTGAGAAAGTGACTTGCATAGCAAGACACAGACAGTTGAAGAGCAGGCATGAAAAGTCGAAGGATAATCCGATCATGCGAGTGGAATGCATTTCATCACAGAACTGGCTTTTGGCTCGCTTTTCCTTCCTCGTCTTGCTTGCCTGCGTTTTTCGACGCCTTTCCGTTTGCTGCTTTCCTCTTGCCTCTTTCCGTATCCGTTTCCGTTTTCTTTTGTCATATGTCCTACTCACAAATGGGAGAGTTGAGGGTGTCAGTGAACGCAATGCGGGACACACGCCATTGCATGTGGCCAGAAGCCTAGCCTCGTGTGCATGTCCAGCAACGTGTGTCACAAAAAAACAAAAAAAAAAGAAACCACATGAAATGGCGAAACACACACAGAAATAAAATGAAACATCTAAGTGGAGCATCAGTTGTGGCCTTTGGGCTACAGTCGACGGAAACAGTCAGTTGCATATTTATAAGCCCATAACACATAACTTCTGAGATATTTATATACACAGAGAGAAAAAAGTGGTGATATCAAGAATTAAAGAAGGTTTACTCTTAAGACAAGATCAAAAATCTTAAAATTCAAGATTGTTAGCTTATTTCAAGAATGGAAAATTCTTAAAATTAATCCAAATAAGAAAGAAAAATCTTAAACCAATATTAAACAATCTTCAATTTAGATTGCTTAAAAAAATTGATTGAAATTATGTTCTAATTTTAAAGAAAGAGAATTCCAACAATTTAAAAAACCAGAACAAAATTCTATTTTTTATAGATCGAAAATATTTTAAATCAAGATTTGCAATCAGATTTGCACTTGTCAATCTAGAATAAAAGAATCTTAAACAAAGATTTTAATCTTCAAATAAAATATCTTTAAACTTGATTTATGATTCTTTCAACTTAAAAATCTTACTACAAGATTGTTCTTTTTAAGATTGAAAAAATCGTAAATTATGATTTTTTCAATATTTATTTGTTTCTCTCTGTGTACAAGTAAAGCCAGAACTCTTTACTCAATGAATGAGATTCCAAGTTTAGACGTTGCTCATTTGATGCATTCAGTAGCGAGATAAATATAGAAAAGAGCTCTAGATAAGGGTGCAGTTTATGCCAATTAAAAGCAAGAGCAACAACGCTCAGCTAATCCCAAGAAATAATGAATCCGCATTTACGCCTGCATAAATTAGTAAGTGAATGAATGTTGAGACTATGAAAAAAGTGTAGCATGCTTTTTGGGGTAAAGTTTCACTCTTCCTTTTCTTCCACGTTCTACGTTCCGCTTTCCACATTCCACATTGAACCTGAACAAATTCAGATAGGAAAAGAAAGTGAAAGGGAAAAGTGTATGGAAGATGTTGGTTTTTGGCTGCGCCATTTTAACGACGCCTCCCTTTGTTTTTTTCTGTTTTTGTTTTATGACGAGGGCCTCGCCAATTGCGGCATTAACTGCCAACTCGAAGCGAAATAAAATCGCATTGATTACGCTTTTTATACGCTGTTGGCCCCACAGGGAACGCCCACTGCGAAAGCGCTGAACTGCAATTTTGATCGATTTGCCAGCCAGGTTGCGTGTCTAGCAACTTTACCGCCAGCTCGACGCATGCGATAGCCTGTAAAAAAAATACTTGAAAATTGTTAAAAGTTAAGAGAAGCATACTGCAATTTAATGTGCTTGCAAAGCTATCAAAGAAAAATATTCAGTATGTGTTTGTTTTTGCAATTTAAGCATTTAGTCTAGCAAGAACTTCAACAATTTTAATCTACTTTTTGAACAGAGAGTGATAGGCAGTAAAAGCTTAATGCTTTAATGTGCTTTCAAAGCTATCAAAGATAATTTGTAATTTAAGCAGATAATCTACTTTAGCAAAATCGTAAAGTTGTAATAATAAGCTTTCTTGGCTGCATATTAATGTGCTTTCAAATCTATTAAAGATACAAATTCCTAATATAATTGTTTTGTCAAGCTATGAATCTACTTTAGTGAAAACTAAACGTTGTAAGCAAAAGCTGTAAAAGCTTTCTGCATATCAATGTGCTTTCAAAGCTTTTAATGATTTTGAGCAACTGAGCATATCATTTACTTGAATGCGCTTTCAAAGGTATCAACACTTTTAGCGAAACGCTGACGAGTTACGCCCTTGGCTTTTAGACAGAATAAAGCTAATTGCGAGTCGAAAGGCGGACAACACAAAAACAACAGCATCAAGCGCTGTTGAAGTCCGCTTAATATGAATAAACAATGCGAACTGAGTTGAGTAAACGCCTCTGGCGCAATTCCGCAAACAGCAGCAGTTTGCATTAAGTATACGAGTAGTAGACCATATTACTTAGGATGAGGATGAGGAAGAGGGAAGTGGAAGGAGGGTAAGCGCATTAACTTGATTATTCTAACGGGGAGTAAATCAAATTGTTTTGTTAACTGCGGCTCTAACATTTCAATTGTTTCTGTTTTTTCTGCCTTTTCTTTCCAGATGATGACTACGGACAGAAGACGGTGTCGGTGCTGGTCGATAATATTGAGACGGATTTGGAAATTATTGATCATCCTGCTTGCGAAATGTCCGTAAGTAGCGACACAACTAAAAAACACATTCGAGACTGAAACAATGTCTCTCTCTTTATGTCATCTTCTTTGACTAGGTCAGGCGTAGTCTGTTTATGGGTTAAGAGCACTTCACACACACACACACACACATACAGAGAGGGAAGAAGGGAGAGAGAACTCTTGTCTGCGGGCGTTTTCTGCGGCTGACACTTTTTTCAAATGTCATTAACACATTTTTTATCAGCTGCAAAAAGAAAAGGCCAAAGCGCATTACATTGGTATAGACGTCGTTTCGCATTAGCACCAGCATGGCCTTCCCTCTCTTCCTCCCCCCTCTCTCTCTCTCTCTCTCTCTCTCTCTCTCTCTCTCTCTCTCTCTCTCTCTCTCTCTCTCTCTCTCTCTCTCTCTCTCTCTGTCTCTGTCTCACTCATGTGTGCATCGGTATGTGAGATTCCTTTGAAGCTAGCTGGCAGCAAATTGCATTGACAATGTTCGTTTCATTTTGCTGTTGTCTAACGAATTATCCATATCCAACAGTTGTGGCTTCCTTTTCTTCCTTCTTGTTGCACATAAATGAGTTTGAAAATAAATAATACCACACTAACTACATTGTTGTGCTGTCAAAGTCTTCATATTGGAAAACTGCCACAAAATTGCCTTGACACTTCCCTTTGAGCAACACAACAAACAAATAAATGTTTCTCAGCATTACATTTCAGCTTTCACTTCGTTTTGCCCTTTGCTATTTGCTATTTGAGTTGTTTCCGTTTCGACTTTAACAATAATTGGCAAATAAACTAGTTAATTACTTTATATAAGAAGTCTGTGAATCTTGTGCACTTAACGGCTACTCATTATTTTTTATCGCTCAATTTACGTGAACAACAGTGATTAATGCAATTGTACGGAAACCATTTCAAAGTGCTGTCGCTTAGTGGCCTACTCTTTTAACTACAAACAGAGACCGTTAAGTGAGATATAGATGCAAAAGCCATGTATTCATTCGTTTAAATCACTTATTCAGAATAGAAGTCAACTATCAACAATTCAGGTTATAAAGTTGTAAAATCTGTTCACTTAGCGGCCTCCTTTCTTAGTCACCAACAGAGGCCGTTAAGCAAGATATACATGCTGAGATATAGATGGGTAAACAATGTTTTCATTGGTTTGGGTTACTTATTTAAGTTGGAAGTCAACTATAAACAGTTGGTGTTAAAAAGTCTAACGGCCTGTTCGCTGCTTACACTTCTTTGCTAATTACAAACAGTGGCCTTTAAGCGAGATATAAATGGAGGACAATGTTGAAGCAATGAATTCAATTGATTTGCTTATTTGAAGTAGAGCATAACTATAAACAGCCGAGGTTAAACAAAATTAAAGACTGTTTGACGCCCTTTTTTTGGTGCCAAAAGAGGCCGTTAAGCGATATAGATGTGTGTAGCGATGTAATGAATTAATTCGTTTGATTCACTTACTTCAAATGTAAGTTAACTATGAACAGACGAATGTTCAAATTTTATTTATTTACATTAAACATTACTCTATAATAATCAATGGTGCCAAAAGAGGCCGTTAAGCGAGATAGAGGTGTGTAGCGATGTAATGAATTAATTCGTTTGACTTACTTCAAATGTAAGTTAACTATGAACAGACGAGTTTTCAAATTTAATTTAGTTTCTTTAAACATTTCTCTTTTAATTGTATCGTATATGAATCGTTTAGCCTTAATACATTGATATTTTTTAAATACTGTCTCACTTGACTCTTTAACCTGCAGACAGAGGCGTTCTGTGCGACGTACAACATCGATCTGTTTGTCGTTGTCTATTCGGTGGTGGATCGAGGGGCGTACAAGTTCGCGGAGAAGGTGCTGCAGTACCTCAAGGAGAACGATATGCTCTTGACACGCGGCGCCATTCTCGTGGGCAACAAGACGGACTTGGAGCGACATCGCGAAGTCTCTCGACAACGTAAGTTGATGAAGCTCAGCCTCAGTCTCAGTTGATGGATAACTAAGAATTCAAATCGATGTTTCAGTGGGTCGCAAGCTGGCCAAAGAGATAGCGTGCAAATTCATTGAGACATCGTCTGGATTGGATCACAATGTGGACGAGCTGCTCGTGGGAATTGTGGCACAGGTGAAACTCAATCCGCAGCGCATTCGATTGCTCAGTGATCGGGATCGACGTCGCTTGAATCTGCAGAGCACCATCCAGAATCATCGCAGGATGCATTTGCCCACCAGGCGAATGGTGCGTCAGATGAGCATCTACCAAGCGGATGGCGTGGATGACAACGATGACGATGACGATAACAACGATAACCAACACAACGGTGAGGTGGCAAATCCCGTGCCAAGCACTTCGGGTGCCGGAGGACGCAGTCAGCAGGTGCGAAAGGCGAATCGACGAACTCTCAACCTGGAGAGCATACTGAAGATGGGGGAGAGTGAGCTGGAGGATGAGGAGAGCGATCGCCATTTGCCTGGTTATGTGAATGGACGAAGCAAGTTCGAGATGCTCGCCGCTGGCATGCAACAACAACAACAACAACAACAATCCTCCAACTTCGATGGTCCCTCCACTTCGGCAGCAGCTGCAGCCGCTGCTGCTGCATCTGCATCTGCTTCGAGCTTGCAACAACGTCGCAACAATGCTCAGCCTTGGCATCACAATGGAACCTACCACGATGACGATGACAACGATGATGATGACGACGACGATGACGATGATGATGTTAATGGAGTTCGTGTTGGCGTCGATGACTCCGATGACGATGACGATGACGACGATGACTCGAGCAAGGCGATCGATTGCAATCGCAAAGTCGTCACCAAGCTGACGGCGCGCACCAAAATATTTCTGTCATCGGTGCTGCGCTTCAAGAAGAACATGAAGCGACGCAACTCCTCCAGCTGCAGCGATCTCTTTGTCATCTAAACAGGGAGTGTGTGTGGAGTGTGAATCGAACTGAATGTGCAGCTGGATGAATACTTTTAGTCAGGCACTGTGAAGCTGCGGCTTGCCGAGCTACATACAACATCTCATATTTTGAGATCTTTTCCTGATTCTGGATTCCTGATTCCCACCCCGATCGATGTCCGATGTCCGATGAGATCCAAGTTATATTAGAGCATCTTCGGCTCTAAATTTTTAAGTGTTGAAGCGCCATTAATACGGACAATAATTTTGCAAAATGCGAAAAGATCTTTCAAAAATAATTATAAACAAAAAGAAATAAAAATCCATCAATGTGAAAGTAAAATATAATAAATAATATAATATGACTTACAACAAAAATGACATTAACAAAATTCCAAATGCAAAACAAAAGATCAATAATTTTGAAAATACAAAACAATATTTCAAAAATCATGTCACACAAGAAATCTTAAAAAAAAGAGAAAATTAAAAAAAAAAATGATCAATAATTTTGAAAATATAATATTTCATAAGTCCTGTGGAACAAAAAATCTTAAAAAAAAAGAGAAAATTAAAAAAAAAAATCGATATAATCAAAACCAATGATTAAAAACAAAGAGGTCTTGGACCATTTCTTGGCCCGGTGGCAACTCTGGCTACAACCACACAAAAACAACAACAACAACAACAACTAAAACAATAGCTACAACATTATTATTTTATTTTATTTTATTTAAAACAAAAAGAAACCGACAAATCTGAAAAAGAAAACTGTGAACAGTCAAAAAAACAGGTACAGTTCTAGATTTTAAGCAAAGTCGACCATGAAATACCCTTTAGCAGAAAATCAAAATCAAATTCATTTTTGGTTGATTTTAGGGTTTGACATTTTTAGAATATTTGAGCTATTTTTTTGTTGTCTTTAACCAGAGAGAAGAGATCAACAAAACAAAGCGATTAGTTGATTTTTAAAATATCAAGGAAGCATAAAGTGGAATAAGAAATGAGAACACAGCGAAATAGAAAGCAAACATTCGCGACAAGCGAATACTCTGAACTGGAGAACAGTAATATTATATAATATAGAGGATGCCCCAGATAAAAGGGCTACTCACTAATTAACCATAATCCAGTTGTTATTTTCGATATGTGTATGTATGAATTTTTTTTTATTTTTTTTTTTTAATCAACAAAATGTTGTGCGAAATTACAGGATATCTGAATGATGAAACAGACGAAACGGAAACGGAATTACAGAACGAACATAATAATAATAATAATAATACTTAAATATTTAAATACTCAATTCATAAATGTCTTTTAGCGTTCTCTGTGTTGTGTTTAACAATCAAAAACAAAAAACCTCAAACAAATAATACAACAACAAAACAATGAAAATGCAGCAGTTGAAGCCAAACACATAAATAATATTACTGATTGACAGCGACAAAAAAAGGGAGGAGTGAGAGAGAGAGAGAGAAACTATCCTCATAAATAATGTTACTGATTTACAGGGACAAAAGAAGCGAGAAGGAGAGGGAGAGGGAGAGAAACTATCCTCCAACCTTTTTACAACTTGCATGCAAATAATATACAAATCACTCACACCGCATCACATACATACCTACATACATACATATGTATGTACACATACGCATGAAAGCTCCACACAGCGCACACGCGCACATACTGTGCATAGTCGTTGTATGTGTAATGTGTGTGCAATGGAATTGGAATGCCGACAGCAAAATACCTACATACATACATACATATAGTATATGTTTCATGCATATCAACGTTACATTGTCATTATCAACATATGATCATGACTCCTCTGCTTGGCCTTCATGCTAATCTCATCTCAATGAAACACGCATTAAATGTTAAATGGTTTCCATTCACGTTGCATGCTTTGCGAGTACATATATCGATATTGATGTCGATACATAAGTTGTTATCGAGAAAGCGGCCATCTAATTGCATGCAGTGTGGCGGCATGTCGATATAAATCGAGTGTCAAAGTACGACTACGGAGAAAAGGAGTAAAAGGAGTAAAACCACAATTACAATGAAAACAAAAAAAAAACAAACACCGAACAACAATGCAATAGCAAACTAAACTTAACCAAACCCAACGAAAGTGAGCAGCAGTAACACAATGGTGCCATCAACTGGAAAAGTCAATTGCAGCTGACAACAAAATAAAGTGAACAAGAAAAAGAAAAAGAAGCGACATGCGGTTGGAACAATAGGACAAGTTAAAACGAGATAGCAAATGCAAATGCTCGGCCGCGCTGCTTACACAAACTAAACAGCAGCAGCTGTCAAACAAAAACAACAACAAGAAGAACAAGAGCAACTGCGATTGAATAAAATATGCGCATCGAATTGAAATGCATAGGGGGAGAAGGATACGGAGGTGGTGTTAGAGAAGAATGAACGCCTTAAATGATACACTTAAAGGACAAAGACAAAGTCGGATTGGGAATTGAAAAGAAAGGAATCGAAAACTAAACATAATGAACGATACGACGAGTTGATTTGAAATCGAAATCTAAATGAAATGAATAGGTAAGACTAATTAAATGATGATTAAGTATGCTAATAAGTATTTAGATGAATCCTTGAATCCCATACACCAAATACATATAACATAACATACATGTATATCTTATGCTGAAACGTAACCTAACTAAAGCATATCAATGCGGTCCCAAATCCCAACGACCTTTTGTGGGAGGGAAGGGTATCAATAACGTAACGTTACGTCTGTTAGAGTGTGACAAATGATATGACGTTAAAGACCATAAGGAATAAGTAGAAGAGTAGAGGAGCACAGACAGATAGTAAAGTACTTCATGCTTAACTAACTGACCCAGCACACACACACACACACACACATAAAACACACACACACACACACATATGCACCAACTTACTATCTATATATACTAACTTTTAAAAACGAGACTGATTAAACCCCACTAAAAATGTGTGCGCCCAATTTTCATTTGTGTACACAGCTTTTTCGATGAAAGATTTCCTTATAATTTCCATTTTGTACTTTTCCGGCGGCGCATTTCACACACAAATCCCATTTGATACAAGAAACCATTACCATATACATATTGAATATACATACATACATATATACAATTATGATACTAATTATACATAAATAACATATAATATACATTCATATTATAGTGCATCACCTACCACATAATATTATACATACTATACAAGTAAATATATATACTATATATATATATGTATATCCAGTATACTATGAGATTGATCACTTTTGCTCTTTATACTCGTAAAACGTAATCTTAAGTTTCATATTTGTTCTATTGACAAAATCCAAGAAAGTGACGAAACAAAGAAGAAAAAAAACATCAACTTTGGCACAGCAACAATTTTGAGATGATCTTAAGGCATTTTACACGATGATATATGATTGAGTATAGTACATGATATAATCCCTAATAAAATGGCGGGATTCATTATGGTTTTAATCAAAACTAAACAGAAAATAAAAAGTGAAACGATGATCAATAAATATATATATATGGTTTTAAACGATCTTTTCGATGTTCATTAAAATAGCGTTTTGGAGTATAAAGATGTCCAATCCTGGACTCGCTCAGCTGTATTGCTTATAAAATATGGATGCATACACTGCTGGTCCACTTCGTTATATAGAAACACAGCATCTCTCTCTCATAGATTCAATTCAATTCGATTTGATTCGTTTTTAATTCAATTCAATAATTTAATAAATCAATATTCATTGAATTCCCATTTCTCAGCTCGGCTCGGCTGTGATTTAATCGAGGGACCTCTAGTGTAAACATGCATATTTTGTAAGTAAACAAATAACCAAAGAAAACCAAAAATTCAAGTATATACAAACAAGTTTTATAAATGTAAACCTTACACACGATTTTTGCTCTTTATATATGATACACAATATTTATATACTACCAACTTATATATACTATATATTATAAATGTAATATTCTATTGAAAGAGCAAACTACAAAATCGGCTAAATGAAAGTAGAATGAATTTTATTTTGCATATTTTTGTATGGCAAGAACAAGAACAACAACAACAACAACAAAATGTCCACCACAAGAATAACCGAAGATCGCGTGCAATTGATAAATGAAGCAACATATTTAGAATACTTTATGGAATTGTTAAGATCGATCTCGATATCGATAAGCACTATCGTTATCGAGAACTCGAGATCGATATAGTCGGATGCGAAACCCTGTTGAAGAATTGTAAGAATTTTGTTCGTTGCATTCAATGAAATTGAATGCACGTTTTAATGGTCATATTTTAATCGAATGTACATTAATGTTTAAATAAATAAATATATATATATATATATATATATATATATATATATATATATATATATATATATATATATATATATATATATATGTATGCAACTGTGCTTCCTTTCGACTTCATTTTCCACACATAGAAATTTGACAACTTTTCCGAGGAAAGGCAAATTCACTTGCCCGAAGTTAATTAAGTGAAAGGAGAAGGAGCTTTAAGCCTCTGGCTGATTTAGCACGTTTGCCCACTTAACTGCAAAGCATAGTTTCTAATTAAAAGTTGGTCCATCTCCTTGTGGCTTTTTGGGGCGGCATTTTGATAAATGATGCGGCACTTAATAAGTCCTCAGATCCAGGGCAAGAGCGAAATGGACTGCCAGATACCCTAACAAAAACAGCTGGCACAAAGACAACTAAGCAACGAATATACCCGATGCCAACGGAGCTTTAACAAATGAAGATGATGCTGGACATCTGCCCCTTGGCTTGGTTTCGCTCCTCCACACACACATACGACCTGGATAAATCAAATCAAATTTGCATGAATCGTAGCAGCAGAGATGCCGCAGACCGCAAAAAAAAAGCTAGAGTAGCTATTATTATTTTCAGCAGCGTTTGAGCTCTCGATTTGGTTTGCACCTAAGTATTTCTCTGATTTGCAACATTATTTGTATACATAGGCAAGTTAATTATAACCAGACGTTGGATTTTTTATGTTTTTATGAACACAAATATTTTTCAATTCATCAGAATACGAAGTTAATTGATAAAAATAATCACTGAAAATATGAAAATCCAAAGCATTATTATATTCTTGAATGCTTTAAAGTAGTTTTGACCACGTTTGACTAACCAGCGGAAAACTAGCTAAATTGCCATCACTAGTTTTTAAGCTATATCTTTATTATTCTTATATTAGAGCTCTGGCTTTGGTTTGTATCTATGCATTTCATTTGCGTCATTGTATATATGTATGATAGTTATAACTAGACGTCGAACTAAGCTATTTTTTAGACATAGGCGAAAACAAATATTTTAACATATGTCAGTTGATAAAACTTACCTTGGAAATATACGAAATCCGAGGCCCATTCGGAGCACGATTATATTCTGGAATGTTTGCAAGAAGTTTAACCACGTTTAACTAATCAGCGGGAAACTAGCTAAATTGACAGCACTGGACAACGGCAGTGAGTTTTCAACAGACAGAGATTAAGTATACGCAGTGTTGTGTGTGTGTGTTTTTTTTTAGACCACTATTTAATGAGTTTTTAAGTTAGGATTTAAATAAAGTAAGTACGATTTGTGGGCACAGAGAAATCTCGTGGGACGTGTGTGATGAATAAATAAATAAATTAATGCGCACGGCACAAAGTACAAAAGAATGCGACTCTTAACTAACATAACTCCTGAAACCCTTTTTCATCATCATCTTCTTCTTCATCATCGTCTTGGGTGCAGCTCAACGTCGTTGCAAGATATTTACAGTGTTGCCAAGCATGTTGGCGAACTCGCGTTGGCCGCTCAATTGAAAAAAATCCAGAATGCCATTCAGCAGCTCGTAGGCAAAGTCGCCTTCGGTTTCGCTTGCCACCGATGCGGCCTTCTTCTTCTTGTTCTTTTTCGCCTTCTTTGACTTCTTCTTCGACCCTGTCGTCGTTGTTGCTCCCGTTCCCTCCGCAGCTGTAGCTGCAGCTGGCACCGCAGTCACCGCACTCACAGCCGCCTCCTCGGCAGCCACAACTGAATCAGCGGCTGCTGCCACAGTCCCGGCCTCGTCCTTGCTCTGCATCACATCCGTCTCCACGTGCTCACGTGTCTGATCAGCCACCGTGACAGGTGCTGCGGCAGCTGCGGCAACTGGTTTCTTCGCTGGCTTCTCGTCCTCGTCGTCGTCGAGTTCGTCGAGCAGACCGCCCAGACTGAAGCCGCCATAGTCGGCATCCTCGGGCGCCTCGGTGTCGTCGTCCTCGGTGTAGTCCTCGGCATCGTCGTCCTCCGCTGATGGTTCCTCGGCATCATCGTAATCGTCCTCGTCGTCCTCGTCATCATCGCCGCCAGCTGCAAGCGTTAGTCAAGAAGAGTCATTAATAGTATATACTATAATATAGTGAATACATATTATAATATACTATATATTGATTTGATGAGTGGTCTATATCTATATCTATATCTATATCTATATCTAAATTTATATCTATATCATTTATATCATCTATATCTATATCGATAAGTTAAGAACTTCATCTTGAGACTTACCGCCAAAGCCAAAGATGTCGTCATCGTCATCCTCATCCTGTGGCGCCTTCACCTTGGTGGGCAGAGGCTCGGCCTCGGCAACGCGCAGTCCCTCGGCTCCAAACTTGAAGCAGGAGATGGGCAGCTGGGCCTCCACTTCGTCCTCGGCGCGCAGCTCAAAGGCGAGGCAAGCCTTGAAGTTCTCCTTGGCCTGGGACAAACCGTAGACGCGACCGCAGAACTTGTTGTAGCCGCCGGGCATGCTGACGCAAATGGGACGCGCCCGCTTGCTGGAGATGCGACGCGAGGCGAGCGTGATCTGGCCGAACTTGAGCGAGACGCTCATCTCGTCATTGCCCAGATACGCGATCTTGGCACATCCGGGTCCGCTGGGCAGCAAAGGCAATCCGAACTTGCGGCAGCAGTCGCAATGCGACTCCGTGCACTTGCAGTACCGGCTGATGGGGTTCTTGTCCTCATCCTGTGGCTTGGGACTCTTGGTGGGCTTCGGTTTGGGTTTAGCTGTTGCCACAGCAGTTGTTTCCGCTGGCGTTGCCTCTGCAGCGGCGGCAGCTGCAGCTGGGACGGTGTCTTCGCTGGCAATTTCATTGAGGGTTTCATCCACGGCAGCAACTGCAGCAGCAGCCGGAGCAGCGGGGGCAGAGGTCACGATGGGGGTTGCAGCGGTATCAAGAGCGTCCTGAGCGTCGGCTATGGGAGCTGAGCTGTCGGGGGGAGCGACATTGGGATCGATCTCCTCTGGGGGCAGATCGAGCTGCTTAAAGTTCTCGGAGATCTTGTCGGTGCGTCGATGCACCGTCTTGGCCTCGATTAAGACGGCGCTGGCCAAAAGCAGCACCAACAGAGAGCGAGTGATGGAGTTGCTCATCTTCTTGCAACTGCAAAGTACAAATAATTCGATAATATTTCCGATTAATTTCAATTTTAAAGGCTTGAGGTTTCACCCAGTTAAAAACAACAAAAACAACAACAACGAATAAAAAACCCCAAAAGTATTTCAAAGGTAAACAAAACTCGAAATAACAAAGCGCGAAGAAGAAAAAAAATCGCTTTCAAGTGGCGCGCGATTAAATTTCTCTCCATTTCTTTAACTTGTTGTCGTTGTGTGTGTGTGTTTTTTTTTTGGCATGAGCTGACGAAAGAAATGAATTTAAATAAATATTGACATAATTTCTTCGGCCACTTGCTATTCGCTTCTCACTCTCGCTCGCTCGCTCGCTCGCTCTCTTTCCTGCTTTCTTTGTCAACGCAGCATGCGAAATAGCTGAAGACGATGGTCAGAGAGAGGAAGGGAGAAGGCAAGAGTGTCTGCACGAATTTCAAAGTAAACAAATTAACGGCATCTTCCATCTAGCGGGTGGCTCAACACACGTACGCACGCACACACACACACACACACACACGAGCACAAAGGGAGTGTGGGCAGCTTGAACCGGAATCGAAATCTAATTCAATTTCGATGACTCCATGTCGATGTCCATGCTCAATTTCGAAATGCGAATGCAAACAATAGCTGATTGATCCGAAGATCCAAAGACAAAAGCTAAATGAAAACAAGAAACAGATAAAGCAAAGACCAAAACACAACAACAACGGCCAAAAACGAGAGTGAAATCTTCTTGAAAGACCCAACAACAAGTTCAGTTACTTAATTGAACTCTTTTTCGTTTTTTATTTGTCGACAGCAACAACGTTAGAATGCGGAATGTGTGCTGAGTGGGAATGTATGGAATCTGAACGTAACTGTTTCATCCAGCCAGCCAGCAAAGTGAAATTTGTGTACCTATTGACTCATTGAACCATGCGCTCAGCTCTTCAAGTGGCCGCCGGCAGCGTAATAGCTTCGCCTAGTCTTCAGCTTAGCTTCGGCTCAGCTTCAGCTCAGCTTCGGCTCTCTTTCGGCTTTGCTACACTAACACTGTGTAAAGCTCGCATGCACAGCAGTGCTGTGCCAATTCTTCTGCTCATAAAATAGCTAAAGTAACATATGAAAAACGCTAGAAACCGCCAGAAAATTAGGATGATAGCCAAAATATGAAGCTACGTTAGTAAAACAATATTTTTAATAATTGGATTTTTTATTAAGTATTTTTGAGTAGTAAATTTCGTCAATCATACCCTATTCTGGTGCACTTTGTTCTGTAAAAATTGTTCCCTCCCAACAATCCCAATGAATGCGTCGCAATATATGCCCATATAAAGACAATGCCGCCTCTTGCTGGCAGTTTTTTTGGAGACAGTCGGAACAAACGTTATTTGGTTCGTCTGTGAAAACGCAGATGACGAAGACTTATGGTTGTTTGTCTTGGCATGTGCTTGCAAATCAAAAAATTTCGCACTAATAGTACATTTGCAATATTTTCAAAAGCATATTTGATCATCGGCTGCATCTAGAGCTAAACAATTCTTAAAGAAGGGCTTTATAAATCTTGGGCATTTTAACTGCCCCACACGATCTCGGTTTGGGAATTGTGAAATACACAGATGGTCATGTATATATAATATAAAACTAGTAAAAACTATAAATCGATAAAAATGCAAATTTCTTTTGGCATATCGATGTTTTTACCATTGCAATGCAAAAATACTGCAAGGTGTTAAAGTGTGGCATAGTAAAACATAAAAATACACAAAAGTACCAGATATTTAAAAAAAAACTAGAGTTCCATAAGTTTTGTTTTGAAAATAGCTATATTTCCCGCTAGCCGCTAGTTTTCAATTTATCCCACATTTTGCTTTTGAAAAGCGTCAGATCTAGCGGGGAAATAGCTAAATGGGCAACGCTGCACAGCACTTCTGTCTGTAGAAGTTCTCTTGGCAGAATGAGAGAGCATACTAATGTCTGTACGTGTGCAATCCTTTGATCTCTCGCTCTCGCTGCTGATGCTGTTGCTGCTGTGTGACCTTCCAGCTGGTAACAACAACAACAACAACGGCAACAGAAACTCGCGCAATTTGTAACCCAATTGTTATTGTTGTTGTTGGCTGTGGCTGAGTGTCTC
This sequence comes from Drosophila pallidifrons, assembly GCA_023558445.1. Lineage (NCBI taxonomy): Eukaryota > Metazoa > Arthropoda > Insecta > Diptera > Drosophilidae > Drosophila > Drosophila pallidifrons. The sequence continues at coordinate 27,655,501 of CM042351.1, read as the reverse complement.
GACTTATTAGTGGATAGAAAGTATGGTGACCAAATGCGGCAGCACAAGCTGTTAACAGCAAACAACAACAACAAACACAGCAGCAGCAAGAATAAAAGTCGAAGCTTTGACTGAACAATTAAAGTAATTACAAGTGGAAAAGATTTCTTCAAAATGACCACACAATAGAGCGAGATGCAAGATGCGAGTGTGGGGGTGGATAAGTTCTTAATTCATCGACACAGAATCGATATCGATTACGATTTTCAGTTTCTATCGATGTTTCCATCACGTATGTTTGGAAAGAATAGTAATTATATATCGAAGCTTATGTTCTTTGTTCTTGCATCACTATAATGCAGCACACACACACACACACATACACATACACAGAGTCACTGCAATCGCAGACAGTTAGTTGTTGGTGACAGTTAACCGTTGTAGCTGCAGTTATTGTTGTTGGTCGTTGTTGTCGCCTCCGGTTGCGCTTCTGGTCAATTGGCCCAGTTGGCCTAAATTGGCTGTCGCATCCCAAAAAACAAATTGTGTTCAGCTGTTCACATAATTTCACTGGCATTCCAATACGTAACCCGAACTGTGAAGCTCAAACTCGAATTCGAAGTCGAATTTGAATTCGAACTCTCATTCACATTCATATTCATATTGACGTTCATTTGCATTTGCCGCCTTTGGAACAACAACTAGGCAAAACTAGACAACTGTGAGTGTGTGTGTGTGTGTGTGAACTGTATGTGGATCGTGTTGTTGTCAGCCGCATTGTATTTTCTATTTTTGTCAATAAATTATAACGGTTGTGAAAAGATATTAGCATTAATTAATTATTAAACGCATAGGAAAATAGAAAGTAAGCAACAACAACAAAATGATCATAACACATGCGTAAAGCTGTGCTGGGCAAAGGGGAGGGGACGTTGATGAGATTGAGTTTAAGAAGGGCGCATGGGGCGGGGGGAAAGGAGCCCAACGAAATTGAAATCAAAATCGAAATTGAAAATCAAATCAAGAAATCAGAAAGAAAAAAATAAATGTTAATTATGCAGCCGCCGCCGTTAAGCGGTCCACAAAGCGAAAGTGTTGAAATTTTTGTGTTTTGTTGTAGTTTTTGTATTTGTTATTCATCTTTGCAGACTGCAAAAATTTCTTTTGTTATCTCTTATTGTTTCGTCTTCTTCTAATGACGTTGATGATTACGACACGAATATTTTGATTATGCTAATCAGCTGCAGAAACTTTTACATCCTTCAATGGTTTATATAACCTACACACACACACAGACACACATACAAACGTGCATAGAAAGAGGTAATTTGCATAATTTAGGTCTCACTTTCTTTGACTTTGATTTTTGCATGTGGGTGAAAGAAAACATTAGAATTACGATTGCGAATGCGAGCGAGCGAGATGGTCAATGCATAAGCATATTAAGGTTAAGTAACTTCTTCTACTCAACGCTAGAGGAGTGAAATTTTACGATGTGTTTGGCTTTGACTTTAGCGCCCCCAGGCACATTGATGACATTAACAAACGATCGAGAGATGGCGCCGGCGAGGCAAGGCGCGGTGAGAGCTTTAATTCCAGCATCCATCATTGTCAAAGCATCAAAGCTTTTTTCAAAGCTCACGCATGAAACGATTGGCATCCTTACAAAATATCACAACTGCGCGATTACTTCAAGCTCTAGTTATCGATAATGGAAGCGCGAGAGGACAAGCATGGAAGCGGGAAGTAAAAATGGCCGTGGGAGGGACTTGGAAGTTTGGCTTCTAGTGTGTGAATTGAATTGAGTGCGGGCGGGCGGACGTGAAAAAGTGGGAGCAATAGAAAGATCTCTCGATCGAATGGTAGAAAGTAAAACGAGTGCCAAATTCAAATAAATCTATTGGTTAGCAATAACCAAAACAACAAAAACAATAAAAGAACAACGTTAAGCAGCACACCAAACACAAAGTGCGAGTTAGAGTGCGAGTGCGAGTGCGAGAGGAACAGCAAGCTAAAGCAAACGCAAAACTGGTTGACACAATTTCTCAGCGACTTTTACGTGCAATGGACGTGTTGCTGGATTTTTTTTTTTTTTGCCTTTGCTTTTGCTTTTGGTGTTTTGGGTTTCCTGGTCATCTTAAGTGGCAATGTTCTTCTGACTGCCTGCATTGGCCGCAATTGGCAGCAACTTGTGAATGTTGATGATGAGGAGGAGGAGGAGGAGGCGGAGGGTAAGTAAAGTGCTCTGGGGTCTTATTCAATAATTTATTTGTTTTTCTTTTGTTTTTACCTATTTACACGTGTTTTATCCTGTGAATCCGTAAAGAAGGCGGCAAGCGGCAACCACAAATAATGCAAAAACACTTGTTTAAAAAAAACAGCAAAAAAAATATAATTCGTTTTAGGCGCGCGTTGCAAGTTTTATGTGTCTTCTGCTGCCAGTTGTCGACTGGGAGGAAGAGTGGAGAGTGGAACTTGAGAAGCTGAACTCAACGTTTAGAGACGCGAAACACAACTGCGAGAAGGCAGCGACGTTGAGCCGTGTTATTGGCAATTCCAACCGATCCGAAGATCCATCGAACCACAGCGAACCTCGCGCACGCCACACAACGCGAACAAAGCCATAGACGAAAGAGTTGATGAGGGGGGAGCAGAGGCGACGACAGCTGAGCGTGGCTTTCTTTTTGCCTCAAACGTGTTGGCACCTGTTTGGCCTAACGGGAGACACACCACACACACACACGCACACACACACTCATGCATACATTATGTAGTAGTCGCACTTTGGCGCCCTCTGGTCAACGCAACATGTTCGAGGCGACCCACATAACGAAACTTCGCATCGAACTTCGTTTGCGCTGTAAGCTGGAGTTAGCGCAGCTCTCTTCCTCTTGGCTTTGTCTAGCTCCCACCTCCTCCTCCTCCTTCCCCTGCTGGTGAGTCAGACAAACGAACAAGTGCTGCACCCCTCAAAGGAAACCTTGAGAACCCAGAACTGCCTGCAGTCTGGTTCAAGAACATCAACAAAGAAGTTCCAACAAAGAGGAGTTCACATTAAGATGCGAGACGTGTCGCACTTGCAACTCCAACTACAGCTATTACTCATGCATGTAAGTAAATTCCCATTGTGCCACTTAATGATCAGATGATAAGATTAGAGCGAGCTGGCAACAACAATGCCAAGAGCTATAAGTTAAGATTGAGGTTGACACACCCGACGATAGATGGCGCCAGCTGATCAATGCTAGGCTCAAATTGAGATAGTCAGCTAATTGTTGCCTACACTGCCCACTAGATGGCGTCAAAGTATCTCAGACATAGTCGAAAGAGCATTAACATTAACGGGATTGGCTTTATTTTGATAATATGATATATGTATATATATTTTTCTATTTATATTTGATGCGCAGCTGCAAGAATTTACAATTTATATGCATTTTCGTTATTAATTAAGTGTAAAATCGAATTCGGATTCGATTTGTGGGAATGGGACTTGGAATCTGGAATCTATAGCCCCAGTTAAAGATAAAGTTACAGTTTAAAAATGAATGAAAAACAAAAACACTTTCAACTCTGTACAAACGTGAACGTGTTGCGTGTGTTTCGCTTCTTTCTCTACAACAACCGACGACAACATCATTAATGGTAATATGGAATAATACTCAAAAAAGAAAGATAATCATACAGTATACAGATTACATTACAGTAGTTGTGTTATATGTAGTTGTAGTATCATATTATAATATATAAACAAATTGCATAACAAGAGGCGAAACAAGAGACACAAAAAAAAAATAGTTAATTAATTATTAACGACACGATTCAAAATAGAAATTGATTGCGTTTAAAAAAAACAACAACAAGAACACGATGTCTGTTGTCCCACTCAATTGGGAGCTTAGAATATAGGGATATAGTTGTCGATCTTGGCACGATGCTTCTGGGCAACGCACTCAGCGATCCAGACAATGTTGCGGCACTCCTGCTCCTTCAGCTTGAGGTACGCATAGAAGACGCCAAAGTGGAACTGTTGCAAGAACGCAAACACATTGAGCTTCACCTCGTGCTCGAAGAACTTATCCTCGAGCGTCTTGTCACCGGGATTGTTGCCGGAGCCATCGAAGAGTGCCGCATACTCGGCATAATACTCGGCCACGGTTTTCACCTGTTCGTAGTCATCGGCGCGCGCCAACGCGGCCAAGCCATCGGGATACATCTTGCCGCAGTTGGGATACAGCTTGGCACGATCGTCCTTGGAGAGCTCCGTTCCAAAGGAGTTGATGGTGATGATGATGGCCCGACGATCGGCCTCGAACTAAAAGCAGAAGGAGAAGGAGACAATAGAGATGGCAAATCACAATAAGAAGGCAAGAAATAACTTACAGCGAGAATCTCGCACATCACATCGGCTGTGGAGCCGCCCATGTTCTTGCAGAAGTTGTAGAACGCCTCGAGATATGCCTTGTAGAGCGTGTTACGAATGATCTCGATGTTCATCTCATCAAGATCCTGCTCCGAAATGCAGTCGACAAAGAACGGCGCCAACGGCGTATCGACCAGGACAGCATTGTAAAGCTCGGCCGGTGTGGATGCCACATGGATGGCCTCCATCTGCTCAAAGCTGCCCAGTGGATGGCACTTGGGGATCAGCTCAGAGATGGGGCGCTGATGCAGCGTGCCCGTGATGAGCAGAATGATGTTGTCGATCATGTAGCCATAGGTGATGAAGTCCAGGAAGTTGGACAGCGGTTCGACGGCGTGATTGCGCATGTGCTGGAACTCAATGACGAGCTTCTCGCGCAGCTTGTCGTCGATCACGGAGACGGAGAGCGGCGAGGGTTCGTTGGCCAAGAAGCTGCCATAGTCGGTGCCCTGCAGATGCAGCTTCAGATCTGTCAAGGGAATGAATTCAATGTGGAATTAATGCAATCAATTATTTAGCGAAAAGGGGGGACAAGGGGACATGACTGAACCAGCATATATATATATATATACTTATGCTTTTCAAATACTCCGTCAGCCTGTTTAGCTAGCGGGTATATTAACTAGCACCAATCAATCACAAGACAAGCTTACATTCACATACACACTTGCGTAGTAGTTACATGCAAACGCACACACACACAAACAACTGCTGCCCTCGACTGATAGCAGCGCTGCTTGCTTCGCCGCTGGCGCTGTCGTCATGTGACTCAAAACACGGGCGTAGCAATGGCACCGAACTAAAGTGGACAACTCACCTTCCAAGGTCTCGCACTGCACCAGATTGAGGTAATCGGCCTGCTTGAGGATGCCGCACTTGAAGCCGCGGCACAAGCCCTCCAAGTAGCCGTTGTCAACGTTGAACATGAATCCAGAGCTATCCATTATTGTGACGCACACACACTAACAACACCACACACACAGAGAATGAGAAAATGTTGGGGAAATCGAAGAATCGTTGAAACGCTTTCGCTGATTGCTTCCTTCTGCTACTGCTGTTGCTTTTGAGGGAGTTTAGCAATCGTTCGGCTCGGCTGTTTGCTGGCTAAATAAACCGTAACTTTTGCAACTTCGCAACCTTTTTTTCTCTTCTCTATCGATCGACAAGTCATATGATTGCAACTCCTCTTCTTCTTCGTTTTTTTTTCTTAACGTCAGTGAAAAGCACTAAATAATCCACATGTCAAATGACCAGCGTGGTGCTGCCAACTTGTGCATGCGCACTTGTGCAGCTGGCAAAGCGGCGCATAGTTGGCAACGCGTTGTGGCGTTGGCAACGCAGTGCTTGGTGCAGCCCTGGTTCATTGCAGTGTATCAGAGTTTTTTTTCTCTAGCAACCATTGCTCTGTGATGACACAATAAGTATTGAAAAAACAACGAAATAATAATTATGACAGTTACGCGTCTTTTTAAACGCATTTGGAAATATATCAGAAATGAAGAGTAACCATATTACTATTTTCATGCTATCTTCATTTTGGTATATTTTCTGAGCTTTAAATAGTATATTTTTAGACATTTTGATTGTGGCCACATCTCAGCACAGTTAAATAGAAGTAGTTTTTAACAAAAACGGTTTGGCTGCGAGAAAATATAATTATTTAATTAGTTAAATATTTATAACTGCGTGTATTGAGTGCAGCTCGGTGCTAATATTTAAAACGTACGTCGGAGGCGCAATAAGTGACTAGTGAGTGACTAGTATATGTAAAATTTTAAATACGAAACAAAGCGCAAATGGCCGTTGTGCCATTATTCGCATAGTGTGTGAGAGCAAAAATATAATTAATTAGCTGAAAATTTATAACTGCGCAAGGCGCAACAAGTGACTAGTGAGTGTTTTAAACATTTGTACGTTTGTAAAATTTGAAATGCTGAGCAAATGGCCGTTGTGCCGTTACTTACCTAGTGTGTGAGAGCAGGACGTAAAAGCGCATTTGCGCAGAAAGTCAAAATGCGATGCTTCTAAAACTGTAACGAAGTATCGAAAGTATGTGGTGTATATCGATACATTTAAAATTGGTTCCGTTGAATTTTTGAATGCTTGTTTACCTTTTTTGTTTTACATGTATATACTCATGGTACATAAATAAGCTTTAATATGAATGCAGATTGTGATAATTATATATTTTTCAATTACATATTTATATTTTAACAGGTGCATATAGTATTCAAACTAGGTAGAAAAGAACGCGTCCAATTCTACTCCGAGTAATGTTGGGGCTTTATAAGTTTTCGCTGGCCGGGCTTCGACTCGCTATGCAGCTTGGGAGCGGTATTCTCGTCATAAGTCTTGTAGTAACAGGCGAACCACATGAAGATCACCATATCGACAAACATCAGGCCGGCAAAAAGGAAGAACTCATTCGCCTGCGACTGAAAGAACTTCAATTCCGCAACCACCACCACAATAATATTACCAAAGGCGACCGTAAGCAGCCAGAAGGCCTGGATTAGCGACTTCATGCTGCGCGGCGCCTGCGAATACGAGAACACCAAACCCGTTACCGAGAACATAACCTCGCCCAGCGTCATCACCACATACTGGGGAATCAGCCAGAGCATGCTCATCGAATTGGGCTCCGTTACCTCGAACATGCGTGACACGAAGCCATTAGCGCTCTCCTGGCCAATGACGAGGGCATAAACACCGCCGGGACGCAGACGCTGCTGATGAATCAGGACCTGGCCATGCAACACCTCGTACTCGATAGTGTTCAGCTCGTACAGATCGTGATGACGAGCGAGCAGCTCTAAGGCAGTATTGCCCGTCTTGACTTCGCGCCACAGAATACGCGTTGTGGCTGGCAAATTGGCCAGGGTGCGCACCAAAGCCAGCGATTTGTTGGACTTTTGCAACTCATCCTCATACCAATGTTTGGTCACGCTCTGTTGTGGTCGCAGAAACAATGTGTGCGCCGTTGCCTCACTCAACAACTGATTGCCAGAGTCCAACTGTGGACAGCCTGTCAACAGGAAATTGACAGATTGAATGGGGTAAGTGCATCATATATTTTGTTACCTTGTGTCAGTGATTCGATCGTATAGTCGAGGGAGAAAGTGCCGTCTAGATTGGTGGCAATGTTGCCACTTGAGTAAAAGTCGATGCCCTGCAGGGTGAAGTTGAGGCCAGAGCCAATGTTGGTGCTTACCCGGTAATTGCAGCCGTGAATGCCGCTAAAGATGCGCACTTGCGTGCTGCCCTCCTCGGGAATGACCGGATAAGTGCGCTGTGTATATTAGTTATGGGAGTATTAAGGAGAGGGTGGAGAAAATATTGATTGTTTATGTTTTGAATCAGACTTGCAATAGATCTATAAAGAAATTGTAGTTTCAAATCATTCCGTTTGATTGAACTATCCATTTTATATACATTAGACCAAAATCATATCCTTAACTCTATAATAAGGATTTATTTTGCATTGCATTAGGAAAATTCATTATTGCACAAAATTTGTGGCTATAGTCTAATAGTTCTCGTCGAGAAATAACATTAAAAATAGAAACATCAAATAATATATAACTTTTAAGGAGGAACACACCCTCAACTTAAGAGAAACTCTGAGACTTGGCAGCAATTAGCACCTTGACGTCAAGAAAGATTGTGCTCACATACAAACACAGATAGGACTGGATAGATTGCAGATAAGATAGAACAGCTTAAGATTTGGGTGCCGAAGAGATAAACAAACGAAGCGAAACGATACGAATTGAAAAGGAAAAAGGAGAAACACATGTGCTTATGTGATTACAAGTTTCTTTTATTTGTATTTAGATTAGTTTAGTTAATACGTATGTCTTGTCATATATATTCAACAAACAACTCGCAGACGAGCGAGCAGAGGAGCTTTACTTACATTGTAAATGGACACGCACAAGGAGTGTGGGATTAGGATTAGGATGGGGAATAGAATGGGAATGGGAATGGACAATTTTCATATAATACACAACATAATTGGGCGGAGAACATGAGCTCTACTCGTTGACCTCCAGTGCCTTGTTGGGAACGCCCGTTGACAGCGGTTCGATCTGTTTATTCGCATCGCCGGTCAATGGTTCAATCTCCTCGTTCTTCTTGTTAGGATCGTTGGGCTTGTAGTTGTACGCCATGAACATAAAGATCAGCATGTCGATGAACATGAGACCGGCGAATAGGAAAAATTCACTGGCCTGTGAATCGAAGAGCGCTGCTTCCGCAATGATCACAACAATAACATTGCCAAAGGCGACAGTGAGGAGCCAACATGCCTGCAGCACAGACTTCATGCTGGGCGGCGCTTGGGCATACGAGAACTCAAGACCCGTCACCGAGAACATAACTTCTCCGAGTGTCATTACAACATACTGTGGTATGAGCCAGAGAATGTTCATTGAATTAGATTCGGTCACCTCGTGAAGCGTCAGCTCATAGACACCAGTGGAATTCTCCTTGATGAGGAGCGTATAAACACCGCCGGTGTGAATGCGGAAGTTACCGTAGGGCGTACCGTCGATGTACACATCGTAGTTGTTGGAGTTCACTCGAGTTAAATTCGTCTCAGTGGCCTCGTAAGAGTTCTTGCTGCTCACCCATCTGATCTCACGCTCTTGCACTAAATTGGCCACGGTACGAACGAGGGGATAACTGTCGGAGGGTTTGTTCACAAAGTCCTCCTCCCAGAAGGTTGCAGGGCCGGTTTTATTCCCCGAATTGAGGAACAAGGACCAGGCGGTGTTGTCGGTCAGGCGGTGAGTACCACCCTCATATGCGGGACAACCGGCTCCCGGTGTGATTGTGTATTGCAGATAAGTGGGCACATCATCTAGCCAGACATCAGTTTTTGTGTAGACACTAGAGGGCTCCACATCGAAGCTGGGAATACTGGTCAGATTGGTCTCGAAATGGTAGGCGCAATTCTCGGTGTTGTACACGCGCAGTTGGGTGTTGTGACTGTAGGGCAATACGGGATAGGTTTTCTACATCGACAGCGACAGCAACAGCGATAGCGACAATGGGCGTGCAATGAGACGAAAAAGAGACAAAAAAAAAAATAGATAGAAAGAGTGTAAAGCAGGAGAAGATAACAGCAGCTGTAACAGCAGTTGGTGCATAGTTGACATCGATACGAAGACGCAAGACGTTAGTGACGTAAGCACACTCACCTCCAGATTCAACTCCACAATGCCGGAAATGATAAACGCAATGCCAGCCAAAATGCCGCCCATGGTAAGCTTTTGCAGCGGTCGCCGGATGCCAACAAGTCGCAAAGCGGGATAGAAGGCGACATCGTAGAGTGGAATGAAGACAAGAATAAGCAACGGATTCAGCACCTGCAGCTGATCTGGTTTCAGATCCCACGAGCCCATGTCGCCGTCCATGCGTGTGGCCTGGAAAGTCCAGCGGGAGCCTTGCTGATCGAACAGTGCCCAGAAGACGGGCAGCGGCAGATAAAGGAAGAGGACACGCATCAGCACCTTAACATCGTCGATCATCTGGCGGTCGTACTTCTTATCCGCATAGTCGAGCCAGTGTTCGCGTGGATTGGTCTTCTTCTCCTTGCACTTAGTCCTGATTGCTGTCCAGATTGTGCTGCTCACCAGCACTACCATGTTTCCTGCCGGTGGTTTGATCTTGTACAGTGGTCGACCGAGAACAAAGATCAGCACGGAGACAATCATCAGAATGGCGGGCACACCGAAGGCCAAGGGGAAGCAATTGTTGTCATCGAAACAATGAACATCCTCACGCAGAATCGGCGTCACCGTTGTCGAGATCAATGAGCCCGCATTGATCGAGAAGTAGAAGAGCGAGAAGAACGATGTGATCTGTTTCACCTGCTCGGGGACCTTAAACTGATCGCCGCCAAATGCGGAGACACAAGGTTTTATGCCACCTGAACCGAGCGCAATGAGCGCTAAACCGAGTATGGTGAACGTTTCCACCGGCAGATTTAGGGGTCCAATAGCGCCGAGAGTGAGGAGAACGGAGCCACAGATGTAGACGAGGGATAAGTACAATATAGTCTTGAATTTGCCCAGCCAGGAGTCCGAAATAATGGCACCAAATACACACAAGAAGTACACAAACATGGTAAAAACGTGAAACACAACAGTCGCCGTATCTTCGGAGTAGCCCAATTGACGGCTCAGATAGAGCACAAGGACAGCTGCAAGGAAACTTTGTTTTAGAAACGGAACGGACGCCAGGAATATGAAGGAGAAATTCGAGGCTACTTACTGCGCATGCCATAGTAGTTGAATCGTTCGCAGAATTCGTTGCTGATGATAAAGAACACGGACTTGGGATAGGGCAGTTTCTGCAACGATGATCAGAGAATAGAGTTAGAGTCTGGATTGGTCTGGTCTGGTGTGGGTTAGCGATGTCCAATATCAATGAACTTACCTTTTCCTGACCCTCTGCCTCAACAGCATTAGAAAAGTTATTACTGTCGACTAGTTCACCGCCATTTTTCTTTGGCTCCTGCGGCGATTCGTCTACGTCGGACAACTTTCTGGCTTTGCCATTCGTTGCCGGCTCTGCCTCAGATAGAGGCTCGCTTGCTGCTTCTGCTGCTGGCTTGGTGGCCTCAACAACCTCTGATTTTGTCTCGGGCTGATCAGCTACCGCAGCTGCTGGGGAGGTAGTTGCAGGTTCTGCAGCAGCATCTGTGCTGGCCTCTGCGGGTTTGATTTCTGCAAGTGTAGAGAGAATAGTCCTTGGGGATTAGAGAACGTTCCGGCTTGGTCAGGATCAGAGTAAGAGAATCAGTATGAGGCAAAGTAGTAGTAAAGAGATCCACCTAGAAGCGGAACTGTCTCCGCCGGGTTCGCCATGATGATTGCAAGCTGTCACAGCAACACTAATTGATGTTGTCTCAAATTTCATCAGAAAGCGAAACGCAGATCGCCTTATACACCAAATCTCTTCATCTGTATTGAGATTTGATGCGCGTAACGCGCCCTGCTTAGCACTCGACTAAGATCTTATGATCTTACTCGCATATAATGAACGTGAGTGAGAATTTGATGTGTGTGCTTCATAAATCTATAGGCATTTGGCTTGTCACTTGTCACAGTCACAGTTGCTGGCTGTCACTCTAAATATAGTCCGGGTCTGGGTCTGTGACTGAGACTGGGATATGGGGTATTTATGGATGTTTGCCATCATAAATGGATAACGCATGTTGAATGCATCCCATAAATCTTCTGCTTTAATGTTGCGGTCTGTTTGGCGAATTGAGCAGAATCAGCAGCCAGCTTTCGATTGTCAATCTGTTGTCAGTGCCGTAGCAGGCAGCTTTCAATTGCTCCATAGCAAACAGCTAAGTTGCTAGCGTACACCCGCAGTTCTATATCAGCCAACTTTCGAAAGCTTCGTATACGCAGTTGAGAATGCGCACGTAGTTTTATGGCAACTACTTGAGTCAAGGACGCTCACTTCCTGCCAGCTTAGCCAACAGCCTCCAGTCCACACGCCCTCGCTTCCCCTGGCCAGGGGACGGACGCTAAGTTAATCGCTTGTCGCCCGATAAACATTTATTGTTATTGCCCAAAATAGCCGTACATAGTCAGGGAGTTTAATGTCGCATCACACATTGGGGCCATAAACAAGCGAACGTCCAAATAATGTGGAGCTACTCCAATTTTAGTGGCTCCCCCAACCCCTCTGCCCGGATGCCTAAATGATTACCCGCTGAATGGCATTGTTATGAGTGCTCGTATGCATATCAGAGAAGTGCTTATCAGCCTTGGTATCGCGTTGCGGCAAAATGTTTGAAGTCGGGGCAGCCAACATGTCGCAGTCGCAGTCGGAACTATCAACAAACTTGGCCGAAAAATGTTAAATAGAAATAAAACATCGCAAATGTGAATGCGATTGTAAATTTATGTGCGAATTGAAATGTGAATGCGAATTTAAATTCGAATGTGTGGCTAGCCCAATGCCCAATGATAGGGACATTAACAACACATTGTCGCTGTCGATTGCCGATTGACGCTGATAACTCGGTTAATCGATCAGTTTCATTCATAGAACTTCAGGGCCCTCAAGTAGGCCAATGTCGTGTGAATTGCTCGACTATCTAATGAAGCTCCTCGGCTATGTATTCATTCATAAAAAAGCATCTCTACGCAACATCACAAAATAATAAAAGGGAATAAATGATTTTTGAATATTTCATACTACAACTCGAAATTAAATTGAGATACAAGAACGAATGTAACAGGCAGTAGGAGTCATCTACGATCATATTAATATATTATATTATTAATTATATTATATATCCATGTCCCTCTATCCGTCCGCTGTGTAAACATAACTATTTTTCGACAGCTGTTGTAATGTTTGCATGAAGATCAAGTTTGTTTCAAATCGACAAAAATCGATTCGATATAGAGTATATAGTATAATAACTATAGTATTTCGCTGTGATCGGATAAAAATTATAGATGTCATTTAGAAAATCTTGTGTATGACAATTTGACTGATAGATAGATCAACCGATCAATCGATTTTAAGTGTTGTATAATTTCAATATACCAAATATAGCCGTTTGTACACTTTTAGTATTTCTGCGGTATATTTATTCAGTATTTTTAGACAACTTTGGCTGATAATATTTTATAGTTGGTACTCTATGGTATATTTTGAATGTAGTTCTACATAAATATACCAAATATATCCGTTGGTATATTAATTTGGTATGTTTTAAAATAAATAAGGCAGTTCTTTGCTTTTTTCAAAATGGGTAACGGGTATTTTACAGTTGAGCATTCGAGTGTAGCTTTCTTATTTGTTTTTTTACTGCCAAGTTGTTCTATTTTTAAATTACATGGGAACAATCAATTTCGTAGATGACTTCCAGGTGCTAAATCTAATTTGTGGTCGAGTAATAGGCAGGTGCAACAGAGAAAGGGTGTCGTATAATAGGCATATAAATGTTTAAGCCTGCAGCTTCGCCCACGTTGATATTGTTTTTAAATATAAGTAAACTAATTTTATTTTATGTGGTTGCTAATCAAGTGCATCCACGTTTAATGAGAAAAAAAGATTAAAAAGTTGGAACTTTCTAAGTTTAATCAGTGAATGAAAGAATTGTGGAGGAATATTGTATATACTAACTAACATTCCATTTCTTTTTACAGTTTGCTTTAGCATTTTTGATTCCTATTATCTAGAAATGTAGTGTATGAATATATCAACAAAACAAGACTAAGAAACTGAGTTTTGAAGTTAGAGTATTGAACTCGTGTTCAAGTTTTGTTCGTCATACCATATATGTAGATGTCGTAGATACCATATATGTATATAGTATAGTATATAGTATTTTTTGAGGCGGACGTGCGAGTGGGTATAATGAGTGTTCTCACTAACTAGTACCGAGTATATTCGACATCCATATCGATATGGAATCGCTTTCTGATTACCACTTGAACGAACAACTAGAGGGTCGTAAATTTCTAGCAGCTGAGTTCAGGTCTATATATACAGCCATACATACATATTATGTAGGTATATCTTCGCATAAGAGTATTTATTGTTTATGACGGGGTGATTTTGGCGAGCGATTGTCGTTGGTATCAGAGAAATCATCTATCGTCTCTCTATCAAGCATTTTTGGGCATTGACGGTTATCCGTATGTTTGCTAACTATTGTCGCAATTGCCTGCTGTTGGCGTTTAACTGATTTACAAGCGATTAAGCCGACGCTTTGTGACTCTTGCCATATTTATTGGATCCTTACTGCCAAGTGCGATAATATTTCTAGACAAAAAACAAAAAAAAAAAAAAAGAGTCAGACCCCTTCTCCTCTTTTATGGTACGTACTTTCCCACTCAGCATTCTTCGTAATACTCGCAATCGCTGTACGCGAATAGCTATGATGTTGCAAACTTTTTGACAGATACAACACATACACACACTCTTGCACAACCAACTGATTGACTTGTTACACTTAATTGCTAGGTTCAGATACAGATACAACGACAACAACAACACAATAGCAATAGCAATAGCAAAAGCTTATCGGTCGCAGTTCTCAGTTTTTGGCAAGTTCTGCCGGCGGATGTAATGATTCGACTCCACTCGACGTAATTACAACTTTATGGTTAATGACTAATTGAGCAGCAGATAGCTAGTCAAACTGTGTGGAGTTTAGGGTATGCTCGACAGAAGTAATACCCTGTTATTCCCATTATTAGTTCATTTTGGAAGCAAGTCTTTAGAATGAAGAAAGAACCGACCCATCCATGTTTCAGACTAACTTTATAGCATCATCATCATCATCATCATCATTTATATGCATCACAGGGTATCTTGGCATCATAGAGTGAGAGATCCACACAAATCTGAGCATTTGCATCCGCATTTATAATAATGCAACTTTCAGTAGCAGTGTGCGATTCGTCAGCCAGATTGCAACGACAATTAGTCATGTGGCTATCGGAAATTAGAATTAGCTAACACCCCGTCACTTGTGGTGGGGAATACCAAAGGCAATTATTCCTAATGCCTTTAACAATATAGTCAATTTTGAAGTTATGGCCCCGTAAATCTGATTGCAAATGCAATTGACATTTACCGGCGCCGGCTGTCTGCGAGAATTGACATGCTCTAGTGGATAGTTAAAAGAATACAAAATACTGCAGGGTTCTTTACTATTGATAGATCAATCGATCTTTTCAAAAGTTTCATCAAGTTAAAAGAATACAAAATACTCGACAACTGATTACTATCGATTGATTAATTGATCTATTAGATACTTTGATCAAGCTACGAGGAATGCAAATGGTTCCATCACGTTCAAAGAATGCAAAATACTCTATAGCTGATTACTATCGATCGTTTGATCAATCGATCGGCCGATCGAGTGCAGCAAGTCATCAAAGTACATGCCATAAGCCAAGCTGTGCCTATTTTTCCAAAATTGGAATTGCTTTGCGAAAGCGAAACGCGCAGCCAACTCGAGCTACAGCAAAGTCACGCTATGGTGCACCATCATCATCCTCTGAACACTTGAACACACGGCACTTATCGCTCTCGTTCTTTGGCGAACGATAAGATTACCGCAGTACGATAGATTTGCGGGTTCTTGGAAACTATGCAAACTCATCATATCAAAATTGCAAAACGATGAATTAATAGCTAATCGCCTATTATATTATTGCAGATACTGGCGAATCTAATCTGCCTGTTGAGCATGATAGTGGAATAGATTTACAGATACACAAACAGTTCGAAACTAAATCAGTAATTTATCGATAATTGCAGAGTCCTTTCAAAGGGTGGGTAGGGAGGTTTATCGTTAAAGTTAAATTAACTAATACCATTATCATTGTCCGGCATGTTGATGTCGGGGCTTCTTGATCTTCAAATCGGGTTGTATTCACTTCACATCCGTTTTGCGACACTTGAAATTGAAGAGAAAGAGAAATCAGAACTCGATATTTTTTCAAAATTTCCGAAAAACAAAAACACAATTTAATCAAAAATTCCCAAAAAAAAAAAAATGTAAGAAAAAAGTTGTGTGAAACATAAAAAAATATAAAACTGGTTGTAATATGGAAAAGTAAACTCATGGGACGTTCAACTGAATAAGTAATTCTCTTCTTTTTTTTTGTTTTTGGTTTTTGATCGTATTTAGCACGTAAAGCGGTCACCGAAAAGGAAGCTCGTAAAGCAAAACAATAATTAAGTATCATGAAAAGTTGAAACAACAAACAAGTGAATTATTTAGCGTTCATTATAAAAGTTCGACCGAATTAAAACAAATTGCAAAGAAAAAAAAAACAACCAAAAAAACAGTGAACACAAATAACGAGCTAAGTTTTGGTTACTTTAGTAACTCACATTAAAATAAACATTTAAACATAAATGCAACGGCAGAGCACAAACAAAATGAATCGAAATCGTAATCGATAGCAACGCGAAGTCGAAGCGAAGCGATGCGCGTCCAAGTCCGCCAACGGCGATCAACTGACTGATGTCCGATGTGTGTAAGTCAACTAAGAAGCCGCCGCTTCGTTGTTAACGTCAGCGTCGCAGTCAGTCAATCATCAGCAGGCAGCGACAGCGAGACGAGACGAGAAGCGGCGCAACGCGACTTCGACTTCGACTGCGACTGCGCGCGTGCCGTGTGAAGGCGTCGACGCTGCCTTTCCCTCCTCCCCCAAACAGTTCTGCTCTTCGTCTTTTTCGCCTACCTGCCTGGCCATTTAGGCATTAGCCATTAATCGCTTGGGCTGTGCAATTGATGGGGTACTTGGGAACTTGTATTGTAGCGCAACGTGTACAATGCCGATAAGCCGCAACTCCGTTAGTTGGCTTATCAGCTTATCGCTACCTACCAGCTGAAGTACTCGCACTTATTTATAATGCCCGCCCGCGTCCTTCACAACTTGCGTTAATTTATGGGCCAATCGAACCGGTCGAAAGTCTCTAAAGCCTCTAATCCAACAGAGATCTCAGTCGTAGCGCAAATCATCGTCGATAGACCATTGCTCATCTCTATTTAAATCAACTAACGATGAACTAGTATCTAGAGATCATGGAAGTCACACATACTATCGATAGACTATTGTTACACTTGCAGATGCATCTTTATATTTAGATTCTTCTGTAATAGTCTTCGCTATAGAAGAATTGACGCATCAAAATCTATCTATTAAAATCAGCTAGAGATGAACAATTATCTAGAGATTTTGTTAGAGGCACATACTATCGATATACTATCGTTACACTTTATTTTAGATGCATCTTTTATATTTAGATCCATTCCTAATCGTCTTCGCAATAGAAGAATCGACACATCAACATCTAGCTTCATCTAGAGCTGAACATTTAACTAGAGATATTACGAAAGATGCACATACTATCGAATTACTATCGTTACACTTTATTAATGATGCATCTATTAAATTTCTAAATCCTTCTCTAAACGTCTTCACTAGAGAAGAATTGACACATCAACATCTATTTTCATCTCTGTGCTCTCCATATACATACGTATTTAGAGTACTTGACAAAGGGGGAATCCAATATCGGGGCAGGCTGGTGTTATCTGGTAAACAGCAGCCTCGTTGTCGTGTCGAGAGTCGTGTCTGCGGCGTCATTAATTAAATATTTTCGTGTCAATTCATTGCTTATCTCAACTAGTTTAGATAATTTCCAAGATATCAGAGTGTTGTATATATATATATATGTGTGTGTGTGTGTGTGTGTGTGAGATGCGTTTATGGTGTGCAGCGCAGTAGAGTTTTTGTGAGGTTATGTCACACAACTCTCGATTCCCTTAGCCCATAAATATTCACACTTTTGAAAGTTTTGCCAATCCTTGATCAGGTGGGGCATTCAGTGACTTAATCAATTGCGATCAAATCAACTCGTTTCTCGTTTCGAACCGATTCCATTTCGATCCCTGCACGACAACCGATTTTGTTTTATGAACTTAATCGTTCTACCGATAAGTGTGAATAGTATTTACGATTGCGACGCCATAATAATACCCACAAAGATTAACACATGCCGCCCAACGCACAAACATAGATGTGTGTGCGTTGTTATATGGGTAAAAAACATGACTATTGCATTGTGTGACACTGTTATTAGGTGCTGTAAGCGATTTATTAACCACTTTGTTGTCGTTTTCATTTTCCTTTTTTGTTTTTTTATTTTTTGCTGTTATTTTTGCTTTCGATTCAACGATTGTCATTTGGTCATGAGCTATCGGCGATACCAACTTGAGACTTGACTTGAGATTGCACGCCATCAGGGTGTTATTAAGTATTCGATTCGAATATATATGAATGGATTGAGTAACAGCGTTTATTAAGGCTATTAAGAGAAGCGCATGGCCCATATATGAGGCTGAAATTCCTACAGCTACAACTACTCGTACAACTGAGCAACGAGTGCATACACATTTATAGAATATCGATAACGATCATGATAATGATAATAATCACACAATTGCAAACTAAAGACAATGGCTCTAGAGTGTTGTGGCAACAGTCCAACAGCAAGATATAGTTCAAGTAAATCACATTGCTGAGCCGATCACGTTTAGAAGGTCTTGAGACATTGCAACCCCTTTGTTGGGGCTTCACAATGCGTCCCAATGATTGAGCAATCGCTGTCTAGAAAAACCCCATATAAATCTACTGAGTTTCTAATATATATACTGATAAGCACTTATTGGATAATCTGGAATGAATTAGGAACTCAGTTGATTCATATATTGTAGCAATTAGATTTATGTTATGTTGACTTCTTTATGTTCTTTATTTCTAAAATACGACTGCTTTTCATTTCTCCGTGTAGGTCAAGAAACGAAAGCTAAACTTCAACGATTCTACATATAAGTATGTGAAGTATTTCCTACTAAAGGTGAGTAATATTATTCTTAATAACAACGTTGATAACTCTTAACTTTGTCCACTTGAAAGGGTGGAAACAGCACGCGCCGTAGTTGCGATTAATCCCTTTTGGTCAGGTGACAATATCGCACAGATTAGATCGGAGTCATGCAGAGATTATCAAGGTTCAAACTGCAGTCTGCAAACCCGAAAGGTTGTCTCTGAGACAACTGTCAAACTAAAGAAATTTTACTATAGAAATTCGACATTGTAGACTCAAATGTACCAGAAATTATGCGCTCATCTGGGAAAAGCCCGGCCGCTGAATCAGACCCTTTGTTCCACATCGGACGCTTCCAAAGGTAAGTTTTGGAATTCATTAAAATTCCCTTAATAATTCATCGATCATTATCATTTGAGCAAAGTGGTGCCTAAAAGTGGAGCAGATGCTGTTCGCCATACACTAAAAAGACAAGTGGAAAGTGAAACCGAATTCGACACCGATGAGAGCGATACACGAACCGATATTAATGGAAGTGAGGATCAGGACCGATTTAAGGTAAGAGAATCTATATGTGCATACTTTTAGTCTTGAGACAGTTGAACGCTCTGTAGAACTAATCGTAGAAGCAAGCTAATTAGGTTGGCTACAGTGAGTGGATAACAGAGATAGAGACAGCGGCAGAGGCAGCGTTTATCAGCATTGAACTTGACAATGTTAATGCCAAAGCTCTCGATCTCGCTCTCGCGCAGCGACTGCGACTGCGACTGCGCTGCTCAACTAAACTGCACTAAGCTCTCTAAGTGGAGTGTGCGCAGCCACCACGCTATGGGGAGAGGGAGAGCCAGCCTCCGATGAGAGAGAGAGAGTAAAGCACTGCTGCTGATCTATGTTAATTAACACAGCAGCAGATATACGACGGTCGTTGCCTCCCCCCATTCTCCCCCTCCCTCTCTGGTGCTTTGAATATCCAAAATATTAACACTGAGTGTTTCGTGTATTGCTGCTCGTTGGCTTTGATTGTTGTTGTGTTGTTGTGGTGTTGCTGCGTTGAATGCGCTGTCGACGCAGATGCTGACGATGGCGCTAGTGTTTGTTGTTGTTCTTCTTGCCGTTTGTCTCGTCTCGCATTTTGGTTAAAGTGCAGTTTGCACAAGAGTCGCAGATCATTTGCTGTCCAGAATTTGTGGTGCTCGTTGTTTTGTGGCGTAAACGTGACCGTTACTGTTACTCCCCCCCCTCTCTCTCCAACCAGTGGTTTTTGTAACAGATTAATAATTGCAACACGCGCGTGCGTTTTTTGGCAGCACATTAAATTCCAATTTCAAGTGGCAAATTGTGAACTTGAGGCGAGGCTTGTTTTTTTTTTTTGCTTGTTTTTAGTGTTTACAATTCGCGCTTCATTTTGTCTGTGTGCGTTTGTATATGTATGTGTGAGTGTGTGCGCTCCCACATTTTTACCTCCGTCTGTTGTCTGTTTGCTTATGTGCATTAAATTTTATTGTTGAACGGCAACAACAACAACTGCAAATGAAACCTGTCGATGTTGAGAAGGCAAGCACTGCCTCTGTCTCTGCCTCTGCTGCAGTCGCAGTCGCAAACGCAAACGAAGTCGGCGGCAAATTAAAGGAGATGACAACTAACGAGAAGCAGAAGCAAGAGAAACAGCAAGAGGTGAGCTTAATGTACCGCTACCTTAAACGGTCGCGTCGCTTATGGATGCTGCGCAATTACATACCAACACATGCATACAAACATTCAAAGCTTTAAGTGTACAAGTCTGTCTGTGTGTGTGTGTGTTTGTGTTTAAGTGCTGTGCCCTAAACTTGAAAAGGAAAAGAAATCAGCAGCAAAAGCGACGTCGCGGCGTCTGTTTGTTGTCACTTTCTGATGGCAATTGAGAAAGTCTACTGCGCACACACACAAACACACACACTTGAATGTGCTGCATTCTGAAGTGAACATAAGGCAGTGAGAGAGAGAGAGAGATGCCTAACTTAAGATGGTAGACGACTCGACTCTCAATGCAACTGCAAATACATACATACATACATATGTATACAGATCAAAGCATGCAATGCATGCGAATGTACATGTGTGTGTGTGTTTGACCTTGGTCACACGACTATCAGGGCGAAGTGCGTGCCTGGCAATCCTTTTATTGCCGCGCAAATTGATTGAATTAATCAACGAGCGAAATTGAAATGAGAGATTCGCAATAGAATTGTGGAACAACAAGCAATAGACTGGCGATGACCCAGTTACCGATTGTGCATAGAAATAACTAACTTACACACACATATATACATACATACATTTACATTTACAACCGCAAAGAGTTGAATAACCTGCTGCTGGCTAAACATAAGTTGGCAGTTCTCAGTTCTTTAACCACATACCGATATGTATGTATATATGTACATACGTAATTTGCAGTCTAGCCAAACGTTAGACGACGCAATGGCTGCGCCTCATTGCACCCGCCTTCCCTTAACCTTCAACTTCTTCCACTTCTTCGCTTCGGCAATTAGTCGCAGCAGCTTTCGATCTCTCACGGTTAAATCATCAGTTTTCTTTCTATGCGTTCCACACGGCTCAATAAATATGTTTGTATGTCTGTTTGTCGTTGTGTTACCGTTCGTTGGAGCGAATGAGCCGAGACAACAAAGCTACAACACTTAAGACTGTGACGTCACAATCACGAATGTGAGGTTATGTGTGCTTTGCTTATAAATAGATTTGCATATTGAAATTGAAAATAAAAAACTGTAGTTGAGGGTGTTCGACGGTCTGATACCTGCAAGTTATACATAATCGAGAGGTTTTGTTATTCAATCGAAACCAGTTCAATTGTTTTGATTTTGATTCATGATTCACGAATTCAACTTTGCTTTTGTAGTAGTAAATGAGATCTAGTTGTTCTATACAGTTTGAATACATTCATTTTACCAAACTGCAAAGTGATAATACCCTTTTAACTGTTAGCTATCGGGTATGTCCATCAGCCGTGCATTGTGCCCCTCAACTGTGTGAAAATTGTGCAATTATTATATGATATACGAGTTGTAATGTCTGAGGTAGATTCCTAGAATCTGGACAGTATGATTAGATATGCACACATCAGGTTTGTTGCATTTGTTGTACTATTAAATGGACATGCATAACATATGTGCATGAATTGAATGTGTCGAGTGCAATTGGATTAGATTAGATTAGATCTGAGATGAATGTATTGTAGGCTTACCTCTGGAGATCGATAAATGTCTCGATCTGATCTTTCCTTCAGCAAGATTTCTTATTTGCCAGAAGAAGTTTGCGCACCTGGTCGATAGAAGCTGACAGGTCGAATGTGTTCGATACTCAACACTCAATTCAATTCTTAGCGATCAATTCATTGCATCGACTCGCAAAGCGAATAGTAAATAGTAAATAAAACATTTGTCAGCACTTGCAATTGGAAAATCTACTTTTCGCATCGATCGAGAGTGTGTAGCGGGGGGTGTGTGAATACACTCACTACTCACACACACTCATACTCAGAAACACTCACTCCAGTAGTGTTTTTTAATAGGTGTGGACTTGACTTTGGCTTTAACTTAACCGTTGTTGCGTGCGCAGAATTCGCGATTTGTCTAG
This sequence comes from Drosophila pallidifrons, assembly GCA_023558445.1. NCBI lineage: Eukaryota > Metazoa > Arthropoda > Insecta > Diptera > Drosophilidae > Drosophila > Drosophila pallidifrons. The sequence continues at coordinate 27,633,072 of CM042351.1, read as the reverse complement.
CGTTGAGTTGGCCAACAGCTGCAGCTGGAAACCCGTTTACGGTTTACCTTGGCCAATAGGCCAATAGACAAATACCAACAATAACAAACAGACAGCAAATCCAACAATAAACAACAAACAGCGACACCAAAACAAATTTACAAATTGAAAGCGAAAACAAATATCAACAAGTGAGAACGTTGTGCGCGGCACAACTCGACTAGGAGATACCCGGTAGTGTAGGTTTAGCCCTAGAAATAACAGTCACGTACTATCGATAACAGTCACGTACTATCGATAGTTGCGTAGATATAATAGCCAACTATCGATAACAGTCACATACTATCGATATTTGCGTAGATACAATAGCCAACTATCGATAACAGCCTCATACTATCAAGAGTTGCATAGCGACAATAGTTTTGCAATTATTATTTAAACTCAATTTACCATAGTCATAGTACCACATTTATACCACCCTGTCAAACCAACTAATGCAGGGTATGCAAATGCAAAATCGTCAAAGCCAGTCAGTAAATACATATAACAAACACTAGGTCAGAGTCGCTATAGAGAATCTACATATAAATACTGCATTCATATTCTTTATTTAAACTCATAACTGCTAAGAGTCGCTCTCGAGAGTTGAGTCTTGAGCTGTCAGACTAGCAAATACCCTGCAAATGATGAAGAACATACTTTCACAACGATGTCGATTAGCAAACAAGAACAAGATTAACTCTATACCAATCGCATATGTACATCGTTGTCTTCATCAGACGCAATATACCCCATTGTACCCAGTACACACAGGGTACAACATGCTCACTCGATTCTAAGTACTTTTTTATACCCGCTATCCATAGGGTAGAAGGAAGGCAAAACTTTGTGCCAGCAGGAAATGCCACAAAGATTGTCAGTTATTGCTTTTGATATATTTTCAGTATATTTATGGTATATCAATTTGGTATATTGTTTACTGAAAATCTGGATTATATACAATCTATGGTATATTTTGAACGTATGTATGTACTGAATCAATATACCAAATATTCCATTAAGTATATTTGCAGTATTTTTGGGGTATATTGATTCAGTATATTTTAAAAATAAATGCCGCACAGTTTTGGTTTTTAGTGGGTAGAGGGTATCTCAAAGTCGAGCACATTCGTCTGTAGTTTTTTTACTTGTTTGTGACTTACTTAAATGCAGCTAGACGAGAGAGGAAAACAACAGAGAGAGGGAGAATGGGAAATGACAGTCAAGTTTTTGTTGCTATTTTTGAAAATTTAGAAAATAACAATTTAATTATTCGTACTTTTGATAATGAGACGACGCGACGCGACGACGATGACGTTTGAATGCCCTTACCCCAAAGAATGATGCCTATCTGCAGTTGTATATATTTATCAGACACACACACAGATACAGATACGGATAGAGGTGTCTGGTAAGTGGTCTAGAATTAGGCAAGTCATCGGCCAAATGATGCGGCACTTTCTCATCTGAGTGATTTGATAGCGGCTCAGTCAAGTTCAACAATGCGTGCAACGCAAACACAAACATCAACACATACATCGACTAAGAATAGTTATAAATAATATGTATTTTTAAAACGATCGGTTCTCGGTTGATAAACTGACCAACAGTGTCGATTACAATGCGGTTTTCGGTTATAAGCTATATTTATGAATATCGAATTGTGAACCACATAAAAAACATCCTTCACCCTTAGGAGCAGTCGTTGAGAAATGGGTGCAATAATGATTCGATCATTTGGAAACCTTTTTTGGGAGCAGTCTAAAGTGTTTTTGTGTTTTACTAATGGGTAATTCCAGCTACCAGGTCATAAACAATCGGTCTAATAAATGGGTACACTCTGATAAGCCAAAGAGAAAAAACTACGCTCGATTGAATTCACCTGTTATGTGTAGATACCCGCTGTCCGTTTTTTATGGAAAATAAAGCAATTAAACTGCACTTGATTTTTGCCTCATAAAACAATTGTTACGCACAACTTCCTCTCTAGCTGAGCAAGCGATTGCAATAAAGTTCTCAGAAGTGTATATTTCAGCTTAAATGACAGACAACACTTTGTTACTAATTGTAATTAATAATTTGAATAAGCGTAAAGAAGTTGAAATAAATAGATACTTGCTGGAATTGGAACTGTTTAAGCTGTATCAGATAAGCACAGGTTTAAAAACATGCTGTGGTTTGTATCTTAGCTTAATCAAGAAATAATCTGCGTTCCTGCTCTAATTGTGTTTAATTAGTTGATTAATTTGAAGTGCTTGCATTTGAAAAAGGAGCTCAATTTGTTTTTTCTTACTTCTTTTATATGGGCAAATCCCACGTGTCGCACGCTACGTTCGCACGATTTTAGCTAATGAAAATCAATTTGTTGGGGTTTTTTTTTTTAAGATTTACCGTAAACTTTTGTTATGTGTTTAGAGTGAATTGAGAGTACTTTCGGAGGGTATTAGATTCAATTTCACTAGAGTCACTGTTTTGAAAATAATTAATTAAATTGTGACGTGTCGCACGCTACACCAAGTGGAAGTTAGTTTCAAAATTTTCATTTCCAACGCAATTTTTATCGAATTCTGCAAAATAAACCCTATGAAAGTTAATATCCTAAAGAAAGTTAAGAATATTAGAAGACAAAAACCGATCGTTTGGTCTTAATAATGTTTATAGATTTTTAGCAAAGCCGTAAACCCATTGTGTCGCACGCTACGTCTCGCACGCTACACTTTTTCCGCTGACATTAACATAAGACAAAAATCTTTTTATTTGAACTAAACATTATTTATTATATTCATAAATGTGCTTCACAATTATTTCAACGTGATTTACTTTAGATTTGTATGAGAGCCCAAGCAGAGGCACAAAATTGTGAAGAATACAATAGGGATTTGAAGGTGTGCGCAGAGCACGAATTTAAGTAAAATTATGAAAATTATAAATAAAATTGGGTTTGATACAAATTTGTGCATTTTTAATGATCGAAATTTCTTTTTTGCTTTCAATTCTTAAAATTCGATATCTACTTTAATGTTTCATACAAAGAAAAATTACAAAATGTGAAATTTAAAAATTGGTCGCTGGTGGACTGTTTCTGGGATTTGCCCATATTTATGATTACGAACGTTTGTAATAAAGTTCTCAGAAGTGTATATTTCAGTTTGAATGACAGATAGCGCATAAAAGTCTTACCAGTAATTTGAACATTTTGTTTCGTGTCAAATTGTAATTAATAATTAATTAGAAATAGTTTTGAATCAGTGTTAAGTATTTGAAATAAATAAAGACTTGCTGAGATTAGAGATTCTTAAGCTGTATTAAATAAGCACTGGTTAAAAAAAGTGCTATGGTTTGTGTGTTAGCTAAATTGCGTTATCGTACTAAGTATTTTAATTAGTTGATTAATTTGAAGTAATTTTGAATTTGAAATTAGAGCTGAATTTGATTTCATTTACTTCTTTACAGAATCTCGAGTATCCGAAAGCGGTTGGCTTCATCATCAGCAATGAGTTCTGCGAGCGTTTTAATTACTATGGCATGCGAGGTGAGTTAACTATGAGTTATCCGCTTTTCCAATTCTCCATCTCTGTTAATGACACACTTTATATCCACAGCGATTCTCGTGCTGTATCTGACACATAAGCTGGGCTACAATGAGGAGACGTCGACGGTGCTGTTCCACATATTCACGATGCTGGTTTACATCTTTCCACTGCTCGGAGCCCTCATTGCCGATGGCTGGCTGGGCAAGTACAAGACGATACTCTATCTGTCGGTGGTGTACAGCTTGGGGGCCCTCGTGGTGGCCATTGGCGCCGTGCCCCTTGAGGGGATGCCAGTGAAGTGAGTAGAGAGCGAATACTTTGTAAGCACTTGCTAATTCTATAATTTAATTCCGCAGAATTGTGACGATTGTAGGACTTCTGTGCATTGCCGTGGGCACGGGAGGTATCAAGCCATGTGTCTCGGCCTTTGGCGGCGATCAATTTCAGTTGCCAGAGCAAAGCATGCAGTTGGCCAAGTTCTTTTCGCTCTTCTATTTCGCCATCAATGCGGGCTCGATGATCTCGACGACAGTCACGCCAATTCTGCGAGCGGATGTTCATTGCTTTGGCGAAGACGATTGCTATTCGTTGGCCTTTGGCGTACCCGCCATCCTCATGGTTGTCTCGATGCTGATCTTTGTGGCCGGCAAGCGTCGCTATCGCGTCCAGCCGCCGGCGGGCAACATGATCTTTGGCGTCTCGCAGTGCATAACGAGTGCGTACAAGGGATGGCGAGAGAATCGCAAGGAGAAGCGGATGGCGCACTTTTTGGACTATGCCACGCCCGTCGTTGGCCAGAAGATGGTGCATGAGACAAAGTGTCTGGTGAAGATTCTGCTGCTCTATGTGCCATTCCCCATTTTCTGGGCGCTGTCCGATCAGCAGGGATCGCGCTGGACATTCCAGGCCACCCACATGGACGGCTTTGTCTGGGGCTACGAGATTAAGCCCGACCAGATGCAGGTGATCAATCCGCTGCTCATTCTCGCCTTCATACCGCTCTTCGACTATGTTGTCTATCCGCTGCTCGCTCGCATTGGCATCCGGCGACCGCTGCAGAAGCTCTCGATTGGTCTGCTCTTGGCCTCGTTTGGCTTCTTCATCTCGGCTGCCCTGGAAATGCGTTTGGAACAGCAGTCGCAGTCGCTTAACCCAAATCTAACTCACCTGCGTCTCTATAACGGCATGCCGTGTCGCTATGACTTTAGCAGCGCCTTGTCATCGGTTGGAGAAGGAGGAGACCTTGAGAGATTGACAGCCAAACACAGCATTGAGCCACTGGGCATGTGGAGCGCACTTGGACTGCATGTGCCTCAGTCCACAGAATTGAAGTTTGTCTTTACAGCGCAGTCGGCGGAGTTGAGTAGCAAGTGCCCCCGTATTGAGGGGCAAGTTCGTCTGGAGCCGGGCAAGTCAGTCAGCTACTTTCTGGCCAAGGATGCGCTCAATGAATTCGCCGAAGATGTGAGCAACGATCAACACACATCCAGATCTCCGTTGATTCGTACGCTGCTTAACACACCGATGGACGAGGGTCCAGTGCTTCTCTCGAGGAGCATTCCCCTGGACACAAGCAACTTGTCGACGCTCCACGAAGTTGCGCTTGGCCATGGCGAATTGGACATCAACGGGCAGCGGGCAGCAAGTTTCGAGGCCAAAAGCGGTAGACTCTACAATCTGCTGGTGCAGGGAAATGCCGAGGATGGCTACGTAAGTAGATCAGTCTATGAAATAGCTTCTTCAATTCACAACTCACGCGACATTTACAGCATCACAATCTGCTGGAAGTGATGCCTGCTAAAGGTGGCGCCCCAACACTGTCAATTCTGTGGCAGCTGCCGCAGATTATTGTGATGACAGCCGCGGAAATAATGTTCTCCGTAACTGGACTCGAGTTCTCTTTTACACAAGCACCTGTGAGCATGAAAGCCGTACTGCAAGCCTGTTGGCTGCTCTCGGTGGCCATTGGCAACATGATTGTTGTGGTCATTGCTGAGGTCAAGTTTGTCGAATCTCAGTCGGCGGAATTTGCGCTCTTTGCCACTTTGATGCTGGTCAATCTTCTACTCTTTCTGTTCCTCGCTCGCAATTATAAATACACGGACTGCTCGCAGCAGCAAGAGAACGAAACTGATGTCAATGAGCAAGAGTATAAACATATTCCGAAACTTGGACGAACATCGAAAGGTGGAGTCCATCATGGCATCGATGGTCAAGGGAGCTATCGCAATGCCGCCTTCGATGCTGGTCCTGAACCCTAAGTTGCAATGCAGTCACAATTGCGATTGTATGTATACGAATCTCTTATTTATTTTAAAATCATTTTTATTTGTTCAATATTTGCTATTTTAGTTTATATTTTATTTATGTACATACATTTATTTTGTTTTTTTTAGTAGTCGTTTTAAGTTCAATTTGGTTTTATATATTTTTATATTTATGTAATTACATTTGTTAACATTGTTGTTTTATCGTTGAAACTAACTTTATTTTATTTGAATGTAACCGTAACACGTTATACAGTAACGAGGGCTGCACAGCTACAGCAGCAGCATTGCCAGCGTTGCCACATGGCTGCAATGCGTTGTGCATGTGTTTCCATGTGGTTGGCAACGCAGCTGAGGCAGAGGCAGCGCCGTGCGATGTGTTTAGCAACCACTGCGCACGATCGCCCACTTTGGGAGGCCATTGCTGCGACTAATTGCAAAATAGTTAAATACTTAAATGTTCATTAATGTGATGGCATTCCTTTGGGAAGGAGTTTAAGAGAGTTTATCGCAAATGTGACGCATTATGTGTAAAGAGGTTGGCAACTAAATAAACGCAGCTATTTTCAATGTGAAAAAACCCCAAATTGTTAAACAAAGACTATGCATGAAAACTGAAATGAATGCAAATGTACATAACTTGTTTCGCAAAAATGGCAATGAATGCAAATCTGTATAACTTATTTCGTGGGAAAGCAGCAGCAGAAGCAGAATTTTGTACAATTTCAACGTTGACGGCATTGCCAACAGTGAACACATAAAATCCGAAGCAAAATGAAGGAACAGCCTGTAGAGCGAAACGAATGAATAGCGGAATTAGGCTCTTACAGTTATCAGTTTCAACTTCAGTTTCCGTCTACCTGGAAGTACAAACAAAAGAAACTGGAAATATCCAGAAAGAAAACAGAAAAACATGCAGCTGCAATGCAGAATAAGGAACAAAGAGCCGGCTTAAGGAGACAAAACGAGGCGAAGGGTCGACTCACCCCGTCGTCTACCTGGTCCCTATTCTGGTCCGGTCTGGGTTCTGTTGCCAAGGATACTGCGAGGATAACGAGTCGACATCGTCGCTCGTCGCACATCGTCGGTCACAGTCGATTGAGAACTCTTCAGCCAGCGACACGGCCGCAGCTTCTAAATTTTCTTTTAAAAAGTGCAGTTGTTTGTAAATATTTTTTTTTGCTTGTGCAGAAATCAAAAGAAGTTCCAAAATCTAATAGTAGTGAAAGCAAAGCAGCCACAAGTTGCCGAAAATTTGTATATGCCAAATCATCACATCCCAGTGACTCTCCTTCGGGAAGTTTTCATTTGCATCCATCACTTCCATAAATTACTGAAGATGTTTTCAACCAGAAATTAAGGCTCCCGCGACACGTAAGTTGCCCACTGTGTATGTGTCTGTGTGTGTGTGCCCGGGTTCCCAGTTTGTGGCGTCGGCTCATTGGAGGGGAAACTCTCCCAGGGCGGACGCAGCGGGATGCGGACTTGGACGTGGATGTCGCAGTTGAGGGCTGAGGATCAATCACGATTGCATTTCTCAACTGGCCGCCGACTTATAGGAAAACGCTTATGTTGGAGACACTTGCCCCCGAGGTGGACAAATGAGAAATGAAACTTTTACTCGCGATACTTTGTGCTTGCTTTTGGTGCCACCTTCGAAGCATACACGAGATGAAGCGTAACAACATACTTCCCTCGTACGTGGGTGGCATTACATGTAAGCGAGAGAGATAGCAATAGCGCGCAATCGGAGAGAGCGTGCGTTCCGCTCTCTCTCTTTTGCCAACCACACACACATATGTCCATCTCGCTCGGCAAGGGTGTGCGACTCGAGCGGCTAGAGCAGGACAGCCATAGAAGCGCGGCCAGCGGGAAATGCAACAAACCAAAAATAAAAGAAAAAACAACACAATACTGAAGAAATTGCACGAAAATGAGCGCATAAACAACACACACGAAATAAACGAAATAAACGAAATTAAACGAGACGCACGCTGAACAAGTGTGAATCTCAATCAAAAGCGAATAAATCGACGGATCGAGCGAGGACTCGGCGTCTGCTCCTAGCTCCGCTCTTCCTGCTGCTACAGATCACGGAACCAACAACACATACACAACACACACACAAGTTTGTGGTAATGTCGCTTGTCGCGGAGAGACCTCCTATAAATAATTCCGAGTTTGTCTCGAATGAAACAACAATGAAAACAACATATTTTCAATACGATCTTAAGATCCTAACTCTGCTAAATATAATATAGCAACGAAAGTGCCATAACGAAATAAAAGTGTCATCCTAATCGCCCATTAACTCTCATCCCATTCATTGGCATATTCAAATACCTTTTCCGATAATTGAATTACTCTCTTCGAGTTCTTAGCCTCGGCCGTGTCGCTGCCTCGACTGTCACCTTAAAGAAGCCAGCCAAAACCTAACAAAAAGATCATTAAATTCCAAGAATAAGAAATGTGAAAGCCAGAATCGTAAGAGTGAAGAAAATGCGTAAAGAGAAAACCAGAGTTTGCCACATATTTCGAGTATATTTGGAGAACCCAGAAGAATAGACCCAAATCCGGAAACTGAAGAAGAAAGGACGAGAAGAAATGCCACTGCATGAGTTCTTATGCGTGTGTACAAGTAAAGGAAACGCTTCTAGAGATCTTTCAGCAAAATTTTAACATTTCCCATTCAATCACCCCCCAAACAAAAATTTGTGCAGTCATGAAAATTGGCAATCAATTATCGACTTTGAAATCGCCTTAAATTCATAATCACATCATTTTATTGTCTAACTCAACAAGTTGCTTCCAGAGCAGCTCTGAATTCCCGTAACTTAATGCCTTTTAAAAGACTGCAAATCGGTGAGTTATTATTTGCTAACCGAATTCCTCTTTGGCTGTGTCAGAGAATTGTGGAGCTGACTTAAAGTCCCCCAATAAATTAATAAACCCCACTAAATAAATAAATGGTTAACTGTTGTACGTGATGTGTGCACTTAATGCAAAAGAAAACAAAACAAAACAGAAAACAATTAAAAAAAAAAAGAAAAGAAAAAAATAAAACAAAAAATATACATTAAAAAAATTTAAAACAAAAAAAATGTAAGGAAATGAAATTGTTTTCGAAAACGCTTCGTAAACGCTTCGTAAACGCAAATTTTCCAATTATGAGCAAAAAAATAAAAGAAAATGAAATGCAAACCTGTTGCTCGACATGTGTCTAGAGTCTGGCAATTGGTTTGCTAAGTTGAGATTATAACAAATTGAAAGCTTGTAATTATGAAAATATTGCATAAATGTTCACACATGGCGTGACAGTTGAGAAAACTAACGAAATAAAAGAAAATTAAAATTGGGGCAAAGAATGTTCGCAATTCTCTGTTTCTGGTCAGCGAGGCAGTATTACAAAACTCCCTCAAAATAGAAAAGTTTGTCGATTAGTTGATTAACCTATTTCTATGCTGTGTCTTTCAGATGAGAGTAAGTCGAATCGAATCTGCCGAAACTTGGAGCCAATGGGAACCAAAGTTTTTAGTTACTCGAATTATTCATTTTGCTATCGTTATACAACGGCGATTTTAAAGTACAGTTTTCAAATCTCAAAATCAAGTTTTAAACTGCGTGTCCACTAATTTTTGTTCTCGCATCACATTTTTTATCTACTATTTTTCCCAATTCAAATGAAGTGTTTCCTCTTCTGTCTGCCGCATAAGAGCTTTGATTTGCAAGCTGATAAAATTGAAAAGAAACTGACAGCCATAGGAAAAGCCGAATCAAAAGACATTATATGAAGATGAGATCTATGAAAATTATATTCTATTTTCAGCCAAGAAGACGGACGACGAATTAATCTGGTTTTTACTTGCAGCTTTTTTTTATTTGTTCTTTGATTTTGTTTCCACAGATCATTCTCAAGCATATCGAAAAACAAACTATCCAGTATTTTTCAGTTTTGGTTTCTTCAATTCTATCCTCATTGCCACAACTCCCACCCAACAACAAGATAACGCCTCCCACACTAAGTCATTTGGGTCCCAGGACTCACTCATAGTCCTCAACCTATTGCCATACAAAAACATCCTCAATAGCCATAGACACAAACACTAATCTCAAAAAAAGAAGAGAAAAAAAAGAAGTATTTTTGAATTGCGTAAAATATCTTTGAACTGCGCGCGAAGCACTTTCCGTCTGTCGAATGTGCTTGGCCGCGGTTCGTTTAACGTAAATATGAAATATGAAATACTTTAGGATAAATGTTTTACGCAATTCGAAAAAGTAACGAAAATATTATGCACACAAAGTATACAAAAAAAAAAAAAAAAAAAAAAAAAAAAAAAATGAAAAATGAAAAAAGAGAATAAAGAAACAAAAAAAAAAAACATATTAAAAGATATACAATAATGTGTGGAAGCGTCATACGAACTTTCACAAAAGTGCGTTAAATAAATAAGTAAATGATGATCTGTTATACGCCTGCGCCCATTCTATCGAAATGAAATCATTTGTCTGTTTTCCGAGCAGCCTCGATAACAGCAAAGTGTCTAAGAAGAAGTATCTCAGAATCGGTGCAGGATTATATGATTATCACACTCTTCAAATTATTTTGTAATTCCGAACAGAAAAGGTGTTATTAAACGTTTTCAACATTATTCATACAATTCGATTTTCATATTAAATATTTATTGAATTCAAGTATCATTTGCGTTTTTATTTATTCTGCAAAAACTATTGCTTGTGTAGTATATTACTTCATTTTTGTTGCCATATCTTGGTCAAATTCTTAAGGATTTATATTCTTATAATCAGGGTAAGTATTGGTAGTGATTGCATTCAGGGATTTTACTTATCCTTGCACAAAAACAAAGCCAACACTTTTTTCAAAGGGTAAGTATGGAAAATGGTTAACATATAACATAGTAAATAGAAACCGATTGGTATACTAAAAAGTACGAAAGTTCTTACACTACTTGAGAAAATAGCGTATATCTCTGTCATGTCCTTTTCGATCCTTGCGAGTCGTGTGTCAATCGAAGCGTATTCGTCGGGACTACTATCCTGCCCAATTTGATCCTGATTGTCCTTGTGGTTCTCGAATTATTCTAGATATTGTAATTTTCGTATTTTTGAGTTAGCCAACGCGACTGAAAAGTTACAACTTTTAGATGGCAATCAATAGCGCTGGTCTTTATAATCCTAACAATACAAGTCCTTAGAAAATGCGGCAAGACATGGCCGAGATATGCGCACTTTTAATTTTTATATGCCATATCACTTGCATTAATTTGCATTCTGAAGGTATGCTTTAAGAAGCTAATGTGCCTATAATTGGGTGGCAAACCATGACGAGGTAGAAGAACCCTTGGAAAATGTCAGCTTGGCCACATGAAATACCAGGCGAACATAAATCAGCAGCAGGCAGATGCACAAAAATTAATTTGGCGCAGCAAAAGTTCATGCTCCGCATTAAATTGACATCCTCAAAGTATGCATTAAAAAGCAGCAGCAGTATTTTAGAAATCGAGGTAAAAGTATGCTGCATGTTATATACAAATTTTGTAAGATTTAAGAAATGTCCTATATTTCTTGCCATTTGAAGGACAATCGTGATGTCCTTTGACACAAAGGCACCACTTGAGAATACAAATTGATTGACATACTTCACTGGACGAAGGTCCTTACAGGACCCGAGATAAAATGAATAAAGAAAATAGCGTATATCTGAGTCATATCCTTCTTCATCCTTGCAAGTCCTTTGCCAATCGAAGCGTATTCGTGACGACTATTATCCTGCCAAGTTTGATCCTGATCGTTCTTCTAGCTCTCGAGTTATCCTTGAATTTCTAATTTACGCATTTTTCATTTCGCTAACGGAACCGAAAAATAACAAGTTCTTTATGCCAATCGATAGAGTTGGTCCTTACGAATCAAACAATACATGTCCTTCAAAAATCCGACAGGATATAACCGAGTTATTCGCATTTTTCAATTGTATACAACATATTAATTGCGCCCTTATAAGTATGCTTTAAAAAATTTTATGTGCTTAACAATTGGTCGCCCGCAAAGCTGTCAAGATGTCGAAGATCCCTTGCAAAATGCTAGTTGGGCCAACTGAAATACCAGGCAAACATAAATCAGCAGCAAGCAGATGCACATTGTGCATTGCACAAATATATTGGGGGCGCAGTAAAAGTATGCTGCAAAATATTGTGGAATTTAAGAAATGCATGTTGCAGATAACATTAAGCTTCAACCTAAAAGTATGCCTTAAGATATCACCTGTTAATATACGCAAAGTAAATTATTTCAGCGAAGAAAATCATCTGTATCTCGGCCATTTGAAGGACGATCGTAATGCCCTTTGGTACAAGGATACCTCATACGAATACTAACTGATTGACATACTGCAAAGGACGAAAGTCCTTACTGGACCCGATATAAAATGTAAACAGAAAATAGCGTATATCTCTGTCATATCCTTGTTGATCATTGCGAGTCCTGTGTCAATCGAAGCGTATTCGTGACGACTATTATCCTGCCAAGTTTGATCCTGATCGTCCTTATAGTTCTGGAGTTATCATTGAATTTCTAATTTACGCATTTTTCATTTAGCCAACGGAACTGAAAAATAACAAGTTTTATATGCCAATCGGTAGAGTTGGTCCTTACGAATCGAACAATACATGTCCTTTAAAAATCCGACAGGATACAGCTGAAAATATGTAATTTTCACTATTTTATGCCATCTTACTTGCACCCTAAAAGTATGCTTTAAAATATTTGTGGTGCTTAAAAATTGGTCGACCGCAAATCTGCGACGAGGTCGAAGATCCCTTGCAAAATACCAGTTGGGCCAAGTGAAATACCAGGCGAACATAAATCGGCAGCAAGTTGAAATGGAAATGCAAGAATTGAAGCTGCGCAGTAAAAGTATGCTGCAAAATATTGGCTGCTGAAACCAAGTTTCTTTGACTTAATTTCCCATCCTAAAAGTATGCCAAGATATTATAGGCAATTTTTAGACTTTACAGAATGGGCTGCTTCCATTAATGGACATCCTAAAAGTATGCCGTGATAAATTTTTGTGAAATACTTTGCAAATAATTTTTGGGATGTAAAAGTATGTCACGATAATTTCGCTATTTATGAAGACTGCTGAAAATGTCAAAGTAATAAAAACACGTTGGTTTATTTTTGTCCATTTATTAAAATATTATTTACCATTTTCTTTTTTTCAATTTGCAATCATTTTTTTGCATTTATGTTGTTCAGTTTTCTGTAAAGAAAAATCTTAAAAAAGTCGTTATAAAATATGTATACAAATAATCGTAGCTATGTAAACAAGCGCTATAAAATATTAAAAAAAATTGTATAAAATGCATAAAAAACATATAAAGTAATATGCTTATAAGTGGTCATCAAAAAATAAATGCTTACTATAGTTTAAGTAGTAATAATAATAAGAATAAAAAAATACGTATCCAGGCGTCGTTCGACAACTGCCTGGCGGCGGAAGCTCAGCGGCTGAGTTTCAAACTTAACGTATAAAAGCGCTTAACTTAACGATTAAATTCGAAGCTTATCAAAAATAAATGTGTAAAATAATTGTAAGAATTGTTACAAAAAAAAAGAAAAAAAATGAATGAGTTTACGGAAGCCAGGCTGGATGGAGTTGTTGATGTTGTTGTGGTTGTTCGTTGTGAGCGACATGTGTTAGATATATGTATAAAGGCAAGTATACGTATATGAATGTGTGCTGGGAACATGCGTGTATGAATGTGTGTGTTAGTGTGTGTGCATGTATGTAAGCGTAGGCGAGGCTTTATACAGTTTGGACATCTTATGTGGAACCATAAAAGGACTGTTGTTGCCCACCCCCATACAAGGAACCATTCGCATTCGCATCCTTATCCTGATCCTCAGTAGCTTCGACTTCTACATATTGTACGTACGACAATGATTAGCTATGTACACATTTCATCCTATCATATGCATCATATGGGCGTGGTTTTGGGCGTGGCAGCATTGCTTGAGATTTAACAGTTTCCATCTACAGTTAGAGACTAAACATATCTAAACATATAAACATCATCATCATCATCATCATCTGCGCTGATTCAGCATCTGCAGATAGTATTCGCAGTTGGTGCAGTAGACGGCGGGCGCAATCACGTGTCGCTTGCGGCACAGATTGCACTCGACGGCCTTGGCCGAAGCCTTTACGATGGCATTGTTGTACACGCGGGTGGGAATGGCAGTGATGGCTGTGGTTGCTGCTGCTGCTCCTGCTGCTGATGTTGCGTTGCCCGCCATCGATTCAGGCAATCCATTATTCTGCAGGGCGAGCTTCGTTTGTGGTGGCGGCGGTGGCGGTGGCAAGCTTTCGGTTTCTCCTTTCGTTCCTGGCTCAAAGCTAACCTTTTTTGCGCTGGCTTGCCATTCATATTCATCACTTGTTGCTGCTGTTGCTGCTGCTGTTGGGGCGGAGGTGCATAGTATGGTCCATGGGGCACAGGTACACGCTGATAGGGCGAGGGCTGCTGCTCCATTTGTCCCGCATTTCCATTGCTGAAGTAGGCAAGGCTCAGCTGCTGCTGCTGTTGTTGCTGCTGATGCTTCTGCAACTGCACCGAATAGCTCTGCGGCAACTGGTGTTGAGCTGCCAAGTGCATGGCTCGTGGCATGCTCGTGTATTGAGCCTCCAACTGCTGCTGCTGCTGTTGCTGTTGCTGCTGCAAGTGCTGAAGGTTGTTGCTAGATAAACCGTTCATGCTAGTTCGTTGCTGCATTTGCTGTTGCTGCTGTTGTTGCTGCTGTTGCTGTAGACGAAACAGTTCCTGTTGCTGCTGCTGCATCAACTGCTGCTGACGCTGCACATATCGCTGCATATCGGGTCTGCCGAGCATGGGAGATGCTTGCTGCTGCTGCGTTGGTGGCTGCTGCTGCTGTTGTTGATGTTGCTGGCGTGACTGTGGTTCCGTTTGCAACCGCAGCATATTCTGCTGCTGCTGCTGGATGAGCTGAGCAGTGACTTTCTCGTTGGGATGCTGCGCAGTGCGTAGTACACGCTCCAGTATCGGATTGGGTATAAAATCATCGTCCTCCTCGTTGCCAGCGGTGGCAACCAGAATCACTTGATCACAGAATGAGACGCTCTTCTTCTTCACACGCTTTGGCGGCGCCTGAAGCGATTGCAGATTGCTCTGGTTCAGTGTCTGTTGCACCATCGAGTTGAGCAGCTCCACTTCGCGTATCTCCTCGGCGATCTGCGATTGTGACATCTCGTACTTGGGCTTCGGCAGCAACAGTTGCTGCTGTTGTTGCTGTTGATGCGTCATCGCTAGTGGCATCCGCATGGGTAGCGCACAGTCAACCTCATCGCCAGACTCCTGCTTGCTGTTATTGTTGGGCAGTCCATTCATCTGCGTTCGCAATCCACTGCCTGCAAGGGAAGCAACACTTTGACCCTGACCGCCAGAGCTGGGACTGTTATTGAGCAACTCCTGAGAGGCATAGGAACGCATGTTGTTGCCATTAGACTGCTCAAAGCGATGCGCCAAATCCCGCACGCTGCTGCTGCTCGACGCTGATGCCGATGTCTCCTGTTTGCTTCTGAGATCGTTGGGGGCTTGCTTGGACCAGTCCATGCCCATGGGCATCGGTGTCGCCTGATCCTTTCGCAGTTTCAGCAAATGCTGGCGCTGCTGCAGCTGGGCGAGAATGCTGGTGGTGCCTTCGAGGGAGTCCAGTTGCTGGCGCTGCTGCTTGCTGGCCGCCTCGAGTGCTTGCAGATGACTCAGCTGCTGGTTGAGCGGTTCCAGATCGATTTCAGGTGGTGGCGGTGGCGGGAAATCCTCACTCGCCTGTCGCGAATGGCACACCGACTGCGGGGGGCTGGGATACGGGGGCAGCTCCAGTGGAGGAGGTGGCGGCAGCTCTGGCGCCTGTGTTTGCCGACCGTCGAGTTCGTCCTGCGCTGCGGTGGGATATGAGGATGCCAACTGCAGCTGCAAGTCCTTGAGGGGACTCTGCTCCGAATGCACCTGAGCACAGGTTGTGATGATGGTCTGGCATGAATCCTCGCTGATCGATGTGTTCGAGCTCATCGCTGAGATGTTCGACAGATTGGCCTCATGATGGAACTGTTGTTGCTGCTGCTGTTGCTGAGGGGTCAGGGAGGAGCTGGTACGCATGGGCGGAGGTGGCGCCACCTTAGGGACCATCGTTAGCTGTCGCCCACTGCCGTGGAAGCTCTTGCGCATCAGCTTGCTTCGCTCTAGGTTCGGATTGGCACTCGACATGGTCGCTGTGTTGCCGTTGTGTCCGTTCCCCTTGCTCGAGTAGTCGAAGTGTCCCTCCGAAATGTAGCCGCTCATCATGAATCCTCCTTGTCCATGACCATGTCCGAGCCCAAGACCCAGACCATGCTTGCCATGTCCATGCAGATTTAAGCCGACGGCGCTGTCGTCCACCGAGCTGGTCAGCGGTGCATTCAGGGTGGTTAGGTGCGCATGGACGTGCGTATGCGCGTGGTTGCTGCTGCTGTTGTGGGCAAGGGTGTGGTTGCTGCTACCTACGTTGTGAGCATTGCCGTGACTGTGATTGTCGTCGACAACAGCTTCGGTGAGATCGGGCATGGAACGGTTTTTGCGACGTATGAGACCGCCCATCAGGAGTTTGCGTCGGATTTTGTGTTGCTTCTTGCCGCTCTTGTCCTTCTCCTTCTTCTCGTCCTTGTCCTCCTTGTGCTTCTTCAGGGTGTCCTTGGCATTGACCAGCAGCGTCTCGGTAAGCGAGAATTCGCGCGTCAACTTGTTGCGATCCTCGCTCCGACTGCGCTTCTCCTTCTCTTTGTCCTTGTCCTTATCCTTATCCCGTCGACCGAACAGCGAGCGACTCTCGCGCTCAGGTTTCGCTTGGCTGTTGCTCGGGGTGCTCAGCTGCTGCTCGTACTCGATGGCATTGTCGTCGCAGCCAACACCGACAAGCGCTTTTAGCGGACTCTTGCGCTTCGGCAGCGTCGCATAGATCTCGATGCTCTTGGCCACCGATGAGGAGGTCGACGAGGCTGGCGACTGTTCCAGTTTCTCCAGCTTGTCCAATGTCCGATCCTTGCTGTTCTGACGCATGTGCTTGACGCTGCTGTTGCTGCCCTCACGCATGTGCTTCATCTCCGGCATCGCTTCGCTCTCGGCGCCCTTCTCCACGAGAATGCGTCGGTGGAGACTTCTCGCCCGCATCACACATGTGTTGTGCTTCATCCGGGCGAACGTCATCGTGTGTGGATTGCTGTAGGGTGCATCCATGGCAGCGCGAGCTCTTCCCGCAGCGGCGTTGCATAGCACCAGGGCCGTCTCCAGGTCGTGCGACTCCTCGACCAGTCGCGACTTCTCCAGCAGCTGATCGGCCTCATGGCACAGTTTCTCACAGTCACCCGAGAGGGTTAAACCGTGTCCATGTCCGTGACCCGGTCCCTTGGCTCCATTAGCTGCACCTGCGCCCGCCTCTGGGATCTTGGCCAGTTGGGGGTTGAGCACATGCTTCGGCGGATACGAGTCCGTTGAGCTCAGCGAGAACGAATCGTAGCCCGCATCGTAGGGCAGTCCATGGCCATGACCATGACCGTGTCCGTGTCGCGTGGGACTTTGGGGAACGGCGGCAACACCTCGCTTGGCCACCATGTACAGGTAGGGATTGTCCAGTGTTGTGGAGCTGGCCGAGCTGGCGCTGTTGCGATCACCGGACCAGTTGCCCGAGTCGCGACGTCGCGGCTGATTCAAATGCTCCGGTATGGTGAGGCCATCGCTCGGTGGCGAGCTGCCGTTGGAGGCGCCACTCGTGTGTCCCGAACTCGACTCGGCGCTGTGGCTGCGCTGCAGCTGCAGATGCTGACGACGCGCGAGCTGTGCGCTCAGCATCGCCTCGATGGGCTTGCGATTGAGAAACCCGCCGTCCTTGTCGCCATTCGCGTTAGAGACAGCGATGGATGGGACGTTGTTGCTGCCAACTGCCGAGGAACCAGACGAGGAGGCAATCTTGTCCTGAATGACGCTCAGATTCTGATACTGTGCACTCAGCACATGCTCCACGGTCTTGCGACTGATGTAGGCATCCGTCTCGTCGCTGCCAGTTGGCAGCACTTCCGCTCCTGTTCCTGATCCAGGTGCAACGGGAACAGGGAAGATGTTCTTCTGGATGACGCTCAGGTTCTGATAATCATTCAAGGGAGCACGCAGTGGCATCGGCGTCGGTGTAATGGCCCGCCTCGTGTTTCCCAGACTCGGCTTCTCCGGACTGGGGGTTACGGCACGACGCACTGTCGCGGAACATGTCGTCTGGCCCATGGGCAGCAGATCGGCGGCGACCTGCGAGCTCGGTGGCTGTGGCACGGCGTAGAGCAGCAACAGTGGCTGATAGCGACCGCGACTGCACTTGTCGACAACTCCCTCCCAGCTGGGTCCGACCTCCTTTACATTGGCGTCATCGAAGTAGACCCACACCTTGAGCTTTGTGTGGTAGAAGAAGGTCGTGTAGTGCTTGCCATAGTACGACACGATGCCAACAAGTTCATGCTGGGCCTGCTGTGCCCATCGCTGCTCGCTGACCTGATGGAAGACGTCCGCGAGCCGCAGACTTGTGCCCACAGCCTTGAGCACGGCGTGCACTTGATCGGCCGCTGGACGCTCCGAGTCCCACACAATGCCAATGGAGACGACATCGGGTCGATTGAGAAGCGCGCGACAAATGCCAATTTTGGCACCGCAGGTGTTCTGCACAGCAAAGGAAAAATTATACATTAGTTACCAATGTGTTAAGCATTGAGTGTTATTTGTTGAAATACTTACCGGACAATCGCGAATGTCCCCCATGTTGCCGGCAGCACGCAGCAGCTGCCCGAAGCTGAGTTGTTGATGATTCTGTAGCGCTAGACTCTTCTGGGAGGTCAGCGCTGAGGCGGAGACGTAGTGCACCATCTGCAAGTGGAGAGAAGAGACCAAGAGTGAGTCATAAGAAAAGGGAGTCTCAGTTATCTAACATAACTATACATAACCAATCGGAAACACCTGGTATTACTATTGACTCAGAACGGGTCTATGACAGTCACAACTGAACTGTTTCTTTATCGTTGGTTTCGTGGGTGTTCTGAGCACTGGTCAAACTTCTTTTTAAAGAACTCGAAGTCGAACTCGAACCCGAACCCGAACTCGCACACGCACTCTGCGCAAAGTCGTAAGTATTCATGTTCACGTTCACGTTCATGTTTAGGTGAAACCAGTTTGTCACAAGTTGCGTCTAACTGTTCCTCGCTTGCTCTGAGGCGCCAGTACCCGCTTTCAGTCTTAGTCTCAGTCGCAGTCCCGGTTCAAGTTTGATTCTGAGTTCGACTCTCGTACATTTACATAGGTGCAACTTGGCATTGGAGCTGGCGAGTTGCCAAGCTTGCAGGTGTTTCAAGCCCACATTTGCGTGTGTTTCAATTACAGTTACAGTTAACTAATCTATCGCGACCAGATTTCGCCCCGCTTTGAATTGAATTGAATTGAACTGCAGCTGCATTCGATAACTCACCTGAGTGAAGGGCAACTGCTCCGAGTTGGCGCCGCACTTGCAGACGCTCTGCTCGATGACGCGCATGGCAAAGCGTCGATGGGCAATGCAGGCTGGCGACTCACACGAGTCGCCATCGTCTGGGGAGATGTGCGAGTGAACGCGGTGGAGTAGGAGCTCAAAGCACTCGGCAGCATCGCCGAGACAGCCGAGGGGAAAACGACGTCCAGCCAACGGACCGCTGGCCAAGGCGCGACGCAAGGGTTCCGGACACAGAGCTGGCTCCGAGCTCGTTTGCAGCTGCTGGAAGAGTTCCTGTGACGGGAGGGAGAACAAAGAATTGCAATTGTAGATAAGAGTTTGTAAAAGTAATAATTATGGTTGTCTAATTTGGCATTGCAAATGGTAAATGGTAAACGATAAATGGTAAATGGTTAAGCTCTGTATCCTCGACTTACAATGACCGCATTGATGCAACGATCCCGCTCCGATGGATTGTTGTTGTTGTTGTAGCCGAGCACCGCCAGCTCGACGCTGCTCGAGACTTTGGCCAGTCCGCAGACCGTCTGCTGATTGTGGTTGTGACTGTGGTGGTTCTTTGTCTGGCGCGTCAACGTGGCCGACTTGTGTCCCTCACCGCTCTCCATGAGCAGCTTCCTCGGACTGCTTCGTGGCAGCGTGCCATTGTTGCTAATCAGCTGCTGCAGATGTGCGTGAGGATGAGGATGAGGATGTGGACTGTGATGCAACTGTGTATGCGCTGGATGTGGTTGAGGCGCCTTTGGCGACAGCGTCAGCGATAGACTCGATCCTGGTCCTGCTCCTGTTGAGGAGACTGCGGCTGAAGGAGATGTTGTTGCTGCTGTCGTGGCTGCTGCTGTCGCTGTGGCTGTTGCTGGCGCTGCGGCAACCACATTGTTTGGCTCCTTGCGCTTGTAGCGAAACTTAATCATTGTGGCTTCGAGTGTTGGCTATTTCGATCGTTTCGTTTCGGTTGCTGCTGTTGCGTTTTAATTAATGATGTCGCTTAGCATTGTGGCACTGTGGACGGTAATTTGGCGTAAGTTGCATGTCGCTTGTGGCATGTGGCATGTGGTCTGGCTTCAGAGTTTTGCCAGCGATAACAAAAGACGACGGCGACTTCGACTTCGATTGCGATAACGTTAACTGCGTTGGCTGACTAGACACAATTGAAAGTTGAGCGGAGGGTGGGGAAAACAAAGGCAGAGAACGAGCAACGGAAGTGAATGTCGAATGAAGCAGAAACAGCAAACAAATTGTGACGAGTCAGTAAGAAATTGGCTCGTGGAAGGAAGTTGAACTTACAGAAGCAGAGAACGAGAGCTGCGAATTCAAACCGATTTGAACTTGGACTTCGCTCAGGTCACGCGACGATCGCAATGAACAGATGTGTAGGACAAGTTGAAGCAAGGAGAAAAGGGGGAAAAGCACAGGTGCCTAAGCACTGACACACCCCAAAAGCGTGAGGGAGTAAGGGAAAGAGAGAGAGAGAGAGAGAGCGGGAGGTAAGCGAAGAGAACCGAACCGAACCCAAAACTAAACTTTCGCTTTTGCGACCTCATTTGCTGACCGCTGACGAAACGGGCCGAAAGTTTTTGGCTTATTAAAACCGGTCCAGCTTCATCTGAATCTTTCCCTTCCTCCCTCCGTTTAATACGCTTTGAAAGTGTCAACACAGCAAAGAACCGAATCGAGTCTGTTTTGTGTGTCACCCAAAATCAAATTGCAAATTGCGGATTTCGGATTGCTGATTGCGAATTGTGAACTGCCAACGACAACAGAAAAAAGTGCCGCCAAGGCAGCAGCAAACGGCAAACGGTCAAGTCAAGTGTTGTGAGTATCCAAATGTTTACTTCTTAAATTACCAGAGCTGGACTTTGGGATCAGCCAACTGGCAACTGGCAACTGGCAAGTGGCAAACTAGCAGTTGTCATTTGCTGACGACGCCTTCAAAACTCAAAACTGAAAACTGAGAACTGCGAACTCGTTTAGACCAGAGCTAGAGAGAGGAAGAGCGGGGGAGGGGAAGATATACTCGTAGCAAGTGGCTTAAAGGGGGCGACTGCAAAGTGACGCCATATGCGGCATATGGTCTTCGAAATAAAGCCTCAGCTTTAGCTCTGTTTTTTTGTGTCGTTGCTTTGCCTTTTGCACACTGCCAATTACAATTGTTTAGTTAATCATTTTTCAGCTGTTGTTGTCAATCAACAGCAACAGCAACAACTACAACAACAACTACAACAACTGGAATGACATGTTATCCCCAAATCGTTGTCGGTGTGTAGCACATTTAACATTTGTCAACTGATGCCAACTGAATCAACTTTGAGCTTCGTCTTCATTCCACTTCCATTTCTTTTGTTTTTCTCTTCGATTCGAATTAATTGCTTTAATGTGACAACTGTTTTTGCCACCACTGTGGCATACAGTGGAGTATCGAGGCAGCAATTAATACAACTCTCTTAACTGCCTTTGAAAAAAAAACAATAGCATTTAAAAAAAAAAGTGCAAAAAACGTTAAAGGAAGCATCATAAACTTTGCTGAGTAAGCGAGTAAGCGTGAATATTCTGTGCCATTTTACAATTCATGTTTAGGGATGCCCAAAATGCCGCTAAGTGCATTTGTTGCTGTTAAGTAAGCAAAAGTCTGCGACTAAGTGCATTTTTATGTGTCCGTTAAGTGAGTAAGCATAGAGTGAAGTATGAATATTTATCTTAACTTTCTATGCTATTTTTCAGTGGATATTGTTTAATGTCAAATATGCCACTAAGTGAATTTGTGGCCGTTAAGCGAAAATAAGTTAAAGCGAAGCGGATGTAATGCAATCGCTTCATTGCTTCATCGAAAGGGTATTTTGTAGTCGTGCTCTGTGTGTGCTCTTTGCCTCAACTTCGGCTACAAGAACAGCAAACAAAGAGCTCTGAGCACTGCAACTGCTTAATAGGCGGAAAAGCCTCCCATACACCGGAAGTGGACATTTGGACAGTTGTTGTTGTTGTAGTTGTTATTGTTGTTGCTATTGCTTTTATTGCCGTTGTTTTTCTTTTATTATTTTTGTGTAGTGCTGTACAAGCATTTGTTTATTGTAGTTGCAGGCTTTATTTTTGTATTTTGTTGGTTGGTTGATTGTACTTAGCTCGAGTTCAGTTTTGGGCGCTGCTTTTATTTGTGCTTAATTGTTTTTCCAGCGTATTGCATTGACACGTGTGCGTGTATGTGTGTGTTCAGATTGTGTAATGTGACTTATTGTTTGCGGTGTTTGGCCAGCAACAGATGCATGTTAATTAGAGTCTAGAGGGAAAGAAGAAGGGAATAGGGGCATAGGCAGCGTTACGGTTTTTAGCTGCAATTAGTTTGGTCAACTGGTTCCCCATCCGTGTGGCAATTAGCCAAAGCGAACAGTAAATTACACAAACTGAGGCTGGATTCTTCTTGACTCAAGTGGCCCGAAAAAAAAAACAAAAACAATTGTCCAACATTTTGCAACTTTTACAACGCGCAACTGATTTTGTTGGTCGTGGTTAACACACACACACACACATACAGATATCTGTTTCTTATCTCTATATTCCATTTTATATAAACAATGTGCAAGAGATCAACAACTATATGCAAAAAGAAACCGTTATATAGTTTTGTTTCTATCGCACTGCTATTTCAATGTTCACAGCTGTAGATATGAATAGATACAACTCTGGAGCATAGAGAGACCAGTTGTAGTTATTAATGTTGTTATTCTGTCAAATGGCAAATGCTGAGTTTTGAGCAACAACATCGCAACAACATCAACTGGAAGTCCTTGAAACTACTTCGAGAGAGCGAGAGAGAGCGAAGGGAGAGGCGAGACATGTGTTGACTCGATATATTTAAATTGATATTTATTTTCATATGAACAAGCTACGATGCTGCATTATGCAAAACGAGTTGCCAGCTTGCGACTCGATTGCTGATTGTTAAGTGCGATGTTTATATCGCTTTTAATCGCTTATTTGTATTCACTTTGATGTCTGTCTGTCTTTGGGTTTCTCTCTCTCTCTCTGTTTCTTATTAATTGTTAATGCTGTTTACTGTAGTTGCTCAAAATGATTTATGGCATAAAATGTCTCGACATGCGGGGGCTGATATTATGAGTATATAGTATATAGTATAGAATGTAGTATATATTATATACTATGACATTTATCATGCATTTAGCTAAGCAAAGTTGTGCCATTCTTTGTTCTCAGTTATATAGTATAAAATGTAGTATATTATGTAGTATAGTATGTAGTATAGTAAATAGTATAGTAGTATAGTATATACTAAAGAATGTAGTGTATCTAGTATATTATATACTATGACATTCATCGTGCATTGAGCTAAGCAAAGTTTGTCCATTGTTTATTGTCAGTCATATAGTATAAAATGTAGTATTTTGTCTAGTATAATATCTAGTATATAATGTAGTATATTCTGTATTATAGTGTATAGTATAGATGTATTATATTATCTAGTATATTAGCATATATACTATGACATTCGTCATGCATTCAGCTAAGCAAAGTTGAGCCATTGTTTGTTCTCAGTGCTTGGTTTTTGCTGCTTCCGCAATTGCAGCAACAATTGCTGACCTTTTTCACAGCAGCAACAGCAGCAGCAGTTGAGATTGGTAACAAGAAAACCAATTCTATGAGACTCTGATGTTGACCTGTCGTTGGCAGCGTTGGCAGATGGCCATAAAAGGCAGGCAGGTAGAGCTCAGAGCTCAGATCTCAGCTACTTTGCTACTCGGCTACTATTTGCCGTGTTTAGTGTGTGAAACGACAAAGCAAAAGACGCTTGCGTCATGCAGCAAATGATAAGTGCAACTGCAACAATAACAACAACAACAACTGCAACAAGATCAACCAATGAATGCAGTTTATGTTAAAATCTTAGCTCGCAGCTTGAACTCGAAATCAAATTGAAAAGATGCAAAACACAGATATTGTTTTGTATATTTTATGTCAGACAGGTGTTGGCGGACAAAGCGAGAGAGAACGACAGAGAGATAAGTTGACTAAGAGGCATATTTAAGCACGCTTAATAAGCTATGCAAAGCCAAAGCCAAAGTCGAAGTCAAAGGCAATTGCAAAGAAGTTGCTGGCGGCACGTGAGTTGGCTGCCAATTGGTTGCAGGCGGAGGAGGAAAAGGTGGGGGAGGAGGGACTCAGTTGATGGACACTCTGAGAGACAAAGAGAGACGGCCACAAATTTACATTTTTACATATGCCAAACATGCGCCAACGCTTTGAGAATTAACCATAAATATTTTGGTGGCAAGAATGCCACACAACATCGAAGCAACTATTAATATGCTGAATGCAGGCGCTTAAGCTTCGAGAGGGGGGAAGACAGCAGAACGTTGCTGCGTTGTGTTTGCGACATATGACCAAATGCAAAGTTTGTTGCTTAAGTCTTTTGTTTGTGTCGCATCGCGTCGCCTGTCGCATGTCAAGTGAGCACAGCAAACTGTGGCAAGCCGCAGTCGCAGTCGCAGTTGAAGTCACAGCGTGGCAAGTGCTTTGCCCGCTTTTATGGCTTTGCAATGCAAATTCGCTAAAGGTTCCCTCCCCTCATTTCCCACTCCCCACTTTCCACTCTTTCCCTACTCTAAAACGCAAGCTTCTACTTTGACTTCTACTTCTTCATCTACTGCTCTTGTTGCTGCCCCATCGCGTGCTGTTTCTCTGTGGCTGTTTCCCTAGGGAAACGAAAGGCCTGCGGCTTGAGAAAATCATTGTTAGCCGCCCTTTATTGCTCCCCTCCCCCCCTGGTTTTGCTTCAATCCTGTTCTCGCAGCACAATTAATAAGCAACTCTTCAGTGGCTGCGAAGCTGCTTTTGTGTGAAGGCTAAGACTCAATTTGCATACGGACAGACAAAAGGCCAAAGCGCTGCTAACGGCCAATTGAAACGCAAATCAAGTCAACAAAATGTCCAAAAGAAAAAAACACCTAGCGGATCAATCTATGACAGCGCTACACGTTTTTCGAACTCGAATTCGAGCTCGAACACGAATTTTGAATCTGGCAAACGACAAAAGACAAACTCTATTACAACCGCTGCCTAAAATCGCTGGCAAATCTCTTCGACTTCAAATCGAAGCTACTTACGCTGACATATTTCTTCTTTTTTTCTCTCTTAATTTATATCCAATGTTTGAAATATCCTTTTAATAATGGCGCGTATTTAATCCAAAAGTATTGTACAGCATTTGTTGTTGCTTTGTTAAACAACTTTGAAGCTTTTCAGCAAACACACAAGAACAAAAAAAGTAAAATAAACGAATCAGCGAATGTGTTTCTTATATGTTTTTCTATATTTTTCAGCGAACGCGCGCGTTTTTTTTATGTGTATTGCAGAGATTTGAATTCCCGTTTCGATATTCGAGTTTGTATTTTAGTGCTCGCAACGAATTGAATCGCATTCAAAGTGTATTCGGATCGAACGAACGACGCGCGACGTCTGTGCGCAACTGAAATTGGCTCGCAACTGAAACTCGTTTCTCTTGGCCAGGCCAAGCGCAGGCTAAAAGTCGTCATAGAGCGCGAGCTGCCAACGACCGGTTTGCCGAGCGAGAGAGCGAGAACGACACAGAGGGAGAGAGAGAGAGAAAGAGAATAACTTCTGTTATACGGCGAGAAGAAACGAGACGACTTCTCCTCAAGTCGCAACTCGGGGAGTTTTGCGTGTTGCAGTAGGCCAACAACAAATACACACACACTTGTACACTCATACACTCACACACATGCAGACCTAAGACAAAAAGAAATAAGATGGAAAAGTAAACAGGTAAACGTGCTCGAGTCAGGTAAACAAGTTGTTGTTGCTGCGCTTGCGCTCTCTTCAGTCTCTATCTCTCTCTCTCTCTCTTGATTACCAACAGAGTCACCCTGTGCTCGTGATAGTCTTTCTGTGTGTGTGTGTGTGTGTGCGATTGGAGCCCACAGATTTGCGTCAGTTTGAAATGACAAATGGAAATGGCGCAAAACTCGCAGCTCGCAGCTTTAAGCAAAAGGGCTCTGCGCAAACCAGTTGCCCACTTTTGGAGGGGCAGCCTGTGCGCCTGTGGGCGTGGCAGTGACAGTGACTGTCGCTCTGGCGGCGCCTTAATTGGCATTAGAGGCAAAATGCGGCGCAGATTTGTGTACAACAAACAAGAAGACAGCTTCCAGCATATTAAATTCGACTGCGAATTCGATATCGAAATTGGGTTTTTAGCCACGCTGAGTCAGCGCAAAAAACGGAAATGCCAGCCAGCCAGCCAGCATAAGAGTTTCCATCGAAGCAGCATCGATCGACCCACAAAACAAAAATGTATAAAAAATACATGAACAGAGGGGGAAAAACAAAACCCAAAAGCACCGACATCGACATCGACAGCGACACCGACACAACCCGCAACCCATAAACACGGCCTAAAAGACAAGGTTCAGCAACAGCGACAACAAACTAGCTAAAGATGCGACCAAGTTGTTGTAGGTGAAAAGTAAGCCACAGCACGTTCATGCTGCACGTTTTTCTGTTTGTATTTGCCTCACAAAATATTGTATATACTCACATACATATACATATATATTTAAAAGCGTCTTCATCTTCATCTCGAAGCAGCCGCTGCTGGCGTTTTTTTATCGGTTACAAGCCCATCATGACTTGGCCTGCCATGACTCAAAAGCCCAAAGACACAGAAACATAAATGGCTGGCATTGTTGTTGTTCCCCCCCCGCGACTTTTTAGAAGACACACAACAGCATTTACAGCATTTCATTCCATGCCATTTCACTTCACTGCGCTGCATTCAACTCCATCTCCATCTCCAACTCCAACTCCATCTCGATCTCCATTACAAACAAAGCTGTCCATTCTATGACTCATTCACTGTGGCAATTTGACACCAGCAAATTGATTGATTCGATCACTTTTTCTGTGGCCAAACAAAGAGTGCGAGAGAAGAGAGCTCAACGTATGTTATCTGAGTTAAGCTTCTTAGCTAATCTCATTTGAAGCAAAGAGTATATTATAAGCGGAGATTTTAGAATTTGAAGAGTTAAGGTAATGAAAAGATAAACAATTAAGAAAGAAAATATATCATTAAATGCAAAATATATCAGATTTTTAGCAAAATAAACTAAATCTATATTTGGTATATTGATATAGTATTCAAAATATACCAGATTTCAAGCAAATCAAGGCATAAATACACCTAAATCTATATTTGGTATATTTATAAAGTATTCAAAATATACCAGATTGGCAGATTGCCAATCAAAGTAGTCTAACAAGATACCGAATTAATATACCACACGAGTTTTAAAAATATACCAAAGACTATATTTGGTATATTAACATAATACCAAATTCAATAAAAGTACAAATTATACCAGATTGCTTTACAAAAGATTTTCTTATAACTCTGAAATATATCTACCCTTCGGGTAACGGGAAGAATAAGAATTTCAATATTGTTCTTTTCTTTCTGTGTTCTGAACTTAATTCTAAAATAATTTCAGAGAAATGTCAGCGATAAGCACAAAAATTGTGATAGTAAAAAGCGTTAAATAGTACAGACTAAAATGTGTTAGACGAAAGTCGAAAGATCTGATAAACGAAATTACTCAACTAGAAGCTGGAAACAAGAACGTATTTAATACTCGTACTCGTATTCGACATTATCTCATAGTTCTCTTCGCTTCGGTTCGGATTTCGCATTGTTTGCAATTACCGAAATATGCAAAAGATCTGATAAGAGCTCAGACTCAGAGAGTTGAAGCTCAGCTCATGGTTGAAAATGTGCGACAACCTTCGACGAACACGTCGATGGATGGGAATGCAAAAGTAGATGGAAATGTGGAATATGAAAGTGCCAACAACAAATGCGAAAATTAAATACAATACAAATAAGTAAGTAATAAATGCGAGTGCAAAGATTGTGCAAGATTTCGCTGGAACAGCTCGAAGATGAATCAGGAGCTGCGCTTGGCATGTGCTCAAAGTTTCACTTGGAAACAGAGAGCGCAGAAAAAATAGAAGCGAGTTCTTTTTTTTTTCTTTTTCTGAACTCTCCTCCTTGGGACTCATTAACGCCAACATGCTCGTGCTGTACAATGATGATGATCCCCAAATCAGATGATGACGATGATGAGGTGAGTGTTAATGGCCGCCATGCGATGTTGATGCTGAAGCTGTTGCTGATGTTGATGTTGATGTTCATGTTAATTTTGGGTTTATGGCTGCTCGGCGTTAAGTCACAAGCAAATAAATGAAACGAAACGAATCTGAATCCAAATCAAAATCAGATCACACTCAGACGTGGAGTTGAGATTAGAGACAAAAGACAAAAGAGACAAGAGTGTTTGCTGCTCAAACATAGAATGGAAGACGAAGCGACTCCCTCGATAAGAACAGCTTATCATCGAGGGAATCGAGAGTGGAAAGTGGTACAGCCATTTTTGATGTGTTGTGTTGCGTTGTGGTGTGGTGTGTGTGTGGCACTTGCAACACACACAGACTTCGAGACTAGTCATTGCCCCGTCGCTTTTTTGTGTCTGCTGTCTGCTGTCTGATGATCAGATTTTTAGGGAAATGCGACGCGACTTTTAATGACTTTGTCCTTTAACATCAACATCAACAGAAGAAAACATTCTTCGACACTTTTTTTTTCCGAATCTGTTGCAGTTGCAACAATGGATGAGGATACTACTTAAATGTCTGGTGTCTTGTGGGAATTGCGCATTGAAGCGTTAAAATTTCACTTAAACGTTGCGACGAGACAATTTTTCATTAAAAAGAGAGACCAAGGGAAAGGGAGGAAGGGGAGCGGTGCCAAATGGCCGTGAAAATAAAAAACAATCAACGCAAAGCCCACACGGTTAAATCCAGATCCAGAGCTGCAGATCGCGAGATGCAGATCTACGATCCGAATTGTGTTGCGTGTTCTTGTTGCTTGCTTCTTGTCGTGGGAGTTTCTCACAGGGCCAACGTCTTCTTCTTCTTCTTCTGCTACTTCTGGTTCTACTTCTAGTTCTTATTCTTGGTCTGCCTCGTGACGGACGAGTGACTAAAGCCCAAGACTAAGACTCGAGTTAAAAACTGAAGCTATTCATAATTAAACTGGGAAATGCTAACTGGCTTTGCACTAGGCAACTGGGAACCGAGAACCGAGCATTGGGAACTGGGAAAAAGGCGTGGGGGAAGCTAAATTAATTTAGTAGCGACAAGTGGAAAAGCCCTGAGAGAGGGGGCGGGCGAGGGAGCCAGAGCAAGATAATTAATGCAGAGCCAGACAAACAACGACAACGAAATACAACTAAAAACAAAACCCAAAAACAAAAGCAGGAAAAAAAGGGGTTGCCAAGTTGTTCTTGCTAATGTCGTTTAATATGTGGCAGCAGACAAGTGGAGACAGCGGAGGGAGCGGGGGAGGGGGGACGGAGAGCGGTGCAGGGCTCTATGACAACCGACGATCGGGCTGAAGGTAAAAAGGGGGCACGTGAAAACAAAGCGCAACGTCTTCGAGTCAAAACAAACAGGGAAACAAACAAACGGCAGAAGAGCAGAGACCAAAGACCGGCAAAGAGCGCGAGCGGAGAGTGAGGGCGAGAGAGAGGGAGAGGGGGCAGGTGGAAGGGGGAACACTTTCCACTTCTGGCAAACAAACGGCGACGTCATCAACAACACACAGAGAGCGAGAGAGCGACAGAAAAAGAGAGAGAGAGAACCGAGCGCAGGAGTCTAACAGGTAACTGGGAAACGAATCACCCTGTGCTTCGTGTGGCCTGCGACGAACCTCAAGAAAAAGTACAGTCGCCGCTTGAAAGGCGCTGAGTTTTCCACAGCGACGTCTTCGACACGACACGAACTGAACTGAGCTGAGCTGAGAGTTGAGCCTCTCTGCTTGTTGCCTGTTTATAGCCTACGGGTTAGCATGAAAATGTTGTTGTTCTCTTGTTGTTGTCTTGGCCAAATGATGATGATCATCATGCTGGGTACCCGTCGCTTTTCCAGCCTGGTTTTTAAATCGTTTTTCGTCTGTTTATCTGCTGCTGCTGCTGCTGCTTCTACCTCGACGTTGTCTCGTTTTTCCCTCAACTTCATTTTATTTTATGGAAATTTGTTGTTGTTCTCCTCGTAGTAGGAGGACACGCTGGAGAGAGTTTATTGACTTTTAGACTGAACCCAAAACGAACGAAAGACTAAAGCAACGAACTCGCCTCCTTCGAGGCGGAGTGGAAGCGAGGGCAAGAGCGAGGGGTTGCAATTTAAATAATTGGGTGAGAACAGAACATGACACTAAACGGAGTGCACGCATTAATCATCGACGCAATTAAAGTTTCACGCAAGACTCGCAGGACGAAAGTCATGTCAACGCCTTGTCAAGTGGGCGTGGCAGAGGAGGGAGAGCAGGAGAGGGAGACGAATGCGCAACAATTGGCAAAATGTGTCGTGATGTCTTTGCATCTTTGGCTCATCTCTCGCTTTCTGTCAAATGTCAGAGATCAAAAGGTGGCAGATTCTTCTTTTTTTTTTTGGTGTCTGTTTTGTTGTTGCAACGGGAAAACTCTAAACCAACAACAGATGCAGCAGCAGTTGCATTTGCAGCTGAGTTGCACTTATATATTTTAGTGCGGGATTCTCCCCCCGTCAACTGTGGGAATTCTCTTTGCAAAGAAAAATGGAAACACGCACTTGAGGCTGCTGATGAGCCCAGCACATTGAGCAATTGTAATAAGTGTGAATGCGTCTCAGTCTGTGTCTGTGTGTATGTGTGTGTGTGTGTGTGTGGGTTCTGCATGTGCGTGTGAAAAATGATTTGGCAACTGTGTCTGTGCAGAAGGCGTCGCCAGCAATTAAATTGAAACAGCGCGTCACGGGAAAATCAACTGGGAAAATTTGCCAAGTCTCTGGCTGCAGTTGAACTGAACATTAATATAGCTGTTGCTTTGTCTGCAAGTGGACAACGACGTTTAACAACTTCATTGTGTTGATTTAACAATTTCAGCTCGAAAGTATGCAACACAATTTTAGTAAGAATCTGAATCCATAACAGCGAATACTTCAACCTAAAAATCTGAATATGAGCATTTCAACCGACTCCGAAAAGTATGCAACATAAATTTGCAAACCTAATCTAGCTGCAACTACTTGAATTATTCAAATGTCATAAAACAATGCTATGCTGTAAAATGTAGAAAATATATCTCACTTAAATGTCATAAAACTATGGTAGCTGAAAAATGTAAGAAAAACTTAAACCTAAAAACTAAAATGCCGAAAATAAATAATCATATTTGCAATGCCAACACATAGGATAAAGTAGTTAAAGGTTTGTGTCTTGACTAACTCACCTTCAGAGCACAGAAAATACAGTCTTGGCCGCCGCAAACATGTTGATTGAGACTCCGAAACGAGCGTCGAAAGGCGTCCAAGTGCCACAAGACCTGCAAAGAGTCACAAACCAAAAACAAAGTCAGTAAAGAGAGCTGTGTGTGTGTGTTGGTGTTGGGGAACTTATACATAAAAGAAGAAAAATATATAGAAATCTCAGTGTGTATAACAAGAGACAATAACCGGTTGCGGGGACGCCATCTTGCCAAAGATCTCAACTACAAAGTTGTCTGCTGTCTGTTGTTGGCTGTTGGTTTGTCTGCTGTTGCGACTCAAGAGAACGATCGCTGGCCAGCAGCACACACAAAAGAGTTGTGGCCGCCGTTTTGTGGCCAAATCGCAAAACCAGTTTTGTCTGCCAAGCAACAAAAGACAGACAACAAAATTGTAGCCAAGTCTCAAATTGTTGCGGGCTACAAAGCTGCACACGATTTTGTGAGTTGAGCTGAGTTAAGCTTGAGTTTGAGTTTTGCTGCCGGCTACCAACTTGGATCTGGCTCTGGCTTTGACTCTGGCTCTGTCTCTGTCGCTGGCTTTAGACGAGCCGGTTTTTTGGGGACCCAAAAGTCGAAGTCGAGGCATCTTCGATCGCGTCTCGTTTTGTTGTTTTGGCGCAATACTCGCAACAATCTTTTGGCGGTTCAATTTCAATTGGATTCACATAAGCAGCTACAAAAACAAAACAGTTGCAAAGCTCAGAGTTAGAGTTCAACAGTGACTCAGTGAGTCATGAGCAGCCAAAGGAAACTATCGCCTGATCTGATCTGTGGGGGCTAATTATGCTAAATGAAAGACAATGGAGGTTACGACTTGCCAGAGTTGCCAAAGTTAGATTCAATTACACTTCAAGTAACATTTGAGCTACAGTGAAAGCCAACAGCTTCATGCTCCCCAAGCCCAGCCAAGAGTTGTTCCCTTCACCCGATGTTGTGAGCAACATAACACGCGTCTAATGCCAAAAACTTCCATTAAATTGGAGCACTGCAAACTGCGAACTCTAAACATAACCGGTTCACACACACACACAGATGGAGAGTCTTTTTTTTTGGACACCCGAATTGTCCAATAAAAGCGCCACAGCTGCACTCTGGACTCAACTGGACTTGGACTCGAGGGAGCTAAACTGAATTGCCACGAGCCAGCTGCGTGGATTACCTTCTACTTCTTCTGTTTCAGCTTTTTTAGCTTGACTGTAATTTGAGCTGGCTGCGAGCTTAGCTTAGAAGATTGCTTCCCGACGAAAGGAAGACTTCTTCTAAGAATGAGGAGGGAACTAAGACGAAAGAAGATTGCTCTCGAGGAAGACTTCTTATAACAAAAAAAGATGCCTCGCCACAAAATTCGAGCTTGCAACTAAGGCGAAAGAAGTTTACTCCTTCGAACAAAAAGTCCATCAACTGTCATTATCTTCTGCACAAGATTCCCCTTTTCCTTTTCCTCCCTCTTGAGCACCTTTCACCCGAATCGATTACACACTTACTTAGATGACAAAGCTCAGTCTATTCTACATTGCATAAACGCAGTGAGTAGTGTGAGATGTGTGCAAAGAATCGAAAGCGACAAATACAGTTGCTCTCCATCAAGAAAAATCAAAGCCCTGAACTTTTCTTTTATAACAGAGCAACATAAACAGTTGCTTCAAGTGGCAAATCCTGCACTGCGTGGAGTTAAATTCTACAGAAGTATTTCAAAAGGTGAGAAGCCAACAAATTTACGAAATACCTTGACTGCGGCAAAGAATATAAGACAAGCGGCAATTAGGCAAAATTTATATGTCGGGTGACAATCGATGGAACTATTATCGATTGTTCAAAATTGACTATCGTCAAATATTGATGGCACTTTCGAAACTATCAATGGCTTAAAATTGACTATCGGCGACTGTCGATGACACTATCGACACTATCGATGACTCAATATTGATTATAGTCGACTATCGATGGCACTATCGATACTGTGGCGCCCACAATCGATAGTTTTCCACCTCAAAGTTGCACTTGGATTTTGATTTGTGTTTCGTTTCTCGACTCGTGCACTTCCGCTGCTCAAAGCAGCAACTCGAGTGTGGGCGTTGAATCGGAATCGCAATCGGACTCCGACTTTGTGGAGTGCGTGGGGGCAGCATTCGAGAGTCGACAGTCGAGAGTCGACAACCTAAAGTTCAACACCCAAAAGAATACGTAAGCCCACATTACAGCGAAACTAAACTAAATTAAACGACTCTCATTAATTGGTTTCGTTTTGACCAATTGAATTGAATTGTGTGTGTGTGTGTTTGTGTGTGGGCTTAGGGCGAGTAGGCGTTCTTGTGGGTGTGTGGGCGTGGCGAAGCAAAGTCACATTTGGGTAGCGAACACAAGACTTAAGAGGGGGCCACTAAAGGGCAGCGACAGCTTTCCGCACGTGCTAATGATGTGTCTCCATTTTTTTGGTCATTTTGTTAACCAAATCGTTTAGCCGTTGTTTCCTCACACACACACACACACTCACGCACACACTTATACATAGATGGCAGCAGCTTTATGGCAACTAATGACTTCCTTTCTTGGCCAGTTAGCATTACCTTTGCGCTGCGTTTCGTTGCGTTGCGTTGCGCACATGTCAATTTGACATCGATGTGGATTAATTATCTTGTAAATAAGCAAACGAAACAACCAAACAGGAAACAATTTCCCTTTTTCATTCTCCCTCTCCCTCTCCCCCTCTCTCTCTCTCTCTCTCACTCTGTGTTTCCTCTTTTGGGCTCCGCATGAGAAATGTGTTTGCATCTGTGTTTCAGTATTTTTTTGAGTCTGCTATTTACTCGACTCGCTAATTAGACAAAGTTAATAGTGAACAATTGACAACTTGTTGCAGCTGCGATTGTTGCAAGATTGTTGCATTGATTTGTTGCACTGCCAATGCGGAGAATACAAAAACAAGAAACCTACAGTTAAGTGAGCTCGACTGTGAGATACCCGCTACCCATTTTTAATGAAAGCAGAGCAATGCAGTATTAATTGTAAAATATACCGAGGTAATGTACCTCAAAAATACTATAAAAAATATACCAGAGACTATTTTTGATATATTTCCATATATACTATAGTGCAAGATATACCAGATTGTCAGCCATCGTAGTTTAAAAATATACCAAATTATATACCGAAAAAATACTGAAAATATTGTTAAGGCTATATTTGGTACATTTACATATTAACATTAAAAATAAGCTATGAACTAAATCAGTACAATAAATACCAAAAATATACCAAGGCCTATATTTGGTATAATGATATAATTCAAAATATATCATAGAGTGCAAAATATTGTTCTTTACATAATAAAGTTAATTCCTTATTCCCTTTTAGGTTCGTTTTTAAATAATTATTATAATAATAAAAGTGAATTCTCATCTTTTAAGTTGCCTTTGTAGCAATTTCCTACAAGGTTGTCAAACTCTTCAGTTGCTTCTCCTCTTGAGTTGAACTCTGAACTCTGAGCGAAAGACTTTGTCATAGAGAATGTTCTTTTTACACGTTGCGTCTTCGTTGCGTTGAGCACATTGCGTAATGCTTACAGAGAAAACGTTAAACAACCGCAAAGCAAAGCAAAGCAAAGCGAAGCGAATTAACAACAAAAGACTTAGACGACAAACTTGAAAAACAGAAAAGCTGAAAAGTGTCGGACACCCATTTTTTTTTCTTTTTTCAATCAGTTTCGTGGTTTCTCGATGTTGTTGTTGTTGTTGCTGAAAAGTCCGAATCTTTGTGAAAGTTGCTAGCATAACGTACACCCCAAATTTCCCTAGCAGCAAGAAAAGTTGGCCAAGAAAAAGAAGAAGAAGTAGCAGAAGCAGAAGAAATCAACACACAAAAATAAAAATTAAGAAGAAATATTTTTGGTCGCTCATAATTTATGCTCAACTCAACCTGTTGCTGAGGCCTCACTTGTTGTCTTTGTTGTTGTTGTCAGTGTAGTCGTCGTTGTTGTTGTTGTTGTTATCGATATTGATCGTGCATGAATTTAAATTTGAATTTGAATTTGATCGCTTCGACTTCGATGCCTGCAGCTGGGCAACTTGCTGCTCATCGGACATCGCACTGCGATTATTTGTCGATGTTGTTAGTGCTTAAGTAGTCTTCCCCCTCCCTACCTCCCTCTACTTCTCCTCCTGCTCTTCGCATCGATTGCCTCAGCTTAATCAATTAGCATAAAAACGTTTCAAAATCCCACTTCAACTTGATAAATTCAAATTCGAAATTCAAATGAAGATTGAAATTGAGATTCGGATTTGGATATCGAATCCGATTTCAAACACATCTTCTCAATGTGTGTGTGTGTGTTTTCCCTCTGTTTCCTTCTCTTTGATCCGCTTCCGCGCATAGAAATTGGAAGCAAAAAGCAATTGTTGCGTGTGCGAATGCATGTGAGTATGTGTGTGTGTGTGTGTGCAAGTGTTAGTGTGTGTGCGTTGACTGACATAATTAAGTTTAACGGCAAACGCGGAAAATTTAATTAAATGTTAAACGAAGCTCGCGGTGGCGACAAAAGAAATGCGACAAATTTGCAGAGTGCGAGTGGGAGGGAGAAAGACAGAGATACAGATAGAGAGAGAATTGCATAAGCTGTGTGAGAAACTCAGCTCAAGTGTAGTTTGAAAATCCATAGACAGCGTTTTATTCGGCAAAATAAAGAAACAGAACAAACAGCTAGAAGTGCAGTCCAGTTAAAGGATCAGCATCAGGAATGGAATCAGAGACAAAGGCAGAGGCAGGTAGCTAACTCTATCTGCCTTCTTCCCTTTCTCTATTCTTTCCTTTTGCTGTGCATTATTCGGTCACGCAGCGCAACAGCCGCAATGAAACAGTTCCCATTAATCATTTCCCAGGCTAAGAATTATCCTTTCCCTTTGTCCGTCTGTCTGTCTAGTGAAAGATGTGGGTTCGAGTTGCAGCTACCCTCACAATGTGTGTGTGTGTGCTCTGCACTTGTTGTGCACACTCTCTCTCACACACACACACACACACTCGTTTCACAGTCGCTGTTATGCACAGACACTTGCGTTATGTAAGCTCATAACTCGCAATTGCAGACGCTCATTAACTGACCAACACTTCAAGACTGCGCAGACTGAGTGGGAGGGAGAGGTGGCGCCCTCTGCTGGGCGAAATTGACTCCACTAGCGAACGGCAGCCTGAGGTGGGGAGCAAGTGTCTACTGTGGCGCCCTCTGCTGGCCGCAAATGACGCGACTAGCGAGCTGCCCTGCAAACTCACGATGACACTTTTCACAGTCTTCGCTACCCCTCATTTGACCCCGCACATAAACAGACTATGTATATAACAAGTGCTCGACTTGTCTTCTGTTATGTTTTACTTTGTTTTGTTTTGGGTGTTGTTCATTACATTTCCGGCGCGAGAAAAAGTGTCAGTAACCAAAAAACAAGAAAAAACATTGTTAACAAAACGTTTCGTGTGTCGCATCTGTGTGTGTGTGTGTTTTTTTTCTCAAGTGGCATGAAAACGACAGATGACATTCCGAACTTGCAACATTAATGGCTAATAATAGTTGCTGCACTTCCACTTGACTGTCAAATTCACAGCTACAAAAACTCAGTACAGTATTTAATGCTAAATGATGCTGAATAAATGATAAAGTCAACTCCAACTCTGACTTTTATCCTGCTCTTGACTTTCCTGGGAATTGTAGAACAAATCTCCCTTGATTTCCCACTCTTGTTGTTTTAATTAATTATGTGTTGTGCCTGCCCTTTGCTCTCGCTCTCTCTCTCACTCACAGGTGTATGTCTATGTGCGGGTGTTTGCCTCCTTCCCCTCCCTCCTCTCCACGCTCGATGGTCATTCTCCTGAACATGACAATGCAATTAAAGTGCTTGCTCTAAGTTCTGTTCTCTCTCTTTTTTGCTCTTGTTCTGGCTTCTTTTCGGTTCTGTGGCCTCGTCAACTGCATCAGAATTTCGTTTGCTCTCTCTCTCTCCCTTCCCCACTCTCTCGCCTTTGGGCAGCCCACGCAATGACAAACTTGTTGTTGCTGCTGCTCGTAAAAGTTGTAAGTAAAGCGCCTAATTGTGACAGTTCATACGAATACACGCGTAAGTATAAGTGTGTGTGTGTGTGTGTGCGACTATTTGGGCAATGGGAAATGCTTTTTGGCTACTTTATGACTGACACTTTACATTTGGCGGGGGGAAGTGCGGGGTACAGTTGAACTCATAAATCAGCAGCGACCTTCGAGTCAAAACTAAGAATAGAAAAATGGCAATCTTAAGCTGCGAAAGCTTTCAAAGGAGCTTGAAGTGTAAATAATTGTCTTGTTATGCATTGAATTTAATATTTTCAATGCCAAATATAAATCGAAAATGTTTAAGTGACGTATGTAATAAATATTTTTAGATAAAATATCAATCAAAGTTCAAAGCGCATTATGCACTATGTTATATACTTTGATGCTCATATTTTCAATGAAAATGTAAGCTGAATATTGTAGTTAAATAAAATAATTATGTATATTATAGAAATATAAAATCAAACTAAATTGATAATCAAGCTGCATTCGACTCAAAATAAACTGGAATTCACATTTCATACTGTTTTTCTTTGCATAGAATCGAATTCGCTTTTTTTCTCGCCGTACAAAGTTTGTGCTTCTTCTTACCTTGCAGGTCTGAAAGAAGGCGCCAATGTTGTTCTTGTTGTTGTTGTAGACATTATCGCCAATTGTTGCTGGCGAATTCGACGATTGTCGCTGCAGTTGTTGTTGCTGCTGCTGCTGCTGTTGATGTTGCTGCTGTTGTTGGGCAGAGGCGAGTGGCGCATGCGGCGGCGCCGTTTTAATGGCCACCGTATCCATGTTAATCGAGTATTGATATTCTTCTTGCTATTGTCTTCTTCTTCGCTTTTTTATGCTCAGCACATGTTCGGCTAACGGGGGCGTGGCACGAGAGGGGGCAACTTGCTACTTCCGATTCAGTCGGCGAACAATGCGAGCAAGCGACAAAGGAAGGAAGCGAGGGTTAATGAAGACAACCCTTTGCAAACTTTACTTCTTCTTTTTCTTGGCGCAACTGTTGTTATTGCTCTTCTTCTTCTTTTCTTTAAAAGTTCTAGTTTCAGTTGTTTGGCGTACTTTTTGCACCTGTTTTGCAGAGTCTAGAAGAGTTCATCTCTCTTTTTGTTTTTGCGGACAGCGCAATCATTGTTACGTTTTACACACACACACACGCACACATACACATACACATGTATTGAGTGTCGAGTGCAGTCTTTAGTTTTCGTCTATTCAATTCCAAATTGCCACGCTTGCGATTTGTTTTTGCCTCACACACTTCACTTATAGTATTTATTGTCAGCAGTTTTCAGTTTTCGAATTCACTTGAAAAAAAAACATATACACATAATAAAAGGCACACAGCGCCAGAGCACGAACAACAAATCAAAGCGAACGTGTTAAACAAAAACAACAAACTGTGTTTGTTTGCCGCTGCGCGAGAGAGTGAGAGAGCGAATCAAATGTGTGTTGCGACTGCGCGACTGACAAACGTCCGTTGATCTTGAGAGCGTGCGCAATACTGCGGCTCACGAATTTCCCAGATGCGCGGTCGCTCAGGCGCACTATGCGAAGCTCACAAATTTCCCCTGCCAAAGCGGCAACAGTCTCCAAGAGAGAGCAATGTGTCCCTCCCAAAAGTACCTCACTGAGTTTTTAGTACTTTTCCAGAGCAACGCGTGCACTGGCAAACTGTACCCACGTACGTAATTTCCCTGGTTGTTGCCCAAGCTGTGAATGTCGACAATGTGTTGCATACTTTTAAGCTGATTAAAATATGGACAAGTTAGCGAGTCGAGAGCTAACTACAGAAAACTTTATTATTATTATTAAAATTATTTCAGATTTGATTTATTGATTCGATTTTTAGCTAAAGTAAATAGTTATTAATTTATACTTCAATTCTTGAAAAGGTTACTAGTAAACACAGCAAGACAGCCATAAAAATGTTTCCCGAGCTAGGGATATTTTTAGCAAGAGAGAGAGAGCCAAAAGGGGAATTATTGCTAAAGGGAAATTATCTCTCAAGCTCTCGCAAAGTGTTCCCTGCCGCAAATGAACTTTTATGAGCGAACGAGTTGCCACTTTGCTAAAAGTTCGAAAAACCAGAAATGTCTCAGCAGCGAACTAACAGACGCTTCGCTGCCAGGCTGCCAAGCAAAACAAAATGGCGGCCATTGTGTGCTGTTAAGATCAACATAAGAAATAATAAGAGAAAAGGTACGAAAACACGTTTACAGACCTAACGAGTTTTGTTGTCGTTGTCGTTCTTTTTGTTGTTGTTGTCTAGATGTTGCTGCTGCTGATGTTGCTGGCTTTCAAAATCAACGTGCAACATAAGCCGAAATAAGGTAGAAACTCGCGAGCAGCGAGAAAACGAACAAAATATTGTTATTGAGGTTGCGTCAGGGGGAAAGGGGGGATGGGCAGGCAGCAAGCAAAGCAAAGCGAAGTCAAGCAAACAAGCTGCCAAACAGACAAACAAACAACGATTGAAGAGCAAGTGGGAAGTGGGAAGGGGGAGGAGGTGGAGGTGGAAGCTGGGGCTACTTTTGAGGTTCCCCAGCGCGTTCACGGCCAGAGCTGATGGTGATGTTGATGTTGATGTTGATGCTGCGACTAAGTTGCTCCTACGGCTGTTCGGAGACTTTGCTTTTTTGTGCCTTTTGTTTTGCATTGTATTCTTTTTTTTGTGATTTTTTTCTGATTTTTTTGCTGTTTCTTTTTTCTGCTGTATTCATGCCACATTAGTTGGCTTGCCTCTTTGTTTTGGGGCCAACTCCTGCGCTCCGTTCGCCGTTCTTTATGTGCCACTTGGGGCAGTCAGGCGCAGCGTCCTCAAATTGCGCGCCAAAAACGCCAAAACCGAAGCCAAGCTGACTTGAGTTCAGCTCTGCAGTTAATCATTGCGCAAGGAAACACAAAAGAAAAAAACGAAAGACTGTGGCAACAAACTTGCATCTCCTCTAGGCGAGCACGCACAGCAATCACAGCGATCAACAGTAGCCAGCAAATCCGCTTAGGCAGCTCATCAACAGGCGACTCTCGACCCTGGCATTTTATCTCGCTCCCCTTCTCTCCCTTCTTCTTCACTACTCTTTTCTTAGCTTCGTTTTGCCCTCTGCTGAGTGACGTTGCTTTATGAAACATTTAGCATGACTACAATAAACACTCAGATTAATAATTGGCGAGAGATCTCGATGAGATTTCGAAACTCGATCGAAATCAGAAAAATATTTGCGTTGTGTCGCTGTTCGAGGAAATGCTTTGCCTGCTGCCTGCGCTGGCTTCCTGTGCCGCCCACATCCCGATGCGAGAAAGAGAGAGAGATAGAGAGGCCTATACTTACTATACAATGATATACATATGTATTCATGCGAGTCTAGCCAAATCTCGAGTTTGAGGCTCGAGAGTTTTGCAATCGCGACTGCCAATTCGTCTTGTTGTCAATTATCATAATTTGTTGCAGTTGCTATTGCTGTTGTTGTGTCGTGCCAACAATTTGTGGCAATTACATTGGCATTCTTTCGAGTTTCACAGCAACTGAGATAAACAGGGAGAGAGAGACAGAGAGAGAGAGAATTTGCTAATTAAATTGCAATTCGTTCGTGGCAAGCGAACTGCACTTGTCGCTGTCATGCCACGCCCACTAGCCAAAACCCAGTGCCAACGCCCTGCCCCCAAACTCTAGCTGCAACTGCCACAGCAACACAGCTGCAACAATTTTGATATCGATTGCAGCGCAAATGTTGCAACACATAATTTGCAATTTTGCATGCCAAATCGCCGCCAAATTCAAAGCCTGTAATAAGCTTTTGCTGTTGCCATTGTTGTAGCTTGCAGCTTGTAGTGTGAAGTGGGCTGGCCACGCCCCCAAAAATTGGTGAAACTTTCCTCGTTTTAAGCAGCGCTAATAGAAGGGTTTTACAATGAAGTCAGTTTCAGTTATAACTACTGACAATACAATTTATATTATGGAATAAAGTGGCAAATTCAAATATTGCACTTAATTGCCAACTCATTAATGCAAGCTTCATTTGTTGAAAGGGTTTTCCAATGAAGAACATTTTAACTTTCAACTACTAATATTGCATGCATTTAAAGCAATTCCAATTTGTGATCATTAATAAAATATTGCACTTAATTGCCAACTCATTAATGCGAGTTTCATTTGTAAAAAAAGGATTTTCCAATGCAGTAAATTTTAGATATCAACTACTGATATTGCATGCATTTAAAGCAATTGCAATTTGTGATCAATAATAAAATATTGCACTTAATTGCAAACTCATTAATGCAAGCATTATTTGTAAAAAAAAGGATTTTCCAATATAGTAAGTTTTAGTTATCAACTACTGATATTACATGCTTTTAAAGCAATTGCAATTTGTGATCATTAATATAATATTGCACTTAATTGCAAACTCATCAATTTAATCATTATATGGTAAATAAAATTTTTCAATGCAGTAAGTTTAATTTCCATATATATTAATTATAAATAATGCATGAAATTAAAGCAATTACAATTTGTGTTCATTAATTAAATAACAAATTAAAATATTGCACTTAATTGCCAA
The DNA here is from genome assembly GCA_023558445.1 of Drosophila pallidifrons. NCBI lineage: Eukaryota > Metazoa > Arthropoda > Insecta > Diptera > Drosophilidae > Drosophila > Drosophila pallidifrons. The sequence continues at coordinate 27,590,652 of CM042351.1, read as the reverse complement.
CTCATTAGCTCAATAATTAGACGCAATTGTGTGCTGATTCAACAGTTCAACTTTACATCTATTATATACAATCAATATCAAGATTTATTCAAGATATAACAAATGTCTTAAATCGATTAAGCCTGCATCAAAATGCAATTTATTTTAATTGCAAATAAACGAAAACAAAAAAGCAGCGATCGATATTGAATGTAATTAAGTGAAAGAGGATTTTCAGCTGTTATCAGCTGAATGACAGCAGCTGAAGAAGGAAGGGGAAAGCGGGAAAGATGCAGCAGGCAGGTGCCACTTGAGGCAGCCAATGGTCAAGCTCAAGCTCAAGCTGAAGCTCAATTGCAAGCTTAGAACTGTTGCAACAGACAGCACAATTTATGCGCACAAATTAACAGGAGAAACATGCAACTGATGGAGGAGAAGGGGAAGAGGAAGCAGAGAGGAGCGAGAGGCAATCAAATGACTGCCACATAAATTTATGAGCAGCGCGTCTGCCGAATCTGTTGTTGGACTGTTGGAGCACTTGGAGCTGTCACTGAACGTGCGGGACACGGCGCGTGCTGCAACTTGAGGCAGCTGCGGCATCAACAACGAGTCGCCGTGGCAAGCGACTTCAGCCAGCTGAAGGAGCACAACGAGCTAAACATCATCAAAATTGATGGCGACCAGGAAAAGGAACGAAACTGGTTTACTTCTCTTTCCCTTCACTTCACTTCCACACACACACACACTTATGTTGCATGTTGTCAGTTGTTGTTGTGGAAGTTGCAAGTTGCCTTCGAAGTCCTGGCTAAATTTAGCACGAGCTCAGCTCGCAGCTTGCAGCTCAAAAAAGGGCTTAAGCCAATGGCCAAGACGAGAGCTGCCATTGCCAACTACCAAAAATAGTTGTGGACTTTGAACACAATGCGAGCTTAGCTCATTGTTGTTGTTCTTTGATTGTTTTGCGCGCCATTTTCCAGCTGCAACTGCAAACGAAGAACTCTTCTTCTGTCTCTCTCACGAGACTTTATAACATCAGCAGAGGCAATCATGAAACATTTAAGTTGCTAAAACTTTCCACTTCCCTCAATCAGGAAACATTCAATTCCTTATTTTTTTTATGTCTAATTTCATTTCAAACAAAGTTGCATATAATTAAACGAACTTGCAAAGAACTAAAATATTTAATCAAAAAGAGAATGCAAAATTTTCGTAGTAAAGCATAACTTTCTAATGCCACTTTTTTAATCAGTCTAAACTGCGATTCAATCAAAAATTTAACTTTATCAAGGAGCTACAACCAATATATAATATATCAAATAAATATACCAAAAAAAAAATACTAAAGAAGTAAAAATTAAAATTTAGAAAACAAGAAAGCAAAACAAAACTGATACTAAAGGTAAAAAATTAAAAGGTACTTCTCAATTAGAAATCAAGAAAGCTACATCATTATAAGAGCAAAGCATAAGAATGTATATTATTCGCTAAAGTCGTGGGTGGCAAAGCTACAGAGAAGCTTGATTGCAAGTGATGAGCTGTCAATCAGTCAGTCAGTCAATCAGACTTTGCCTTGAGACATTTAAACATTTCGTTAATAAACTGAATATTCACAAGCATCGATCAATGATCAGCGAGTGAGCTTCAATTATTCAAATCAGTCGAGAAATGTGTTAAGAAGTGATCAAGCGAGCATAAGCCTATCTCATTTTAATTAATGCCCAAGCTTATAAATGGAATATATTTGGAGTGGATAGAAATCTCTCCATATTTAGTGGCTGAAAGTGGAAACTAGTCTAATCACATATTATGAATTCGATTCGTTTCCAAACTCTTTCTCTTTTCGTTTCCCTGTGGACTTCTCTCTGGAATGGAACTTTGTTTGTTGGCTTGTTATCGTGTTTGCAACTGCTTCGTTTGCTTTGCTTTGCTTTGTTTGTTTGTCTTGCGCGTGCAGCGAAAACTGTACCAAGATCAACAACAGGAGTGTGTGCAACACGTTGGGGCTGAGACTGAGAGCATATTGCACCCGCAGAGCAGTCAAGTGAGTTTAGCTTAGCTGCTCACTAGCTCAGTTAGTTAGTTGCTTCGACAATTGATGCACAGCAGCAGCGCACTCCAGAGACAACGACAACATCGACACCGACAACAATTAACAACAGCAATGGAGGAGCAACTCTGCATCCTGTCCTCTCCTCATCCAAGCATGAATCGCAGTTGTCATTATCGAGCCAACAACAATGATGGCAAATTTATGTTTGCCTCGTGCACAAGTCATAAGAGGAAAAACCACTCGACGCTCAGATAACTTGCACCGCCAATTGACTAGGCCAGACTTCCCCCTCTCTTTCTATTTCTCTGTCTCACTCTTATCGCCAGTGGAAAGTATGAACAGTCATCGTGCAATGACGCGACTTCTTGTCATCCTCATGGCCAGACGCGTTTAAATGGCAGTTTATCAAAATGGAACAAGAAGTGAATGAGAAGAGAGAGAGAGAGAAGACAGACAGAGAGAGAGAGAGAGAAAGAGAGACTTCGCTTGATTGACAGTTGAAAGGGCAATAAGAAAGACCAAAGCGAGTACAACTAAAATCGCATCTAAGCGATAACAGGACAACAAAGGAGTTGGTTATTTATGCGCTACACAACACTTCAACTAAGTCATCGATACGCGCTACTCAACACTTAAGTTAAGCAATTAACAACACTTAAGATGAGGAAGTATTGAAGATAAGAGATAAGGATATCGATCAAAACATTTGTGAAATAGAATATAAAATATGAATACCCAACACAATAGTTAAGCAATCAGTACGCACTACACAACACTTAAGTTTAGAAAGAATTGAAAATATGAAATAAGGAAATCTATCGATGTTATAAGAAAAATTTGTGAAACAGAACAAACTAATCAAAAGTGAAAGATTTAAATATAACGAAAATAAATAAATGAATACTCAACACAATCAATAGTCAATCATCACGCATTACACATCACATAAGATAAAGTATCGAAAGGAAAGTAGAAGGAAAATCAATAATCGATCAACGCAACATTTGCCAAAAAAGGGGAAACTAATTGAATGTGTCAAGCCTAAATATAACAAAATGAATAAGCACTACTCAACACTTAAGTTACGTAAGTTGCGTAATAAGCACTTTACAACACTTAATATGAGGAAGTTTCTAAGGAAAGAAACAGGGAAATCGATTGATGTTATAAGAAACATTTGTGAAGTGGGGCAAACTAATTAAATGTGTAAATCCTAAATATTACGAAAATTAATAAGTGAATACACGAAAAATAAAATGAACTACTCAACACTTAAGTTAGGCAATCATTAAGATAACACTTAAGATAAGGAAGCATCGAAAGGAAGAAATAAAGAAATCAATAATCGATCGATGCCAGAACTTCTAGTCTAGAAGGAACATTTTGAGAAACTTAAAGAAATCAATGAGGTATCAGCCTTCTAGAAAGACGATTAGCTGATCACAAGCGAACCTTAATCTGAGGCAAATGACGCAATCAGGCGGAATGCCTGCTATCTATAGTAAGAGAGAGTAAGGGGAGCTATAAAGGATGCCAAATGATGCTGGCTAATCATGGAATGAGGCTGCATAAATTGACAAGAAATGAAGTCGAGTCACTGGCTGCATGCGTTTACTAATCGCTTCGCTAATTAAATAGCTTGGGTAATTAAAAGATCTCTCTCTCTCTTTCTGTCTCTCTGTCTCTATCCCGGTCGATCGCCTGCAATGACAATTGTTATGCGAGGCACAGGCATCGCAAAACAAGGAACAGAGCAACAAGCTGCTGCTGCTGCTGCTTTTGGGTGCAGCTGCTGTACCGGTTTTGTGGCTTTTGTGGCGCGTGCCAAGTCGAGTTTGAGTTTGAGGCGAGTTTGAGTTTAAGTTCGAGTCGAGTCGAGTTGTTCGCCTCCTGCTGCAGGTAAGCTCAGCTCTTTCCCTTGCGCTTGGCGTTCGTTTTATTTTTCTGCACAAATGAATTAATTAAAGAAGCGGCTTAAATGACAACACACAACGATGACGGAGGGCCATTAACATTAACGGGCAACTGGGCAATCAACAACAGGCAACAGCCAACAGGCAAAAACAACTCACAAAAAAGCAACAGATAAAACTTAAATGGCAGCTGATGTCTGATGACTCCTTTGGCACGTGCTTCATCTTGACTAGAAGTATTGTTTGCCCAGTCTCTGGCGTTCATCTGGCCTCCGCTCTGGGTCCGTCATCATGTGCTCCAGCATGCGTTCCTGCGTCGGATTGAGGGCAGCCAGGTGAATGTCTCGCGTGGCCCGAAAGTGTCCGCAGTTGTTCAGATGCTCGTTCTCCAGCCGAATGTAGTTCCAGATGAAGCGACTAAGCTGGCAGATGGGGAGATGAGTAACTCGACCGTCTCGTCTTCGACTCAGACTCACCGCGTTATCTCTAGGATGCTGGCGCAGGTTTTGATATTGTAGGGCGTGATCAACTTGTGGTAGAGCACAACGAACTCAATGACCCAGAAGAGACGCAGCACGAGATTCTCGAGGATGACAAAGTAGTAGAAGGACTGCGGATAGACGAGCTTCTCCCGGAGGAACAAATGCTCGCCCCGCCAGATCTGAAAGATGCCAAAGTCCTTGAACACATCCCACAGATAGCTGTACACGCTCGACACGATGTAGCTGGTGATGAAGAACCACGTGTAGGGATTGTAAAACGTATTCGCATAGCCATCTGCAAGAGACTGCCGGAAAGTGAGGAGAGCAATGGAGGAGTGGATGAGGAGCACGGAGTCGGGCAGTGCCTACCATCGGTGCGTCCGCGCATCGTCGAGAAGAAGACCACAAAGAACGTGGTCGAGTATTTGCCCGCATTCAGTAGATAGCTCAGCGACTTCGATCCGCTGTCCGAGAAGCGACGCAGACACTGCGCAAAGCGGAACCAGGCGGGCAGACAGCGGGAGATCGGCACAAACATGTCCTCATCGAAGCAGGAGTTCACGTTGCTGTAGCGCAGCCAGCAGACAGCATAGAAGCGCACAATGTAGTAATAGTCGGCCATGCACGTGACCAGCGAGTTCATCTGATCCCCCATCCAGAAGTCAGCGAATCCCACGTAGTGCAGCGGAGCGGTGATCACGCGACCCACGAGGCGCATCGTCCACCAGCGGGCGGGCCAGTTCATGATCGGCAGCGGATTGATCAACAGCGTGATCATGATCAGTGTGAGTGCCAGCGGGAAGACAAACGGATCCGTCACGTTGATCAGATCGTGGAAGAGGAAGCCGAGCATCGAGAGTGTCCACAGCATGCCGAAGGTGCAGGCGATCTCCAGAAATGTCGCCGGTTGCAGATGGCTGCGCGGATCGATCTCGAAGATGAGCACGTGATTGACGCCAGCTCGCTGCCAGCCAGCCACGTTGGCGGCCATGAAGAAGTTGAAGATGACCCAGGTGAAGGGGCCGCGATAGAGGCGCATGAATGCCTCGATGTTGTCTGTGATCGGTGGCCTGCGGAGATCTATTCGAGGGGGAGGGAGCATTTATCGATAGTAACTGACGTTTGCGATAGTCATCGATAGTAGTAGTAGAGAGTGATAGACACTTGACGTAACGATTGATAGTAGTTGAGTCGACATTGCAGTGATTATCGATAGTAGAAACTGTGACTGATCAGTCACTTGATAGTAGTTGTGATTGTTCAGTCATTTGCGATAATAATCGATAGTTGTAGTAGAGTGATTACACACTTCCAGCAATTATAAATTGTAGATGAGAGTGATTAGTCTCCAGCAGTAGTCTTAGCTAAGTAATACAGTAACTATTGATCGTAGCAGTTCTCATACTGCGTCACTTTAAGTTGTTATCGATAGTATTAATTGGTATCATCGATAGTAGTAATCGATTGTAGCAGCTGTGAATATTCGGTCACTTGAAGAAGTCATCGATAGAAGCTAGGTCACTTGTATTAATTATCGATAGTAGTTGATAGTAGATCGATAATCAGTTATAATTGACTAGTCATTATCATAACGAGACTGCAGTAATAATCATAGAAGCAGCTGTCATTACTTAGTCTGTAGCTGTGATCACTTTCCATAACAAGAACATCGTAGTGCTCAACTAATACTATCGATAACCGATGGCAATACTATCGATAAACTATAGTTTTACACTCACAGCTGAACAACGCCGCCAGCGCCAGCATGATGAACATGCCCAGAGCGAGACCAGCCCGAAAAACCATCGGAGGCGGCGTCGGTTCACCGAGTGGCGGCACTCGGAGCTTTGTCATCGCTTTGGCCCGATCTCCGGCAGCCAGATAGTGTGTGTAGAGCTCCTCCACCTCGATGGTAATCTGCTGCAGTGGCCGACGATCGACGAAGGCAATGTAGGTGAGATGTCGCTCCAGCCAGACGGCGCCGTGATTGGACTTCAAATACTTGTCGTACTTCTTGCAGATCTTTCGGAATCCCGTCTCGTTGAGCGACTGAAAGTTCTGGAGCAGCACCAGCGTCAAGTAGAACTCGGTGTACGCACTGCGCAGCTGCCGCTGTGTCATCAGCTTACGATTGCTCGACGTGCTCGGCATGCTGACCACCGACGCCCTCGGCGATGGCAACTGCGAGTGACTCCGACTCTGATTCTGACTACGAGTATGGGAACGAGACACATGATCTGTGGCATGTGCTGTGGCCAGCAGCTGCAGCTTGAGTGTACCATGCTTGCGCCTCGCCTCGGCCATCTTCTCCAGAAAGAAGTTGTTGACGCGTGTCAACTCGTGCTGGCACTCGGCAAAGAAATGCTCCTCAAAGCTTGCATAATATTCCAGCAGCTGGTCCGTCGTTGTCTCACTTTCCGTTGGAGCGCCATCCACGCCCCGCCTTATGAGTGTCTTTAAATCCTAAAGGGAGCGTTGAGTGTGTTGTTCATCGCAGAGAGAAAGAGGAAACTGCTTACCGTATATCGCATATACTGCTGTCGCCATTCGATGGTGAGATGCGTCTCAAAGGTCTTACCAAATTTCATCTTTGGCCCGCGAGCGGAGCCCTTTTTTGTTGGGGCAGAGCTAGCTAGCTGCTAAGTTCAGCGTCTCGACAGATTCAATAAGTTCTGACATCTTTCTCAAGACCAATTCGAATTCAAATAAGTGAGAAAGGCTACAGTGGAGTGTGATTGACAATAAGACACCCGCTGGCTATTTTAATAATGTTACCGTAGAATTATACCAAATTAAGATAACAAAAAAATACTAAAGTATACTAAAGTATACCAAACACTACACACTAAAAAAATTAAAAAAATTCCATAGAGTATTATTTATAACAAATTGAGATACAAAAATATACTAAAGTTTATCGAATTTCTAAATAATATACACTGACACTATACAACATATGCGCTCAAAATATACCATAAAGTACAAAATATACCAAATAGTCAATTGTTGCACACATTTTCTGTACACACAAGCTTACAATATCGTTTTATCTTGCAGTTGATGAGTATAAATGAAGTAGCACAGTAGAATATAGATTTTAGCATAGAATTAATCAATTAACACTTTTGAATAACTCTTGAAAGGCAAAAGAAAGACTTGCTATTATTCAGTCTGATTGAGTTCTAAATATCATTTGCAGTGTCAACAAAATAAGTGACGAAAGAACTTAAAAAAGTAAATACACTTTTAAGAAGAGTTAATACTTCAATAGTGTAAATCTATAAGTGGAAGAGAAAACGAATCTTCTTAAATTACCGAGAGACATTCAAGTGAATATTATACTAAATATGTGCTTATAATTTACAATTAAGAGTGAAGAACTCAATAGACTTTAACTGCAATCCTGCGAGTACAATTTCTGCATTGTGTAAACAAAGCTCAACAGTGGAACAGTCTCATAATCTGAGTCTCTCGGGTCGCGAATTTCGCGAGTTTTATTAATTTTAGCTGGAAAGTCAGAGTCTAATCACTGGCGTCTTGTTGTGAGTCACAGTCGAAGATAGAAAAGGGGTCTGAGATGTAGATGAAGTCAACGAGAGAAGAGAAGTGTTCGGAGGGAGGTGATGACCCTTGTGTCTTCGTCTTCGCTGCGGTTCACACGCCCGCAAATTACTTTACCAGAACGGCACAAACTTTACTTATTGTCTTCTTCTCCTCTCCCTCTCTCGCCTCTGCCCTCGCCCTCTGTTTTTTTGGCAAGCGACTTCCTGTCTGGGACGCAAGTGAGTCATTTGCCTCTTTAGCGAGTACGTCGACTTCCTTTTTTCCATTCTTGTCGCATTTTCCTCACTTCTTTTGGCATTTTTACTGCGGCTCGTTGACTTGGCCAAATTAATGCCAGGCATCGCTGGCTGCCAAGCAAACAGCAACAACAACAACGACAACAACAACTACGAAGACAGCAAATAACTGAGAGCCAACAACAGTTACGACAACAATTGCCGTTAATGCACTCGTTATTGTCACTTACGTTAGTTAATCAAATGAAATCAGCTTGCTTTAATTTAATCACACTGCAAGTCGATGGCCTTAGCAGCCATTTAACATTGCTCACATGGTAAATAATACTAATATATTATAGTATAGTCAATAAATAAATAATGTTGTGTGAATGAGGGGCAGATAATGATAGCGATTCGCCTTTGAACTGCGATTAAATCTTTAACTTTCAGCCTTTTGGAGAGCAATTCTTAGATGCAAATAAGAATCAATAATTTGAGAAACAGATACAACAAACCTAAACGATGATCATATCTTTAATACTTGTCTAAAATTTAAGAGCATTAAGGTTTCTGGTTGCCAGATAACATATAAATACTATAGTTATTATTATAAATAAATGTGTTCAGCACAATTTGAACTAAGCGTTTTTGCACAGAATAAAAGTTGCAAGTGCTTAATTAAATTGTGTAATTTTGTGTAGACTCGAAAGCTAGTAGAAAAGCGAGACTAAGGAATAGAAATATGCAAAATAAAATTTTGCTAAGCAGGAAGAACATTCCAAGCATTGTCTGTAGTAAAAAACATATCTGATGACATTTGGAGGGCGTGAATAACAGTAATGCTTAATGCTTAAGGTTTGTGTTTTATCATTTGGAACTGGCAGAAAGAGAGAAAAAGAATTGAAATTGAAGTTGAGAATCGGAATTCCAGAATCGGAGGGGAGGCACTTCTAAGGCTGCCTGCCAATGATGATGATAATTCTGATGATGATGATGATGATGATCAGCCGCCTACGACAAAAGTGCCGCTAGAAATGGCAGCAGAGCAAACCACAGACGGAGAGAAGGCGTGAAAGGTTCTCAAGCATCTTCCAATTCCATCTGTTGTTGTTGTTGTTGTTGGTGTCATTGTCTTGCGATCGCATTACACGAGAGATGGAAGATGGGAGATGAAAGATGTCAGAAACTCAGAATAGAAACCGAAACAGAAACAGAAATAGAATTAGAGGCAGAACAACGATGAAACATCGTTTTTGCTTGTTCACAAATAGCAACAGCTTTGGGTAAAATTGTAAAAAGAAACAAGCTCGACTATGAGATATCCTATGATCACACATTACCACAAATTGCAAACGGAAATTTAAAATGAAATGTAAGAATTTTTAGTGAATTACAAATTAAAAATTATAATAGTATTCTTGTCCTTTTCCCTCTTCATCCTATGTTTATTTTTGGATTTAAATTCAATCTAAAATTTAAGTATTTCAGTTTAAAAATATGTAAAAATTTAAAAATGAAATGGAATTCCAACACATTCCCTCATCATTCAATCTAAATTTTAGGTATTTTCAGTAATTGAAATATTGAAAATAATAAAATACAAATTGTATACATTGGGATTTAAATTCAATCTAAATTTCAAGTATTTCTCTACCTCGCAGTAAAATTGAAAATAAAAAAATATAATTCTTATCTATTCCTTATTTTTAGTCAATAATTTAGTTTAACTTTAAATTCAATCTAAATTGTTCAATTTAAAATTGCTCTACTTCGAGGTTTAATTAGAATTGTCAATAATTAAAAAATTTAAAATAATCAAATAGAATCTTTTAAATTCATTTCAGATTTCATGCTATACTTTGCAGTGCAATATACCCTCTCTCCCTACTGAACTACAGGGTATGTTGTTGTTGTTTTTACTTGTTGCTCTACTTGTAGTATTAACATATTCCAGTTGTTTGGCGCGTGCTCGTCGCACAACATTTGGGAATTTTTGGCATGACTTTCGATTGGAATCGTAAACGTCTTTGTGTGGTAATTTATTACGAATTTGATGGCTAGGCTTTAGACTTTTGGCTGCTGGCAACGCGGCGCATAACGAACGATTAATGTTTCATTGTTTCTCATTGTGACGGATCGCAGAATTAATTAACGAAGCGATCAATCGATCGATCGATCGTATGACCTGTATCTCCGAGGCATGACGATGATGGGGACGATGATCTTGCTGAAGCCAAAGCTGATGACGATGAGATTTTCCCTGCGAATCAATGGAATCTTTCTCGAGGCAAAAGACAAGAGAAAGATAGAGAGAGCGAGAGAAAGAGAGAGGGAGAGAGAGAGAGACAAGCCTAGGCGCGGAGGTGAAATCAATTAGCTTCAAGTGTTGCCACGTCGATTTCGTAGCGTTTTAACCGCCCCTTTTCTCTTTACGAATTTAGTATTTTGTGTATTGCCAGCATAAACACATTCATTAGACACCACGGACGGGGGCAATTAAACGGGACCCCACAAAGCGTGTTTTGCCTCGCGGCCATTCGAATACCAGAAATTCAATTCTTCTGGAGAATGTTGAGAAGAGAAAGAAGAGAGAGGGAAGCTCAAACACTTTCGGTGGGAAAGCAAAAAGGGAATTGAGAGTTGAGTTGTGAGTTGTGAGTTTATCACAAAAGAGGAAGCATTTCCCTTTCACACCTAATTCACTAATCACAGGAAGAATTCAATCGCGTGCATCTGCAGGGTCAATTGGCCAATTCATTGGCAAAACGGAAGTAAATGCGTGGAGAGTGAAGAGTGAAGAGAAATGGCGAGAGAGAGGCGCCACATCCGACTTGCCACCCAGAGTTGGCTGAGTTGCAGTTGCACTTCCGTCTTGCAGCAAACATCCTCACAAACATTGATATCGATATCGATGTGGAGTATTCTAAGCAGACTTCTTTCCTCTCTGCCTCTCTTCCTCTCGTCTCCCTCCCTTCACTTGGCTCTGCAACTTGTGCAACTTCCGTGCAACGCGCGTTGCACTTGCTCCACTTGTTGCAAATTGCAACAGTAGCAACAACTCCAACAGCAGCGGTAACTGCAAATTACGGCATCAACTCTTGAGACTTGGCAATTGGTCTGGCATGCGTAATTGGCTAATTGAAATGAACGATTGACTGATTGGAGAATTGAGGGATTGCCACATCCGATGCAACGCAGCGCAGCAAACAAACAAAACCAATCGCTCATTAATCATTTAATAATTTCCCAGAGCCAGCAGCAGCAACATTCAAGGTGCCATCCATCTCCATCTCTTCTCCATCTCCCTCTCGATTTCCATTCCCATCTCCTCCATTTTCTTCTCCATCTTCGCTGTTGTAGTAGTATTTCATAAGCGTCTTATGTTGATCCCTTCGAGGGTGGTCTGCCCCCAGCTACTGCCCCTTCTCTCTCTCTCCGCTGACCTCTGTCATTTGACCCCTTTCCACTATGCGTGGGCGGACCACACAGAATGCTAAGAGCTGAGCAGCAAGTGCTCCAAAGCCACACATTAGCTTCTCTTGATAGCAAAATTTTAATCGCACATTTCTCAAATTTAAATCAAGGGAAACCCTTTACTATCAAATGAAAAACTTTAGTTCTTAAATGGACAAAGTTGTTTCTTGAAATCGCAAGTATCACAAATAACCATCACAAGGATGGAAATTGATTCCAGCCAAGTCTTTTTAAAAGTCAAGTAGCTGATTTAAGCTTTAAAAAGAACAATCTTTAAAAACGATTTTTATGATAAATTTTACACAATATTTTGGCAATGACATTTTCGCTCTTATTTAAACAAGCAAAGTACTTCAGGTGAAAGCTGCGACTGCAAAATTGATTAGATTTTGATAGTCGATTACCTGAAAATTAGTGGAATAAAAGACTGCCACTAACTAAATGACAATTAAAATTTAGGTTTTACAATTTGTAGAATGTGTTAACAAAAGACGCTATTCGAAAAGATTTTCACGCAAAATCAAGTCTCGAATCGCGTTAACATCGCCGCCTGCTTCGATGCGAAAATTGGCGCATCTAAAGCTGAAACTGATGCTGATTATGATTAGCAAGCGAAATAATGAGACAAATTGTTGAATTTGGAAGCGGGAAGCGGGGAAACGGGAGCAGGAAATGTACATTCTTGGGTTGCGGCAATTACATGAAAATCAAAACGTAAAACATGTCGAGGAAAAACGGAGAAGAAGTAGTGAGGAGAATTTGAAATGTTGCTTTCACCTTAATGCTCGAGTTTTGATGGTCTGACATCGAGGCGAGTTTTCTTTTGTTGGCCACGCGGAAATGCTTGTAAATGGAAATGCCATGTAAGCAGCGCGAGCTAATTGATAAAATGATCCAGCAACACACACAATTGAGACAACAAACAGCAGACAGCAAACGGCATACAACGGAAGTCCCGAGTTCTGATTTGAATTTTAATTTCGTTTCGAAACTCGATGTTTTTTCGATGGCTCAATTAGCAGAGATTCAGAATCGGAGCAAAGCGAAGGCAGCGGGTGACATAAAGGCGACAAATCACTTTTGAATAGGAAGTCCTCATTTGGAATAAATGGAGTGGGTGCAAACAGAAAAGGAGCAGCCATAGAAGGATTTTAAACACGTGTTCTTTCATGAGTAAGACAGCGACAGTCGAGTGGTCTCGACTGTGAGATACCCGCTGCCCATTTTCAATAAAAGCATATTCTATCAAATTGAAATACTGACAAAATACAAACGTATTCCGAAGTCTGTATTTCGTATTTGTATCTAGTAGAACATTTAATCATAGAGTACAAAATATACCAGATTGGCAGAATATTAAAAACAATACTGAATACTGTATTTGATATATAGATATAGGGACACTTTTCAAATATACCAACTACAAAATATACCAGTCTCTCAAAATACTGAAAAATTTCGAAGGATGTATTTGGTATAATGATGTAGTATGTATTGTAGTAGTATGTACATATATACCAGAAATATGGCGAAGACTGTATTTGCAGTAACGAATCTAGTAGTAAAATATACCATAAAGTAAAAAATATACCTGATTTGCAGAATACGGAAAAAGTACTGAAATATATCAAAGGGTATATTTGGAATATCAATGTAGTAATGCATACAAACTATACCAGATTCGAAGAATATTAAAAAAAATACAAAAATATACTAATTGCTGCATTTGGTATATTCATATAGTATTTAATTTGAAATATACCGGATACAAACTATACCACAATCGTAGAATACTGAAAAAGTACTGAAATTTGCCAAAGACTGTATTTAAAATATATCATAGAGCACAAATTATACCATGTTGTTGGATCAGGTCACTTTTTTTGCATTTCCTACCTCTACATTTCCTGCAGTCACAAACCTGTAATACCCTTTTACCCTATGAGTACCGGGTATAAAAACGAACAGCCTGCTGAGTTAATTGATATGAAACCAGCTCGTTTCAATCCCTTTTGCACAATGTGAAACTCTAATTGCAGTTTACGATCAGAGAACTAGATGCATTCCAAGCATTAATTAATAATTCATATTTTCATTGGCACTTTCTTTCCCAGGGATTTTATTAGACAACTCAGTTGAGAAGTGCAGCTAATTATCCATATACAAAGTTTGCTTTTATTGGGCGTTAACTAAGCCCCGCTTAATAGACAGTTTAAGAGCTTGAAATATTCATTCTTGCGACTGCTTTCACGACTTTCACGACTAATTAAAACATTAATTGAAAATGCGTCGAGTCTCAATTTGAAGACGAACAGCAACAGAAACAACAAAGCAACAACAACAACATGACTTTCCATTGCCACAAAAGTGGCCCTAGCGCAAGCCCTAACAGCGGTCACAAAACAAAAGACTTAAGACACGAACTTCCACTTGTTGAAGCGAGAGTGAGCGAAAGAGAAAGGGAGAGAGGGAGAGAGAGACAGAAATGGTAACAGTTTTAAAGGTTCATTGAACATTGGACAACTGCGGACAACTTTCGAATAGTCAAGTTGTATTTCAGTTGTTGTTGTTGTTGTTTTTGGGTGCTACAATTACAGCTAAAAAAGTTGTCGAAGTTTTGCTGCGATGCGCATACGAAATGCATCACACTCCCGTCCAGATTTTGGCCATGAAAACTGACCGTCACGAAGACGAAGACGACGAAGAAGACGTTGACGATGACGATGTCTGTTCATAAACTTGTTGAACAAAAATAAATTACTGTTTGCGCACAGAGGGAAAAGCAGAAAAACACATCAAACTGAAAACGATGCATAAATTTACATAAGTTACTTCAGCTCTCTATGTGTGTGAGTGTGTGTTGATTAAACATGCATTTGTTAAATTAAGCATGTCCACGCCAAGACTTCAAGACTGCGCAACCCCCAAAGTGGAAAAGTGGAAAAGAACCTTTTAAGACAGGAAGAACGAAATTCAGGCGCAGGAGTCTCCCTCTCTCTCTCTCTCTCTCTCTCTCTTCCTCTTCCTCTCTTTCACTCTCTGCTGCCAAGCGAAGAACAATTGGAACTTCTTCCCAGGCGGCGCCGTCAGCCGTAACCAAAAGCCAGCACAGTCGCCGTTGAAGTTGTCTTCCTCTTGCGTCTTACAAAGTCAACAAGAATTCGCTTTTATTTGGAGAATCTTTACTTGACATTTTTCAGCAATTCTATCAACTATACATATATACATATATATATTAATATACCGAAAATATACTAAAATAAATCGAAGTGTGTATTAATATACTAAAGTATACCGATAAACGCTACCAAAACGCACTAAAATACACCGACATACATATATATAAATATACCAAAAATAATATAATATACTAAAAATTGTCGCATACAGTATAATGTAATGTATAAAACTAGCTATAAAGAACTATATAGATCGAAATACCAAAAAATATTAAATACTAAAATATATTGAAATATATGTATATATATATATATATATTAATATACCGAATAAATACTAAAATATACCGCAGGCAATCTTTGGTAAGTCAAGGTATACAAAGCAACTGTTAGAAAGTTTTAATACGTCGATATACCAAATACTGCATTCGGTATATTTGTAGTATTTTTTTGGTATATTCATTTTTAAGGAACCGTCTTAATTTTCAGCTGATTTGCAACTTCTGCTTTTTATACTGCGATATACCGAATACTGCCGTCAATATATTTTAGTATTTTTTGGTATATTATTATTTTAATAAAAAACAGTCTCAATTGCCAATTTGCGTAAGATCAAGTTGCATGCAGCAACGATATCAAGCTCATATTAGCTGGCAGTCAAGCAGCAACTTAACTATGGCAAAATGGTTAACTGCAGCGAGTTGTTCTCGACATTTCTTGGTTTCTCGCTTATCGTGTGAACTAATCTAACCCCAGAGAGCCAGACACCAAACTGAAGCAACTAATATAGATGCAGTTAAAGATACAGATACATTTACAGATACAGATACAGATGCAGACACAGATTGAGCTGCGATAGCCGCAGTCAAAGCTGTGAAATGATGTGCGAGTCTCTATGAGCATAATAAACTGCACTTCTCCACCTCTTGAAATTGAAGCCAGCCTATGAAAATGTTTATTGTTGTTGCTACTTTATTACACCAGCAGCTAAGAAAGAAGTTGTTCAAGGGTCTCGCAAGCGTCGCAGTTGACTGCTCTGAGACGCTGAGACGTTGAGACGTTGAGAGACGACGATGGCAAAAGAAACACATTAAAAGCATATCAAGTGAAATCATCACGA
Organism: Drosophila pallidifrons; assembly: GCA_023558445.1. NCBI lineage: Eukaryota > Metazoa > Arthropoda > Insecta > Diptera > Drosophilidae > Drosophila > Drosophila pallidifrons. The sequence continues at coordinate 27,574,673 of CM042351.1, read as the reverse complement.
GTGTTCTCAGCGCTTGCCACTCGCAGGTTGCAAGTGGCAAGTGGCAAGTGGCAAGTTGCAAGTTGCAAGTCGCCAGTTACCAGTTACAAGTTACCGGTTACCGGTTGCAATAACTGCAGCGGAAGCGACTGCTCCCAAAAACTAGTGTCGGACACTCTAGATACCCTGCAGCAGCAGCTCTTGCATTGGGTATGCGCAGTGAAGAGGCGGATGATAGTTTGAATATTGTATTCCACTTTTTTTCTTGGTTTGTAACTACTTTTATTCGTTTAAATTATTGAATATTTTATATGAAATAGAAACTCAATTCATTCGTTCAATTTGATGCTTCATTTTAATGTATACACCTTTTGCTTAGAGTTTTAAGAGATTGTTTCTATTAATGCATTCATCTTCATTAGAGTGTTGGAAGTTTTGTTCTTAAATTTATTCATCTTTTGTATAGTTTGCAATGAAAAAGTTCTTCAGCGAAATTCTTAATATTTGTGTCACTTTTTAATCATAACAAATCAAGTAAATTAGATCTTGCTCTTATCCAGTTTATTGAGTGTGAAAATTGCGATAGAAACTCTTCAGAACTCTTTCGATTTAATTACTTTTCTTAGCCATGAATTTGTTGTATCTTTTGGATAATTCCAGGGTAGATGCTAGTCGAGCATTTGCATATGGTAGTGAAGCGAAGGCAGGCAACGAACCCTTCAGCGAAGAACGTCTTCAACACTTTCGTTGGGGCTTCAAATTTGTGTCATGTCAACAAACAATCAATGACAACAAACCTCACTGACAACAGCCACAACAACAACAAAAGCAACAATTATGCTGTGTCTGCAGTTGGGAAGTTGGAGACTTTAGGCTTGGCACACGCTCCAACAACAACAACAACAATCACATCTCCATCTTGGTCTATTTGAGTCTGTAACTTGGCCACATTTGATTGCCATTGTTTGCCGCATTTATTGTTGTTGCTGTGTGTGGCAACAACCAAAGCTGAGGGGCGTGTCACCAACAACAGCAACAACAGCAACAACAGCAACAACAACAACAATAGCAACAACTTGTGCGCAATTAGCTGGATGTTATGTTAGTGTTTTTTTTTCCATACATTTGGCCACACCTCGAAAGTTCAGTCGATCAACTTGTTCCCCTCCTTTTCAAGTAAATCCAGCTCTTCCCCTCTTCCTCTCCCCCCGCAGCAAAAATAGCTACTAGGCGTGTGCTTAGGCGCCAATTTAATGGCCAAAGTTAGGCTTAAACTTCACTCTACACTCGATACTTGATACTCCACATGGGGAATGGATCGTGATTTACCAGAAGCTCAACCCTGAACCAATTTTTATGGCTCCACCGAAAGTGAGTCAGCGTCTTATTATCGCCCGCTTCTGATTGTGGCCACCAAAAACTCGACGATCGATAAATCAAGCAAATCACAACTCGAAAATGCGATTTATCAGCAACAATTGTGTTTCACATTTAATACTAATTTCTAATAAAGAATGAATTAAAAGAGAAAAAACAAAATTTTATTATCAACCACAACCAAAAGCCATAATTCGTTTGTAAAATAATCTCAATCTTTACATTTTGCATTTATTTATCAGAAACAATTGTGTTTCACATTTAATACTATACTGATTAGGAAGTAAACGAATAATGGAAATAATGGAACAGAAAGAATTTTTCATTAAAAACCAAACGAGAGATGAATCAACTGAAAAAAACCCTTGCAATAAAATCTCTAATAATGAATGAATTAAAAAAAGAAAAAGCAAAATTATATTATCAACCACAAGCAATTAATTTGAAAAATAATCTCAATCTTTAGATTTTGCATTTATTTATCAGCAACAACTGTGTTTCACATAAAATACTTAACTGATTAGGAAGTGAAAGAATAATGAAAATAATTCACAGAAGGAATTTTTCAATTAAAACCAATCAAGTGATGACTAAATTGAATCAAAAAACCCTTGCAATTAAACTTTAATGAAGAATGCATTTAAAAAAAAAAAACAAACTTACATTATCAACCACAAGCAAGAGCCATAAAATAATTCGTTAGCTAAATAATCTCAATCTTTACATATTTTTATCTATAAAATCGTGACTGCTGATTTGGTTTTAGATCAGAAGCCTTTGACTTGCAACGCACACATACACACTAACACATACACATCGATGCTAGGTTAACTTTGTACAGCTCACCTGCCTGACCACGCCTACTTAGCAAGTCCGCCTTGCCTAATATATTAGTTCGCCGCCTAGTTGAGCAGTCAAAATTAATTTGACAGAAATTCATCAAACTTTTTGGCATCAACTTTTTCACACTGAATTGATTAGTTGCATTGCATTGAGGTTCTGCACAACTGTTGAGTAAGAACTGCTCAACTGTTGAACTAACAAGCTGCGACTTCTTTGTGATGCCCCTTGCCTGACCACGCCCACTCAGCACATCCACCCACTCTTATATCTCGGTCCGAAGCCTAGTCAAATAGTCACACAAAATTTGGCAGAGATATATTAAAATTTTTGGCATGCGATTTTTTTCACTTGATCAGTTGAAATGCCTTTAAAACAGGCACAACTGTTGAGCAATAGTTGACTAAAAGCTCAACTGTTTCATAGTAGTAGCATCTGTTCATTAGAAGTACATACACACACACAAAGACATACACTTTTAAGCTGGGTAATCTATGTGTAGCTCTTCTGCCTGACCACGCCCACTAAACTGGTCCGCCCCCTGCATTACCTTGGTCCGACGCCTAGTCAAGAAGAAACACAAAATTTGAATGCCATAACTTACAATTTTTGGCACACCACTTTTTTTGAACCTTTAAAGATCGCTTGCAATGCCTTGACAACTGTTGAGTAACAGTTGGGAAGCTGAACTATTGAATACCAATTCATAAGAAGCACACACACACAGACACACACTTCAAAGCTGTGAAATCTTTGCGAAGCTATTCTGACTGACCACGCCCACTTAGCAGGTCCGCCCACTCTAATTCAAATGCATTTCGCACGCATTTTGACAAATTTTTGGCAAGTTTATTTTCGAGATGAAAGTTCTGTGCTCAACTGTTGAGTAGCAGTTGTGCAGCTGTTGTGTAGCACATGTGTTTCTATGCTAGGAATTCATTGTTGAGCTCTTCTGTCTGACCATGCCCACTTCAGAGATCCGCCCTCTTTCATAGTCACACACACACTTGACACACATAAAGTCAAATTTTTGGCCATGACTTGTTTCCCCATTTAGGGTAAATTTCATGTGTTGCACGTGACATTTTTACACTTTCGGTGATTAATAAATAAAAACTCAAAAGCTTATAAAAGAGAGATTGAAGTGTAAGATCAGTCAAAAAAAGTCTGGAGTATATAACATTAACTTAACTTTAAAGATTATTCACGCTTGCCTTGGGTCAGGGAAAGCAGCAGTGGCGCCATCTATGAGCTAATTTGCTTTTAAGTAAACTATTCTAATTAGAATTAGAACTCGCTTGTACAGCGTGGGACGAAAAGAGTGAGAGGAGGGAAGGAGGGAGGGAAACGTCCCATTTCTTGTTGCTTTCGACTAATTGTGGTATTAATTGAGATGGTGGATGGAAACAATCATAACTATATACAAATTTATGCAACTGGGTGGCACTTTTTCTGCCCTCTCTCTCTCTTCCCTTTCACTTTCCCATGCAAATGGCGGAGAATAGAAGAGAACACAAGTGGCCTCCTTTTATGCCAAGGCGCGATAGAACATGCAACTAAGACTAATATTTACATTGCTGCCAAGCAAAACAATTGCCGTGAGAAGACGAAGCTGGAATCGGAATCGGAGTTAGAGTTGAAGCTAAAGTCTGCCTTGGCCTTGCTTTGCCTTGGCTAGCAATTCATCCAGCCAAAAGTTGGCCGCTACCTTAAAAGGTGACTTCGACTTCGACTGCGACTTCGGCGCCCACAAGACTCACAGAAGATTGCCCAGAGAAACAAAAAAAAAAAAAAAAGAGCACAAAAAATTGAGCAACAAATTAACACGATTCCAAATTGAAGGTTGGCCCCCAAAATTGAATTGCCGAGCAAAAAGCCAAGCCAACAGCTCATTTGAGGCAACAACACGAATAGTAAACAACAACAACAACAGCAGCAAGAACAACGGCGACGACAGCACAGCATAAAATAAGAAGCCAAAAAGTGTGTGAAATTTAACAAGCAAATTGCTGAGCAGCTCATTCCAACAATCCAAAACTCACAAATAGTAATACAAGTGTAAATATTGTAAATACTAGATTTAAATTAGCATAAGGTAACATTAAGAATTAATCGATTAAATATATATCGAGTTAGAAGCCCGATCGATAGGTGTATCGGTCGAGCACGAGACGAAAGTGCGATCACTATGAACAAGAACGTGAACGAGAGAACAAGTTGTTGTGAAATAAACTGAAATAAATAAATATAAGAAAATCGGACAATTATATATCAGGTGTGGGGTAAAGGCCCGAAAAAAAAAAAAAAAAAAAAAAACGAGAAACTCCGTGTGATGCGATATAAAGATATATTAAAAAAGTCAAGATCTGAGCTAGTTGCGATTTTGGAGAGCAAACACGTGCGTTTCGAGGAAGACGCTACCATTTATCAATTGCGGGCGGCTGCGAGAGTTGTTATGGCAAATATGGAGGAAGGAAAAGTGGAGAAGCTGCAACTGGAGGAGCGGGAGCTGAGCAACGGCTCGCCTGTAGAAGCGGCATTCTCAAGTCCGGATGATCACGTTGGCGTCGGTGGTGGTGAAATTGCCCCTATTGGGCATGAGAGTGAGAGAGACAGCGATAGTGTTCTGAAAAATGGCGGCAATGCGGCGGCGTCTGGCGGGGTTCTGGAAGTTTCGAACATTGCGGTCGTGAACATGCAGCATCGTGATCAAGTGGTGGCGAACGTAGAGGCAGAAATTCAACATTTGCAACAAGTCGAGATGCTGTATGCTGTGCGTAAACGTGTCGCTGATTTGGAAAATGCGTTGAGCCAGAATAAACCAGCTCGAGGAGAAGACATCGACATGAGTGACTTGAATGCCCTAATCCAACCTTTTTCGGGGGATACTGGATACCCTGTGATGCGCTGGATCGACGATTTTGTAAAAATAATGGATACATACTGCGTGTCGGAGAAAAACGTTTCATTTTCGCCAAACGTTTGTTGACAGGATCGGCCAGATCATTCATGATTGAGACGGCTGCTCTCACTTGGCCGGTACTGCGAGCGGAGTTGATAGCTGTGTTCGATCTCAGGGTCACCGTGCTCGACGTCTTCAAGCAATTAGAAGCCAGAAAGAAGTCAAAGAATGAGAGCGCCCTACAATATTTTTTCGTCATGTGCGGCATTGCGCGACAAGTCGAGGTGGCAACGGAGGATATAATTCGATTCGTCGTTGAAGGCTTAGGAGACAATTCGGGAGCTGCGTCTGCAATGGCTTATTGCGAATCGTTGGAAGAGCTGCGCACAAAAATTACGATTTATGACAAAATAAAGAAGGTGCCCGTCCAGCCGTCGAAAAGAGAGGAGCATCCTAAGATGATGAAGCCTCAAGTTCGTGCCAATTATATGCAGGATCCTGAAGATATTCGCTGCTATAATTGTCGAGGAATGGGCCATTTGGCGAGGAATTGCCGACAACCTAAGAGACCGGATGGAGCCTGTTTCAAGTGTTACAGTGTGGATCACAAGTACCAGCAGTGCCCCAAGCGAAAGACGACGACTATGGTAGCAGCAGTGCAGGACGATGAGGGATCTGGCTCGGAGGAATTGGCAGCGGTCCAAGCTTTAGAAGTATGAGGATTGCTAGGTGAAAAGGGAAAATATATACGTATCGTAAGTTTGTTTGATACCGGTAGCCCCGTAAGCTTTATTCATAAGTCTTTGATTCCGAATAATGTTGTTTTAAGTTTGAAAAGATCGAAATATTATGGACTAGGAGGACACCCCATATCAGTTTGGGGCACATGGAAGTGCTTTGTTAAATTTTGTTCAAAAACCTATTCAATATCTTTAAATATAGTCGATGATAATATTTTGCCATTACCTGTATTATTAGGGCGAGACTCACTTAAGATCATTGAAGTTCAATTAGTTCATAAGAAAAACATTAATGCTGAGTATCATTCACCCTTAAATTCATTAAAAATCAATACTAATCATTCAAACTGTGCTTCTCTTTTCACCGTAAATGCAAATACTACACATAAAATACGTAATAGTAATTATAAGCTAGATAATAATCATTCTAATCATAACATAGGCTTAAATAACATAAATTCTGGAGAATCTTTGGATGTTGACGGTACCGCGGACAAATTCTTGGCGGGTATAGAACCATTTAGAGAGGACTCTTTTGAGATAGGAACGGAGTTTGGACTTGAAATAGCGGGAAGGTGTCAAAAAACTATTCAAAGTCATTATTCTAACAACCAATACGATTATAATGTTAAACCTAGATATCGTATGTCCATCAGATTAACCGATACCACTCCCTTTTATTGTTCACCTAGGCGTTTGTCTTATTTTGAGAGAGAGAAAGTTGCAGAAATTGTCGATGATTTGCTAAAGAAAAACGTTATACGTCCTAGTGCTTCACCCTATGCGTCACCTTTGGTTCTTGTGAAGAAAAAGTCTGGTGAAACTCGAATGTGCGTTGACTACCGTGGTTTAAACAAACGTATCGTCAAAGATAATTTCCCTTTGCCTCTTATTGAAGACTGCCTTGAATATTTGGAGGGGAAATGTTGTTTTTCTGTGATTGATTTCAAAAGCGGATTTCATCAAATAGAGGTCGAAGAAAAATCCGTTCCGTATACAGCGTTTGTTACCCCTCAAGGACAATACGAGTACCTGAGGATGCCTTTTGGTTTGAAGAATGGTCCTGCAGTATTTCAACGATTTATCTCGGAAACATTTTCAGACTTTATTCGAGAAAAAGAGTAGTTATTTATATGGACGATATAGTTATTGCCACTAAGACTGTAGATGAACACTTGGAGATGTTGGCAAAACTTTTGGATCAAATTAGCGAAAATAATTTGGAGATAAACAAGAAGAAGTGTGTATTTCTTAAGAAAAATGCGAGTTCCTAGGGTACAATGTTAGTAAATATGGGATTAAGCCGAGCGAAACACATTTGGTAGCCTTGAGAAATTTCCCTGTGCCACTGAATGTCCATACCCTTCACTCATGTCTAGGATTCTTTTCGTATTTCAGACGTTTTGTCCTGTCGTTTGCGAGAATAGCTAGACCCTTGACTGAGTTATTAAAGAAAGGTGGTCCTTTTCCACTCAATGATGAGCAATTGAGGGCGTTTGAAAATTTGAAAAGTGCTTTAGCTAACCCACCCGTTTTAGCGATTTTCAGTCCTGGGAGAGAAACTGAGCTTCATACCGATGCCAGTTCACATGGTTTTGGAGCTATACTATTGCAGCGGCAGGATGATGGAAAAATGCATCCTGTTTTGTTTTATTCCGGTAAAACTACAGCGGCAGAGTCGAGATACCATAGTTTTGAGTTGGAAACGCTTGCGATAATTAATGCGTTACGCCGTTTTAGAGTATACTTAGAGCATAGGCCGTTTAAAATAATTACGGATTGCAATTCGCTAGTGCAAACTCTTAGTAGGAAAGCTATTAATCCTAGGATAGCTAGGTGGTCCCTTGAGTTGGAAAATTATGATTATTCAATTATGCACAGACCCGGTGTTAATATGGCCCATGTGGATGCATTAAGCAGACAGACAGAAGTTGTTAAGACCCTAAAAAATAGTGAGTTTAGTGGCGACAATGACTTGTTAGAAAACTTTGAGGAAGAACGCATAGAGAACCGTAGAGAGAACCATAGAGAAAACTTAGTTGAGAACTGTAGAGACAACCTTGTGGGAATCAGTAGTGACAACCTTATAGAAAGCCTTTTAGAAATCCGTAGAGACACACCAGGGGATAGTGCGTTGTTAGATAGCCTTTGTGAAGATCCTTTAGAGAGACTACGAGTTATAATGGAAGAGAACCTTAGTGAAGATTCTTTAGATAACGGTGGAGTTAATTGCGAGGATGTGAATAGGGATTACATGGACGGTGGTAAAAGGGCCTGGGGAGATGATAAAGTTGATAAATATGAGTTTCGTGAGGACGCGTTTTTGAAATCAATACCTTTAGTTGGAGTAGTGGGGGCAACACCTGAGGATGTAGACTTGATTTTACAAACGGAACAAATGAGGGATAAGGAAATAGTTCGATTGAGACAGAAACTAGAGAATGGAACCTCGCGTAGCTTTGAGTTGAGAGATGGACTAGTATGCAGAAAGAATGGAAATGATTCTTATTGTTTGTATGTACCCGTTTGCATGGAAGAGCAGATTATTAGGAAATCGCACGAAAAATTAGGACACCTAGCAGCGGACAAGTGCGTTAATGATTTGAGACGGACTTATTGGTTCCCAGATATGAGAACTAAGGTGGAGCGTTTTATAAGAAATTGCCTTTCGTGCATTTTGCATTCAGTGCCTAGATCTATTCATGATAGAACATTGCACAGTATCCCGAAGCCATGTGTCCCATTTCATACACTCCATATAGACCATTTAGGCCCCCTACCGAGCTTAATTTCAAAGAGAAAGCACCTTTTAGTTGTTATTGACGCCTTTACTAAGTTTGTGAAACTCTTTCCTGTAAATACAACTAGCACTAGAGAAGCGAGAGATGCGTTAAGTAAATATTTTGACTTTTATAGCCGACCTCAAAGGATCATATCTGATCGCGGTACTTGTTTTACGTCGCTTGAGTTCACCACCTTTTGTCAAGAACGTGATATAGAACATATAAAGGTGGCCACTGGAGCGCCACAGGCTAACGGCCAAGTAGAGCGGGTGAATCGGGTTTTGACACCAATGCTAGGAAAATTAGCAGAACCTTTGAGCCAGTCCGACTGGTATAAATTACTCAATAAAGCTGAATTTGCAATTAATAATGCAGTACACAGTAGCACCCAAGTAGCTCCTAGTATTCTATTGTTTGGAGTAATACAGAAGGGACCTATAGTTGATGAGCTTTCTGAATATTTAGATACTAAATTCAATGATGAACCTAGAGATATTGTGAAACTCCGTGAGCAGGCGTCTGTCAACATTCAAAATTCCCAGAAAAGAAATGAACAGTTTTATGGTAAGAGACATAGAGCTCCTAGAGAATATAACGTCGGTGACTATGTAGCCATTCGGAATGTAGATACTACAGCAGGAGTTAATAAGAAATTTGCCCCAAAGTACCGGGGGCCCTATAAGATAAACCGTGTTTTTGATCATGACAGATATGAAGTAGTTGATATTGATGACTGTCAGTTAACTCAATTGCCCTTTAGAGGCATTTTAGAGCCTGCTCGCCTTAAGCCTTGGATCACTGAGATTAATAATACAATTGCCCTTTGTATGTAGATCGTGGTCGATCTGTAGTCAGGTCGGCCGAATGTAAATATTGTAAATACTAGATTTAAATTAGCATAAGGTAACATTAAGAATTAATCGATTAAATATATATCGAGTTAGAAGCCCGATCGATAGGTGTATCGGTCGAGCACGAGACGAAAGTGCGATCACTATGAACAAGAACGTGAACGAGAGAACAAGTTGTTGTGAAATAAACTGAAATAAATAAATATAAGAAAATCGGACAATTATACAAGAAATAAATGATTTCTTTCTTGATTCAAGTGCGCGTTTTCAATGATTTGAATGCGCTGCGAGTACACTCGCAACACTCACAACACTCACACACTCATTCACGTTTCGTGCGCGAGACCTCGACTCATTAATGCTATTCTACGATTTATAAGTTTGCCTCCCTCTTTGCGATTGTCGCAACTTATCTCAGAAATGTGCTTAATTCATATTCAATTCAATTCAAAAATGCTTCAAAAGTGAATTACAAGCAAATAAGTGAAATAATGCTGTATTATCATTAAAATAAACTAAAATAATATACTCATATGTATATTTGGTATATCGGTTGTCCAAACTTATCTGAGAAATGTGTTTAATTCATATTCAATTCAATTCAAAATTGTTTCAAAAGCTAATCACCAATAAATAAGCAAAAGAATGTGGTGTTATCATTAAAAATATACTAAAATAATATACCGATAGTTTACTACAAATATACCCAAATGTATATTTGGTATATCGACTGTCGAAACTTTTCTCAAAAATGTGCCTAATCATATTCAATTCAATTTAAAAATGTTTTGTTTTTATCATTTGATATAACATACATCAACACAATAAACCAAAATGTATATTTGGTATATCGGTTTGCCAATATACCAATATGTATAGTTAGTATATATGTTACATTTACTGTTCTTAAATGTTCATGTTTCACTCAGAGAAATATGTCTAAAATTTTGTCTAACTTTTCCCATTTGAATAGCTTTCTTTTTTAGGAGGTATTTCTCTATTTCTTTCATTTGCTTATGTATTTTTAAAATGAATTCATAATTCTTCAAGCATAATTATTATCTCAATATAAAATTGTAGATAAGCAATTGTTTTCTTAATTTTCTAAAGTCTTTCAAATCTCCATTTTCCTTTAAAAATTTCTCATAGAAAATTGCTCTGCTAATTTTGATTTATTTTAAAAATTAAATAATATAATAATTCATAATGCACTTTTCGATAATTTACTCCAACAACTTCTTTGAAATATAATATATCATTATGAAATGCTTTTGTCATATCTCTATTTTCTCTATAAAAGTTCCTCATAACAAATGCTTTGCTATTTCTGAGTTTTTTTAATTTTCAATAATATAATAATAATTCATATTGCATCTGCAACTTCTTTGAAATATATCATTGTGAAATGCTTTTGTCACTTGATAAATAACTGACTCAACTTTCGTTTATATAATATAGTAATAAGTAATCTTGACTCACCTGCACGGCACAATTAAGGAAACAGTTGTTCTGCCCGGGACCGTTGAGCAGACCCTTCGATGAGGGTTCCAGGCTGGGCGAGGTGAGATTATTGGGGGCGCGCAGCAGCTCGAGGAGTCGACTCCGTTCGGCGCCGCTTTGGACGGCGCCAGCTGCGAAGGGCTTTGGGGCTGTGGCGTATTGAACGACGACGCCAATGGGCGTGGCAGGTGAGGCTGAGGCGGTGGCGGTGGCGACTCCGCCAGATGGTCGATAGAGCGTGCCATGGGTGGCCATTGTGTGAGCTCGACTGCAGCTTCGACTGCGACTCCGAGTTGGGGCAACGCCTAAGGCTGGCATTCAAAATTCAATCTGCGATCTCTCTCTCTCTCTCTTGGTCTCAGTCTCAGTTGTGGTCTCGCAATGTCAGTGGCGAGTTCAAGCTGTCGTTGTGGATGTTGATGTTATTGTGGCTGACATGCTGGCTGCAAGTAAAACAGAGTTGAGAGTTGGGTGTTAGATTTAAATCACAACAACAATGGCAATATGACAACTTAATGCGACGACGCCCGCACCTCAGACTCAGACTCAGACTCATTCACCTCGCATACCCAAAATACCAAACAAAATACCTTACTCAAGACCTGAAGCTAAAGCTTCCTCATCATCGCGGCTGCCGTGTCGCTGGCAATTAGCCTCGACTCTTCTTCGTTGTCGTTGTCTTTGTCTTTGCTTTTTTTTTTTGCTGATGAGAAAAGGCAACAACACAAAATTCAAACTGCCCGCTTCATGTTCATTTCCATCTCCATCTGACCCCGAAAGACGCAACAAGCAGCGAGTTCTGCGAGTGAAAGTTCTGCGAGCTGCGCAACAGCAACAACATGAAGCATCAGCATCAGTGTCAGCATCAGCATCAGCATTAGAATACCGAACACGTGCAGTGAATACCCGTACCTATTGCTTTGATTGCTTTGTGCCCGACTCTCGATCCGTAGATGGGCAAGAATGTGGGCCACAACGCAAATTCCCAACTGTGATTATGCAACTGTTCGCATACTCAGCTAATTAGTGCGATAAAATGTCGGGAGTATTACGCTCTTGATGCTCTTCAAGCAACTTAATAGTTTTAAAGTGTTTATAACTAAGAAATATGGTGCTTAAAGCGAATATTTCTGAAATATACCAAATGAATATACTCAACAAATATTAAAGTATGCCCGACTGTATATTTTTGGTATGTACTAGTACAAAATTTATATTTTGTATATTTGTATGCTACTACATTTAAAATATACCAACAAGTAGAAATTCTACCAGTTTATCAACCTAAGCAATTAAGACTTGACAATTAATATACCGAAATGTATATTTTAGTATATCAATGTGCTACCAGTATTTTAAAAGCATTATTAGATTGGCAACCAAAACAATCATTATACCGAAAAATACCGAAATGATATATTTGGTATATTCTTGGGATATTAAATTCAAAATATACCAAAAGGTGCAAAATATAACAGATTGTGAACATAAGAAATTAAGACCCGACAATTAATAAACCGCAAAATATACCAAAATTTATATTTAGTATATTCTTAGAATACTAAATTTAAAATATAGCTAAGGGCAAATATATTTTGTCAGATTGTCAACAAAAGCAATTGAACTCGACAATTAACCAAAACCAAAAATATACCGAAATTTACATTTGGTATATCCAAAATATACGAAACTGTTAACCAAAGCAATTAACCCCCTAACAGCTGCTCAAAATTGTATCGGGTATTTGTTAGTCGATCACTGACAGACAAATCGCATTGCCTCGACTGTTTTAATTTCCTCTACCGGCAGATTCAGATTCAGATTCAGTAAATGGCAAACAGCTTTCGTGCTGCTGCTGCGACTAGAAAACGAAAGACTTAGGCAACAAACTTGGCTCTCACACATTCTAAGCGAGTTCGATATTCGCGTTGAGAGCTGCAAGTTGATCTCATTTCGTTAATAATTTTGAACTAAATGCTAAACAGAAGATTTCATATCGAAGAGCGTGAGCTATTCAAATTGTGGGGGAGTTAAAAGTGAAGAGGGGGAGAGAAGGAGAGAAGGAGAGAAGGAGAGAAAGGTCAGATGGAGTGAGGTAACTTTATGTTTATACTAATTGTTGAATGTCCGTCTGGCAACGGTGCTAATTGCCACAGGCAGTCAAAAAGTAATTAGCATGCCTCGGATTAGGTTCTTTTTGTGGGTTGGACTCTTGCACCTGCAACGAGTCGAGTTGCAAGTCGCCTGCTTTGCATATTAATCGAATATTTGATGCGGCATGACAACAACACGACTCCGACTGTGACTCTGGGATTCAGACTTGGATTCGGATTCGGATTCGGACTCGGATTGGGTTTTGGTTTGGGTTGGGGCAGCGACTGGTCAGGCATTTCAATTGCTGCTGCGGTCAATTGATGGCTGCGACTCTTGCGTGAAATGCAACAATTTGAGGCAATTTCAATTGACGTCGAGCTATCGACATTCATCGTCGCTCGTCGCTCTTCGTCATTCGTTGGTCGTTGTTCGTTGTTCGCCTGTCAATTCGAGTTTGATCTAGCGTTAACTCATGCACGATCATCTACGCACACAGTCACAGCAACAGTCACAGCCACATGTGGCATGCGGCATGTGGCATGCGGCATGAAACTTCATTTCGGCCGGGCTGATTAAAATTCTTCACAAATTACAGCAAAATGCAGACATAAGCATCAAATTTACGCAGTCAAGCTCCGATTGACTCTCTCTCTCTCTCTGTCTCTATCTCTGTCTCTGTCTTTATCTCTCGCTCTTTCTGCTGCTTTCCCCATTGGATGTGGCAGTCTCGCAGTCTCTTCTCAAACATGCAAATGACAACTGGACCCACAGCTTTCTATTCCAAAGATTTTGAGTGTGCAATGCATCCAAAATTGTGATTTATCAATCAAATTGCAGTTCAAACTGTGCGCAGTTAAACCAAAACTGTCAAAACTGTGATTGATCAATCAAGTCGCAGCACAAACTGCAGACAGAGCATCCAAAACATTGATTGAACAATCAAGTCGCAGCTCAAACTGTTCGCAGTGCAGTCAAAACTGTGATTGATCAATCAGCTAGCAGGTCAAACTATGTGGAGTGGACCGAAAGTTGTGATTGATCAATCAAGTCGCAGCTCAAAATATGCTCAGTACAGCCAAAACTGTGATTGATCAATCAAGCCGCAGCACAACCTATCTGCAGAGCAGTAAAAATTGGACAATCAAGTGAAATATCAAACTGTATTCAATGCAGCCAAAACTGTGATTGCTCAATCAAGTCGAATTTCGAACAGTGTTCAAACTCTCCGCAGCGACAGATCTCCTTGAAGATAATCAAGAATATAGTAATCAGCATAGTTTCGAGTACTTTTCATCCGCCCTTCGGCTTCATCGAGGCCACACAGCAATGGAGGCAGACTGATTGCAGACTCGGAATCGGACTGAGATTGTGGTCATCAACTGGACAGAAGTCACGCAACGAATTTGCGACAATTACATAAGCCTAATGAACAAACATTCTGCGACACAAAGCGAGCAAAGTAACTAAACAAAAGCAGAGACTCTGTTAAGGTAAAACGAGCCCTGCGATTGACCAAATTGTTGTTCAGTTATTAAGTTGGTGTTGTTGTTGTTTTTTTTTGTTGTAACATACATATGTTGTTGTTATGATGATGCTGGCGCCAGCATTTCCATTAGCCATTGTCTGCACGTTTGTCTCTATGTGAGTGTGTGAGTGAATATGTGTGTGTGTGTGTGAGTGAGTGTGTGTAAGTTTATTCATATCAGGCAGCAGCTGAACGCGCTGAGAAACGTGACAAACTCAAAACTCGAGTCGAAGTTAAAGTCAAAGTCGCAACGGCAGATAAAATGTGCAGTGAATGCACTCACTGCAGGCACTGAATATACACTCATGAGTGTACTCACATAAGGTGATTGATAGCTTCGATTTCTGTGTGTTGTAATTCTATTCAACTTTTGACTTCTACTTACTTGCTGTCTCTATTTCTCCCTGTCTCTTTACTTGTCTCTCTCACTCTCTCTATCTCTATCTCTTTATGTTTTCTGTCGTTCCCTTTTCTTTCTCTCTTTCTCAATCTCGCTGTCTCACACTCTCACTCCCTCACAATATTTTCCTGGCATTTTGTATTACAATTTGATTTTTGTGTTTTCCAGCTTTCGACTTCCACTTATCTCACTTGCTGTCTCTCTTTCCCTCTCTCCATATCACTCTCCGTCTCTGTCTCTGTCTCTCCCTCCCCCTCTCTCTCTCTCTCTCTCTCTCTCTCTCTCTCTCTCTCTCTCTCTCTCTCTCTCTCTCTCCATCTCTCTTTCTACTGATTTTTCTCACTCCCTTATAATCTTGCATTTTTATTACAATTTGATTTCTGTGTGTTCCAACTTTTTACTTATACTTTTTACTTGCTGCCTCTCTTTCCCATCCGCTCAGTGTCTCTCCGACTCTCCCTTTCTCCCACTCTTTGCTCTCACTCCCTCATAATCTTTCTCTGCCATTGTTTATTACAAGAGCGATCGATAACTGTTGATGCTTTGGCTAATTTAATTCCAGCTATTGCTTTTGTCCATTTTATATATCAAAAACTGTGATTGATCAACCAAGTCACAGCTCAAACTGTACACAGTGCTGCCAAAACTGTGCTTGATCAATCAAGTCGAATTTCACACTGTGTTGGCTATGCGAATCTCTCTCTCCCTTTCTCTTGGTATTTCTCCCTCCTCACATACCTTCGGCATTCATATGCATTGCGGTCTCTGCCCTTCCCCTCGTCTTCCTCCCCATTTGGCGCCCTCATACCTCATTCATTCATTCATTCCTCGCACTCATGCCTAACAATTACAATAGCTCAATCGGCTGCAGCCTCAATCTTGCCTCTGCCTCCCCCTTCCTCCCCACACTCAGCGAATTGCTCTCGAAACTATGCCAAGAATGTTGAGCACCTGTTGGCATCATTTCAGCCAATTGTTGCTGCTGTTGCATTGGCAAACAAGTTGCCAGCAGCAAACAACGTTGTTGTTGTCGACCCTGAAATCAATGCGCACTTTTTGCAAAGTTCTCCGTGCTCTCAGCTCAGCTAGCTCTCAATTCTCCATGCATAATTCTCAACTCTCTCGGTTGTCAGTTGAGTTAAAGTTCTCAGGTTGTCGTGTGCTTTGCTTTTGTTTTGTTTATCAACTCGAAACGTTTGAACGTGTGCTCCAATTGCAGCGGAACTATAAGATATTGGCGAAGACAAGACAAGGGAAAAGAAGAGAAGAGACAAGAGAAGAGAAGACCAGCTGTTCGTTTTGGGTCTTGCGTCTTTCTTCGCTCATCCAATTTGCTGCCCACGTGCTGCATCTGAGTTAAACTCCGCAAGTAATTTGACAGTTTAGCGTTTGAAATTGAAATTGTGCTGGGGCGGATGATTTTGTCGGCGCTGCCCACACGAACAACTTACAACTGGGCTGCTCTTCTTCGTCTTCTTCTTTTGGAGCCCCCACGCGATGGTCAGAGTTGAGCCCAAGTCTCGACCTCAGTCGCAGTCGCAGTCGCCGCCTCGTGCCCAACTAATTGGCTCGACAAGTCGTGAAGTCATCCAAGTGATGCAAGTCGCATTCCTCAAGGTGCACAAATCAATTTGGCACTCAAGATTGAGAGAGAGAAACAGAGAAGACTCCTTGGTTGGCCGATTGATTAGCTACACAAGAATGATGCTGACAGCAGCTGTGCAGCATTTAATTGCATAGAGAGGCGTCTTTGTTCGAAACTTGAAAGGGAAAGAAAAGCAACCGCGAAATCGAGAAGTTGCAGAGACAAAGACAAAGGCTTATTGTGACTGACAGACAGCATAATTTCTAGTCGAAGCTCCTTTGAGAGCAAAAACGTCGCAGCGCCAATCAAATGGAAAACTTCGTGTGCGGCTCAACCGCAGCTGTCATAACGGGCAATCGCAATCGCAATCGCTAGAAAATTGGCCAGCGAAGCGAGCGAGCGAGCGATGGAGATGGACAAAAGTGGACTTCATTAGACAAGCTTCAACTCGATGGAGACCATTAGCAACACCTTTAGAGCCAGGCTATAAATCAGTCGCAGCCTAACAAGATGCCCAAATAGCGCACTAAAGATACGCAGATACATTTACAGATACAGATACAACTAGAGATAGAGATAGAGATTCGTTGTAGGCGTTTCATGACAATAACTTTGATTCTTGTTTTGGCAGCAAATCAAAAGCCAAACAACTCGCAACTGAGTCGAGATACATTCCGCGCATAAATAAAGCTTCAACACACACACACACAAACACACACACATACAGAAACTAAATGTAGAAATTCTGGCTTTTGTCTGTTGGCCCCTTTGCGGCTTTTAGCCACGTGCTGTCGGCGTTGTTGTTGTGGCTTTTTTTCGAGACTTTTTTCTTTATGGAAATTAACATTTTTTAATGGGTTTCTTTGCTGCTTATTTATTTTGGTTTCCCCACCGTGGAATACCCTTTCTCAGGGTATGCCTAACAATATATTTTGAATTGTTGTACTTTATCCATATACCAAATATAACTTTTGGAATATTTTTAGTACTTTTCGGTATATTAATTTGAAATATTTTGGACTGCTTTGGCTGACAATCTGATGTATTTAGAATGTAGCACCATATCAATATACCAAAAATAGTCGTTTGGCATATTTGTAATATTTTTGTGGTATATTAATTTGGTATATTTTAAGGTTGCTTCGGCTAACAATCTGGTAGATTTTTTACTCTACGATATATTTGAAATCTATAAACCGAAAACAGGCGTTGATATATATTTAGTATTTTTTCGGTATATTCATTTGGTATTTTTTAAAATTAGTACCACACTATCTTGCTTTATTTCTTTCTTCTTACTTGGAAAGTGTTTTAAACTCTTCACTAGATTGAAAGGGCATTTGAGCTTCGATGCTTCGAATTCGACTTTCCACACATTAATTGCTCTCGGAATGCCAGCGGACTGCATATCAAAGTCTTTACAGATTGCTACTATATAGTAATATATAACGGAGGTAAGAGGAGAGATAGAGAGGGAGCAGGGGGGGAAGGTGTAACGAACTATTTTCCAGTCTAAAATTCGTTAATCATCAACGTAATTTGGTGGCATGAGTCGGCTGAGTTTAGCTGCGTTGGCTGAGTCGGCATATCGAAAATGCAAAGAAAATCGAGTTTCGGTCTCGGAGTGTTGCGTGCAGCATCGTGGCAAATGAACGTGCAACCTGAACGAACGAAACAATGCAGCAGCAGCAGCAGCATCGAGTGATCTCAAGAGAGGCATTTAACGGATATTATACAAGCAACAGGTGGATGTCGAGCTATTGGGGGCAATAGAAGCAGAGACAGATGAAGCAGCAGCAGCAGCAGCGAGGAAATTAAGCAAATAGCCAATGGCAACGGAAACAAGCAAAGGAATGAGGCGCCATCTAGTGGCACAACTGAGAACTTTTCCCTGCATCGAGTGAATATATTTCTCCTTGGCATCGCTTCATTTCAATTGAGACTTTTTGATTTGTGTGAAATTTAACGCTCAAGAGGGAAGTGAACAGAAGAACATCCCCTCTCTGAGGAGTGGGAGGGGTGGGGAGGAGAGGAAGTGTGTGGGAGGGAAGAAGCGATTGCTCGTATCTCAATCAATCAATCTTCAATTTAAAATCGATTAACAGGCACAAAAACGAAACAAGAATCCGCAATGAAGAATCGCTTTGTCTGCTCCTGCGACCACAAGAAGAGAGTAAGAGGGAAGGGGAAGGGAAGCCCATTTGGGTGTCTTAGTTGAGATGTTGTTGAAATTTGAACGCCCCAAGTGCTGACCGAGCACAAAAATACAAAACACGCAATGCCGCAGATCGTCATCATCATCAACGAACAACATATAATTAGATGAAGGCGCAAAGAGAGATGCCGATGATCAAGTTGTTGCTCCTGCTTTGTTGTTCTGTTCTGTTCTTTTCTTTTGTACCGTGGGCAGCCAAACGCCCACCGCACAGTGTGGCAAGATGACAAATGGTGTTCCATCGATAGACGATAGCAATCTCGACTATAATTATAGAAAACAAAATAGCGAAAAAGTAAAAAATTTGAACTCGGGCTCGTCCGGGAGTTGAACCCGGGACCTCTCGCACCCGAAGCGAGAATCATACCCCTAGACCAACGAGCCTTGCTGATTAAGCCTGGCCAACAGAGAAACAAAAGCCGCCGCTCGGATCCCGAATCTATTTATAGCTCACATTAAAGTCCGGGTATTTACAGCGGGTGATCAAAACTTGCAGAAAACATTGATCGAGTTCTAAAGTTGCATAAATGTATATACATACATTCCCCTCTCTTTCACTCTCTCTCTCTCTCTCTCTCCCTCTTCGTTTTTATGTTCTTAGCCAGAAGCCAGCCACTGACCTGAACAGCCACATAATGCGTCTGCTGCTGCAGCATGTTGCATGCAGCATAGACTAAAGATCTGTTTATTGTTTACACTGGCAACTTTTCGCCCAATTTCTCCGCTTCCTTTTCTTTTTTTAAATGTGTGTGCAACATAAAAACTAAGTTTGCTGCACCACAACGAAGCACAAATGCTCTAAGAAACTGAAATCGAATAGAAATGATGAACAGAGAGAAAAAAATCGAAATTAAAACAAATCTTGATTAAAGATTTTTACGATCTTAAAAAGAAAAATCGTGAAATAAGAATTTTAAGTTCAAACATGGAATAAAATACAAAAAAAGTAATAATTAGAACGAAAAAAGAACTGCAAAAGACAATTCAACTTTCAGAAAGAAAGCTTATATATATTATATTTATTTACTTTGAATCTTCAAGACTTCTTATAGAAACTTCATATGAATCGAATGATTTTTAGGAATACAACTTAATATATATTCGTTTACTTTTATATCTGTTAATTTATATATTTCTTATCTATTTAGAAATAACTAAAATATTAAAAATTCATTGACTACTAAAGATAATTCAAATATGAGAAATAACTAAAATATTGAAAATTCATTGATCGAAGAAATAACTACTAACGATAATTTAAAAAGAAGGAATACAAAATAAAGCTGAAATAAGTAATTTAAGTTAATTCAAGTACCAGAGAGAAAGAAAAAACAATAATCAGATATAATTGCGCACATAAAATAACTATAATATTGATTGCACTTCCAATAATTGAAATATGCGATGCAAGATGAAATTGTTTAGTCGAGGAGCACGCGTTGCATTCCAATCAGATTTTTCGATGCTATAATGGCAACAACAACAACAACTGCAACAAGATGAACTAAATTCTGTTACAATATTATTTGAAATTTCATTTGAAACACAAAGCGCAGAGCGCAGAGCGAAGCAAAAGGGGGGCAAAGGGCATTGTTATTGTTATTGCTGTGGCAGATGCAATTGTTGTTGCGAGTTGTTGTTGCTGGTGCTATTTATGCACTTGATAGACCGCCTTCTGCGCCACCTCCACCTCCACACCTCCTTCTCCCTACCCTCTGCTGCCCTTTGCCTGCAGTGCTCTTGGCTGTTTATCGTGATTTACAGTCCATTTGTGGAGCAGTTTACTTCTTCTGAAATGCACTGCACAGCATTCGCCTCTTGAATCTGATTCCCATTCTTCGACTGCTTCAGAGAGAGAGAGATAGAGAGAAGGAGGGAGAGAGAGGGAGATAGAGAGAAAACTGTTTCAATTGCGGAAAATAGTCGAGTTACGTTCAGAATACTCCCTTCGATTCTCAACGATCAAGAATGGAAATAATTCAACACAAATATAATCGAAACCTGAGTGCATTCAATGCAGCATCGAATTCTGAAAGTGTTTATCCTCTATAAAACTTTAAATGGATAATTTTTTGGAAAAATTATTTGCAGTGGACAAAATAACATAAGCTAAAGCAATTTTCAGAGTAAGCAAAGGCTATTCTTATAGCATTATATGTTATGATATGTAGAGCTAAGTGAATTGAAACAACACAAAACAAGTAAGAAAGTTACAGTCGAGTGTGCTCGACTGTAAGATACCCGCTACCCATTTTTAATAAAGGCAAAATATTGCGGTGTCATTTTCAAAATATACCGAAAATACTAAAAATATACCAAATGGTATGTTTGGTTTATCGATATAGTACACTATTTAAAATATACCATAATCGGCACAGTGTGCCAGATTATCGGCCAAAGCAACTCAGACCCCTAGTAAGTAGGCGTTTTTGCCCATACAAAAGTATTTCTTTAATAACTTCGACAATTTTTATCTAATCGCAACCAATTTTCAGGAATCATAACAACTGCAGTAGTTATTGTATATACCAACATTCGTAGCTCTAGCTTTAAAATTACACTTGTTATTCGATTTTTTTGATTTTCGGGGGCAGAAGTGGGCGTGCCAAAAATTTGAAACAAACTTGATCTGCGTGCAAACATAACAAATGCTGATACCTCTATCTCTTATAGTCTCTGAGATCTAGGTGTTCATACGGACGGACGGACAGACGGACATGGCTATATCGTCTCGGCTGTTGACGCTGATCAAGAATATATATACTTTATAAGGTCGAAGATGCCACCTTCTACCTGTTATATACATTTCCTGCCGGCACAAAGTTATAATACCCTTCTACCCTATGGGTAGCGGGTATAAAAAGAAAAATGATGATAAAATCTAGAATAAAATCTGGCATCAAAATTGTCAAAATTTAACGAAGAAGTTTTATTCTTAAATCAAGATCGAAATTCTGCGAAAATTCTGGATTTCCCAAACTTGAAATTCAAGATTATAATATTATAATAAAAAATTAAAAAAACTTGAACTAAGATGACAAAATCTTAAATCAAGATTTTAATCTTTACGATTTTTTCAACCCAAGAATCATATTTCAAGATTTTTTTAAAGACGAAAAAATATAAAAGTCAAGATTTGCAATCAACTTTTCAATTTAGATTTTTTCTCTCAGTGTAATTGTTGTTTTATAACTCTTTTTCTAGCTATGCACTGGCTGTCTAGTTTTCAACCGTTTTTTATTGTGAATCTTCAAGCTTGTTCTAATAGGAACTTTATATGAATCGCTTGATTTTTTTAAGAAATACAACTAAATATGTATTCCTTTACTTTTAAATCTGATCATTACATTAATAATTCATTACTTTTATTAATCTTTTACTTTTAAATCTTTTCATTACTTTTATAATTCATTACTTTTAAATCTGTTTATTACTTTTATAATTCATTACTTTTAAATCTATTCATTACGTTTATTATTCATTACTTTTAAGACTATTCATTACTTTTAATAATCTTTTACTTAAAAATCTATTCATTTATCTATTTCATTACTACTTTCTAGGCTGCATCTGCTTTTAGCTATTCATTTTGTCTGTGTTCTTTGCTCCAATCTGAGCACATATCCGATCCGTTCATATTTCTAAAGTGTTTCCCATTAGCTACTCCCCCGCCACAACTTTTGTGTTATTCTTTTCCCTCCCTCGCTCCCGTCGCTGTTGTTGTTGCTGCTGCAGCTTGAGGTCAACGTCTCTCGTTGAGCGAAGCGAGTCTCACGCAATTTGCGCTGAACAATTGCTGAATTAGCATACGCTTCACTCCCCTCTCTCTGGTCCCCTTTGAGCAATCAGAGCTTGCACGCACTTGAAGATTGCTGGAGAAGAGCAATAACAACAACAACAATGAGAACACTTAAATACGCACAGTAGTTAGTTAATAGAGCCAATAATAATTACAACATCAACAACATCAGATCAGAGCATTATCTTCCCCCCCACCCCCAAATTATCCCTCGATCGCAGACGCAAAACTGAGATCCTCGCGTCAATTGAACTCGATTCAATGCGTATGTGAAAGTTGATGTCGACCAACTTCCACTCTTTCATCTTCTTCTTCTTCTCTACACGGAAGGAAAAAACGTGCTTAGTCTTGAATGAAAATTGTTTGTATGTCAAAATTTAACATAAAAGGTTTAATCTCAAATCAAGATCGAAAATCTACCAAAATTCTTGATTGCCCAATCTTGAAATTTAATATTACAATTTTGTTTCAAGAATGGAAAATCGTAAATCAAGATCAAGCGATCTAGATTAATTCTAGATTGAATGTGATTGATATAAGATTGATAGTGACTCAAATAGGAAGATGTAACAATCTTAATTAAAAATTAAATTAATTAAATTAATTGAGTTATAATTTTAAAGGAAGGGAATTCCAACGAAATTCTTTTTTTTTCAGATCGAATAGTTTTTTACTCAAGATTTGCAAACTCCTTTTAAATATAGATTAAAACCTTCTTGAATCAAGCTTTAATCGTGAAATAAAATGCTTATCATCTTAAATTGAAAATTTAGCATAAAAATCTTGATTTAAGATTCGTCTCAACCAAAAAATCTTATTTCAAGATTGTTGTTTTTAAGATCGAAAAAATCTTGAATTAAGATTTTTTTCAATCCCGACTTTTTTTCTCTCTGTGTAACAATTTCGGCCAGTTCCACAAACCAGAGACTGGGGCAGAGGCAGAGACAGAGTTGCAGAGTTGCCGCAAGAGAGTAATTAACAATCTTTGGCGCGGCAGCATTTAACGGCAGTTTCACACTCGTCGAGCTCATCGATTACCCAAGAGAAGCAGACAACCAAGAAGGAGAAGGAGGGAGATGGAGGAGGAGGAGGAGGAGGAGGAACAGGCTGCCCACAGTTTTCGTGGCAGGTGAAAATCGATGCTGCGTGCATTTTACGCAATTGGGGACAACAAATTACACGCACCGCAATTTGCGGCAGCGCCAGGCGAGACGCAGATGGGGCAGGGCCACAGCAGCAAGTGGACAGCGCCGCCAAATTGAGGTTATGAGACACTGTCCGTCCTCGCCAGTCGACAGTCGACAGTCCTCAGTCTCGATCGATGGATCGCATTGCTAAGCAGAGCAGATATTTACCCCAAAACGAGTCCAGCTCGATTATACAAATGCAATTCACAATCGAGCAACGCATCTAATCGAACAGAGAGAAGCCATATCAAAACGCAGTTCGTCATCAAATGAGAAGTTGCATTGCTGACACGCTTAATGAGATACCCTGCAGTCAGTATATTAATCAAGAAATACTTGTAAACTAAGAACTTGGCTTTATATTTCACATTTCTAAATCCCTTTTTATCTGAGGTCAAGAAAATCATTTATTTGCATTTGCATTTCCAAATTATTGTAAACGAAAATATGAAAATTTTATTAAAACATTTTAAAAATGCTTTATAAATCATAATTCTAAATTACTGTAATCTGAAGTCAAGAAAAACAATGTTTTTTTTGCATTCATTTGAGAATAATATTAACTTATTATTTATACGCATTTTTGTGATGGTCTTAGAAAAATTTAGTTTGAAGTTATTTTCATATTTTCAAATTCTTGTAAGTTAAAAATTAATTATTTACATTAACGAAAAGGTGAAATTTTATTCTGATAATATAAATTTTTTTTAAGATTAAAATTTTATTTATATTAACAAAGAAGTGAAATTTGTATTTATTTTACATAAAAGTATCTATTTTAGAATACATTAATATGCTTAAGTATACATTTATTTATTTACATGTTAATTATTATACAAAATAATATAATAACTAAAAGAAGGGAGTACTAGCAACTAAGGCCATCGACTCGTATTCAATTTAGTTATTTATATTGATATCAATTAACAACTTTAGTTTTGTTTTGATCTTAGATAAAAAAGAATTTAGAAATATGATTTATAGGGCCAAGTAATTGCATAAAGATTGAAGACCTAACTTCATATTAGAAAAAAACATCCTCAAATTGCATAGATATCATATTTAAGGTTCTAGTCCATCATAACCAAAACTGCTCTAGATTTGGGACACAGGGTATTTGTCAGCAGCTACTCGAACATGAGAAGTGATCATGAAAATGTTTGACTATGCTACCAACTGACACAAGACGCTTCGTTGCACGTACAAATGTATCAACAGAAGATGTCAATCTTTTTTATGTTGTTGTTTTTTTTTTTTAATGTTCGGATTGTATATCATACAAGGCACTACAACAACAACAACAAGAACAACAACATGAGAAACATTGGCACGCAAGTTTGTTGCTGCTGTTTTTGTGCTTTTTGGATTTTTGGCAACAATTGCGATTGCTGTTGCTGTTGCTGTTGCTGTTGTCAAGAGTTGATGACCCCGAAACCCCAAAGAAGACGTCGAAGAAGCCACAGCAGCAGCAGCAGCAGCAACAACAACAACAACATGCCAAACATCATTACAACAGTTTTGGCAAAACACAAACTCAAAATGGCCGCAAAATATCATTACGAAAACGAAACGAAACGAAACGGGTACAAAAGACCATGAACGAGTTGAGCGTAGAACGAACTTGTCCAAAAACAGCAACAAGAGATCAATTGGCCGATCAATAACCATAATTAAGTAATGTAGCACAGCATACAGGTATTTATCATATATGTTATGTATGTATGTTATGTGCTGCACTTTCCCAACACTCCCAATTGGGTAATTATCAATCTGATTGCGATATGCAATATTTATTCCCTTTTACGCATATTCCCATTGCCATTTCCCATCCTTATTAAATTTCCCTTTCAGTGTTTTCAGCATTATCCCATGTAACTCACCTTACTGCAATAAGCTTGTTGTTGCTGCTCCAATGCTGTTGTTGTTGTTGTAGTTGTTGCTGTTGTTGGGCAGACGCAACAGTTGCGGTTGCATGTCGTTAGTTGGCCGGAAGCTTTGGCTTTGATTGGCCACAGGATATCTTATTATGTTGTGTGGCAGGGGGTTAAAAGTTAAAATGTTCCTCCCCCCTTGCAAATACTGCGCTGATGCTTCTTCTTTCTTACGCAGTTTCACAAACAAACACTTACACACACACACACACAAGCGCGAGCGAGCGCGAACACTGAGAGAGCGCAGCCAAAGAGCGCGTAAGAGAGAGGCTCAATTTGAATATCGAAGAAGAAATTTGAAGCAAGACTTGAGCTTGGCTTTGCAATGTTAAGGTGACTCTATTTTTCACACGCTTTCACTTGAACATGAAAAAACATAAACAAACTTTACAATTTCGTTACATTCGCTTATTGTTGTCGTAATGTGGCGCAATAGCCCTTGCAGCTTTAACGGTTCATCAACTGTTATAGCAACGTCGCGTCGTTTTAAATTCCAAATGGCGGTTGCTGCTGCTGCTGCTGTTATTGTTGTTGTCGTTGTAACGGCGCAACGTGCAAAAGTTTGCAAACTCAAACAAAAAAGAAACAAACAAGAACAAACCGATTGAGGGCCACAAATAATAAACGCACAACGTATAAAAACAATGTCAAATTCGCGCCGGCCGCCAAAATGCAAAAGCAAACGCAAACGCAAAAAAAAATAACAAACGAAGAAAACACGCACTCACGACACCACTCGATCCGCTCGACACAAGTGCGATAAAACAACTGTCTCTCGTGCTGTGGAACAAGTGGAAAGCGCAAGCTGTTTGCGAGAGTGAGAAAGCGCGAGAGAGCCACAAGTTGCGCTCACCGATAAATAAAAGTGTGGAGCACTAAATACAACACTACTTATCGATAAGTTAAGCGGCAACTCGAGCGCAAGTTCTGTCGTTCGACTCAGCCCAAGTGTTGAATTGATATTGGTGTGCAATTATTAATAAAATATATACAAATTAAACTTGAACTTTTAACAGCAAAATATAACAAAATAAATGCAAGTACAGCACAATGCTATCGATTGGTTGTGACGTGATTCGGAGTTGCTTTGCAACACAATACAATTTGCAGCCGATAGAGCGCGCCACCAACAGTCCATAGAGAGCGCTGCTTGTGCCAAATGGCGCCAGTTGCTGCGATGAAGCGCGTAACTACAACATGAGCGATCGTAAGTGAAACCACGTAAGGCATGACGTAACGAATTGCATGGCGCTTTATTCAAACTTAGGGACGGGGCAACCAATGCGGCCACTCCTGTATCTCGTTGTAGAGCGTCAGACCCGGACTCTGTGTGCTAATCACCTGCGAGGCTCCAATCAGACCATAATCCTCCGACAATTCGCCCTCGGTGACGCCGCAAGCCAAAAGCTTTTTGCATGCAGTCAACGCTGCTTCCGTGGGCAATTTATCCACAAAGTTGCCAATGAACGCGATGCCAGTGCCATTCGTATTATAGCCATAAGTGTGGGCGCCCCGCACTCCCCAGCCGGTGCCCTCATAGACGACGCCATCGTTGCCAATGAGGAAACTACTCAGGATGGAGAAAGTAGTAAGCAAGTGGATTAAGGAGCAGGCAAAACTCACTTGTAGGCCACATCATAGTAGTCGAGCTGCGTCTGGTGATAGTGCTGCATGTTCTGCAGGATCTCAGCGCACTGCGGGAACGTCGAGCACTCGCTGGTCACCGTATGATGGATGATCACATTCCGAATGGGACGCACCTGATAGTTCAGTCCCAAGGCCAACTTTCCGCCCCATTGACGCTTCAGCTTGATCTCTGGGCACTCGGGTTTCGTCGCTTTCTTGCGGCCACGCGCCGAAACGCCGGACAGCGAGACGATGGCGACGATGGCGAGGAGAAGGAGCAACGTGGATAAGCGCAGCATTCTCGCGGGGATTGCTCGTTGATCTTCGATCTCTATACGTTGTGCTCCGGGTGAGAACTGGCTGTGAATTAATCGCAGATGCTTTGTTTCGCTTCGTTCTGTTCTGCTCTGTTCTGTTCTTATCGCATCGCTGCCAATTTATACTTCGCTGTCGTCGCAAGTGACGCAATTGTTACCAAAGAGCCGAGCAGCGATAGGAAGAGGGTGTGGCCGAGGGAGAGGAAGTGAGGGAACTGCGGTGTCAAACAAGTTCCAATCTCGTCTGCTCTGTTCTGTTTCTGGGTATCGTGATTGCGTCGATCAATCTGCAGCATACAAAGCACAAAAGTAAAGAATTCAAATTTCAATCAACCTTCACGATTTATGAAATACAATTTTAACAATAACAAGAAAGAAAGCTACACATTGTAATTAAAAGCTACAAAGTGCGGTATTCATATAAAAATATATCAAATGAATATCCCTCAAATAATACTAAAATATACCAAAAGCTTTATTTGGTATATGGACATAGTACTACATTTAAACTATACCATAAGGTAAAAATTCTAGATTATCTAACAAATCAGTCAGAAATAATACCAAATTAATATTCCGCAAAAGTACTAAAAATATACCACATGGTATATTTCGTATATTGATATAGTACTACATTCAAAATACACCATAGAGAACAAAACATACCAGATTGTCAACTAAATAGTCTAAAATATATAAAAATATATGATATATACTGCAAAAATACTAAAACATATCATAGACTGTATTTGGTGCTTTGATATAGTAATACATTCAAAATATACTATAGAATGCAAAATATACTGATTTTCTGACAAAACCGTCTAAAAATATATCAAATTAGTGTTATATTAATTATTTATATTAAAATATACCAAAGGCCCTAATTGGTATATTAATATAGTACTAAATACATACTAAAGTACATTTAAAATAAATTCTACAATTATAAATATATAATAGTAAAATAACATTTCATTTATTTTAGTATAATTGTATGAATAGAAAATAAAAATTTAAATATATAGTATATAATATATACTATATATTATATAATATATAGTATTTTTTGTATATATAGTATTTTTTTCAGTGCAGTTTTAATTGGCTACTCATTCAACCAACATTTAATCAATTCAAGAATATTCACCAAGCTGAGCAGAGATTAGATTGCCATTAGACCCGCGATTGCAGGGTATTCAGTTGTCGGTGCTGCTCACTGTTGATATATTTATTTGTTCCATAATTATTTTCGCCGCTTTGTTTGCATTATTTGCATTTGCCGGGAGTCCCAATCCAACGCGGAGCGATAGCTCATCCGATTCGGATTCTTCTCACCTCTCGACAATCAAATCTCGACTTGAATCATCACTTTGAATCACACTAAAGTCTTCAATCGTATTAACTGGTTATCTGATTAACGTCGATTTTCGCTAGTAGAAGTCTCATTAGTATTTCCGATCGTTAAAATCTAGAATGTAAAATCCATTCCGGATTATTACTGAAACTACGTTTCTCTATAATCAATTCTTTAGTCTATATTAAATTTCACAGACTAATTTGATTAATTAACAGAGCCTTTCAAAAGTCGATGTTGCTTTCTTTTCATAAATCAAGAAATCCGAATCTCACGAGTGTAAAACAATTCATTGAGGAAGCAGTTGATTGACAACCAATTAAGCACTCGTAACCGAAAAACACGTTGTTATTCCATTGTATATTAAAAATATATGTAAAATTAAACCTCAATAAATTTATTTTTAAATTGTGTTTTAATAATGCTCAAGCAACATTTACAGACAAAGTTTCATTGAATATTTTGAATATTGAATGAATATAAATTGCAATAATTTTTATTTAATTTCAAGATTAATCTTCTTTAATTAAAATCAATCAAAATATATAGACTTAATATACCGCAAAAATACTCTACTACATTTGGCATATTGTCTTAGTACTACATTTAAAATATATCATGGAGTGCAAAATATACTAAATTAATATACCACAAAAAACTAAAACTATACCAAACACTATAATTGGTATTGACTTAGAACTGCATTCAAAATATACCCTGAGGTTCCAAATATACCAGATTGTCAGCTAAATCAATCTAAAAATATACTGAGATAATATACAAAAATATGTTATATTCGGTATATTTATTTACTACTTTAAAAACTTATGGTAAGTTTTTAAAGTAGTAAAATTATAAAATATACTAGTTTTAGAAACGAATACGTTTGAAATATACCTCAAAAATGCCAAAAGTATATCAAAGGCTATAATTAGTTTATTGATGTAATACTACATTCAAAATATACTATAGAGTGCAAAGCAAGTGCAAGCAGCCAAAACAACTAAATATTTCTTAAATAACTTATACAAATATAAATTCAATTATTCATAATACTAATCCTAATAAGTTAAATGAAATGTTAAGTATTTTGATAATAATAATCGTCAAATATGATTTGAAATAGTAAACGTAATAATATATATGTATGTAAGACAAATTATGTTAAATTCTAATAAAGTCGTTTATAAGTTTCGAATTAACAAAATTTGCATATCAATATCTGTTTCATAATCACAATAAAAATTAATTTTATTTCATATGTAATAAATTAACAATCAATTTGTGTGTAATAACTTCAGCTTTATACTTGCGCTTATTTTAATAATAGAATTTAAGTAAAAGCTTCAATTAACATATAACAGACAAATTTTAAAAATAATTCTAAGCTATAATTATAAAAAAAAATATATATTGTAAATAAAGAAATAGTTCCACAAATAGAAATAAGTAAAGAAACAATTGAAATAATAATTTAACTCTTAAATAATTTAAGAGTTAAATTATTATTTCATAAGCTCATAAGCTTAAAAATGTTTCTAATAATAACTTAGCGATTAATCGTTTAAATCAAATGCCAGGAAAGAGAAATTTATGTACATAAGAACTTTCATATTTTATTTTCTGCTCCACTGTTGGACACTCTAATTGTCCGCCATTGCAAGAAGATCTCTCAGAGCGAGAGAGAGTGAGAGAGAGAAAGGGGGGAGATATCTCCAAATTGAGTGCGACCTCCAATGGGGTCTCTCCGTAGTCCTAGGCAACCATGCGTGCTCACTGCTCGCTGAGAGAATCGAATCCTGCGCAACACCTGTGCAAGAGACAGACAGACCTCTTTGAGAGAGAGAGAGAAACAGATAGAGTGGATATATAGTATAGTACTCGATTTAAGTCATACAGGGTGCTTGGGTGTTCGATTAGACGCTTCAATGGCGTTCGCTTCGTTGACAACTCGACAAATTGGCAATGGACTAAAACGCCAGCAGACACCAGGCTCTGGGCAGGTGGCCAAGAGATAGAGAAAGAGAGAGAGAGAGACGTATAGAAGAGAGTATAGTAGTATAGAGTAAGAGAAGGAGAACAGGAGAGAAGGGCACATGTTCGATTATGGACAAAATGCGACCGAGCAGAACCAGAGAGAACCGCTAGCTGAAGCTAATAAGCAGGTTGGAGAGGAGTCTGCTCGACTTGAAGATACTTACACATAAAATGGAAATGCGCAGTAGTTAAGTGTGACCAAAGAAAACAATAAATGAGTCTCAATATTATCGAATTAAAAGTTAACAAGTCGTAAGACTACTGCAGAGCCTGCTCGACTTACAAATAATTGCTTGCTACTGCCAAGTGTGACCAGAGCGAGCAATAAATGATTTTATAAGTATTTTCTATAATATTATATTTTAAATTAACAAGTTATAAGGTCACAAGAGCGTAAAGATATTCACAAATTAAATGGAAATGCGCAGTAGTTAAGTGTGACCAAAGAAAACTATAAATGCTTCTCAATATTACCGAATTCAAAGTTAACAAGTCTACTCGACTTGCAAATAATCGTTTAACATTCAGTGTGACCAGAGTGACCTGCACTATATATTTAAAATTAACAAGAAAGTTTCCTCGACTTGGAGTTACTCGCTCGACATTTTCGTAAACACAGTTAAGTGTGACCAGCGCAACTGCACCTTTTAAGGACTATCTTTGCATATAGGTAATATTGTCGTTATTTTCCTCGATATCGCATTACTTTTTCTTTTGTGCTTCTATCTTGTTTTTTTCAGTTCAGTCATCAGCTTTTTTGTCTGCATTTGAGCATTAACAAAGTGTCGTATAGTATTAATATTCAAATTATTCTCATTTTATAATCTCAAAATAAAGTTAACGCTATTTAATTCAGATGTCAAAGGGTTAATAGAATACTATCGTTAATTTCATTTGTGATACATTCAGCTTGCGATTAAATTTTAAAGGATTTACTTGACCTAAGAATTTCTCTCTCTGAAATTAGTTCTCTTTCTAAGAATTTACGAAGAATGAATCTTAAACATGCCCTAGAAAATACTGCCTTCAAATTTAGTAACTCTTACCTTTCTTTTTAGGGATTTACGAAGGTTAAAGAGAAAAGATTGAGTTGAGAAATGCTGTATCCAAATTTGGTAATTCTAGCTTTCTTGGTTTGTAAGATCGAGAGACTCAAGCAGATGGATAGACAGACAGACGGATAGTAACTTATCATACCCTATAACACTAGAAGTACCGGAGTAGAAGAAGTGTAGAGCAGAGAAGTATTACGGGTGAAGTTAAAAGGTCGCTCCTTGGCAGCTTCGATGTCGAAGAGGAAAAAGGGGCAGAGGGCAGAGAGGTCATCGATAGTTGTGCTTGACTGAATGCGCAAGGGTAATGAGAGAGAGAAAGAAATAGAGAGGGAGAGAGAGAGAGAGAGGACCACTCAGCTATGAGCCTATGAGCAACGACGTCGACTGCGACGCTGGCAGAGCGACAGCAAAGGAAAAAGTTTGGACTTCAGGTTCGGTCGCATTCCGCGGCCAAACGCAGCGCGAGACGGAATCCAACGCGGACTCAACACTTGACTCGACTCGACTCGATACGCCTCGACCTCGTTTTCGTCCTCGACTTCGACTTCGTCTTCGTCCTGTGAGTCGTCCTCGTGCTTGCGTGCTTCCTTTTTTTTGTTTGTTCTGTGTGCGCGACTCTCACACGTGTGTGTGAGAAAAGTCGGTGAAAAAACTGCGTGGAAATCAATCAGACAAAATGATTGTCAATCTGGCGGTGAATGGCGCCAGCAACAGTGCCCACGTCCATGCCCAAGCCTCACACTCCCATTCCCACTCTCACTCGCATCCTCAAGCACATCCTCATGCTCATCCGCATCCACATTCGCATTCGCAACCGCAACAAGACAACGACTTCAACTTTCTGAAGCGCAAATACGATACGCAACTTGAACCACAGCAGCAGCAGCAACAGACGATGGCTTTGGGTCACGATTATGATCAGTTGAGTGCGAATCCCTGGAAGAAGCGTCACCTCGACTACGAGAACTCCGCCGGGGACATGTGCTTCCAGCTCCAGCTGCAGGACACCAACAACAGCAACAGCAACAACAATAACAATAACAACAATAGTTCCAGCTCAGCAGTTGCCTCAGTCAGCGTCGCCTCAGCGGCCTTCATCAACGATCTGTTCGCCTACGACAGCAGTCTCCTCGTCCCCGGCGCCGTCTCCTACTGCACTCCGCCCTCAGGTGCTCCCCTCGAGGCTGAAGCCGATGCCGGCGGCTGGCAGACGGGAGAGCTGCTTGAGCTCGATCATCGCTACAATTCGGGACTGCAAACGGAAATCTCTCAGCTGAATGCAACGCTTCCGCCTCCTCCGCCGCCGCCTCCGCCTTCAGCCCCAGCTTCGGCTGCGACGCCACCGTCAAGCGGAGTTCAGGAGCAGAGCTTCCTGGTTCCTCAGAAGTCTCAAGCGCAGCCAGCAGCTCAGGCGCCAAGTCGACAGACGACGGGCAGTCGACGCAACTCCAATCAGCCATCGAACGAATCGGAACCGGATTTCGAGGACAAGAATCTCTCGTGGTTGTTGAACTTCAAGTTCGACGAGTTCCCGCATCTGTCGCCCGATGTTGGAGGCGGTCAGCGATTGGGCAACGCTGCCAATGCAGTCAGTGTGGAGCCAGCCACGCCTACCACAGCCGCCCACATGGCCATCAGTTCGCCCTGCAGCTCCGCCTCGCCAGCATCCGCATCCGCATCAGCATCAGTTTCGACATCGACATCGACATCGAACTCCAGCGCAAGCTCAACGCTGCTGCTCGTTGATCAACGTGGATCACCCAAAAGCTGCTCCAGCAGCGCATCCTCAGCGACCACAACGGGAGCGGGCGGTGGCGGGGGAATGGGAGGGGGAGGTGTAGGAGGAGGAGGAGGTGCGACATCCAATTCACCCACGAAGACGGGACGCAAATTCGAGGAGCTCGTCATGGAAGTCACCTCGGAGATGGACGCCAACGACATGATCGTCGCCGAACACGTCGTCGTCGAGGACACCAGCTCCAAGGCGTGAGTAGCAAAGCATTTGAATCCTCTAGAGAATATGCACTAAGCTGTAAAGATTATAATTTTATTTTATTATTATTATTTGGGTAGCATTTGAGAGAATATTCACTCTCACTCAGTAGCGGACACTGTTAAGCTTATAATTTGGTTTCATTTGAATTTTAATTCATAAAAGAAGTGAAGTAATTAAAAAGCCTTAATGTATGTATTTTAATTTTAATTTAATTATAATGCTTGCTACACAAAGAATAATAATTATGTAGCAAGCATTTGAATCCTATAAAGAATATTCACTCAGACTCAGTAACGGGCACTGTAAAGATAATTATTTTATTATACTTTTAACTTGAATTCCTAAATGAAATAAAGTAATCAATAAGTCTAAATTAATGTTTAAAAGTTTGACTTAAAAAATTTAAATATTTTTTTATTTTAATTCAATTTTATTATTATTAGTTGAGTCCTCTTAAAAATATTCGCAAGACTTCAATCAGTAATCTTAACAATTATAATTTAACTAAGTTTGTACCTCATTTTGGAAGAGCAACTCTTAAATGAAGTGTTGTAATCAATAAGCCTTTATTTCTATTTAAAAGTTCGACCGTAAATACTTTTTTTATTTTAAATTTGACTTTATTATTATTATTCGAATCCTCTAGAGAATATTCACAAGACTATAAAGAGTATATTTGGTTCATTTTAATTGGAATTCTTAAATTAATTAAAGCCCTTAATAAGCCTATATTGCTATTTAAAAGTTTGACTTTATATACTATATACTATATATTTTTAAATTTTAATTTATTTTTATTATTATTATTTATTATTATTATTATTATTTTATTATTATCTATTTAAAAGTTCGACTATATATATATCTTTTTTTATTTTAATTTAATTTTATTATTATTATTTGAGTCCTCTAGAGAATATTCACAGAACTTCAATCTTTCATCTTCACGATTATATTTTAATTAAGTTTGTACCCCATTTTAGAAGAGCAACTCTTAAATGAAGTCAAGTAATTAATAAATAATAAATATTATATATAATATATTTTTTTCTATATTTTATTTAAAGTTTTTATTATAATTATTATTATTTGAGTAGCAAGCATTTCAAATTGAAAGAAATAACGACTTTAAATTGCTAATCACGAATAACCCCACCAATTTGTTTTTTAATTCTAGTTCCAATAGATCTATTTATATAGTGCTCTCATTCCTCTAAAGCCTCCAAATGTAGTACTTAATACTTGATTTAATATAATAAAAAACCAATATTTATATAGAGATACTGTAAATAACAAATAATTCCCTTAAACAAGCATTTCGTGTTAATAATTTTTCAGCCTGAAGAGAAATGTTCTCTAAAGCTTATTTTCTAATAGTATCCGACATAATTTTCACCATTAAAAAATTTTAATAAAGCTTAAGACTTTCAATAACACTTCATAATATTTTAGTAATTCATTCAACTTCAAAGAGACTTTAAAATATTTTCAATTTGTCAATAAATTATTTGTGTCTTGAGTGGAGTTGTCTCTTAATCAGACTATAGTAAATCTCTCCTTTTAAGAAAATAGTTTAGAGCGAATAAAATAAAACTATTCTTTTTAGAATATAAGTTCAGAACCCTTGATAAAACTTCAAAATAATAATTTATTTATTTACATGTTGATTGTTATACCAAATAATATGATAACTGAGGAATATTGAGGAACAGTAAACAGAATTATTCTGAAGTTTCAAGGGTTCTGAGCTATCTTCTCAGAAGGAACGATAAGTTCCATCAACGGTTCTGAGCTATATATCTCTTATGTTCTATATTTTCATTTCTTTATAAGATTATTTGCTCTCTTAGCTATATTGGAATAATTAAAACACTACACAAGAAAAATAATTTCAAAATTATAAATTTATTTTTCTAGCCTTTTATTAATTCTAATGTTTGATTTAAGCACATACAATATTAAATCAATTTCTTCAAAAGATTAACACAAATCTATATTTAAAATCAAGTCAAAGAAATTAAAAATTATAAATTCTATAATCCGATTTTGGAATTATATTCTTTGTCTCGTCTTTTATATACTTTGTGAATAATGTTTTATACAAGCATATTCAATATTTCGATATTCTTAGATCACTTTCTTTATTATTTCACAAATCTATACTTCAAATCCAGTTAGGGTCTTTAAGAAGAAATGCTTAAATGGTATCTATGAATTGTGTGTATTCTTTTTATATTTGCTATGCACAAATTTTAAGAGAATATACTTGAACATTTCTTTAGAAATCTTAGCAATCGAAAAAATCTCACTTGATTACGAATTACAAATTGTTTGACGTATTTTCTGTGTTGTTTTTTTTTTTCTCGTTTTCTGGTTTCTCGTTTTCGTTTCCGTTTTCTCGCTGTCGTGTGCTTTATGCGCCACCAATCGATGTGGACCACCCTCAACCCTTACTCCCTCATCGAATGGGGAACGAAACGAACCCCAACCTCTACCGAAACGAACCAAACCGAACCGAACTCAACCCAATCGACCAACCACCGCAAAACAAGCAGGCCAAAGAAACCACCGTTCACATACACGGAACTCATCGAATACGCCCTCGAGGACAAGGGTGAGCTGACGGTGTCGGGCATATACCAATGGATATCGTAAGTACTACACTATATACTATATACTATACTCCTTTATTTCTCACACATCACTGGCAGCCATTTTGTTGCCGGATGCAATTAAAGAAATCTCAAGCATTTTCTTCGCCTTGCACTTGACACTTGGCACTTTGAATTCCCGTTAGCCATTTTTCCGGCTGCTACTTCTTCCTCCCCTCCCACTACTTCTTCTTCGTCTTGTTCGGCGTGTTGATGTTGCAAAAGTTTATTTACATTTTTAGTGTTTGGTTAACAACCAGCAACAAAAGGCAAACAAAGTTGCGAGCTTCAATAATTTATTACCTGCTAAATTTCATTCTACGTTCTCTGTTCTTATTGTTGTTGTTGTTGTTGTTGTTGTTTTTGTTGTTGTTCAACAAGTTGTGTAGACACACATCAAGATCTAAAGTCAAACAATCCACTAAAAGGCTAGAAACAATTGCAAACCTCATTTACAATGCAAATGCAAAAGTCTCTTCAGACTTTGCAATTGTAGTCAAATTAATAATTTTTATTCCGATAAATCTTTATTATATTCAATAATTTGTAATTTAAAATTCATGATGACACTTTCAAAATTCACTTTGAAATCGAATTCAATGAGAGCTTATGTTATCACTTCAAAAGCATTACAAGTAATCGCTTTGTAATCCCAACTTGTTTTATTACAAATAACCATTTAATCATTAGTTAACAATATTTTCTCATTAAGTAAAAAAAGAACTTCATTTGAATTAAAAAGAAAAAAATCAGAAAACTACAAAGAAGAAAGTTCTAAAATCAAGAATTTTGGTCTAAAAAGTGCGTCAAGAACATGCAAATTTGAATGTTAGAAAACACATCTTGATTTCAAAAACATTTAATATAAGACCCAAGTTCTTATTAATACCAAGAACAAATGCTATAGTTTTTAAATCAAAAATCTTATTATAAGATAAAAAAATATTAAGTTATATTATTTTTTCTTTTAATAATTGTCATTTATTTTGCCATTTTATGACCATTAAATTAACACAATCTTAAGTTATTTGTATTATATAAAAAAGACCAAGTTCAAAAGTCAAGAACATTCATCTTCAAATTGTGTTTAGTCTTTTTTCAGAACGAATTCTCAAAACGAAATTCCTATTTTATAGTATTTATCTAGATTTAAATGTTTTCCTTCATAGCTCACTTAGTCAGTCGATAATAAATTTTTCGTAAGTGTTCAAAATTGAACTGAATAACCGAAAAATGCAATAATTAAAGCATAAAATGGTAAAATAATAAATTAAAAGAAAAAAAAACAATATAATACATTATTTTGTTGATATACAATAAGATTTTTGGTCTAAAAGTTACAAGATTTTTTATATGTTACCTATTAATAACAAATTAGGTCTTATATTAAACGTTATTGAAATCGAGATGTTTTTCCTAACATGAAGATTTTCATGTTCTTTTCCATAGACCAAAATCTTGATCTTAGAACTATTTTTCTGTATACATATGTTTGTATTCCAAATGTGCCGATGAAGGTTTTCTCAGTCGAATCTATAAATTTGTCAAAAAAGGAAAAATGCGAAGTTTGTTCGTCTTCATTTGCATTTGCAAGTTGAAGTTTTGTTCCACGACAACTTTTAATTGGATCCCCTCTCTCTCTATCTCTCTCTCTCTTTCGTATCTATCTCGCTCGCTCTTTTTGTGCGTTATTTTACCTAGTTTCGAAACGGGGAAACCCCCTGAAGAGACAGTAACAAAATGAATAAAGAAGAAGCAAGTGCACACACATCTATGGATGTGTATTGTATATCAAATTCAATGACAATAATAAAAAACTTTTAACACATTTTTCAAGGTTCATTAATTTGTCTCCCCCCGCTTCCCACCCCCGTCCCACCGGGTGGGCCAAAGTGCACCTGTGTGAGGGAGGCAGAAGAGGGGGAATCACTGTAAATATTTGAAGCCACAGCAAAAATGTTGCGTGTAAATATCCTATCCTATAGAAATATATATCCAAATGTTTCCCACCCACTTCTCTCTCTCGCTCGCTCTCTTTCTCTCTCCCTCTCTCTCTCTCTCTCTCTCTGTCTCTTTCGTCAGCAATTTATGATAGTTGCCCATCACCTGGCTTCGACTTCGACATCGCCTTCGATTTTGGGGGAGGAACTGTTCGGCAACCTGTTCATTAAATGTAATGAGCCAGCAGACCAACCAATTCCCCGACCTCCTCCCACCTCCCCAACTCCCTTCTATTGCTGGAACTTTTCATTAACCATTCACAAATTTACTTTGTGGCCCACGAACAAAGCAACAGCAACAGCAACAGCAACAAAAGGGAGCTCAGGGGGGAGCTTGAAGCCGTGTCCTCGTCCGTTCAAGGCAAACATCCGAGAAGGCTGAGAAGGCGCCTGCGCATTCGCTTGACTCGCCCACGCGACTCAGCTCTCTTCTCCTCCTACTCCTCCCCTTGCCTCTTCTCCCACTCTTTCATAGTTCCCTCTCCAGCAGCGTGTGGCAATTGCCCATGAAATTTATACGCTGCACATTGCTCACGATAATTATTAATTGCCGGGGTTGGGTTCACAACTAGGAGAGGGAGTGAGGAAGGAGTGAGGAAGGAAGGGAGAGGGAGAGGAGTTAAACGCTGTCGCTGTTGCTGCTGCTGTGTTTTAGGGGCTGTTCCGTACCTTTCCGCCTTTCCGGCCTTTCTACACCTTTTACACGCCTCAATGCATCAGGATCAGGTGTTTGACAAGCGCACAACTTGCTGCAATTACTCCGCTCTCTCCTCCCTCTTCCCACTTCCGTCTTGTCCCTGTTCTCTACTTTTGGCTGATCCCGTCTGAAGTCGAGTTGAGTGCCCACCGTTCTTCCGGTCAATTTGAATTGCATATTGAGTGTTTATTAGATGCGGATCATGCTTCATTGCACAGCAGTCGAGGAAGGCCATAAGGCACAGGACACCGAACACAGGACACTGAACACAGGACATTCGAACATGTGTTTGGTACTCGGTTTTATTTTGGGCTTGAGAGGAACACTAAATTTCTGCATTAATTATCAACTGCGACGCGCGTTAAAGAGGTTTTTAATGCTCCTAAGCAAAGAGCTCTTAACCCTTTGTCCATCTTGTTGACATCCGACAAATGTTCGTCCATAAATTGGCTGCAGAAATTGGGCGAAGTGGGAAAAATGTGTGGGAATTTGAATTCGCTTTCTATGCTCTCTTCTTAGCTTTGGTATTTAATGAATTCCATTTTATTCCTCTCATCAGCATTTCGAATAATATCAAATAAAAAAGATATTATTCAGTGAGCGGTGTTATAAGGAAAAAGTACTGCAATATACCGAACTGTATTGCTAGTATATTGGTATGTTACTATAATGGTATATTGGTATATTATTAAAATAGAGTACAAAATATACCAGATTGCCAATCAAAGCAAATTTTGTTGTTCTTCCTCTACAAATAGTCTATCAGCTTAGCAATCTTTCCAATTTAATTCAGCTCCTCACTTTAATTATAATATATTAATGTATCTCGCTTTTTAAATCATTAATTTCCTTTGAAAGACAATTCGCAATTAATGGACTTTTTAATAAATAAAACTTAGAATTTCTTTCTTTATTTTCGTTATTAACTATTCTCTCAAGCCTCTTCTATTTTGTTCTGTTCCTAAACTTCTTCTTAACCCTCTTTTCTTCTTTTCTTTTTCCAAGCAGTTTTCTTTAATTTTGCTTTATTGGATATTATCTCAATCCTCTTCTCTTCTTTGCTTTTTCCAAAACTCGTTTAACTGCCCAAGTTGCAATCTTTCAGTTTCTTCATTATGTTAAGATGGTAAATACCGTAAATTTCATTGCTGCCTTCAGCATTCGTCTTCGTCCTGGTCGGAGATATTTCTAGTTAAAGTATTCCACAACTTGAGACCGTCTTTGTAATTCTTGTGACTTGTTGTGGGCGTTTCCATTAAAAAAAAAGAAAACAACTTGGGTTTTCTTCTATTTTTTTTAGTACGTATTTGCAGAAAAGTTTTCTCTGTTCGCTGGCTGCCATCCATAATAATCCATAAATTTTGCACATTTACAGCAGAGAAAACATTTTGGCGAACGGAGGAAGGCAAAAGGACCGCAACAATTTATGAACTGAGTTGCGGCAGAGCAACTACTACTATATATTGTACATACATATATATATATATATATAGTTTAGTATAGCTTATAAATATATATGTATACGTGTAGAGGAGGCATCAACTCGAAAGCAACCGCCAGAAGTAGTTGCCCAGTCCGGGGATCCCCCCAGAGGCCATGGCCCAGGTCTCGAGACTCGAGTCGCAGGACTCGGCCTCGCCGCCATGTAAAAAATGAAGCGCGCTCGCTCTCTTTTCCTCTTTCCCTCTCTCTCTCTCTCTCTCTCTCTCTCTCTCTCTCTCTCTCTCTCTCTCTCTGTGTGGATTGGCTTGCGTGCCAGGCACGCCCCGACACGGCAGCCAACCAGTCCGAGCGACCAGCACCCAGCCCATCAGACAGAATGCCTCTGACTCTGACTCCTGCGACTCTGACTCTGTCTCATGCCTCTGACTCAGTACGGCTTCTCGTCCTTTGACAGGACTCAATGGAAGAGCTCAGGGCTGGACAGCAGCTTGGCCCCCCTTTATGATTCCTGTCCGTGTCCCTTTCTCTTCCTCTTTTCCCTTTCCCAACTCCGGATGCCACATTCGACCATTCGCATTGCTTTCGAAACTGAAACCGAATCAGCAAATAGTAAACACTAAACAACTGAGCTATGGCTATAGCTAAAAAGTGTGCCCGACTCTCAATTACCCGGTACTAACATATAATGTGATTTAGCGAAGAATTCAGTTTAATAAAAGTTCGATCTTGAACGGATATTCACAATCAAATAATATATCGTCTACAGTTATCAGCTATTGAAAGGTTCACTTTAATGAAGTTATATATAAGAGTTAGCCATAAAAAGTTAGCACATCAAAATTGGGCTAACAAATGCTAAAATTTCTTCAACGCTTTTAAAATCTTTAAAATCTTGCAACTCTTTGTATAACATCTGATTATGATTATTATGATTGTGGAAATCTTCTTAAAGTTGACCCTGCATTAAAAGACTCTTCTAAGCTTCTCTTTCCGGGTATGAATATTACAATATGACACGTGTGTGTGTGTGTGTGAGCGACCTGTTATTATTATGCCCATTATGCAGAAGAGGACAGAGGGAGAGGGAGGTGGGTGGGGGCGTGGCACTATCCTTCTGAAGATGCCGTGTAATTCGACAATTTCATTCGAGGCCCAAAAAACCGACAATATGAATACGAAACTGAATGTGAATGCGATGTGAATGTGATTGTGAATGTGAATGTGAATGCGAATGGGGCGCAGTCAGTCATTCAATTCATTGACAATGATGACGACGTTGATAGTGGGTATTTGATTATTCTGCCCCCCTTTTCAACCCTCTCCTTTGGTCCCCTCCCTTAGCCCCAAAAGCAACGTTGACAATTCGAAAAGTGCGAGCACCGAGAAACGATTCGAGTAGTCAAGTCGAGTTGAGTCGAGTCGAGTGAGTGTGTGTATGTATACTTTTGTGTATCACTGTTTAAACGCCCACGCCTATCGATTGGCTCTGTCAGCCAGCAAGCGAGGAGGAGAAGGAGGAGGGCGAGCACTGAAAAAAAACCCGGCGAATGCATGATGATTAAACCATGCTAGACATGCAGCTCCTCCATAAACTACACTACATTCATTTCGACTTATTCTCCATTCCCCATTCCTATTCCCCCTCCTCCATTGCGATTACAGTCACTGCTGGCTGGCGTATTTTGAAATTTACAAGTGCATCGGGGCAACTGTGGCAGCCAACTTAAGCATGCTAAACACGGATTGTACAAAGTCATTTCCCGTTTCCCACTTTTCTTACTTGACACTTGCCACATTCCACTTCACAGCTAAAGGATTCCCATATTTCCGATTCCCTGTGTCTTCAACAAAAAAGTTCCCTTTACTGAGATTTAAACTTCCTTGCCGAAATGGTAGAAACTAATGCTCTTGAACAAAAACTTCCCTCTAGTGAGATTTAAACATCCTTGCAAAAATATTAGGAATTAGTCCTCTTATCCTTAACTTATCCTAGTTGAAGATAACACTTCAACTCGTTCTCTCTTATGAGATTTACCCTAATTTACCGAAATGTTAGAAATTAATTCTTAATTCTACATGATTCCTATATTTTTGTGTATTAACTAAGATATAAGTCTCTCGTCCAATTGCATCGACATATTTCAAGCTACGTATTAAGGGAGAAGTTTCTCCCGGATAGTTGAATAACTAAATAACTTATCCCCAACTTATCCCAGTTGAAGATAGCCTCAGAATTGAAATTAGACTTCAACAAACAACAAATTCGCAAATTCGCAAATTCTCAAAGCTATCTCTGCACCGAACCGAACACAATTCGAAATGGGAGCAACGTAAAGCAGACCATTAGCCTATCTCCTATACTATAGTATACTTTCATTCCTTTCTTCTCCTTATTTCCCTTTGAGTCAGGCAGTCAGTCAGCCAGGAAAGGAGCGAGGCGGAGGTGAGGAAAATGGCAATTTGAAGTGCCATCTTTCCGGTTGCACGTAGCAAGTATGTTTTCGGTTGATGCGTCATGACGTCTGCGTGCACCACGGGCAAGTGTTGTGGTGGTAGAGGGTGGACGGTCGATGGTGGATTGTGGGTGGTGGGTAGTGGGTGGTTCACATTCACATAGTTCACATGGCTCAGGTGCTGATATGATGTTCCTCGGGGTCGTGGAGTCGACAAGCCGTTGTGCTGACGAGTGGAGCCCGAAAATGACAGTTATCAGAACATTACGAAGGGATCATTAAAGGCTCTGCCAGCGGCCTTTCAACTTCCAGCCAGACAAACCCCAAAAACCAAACCCGGAACACAAAGGGAGAGTGGAGAGTTGGGAGTAGTCCGTATCGTAACCGTGCCATATCCCTATGCTATGCCCGCCATAGATTTATGCATCCCATTTTATTTCATTTCATTTCGTTTATGAGTCGTCATTTCAACCAAAAAAAAAAAAATCCCCACACTTGGAGTGCTCCATGTTGTAATACCCTAGAAAAGGACTAGCAATATGGCATATCTATTTCTCTACTCGCTAGTAGTTAAAGTCCTTGTTATAGGATTTATTTAATGAAACATTTTTCATACTATTGAGGTGATAATTTGAAGACTTATTTATATAACATATTCCTTTCGTTTCTGTAAATTAAATTAAGTATTAATTTCTAACAT
Source organism: Drosophila pallidifrons (assembly GCA_023558445.1). Taxonomy (NCBI): domain Eukaryota; kingdom Metazoa; phylum Arthropoda; class Insecta; order Diptera; family Drosophilidae; genus Drosophila; species Drosophila pallidifrons. Next base: position 27,530,633 of record CM042351.1, on the reverse strand, counting down.
CTATTCTATAATTCAAACAGGGGAGAATACTTTTCACTTCATTTTTAAAGCCTCTTCCGTTAAATGTTATTTGTTGTTGTCTAACTTTTTAGAATTTAATTATTTATTCATAGTTATGCAAAGGTTTAAGTAAGATAAAGTTTTTTTTTAAATATTATTATTCAATTAGAAATAATTTTCTGGACTAACAAAGCAACCAACTTATTTTCCATTTAATATATAAACGAAATATCTTTAATTACTTCAAGTGAATTTATATTCTTATTCGATTGAGCTGAAAGGATTCAGGACTGTTAGATCAACTTGTATTGCATTCAACATATAAGCCGAACATCTTCAATTTGTTTAATTGAATTCAATTATAATATTTAAAGGTACTCAAGTTCCAATATTCATAACTTGCTTATAAAAACTCTCCCAGATCAAGGAATTAATTAAAATATTAAAAGGTATTCAACTGATGTTCAGTTCAATATTCAATATTCAGTTCCAATATTTACACCTTTTTTTAATTCAGATACCACCTTTAGGAATTATTCTTCGATTCCCCTTAAAATGAACTGATATATTTTTCTGTATGTAGCTTGGAACTAATGCGCCTAGCTACCCGTTTACTATATGTGTACAGGGTATGAAACTATATAGATATAAGTGCATATACTATATAGTAGAATATACATATATAACTGAACCGTATATAAAGCGGCGGCTCGCCTCGCGTGTTGAAATACAAAAAGATTTTTGGATTGCTTTTCAACTAAGGGCGGTTGCTTGGTGGAAGAGGAGGGGGATGGGGAGGGGGGCTGCAGCAGTTAACCAATGACATAGCGGGGGTTGTTTTTCGGACCTGGCGCGTGTGCGGCAGTCGAGCTATGTGTGTGTGTGTGTGTGTGCCGTAATTTGAAATACTTTCCATTTTGTAGCCCTGCCACCCCTAGCCACCCTCCCCCCCCACCACACTACATCCTTACTCACTAGAGCTTTGCGTTGGTGTTCAGAGTGGGAGCGCGCTTGGCACGCGATGTCCTTTCCGGTCGACGAAGTTTCCTTTTACACATACATACATGCCCCCCTCCCTCCCTCCACTACTCCTCCACCATCCCCTCTCCATCCCACGCTACTCCATTTCCACATTCTCCATTTTTTTGCCTTACGTCCAAATCGCCTGTTCGTGACTGGCAACAAAAACGACGCATAATTTGTGCCACTGTCCGCGTACGTATCTCTCTCTCTCTCTCTCGCTCTTTCTTCCTCTCTGGCCATCCCTCTCGCCCCCCTCCAGTCGTGTGCGGCTGCCGCAGTGGCGTGCCAGTGACGTGTTCCTTGTAAATTGCCTGCCTCGCTGGCGGCTTGTCGTGCGCATGTTGAAACTTTAATTGCAACTGGTCAAAAAGTTTTAATAGTCGTGCAACGTGCCCCATTCCCTTGCCCCTTGCCCCTGCCTGACTGCCTCGTCTACGCTTGGAGGTAGCTTCTGACCACCAACTCCTAACTGTCCAGCTAGCCAAGCTCTGTTCTCTACAGCCAACCAAATTGAAGCCGAAGCCTCGCCTCTTTTGTGGTCCACACTTCTGACCAATCAACAAGGCGCCAAATAATGCATTAGATGGTTCCGAAATGGAGTGGAGAACTTTATAGGGAGAAATCTATAATCTTGTTATCTAGCTGATTACCTATTTTGCCAAGAGATTTATGCATTCTAATACTGACTTAGAAGTGAAGTGGAGAACTCCATAAGGAACTAATTTTGTAATTCTTTAATTTATTTTGTGATCCACACTTCCGAAATAAAGTGGAGAACTCTATAAGGAGAACTCTATAATCTTGTTATCAATCTAGTTACTTATTTTGCAAATTCTATTCTATTACTGACTTAGAAGTAACCATTAAGATACTGAATATAAAAAACCCAAGAGATTTATTTCTATAGAACAACAAAGAGCGAATAATATGAATAATTATATAAAAAAAGTGTAAAAATCGGGAAAAATTTGAGTATTGAACATTTTAAGGTATTTGTAACTAAAAATTTTAATGGAACATCCACTTTGGTCAATTTTTAGGCTAAATGTGCTAAATAGAATTAATTAGTTTTAATAAGGATTCAAAGCTCTGTAAAGAATTTGAAACAATCAAGAAAGGTTGAAAATGTTCAACTAAGGGTTACCAATCTCAAATATACCAAATTAAAATACCACAAAAGTATTAAAAATAGACCAAATATACTCAAATTATCCAATAGCTGACATAATATACTAAATTTGTTTATCGCAAAAATACTAAAAATATATTAAAGGTTATATTTGGCATAGTAATACACTCAAAATATACCATACAGGTTAAAATATACCAGATTGTCAGCCAAAGCAACTAAACCATTCAAAAATTATTTCTTAAATAACTTCTAAATGTTTTATCTAATCGCAACCGAATTTTCAGGAGTCTTATGCTTATGAGCTTATGAGTTTCCTTCAAATATACCGAGAAGCAGATTATTCAATTGTAGTAAAAAGGTTTACAATACCTTTTTAACCTCTATCAATGAGGGCTGTTTATAGAAAGGCTTAAAGAATAAATTCCTGGATCTGAAACTTTCGGAATACATTAAATTTAATGTAAACTTATTTTGAATTTTAGAATATGTTCAAAAAACCATTTATCTAATCAATACTCATCCTTTCATTCACTCTCTCTCTCTCTCGCTCTCTCTCTCTCTCTCTTTCTCTCTCCCTCTCACGCTATATCTGTCTCTTTCCATTTTGTGAAACAGAGATCGCTTTCCGTACTACAAGTCAAACGATGATCGCTGGAAGAATTCGGTGCGACACAATCTCTCGATCAATCCGCACTTTCGCAAAGGAGTGAAAGCCCCCCAAGGAGCTGGCCATCTATGGGCAATCTCCAGCGGCGATTCAGCGGAGAATGTGCTGGCCTGGGAGCATGTAAGTTGGTGGAAACGGAAAGATCGTGGAACAGCAGAGTTGACAATTGAATATTTGTTTGGTAGAAAAAGCAGCGATTGGATTTGTTCTTCAAGATGGAGTCGATCAACAGGGAACGCATTCAACAGCATCAGCAGCAAATGCAGCAACAACAGCAGCAGCAGCAACAACAACAGCAGCAGCAGCAACATCACCAGCAACAGCTGCAGCACCAACACTGCAACTCGCCACAGCAACAACAACAACAGCAAGCGAGTTGCATCTACGATGAGGCAGCTTCAGCTGCTGCAGCGCTGACGCAAGAGATGCTGCAACAAGCGAGCGAATCATCGTCCGCCTCAGCGAGTCACAATCATTCGCATCACAATCACCACAACCACAACAGCAACAACCATCTTCATCATCAGCAACAGCAGCAGCAGCAACAACAGCAGCAGCAACAACATCAGCGACTTTTACCCTTCAGCGATCTGCTGAGCGATGAAGAGCTGCGCAAGACGGCGGGACAGATCCTCAATGGCATCCATCGGGAGGTTGAGGTGCAGTCGGTCAACTCCATCATCAGCACCTACCAGGACGTGCTCCTCGACAATGGTGAGTGCTGCCAACTTGCCAACTCACTTGCATGACCACAATTCAAACTGATGAAAATGTGATTTAATTTGTGTGAAATATTTTGAATGATTGATGATGATGATTGAACATGTAGGAAAGCTATAGTCAAGTGTGCTCGACTGTGAGATACCCGCTAACTAATATAGGCAAGACAATGCGGTATTATTCTTAAAATATACCAATTTAATATTCCGAAAAATACTGAAATATACCGAAAGCTATATATGATATATCGATATAGTAGTACATTCAAAATATACTATAGAGAGCAAAATATACATATACCAAAGTAATATACCTAAAAATACAACAACAATATACCGAAAGCTATATTTGGTATACTGATCTAGTACTGCATTCAAAATATAGGTTAGTAGGTTACTCAAATATACCAGATTATCAACCAAATTAGTCTAAAGCTCTACTTAATTAATATACCACACATACTAAAAATATATCAAAGGCTTTATTTGGTATATTGATTAATAATGTACTCAAAATATACCATAGAGTACAAAATATACCAGGTTATCGACCTAATCAGTCTAAAACATACCAAATTGATATATCAGAATATACTAAAATATACCAAAATATACCAGATTATCACTCAAAGGTTCTAAGACCCGTAATAAGTATGCTCACTCGTATTGAAATGAACTTTCTAATATTTTGGTTATTCAAACATGAATTGAATACAAGTTTTTGTTATTTATTATGTTTCATGTTGTAATTGTATCGCAATAAATGTGATTATCCAATATCGTATTGATATTGAAACTTTCTCCTCAGAAGACTATCTCAATCCCATCCACAAGGACGTCGTGGTCACCGAGAGCGGACTCCGGCAGCATCATCAGCAACATCATCATCATCATCAACAGCAGCAGCAGCACCAACAGCAGCAGCAGCAGCCACACAGCGGGAGCAGCCATCTGGGTGGCAGCCACTCGCAGTACTACATCACGGAGATCGATCCCATGGAGCTGGGCATACAGATGTCGCATCAGGTGGAGCCCTCGGAGGAGGAAGTGCTCTTCAGCGACGACTTCAATCTCAACTATTTTGGCTACAATCCCGGCAACGACATCGTCGCTTGACCGCGCACCAAACATCCGCAGCCGCCTCCCGCCCAGCAGCAACAGGAATCCCCATCCCAATCACAATCCCAATCGAATCGGAATCTCGTCGAGGAGGAGGGGGAGGGGGAAGAGGAGACGGTTGCGCAGTTGCAGCAGAGCAATCAGAGTACTCATAAGCCAATTCTAAATCAATACTAGTCACACTCGTAAGCCCCGACTTTTAACCACCACCTCTCTCAAGAGACCCCTCATCCCCCTTCATCATCCTTTGTATAGTCTAGTCTTCAAAGTACCAACCAAGAATATGCTCATCATTTTTTTTTTTGTCAACTAATATTTAATGCTAATTAATCGATGGATAGCCTGTAAGTAAGTAGCTTCAACCTTTTAGATTAAGTCGCACCCCTCGAATAGAATAGAATTACGTCCGATCTCCCGGAGTTTTTACTAGTAGCACTCACAAGAATTATAACTACTACTACTCTTAATACTTCATAAATATCAATCCTCTATATAGTCGAAAGTATGCTAGTCTTAGTCCTATATATATACAATACTGTTTAATCGTGTAGCATAACGGCACTCACTCGTACAACTACTGATACTTTATGAACTTACTATATGATGATGTGTCTCAACAAAATTTTTTTTTTCTAACTTTAAATTGTTCATCTTTGGGATGCCAAAGACTTCGATATTACGAAATAATCTACATACACTAAAGACAAAAAATTGTCAAATACCGATTAGTAGAGCGTAAACCAAAGCGCAACCCAATAAATTCCCGTTTAGTCAACTTTTTAAATAAACAAACTTCCTCTGATAATCACACGAGATTCAATCGGAATACCTCCAAGAATAATACACTTTTTTGCAGTTTTCTTATTTTTTTTTATTGTTACTAGAGTAAAACAATTCACTTTTTTCTTTTGCAGTTTTCTTAATATTTTTTTTTTTTTTTTGCTTCAAAAGTTTTTGTTTTATATATATTTTTTTGTTGATGTGTTTTTGTTTTTAAGTTCTACCGTTTTTCGGGAATATGTTTTAGGTTTTACGCTTTAATATTAATATTATAGATTAAATATTTACTGAAAAAAACCTTGGCTCCTTCCACAAAGGAGATGTAGTATATAAAATATGGTAACATGTTGGTGTGTGGATACTTCACTAGCTCACTGTATGTCTTACACGTTGACAAAAAAAAACGGGGGCAACTAAATAGAAAAACGTCAAACTCGGACTCGATCTATGCTTAAATATCGCTAGTTTGATATACAAGATATATTGTTTTTAGGGGTAGATAATGGGCTTGGGGCCTTCGCCAGTCGTCATCATCCATCGAAATCGAATCGTATCAAGTATTCCAATATGTGTATATAGTATAGTAGCATTGATAAGTTTTTGATACCAAAGATTAACTAAACTTAGCAAACAGATACAGAAGAGAGAGATGGGGAGTCGCCGGCTTAGTCGTCGCTCTCCTCGAACGTGGGACTGCTGGGCGAGTACGCCGGACTTGTGGGACTGTAATGCGATGGCGCCGTCGGCGAATACATCGGCGATGTGGGCGAATAGTTGCGAGCCGTGGGCGTGTACGTTGGCGATGTCGGCGAGTACTTGGTGCTGCTCGGCGAGTATATGGACATGTTGGGCGAGTAGCGTGGACTCGTCGCCGAGTATGTGGACCCAGTTGGGCTGTATTGATTCGACGGCGAGTGCTGCGGCGAACTGGGCGAATACAGCGGCGATGTCGGCGAGTATTTCGGCGATGCCGGCGAATATTGCGGTGATCCAGGCGTGTATTGCGGCGAACCCGGCGAACCATCGTAAGATGGCGATGGCGGCGAGTACGTCGGCGATGTGGGCGAATATTTGACGCCCGTCTGTGAGTATGCCGGCGATGCGGGCGAATAGTGCGGCGATGCCGAGTAGTTGGGCGATGTCGGTGAATAGGAAGGCGTGACGGGCGTGTAATTGGGCGATGTCGGCGAATACGATGGCGATGTCGGCGAGTAGCAGGGCGACGTTGGCGAATACGAGGGACTCGATGGCGAGTACGACGGCGACATCGGTGAATATGACGGCGAATTCGGTGAGTAGTTCGATGAGCTCGGCGAGTACGCATTACCCGGCGAATACATGTTGCTGCCGCTGCCCGCAAACGATGGACTCGATGGGAAATTCGATGTCGGCGAGTAGACGGGCGATGTGGGCGAGTAGCCCGATGACGATGGCGAATAGCCCGTCGACTGCGGATTGAAGTTGGGCGTGGCCGAGGCATAACGTGGACTTGCAGCCGCATATAGCGGCGATGTTGGCGAGTAATTTGGACTCGACGGCGAGTAGTTGGGCGAGGCGCCGCCTGGCGACGATGCCGTGTAATTGGGCGACGTGGGCGAATACGAAGGCGACACACTCGGCGAGGCCGGGAAATACGGCGACATCGAGGGGCCCGGCGAGCTGGGCGATGAACCAGGATGTGCTGGCGACCAGCTGGGCGACATGCCCGATGCATCCGATGCGGCTGAAGGCGAGAAGCTCGGTCCACCTGGAGTCATAGCGCTGACTGCTCACACACGATATAGAAAGAGAGAGAGAATGAGCGAATGAGAAGAGGTTCGATAAGGAAGAGACATATTGAGGTACAAAAAAAAAGAGGATTTTCTAAATTAAAAGAATTCAGAACGAAGATCATAGTTAGAGATAAACGATTTCTTATTTTAAATGAATAATGAAGATAATAGTTAAAGATTCAAGATTTTTCAAATTAAATAAATAAACAATGAAGATATATGAAAAATAGTTAAAGATTCAAGAATTTTTATTTTAAGTCAATAAACTATGAAGATCATAGTTTTTTATATAGATAGTTGTCTTTTCTGTAGTTGCTTTCAGTAATCCAGCGATGAGTTTTTTAAGACTGAGTAAATTCTAGCCATTGAAAGCATATTAAGAAACTGAAGACTGACCAAATTGAATGCAATAAAACTAAAGCTATTTAAATCTAATAACAAGGTCTGTGTCTTACCGTGTCCTGGTGGCGAGAAGTAACGCGGCGTGTGACAGTTCACCCAAGGTGTCATCGGAGGCGTCATGCTGGGCGTCGAGCCGCCGCCAATGAACATCGCCGCACCGCCGAGCATGCTGCTGCCAAGGGAATTGGGAATCTCGATGCCGAAGCGACACTTCTCCGCGTCCAGCAGCAGATCGAAGCAACCGGTGCCCATCTTGGGCAGCTGACCCATGATGATGTTCTCGGAGACGCCACGCATGGGATCCGTTTCGGCATGGGCAGCGGCATCCATGAGCACGTCGACGGTTTCCTCGAAGGAGCAACGCATAAGGGCGCCGGTGTCCTGTCGATTGATGCCGTGACGTGTGATGGCCATGAGATGACCCTTCGCTGTCATCACATCGCAAAGCAGAGCGAGATGACGGTAGTTGACGTAGAGACCGTAGAACTGGAGCACAGCGTTCATCTCCTTCTCGACGGACTTTCGCACCGCCTCGATGCCCAGCACCTGGAATATCTCGCAAATGTCGTTGGACGAGGTGCGTATGGGATCGACGTCGCGCTCGGAGAGCACCTTCATCATCGAGGTGCCGTCCGTCTCCAGCAGCCATTCGCCAATGGCCTTGAACTCGCCCGTCTCCGTGATCACGATGCGCTTCTTGCTGTCGGTCTGCGGCAGATGCATGTACACCTTGCCAATGGCCTCGATGCCCTGCAGCGTCATGTCCGATAGCATGTTGGCCTCAATGCAACGGAGGAACATGTCGTCCTCCATTTTGTCGACGGCCTCGTCTTCGTCCTGGAACTTGTTTTCCTCGTTGTTCATGATGCGAATGCGCAGCACCAGCTTGTCGGCATTGTCATCGTTGAATATGCAATTGAGATCCTCGCCGAATCCCACATTGATCTTTTCGGCAATCTGTTCCATGGTCAGCTTCTTGTCCGTCATCCGCTTGCGGTCCAACTCAATACGTAGCAGCCAAGGCGAAATGCGTGTCGGATCAAAGTCGGGCATCTCATAGTAGACATTCACGAACTCCTGATCCTCGGCTATCACCGTCCGCTGTGGATCCGGATCGTAGTAGATGGCCGTGTTTGCCGTAACCTTGCGCAGCGTTGTGTGCTCCAAGCGACACAGCACATTCTTGGCCTTCTCGGCATCGCGAGCAGCGCCACCAGTGAGGAAAACGGTTAGCGAGGGCGCCTTGGGCTTCTTCGAGATGTTGATGATCTCCTTGAGACGGGGCACACCGAGTGTCACGTTCTTCGAGGACACACCAGCGAAATGGAACGTGTTCAGCGTCATCTGTGTGGCCGGCTCGCCCAAACTCTGGGCAGCCAGGGCGCCCACCATTTCACCCGGATTCGCCTGAGCCTGCTGGAAACGCGTCTCGATCTCACCGATCAGCCACTCGAAGGCCTCGGTGGAGAGACGGAACTCCTCCGATACGTATTTGGTGCAGAGCGTGGAGCGTATGAGGCACTGGAAGAGCAACGTGGCATTTTCGTTCGCCTGTTTCGAGATGCGATCGTTTCCCGTGACAATCACACAACGCTCCAGAAGTCCGCGCACTCCCTTGATCACACGCATCGGCGAGAGATCCGTGGGCAGACGTTTGTTGATGTGAAAGATCTTCTGGACGTTCCAGATCATGCGCTGCAGGTTGCAGGGCAAGACCACCTTTGAGTCGCCATTGGGGAATATAGTACGCAAATTGTCGCGATCCGTGACGAGTTTATCCCACTCGGATTCGAGCTCTTGGATCGCATCGCTGCTGTCCGTCATCTCCTTGATGACATCGTCGGTGAATACTTTGCGCATGTAACGCTCATTGGACCAGTCGAATTTGAAGCGCTTCTCGAACACCTTGTTAGACAACTTGACCGTCGGCATGTTCTGGAACTCGACCAGTTCGCCGCACAAACCGTCCTCGCCGTAACGCAACTGAATCAGCTGACCAACCGAGTTACGCACGGTGCCATCGTAATTGACCATCACCGACTCCATAGCCTTGATCAGACGACGCTGAATGTAACCGGTTTCGGCAGTCTTCACAGCCGTATCAATGAGACCTTCACGACCGCCCATGGCGTGGAAATAGAACTCGGAGGGCGTCAGGCCGGCGAGGTATGAGTTCTCCACGAATCCTCTGGACTCGGGACCGTAATCGTCCTTGATGAAATGTGGCAGCGTGCGCTTCCTAAAGCCGTATGGAATACGCTTGCCCTCAACGTTCTGTTGACCCACACAAGCAATAACCTGAAGCGAGGCGAGATTGGGAACAATTGAGTGTGAGGCATGTTTCATTAGGTTCTTTCTTGATCTCCATTTTACCCAGCTCTGCTTACCTGAGAGATGTTAATGTTCGAACCCTTAGAGCCAGACACCACCATAGCCTTCAGATTGTTGTACTCGGTGAGGGATTTCTTGGCAGAGCCTCCAGTCTTGTCACGAGCATCGTTCAGGATGCGATTCACCTTGTTCTCGAACGTCTGACGCAACGTGTTGCCAGGTGTTGGTTCGAGTTCCATGTTGTGCGCCTTCTGGATCACGTTGATGACATCGTCTTTGGCCTTCTTGATGGCCATCTGAATCTCGGTATATGTCTGCGGATCGGCAATGGTGTCGCCAATGCCAATGCTGTGACCCTCGAGCAGCAGCCAATTGTTGATCACCGTCTGAATGTTGCCGTAGAACCGACCCGCGATATCGTGGCCCAGCTCGAGGAAACAAATATGCAGCAGCGAACCGGCCGAGGTTCCCAGTGTCTTTTTGCAGAGGATGCCCATGATGAGTTCGCCGTGCTCCACCATGACCTTGGTGTCGCCGGGCGATATCCACTTGTAAGGACCGTCGTCCTCCTCGTCGGGATGCGTGGAGTGGGTGCGTATCATGTTGACGTTGCCGGGAATGATCAGCGAGAAGATCTGCTTGCCGGTCCACAGGGGACGCGGCTTGAGGATGCACGGCTGCGGCATTTTGCCATCCCAAGTGGGCAGAAACATGAGCAGATTCATCACCTGCTCGCGCGTGATGAATACATCACGTTTCGTCATCTTACGCACCGCCGTCAGCGTGTCCTGCACAATGCCCATGACGGGTTTATTCGCCTGCGGCGTAATAATCTGCCGGGGCGTAATGTGAATGTTCTCGACCTCGGCGCGCGTCTCCATCGATTGCGGCACATGGAGATTCATCTCGTCACCGTCGAAATCAGCATTGTAGGGCGATGTACAGGACAGATTCATACGGAACGTCGACCACGGCAGAACCTTGACGCGATGCCCCATCATACTCATCTTGTGCAGCGTCGGCTGGCGATTGAAGATGACCAGATCGTCGTCGCGCAAATGCCGCTCCACCTTATAGCCGCACTGCAGATGCAGATCCGAGGATTTGGGATGGAAACGCAGATCGATACGCTCGCCATTGTCGCGCACAATGTATTTGGCGCCCGGATACTGCGAGTTGCCGCGTCGCACCAGCTCCTGCATGCGATCAATGTTGAAGGGCGTCACCAGCTCGGGGAAGGTGAGATTTTGTGCTATGGAACGCGGCACGCCCACCTGATCGATACGCAAATTGGGATCGGGAGTGATGACAGTACGTGCAGAGAAGTCGACACGTTTGCCCATCAAATTACCACGAATGCGACCCTCCTTGCCCTTGAGACGCGCCTTGATCGCCTTGAGGGGTTTGCCCGACTTCTGCATGGCTCGCGGCATGCCGGGCATATCGTTGTCCACCAGCGTGGCCACATGGAACTGCAGCATCTTGATGTTCTCCTGTATCACGTGCGCAGCGGCGCCGCTCGCCTCATTCTTGCGCAGCTCGTTGTTCGCCTTGATGATATCAGCCAACTTGTGCGTCAAATCATCCTGATTCTTGGCAGCGCCAAACATAACCACAGCCGGACGGACTGCCAACGGCGGCACCGGCAGCACTGTGACAATCATCCAATCGGGACGCGCATACTTAGGATCCATGCCCAATATGAAGCACTCCTCGTCCGTGATGTGCTTAAGGATCTCCCACACACGCTCCGCGGACACTACGATCTTCTTTTCCTGCGAATCCTCGTTCACATGCTTCCACTCGGCCGTCAAGTCGAGGCCTGTGCGCCGTATCGAGGGCTGATAGTGACCGCAACCGCCGTGGCCGGGCTTTTTGTTCGGATCCACCTGCTGGTTATCCTTGGTGAGATCCATGTCCTCTCCGCCCTCGCAAATCGTTTTGCCCTTGCACAGATCGTAGACGTAGGCGAGACGTTTGCGGGGTTGTCCTTTCGACTTCATCACAATCTCCTTGATCTTGGGATTGTGCGGCGAGACGAGCATCTTGGAGCAGTAGAAGCACACGCAGCGCAGTATCTTGATCGTCTTCGTGATGAAGCCAATGTGAAAGACCGGCTTGGCCAGATCAATGTGTCCAAAGTGGCCGGGACACTCGGTCATGTTGCCAGCGCATGTCTGACAGCGCGAGGTGCGATCGATGACGCCCTGACGGGGATCCATCAAACCGCCCAGCTTGGGACGGCCGCCCTCCAGGGTCTCGGCGAATTGGACGCCTCCCTCGGTGACGGACATGCGACGCTATGATGAAAATGCAAATTGAAAGGAAAATTGAGAATCGCAAAACTGAGTGCAAAGACGCTATCCTCATTCTCAAACAGAATTCTAATTCTGTTTTCTCGATAAGTTTAAATGGGATTCTTGTTTACCCTTATAAGGAATATTTTTAAAAATGTAATACAAACTCCCAAATTCCTCCCTTAGTTAAATAAATGTGCGTCAGGTTTATTTAGGTGTAAACTAATCATAATTTTTTAATTCTTGAAATTACTGAATTATATTTTATTGAATTCTGCTAAAATCTAGAAACTTAACCCCTCATATTATTTTTTATGATGTTGAAATACTTTTGGTAAAAACGAAACACGTCTGTTGAACGGACACTTTACTATTTCACCACTCTTCATCGGTCAATTCCCTTGAACGGACAATGTTAGACCAAACAAGTTTTCATTGCATTTTTTTGTGCATAGTATAGTGGTCGCATTTACATTATATTTCTACATTGGGCCGAAATACTCTCCTTATAACCAAATGCATAATGAAGGACCAAACTAAATAATATACAATTAAGTTGTGTTTAGTGCAAAATGTGCAAGCCAAACATTTTTTTTTTTTGTTTATTTGTCGAGTGCGCCGATTGTTTTTCAATATGGCGTCGATTTCACACATCACATTAGGTAAAAGCAGAGGCATGGAGTAGTACTTACAATTTCATCAGGTGACAAAATACCAAACTGTACTCGCTTCACCTGGCGCAGCGGCGCCTTCGAGTCCGTTGTGGTGCTCATTGTTGTCCACTAGCGGCAACAGCGGCAGCGAGAAAGATGCGTGGAGAATTTGTAGTTTCTCCGTGACGTCGCCACACACAGCACAAATTTTGCACGCGTGACAAAAGTCACAGGCGGAGAGGTGCAAAACCCAGAAAGCGCTTTTGTGTGAGTTTCACGGCTCGCAGCGCTGCAGAAAGCGTAATGGAAAACAAAACAGTATAAAAAACACACGCTTTTACGTTCAATGCAATCGCATTACATTCGTTCGCCTGTTGATTACACTTTAATAGTCCAAAATGCTGTTAATTCCGCCTTTTTCGTAAGCAGACGCGAGCAACGCAGACCTAAAAGCGCACTAAAAATTTCTTAGTGCCAGTCCGATGTTGCTGTAATGCAACTCTGCGCACTGTGATTCATGCTATCGGTGATGCGACGCTGGGCCGCAAACAGCTGATTTAATATTGCATATCGTTGATTGTTATTTATTAAAAAGTGATTTAATGTTGCAAATAATATTATTTCAATAAAATTTGATTTTCATAGCAATATTGTTTTGCTGTTGATGTGAATGTATTGCTTTGTTTACACTGCTGTTTGTTATCGATATCGACTATCGCCGAAAATGCAACTATCGTCTGGTGAAATGTATCGCTAAACGTAAATACACGATTACGACAACACGCAATAATAAAAAAGCAATAGCAGTCCTGAGCTAATAAAAAAACAATGAGTGAAGCCGGCATTGCCGTTGCTGTCGATGCGCTGGCAGCGGAGAAGCAGCGAAAGTTTCGCATCCAAGGTATGCAATCCCTTCGAACTCACACACACACATACAATATAATCGTATTTCATAGCCGCCGCTTTCATGGGACTTGTGGGCGGCATCTCGGCGCTCTTTGGATTCTCGCGCACTCTGGCGACGGCCAAGAAGTCGGACAGCAAGGTGCTACAGCAGCAGAGCACGCGCCAGGGCCTCATCCTCATGGACGAGGGCTCCACACTAGCATTACGTGCCCTCGGCTGGGGCACACTTTATGCCGTCCTAGGCACCGGCGCCTTTTGCTATGGCGTCTGGAAGCTGAGTGGCGCCAAAGACGTGAGTTGCCCCCCCCCTTCCCCCTGCCCAACACACAAATGAGTATATTCATTAACCAACACTATTCTGTTAACAGTTCGAGGAGTTTCGACTGAAAATGGGCAACGCTTTGCCGCGCATAACCAAAGATGAACCGCCCAAAAGCCGCACGGACTTCGATGGCCTCACGGATCTAATGAAGTACTTGGCCGCCTGGGCCAAGGAGTAGTCCACACAATAGTTTATATAGCTTGTATACGCCAGTTAGTTAGATTATAGAATAAATGCCAATCATTTTCATTAATATGCTATTGAACATTTAACGAACAGCCAAATGAGTTATGTTAATATATTTGTACATATTTATTTTAAGAGGTTTCTTGGAGAAACTATCTTTAACGTTTCTTTACAAACCATAGCAAACATTACAATCCCTGCCTTGCTTTCAATATTACTTAATTCGCAGACAAAGCTGGCTAGCTATATACAACTAAATCAATGCAAGGAAACATAATATATTTCATTTCAATGAAAAATTCCTTTGCTCAATTGAAATAGTTTTCGTGTTTTTGTAAATAGTTTTTTTTGCTCTAAAAATCTATTTTTTTTATGTCCCTGAAATTGTTTTTTTTTACAATTACATAAATATGCCATTTTCTGAACGAATTTTATTACAATTTGGTTATTGATTTCAACAGGATACATTATTTTAGGTTTATTTAAATACTGTGAATTTTGTAGAAACAATAAATTTCCAAATCGATTTCGAGGGTATGTGCAACAAATTTCAATTACATCTATCACACTTTCGTGACACGCATTCGCCGATGATGTGCCTCTGGGACTCATGCACGTGGTAGGTACAGCTATCCTTGAGACTCTCCTGAACTTCCTGCATTTCCTCGAATTCCATGAGAAACCTTATGCTGTCGTCCATGAAGCTGCCATGGCCGCGTATGAAGGCGTGTAGATTGGGAGCCTTTCTCAAGTATGCCTCTTGCTCCGCGCTGGGTTTGTAGCAGGAGGAGGAACTTTGAGGAGATCCTTTTGAATGGCCCGAGTTCTTGATGTTGTTCGTATTGAAGGCTTCCCAACTTGCCTTCTCATTGTCTACGTACGCCTTAAAGCTAGCGAGTGATTGGTCGAACGCTTGGGAGGCGGGCAAGCAGTGTCCTGTGCATCAAATGTAAATAAATAACTCTGCATTATTTAAAACCACATGTAAAGTGTTTAACCTACGGTCATTCAAATCGAGGGTAGTGTTGAAAATGCTGCGGCGTTGGTTGTAGACAGGTTTAGCCGTCATTGTTTTGTGCAATTCCTCGGCCGCATCTTCAATGTCAATATCAGAGATATCATCGACATCGCTTAAAACTGCAGTGCGCAATTTTATAGGTTTATTTTCTGAACTCAAATTGTTCGCTGCTGCTTCGGCTTCCATTTTAAAAACAAGATTGCACAGCAGTGTGACCAAGCATCGCGTTTCAGAAAATACTATTTGGAAGTGCAGCAAATCTACCGCATCTCTAAGCAATCACAGTATGAAAATCGCCATTTTTGTTGCGCACTCTTAACGATAATATTATTATTTGCAATGTGTGATAATAAGATGAGTGCAGTACAGTATTTAAATATTCATGTTTTTATAGGGTATACTTGTATTTCTCTATTTCTATTAGCATAGCGTAAAGTTCATTTTGCATTGCCATGCTAAGACGAAGAGTTATCGTTGATTATCGATAACATGGTTTATCTGACTGTTAATACGGCGCCAACTATTCAATTTGAAATGATGATTCAATAGAAAATGAAAAACACAGCAGGCATCGTTTTTTTGGATTCAACCTCCTGAGGAGACTGCTCTGGCAATTCACTTGAAAAAGTGTTTTCACAAAAGAGAGAGACACGCTCCTAAAAAAAAGTCTGAAAATTTCTTTCCTTTTATATTTCTCGTAAAATTAAACTAAAAAAAGAAAGCAGCAAGATGTTGTATGAATTCGTGGTCATGGTCATTGGGTGCGTCTATCCAGCGTACGCAACCTATTCAACTCTAAGCGGCAGCGGCAATCAGCAGTCGCAGCTCTCGTGGATGAAATATTGGATTGTGTTTGGTGGCTTTATTGTACTCCACTTCATCAGCAGCTGCATTGAGTTCTGGGTGCCATTCCTGGCCAGCTTGAAGTTGTGCCTGCTGCTTTGGCTGCTGCCCAGCATTGGAGGTGGCTGCCATCTGATACACGATGAATACATTGCGCCGCTTCTGATGCGCAATCAGGAAACAATTTATCAGACCATCGAGAGCTTGTCGCATCTGAGCTGCACTGTGCTCCGGGAGCTAGTCAAGTGGGTGTACAATCTGTTGGTGGATGTCGTGGAGAAGTGTTGGCAGCTGACGCGCAATGCCAACGACATCAATGTGACGCCTCGTCTCCAGGTGGCCATCAACGAGGTGATTTCCGAGCTGCGTGCAGCGCATCAAGCGGCGTCTTTGGATGTTCCAGCGATGCAGCTGCCAGCTCTGGAGGCGCAGCAGGGTCAGGAGGAGGAGAAGGAGCAGCCAGAAGAGTCTAAGCAGCAGCTGGAAGAGTTTGAGCAGCTGGAGGAGGGGTCTGAGCAGCCGGAAAAGTCTAAGCAGGTGGAGATACCGGTTGAGCTGGAGCCGAAGCCACGGGAAAAACCCGTCACCATCGCCGATGACGATGTGCACCAACGCATCCAACTGGCGGAGGGGGCGAGCGCCCTTCGCATGCAGCTGAGCCAGCAATTTGCACTCAAGGAGTACTTGGTGCCCATCAACAGGCAGCTGCAAATGGAGGAAGCGGATCGCGCTTATCTCGAGTACTGCGAGGAGGAACAACATTAGAGACATCTATGGGAAGACGCAAGGGAGAACAACGCACTCCAATCTCTTACATCTTGTGCTGCTTTTAATCTAAATGAGTTTGACACACAAAAAAAAAAGAATTAAAATAAATTAAAGCCTGCTTGGAAGACGACGTCAGCTGGCTCTTTGCTATGCGGCCGCCTTGCGCTCCCGCTCCTTTTCTCGCTCCTTTTCCCGCTCCCTTTCCCTCTCCCGCTTCACCACGGGCAACCGCGTCCAGATGAATCCGCCAGTGCGATGCGTGGTGTAGTCATCGACGTCGGGCAGCGGGAATGGCGTCGTGCGATCGAAATAATAATTGCTCGGCGCATGCATGATGAACTCTAGGAAGCACAGCTTGCGTGACAGCTGCTCATCGGGACCTGCAACACGGAGACGTGTGAGAAATGAGATTTAGAAGACGGAAGACAACCCGAAGTCAAACCTATCAAGTAGGTGGCGGGATCGAAACCCTCCTTGGGATCGGGACTGTCCTGTGTGGGTATCAGCCAGGTGAGGAACGCCGACTTCTCGCAGTACGCATCCACGAGCAGGCCACGAATCTGGGCATAGTACACCTTCTGCTCGCTGTCCACGATGCTCACGATATCGCCAATCTGCATGTAGCTTCCCTTGTAGAAAACGCTCTTCACGAACCGCGTCGCCGCCTGCATTCGCGGTGTCTTCTGTGCCGGCCTCTTGAACAGCGTCCGGCGACTCCGCGCATTGTTTTGTGCCTTGCCAGCGCCGCCGCCGCCGGCTACGTTGCCCGCCATGGAGCCAGTTGCTCCACCGCCCGTTGACTGACCATTATGTCCATTGGCGGCGTTGCCAGCGGCCGCATTGCCGCCGCGGCCCGTTAGTTTCGCCTTGAAGCGTGTGCTACGCGTGCTCTTTCGCAGACGCTTAATTACTGTGGGCGAACGTTGGCCATTTAGGCTGCTGCGTGTGATCTTGCCCACGCGGGGTGAGGGCGTGGCTGTGGGTGTGGGCTTGGCTTCCGCCTCGCTCTCCACGTCCATGGAAGTCGCTGCTTTGTTGGCAACCTGCTCATCCTCGGACTTTGCCTTGGATATGATTTGCTGTGCCTGCTGTTGTTGTTGTTCCTCCTTCACTTCTGTTGTTGACTTCTCCTGGTCGTCGATATCGTCCATCGTCTCGTTGGTTGTGAGGTCTGTGTCAATCTCCATTTTTACAGCATCTTCTTCAGGTGACGCGCCCAGGGCTGCAGTTGGCGACGCTGCCAGGGCTGGCGAGCAGTCCAAGCAAAGCCCAGCATCCAATGCTGTGCTTGTCGTCTCTTTTTGGCACTTACTGCACTTGCTCGCTGTTGACATTGTTAGTCAATTAATCACATACAAACTGTCGCTATTGTTGATTTTAATTCAATACTTTTCAATTCCAAACAAACTAAAATGGCTCAAGCGCTACTATCAATTAGTGGTGGAGAAACATCGATGGCACTATCGATGCAACGATGACTTTGTTCTTATCGATGGTTATTTTGTTTTGTTTGTATTTTCATCATTTTTTTTTAAATAAGTTTATGATCTATAATAATACGTTATACTAAGGGTATATTTCAAATTATTTTTTAATTGCTGTGAACACATAAAAATTTCGATAACTGCTTGCATCGCTTAAATATGTTATCGAGTATACCAGTGCCATTTTGAGTAAACTGTTGACGCACTCGACGCAATTAGGAGCACTTTGCAGGCTCCACATCTATTTAAAAGGAATTTCGCTACCCGCTCTATTAACATTACTCTGAAAGACTCACTTTTAGCTTTAACCAATTCTGTTAATTGACTCGAGTGGATTAATGATACAGTTAGAAAAAAATAAGCTATGTAAAATAGTGCATCTTTTTATACGCGGCTTGCAATTATATCAATATACAATCGATATATAAATAGATATGCAATCGATCGTGGATATGAAGTTCGATAGTTTGGCCACCTCTAGTGCTTGCGCTGCCAGAGAGCGCCAATTGTCATTGTAAATTCTGTTTTATAGCTGGCAGGTCGTGTGCGCAGACTCGGTCGGTCCAATTTGAACATTTATATATTTTTTTTTATAGTGCGCGCGTGCCACGAATTACTATTGCACAGCATTCACAAATTCACAAAAGCGCAATACAAATTGTTGCCAATTATTTTTTTTTTAACAAGTGCGCGCTTAACCAATTGATACCTGCACACACACACGCACATACATAGATGCAAACACCTGCAGCGAGAAAAGAGAAGCATAAGCAGAGAAGATCAGCAGCAGCAATAACAACAAACGTATATAATGTAGCAGAATTCTTTTAATGAGTGTGACGAAGTGACGTATATAAAAGAAGAACACGGTACGCTTAAAAAAAAAGAGCTCACAACTCACACATACATAGAAATTCAAATAAAAATCACAAATACAAAGAAATCATATAAAGTACAAACGTGGACAACAACGTCGACAATAACAACGGCAACGACTGAGCAGGGAGCAGAGAGGGAGAGAGCAACAACAGTTAACAACTGAAACGAACGAGGGAGCTGCGAACAACAACAACAAAGCAGGTAAGTGATAAATGAGCGCATGCAACAAGTACGAACTCTTTCAACTCCGGCTCGATATCAATAATCGATAACTAGCCCAAAAATGTCATTGCCAAAACTAACAAGTAGTTGGCAACTTTGCGTTTTGTTCTGTGTGCCAGTTCGCACAAATTCAGTTAGTTGGCAACTCCAAAAACGAGTCGAACAATCAAACGGCACTTTATTTCCTTCTGTTTCGGTTTCGTTTAGTTATTTTCTTCTTTTTTTTTTTTTGCATTTGTCCGGTTTGCCGGCAAAGTGGGGGCCACCAAATAGCATCCACAGCGACAATGAATCCACATTATCTGCTGCAGAAGCAATAGCAATTGCGATTTGTTGACGATGCTTAGGAATGTTTGCTTATTATGCGCATGATCTCATCAGATTAGAATCTAATATGATGTTATACACACAGAGTCCACAGTACACAGTCCACAGTCCACAACAACAGTGCTGTGTAAAATCCTATTACAGGTAATTCGATGCTGCAACCAGCTGTGGAACCTGTTCAACGTCAACTTCAACTTCAACTTCAACTTGTTGCCTTTTCTTCCTCTTCATCTTCTCGTTCTTGTTGCTGTTCCTGTTCTTTGTGTCGCTTCTGATTGGAAGATTGGAGATTGGGCTGTTGCAGATCGATTTCAGAGTTTATTTTATTTTAACGGTGCTTTCCCCACAAAAGTTGCATAAGTGTGTGGAGAGGGTGTGGAGGGGGAACAGAGAAGAGAGAGGGGTTGGAGGGGGAAAAACAAGTGCAATCGAATCAGACTTTCGTCGCTCATTCAACTTAATTCGATATTCGCTACGCAATTGAACATTGAAGGGGTAACATAAGGAAGAGGTGGGAAAGAGAGCGAGAGGGGAAGGGGGGAAAGAGGCCATTTTGGCAAATCACGACGAGAGAAGCAAGCAACGGTATTCGAAGCCGAACAGTTAAGCGTGCAGAAATATTAAAAAGCAAAGCGCACAACAACAACAACAACAAAGGCAATCAAAAGCGAAAAAAGCTAAAGTAGCTGGAAGAGAGAGAAAAATCGAGTAAAAAATTGGTAGAAGTAAGACAGCAACAACAACAACAACAACAACAACAACAACAACAACAACAACAACAACAACAACAACAAAAACAAAAACTGGTTCCGGCCGCCAAAGAATTCCGCATTGGCCACTCGACTATGGAATTGCTTCGTCTCAACTCTCAACTGAGACTCTTTGTGTGCGTGTGAGTGTGTGTGTGTCTGTGTATGTGTGTGTGCCACTTCCGTATACAACGTACAACTTACGCCCCAGCTATGCTCTTTTCTTTTCGTCTCTCTTTCGACATTCTTAGTTCACGTTCGTTGCCTCAGTCTTTTGTTTTTTCCCTCGCTTCGCTTCTTCGTTCTTGCTGCGGCTTTCCAAGAGTGGCCACAGAAATAGCCGACAGTGCAACAATAACAAAATGCATAACAAAGACAAGCACAGAGAGTAGAGAAAGAGAGAGAGAGAGTGAGAGAGAGAAAGAGTAGTGTATGCTAATGTGACAAAGATGTTAATTGGCTTTTACTTTATTCAAACAAAATACTTAGTCACAGCGCATACCACAACAAGCAAAAGACAATGAACAACGAACAACAACAACAACAACAACTACTACTACGAACAACATCAACAACAACTACTACAACAAGAGCGACAATAGAAAGACACAAATCCATCAGAGAGAAATTTAATTTAGTTGTCGAGCCATCATCATCTGCATTCGAGTTGAGTTCGACGCCGATTTCCATTTCGCATTCTTTCACACTTCGATGTTAACGCTAACGCTAACGCTAACGATAACAATAACGATAAGAAGATGCTGCTATTTGCATTCATAAAGCATCAAATAGACAACTCTTCGTGTAGTTCGAAAGAAGCATAAAGTGCTAAAATACAGTCAGAGATATTATTAGATTTGAAATTCATCTCCGAGAAATATTTTAAATTCCAAAACAAAAAAATGAAAGAAATAAGATACCTTTAATTGAAATGCTAAAGTATTATAAATATTATAGTATTTAAATTATTTTTGTATTTTTAGGACTTTTTTTTTGAAGTGTTTTGTTTACCTTTCGTAGAGTTTCTCATGTCTTATCGAACTGATTTTATCTCAGAAATATTTTGAATTGCAAAAAGAAAAGAAATAATAATTGACAACTTGAACTGAAGTAAAGCGAGCAATATTAATATACTTAAAGTATTTCAAGATTTGGTGGTGTTTAGATGAAGAAGTAAAACAACTACTGAAGTATTTTTAGCTACATCATTTTCACGAAAATAAAAGTACTAAAGCAATATTTTCATAAATATTATACACACTTTTTTATTATTATATTAGGTCGTAATCAAATTGACTTCAATTGAGAGAAATAGTTTGAATAAAGTGAAAGAAATATCTTCAGATTTTTGTAGTCTTTCATTCTGAAACTAAAAGTTATGCGACTAATACAAAGAGATCATTTAAAGATATAGCTTATTATTATTATATTTTAGATTTATATCTTTATATATTGAAATTGATTTAAATTCAGTGAAATATTTCAAAATAGTGTGTTTTATTGGAAACAGATTCTTATCTTTAAATTTTTGAGAAAAAAGTTCTTTAAAAGATTTGTTTAGAGTAGTTTTCTTTGTTCAATCTTTAATGTTTAGTATATGTAGTCACATCGAAGCCTCATGTCTCATGAAATCTAGTGTATTTTCAGCTGTATGGTATATTTGGATTGTCTTAGTATATTTTAGTATCGTATCTGTATTTTGTACACTTCGGTGTATTTTGAATGTTATTGTATATTCGTTATACCAAATATAGCATTCGGTATATTTTAATATTTTATCGGTATTTTGTACTCGTTGGTATATTTAGAATGTTATAGTATACTAATATACCAAATATAGCTAACGGCATATTTTAATCAGTATGTTTTCGGTATTTTATACACTTTGGTATATTTCGAGTGTCTTTGTATATAAATATACCAAATGCATACATCAGTATATTTTCGGTATTTTATATACTATGGTATACTTTGAATGTCTTAGTATATAAATATACCAAATATAGCCATCGATATATTCTCGATATTTTATACACTTTGGTATATTTTGAGTGTCTTAGTATATAAATATACTAAATACAGCAATCCGCATATTTTCGGTATTTTATATATTATGGTATACTTTGAATGTCATAGTATATGGATATACCAAATATAGCTATAGGTATATTTTTCAATCTTTGATCTTTGGTAACTGTAGTCAGATCTATAACGCACCTTGGTGCTTCATGCCTCATGTTGCACATTTGGCAAATGCGCCCACACAGCGACAAAGTCCACATTTGCCGCATGCGTCCCACTTAACATCCACATCAGGCTGCAGCTGGTCGTTGTTGTTTGTTGCTTGTTGGAGGCGTCTCAATGCGGCTCCCTTTTTTAGTTTTTCAGTTTTTTGCTAGTGTTGCGGGTGCGGCAGCTAGCAACGTGCAACAGCAACAGCAAAAGCAACAACAACTGTAAACGCACAACTAGTTGAAAAGCTGGCAAAGAAGAAGAAGAAATAAAAAAAAGAGCAACAACAAAACAAATCATGCGGCGCACCCTAGAAAAAAAGCAACGGCAACAACTGCGAATAGCAACACGAATGCTTTTTAGAATAACTTAATGACAGCAACAGCAACAACAACAATAACAACAAAAACAGCGTCAATAATAATAATCAGAAACAACAACAACAAATGTTGCCTCGCACTTTCAATTGTCTTTTGCATGCAATGGAAATGGCAACAACAACAACAGCAACAATAACAACAACAACTAATGAAAACAACTCGCTGAAAATTTCCCTTTTTGTTTTCAGTCTGCAAGCAAGAGAGTGTGTGTTTGTGTGTGTGTGTGATCGATGAGCAACAGCAACAACAACAACAACAACAACAACAAACAGTGGCACAAACTTTGTCTCTTGACTCTGTGCAAAGGTTTATTGGCCTTTTGGCTCACTGCGTGTCTGTGTTTCTGCCTATGTGTGTGTGTGTGTGTGTGTGTGTGTGTGTGCGTGTGTCGCCGATTCAGCCAAGCCAATCAACTTCGAGTTTGAACTTCTTGCTAAATATATTTTGTCTTTCCACATGAAATTTTCTATCCATATGTGTGTGTGTGCGTGTGTGTGTGGAGTCGTGTCTGCTGTGTGTAAGGAGGCGGAAGGCGGGGCAGCAGACATTAAGCGGCTTAGTTCAGAGCAGCATCCTCAAATAATTTGTGACTAGTCACTGAGCGGCCAACAACTCAGTCGACTTGGCTCCACAAAGCAGCACAACTCAGCAGCAACAGATAAAGAAGAAGAAACAGATGAGGAAGATCAAGCAGAAGAAGAGGAGTAGAGAAGAGACAGAAGAAAGGAGCTGGACAACAAGGAGGCAGGCAGCTTTCTAGATTACGCGATAAATCACTCGCAAGTTGCTTTGAACACACTTTTCATTTAATTCGCATTTTGAACAAGATTAATGTCGACTATATTTTATTTATTATCGTGCTGAAGCTCTTTAAATATGGCACTACGTGGTTCTCAATAGTTTCTGAATCGTTTTTATCAATTCTTATTGCATTAATTGCACACTTTAATAATCATTTCTAACACGATTAATGTCTACTATGATTATCATAGTTTTGCTAAAGTTTATTAAATGCGCCGCTAGTCATTGAATAGTTTTCGGGTGATATCAATTTCATTTTAAATAATTATTTTTTTTTTTAATTGAATTCATATTTTAATTTCGATGCTCATTGAATATAGCGCTATTCATTCTGAACTGTTTTGGTGGACAATTTGATATATTTTGTATTGTATGGTATATTTTGAGTGACCAAATACAGCATTCGGTATATTCTAGTATCTGTTCGGTATTTTGTATTGGTCATACTTTATATGAATGTCATACCAAATAACGCCTTCGGTATATTTTAGTATTTTGGCGGTATTTTGTGCACTATGGTATATTTTGAATGCCATAACACATCGATCTAGTATATTCTTCGGTACATTTTTGGTATATTTTCGGTATATTGATTTGATTTATATTAAAAATAATACCGCACTGACAGTATATCAATATACCACTTTTTACACTATGGTATATTTTGAATGTCGTAATATACCGATATGTCATATGTAGCGTTCGGTATATTTTTATGCTCTATAGTATATTTCGAATGTCGTAGTATATTGATATACCAAGTTTCAGGTTTCAGTATATTTTTAGTACTTTTTCGGTATTTATATATTTCGGTATATTTTGAATGTCATATTATATTGATGTACCAATAGTATCTTTTCGGTATATTAATCTGGTATATATTAAGAATAATACTATATTGATGGTATATCAAGGCTGTAGCTTTATTACTTGTTAAATACGCCGCTGATAATTAATTGTTTTCTAATTCGAATTACATTAAATTGAAAATGGAATTCTTTAATTAAGTTCCTTATCGCTTTTTGATCAAAGTGAAGATTGCAAACTTAATTGGATTAAATAGAAAACTTTAATTCTGAAGCGCGTTCTTTATCTTGATTGTTGATCAAAGATGCAGATTGCATTCGATTCGCATCGCATCGAAATCAAATGAAATCGCGCACTCGATGCGCTTCATATCTTGTTGTCTTCTCTTGAGTTGCGTTGTTTTTTGTGTTGCATGCTGCGCGAGCGCGTGTTGCGATTGTGCAGAAATGCGAAAAAACGCGAAGCGAGTTGAAAGTAAAATCAAAGCAAAGCTAAATAAATTAAATGCAATTTGCGGTTCGACAAACTGCGTCAATTAAAGGCGCCATGACTATTTATTGGGATTGATATCGAAGCCCAAATCAAACAATCTGTGTGTGTGTGTGTGTGTGTGTGTTTGGTAAATAAAATAATTAAACGGCACATATTTTGTGCGTGCCATAAAAATGGAAATTGAAACTGAAACTCAAAATGAAATTGAAAATGAATGATGAAGATGGAGATGGAGATGAATCTTTCGCCTTGTCAAAAGTTTCACTCGCCATGCGTGTGTGTGTGTGTGCTTTGGACTGTTAGCAGCCACTCCCCAAAGTCTAAGGCTGCAAACAGAGTGCGCGCTGAGACGAAGACGAAGATGAAGACGAAGACAAAGACGAATTGCTTGCGTTGCGAGTAAGCTAATAGGTCGCATAGTGCAAGACGAATTTGTTGCGATTTTATGATGTTAATCGCAATGGATTTCTCGTCAGATGATGAGCTGCTGTTAGAGGAGTTTATTTTTAAAATTAAAAAGAATTAAAAAAGTGCATGGCGGAATTCACCCAATTAATTTGGGAAGAAAAACATTCGGCGAATTTCATCATTTGTTTGATGAGCTGCGTCAAGATGAAAAAATAATTTTGGAGTATACCCGAATAAAAATTAGCACATTTGATTACATTCTGTTAAAAATTGAACCACTAATTATTAAAAATTGGATAAATTTTGAGACACAATAGACTATTTTTATTTAAAAAGTGAATAAAAAAAAACAAATATTATACCCACTCTGAAGCAACAAAGCTGAAGAAAAAAAAAAACATCTAAAACCCCAATTATACCTGCAGAGAGGCAAATTGTAACGTTAAGGTAGAAAATTATTCAAAATATATTTAGTTCATTCATTTCAATCATTTTAACTTTTCATTTAGTTACATGTTTATTTAATTTTTCTTAATTCGAAAATTAACTCTTCATTTATAATTCACATTTTCACAAAACTTGTCCGTCAGGCAAATCTCAAATCACATGTAAATTGTAACATGCATTGCGCCAAAGCATGGGTAGAACAAAAAAAATATCAACAAAGGCAAAATAGCAAGCGATTCGTCTTCAAAAACAGTACTGCACAGTTTGAAGCGAATTGCTTGCGTTTCGTCTTCATCTTCGTCTTCGGCTTTGCGCGCACTCTGTTTGCGGGCGAGCGAATTCATATGAATTGCTCTGCACTGTTTTTCGTCTTCGTCTTCGTCTTCATCTTCGTCTTCGTCTCAGCGCGCACTCTGTTTGCAGCCTTAGGCGCGGCGCGGCGCAAAGCTTCTTCAAATGAATGCGAATGAGTTGTCAAGGGAGCTGCTGCGAGCTATGCCAAGAATCTGGCACACAAATCAATTCAAGCCTCGCCAACACTAGAAACTGGCTCTGGCCACACACACACACATGTATACATATACACACACACACACACACACACATAGCTTAACATCTGTGCAGGTGCGGGCAACGTTTGTCTCAAGTGTTTTGTCTCATAAACACACAAATTTATGACTCACACACACACACACACACATAAACACTCGCACACACACACACACACTCACACACTGTTGCAGTGATAACAAATAGCTTTAGAAATCGAAATGCTGTGGGGAATTTTTAGCGCATTTTGTCATGGGAAAACTGACAGACCACCAAAAAAAATGTGAAATAAAAACACAGATTTTGGAAAAGACTTAGGAAACGAACTTGCCTTCAAAAGACTCAGGCAACGAACTTGCGCACATTTTTTTTTATATCTGAAAAGACTTAGGCAACGAACTTGCGCGCATTTTTATACCCGCTACCCATAGGGTAGAAGGGTATTATAACTTTGTGCCGGCAGGAAATGTATGTAACAGGTAGAAGGAGGCATCTCCGACCCTATAAAGTATATATATTCTTGATCAGCGTCAACAGCCGAGACGATATAGCCATGTCCGTCTGTCCGTCTGTGTGTCTGTCCGTCTGTCCGTCTGTCCGTATGAACACCTAGATCTCAGAGACTATAAGAGATAGAGCTATAATTTTTTTTCGACAGCATTTGTTATGTTTGCACGCAGATCAAGTTTGTTTCAAATTTTTGCCACGCCCACTTCCGCCCCCGCAAATCAAAAAAAACGAATAACAACCGTAATTTTAAAGCCAGAGTTGCGAAATTTGGTATATACAATAATAACTATAGTAGTTATGATTCCTGAGAATTTGGTTGCGATTAGATAAAAATGTTGGAAGTTATTAAAGAAATACTTTTGTATGGGCAAAAACGCCTACTTACTAGGGGCCTTAGTTGCTGTGGCTAACAATCTGGTATATTGTGCCGTCTATGGAATATTTTGAATGCGGTACTATGTCGATATACCAAATATACCATTCGGTATATTTTTAGTATTTTTGCAGTATATTTGGTATATTTTGTGAAAAATACCGCAAAATATATTGTTTTTATTTAAAATGGGTAGCGGGTATCTCACAGTCGAGTACACTCGACTGTAGCTTTCTTACTTGTTTAAAAAGACTTAGGCAACGAACTGACCCAGGCTATCATGCTATACGTATTAACGGCATTTGACTACCACGAACTGACTGAGGGGTGGGGCAGCCTCTCTGCGATGATCCCCTTGACTGGAACCTTGAACTGGCCACAACACAAAAGCACAGACAGCGGACAACTCTTCGTAGGCCACTTTACGAGTTCAAGAAACTTCTCACAACACACACCGTTTATGGCTTACAGCTTACAGCTTGACCACGCCCTCATTTGCATTTTATTAGTCGAATCTTGGCTGAGCGCTATTAAAACACGCTCGCTGCTTCGAAAAAGATCTGCATAATTGAACCGTTAAGTAATGAGCGCTAAGATTGTAATACATAATAGCATAACTGATATAGAGGGAGGCATATTTAATTACATTTTAAATTGAAAAGTGTGGAAATAATAATATTAGAGTACATAAAGAAGTTTCTTAGGGAAATTGAAATAATTATATTTAAGTAGATGATAAAGTTTTTTAAATGGAACATCTATATACTATAGATAACTTTATTATAATAAATTGAAGTATTTGAAAACTGTGGAAATAATAATATTGGAGCACACCAAGAAATTTAATTAAAGAAACAATTAATGAAATAATATTATTAGTGTATACAGGAGTTTTTCCAAAAAACATCTATAAATTGATATGTTCTTTAAAAGCAATTTTTGTATAGAACATTTTATTATAATAAATAATAAAATAATAACATGCAATATTTGAAAATAATAATAAAGAATATTCTTTAAAGAAACTTTCGTACAGATAATTTTATTAGAATCAATTGAAATATTAGAAGAGTGTGAAAATAATAATAATATTATAGTACACGCAGAAATTTCCATTTATTATTATAAATAGTATGTGTAATATTTGAAAAGTGTGAAAATAATCTCATAGTATTTGAAATGTTTGAAATTAATACATATTATACATAGTACACAAAGAAATTTCTTTGAAGAAAAATTTGCATAGAACACTTTATTATAATAAATATAAATATTTGAAAATATAAATAGTATCATCGTGCACAAATAAATTTAATTAAAGAAATAGAGTAAGTAATAATAATATTATAGCATATAAAGAAGTTTTTTCAAAGAAACATCTTAACTTAAATTGAAATATTTGAAAGTGTAGAAATAATAATAATATTAAGAAACAAGTAAGAAAGCTACCCATTGTGAATAAAAGCAAAGCATTGCGGTATTCATTTTAAAATATAGTCAATTGAATTATATAAAAAATATACCACAAAATACTAAAATATACCGAATTATTTATTAGGTATATTGATATAGAACAACATTAAAAATACTGCAAAATAAACCACATTGCAAACTTACGACTTTTAAAATACACCACAAATTCTTTATTTGCTATATTTTTTATATAGTACTACATTAAAAATAGATATTGCTTAACATATTTAAGGCAATTTCTTGCAAGTACATATTAAAAAGCACATACAAATATTTAACCTTTAAAAAAAAACTACCAATTTGATACTAAACTAAATATCAAACGATTTTATGAGCAAACAAATATTCAATGATCGAATTCTTTTGGATGCACGATTTGAAAGCAGTCGCGAGTGTTTCCCAATCATTGATTACACATGAGAACTTCCATTAAATGGCCAAAGTGTTGTTGCTGTCAATGTTGTTGTTATTGTTGTTGTAGTGGTTGTTGTTGTTGCTGTTGGGACAACATAGACATCGACATAGATATTGACTGCAGGCAAGGCAGCAAAGCAGCAAAGCAAGCAACAGCGGGCAGCGACGTCTTAGCATTGGAATGCGGTCGAACTCGACTCGAGTCGAGTTGAGATTTGTTGTAGAGAGAGACAGAGAGAAAGAGAGAGAAGGAGGGCTAGCGAAAGGGAGGCAAGAGAGACAGAGAGAGAGAGAGAGAGAGAGCCAGGTGTACGCGTGGAATAAATGACCGGCTGACTGAGTGACTGACTGACTGAGTGAATGACTGACTGACTGACTGAATGGATCAATAAATGAATGACTGACAGCTGCCAGTTTCGAGCATATTTCGTATTTCGTATCTTGTTAGCCAAATCGCCTCGCCAAACAAGTTGGTTGAATGCTCGCTGCTCTCTTTTTCTTTCCCCCTTTCGCGCTCTCTATTGACTTTGTCAATTCGCAGACACTTGTCTGGCCATTTAGCACACAATTTGTTGGCCAAATCCGCAGACAAAGCTAAGCTCTAACCAAACTCTAAATCCAAATTCAGTTCGAGCATCAAATGCGAGTGCGCGCGCATTGCTTTAAAATTACAAATAACAACAAAAGCAGCAACAGTTGCTGTTGTTGTTGTTTTGGGCATAAATATTTATGTTAAAGGCTTTTGCCGCTAAACAGGTGAAAGTTTGTCTCACCAAAAGGTAATCAGCACCAGCAACAAAAACAACAACAACAACATCGACCACAACATTGGCCAAAGTATGAGTCGAGTCTTTTGGGTTTTGGTCATGGCTATTTAGTATTCTTGACATCAGAATTTGTTTTTGGTCTCAACTTTTGGGCGTCCGCATTTCATATTTAACATATTCATTTCTTTATTTATTTTTTATGAAATTCTTGGACAATTTCTTAACGAAGCTGAATTCCCTTTTTGGCGATTCATTAATTCAATTTTAATCATCCATTCTTTTTGCCGGGTTTTCATTAGATTTTGCCGCTTTTTTTTTTTGTTTGATAAATTTGTATCTGGGCCAAATTGTAGTTATAACTTTGCCCTGCTTGGGAATCCAACGCAGATGAACAAAAATCTAATTTGAACTGAAGGTGAAAGCGAATTCTTATATCGAAATTCGCCAAGAGCTTGTTGTCGAAAGTTCTGGACTCTCTATTTTAATAATTATGAATCAATTGATAATCCCAAAAGTCAAAAGTGAAAAAGCTTTACAGTTGTAATTGTTGTTTTTTTTTTTATTGAGAAAGCATCATGGGAAAATATTCTCTCTCTCGGCTGAATCTTGAGTGAGTGATTGCAACTTGTAAATTGCTTTTTTTTTCTATTACTGCTGACATTTGGCAGTTGTTAAACAATTGCTGCTGTCATCCCATTGTATGAGTAATTTATGATATTCGCCCTTGCATTTCATTGCATTTCAAAAAGAAAAAAGATAAAGGGGGTAGGATGAAGGGAAATGTAAACACAAATATGAAATCATAATGAAAATAATAAGCGTGAAAGAAAAACGATGAACAAAAAAAGTTACTTTCATTGAATTTCATTGAGCAGCAAATGGCCCTCGTTGCTGTTGCATCCCCACTCCTCTCACACTCCCTTCCCCCTCTTTCGCCATTCGCCAATCACCCCTCCCCAACAGCGAGGAGTGACGAATGACAGTAGTCAGACACAGCGTTGACAATCACTTGTGAATGGCAAAAGCCAAAGCGAGCAACCAACCAACTGACTGACTGACTGAGCGAGGTCTCTGATAAGCATTCCGATACCCTGTACTTGCAGTTACGTCAGGGTATGCCAGAGTTGTGATCCAAATGAAAAGAGCGTGAAATGTTTATGTTTTATGAATTCGTTTTACAATTGCAAACTAAACTATCTATAAATATTGACCAAACTGAATAAGTAAGAAAGCTGCAGTCGAGGGTGTTTTCAATAAAATAATAAAATAAATAAATATACTAAATATTTTCAAAAGTAATATACCGAAAAATACTAAAATATATATTAACCTTTATTTGGTATATCAATTAACATACCATATTCAAAATATATATATTAGAGTGCAAAATATGTACCAAAGTAATATTCCGAAAAATGCTGAAATATACCGAAGGCTATATTTGGTATATTGATATAGCACTACATTAAAAATATATACCATAGACTACCTGACATACCTGATTGTCAGACAAAACATTCCTGAAATATACCGAATTAATATACCAAAAAATACTAACATATACCGCAGGTTGTATTTGGTATATTGGTATAGCACTGCACTTAAAATATACAATAGAATACAAAAGCAATCTAAAAATATACCGAATTAATATACCAAAAATACTACCAATACTAACAAAGAAATGTATTTGTGTATTGACATAGTACTCAATTTAAAATATACCATGTAGTATAAAACATATCAGAATAACAGTCAAGCTAGTCTAATAATATAATATAGAGTTCGAAATACATAAGTTTGCCAGCCAAAGCAACTAAGATTCTATTAATCTACCTATGAGTAGCGGATATAAAGGTGTATTTTTGAAGTGAAACTAAAGCTAAGCTAAGGATTAATACACACAACTTTTCTCCCCAATCTACAAATTATTCCATTTTATATAACTTTAAGAAAGTTTAATTACAAAACAAATTACTTCTATTCCGATCTCAACTCTGTTTCTAACAATCGCATTAACAACATTAATGGGCATCTCCTCGTGGATCAAGTGTAGAGTGCAGAGCGCAGCTTGTTGTTACTTACTTTGGAGTTTAATATGCCAGAGGCAGTGGCATTTGATGTATACAACTGAAATAATTACGTGAATTTTTTCTGTGGTGTGATGTTTTTATTTGGCTTGTTTTTTGTTTTTTTTTTGCGAGTTTGTTATTGTTGGATTTTGCTGTTTTTGTAATTTTTTTTGCGGTGGCTGTGAAATGTTGCGAGCTACTGTCAAATCGTAGCTGAATCTGAATTCCAATCTGAAACTAATCAAATTCAAATGCCATTTGTATTTGCAGCAATGCATCAGCCAGCAGCCTAAAGCTTTGGACGTCTCCCCACAATCCCCTTTTGGACTCTGCAGAGAGAAGAGAAGAGAGACGAGACGAGACGAGATTGGAAAACAATCGTCATCAAGATCATCACCCGAGACAACTGAGAGATTTGCACATAATTGTTGCAGGGTGAAAGGACTGAACGAGGTGCAGATCTAGTGCGGAGAGAGAGAGCGGAGCTTCAGGGATCATGGACTGGGTCGAAGGTGATCTCGTGTGGTTCGATCCCGGGGTGGGTCATCCCATTCCCGGCGAGATCCAGGAGGTGCATCGCGCTGCTCAAGTGATTGTCGTCCAGGCAATGATCAAGGGCAAGGTAAGTGTCCGTGTCCGTGTCCGTGTCCACCAACTGCTGACAGTCACTGTCACTGTCACTGTGCATAAATTTCACACATTTTGTTGGCCAAGGGCTGCGGCTGCTCAGCTGCGCGTCAGCAAATATTTCATGAATGCTTTTCACTATTTTCACTTGTCGTCGTCGTCAAGCAAAACACGAATTGCGTTGTTTTTGGCACTTGGAATTCACGGCGTGCCATTTGTCGCTTCTCACTTCTCACTTATGTGTACTTATACTTACTATAAACTATATACCCTGTGCCCATAAAATCCCCATAATTGGGTATACTAAAAGCAGCACTAAAAACTATCGCCACTTTAAGTGGAGTGAATAACCTGTTGTCTCTCTTATTGACAGTCAACGCACAAGTCAAACAATAGAAAGGCATTCACCGGGCTAATAGATAACGCAAATATTTCTGATCTCCGACGATCTGATAGCTCAACTTCAATTTCTCCCGAAGTAATAGAAAATAAATTATACTTTTAGGCACTCGAATTAGAACCGAAAGTAAGGCAATGAAATGAAATTCTCTGTTTCTATTTGTTTACCTATGAAAAAGTAGGAGTCCTTTTTTATAGCCGAAATTTCAGCCAACAGTAATTGAATATCTCTTGTAGAGTGCAACGGAAATATAGTTTGACTTTTGGTCTGATAGTTCAACTTCAATTTCTCCCTTTGAGTAATAGAAAATAAATTATACTTTTAGGCACTAAAATTAGAGATGAATCATTCGTCTCATAGTCGAAATTCAGTCTACAGCTGGTTGTGGAAAATGTTTCCTTTTTTTTTTTTAAAGGTTAGAGGGGTGTTACAAATTTGAGTTAGGGAAAATGTTTCTTCCTTTTAAGCGCAAATGAAAATATTTTCTATTTAAATACACTTTGACTCGACAAGACTTTAGCGCTTTAATTTTGTATTCTTAAGTCTTATATTACCTTTGACATCGAGTGGAGTCTGCAGGGTATCTTCCCGTTAGGTAATCAGTGTTGTGGTGTGCAACGGAAATGTTTTGTACCTATGCGTGAAGCTGTTTCTGAGCTCCGTCTACAGCTCCGGGTATCGTAATTGCACAACGCCGGCAGCGACTGTTGGCTCCGTTTCCTTTTTCCTTTGCAATTAAGCCTGTCATTGCAACAGCAACACAAGCAGCAGCAGAGAAAACAACAACATTAGTCAGTCAGTCATTCAGTAAGTTTAACAGCCAGCGGCTTTGGCTAATAACTGGTAACAGTTAGACGTTTATGCCGTTGCATTTGCAGTTGCTCGTTGTTGTTGTTGTTGTTGCCATTGTTTGCCAGCTGAAGAAATCAAGAATACGAATCCCAAACTTGCCTCGTCACTCGTCACACACGCGCACATAATTTGTATCCTGTTCAGATGTGACGTTGTCCGACAACTTCTTGGCAATTGGCCAGAAGAAGCATTTCTCGATCGAGTTCGCATGTCCCCTGAGTAGTTGCACAGAACTCGAAAGCTCATGCAAACCGTTCGCTTACATAAGCAATGAAACTTGATATGATGTGCAAACTCTTTGAGCTGCTAGAAAACTTTCAAGATCATACTTAACAGTTTATTTAGAAGTCTAGATAAATACGTTAAAGGATCTTTACAAGCTCGTGGCATCAGTTTATAACCTCAATTAGCTGTTGTCGGACTGTTTCACTTATAATTGTTTAAATCCTCAATAAGTCCAGAAAAGATGGACACACTTTTCAGAAGATCAAATATGGTAAATGAAAGTTGAGTTCGATAAAGTCTCGATCCACTCTCGATAGTTAATGCTGCAGCTGCCGCATCGGTTGCATCTTTGGCGGTGTCACAGGCAGCGAGCGCACAGAAGACAAGAATCCGACACTGAACTGGTTCTACTTATTGGCTTGGAGAAAGTGGCGCTCTCTCAACTAGGAGCGAGAGGGAGAGAGAGAGATGGCTTTTTAATTGAATTGAGATCAGAAAGACAATGATGTGCGACAGGTTTTTGGTGTCTTGTTCTCTTGCGCTCTCTCTATTGTCGTTACCCAAAAGTGGCCAGGAGAAGATGACACTTTGCTCGTCTCTGCTCTTGTCTTTCTCTCTCCCAATTGCCGTTAGCTTCCCCCTCCCCCATCCGAAGCTGCACAAACTCGAGCAGAAGCCGAAATAGAAATAGAAATAGAAACACGAAACGTGTTTAAATCGATCGCTTAAAACGGGGTGGAGGAAAAACCTGAAGAGGAATCTGAGGAGGGGAAAATCTATGGTAACTGTGTCTTCGTGGTGGCTTCGGAGCACAAGCTCAGCTCCTTTCAGTTGCATTCGAGACGGCGGCCAACAACGTTTAATCGTTGTTGTTGTTGTTTTTGTTATTGTTGTGCTCTTGTCCGGTTTCTGTTTTCCTGTCCGGATTGTGCCGTTACATGCGCATCGTTCGGTTCCACCTGGAGCCATGGCAGCGCGGCAACAGCGTCACGCCCAGTCCAGCCCAGTCGCCATCGTTGGCCCTGCTCTCGCCCCACGTGCTGCGGCGCCAACGACCCGCGAGTCTTGAGGATCTCGAGGATATCTGCGCCTCCCTCCAGTCACCGCAGCAACAGCAGCTGCTGCTGCTTCGCCGACAGCGTCGCCTCAAGTGCCGCTATCCGCAGGTGGTCAAGCGATTATCCACGCTCTGCAGCGACGTCATGGCCCGTCATGTGAGTCACGCCAGTTAGTAAACTCTTCTAATAACTTGAGGATATCGGGGACAATGGGAAGGAGCTTCACTTCAAGTGTAGGGAGTAACACTTTGAACCTTGACATTGCCAACATTATTCAATCAAATATAACTAATTCCACTTGAGTTTTGAGAGAGCGAGAATCAGTTTAGTAATATACGACTTGGAAATATTGGGAACTATTTCAGGAATGAGTTCTCTCTCCCTTGACTGTTTCCATTCATCGAAGGACTTAAGAATATCGAGGTCTATGGGAAGATGTCCTCCCCAGACGGCCGCAACTTTGAGTCTTGACTTTCCCAATCTTTCAAAAAGCAATTGATACTAATTATCTACTTTTTCCGACAGGCACAAACGTTTGCACTGCAGCCTGGTGAGGGCAGCCTCAGGGCACGCCAGGATCTGGGCAGCAGTGGAGTGGAAGATATGACGCTCCTCGACGATTTGCACGAAGCATCGCTGCTGTGGAACCTCCGACTGCGCTACGACAAGGGACTGATCTACACCTTTGCTGGCAGCATATTGATCGCTGTCAATCCTTACAAGATGTTCCCGGATGCGTATGGCTTGGAGGTGGCCAAACAGTATGCGGGTCGTCCCTTGGGCGCACTGCCTCCACATCTATTTGCAATTGGAGCTGCGGCCCACGCTGCGCTGCCATCACCCCAGGTGGTGGTCATATCGGGTGAATCGGGCTCCGGCAAAACGGAGTCCACCAAGCTGGTGATGCAATATCTGGCTGCGGTAGTGCCAGGAGGTGGCAGTGCTTCCGCCGTCATCACGGAGCAGATACTGGAGGCGGCCCCGCTACTGGAGGCGTTTGGAAATGCGCGAACCGCACGCAATGACAACAGCTCCCGGTTTGGCAAATATCTGGAGGTGTACTTCAAGAGCGGCGCCATTGTGGGTGCCAAGATCACGCAGTATCTGCTGGAAAAGTCACGCATTGTCACCCAGGCGCCGGGCGAACGCAACTATCATGTCTTCTACGAGATGCTTGGGGGACTCAGCGAATCCGAGCGCTCCAAGTACGGTCTGCTCGAGGCGGACAAGTATTTCTATCTGAATCAAGGCGCCACCGATTGTGCCAGCGGCCGTGTCGACTGGGCATCGTTGCTCAGCGCCATGCAAGTGCTGGGCGTCACCGAGGGTGAACGCGAGGGCATCGTGCGTGTCCTTGCCGCTGTGCTTCATTTGGGAAACGTGTACTTCCATCGGCGACAACTGCGTCATGGGCAGGAGGGCGTAGAGATCGGTTCCGATGCAGAAATCAAGTGGGCTGCCCACTTGCTGCACATCAGCGCCGAGGGAATGCATCGTGCGCTAACCAGTCGCACCACCGAAGCGCGCGCCGAGCGTCTGCACACGCCGCTGGGCATCGACCAGGCGCTGGATGCGAGAGATGCGTTCGCCAAAGCGCTGTACGCGGGTCTCTTCAACTGGCTGGTGTCGCGCATCAATTCGATTGTGCAGAAGGGCGGCACCCATGATGCGCATCGCATCAGCATACTGGACATCTTTGGCTTCGAGGATCTGGCGGAGAACAGTTTCGAGCAGCTGTGCATCAACTATGCCAACGAGAATCTACAGCTGTACTTCAACAAGCACGTCTTCAAGCTAGAGCAGGCGGAGTATGCCAGGGAGCGACTCGAGTGGACGCCGCTTGCCTGGGATGACAATCTGCCCGTCATCCATCTGCTGGCGAAGAAGCCCGTTGGCATTTGCCATCTGCTCGACGACGAATCAAACTTTCCGCGTGCCACCGATCTGAGTTTCCTCGAGAAGTGCCACTACAACCATGCGCTCAGCGAGCTATACGCTCGACCCCGGATCGGAGCTCAGGAGTTTGGGGTAACGCATTATGCGGGCCAAGTCTGGTACTGTGTCGATGGCTTCCTGGACAAGAATCGCGATGCGCTGCGTGGCGATGTCCTGGAACTGCTCGCCACCAGTCGTTTGCCCCTGGTCAGCGAATTGACGAAGCAACTGCGCGCCCAGCGCGACGCTGGCAAAACACTGCCCAAGGGCAGCAACGGTCGCTTTGTCACGATGAAGCCACGCACACCGACGGTGGCCGCGAGGTTCGCGGACTCGCTGCAGCAGCTGCTGCAGTCGATGGGACGTTGCCATCCCTGGTTCGTGCGCTGCATCAAACCCAACCAGGAGAAGCAGCCGCTGCGCATGGACATGCCCTGTGTGCTTCAACAGCTGCGCTACCTCGGCATGCTCGACACCATACAGATCCGACAGCGTGGCTACCCGGTGCGCCTGCGCTTCCAGCACTTCGTCGAACGCTACAGGCATCTGCTGAGCTCGCCCCTGGCTCGCGGCACACCGTACCGCGAACTCTGCCGCATGCTGCTGGAGGCCATGCCACGCACCGGCGTCGAGGGACCCGATTACCAGCTGGGCGCCACACGCGTCTTTCTGCGCGAAGCGCTGCACCGCGCACTCGAGAGCGGGCGCACGGAGCGACTGCGTCAAGCGGCGGTTCACATTCAGCGCCACGTGCGTGGCATGTTGGTGCGACGCCAGCTAACACGTCGCCAGCTGGCTGCCACCAAGCTACAGGCACGTTGGCGTGGCCAGCGTCAGCAACAGCGCTACGAGCACCTGCGTCACGGCGCCTTAACCGTGCAACGGCTGTGGCGTGGCAAGCAGGCGCGTCGTCGCGTGCAGCAGCTGCGCTCCGATCATCGCAGGCGGCAGGAGGCGCGTGAGGCGGCACAAAGGGCGCGTGAGGCACGCGAGGCCAAGCAGGCGGTGCTGGAGCGAAGTCAGCTGAGCTATCTGGACATTCCCGCCGAGCTGGCGTTCATCTACTCGAAGCTGCAGGGCTGGCAGCCACCGCACAGCGATCGGCATCTGGTCAAGGTGCTCGGAACAGTGCCCGGACCTCCGGCGGCCAGTGCTCAGCTGCCACCGGATCTAAATCAGTTTAGCTTTGGCAAGTTCAGCAGCGTCTATTGCAACGGACTGCGACTGCAGCCGCGTCGCGAACCCATTACGGCACCACTGCTGACGCGTGCGGCGTCGCGGGATCAAGACTTTCAGGACGCCTTGGCCGTGTTCAAGCTGATACTGCGCTGGAGCAACGACAAGGCGCTGGAGGGCGAAGGCGCCAAGGAGAAGCTGCTCGCCGACTACATTGTGCACAAGGCGCTCAGCTCGCGCGGTCTGCGCGACGAGATCCTGGTGCAGCTCTGCAATCAGCTGCACGGCGCAGAGCCTGCGCTGGCCACCCGCCTGTGGCAGCTGCTCGGTCAGTGCTTGTGCTGCTTCCAGCCGAGCGCCGCCTTTAGCAAGTACCTGCTGAAGTTTGTCACCGACGAGGCGCCTGCTCCGCCCACTCGCAAACTGCTGCAGCGCCAGTTGCTGCGTCAGCAGAGTAGCTCAGGAGGCACATCCGCCTGTCGCAGCTTCGTTCCCGCCTGGCTCGAGTGGCGTGCCTGGGCTCGTGGTTGCGACATGGCTCTGCCCTTGACGTTACCCGACGAGGCCAGCCAAACGGTGGCCGTTGATTCGTGGACCAGTTGCGAAGAGGCAGCCGCCTTGGCTGTGTCTACGCTGGGCGTGGCCAGTCGCGGCTGGACGCTGGTGCTCGATGATGGCCAGCAGCTGACGGACAGCTGTGGCCTGGACTATGTCATGGATCTGATTGCCGAGAAGGAGTTGTGCCCGGCTTTCCCTGCACCGCGCAGTGATCTGCTGCGTTCCGGCGCCAAATTCACACGCACCACGCTGCCGGAGGGCGTCAAACGTCCCGGAGTTCCGCCGCCTGCGCCACCGACATCCGCAGGAGCAGCAGCCGCCACTGGGGGAAGCGGGGGAGCTGCAGCCAGCAAGCGAGAGCAACAGCAGCGCGAGGACGAAGAGGAGGAGGAATCACAGTCAACGCCGCAGCGTCGCAGTAGCCGGGAGCTGCTGTCGCGCAGTTCGGCGCTCAACGAACGTTATTTCGAGCGCACCGAGGAACCCATCACACCGCATTTGGTGCCTGGGGCACAGTCAAAGTCGCGCTCCAAGTCCTTGGACGATCTACTGGCCGGTGACATGGGCAGCCAGCAATTGCCGCTACCGGACAGCGATTCGCAGGAGTCGCCACTGCACACACTCGCCTTGGGTTTGTCCGAGAGCCGGCTGAATGAGCGCTATCACTCCGCCGAGCGTCTCGCTCCCATGGGCAAGGAGTCGGCGCCACGCTACCAGAAGTCGCAGCATGCGGGCAGACGATCGCATGCCGCCTCGCATGGCTCGGCCCACTCGAGCAAGTACAACATGGACAAGTCGGAGTATGCCACACGTTCCTCGGCCATGTCCGACACCAGTGAGGCGCCCTCGCTCGCCAGTCATGTGCGGCGAGTGCGAGTTCCCTCGCAGGCCTCGGACGTTGATCAGTTCCTGGACGATCTATTTAGTCCGGTGCTGGACGGTTCCCTCGACGAGTTGTCCGATGCACGCTCCTTGGCTGCCAGTATTC
This sequence comes from Drosophila pallidifrons, assembly GCA_023558445.1. Classification (NCBI taxonomy): domain Eukaryota; kingdom Metazoa; phylum Arthropoda; class Insecta; order Diptera; family Drosophilidae; genus Drosophila; species Drosophila pallidifrons. Next base: position 27,490,490 of record CM042351.1, on the reverse strand, counting down.
GTGGTGGCGGTGCTCAGAACCTGGACGAATTCCTTGACGATTATGTAGATGATGATGATGAGGACGATCTGCTCACCGCGCTCAGCAGCCGGGAGCTGTTGGTGGCCTGCATCAAGGGCGGCGGCAGCACCGAGCACAGCAATGCAACGGCCACTGCCGATCCGCTGCTGCATCAACTGATGCAGCTGCCTGGCGGTGAACCAGACGCAGCACCCGCTGCGCTCTATCAGCAGCAGGTGCAGCGCGCCTTCCTGCAATCGGCCATGGCACAGAATCTGCAGATACAGCAGCAGCTGCTCGCCCAGAATCAGGCACTGCAAACGCTGCTCAGTCAGCAGGCACAAGCGGGCCGAGACCGCGACAGCAACGCCAATGGAAATGTCATTACGAATAGCCACAACAGAGACCCGAGCGGATCTCCGCCAGCTGCTGGTGGAGGCGACAACTCGCCGCCTTCGCCAGTGCAGTCGCCGCTGCGCATGAAGACGACCACAATGATGACAACGACGCGCAGCAGCAGTCTGGTGCTCGAAGCAGCATCGGGTATGCAGCCGCCGGCGCCACCTCCACCACCGCCAATGCCGCCACCGCTGGAGGGCAAGGATCCGTCGGAGACGCGACACTTCCTGGATCCCTATGGACGTGCCAAGACAGTCCGCATTGGCAAATGGCGCTGGCCACCACCGCAGGGCGAGCCACAGTTCCAGACCGAGGAGGACTTCTTTGCCTTCAAGCTGCGGCAGCAGCAGCGCAAGACGACGCCGCAGGCACAGCACAGCCTGGGCGGCGCCAGTGCCACGGCCATCGAGTGGGAGGAGTTTGAGATAGAGTCATGTAAGAGTCCCACGCCTCCGGCGGGATTAGGCAACCGAATGCCCGTAATGCAGATGCATAGGAGCAGTATGCGCTTGGAGACGAATGGTTCTTCTGGAATGGATGGAGTGCAGCTGCAGCAACAGCAACAGCTGATGACATCGACTGGGTCTGGGTCGGTGACGACAACCACAACACAGATGACAACGAGCACAAAACTGGCGAAGAAGAGCTTCGAGATTGGCGCCGATCGTCCGCCGCCTGGCAGCGTCGGCAAGCTCAAACTCAGCTCGGAAATGCGCCAGCGCCTAGAGCAGGTCACTGCGGGACACTCGGTGCGTTCGACCGTCTCCAACAAGTCGGAGCAGCGAGCACCCGCCAAGCTCGAGGACACGCGCAAGCTGATGCTGCAACAACAGCTAGGCGGACTCTTTGCCAGCGTTAATGCGACGCCCGCCGTCGAGTCCCTGGCCACAGTGCGCACCCAGATCGAGCGCATGGAGGGCAAACTGTCACCGCCCCCCGCTCCGCCCACAGCCTGGCCAGGAGTGCTGCTACCGCCAGCGCCAACGGTGCCAGCGCCACCGCCACCAATTCGACCGCCAAGCATGGCACCGCCCGCTCCGCCGCCGGCGCCACAAAGTCCGCTGCAGCTGCAGCATTCTCCGGAAGCGGAGGAACCCGAGCCGGACTATCGCAAGGAGCATGTGCCGGCGTTCATACAGCGACAAGAGCGGGATACCTTCGGTGCAGTGCGTCAGCCGATGGGATCGCAGCTGCTGCTGCACCACCAGCAGCAGCAGCCACAACAACAGTTGCAGCTGCAACAGCAACAGCTGCACCGTTACCAACACCAGCAACAGTCGCTGCACGACCAGCATCAGGATCAGCACTCCGTTGCAGTCTGGGAACAGGAGCTGCAGACCGAACGCGAGCGTTCGCGCAGTCGCAGTCGATCGCGTGATCGCGAGGACTACTCGGAGTCGGTGTGGGACCGGGCGGAGGTCGAGGGTCCGGCCTCAGGAAGTGGCAGCGAGAAGGAGCGCGAGAAACGAGAACGCGAACGCGAGCGTTTGTACGAACTACGTCAGGTGGAGCGCGAGAAGGAAAGTCACAAAGTATATCAGCCGGCGCCACCGCGCGTCATACAGGCCAGCCTGGACACGACCGGGTCGAAGTCGACTCGGGAACGGGAGCGAGAGCGGGAACGCGAACCAGCCACGTTCCGCACACACATGGCCCAGAAGTATGAGCACGAACGAAAGCGAAAGAGCTCCGCCAGCTCAGCGTCCGTCAGAGAGTCCGAGTCGCTGCTCCTTGACTCCTCCTCCTCTATGTCGATGTCCCCGGTCGTGGTGCCCGCCCCAGTGCCGCCTGCGCCTGTCACACCCACATCCGCAGCCGCAGCAGCAAGTGCGGTCACTAGCTCAGCAGTTGGCGCCGCTTCCGGTGGGTCGACAGCCTGTCTCACCTACAATCGGGTGCCATGGAAGTTGCGGGTGCGCAAGGAAGTCTTTCAGCCGCACGAACCGATCGGACCGCCCGTCGCCCTGGATCTGCTTTTCGCCCAGGTGTTGAGCGATGTGTTTGGTGTGACGCCCTGCTTGCGCATAACGCCGCAGGAGAAGAACGCCGCCCTCAATATGCTGCATGGCCATGGCGTCAGCGTCGACACCTTGGCTGCCCGTGGGCAACAGGTGCGCGCTCTGGTGAAGCGTCATCTGGTGGACATGGCTCGCGATTGGCCGCTCTACTTCGCACGCCTCTTTGCTGTGCAGGGCGCTCCTTTGTATCCGGATGTCTCCATCATGGGTGTCTCACACAGCGGCCTCTATTTGGCTCGTCGCGACGCCGACTATCTAATTGTGGTGCAGGCCATTTCCTTTGCCGAGATCCAGAACGCTGTCACGCTGCCGCGACCCGCTGCACTGCAGCTCAATCTGCGCAATGGGAAGCATCTAGCGTTGCATGCCACACGCGCTGCCGCCATTCAGTCGATGATCACCGGATTCGTCGCAGAGTATCGCAAGGTAAGTTCCTGCATACTTGTTTACTACTCGTTCTTCCCTTACTTCCTTTAACTGTTTAAGTTTGACATGAGAGTTCTTTATGTCTTTAGTTTTTATTAGAAATTATTTGATTAGCTCAAAGCAGAAATTTTAAGCTTGTCCAAATTAAACATTGCGGAAGCATGTTTATGTAGATGGGAGAGTCAATTATTTTTTTTTAAATAGAAATGTTTAGACGTAAACCAAAGAAACTAGTTATAATTTATTGGTAATCCATGTTTATGAAATGATTCACATTATGTTTCGATAATAAGAGAACAACCTTCTGATTGTAAGGAAACCTTTTAGACACATATTAGGACACTAGTCAATCGAAATTGGCAAACAGTGAATATTACACATCATATAAGCATAGCTAACCATTTAAATATATCGTCTAGAAGGGATTCGAGTATTTGCTTGCCTTAAGAAAATATAAAAAACATATTATGTTGATTGGTGATCAAGTAAATGTGGTTTAGCTCACGCTGTATTTGTATCACAGAGGAAAAGATTCTCAAGCTTTTAACTTTTCTATAGCTAGCAATGAAACAATTTAATTCAAGTTTGCCTAAATACGAATACAGCGTGAGTTAAATCAAATTTACTTGATCACAATTGACAATTTGAGAATCTCTAGGGAAGTCTTTGAGTATTTACTTTTCTTAAAATAACATAGACAACACGTTATTATAAAATATTTAAAAGAAATGAATATATCGGGTAAAACTTATATTAAACAGTTCCATTGGGAATCGCAGAGAATGCGACAATTACAATTCACATTTGTGAGATTGACTATTTGAGAATCTCTTGGGAAGTCATTGAGTATTTATTTTCTTTAAGAAAACAAAGACAAACTATTATCATAAAATAACACTTAGATTAAATAGTTCGATTGGGAACCGCAGAGAATGCCGCATACAATTTCCATTTGTAAAGTTGACAATTTAAGAAACGCCGAGGAAGGCTTTTAGTATTTACTTTCATGAAGAAGTCATTAGACAATGCACCTTGAAGCTCTTTAAAAGTACAGCGAATAAGTCCTGTTAGAGAAAAAGCTGTTTGGGGGCAACCTTTCTTCTTCCATCACAATACAATTGTTCGTTTTGTTTTATTTCGCGCTTCGTCGCATATTCGCACGCGTCGCTCAAAGCAGAAGCTCAGTGGGTCTCACTGGCCAGTGTGACCATAACTTGGCGACACCCAGCGACAATCACATATTGATATTGATGCATTCGATCGATCGATCAAACGAACGATCGGTGGAACGGTTTGTGCTGCTTTTCTTTGAATGCAGCTCTTAAGTTATTTTAATTTAATTCAGTTTGGATGTGAAAACTTGTCGAACGCCAAAACCTGAAGACGGTCGCCGTCCCAAGTCGCAAGTCCCGGTTCAAGTCTAAGGCCGAAGACGAAACCCGAATCCCAAAACCCGGTTCGTCTCTCCGCCTAGCGAAACAGTTATCAAAAAAGCCGCTTAGACCACTTGGTATTCTCTCTCTATTTCTCTCCCTCTCTCGCTCTCTATTTTACGCTCGGTTTGCTTTTTACTCAACTGCCTTTCTCTCGCACTCTCTTCGTTTATCTTTCTGTGCTCTCTCCCACTCTCTCGGTGTGTGTGTTCTGCTCGACTGGGAGTGAAATGGTCAGCCGAATGGTCCCCAGTCTGTGTCTTGCCTCTTTTGACCAGTCTGCCCAGTTTTTTGTTGCCAGTTTGTTACAAATGTTCGGTAACGGCACCACGCAGAGAACGCGCGCGCGTCTGCAAAAGCGAACCCATCAAATACCAATTCTTCAGCTGCCAGTCTTCTATTTCTTTTTGTTGTTGTGCTGTGCTGTGTTGTTTTGTTGACCAACTTTTTTTTTGTACTTTGCTTTTTCCTGTGTGTGCTATGCTATGAATGAAATGTTTTTGTTAGTGCCAACCACTGAAAGATAGCTGTAATGTGTCTGTGTGACCCATTAATCAATGCAAGTCTCCAAAATACAAACAGACGAAAGTCTCTTTCACCAGCATTCCTCTTGGGAAGTGCATTCTATGTAGAGTCTTTGACCTTGAAATCAATCGTGTCTCTTGACGGCTTTTGTTTGAAGTTGTCAAATTAAAATAAATTGCGAAAACTGCAACTGAAATTTTCGCAAATGGCCAGGAGAGAGGAGAAGTGGCCAGGGAAGCAGAGGAAGCAGCAGCAGCAGCAACAACAGATGAAGAAGTGCCACTAAAAACGACAGCAAAAGACAATAAAAGCAATAAAAAATATCACGTATACGCAGCGCAGCGCAGTTTCGCATTTCGTGTGTGCGGCAAAACGGTTTTCCTCGGAATCGACAGCAGCTCATTTGGCAACACAGACAACTGTGTGTTTGTTAACAATATTTAACATTCATTATGGCCGTGTAGTTTGGCCAGTTGCTGGACGTGTTGTGTTGTGTTGTGTTGCTCGCGGTTCATCATCATCGTTGTAGTCGCAGTCGAAAATGCAATAACAACTTTCACTGGCACGCGCTTGCTTGGGGTGTGGACTGCCACGCCTCCCCACAATAGTGAACTGAGAATCGATACCAAAAAAAAAGAAACAAAAAAACTCGCCACAAAATAAGACACACAAGCGACAACAACTGCAACTGCAACATGTCGCAGAGTGTGCGCAGCAGCAGCAGCCACAGCAGCAGCAACCACAGCAAGTCTGGCCAGGCGACGACGTCGTTGGCTGCTGCTGCTGGACAGGATCAGCAGCTAAGTGCAGGGGGCAGCGTGCCGCACAAGTTCAGCAGCATTGTGAACAAGGTGGAGTCGCTCATCAGCAAAATGCATCACGACAAGGTCAACAACTTTAAGCTGCTCCAGCAGCAACAACAGCAGCAGCAGCAACAACAACAGCAATGTCAGGACCACGAACCCGATCCCAGTTGCACCAAATGCGCCTCGCTCGACTCGCTAAACAATCTGACGGACGAGGATCAGGATCAGGACGAACGGGAGCAGGAGTTGCTCTACACGGACTCCGACGATGCAGAAATCGCGCACATCACGGGCACCACGGCTGCCCAGGTGCATCATAATCAGCAACAACAGTTGCAGCTGCATCGACGCAGCGATCTCGATCAGCTGACCAACGAGAGCATTCGCGAGCTCAACGAGCAATGCTGCGTTTCCCTCGGCGCCGAACTGAATGCCCCGGGAGCTCCACCGGATGGGGATCGAGGTGCACAGGATCAGGACTATGACAATGCCTGGAGCGTGGAGGAGGACATCGTGTACAAGTGCTGCAGCGGCACCGCTTCCGCCTCCGCTTCTGCCTCGTCTGCCAACAGCTTGTGCGAGGAGTGCTGCTTTGAGGAGCAGCTCAGCTACAAGCTGCGGCTCAACCAAAGAGACAACAACAGCAACCACGACGGGCACGAATACAGCTGTGTGACGGCGACTGCCATCGCAATGGCTTCTGCAACCGCATCCCTAACCAGCAGCCTTCCCATTGCCATTCCCTTCGCCAGCACCTCCTCCTCCTCATCCTCCGCGACGCCATCCACGACAACGCCGCTGCTGCTCGGGGGCGGCAACAACAAGACACGACGCGTGAGCAACGCGAGCAGCGGATCCGTTAGCCGAATGGAGACAATCCTCGAGGAACCAACCGAGTCCAAGATATCCGTCAAGGAAATCCTGGCACGCTTCGAAACCATGAACTCCAATGAGGTAAACTTGCAACCAACTTTTTCTAGTACCGGGATTAATATTCCTTAGGGAAATCCTGTGCTTAGCAGTTCGCAATGTTGTCTCACTTTTTATACCCGCTACCCATAGGGTAGAAGGGTATTATAACTTTGTGCCGGCAGGAAATGTATGTAACAGGTAGAAGGAGGCATCTCTTGATCAGCGTCAACAGCCGAGACGATATAGCCATGTCCGTCTGTCCGTCTGTCCGTATGACAGCATTTGTTATGTTTGCACGCAGATCAAGTTTGTTTCAAATTTTTGCCACGCCCACTTCCGCCCCCGCAAATCAAAAAAATCGAATAACAAGCGTTATTTTAAAGCTAGAGTTCCGAATTTTGGTATATACAATAATAACTATATTATTTATGATTTCTGAAAATTTGGTTGCGATCAGATAAAAATTGTCGAAGTTATTAAAGAAACACTTTTGTATGGGCAAAAACGCCTACTTACTAGGGGTCTGAGTTGCTTTGGCTGACAATCTGGTATATTGTGCCGTCTATGGTATATTTTGAATACGGTACTATGTCGATATACCAAATATACCATTCGGTATATTTTTAGTATTTTTCCAGCATATTTGGTATATTTTGAGAAAATAATCGCAAAATATATTTCTTTTATTCAAAATGGGTAGCGGGTATCTCACAGTCGAGTACACTCGACTGTAGCTTTCTTACTTGTTACTTGTTTTTTTTTCTGTACTATTTCCTAACTATCTTTACTTATTGTTGTTTTCTTTGACAACAACTGCGAGTGCACTTAGGTTGTATCCGTCAAGGAAATCATGGCACTCGCAACTTTTTCTACTCCTGGATTAATACCCTTTGGTTTGATATTTATTTAGGACCGCAGCTCGCAATGTTGTCTCGCTTTCTATCAGCTTGCAATTATAGCTGATCTCTGTTCTTGATTATTAACTAACATCTTTTCCTGTTTTCTTCGAAAATAACTCAGGTTGTCATAGCCATTGATTCCTCATTTCTTTTTGATTATATTAGTGCGTATATCCTTATAGATGTATTTTATGTTTTTTATGCGCCCTCTGATCCTCTTTAATTTGATAATTATTCAGAAAATCTTTACTTCACTGGGTGGATCTTCATTTTCTTTACTTGTTTAGTTACAATCTATCATTCCATTCATTCATTTTTCATGTTCCTCACTGTTCTATATACTTCATACTAATCACTTATCACATTCCCTTTATTATTCAGGTTTCTTCCTAGTTCAGTTTCTTAATTGTAATTACAGTTTTGTGACTACTTTGCTTACAAATATTTCAGACTCTTTACTTATTCATATTTATTCTATGGTTATTCCGAATAGTTTGTTTGCTACGCATCAATTGACCTTATTCCCTCTTACTTTTCATATCAAATGATCACTTTCTTCTCTTTGCAAAGCACCCAGAAACTTGCAGCTGCTGCGATGCTCTTGCAAATTAAAAGATATGACTTACAAACGCCGCTGGGGGTGTGAGCAAATTATTGTAATCATGTTGTGCAGAGCTCACTTGGTTTACTTAACCGCAAGTTGAGTTGAGGAAAAGGGAGGAGGCGGAAAAGTAGGGAGAGGAAAAGCTAACCTATGATTTTCAGCTCATAACTTGGTCATGTTATGAGTTGCTCGAGTTTCACAATGAGACGCCTTCTCCGTCGCCTTCGCCGTCGCCTTCGCATAAGTAATAATTACAAATAACAATTTACAAATTACGAATTGCGAATTAAGATGAGCATGTTTAGTAGTATGCAAAACGGTTTTGAAAAAACGAACTTCAAGATGAGAGTTGATGAAAGATAAAGATAAAAATAAAAACGAATTCGAGAGTCGAGAGTCGAGACAGCTCTTTACAGTTTGATGTTCGAGTGTTGCGTTTAACGGTAAAGTTAATCAACACATAATCGCATTATTAGCATCGACAGCCCAGACAAAAGGAGAGAAAGAAAGACAGAGAAAGAGAGAGAGTCAAGTGTACCTCGAGAGTTAACTGCAAACATTCGCTTACATCACATTCATCTGTTTGTGTTTGCTCCTCTTCATCTCTTCATCTTCATCTGTTGTGAACATAACGACGATCATAGGTGTTGATTATACAACTACAAATGCGACAACAGCGACTTGAAGTTTAGAGTTATTTTAAGGTGTTTGCTGTTAGTAATAGAAATTATGTTAAGTAGCGCAAATGACTTTCAAAACTATAAAAGCTGCCCTCGTTGAACTCCTCTGTGGATTAGCTAATCAACCCTTCCGACCCTTGAACTTGATTAAGAAAGAATCGGATATTTATTTATATTTTTCTGTGTTTATTCGGTAGCAGAGTTTTGTTTTTCGTTTTTGTTTATTGGCAATTCTTGGAAGAAGAAGATTATTCTTGACTCGCTTCCCATCTAATGGGATCATCTCTGGTGTGTGTTACCGAGCGTGGCCGATGCTACGCTTCAGCTCAAAGCAGAGCGGAGCGAAGCGGAGGGGGATTCGCTTATCCCAATCCGATTCAATCTAAGCCAAGCCAAGCCGTTGACCCACAGACGAGAAGAAAAGATAGAGAAGAAATGATAGAGCTGAACTTGAAGAGTGCTTTTCCCCATTTGACCATTTCAACTGAACTGAAGAAGAATTGTAATTTAACTGTAATTTGATTTCAATAATTTAATTACATTTCGTGCGTTTTTATTATTGTCTGACTTCTCAGCTGTTCTCCGTTCTCCGTTTTCCGTTCTCTGTTTCGGTTTCGGTTTGCGTTCAAGTTTCTTCTTCCTCAGCTGCAGCTGTAAAAATTGAATCTCAAGTCGAGAGCTCAGCTGCATTTGTTTCGGACTCCGTACATTAATTTCGAATTTTAATTAGCTGGCATAGACAAAAGATACAACACACATTAACAATAAACAATAAGATATAGTGGAGTGCATAAATGCTCGTATTTTTTGTTATAAGTGGCTAAACAAAGGCTGAAAACAAACCCCAAAAAGAAAGTTGCTGCCTCCAAATGTAAACACGAGTGTGAGTGTATGAGTACACTCATGCTTGCACTCAAACTCGTAATAGATGAAATTGTATTGCGAATTGAATTCGCATTGCCAGCAAGTGGAGCACAAACTGAAATTGCAACTTCAACTCCAGACCTCAATTCCAGATCCAGAAAAGATCCAGATCTAGATCTTTGGATTCATGGCCAAACTCGAGCTCGGAACAAGTCGTGTGACCCAGTTGCGTGTTTACTTCTCTCTCGTTGCAGTCTCTCGTTGCGTGCTAAATAGGGGGAATCGCATTGAAGTTCGATCTTCGATCTTCTATTTGTCCAACGCCTTGTTTTTTTTTTGTGTTTGTGACTCTTTCCGAGTCATGATTTATGGGCATAACTCAAATGGAGGCATGGTAAAACCCACGACAGCTGTCAGCTTCCTCCTGCTGAATAGTCCGCTAACTGTTCTTGTTCTTCCATCTCCGCTTTAACTTAACTGTTTTCGCCTACGCGTTGCTTTTGCCATCTGCTCTGGCTCCATGCTTAGACTCGATCAGTTAAACTCGTCACGAGGAGTATGTCATAATAATCTCTGATCCAATCCGATTGCATCTGCATTTGTGTGGCACTTTCTCGTGGTCTGTTTGATGCGTGCTGCGCTTTTCGAATGGCTGTTCGATGATAATGCTCAGGCTAATGTAAATGCTAATGCCTAGACGCATTTCAACTAGTAATCTGCAATGTCTCTAAATTCAAACTCGTTCAGTTAACCACCTCTGATCCAATTCGATCGCATTGCTTTCTTGATGTTGTATGCCTTGTTACGTCGCCAGGTGGCGTGTTTGTTACATGCTGTGCATTTGGAATGAATGTGTTGATGATAATTCTAATACTTAGGCGTATTTCAACTTGTGATCTGCTCTGTATTCAAGATCAGACTCGATCAGTTAACTACCTCCGATCTCATTCAATCAGTGGCGCTTTCTTGATGTTGTATGCCTTACTGCGTCGCCAGGTGGCGTGCTTGTTGAGCCTATCGAATAGTTGTTTGATGATAATGCTCTAGCTAATGTAAATGGTAATGCTTACGCGCATTTCAGACTCGATCAAGTATTTAATTGACGAGGTGTGTGTCATAACAATCTGATCCGATTAGATCGCATCGCTTTCTCGATGTTGTTATGCCTTGTTGCTTCGCTAGGTGGCGTGTTTGTTGCTCTTATCAATGATAATGCTAATGCTAATGCGTAGACGCATATCAATTTGGAAGTGCCACATTTCGCTCCTCGCCATGATTGATTGGTGAAAGATTTCCGCTTTCATAAACATAACAAGCAACAACAACATCAGCAACAACAACTTTTACTCACCTTTTCGCATGAGTGTGTGCTTAAAATTGCAACGAACTATTTGAGCTGTGGGTGTTGGCAACAGCTGCTGCAGCGAGTGCAGCATAAAGCAATTAATGGTTAAAGAGCGCAGCGCAGGGGAAATCCATTCGCAACTGAGGAAGCAACTAAGAGAGAGACAGACAGAGGCAGAGAGAGAGAGAGGGAAAGGCGGGGGCGAGCGAAGACGAAGGCGAAAAGTGAAAAACAAAAGCAAAAACAAATGGAAAGCAACGCCGAATTGCAGATTGCACAAATTGCAATAAAAGTGAAAAACATATTTCAATTCCAAAGCCGCGAATAAAACACTTTCGTTGCCAAAAACGCAGTCAACTAGCCAACGTCCAATTTGCTTCGAGTACACTGCGCGAAATCAGCAGCGCACACATCAATATTTATGATGCCAGCAAAAAATATGCGTTGCATTTTTTTTTCGTTTGCTTGCCCCACACTATTTGCAATTAGCAAAAAAGAAATCTAAGAATTTGAAATGAGCAAAAAAAACTTTACAGCTTTAAGCATTCTTTTGCAAGAGGGAGGAATTTTTCCTAGGAAATATTTATATTTTATTTTTATTTGGATTTTATGGATTTCTAGGAAATATTGAACTAGTATGAAACACTCAATTTAATTAGAAAGTAAAGAGTATCTATGCTTATTTAAAAAAACTCTAGGATGGTTTCACCTTTTTGGATTCTGTGTTTAGGAGATTGCAGTTCTTGAAGCGTAAAAAGTCTAAAGACGCATCTGTCCATCCTCAAGCGAGCTTTCTGGCCCCGATGATGTTTCCTTTTGTTCCCCATCAGATTGAAACTAATGTCAAATGAGTTCTCCGTCTCCTTTTGAAGTTTCAAGTTAAATGTGTAAGTTCCCAATCTTGCTCCCATTTTGGTGTCTGCAGAGGTGAGAATGGTTGAAAAATGGAATCTTCACAACCCTCTGTCGAAATCATCATTCCTTCTATTGAAGTTTCTCCACCAGATTCTACAATAGTTGTACAGCGGTGAACGTTGAAATAACAGTTCGACGGTTGTTTTCCTTTATTCCTTTATTTTTTCTGTTATTTTAATATTTTTAAACAATGTTTTGGCTTCACTTTGGAATAGCCGATTTTGATTTACTTTCACGAAAAGGCTCACATTTTTTTTTTAGTTTTAAGTTGATGTTATGTTTATCTTTGAAGAAGTTTGTAATGGATATATAAGCATTAAACATTCTTAATTTAAAGGCAAAGTTGAAGAAGAATGCAGCTGCCAAACTGCTGATAAAAGTAACTAGAATTCTCTCATTGAAGGAAAGAGTTATCTTAATCTATATTTATATCTATATATAATTAAATTGACATCAAATTTCAACAGCAATTCTGCAACCTGCCTTTGTTTAGTATGTAATTGCATATTTGGTTTGTTTATTGAAACATTTCCAAATTGCACTTTCACTTGCATTTGTTTTCATTATTGAACAATGAAACACACAAGCTGTATTTTTTTTTTGTTAACAACACTTATTATTTTTGCTACCGGATCAAGTTTTACCCCAAAACCGATTAAATAATTAATGTCGGTTAAACTTTGACAGTTATTAAAGCAACAAATTTGGTATTTAGTTGGAGCTCTCTTAGAGGCTTTCCTAATAAATTTAATGATGTGAATATTGTTCTATATTTGGAATCTTTAGTTGGCTTTATTTACTATTTTACTATTTATTTATTATTTGAGCATGAATTTATAATCAGTGTAAAATCAGATCATAATGAACATAAATCTAACATAATTAAGTGATGTATTCCATGTTTTTAGTGTTTTGTCAGTGCATCGCTTGCAGTTATAGTTACAGATATTTGTGTATATATAGAGATAGCTAGCGATTGAACCGGTTGCTGATCGACGTGTGATAACTGGTCATGGCTTTGCTTTTTGTCTTGGCCAAAAATAAAAAAAGAGGCACCTGGGCAACTTTCACATGCTATTGACACGGGGCAAGTGCTTGCTTGCCTCTGGCTGTCTGCTCAATTAACAAATTGCATTCACGCTCACACTCTTACCCTCTCTTTCTCTCTCGTTGCAGTCGCAGTCGAAGGCGTCGACGCTGTCGTCGGGTGCTCGGGCTGCCGCCCAGACTTTGAATGTGCCGCTGGAGCGTTTGGAATCGCGTCAGGCACAACAGCAACAGCAGCAGCAACGCAACGAGCACTCGCACTCCAATGGCAACGATGCTGCCATCGAGCAGCAGCTGTTGCAGCAGCAAGTGGAGCTGCATCACCACCAGCAGCAACAGCAACACCAGCAGCAGCAACAACAGCAGCAGCAGCATCATCAGCTCGAGGATGCTGCCGAGGAGCAGCTGCTCGAGCAGCAACGCTACATGAAGCAACAAAGCTATCTGCACTCGGCTCGCAAGTCCAATGCCGGCCAGCAGCCCAACTCCCTGACCAATGGCCAGCTGTCGCAGCAACAGCAGCAGCAGCAACATCACGATCTGGATGGCAGCAACTATATGCAGGACGATGCAGGCAATGGCGGCACTCCGCCCTCTGTGACCAAGTATTCCCTGCTGCAGTTCGCCATGCAGCACTTCCGCAACGAGTAAGTTTACCAACTTGTTTCTGCTTTTATATTTACGTTCTTATCTCACTTAGAGGCCACTATATTTATTGTTGAATTTAGTTTAGCCCTAGATTTTTGGTGGTTAATCGGAAAGCTCAATTTAGAAACTATGTTAAACCAAAGCATGGAAGAATGTAATTCATTAAATCTCGCTTAACGGCCACTTTTATTTACTGCTTAACTGCAGGTTTTTATTACTTATTTTTACATTCTAAATAATCACCAAAGAAAAAATGTAGAATTATATGAATAATTTTAGCAAATCAGCCTTATCTCACTTAGCGGTCACTGTATTTATTGAAGATTTGTGCTAGCTAATGGTTAAGTTCAAAATCAAAACTAACCAAAAGTTTAGAAAAATCTAATTTCTGATTTGCTGAAAGTGTATGTTACTTTTTCATTACAGTCTATATAAAAACTAAAGATGAAGTGTAGAAACATTTCATTCATTGTAGAATTTCAGCTTTTTCCCTTAGCGGCCACTATATTAGTTCAGCTGCAGATTTGTGCCAGCTAATGGTGAAGCTCAATATAAAAACCAAACCAGAAGCGTAGAAAACTTTTTTTTAACTTTTTTTTTTTAATTTTTTTTATATTTACATCCCCATTTCGTTTAACGGCCTGATATTGCATTTCTCTTGCACTCTATATAAAAACTTTCCAAGAAGTGTAAAAACATTTCATTCATTATGAAATTACAGCTTTGTCTCGCTTAGCAGCCACTATAGTTAGTATCATATTGCTGTTGTTTCACTAAACGCTTTTACCGGCCATCTTTATCTATCTATCTCAATAATGAAAATATGTAAAGTGGAGAAGACATAAATGACATACATAGGAATTCCTACGGTTTTCTTATTTCTGTATTACTTTTGTATTTCAATTATTGCATTTGTCTTAAACTAATCTCTTCAATTCCATTTCCTACAGCCAACTACGCGATGCGGATCGTCACCATGAGCGGCATCAGTCATCGTCCGCTGCAAATCGATCGTATGCGGAACTGGTCAAGTGGCAAGGTCACGCCATTCGCCTGCCTCTGCTGCGTCTGCCCAACGATTTGGCGCCGCTTGCTCTCGAGTGCTTCGATTGCATTCTGCGCTACTGCGGCGACATTCCCCTCGATCCCGAGCTAACTGAAGTCAAGTGTGTCTACACGGTGCTAATGGTAAGTCCATCAAACAAATTCTTTTTATCAAATTTGATAGTTGGAAGTTAACAAATTTAACTGAGTTAATCTAATATAATCTGCAAGACTAGGAAACAATAATAATAATAAATGAATATAGCCAATACAACTGCAAATTATGCAAGTTTTAAATTAAAATAAAAGCAAAACAGTGCGGCATAATTCTACCAAATTTATATACTAAAAACAACTGAATCCAAAGTAACAATAATAAATTTATAAATAAGAAGGCAAACACCAATTTAATATACTGCATTAATACTTAATAAAAAAGAGCAATAATAAATGGATAAATAAGAAGGCAAACACCAAATTAATATACTGCATAAATACTTAATAAAAAAGAACAATAATAAATGAATAAATAAAGAAATATATACAAAATCATATACTGAAAAATACTAAATACAAAGCAATGGTAAATGAATAAATTATGAAGCTAATAAATAAATACTTTTCAGAAATATACCAAGATAGAAAATATACTTACAAAATACTAAATAAATAACACAATAAATTAATAAAGAAAGCATCAACAAAGTAAATACTTTTCATATTTGAACCAAATTAATATACTAAAAATACTAAATATAAAATAAATTAATGAATTAAGAAGAAATAAGAATATTTTTCATAAATATACCAAGTTAATATACTAAAAAAATTCTATATGATAAAGAGCAATAATAAATGAATAATTAAAAAAGCAAATTAATACACTACAAAATTCCTGAATAAAAATATAAAAAAAATGCATAACAAATAATCAAATACATAAATACTTTTTATAAATATAAATATACTGACGTAATACTGCATAAATAAAACACAAAAGTAAATCAATAATGGAGCAAATAATTAAATATTTTTCATGAATATACCAAAAATAAACTGAAAAAAAATACTAAATAAAAATATGATTAATAAATTAATAAAAAAATCAAATAAACAAAAATTTTACATATATGTAAAAGCATTAATGAGAATATATAAATAAACAAATAATGAATGCAAATAATTGAGACATAAATATTAACGATCTTTTCTTCATTCGCTCCGCAGCATTGTCACAAATATCTGGCGCTGCGCGATGAAGTCTATTGCCAGCTGATGAAGCAGACGACGGCGAACCGATCGCCGTGTCCCGACAGCTCGCAGCGTGCGTGGCGTCTGCTCAGCATACTGGCCGCGTACTTTGGCTGCTCGGATGCACTTCGTCCCTATCTGATGGAGCACCTCACATCCGCAGCCTCGGATCGACGTCGCTCGTGCCATGGCACCGCCGCCGTCTGTCTGACGAATCTCCGCAAGACGGCGCGTTGCGGTGGCCGAAAGAACGTGCCCAGCGTCGAAGAGGTGACCGCCGTCTCGGCCGGACGCTCGGCTCGCCGCCAGATCTATCGCTTGCCCGGCGGCGCTGAGCGAGTGGTGAACACACGCTGCTCCACGGTGGTGGCCGATGTCATTGCCGAACTGTGTGCGCTGCTCGGTGTCGAGTCGGAGGCGGAGCAGCAGGAGTTCTCACTGTACTGCATTGTCCAAGGCGACGCCTTCACCATGCCCCTGGCAGCGGATGAGTACATTCTGGATGTGACCACGGAGCTGCTCAAGTCTGGCCAGCCATTCTACTTGATATTCTGCCGCTCCGTCTGGCACTTTGCCCTGAAGCGCGAACCGGCGCCGATGCCCCTTTATGTGGAGGTGCTCTTCAACCAGGTGGCGCCCGACTATCTCGAGGGACTGCTCCTCGAGCTCCCAGGCAACGGAGTGCCCATGCCCGAGATGGTGCGCGACATGGCGCGCATTGCGGCGCTGCTCCATCGTGCCGCCGACCTAAGTCATGTGCCGGCGATGAAGGAGATCAAATTCCTGCTGCCGAAGCCGGCGCTGGGCATTAGAGAGATCCGACCCGCACAGTGGGTGGGCCTGGTGCAGTCCGCTTGGCCGCAGGTGGCGAACCTCAGCCCTGGGCAGGTGAAGGCGCAGTTCTTGAACGTGCTAGCCGCCTGGCCGCTCTTTGGCAGCAGCTTCTTTGCGGTGAAGCGCATCTGGGCCGAGGATGGGCCGCACGTTGAGGACAATCACAGTCCGATGTGGCGCGATCTGATTCTGGCCTTGAATAGACGTGGAGTGCTATTCTTGGATCCAAATACACACGAGACGCTGCAGCACTGGAGCTTCATGGAGGTCATCTCGACGCGCAAGGTCAGTTCAGAGGGGAAATTCCCGATTTCACACGATTATTCTCATCGATTCTCTTTTTGCTCTTTGCAGGTGCGCTCGGAGGATGGCGCTCTATTCCTGGACATGAAGGTGGGCAACCTGATGCAGCAGCGCGTCATTCGCGTCCAGACCGAGCAAGCGCATGAGATCTCGCGCCTGGTGCGACAATACATCACCATGGCTCAGATCAGTCAGCGCGACAAGCGGGAGCTCAACTGATGGGGAGAACAGACGTCGAACATCGAACATTCCGAACATGTTTATTATTATTACATACAATGATTATTATGATTACCACTTATTAGTATGATTACGCATTAATTTTCCCCGGACCCCAATCTTTTTTTGTCACTCTCTAAGTTAAGCATAAACATATATAATATATTTATATAGTCCGCCCACATATTGTATCTACGTATCCATCGAGTGGCGGTCGTCCCTTGTCGTCCTTCCAACTGCAGGCACGCCCCGTAGGCCATATTCAAGCTTCCCCCTCATTCACACAATATACAATACAATATACATATATGTACGCCTTGTATCTGAACAATCGGTGTTCTAATCTTAAGTAACAATGTGCAATTCCTCCCCTTTCCCCTTTTCTCTATCTCTTATAATCTCTTACTTTCCTTTCCTCCGATTCGAAGATTTACATATCTTTCTTGCACTAGTTGTAAGCCAATCTTTTATATTATTATTATACATGTATTTTTTTTTGACAATTTGTTAATCGAAATTCGAGGATTAGTGTAATTCCTGAAAATGATCAAAAATCGACAATAAACAAATAAAACTTCTTATGAAATATTAAAACTGGGTTTTTCTTTATTTGGTAATGTGGAGAATTCAATCCTTAGATGATAATTCACAAATGGAGGTAAAAGTATGCTGCATATCATATACAAATTTTGTAAGATTGCAAAAATGTTCTATACCTCTGCCATTAAAAGGACGATCGTGATGTCCTTTTGTACAAGAATAGCTCTTATGAATACAAACTGATTGACTTATTACACAGGACGAAAGTCCTTGCAGGACCCGAGATAAATGTATACTGAATATATCTCAGTCATATCCTTCGTGATCCTTGCAAGTCCTGTGTCAATCGAAGCGTATTCACGACGACTATTATCCTGCCGAATTTGATCCTGATCGTCCCTGTAGTTCTCGAGTTATCCTTGAATTTCTAATTTACGCATTTTTCGTTTTGCCAACGGAACTGAAAAATAACAAGTTTTAGATGCCAATCGACAGAGTTGGTCCTTACGAATACAATAATACATGTCCTTAGAAAATCCGACAGGATATAGTCGAGTTATTCGCATTTATCAATTTTATATGCCTTCTTAATTGGGCCCATATAAGTATGCTTTAAAATAGTTGATGTGCTTAACAGCACAGATTCAGCCGCAAATCCACGACGTGATCGAAGCGCCCTTGCAAAATGCCAGTTGCACCACATGAAATACCAGGCGAACATAAATCAGCAGCAAGCAGAAATGCAAAAATTTAGGAGGTACATCCTAAAAGTATGCCGCGGTTAATTTTAGCAATGTCAAATTTTAAGTGCCGCAGCATTGTCATTAATGCACAAGAGTCGCTAATCTGCTCTCATTGAGATCGGTTGTGTCGCGGATAAGCAAACACAAAACAAGTGTAACTCTCGTTTGTTTTTTTTTTTTATTTTTTCGAGTTTCTCTTTTGCGCACTCTTCGTGTGCCAATCGTAAAATTTCGGACGCTGGCTTCTGCAGTGTCGGCAGCTGAACAACAACAAAAACATTACTGTAGTGAGACAAGACTGCATTCTGTGCCCGTTTGGGCAGTACGTCGCCCCTCACTCTGCGCGCAGCCGCACAAGAGGGGTAATAAAATCTGCGCTTATCTGTCAAGCGATCTGACCTTCTTTTGTCCTTGACAAAAACTTTGCAGAAACTTTTGCTATTTGAAGCCAAACTGAAACTAATAAGTTACATTGATTAGTAAAATATTTGGTAATGGATGGAAATATTTTTCCTAACACTCAGCTTAGCAATAAGCAGTTTGATTATGAAAAATGCTACAAGTGGCTGGTAAATCACCTTTGGAGATAAGGTCAGAAATTATTAGTGATCTTCGCCCTTTGTGTTCTGTAACTCAAAATATTAGTACAATAACTACAACGCTTACATTTACTAGTGCTACTAGTAATACAATTTACACTATGGCAACTGCATCAACTACGGCAATCAGCAGTGTTTGCTCTGCAGTGAGCATGGATAAAAATTATGCGAATCTCACGCAAAGCGCACTTGCTTCCCCAATACTCAGTGGAGGTGCTACAATTGTCTCTCCAACTGTCAATCAAACTTCTGGATTTTCGTCTCCTCCATTTAATGATGCTGCTACCAAGTTGAAGGTTAGCCAAAAACATATGTCGAGTAAGAGGAAGAAAACACTCTCACCAATTGGTAACTCTAAGAAAGCACTCAGAGAATTGTCATTTGGATCATCCTCAGCATCAACCAGCAAGGCAAGCTCTAGGAATAGGTTTGCCTTACTAGACATGGAAGTCGACTTAAACAGTGACAGACATGTTGAAGATAGCAGCAGTGCTGCAGAGGAATGCCCTACTAGCTCTATGGCAGCTACCCAAACAAATTTATCAAATGATAATATGGAAATACATGACTCAGGCAATAGATCTCAACCTATTAATTCTGATGGTAATAATAATGCTAATGTTACTTCAAAACCACCGCAAATAGTTTTAAGTATTACAAACCTTAACGATCTATTTGATGTCATATCGGAGGTCACTAGTTTAGATAACGTAATAGTTAAAGTTAACCAAGGAGTTACAGCCAGAATTTTTCCCAAGGACTCTCAAACTTATAGAGCCATTGTTGATCATTTTGATAAAATGGAAATTGAATTCCATACGTACCAATTGAAGGAAGAGAAGCCTCACAGAATAGTTGTTAAGGGGCTTCATCATAGCACATTAAGTAGCGAAATTGTTGGCAATTTTAAAGCTTTAGGTTTTGAAGCCCTTCAGGTGCATAACCCAAGGTCAAGGTCAAACCGAGATGAGAAACTAAACATATTTTTTATTAATATCAAGCCTTGTGCCAAAATTAATGATGTATATGATATTGTAACGCTTTGCCGACAACGTGTAAGGATAGAAAGGATGCGGAAAACATCGGAAATCGCTCAATGCATACGATGCCTAGAATTTGGCCACACAGCGAAATACTGCCGTCGTCATCCCAATTGTGCTCGTTGTGGTGAAGATCACTTTACAAAGCAGTGTGTACGTCCACAAGACCAACCGCCTACATGTATGCACTGTGGAGGGAGTCATACGGCAAGTTACAAGGGTTGCCAGTGGTATCAAGATTACCTAAGACGATCTATGGGTTCGAAGAAGCAACCAACGCGACTACAACCACAACAAAAACCACAGCAAGAACAGTCAGCTCGACAGCAACCAATTCAGCAAATGCCTAACCCTTCTGTCTGCAATAGTATAGGTTTATCTTATGCCTCAATTGCCAAAAATGGAAATGGACAGGCTCAGCGCCGTCTAGAAGTAAATAACAGGAAGGAAATTACTGCACAACGACAACAACAAAATGTTCTGGACATTCAGTCAATATTGGAACAACAGCAACAGCAATTTTTGAAATGGCAGCAACAACTCCAGCAACAGCAGCAGCAGCAATTCTTTTTGTGGCTACAGCAACAGCAGCAGGAACAACAAACGCAAAACAAGCAGAACAGTCAACGACTTGAACGGCTCGAAAGTATGGTTTTTGAAATGGCCAACTCTATCAAACAACTGGCTGGGGATAAATCAGTTCCCCAGGTCCACAACAATGTTTCTGCCTTAAAATGAACACACTAAAGATCGTCATCTGGAATGTCAATGGCATTTCAGGAAAAGCCAGAGAAGTTGAATTCTTTGCGCACAACAATGGCGTCGATATCCTACTTTTAAGTGAAATAAGGCTCAATCGAGGTGAAGCTGTTAAAATATTCGGATATTCCTTCTATCCAGCGTATAAACCATCACGGCATAATCACGGTAATGGAGGAGCTGCGGTATTGGTGAGGAGCTCTCTCAGTCATTTCCCACAACGTGTTATTGAAACACAAACCATTCAAATGTCTTCCATTAAAGTTGCGACAGGCTTGGGATATATGGAAGTAAGCGCAATATACTGTCCTCCAAGGCACAAAATTGAGGAAAGACATTTTACTGAAATATTGGCTTCTTGTGGCCAGAGGTTTCTGGTTGGAGGTGACTGGAATGCTCGACATTGGATGTGGGGCGACACATATAATTCACCGAGAGGGCGTGAGCTAGTCGAATCCATTTCAGTTAGCAGAGCTAAAATACTTGCCACTGGATCACCAACGAGATACCCATACGTACCTAATCACACAGCTACTTGCATTGATTTCGCATTATACCATGGAATACTGGATTCTCAAATAAATATATGTCAAAGCTGGGACCTGGAGTCTGATCACTTAGCCCTTATTGTTAATCTGCTAACAAATGGTACTAATGTCAGACCAAGTCCTCGGTTAATCACAAGTCGTACTGATCTCATCACTTTTAAACATATTCTTAATAACTCTTTCCAACTAAATTCAACTCTGGACACTAAGGAAGACATTGAGAATGCAGTCGAAATTCTAACTGAGAATATACATAGAGCTGCTTCTGCTTCAACGCCACCTGATCCTGATTTTCGGCCCATAAGCTACGGTATTGCTCTCACAAGGGAAGCAAGAGAACTAATAAAAGGAAAAGACGCCTTCGAAGAAGAGCTATTCGTTCTCAAGATCCTGAGGACCGTCTTTTGTGGAACAGGGCAGCGAAACAACTACGAACCCTTTTGAGGGAACTCCGAAGTGATTTTTCGAGCAAAAATTGTCCTCCATGGACTACACAGTTGACGCAAATTATTCACTTTGGAAGTGCACAAAATCGCTTAAACGACAACCTCTTAGACAGGTTCCTATTCGTTGTCCCGGTGGTGAACTTGCAAAAAATGAATTGGAGCAGGCCAATGCTTTCGGTCAACATCTAGAGGATCGATTCACTCCCCATAACTTTGCTTCAATAGAACAAAGTAGAGAGACCCATCAAAGTTTGGATACTCCACTGCAGATGTCATTGCCCATTAAGCCTATAAGGATTGAGGAAATATCCGAAGCCATTCAATTTTTGCCAAAAAATAAAGCGCCAGGTATTGATAGGATTTGTAACGCAACGTTGAAGGCTTTGCCTACAAGAGCGATTATATATATAGCATTAATTTTTAATGCTATTATTAGGATCCAAGCGTTCCCAAAGCAATGGAAATTAGCTGCGATTCTGATGATCCACAAGCCCGGTAAACCAGAGGCTCATCCTGAATCATACCGTCCAATAAGCCTTTTATCCTCCCTGTCTAAGTTGTGGGAGAGACTCATCGCCAACAGAATTATAGTGATTTTGACTGAAAGCAATATCTTGCCAGACCATCAATTTGGCTTTCGAGGAGGACACGGCACTGTAGAACAAGTCCACAGACTGGTAAAGCATATATTACAGGCCTTTGACGACTTGGAGTATTCCAACGCAGTCTTTATAGATATGGAGAAAGCTTTCGATAAAGTGTGGCATGATGGCTTAATGTCCAAAATTAAAAACCTCCTACCTGCTCCCTACTATGGAATTTTCAGGTCATATCTGGATGGACGTGAGTTTAAGGTCAAAGTTAAGGATATATACTCTAATAACTATCGTATGAGTGCAGGAGTACCACAGGGTAGTGTGCTTGGACCGCTGCTTTATTCATTGTACACTGCTGATATACCCAGCCCAAACAGTCAACATATGGTAGCTCCTTCCAAAGCACTTATTGCAACCTATGCAGATGACATTGCAGTCATCTATAACTCCAGTTGCCGTAGAGAAGCAGCTAATGGAATACAAGAATATCTCAAAGCTCTTGCTGCTTGGTGTAAACGGTGGAACTTGAAAATAAATCCGCTTAAAACAACGAACCCCTGTTTCACACTGAAGAGGCTTATAATGAATACCCCTGAAATCCAACTAGAAGGAGTTACTCTGGAGCAGCCATCGCAAGCCAAGTATCTTGGAATTACACTGGACAAGCGCCTTACATTTGGGCCACATTTAAAAGCCACAATTAAGAAATGTAACCTAAGGATCCAGCAACTGCGTTGGCTTATTCAAAGACGAAGCACTTTGCCGCTAAGATGCAAAAGGGCAGTGTATGCGCATTGCATCCAGCCAATTTGGCTCTATGGCATCCAGATTTGGGGGATCGCAGCCAAATCCAATTATAAACGAATTCAGGTGTTGCAGAATCGGATACTACGCAACATAACAGACTGTCCTTGGTTCGTGCGTGGCACAACGCTTCATAGAGACTTGAAGCTACATACTGTAGAAGAACAGATTGGGAGACACACAAGCCGCTATAGCGATAAACTTAGAAGACACCGCAGCCTACTAGCCAGGAAGTTACTTCCAGCGAGACCATTAAGGCGTCTTAAACGGCAAGGCTTTGCCAAAACAATTAGGTGCCAATAACGCTGATACATATGTATATAATCCTCATATTGGTGTTGAGGTTTGGTTTATTTTTATATATTTGATACTCCTGTGATGTTAAGGTACTTTAAATTTGCTGTACAGATTCTTCACTTAATAAATAAAAAAAAAAAAAAAAAAAAAAAAAATTAATGCACATCCTAAAAGTATGCTTTACAAAAGCAGCAGCAGAACGTCCGAAGTGGAGGTAAAAGTATGCCGCAAATAATTGATGTTGCACTTAATTGGACGTACTAAACGTATGCTTAACTAAAATTAAACTTTTTTAAAGTTCGTAGGCAAGATTATTGTCGAAAATCGCATACTAAATGTGTGCTTTCGAAATTTCGTTATGTACTTGACACTAAATATTTTTAAATACAGTGAATAATTTAATTTTATGTCTAAAAAAGAAAACAAAATAAATAAAATATACAACAATAAAAAAATAGAATTGAATAAATAATTTAATTTAATAACTAAAAATGAAAACAAAATAAATAATAATAAAAAAATATAATTGCATATAAATTCGAGGCAATTTGTTTGCCCATTGCTCAGATAATATTTGGTATGATTTGATCGTTGTCATCCTCTTCGTCCTCGTAGTCCTCTCCATCGCCATCACCATCCTCGTAATCATCCTCGTCGTCATCATCATCGTCATCATCATCATCATCGTCATCGTCATCGTTGTTGTTGTTGCTGTTGTTGTTGTTATCCTGCTGCTGATTGTGGTCTGGCTTGATGGGCTTTGCCGTCAGCTGTTCCTGTGCATTCAATTGTGTGACATCGTCCTTGCTGCCACTGCCACTGCCACTTGTTGCAGCAGCCTCTTTTGTAGTTGTTGTTAATGTAGAGTTTGCTGTAGCTGTTGCTGTTGTTGTTGTTGTCGTGGCACGCCTCAATGTTGTCGCCTCATCAGCAGCTGCAACATCGCTTAACGCTTCATTAGTCGCATTGTGGCTGCCGCTGCCTGCGGCACGTGTTGTCGTTGTCGTCGTTTTCTCTGTTGCCTCTTCCTTGCCATTGCCACTCGTTGCTGTTGCTGCCACAGCCACTGCTGCTGTTGCTGCCTCGGCTGTTGCTGTTGTGGTTGTTCTTGGTGTTGTTGTCGTGAAATTTGCACTGTTTTTTGCCAACTTTGTCGTCGACTGCTTCTCCATCGAGTCATCCACTTCATCCTCAGGCCCAGCAGCTGTGACCGACTCCGACTCTGACTCCGAATCCGGTGGCGTGATGCGTGGTGGCGCCACCGAGGTGAGAAGAAAGTCATCGGCAATCTCACAGTTCTTGCCCAGATACCCTTGACGGCAGTGGCAACGATAGCTGCCATCCTCACGGCTCAGCGAGATGCACTTGCCGTTGTTCTCGCACGTCTCCGGATGATCGCTGCAGTAGCTCAGCTCTGCAGTGCGGAGGGGGAAGAAGAAGGGAAGGTTGTTAGTAGGAGCAGATGCAAATGCAATTACTTGCGTCAAACTTACTCTCATCGCATAGCATGCCGCCCCAGCCTGGTCGGCAGTTGCATTCCCACGGCGCATCGCAGTCGCCGTTGACGCAGCCAGGATACGGAAAGCATTTGTCGCACTGCGCCCCCGTCCAGCCCACTTTGCAGCTGCAAGTGGAGATGAGAGGAGAGAAGAGGAGAGAGGTATGTAGTTAAAGTTGAAGGTTTTTAGGCTGCAGAGTTCGACTCACCGACACTCGCCAGGCTTGCGGCAGTAGCCATGCTGCTTGTTGCAGTCCGAGGCGCAAAGTGCTGCAAAATGTGTTGTTTAATTATTGAAGAATATTAAATAAATGCGAGCTAATTTGCAAGTTGCAACTCAAGATGAGGGATATAACGGATAGAGATTTCATACATCAAAAAACTATGTTGTCATTTGGCAATAATAACATATCAAATATCAAATGTTTCTTGCCAACTGACAACATAATTCACAAATTTATATATAGTCTATCGCAAAACAAAGTTTCTAAAATCAACCTTAGCTCTAAATATATTAGTAATCCACAGCTATAAGAATAAGCATTGCTTATATTTAAAATTGTTTCAGATTTAAGTGTGGTATTATTTTTAAAATATACCCAATTAATATACCACAAAATACTAAAAATATACTAAATGTTATTTTGGTATATTGATATACTGCATCATGTTAAATATACCAGACTACCAGCCAGCGTACTTTAAAATATACCGAATTGATATACCAAAAAAATACAAAAATATACCAATGTTAGTATTTGACATATTGATACTGAC
Organism: Drosophila pallidifrons; assembly: GCA_023558445.1. Classification (NCBI taxonomy): domain Eukaryota; kingdom Metazoa; phylum Arthropoda; class Insecta; order Diptera; family Drosophilidae; genus Drosophila; species Drosophila pallidifrons. Next base: position 27,464,671 of record CM042351.1, on the reverse strand, counting down.
ATACTTTGACATATTGATGTACCAAAGGGTATATTTGGTATATTGATATAGTACTACATTTAAAATATACCAAATTAATATACCGCAAATATACTACAAATATACCAAATGGTTTATTTTTTACACTCTTGATTTGCTTGTAAACATAACAAGTGCTGACGAAGAAAAAACTATAGACAGACAAACGGACGCTGATCAAAAATATATATTGAGTTCAAGATGCCTCCTTCTGGAGTCACAAAGTTATAATAGTCCTCTACCTTATGAATTTGGGGGGGTTAAAAAATGATTGCACTTTTTCCTTAACTTTAATCAAAGATGAACCTGGCTTAGCATACGAGTATATACTTTATACTTTATAAGAAAGTAATCACACTCACCTGTCTGGCAGAGGAGACCCGTGTAGCCTGGCTGGCAGAGGCATTCGAGTGGCTTGTTGCAAGTCCCGTGCTGACATCCCGGCATCGTGGCGCACTCGCTGCAACTGCGTCCCGCCCACCCGATGCGGCAACGACACTCGCCAGGTGCCTCGCAGTAGCCACGCGTGCTGTGGCAGCCACTGCGGCAGCTGGCTGCAGAGATGGAATCGGTATTTAGAAACATCTCTTACTTCAGACTGCGCTCAACTTACGCTCGGTGCAGAAGAGTCCGTCCCAGCCCGGTTTGCAGATGCACTCGAAGGGTTTGTTGCAAGTCCCATGCTGGCAACCGGGCAGCGGAATGCATTTATCACACTGCTCCCCGCTGTATCCGATGCGACAGCGACACTCTCCCGGACGTTGGCAGTAGCCTGAGAGAGAGAGGGAGAGAGTCATAGATGAGTCTGAGTCTGAGGCAGAGACAATCTTCATCTTACCATTCATGGGATCGCAGCCTCGACGACACATCGGCACCTGGCAGAGATCGCCCTGCCACCCAGGAAGACACTTCACATCTCCCTTCTCGTCACAGGTGTAGTGCGAGTTCATTTTGTACTTTTGCGGCTTTTCGCATGCCTTTAAGATTAGCAGAATAAATGTGAAATTAACGACAACAATAAAACAATTGAAATTGACAACTTACCCGCTGCTTCCACAGCGGAATGTTTGTGTTTGTGTTGAGGCTCGTCTGGCGTCCATCGAAGTTCCTTCGCAGCGCCTCGATGCCATTCAGTGTGCTGATCAGGAACATCACCAGAAGGAGCACAGTCAACGGCAGCTGCGGCGTTCTCATGCTGCTCTGCGATGCCATTGATCTATATAAAGTGCAGCTCTCTTTTGAAAAAGTTCTCCCAATTGAAATTTTCTGAGTTTACTCCTAATTTTCTCAGAGTAATCCAATTTTGTCCATATTTAATTTGCGATTTCCTCTAAATTTACTCAACTTTTTTCCACCATTTTTTTTAAAGAGAATTATGTTATCTTTGAAATTACTTTTTTGATTTGATGCAGCCATGACTTGAAATTGCGTTTAAAGTGTTTCTAATTTAATCCATCTGAAGTTACTTTCAATCTAATTAGAACATCCACTTCAATTTCTGTTTGTATTTCACTTGAAATTCATTCCGAATTTAATTTAATATTTTTTACCATTTGCTTTAAGGAGTTATCTTTGATATTACTTCTTAATGTATCTACATAAAAAAAGTGGGTCTCTGTTTTGAAGATGTGTTTAAAGTTATCCTAATTCAAACCTTCGGAAGTTAGTCTCAATCTACTCAGAATATACAACCTAAATTTTCTTAGTATTTAATTTGGAATTTATTACGAATTTACTTTAATATTTTCCACTATTTCTTCAGAGAATTATCTTTCAAGTTACTTCTGATTGTATTTATCTGAAGTGCAGCTCTGTTTTGAAATTGCACTTAATCTTCTGATTCAATCTTTCTGAAGTTACAACTCAAATTTTTTGTGTATTTCATGGACAACAATTTAAAATGTTTTGGAGTCTAAGTTGTAATGAAGTGAAATGTATTCTTAAATTGCATTCAAATGAGTAACTTTGATTCCAGTAGGAATTAAAGACTAGAATTGTTAAGCAGGAATTAAGCTTGATATTAATGAAATTATATTTAAATTGATCCCTATATTTAAATATAATTTCTTTAATATTTTTATTTAAGAATTGTAATTCCAAATGGTTCCCTTTATTTAAATGGAATTTCTTTAATATAAAGCTTGATTTCTACTCAACAAGTCTATGCTTGAATTCCTACTTCACAACTAGATTCATTGTTGTAGAATCAAAGAAGTATGCAGTTTGATAGCTTAAAATGGTTAAACCTCTACTAATTAGATCAACGCTCGTCGGTTGTGGATACTCTCGAATTTACAACACTTGAATGTTGGGATTAGATGGAAGTTGTGTTTGGTGAAACAGTTTGGCTTTGTATAAGTTGGTTGTGTGACGCGTTGCCGCGACACCAAAGACAATTAACATGTTTTGAAGACAACTTTCTTCGCGACCAGAGAACCGCAATTGACGGACTGAACTGACAGAGTGACTTGACTAACTGACTGAGTGACTGAGTGACTGAGTGAGTGACTGACTGAATGATGAATGAATCACAGTTCGAGGTACGCACCGCATCGCAATAAAGAAACGCTCGAAAAGCAAATCGGGAAACCAAACAACAAATATCCAAAGTGTTGCGAGTGTTTAACGGTCTTTCAATCCAAACGAAACTAAATCCGATCCAAAATCCAATTCAATCCAACCAGCGACGTCTTCTTCGGCTTGCGTTTACTTGGAGACTAATCAATTAGCTTAGCGATTCAAGTCTGTCAACTCAAGAAGAACTCGAAAGTGAGTTCTACTCTCTCTCTTTCTTCGAGTTGAAAGCCAGTTTGGCCCATTGTCTCTTCTGCTTCTGTCCGTCTGCTTCGTGCTCTCGCGAGGTGGAGAAATTTGAGAAACCGGCGGCGACAGCTGTTGCCTTAGGCATCTGCCTCGCTCTCTGCGTCGATCACCTGCCCCGCAAATTGGGTCAAACGGTAAACGTCGAATCAGCTGAGCGAAGCGTCAAACAACTTAAGTTGCAACAGGTCGCGACAAGTCGCGACAAGTGGGGAAAATTCCACATCACATCAATGCACAACACAACAACACATCACAGAATTTTGTTTTAAAATAATATTCTTGTTTCTTTATTGTGAATTTCTCGATTTCCATTTCATGATCATTATTTAGTATTATGTAATTATTATTATTATTCTTATTATTCGAATTTCATTTGTTTCTTGGATTCTCATTTTTGACTTTGACTTGCATTTGCTTCATTTTCTTAATCATGTTCATTCTTTTTGCTTTGCTTCTTTTTTCTGACATCAAGCTGCAAATGTTTCTATTTTCTTTTTCTTTTTGATGAATATCTTTCTGTACGTGTGTGTGTAAATGAAGTGTGTGTGTTTGAGTGTGTGTGTATATGTGTGTGTGTGTGTGTGTTACAGTTAGCAACAATTTTTGTTGTGCTGCTTGGTGCCGTTTAACTTTTCTGATTCACTATAAAAATTAAATTGAACAAAATAATAGCAGCAGATATTTCAAATCTGCATCTCAGCTATAGGAACAGTTGGCAGTTCACAATTATCTCTCTTAAGATGGAATAATAATAATAATAAATATAATAAAAATAATAATAATAATCATAATAATAATAATGATAATAAAAATAATAGTAATGACATGTAAGAAAGCTACAGTCGAGTGTGCTCGACTGTGGAATATCCGCTACCCCTTTCAAATAAAAGCAAAACAGTGCGGTATTATTATTAAATATATACCAAACAATATACCAGAAAATACAAAAATATGCCAAATGCTATATTTAGTATATTGATAGAGTGCTACATTGAAAATATAAAAAGTTTATATACCACAGTAATGCTAAAACATCAAATAAAAAATAAAATATCAAATAAAATACCAAAGGCTGTATTTGGTATATCGATAAAGTACTACATTCGATATATATCATATATCACGTCAAAAGACCAGGTTTTCAGCCAAAGTAACTAAGTTATAAAAGTTTTCCTTTAATAACTACTACAATTTTTATGAGATCAGACCTAAACTAAATTAGGAATCATAAGTACTGTAGTTATTTTAAAATATATACCAAAATTCGGGAGATTAGCTTCAAAATAACTCTTGTTTTTTTTTTATTTTTGTTGAAATTTTTTTTTATTTTGTTTTAAGCAAAGTTGATCTGCTTTTAAATATTAAAAATGATGACAAATAAAATTATATCTGTTTTTTTTTAGACTCTGAGATTTTGGGGTTCATACGGACAAACGGAAAGACAGACGGACGCTGATCGAGAATATATATACTATATAGTGTAGGAGATGCTTCCACCTGTCTGTTACGTGCACACAGTTATACCCTTCTCCAAAGTAGCGGGCATAAAAATTGAATATAAAATACTAACTCGAATTGGATTGATGTTAGACAGACGGACTTTAAAGTAATCAGAATGAACTTTATCAGAATTATTTCAGTGGCAGAATAATTTGTGTGTGTGTGTGTGTGTGTGTGCTTAGTTACTACTTTTAGTTTGCAAGTAAAACTATGAACTAATGGTTAAGCATGATGTACACACTGCGTATGCGTAATGATGTGTATGAGTAATTATTAATTGTTTCTTATAGCTAAACCAAACGGGGATCGATCGATTGAATGCCTCGCTTCATTTCCGATTTCAGCTAGTTCGTTAGTTCCCCTTTTTTGGAAGAGGGGCGTGGTTGGGTTAGGGGAGGGATTCTATGCTAATTCTTGCTTCTCTCTCTGTTTCGCTTTCTCTCTAGTGACAATAATCATGTTTATATTTTGGGGGGGCTAATATCATTATAATTATGGTTATAGTTATAGTATTATATCATCATCATCATCTTTAGCTTTATTTTTATCTTCATATTCTTCACACATATTTATTTGATCTTTGACTATGAACTGTGTCGAAAAGTAACGTTCGCGTCTCTTTTTTTTTTTGGAGGAGAATGTTTATATTCTATTTACAACTTGGGGTACAGTTAGAAGGCAGCGAGTGCTGCAGCGAGTTACTACTGTACTTTTTCAATATTTTCCACTTTCGATACTACTAAATTACTATGCGATTTACTATGCTGCGGACTCGGACATTCGGGTGAAGGGACACCAAAAAAAAAACACTTTTTTGTTACTTAATTAACTTTGCTTAAATCTTAAACACTTACATGCGAGTTCTGCTCATCTCTTTCTTCTCTCTTCGAATGTGTGTGCAGGTGTGTGTGTGTGCGTAGGTGTGTATATGTGTGGGAGGTGTTGAAGATCGATATGATTAGGCTGCGGGTTTGTGATATGAATGAGCGAGCATCTGAAGAACTCGAACTTGAACTGGAACTCCAACTCGATCTCGAACTTAGCCTCGAACTTGAGCTCAAATTCCTACTCCAACTTGAATTCAAACTTGAATTCGAATTCCAACTCGAATTCGAACTTAAACTCGAACTCGGACTCGGACTCGAACTCGAACTCCAGCTCGAACTTCAGCTCGAACTTCAGCACGAACTCCAGCTCGAACTCTAGCTCCAACTCGAACTCCAGCTCGAACTCCACTTCTCTCTTCCTTTCTCTGTGAACTCTTCTTCGCTACATAGACTAGGCGTATACCCTACACTCATACACTCATGCTCGTATTCATTCACTCGCTTAGATGAATATGAACTGCGCGTGGTTGCACTTCTTGGGCGGACCGATAGTTAGGCGCAGCCATTTGCCGCGACACGAAGGCGCCGCCAGAGCGCTCCAGCGCGTCGTGCGTCCCGACAGCCCCTCGCCACGGCAATGGTAGCTGAGTGGCAACTGTTGCTGCAACTGCAACGACTGTGGCATGGCAGGCACTGTGGCACTCTTGCTGTTGCTGTTGCTGCTCCGCTTCGACGCTGTCGACGTCGCGCTGCGAGAACGATGCGATTGCCGTTGGCGCTTCAATTGCTGTTCGTTGCTGCTGCTCTCGCTGTCGCCTCCCGTTTCCGTTTCCGCATCCGCTCCCATTCCCATTCCTAATCCCATTTCCGCTTCCGTTTCGAGCATGTTCTGTGCATCCTCCTCCTCGCTGTCGTCTTCTTCCAATTGCTGCTGTTCCTCCTCATTGTCCTCGTTGTCATTATTGTTGCCTCCGCTGCTGCTGCTGCTGATGTCCTTACTCTCATCGCCGCCATCCTCCATCAGATAGCCATGCGACTTGTGTGTATTTGTCGTCGTCGTAGTCGTCGTGCTTGTTGTTGTCATTGTGGAGGCGCCTCTTCCTCCGCTGCTGCTGCTTCCCTGCTGCTCCTTGTCCTGAATGAGAGCCTCGAGGTCACAGCGCACTGTGATGCGATCGCCTGCGGCAACAGAGACAGAGAGATTCTCAATTTGATTCAGCTCCATTTCTAATCACATTCATCGCCATCTATCGATCGACCCATCGATTCACATTCCCTTCTCCCTTTTCCTTTCCCCTTCCCATTCACTCACCTTCCAGCATCAGATTGTAGGGCGGCAGCTTGTGGCACGCTTTGGACGCCTTTATCACCTCGAACTCGACGCAGTATCTGCAAGCACAAGAGAGCGCACAGCCAGCGAATTAATAATGTTGACACATCTGTTTAAGCAATATGAATTTCCTTCAACTTGAAAGCTAAATAACAGTTACAGTTTTTAAATTCTTAGCAATTTAATGTGAGAAAAGTATAAGCCAAGTAAGAAAGCTGAGATACCAGCTACCCATTTTCAATAATATCATACTCTATAAATATACCGAACAAAATACTGAAATATGCCGAAGGCATTCATTCAAAATGTACCATAGTGTATGAAACAAACCTGATTGTCAGGCAAAACTGTCTGATTTTAATATACCAAAAAATACTAAAATAGACTATATTTGGTATATCGATATAGTACTTCATTCAAAATACGCAGTGAAGTACAAAATATATCATATTAATATACCAAAATATGAAAGGAGTCGAAGAATATACCGAATTAAGAAGTCAGCAATAAAGTAAAATAATTGAATTGAATTGAATTGAATTGAATTGAATTAAATTTCATTGAATAAGTTAGAAGTACGAAAAAAGTTTGAAAAACTCAAAATGATGATTGAATTTCACAGAACATAAATATAAAAAGTAAAATAATTGAATTAAATTATGTTGAAATAAGTAGGAAATTGAATTCGAATAAAGAAAAAGTTAAATGAAGTAATATAATTGAATTAAATTGAGTTGAATAAGTTGGAAATTTAAATTGAAATAAGTCAAAAGAAAAAATAAATTAAATTGAATTCAATATAGATTCAAATAAGTAATAAATTGCAATTGAAATGAAATGCAAAATATAACTGAGACTAAATGATTAAATGATAAATTAAAGATTACTAATTATATAAATTAAACAAAACTAATTATATAAATACAAACAAAAACAAGTAAGAAAGCTACAGTCGAGTGAACTCGACTGTGAGATACCCGCTACCCATTTTGAATAAAAGCAATATATTTTGCGGTATTATTCTCAAAATATACCAAATATACTGCAAAAATACTAAAAATATACAAAATAGTATATGTGGTATATCGATATAGTACCGCATTCAAAATATACCATAGACGGCACAATATACCAGATTGTCAGCCAAAGCAACTCAGACCCCTAGTAAGTAGGCGTTTTTGCCCATACAAAAGTATTTCTTTAATAACTTCGACAATTTCTATTTGATCGCAACCAAATTTTCAGGGATCATAAATACTATAGTTATTACTGTATATACCAAAATTCGTAACTCTAGCTTTCAAATTACGCTTGTTATTCGATTTTTTTGATTTGCAGGGGCGGAAGTGGGCGTGGCAAAAATTTGAAACAAACTTGATCTGCGTGCAAACATAACAAATGCTGTCGAAAAAAAATTATAGCTCTATCTCTTATAGTCTCTGAGATCTAGGTGTTCATACGGACAGACGGACAGACGGACAGACACACAGACGGACAGACGGACATGGCTAGATCGTCTCGGCTATTGATGCTGATCAAGAATATATATACTTTATAGGGTCGGAGATGCCTCCTTCTACCTGTTACATACATTTCCTGCCGGCACAAAGTTATAATACCCTTCTACCCTATGGGTAGCGGGTATAAACATATTCAATAAGCTGTCATAAATTAAAGGGGAAGCCTTGAATAACTATAAAATATAATTAAATAGGTGATTGAGCAAGAACTTTGCTTAAATTCAATTGATTTCACTTTGATTGTAGTAAAATGGATGGCAGTGCATATTGTTGAAATGAGGATGATGAACTAGCGAAAGCGAAAGCGAAATGAGGAAATGAGCAGAGAAAAGAAGGCGAACAGAATGATGATGGAATGGAATGATGATTGCCCAGAGCTCTGTGTGTGAATGTGAAAGCAAAAGGAAGGCAAAACAAATGCGGGAAGTTGACATCAAAAGAAGAGCACTGAAGAGAGACAGAGAAGGAGAGGGGGCTAGTCAACCGGAAATTCGAACTGTCTATTAAGCCTAACAATTTCCGTTTCCGCAACGCAACGCAAAACACAGAAAAACGCAGCGCGCAACAAAAAACGAAGCGAAAACAAAGTACAACAAACATTCAGTCAACGAGTCAAGTGGCTGAGTGTGTTTAAGTGTGCGTGTGTGAGTGTGTGCGTGTGTGTGTGTGATGTTGTGTCTGACAGATCTGACAGAAGGTGTTGACAGCGGAAATTGCGTTGGAAATTCAAATGCGCCCTCAAAATTCACTCGCATTCGCATTGGGAAATCACAGCAGAAAAGCAGAAGCAGCCAGCGGATATTTGGCCACTTAGCGAGCACCTCAATTACCCCAGACAGAGGCAGAGATAGAGATAGAGAGGGAAAGAGAGAGAGAGAGAGAAAGACATTGGGCCAAATTAGCTGGAGCTGCATGCAATTGACGCCCCACGGAAATCTAAATCGGCGTCAGACCACAAAAACCAAACGCGTCGCATCCCCAATACAACAGAAAGAGAGAGAGAGAGAGAGCGAGAGGGATACCAAGGGAGAGGGAGTGAGAGAGAAAGAGGGAGGGAGTCTGAGGGAAGACTGAGCACTTAATTAACTTGAATGGCGCCGGCCAGAGTCTGGGCCAGGACATTCGCAGAAGTCGTCGACTGGGCCTCCGCCTGCTCGGCCATAAAGGTAAATTGAAAAAAATTCCATGTAAATAAAGTGGCAGCAGCCACCGCACAAAGTAATAAAAATAAACAAGGCAAATGCACAAAAGTTCCTCTTGTCGGACGGGGGCAAAATATAATTAAACTCAAGTGGAAGTCGCTTGCTGTCTGGCGAAGAGAGAAGGGAAGCGAAGGGAGGAGGGGAAAATGAGGAAGGAGGAGGATAAAAGACAACAACTAGCAACACAATTGTGAAAATATTTCAATTACAAATTTACAAACTAGACAATGGACAAAACAACTTGCTTTCCAGCATTAGATTTCGTCTTAAACAATTCTAACTTTCACTTTTCAAATCCTCCAGAATTTTCATATATGAGAGACAAATGATAAAGTTGTGAAATGTCTGTTTGATTTATTTGACTCTTCGATCAAAGGAGATAACTAAGAAATGATAAGAGCAGAACAAGTAAGAAATAAACAATATAGTATGATATTTCTGATTCTTGTGAATTTGATTAATATGGTATAAAAATTGAGGAAGTTATTAAGTAATTCTGTATGGCAAATTACGCCTACTGCAATCGGGTCTTAGCTGCTTTGGCTGATAATCTGGTATATTTTTTACTCTATGGTATATTTTGAGTGTGCTACTATATCAATATGCCAAATAAAGCCTTTGGTATATTTTAATATTTTTCGGTATATTTGTAGACTGCCTTGTCTGATAATCCGGTATATTTTCACCTCTCTGCTATATTTCGAATGTAGTAGTTAAATGATATTCTAAATATAGCGTTTAGTATAATTATTGTGTTTTTGGGATATATTACATTTGTGAATTTTAAAATTATTACCACGCTGATTTGTTTTAAATAAAACTACACTCACTTTTAAATATTATTCAATAAAACAGAAATACAGTCAATTTACAGAACAAATTTTACGAAAATAATTACTATTTAAAAAATAAATAAGATCAAATTGAACCCTTGAAATACTTTGGCTATACAATTTTTCAGTAGAATCAAGTTAGAATCTATTATTATCAGATATAAGTAAATAAATTAAAAATTAACAAATTAGAAAGCAATAGTTGAGTATTGAATAAAATATTTTTCCTAATGTTTACCAAATGAATGTACCAGCCAAATACACAAATGAACTGGAGGCTATATAAATGTGATTCTTTAAGTAATTCAACTGAAATGTAGTAATATAAATCAAATAAGTATTCCGTGTTCAGTTCTGACTTCATTCGTTGTAGTCTAGAATTTAATTCTAAATGACCAAAAAGAAATAAATAAATTGATAAATTTCATACTCACTTAGCATTTAATGTTTAAATTGTTGTGGATTTAAGTAGCTTTGATTTCAGTTTTCTTGTCTTTGTATCAAGATTGGACTTAATTGTACATTAAAAGTGTAAAAGATTGCTTTAATATCAAGCTTAAATTATATCACGTATTTTTAGTTTACATATTTCTAATATTTTGATTTGGATTGGTATTCGACATATAGAAAGACAGCAGATGATTTCATAAGCTGAATTCTTCAGACACTTTCGCCATTCGATTTGTTGTTGGCTTTGTTTGTGCGATTGGATTTTGAGGTAAATCTTTTGCTGAATGCTGAATGTTGAGCTTTGAGCTGAGCTGCAAAGTCAGTCATAACATAAACATTTCGAGGACTCAATGATAAGTGGATTGATAAGCAGATATATATTTGAACAGACCTCAGAAGCTGCACAGCCACAAAATGCCAGCAAATTGAAAGGTTGCAAAAAAAAAAAAAAAAAAAATACTGAGCGAAAAGAAAAGGGGAAACTCTTCATGTGAGCAGCAGAAGGAGGGGGAAGGGAAGTACATAGGATTTGCTTGTTCGTGTTTAGTTAAGTCGAAAGTCGACATTCAGGCAATTGGCATTTGGCATTTGGCCTCTGACTCCTCCTCCGACTCACACTTCTACTTCGACTATGACCTCTCGCCCCTGCGGGAAAAGTCATTTTCTTGTCAAATATTTTGCCACTTCAAAGGGCAGGCAACGTGACACGCCGACTACGACTCCGACTCCGACTTCCACTGCGACTGCCATTGACAGGCAACAGCAACACCAACAACAACAACAACAGCAACACAGCAGCCACACAGGCACTTAAAAAAGCATTTGCACTCGTTTATATGAAAGGCAAACACAACACCATAAAAAAAACAAGTAAGAAAGCTACGGTTGAGTGTGCTCGACTGCGAGATACTTGTTACACATTAATATGAAAATATACCAAATTAATATACCACAAAAGTATTAAAAATATATCAAATACTGTAATTTGTATAATAATATAGTACCACATTCAAAATATTTACCAAATTAATATACGACAAAAATACTAAAAATGTACCAAATGATATATTTGGTATATTGGTATAGTACTACTTTCAAAATACCATAGAAGTCAAAATATATCGCATATTCAGTCAAAACAGTCGAAAATATACCAAATTAATATAAACAAGTAAGAAAGCTACAGTCGAGTGTACTCGACTGTGAGATACCCGCTACCCATTTTGAATAAAAGCAATATATTTTGCGGTATTATTCTCAAAATATACCAAATATACTGCAAAAATACTAAAAATATACCAAATGGTATATGTGGTATATCGATATAGTACCGCATTCAAAATATACCATAGACGGCACAATATACCAGATTGTCAGCCAAAGCAACTCAGACCCCTAGTAAGTAGGCGTTTTTGCCCATACAAAAGTATTTCTTTAATAACTTCGACAATTTTTATCTGATCGCAACCAAATTTTCAGGGAATATAACTACTATAGTTATTACCGTATATACCAAAATTCGTAACCCTAGCTTTAAAATTACGCTTGTTATTCGATTTTTTTGATTTGCAGGGGCGGAAGTGGGCGTGGCAAAAATTTGAAACAAACTTGATCTGCGTGCAAACATAACAAATGCTGTCGAAAAAAAATTATAGCTCTATCTCTTATAGTCTCTGAGATCTAGGTGTTCATACGGACAGACGGACAGACGGACAGACGGACAGACACACAGACGGACAGACGGACATGGCTATATCGTCTCGGCTGTTGACGCTGATCAAGAATATATATACTTTATAGGGTCGGAGATGCCTCCTTCTACCTGTTACATACATTTCCTGCCGGCACAAAGTTATAATACCCTTCTACCCTATGGGTAGCGGGTATAAAAATACTACAAATACTTAAAGGTATATTGATAGATTACTACATTCCAAATATGCCATAGAGCGCAAAATATACCAGACTGTCAAAACTAAAGCAGTCTAAAAATATACCAAATCAATAGACCACAAAAATACTAAAAATATATTCCAAGTGTTATATACAGTATATTGATATAAAACTACATTCCAAATATGCCAGAGTGCAAAATATACCAGATTGTCATCCAAAAATACTAAAATATACCACAGGCTGCACTTGGTATATCGATAAAGTACTACATTCAAAAGTAGTCTATTTGTCTAGAATGCCAGTGCATACTGACGGACAGACGGACTTTGCAACATATATCGAATCGGCTGCTGACGCTGATCAAGAATACATATACTTAATAGGGTCGGAGATAGCTCCTCCTGCCTGCTACATACTTAAAATACCCTTCAACTCTATGGGCAGCGGGTATAAAAGAAAGTAATACAAAAATAAACTGGCTGGTTTGCTGCTGCTACAAATAATTGCTTGACAAAGTTGCCGCACAGCTTGTGGTCGCTCTTCTTCTTCTTCTTCTTCAGCTTGAAGTTGCAGCGCGGAAGCGAAAACGAAACGAAAACGACGCGGCGACATCTCAATTTGGGATTTGCCTCAGCAACAGGCTCCGAATACGAATTCGAGTCCAAGCTTGAGACCCTGGACTGTGGCTGTGGCCAAAAGGAAGCACTTTGTGGCGCTTGAGTGAGTCGACTGAAAAGGGAAATGTTAAGAGACGCTTCTTCTTCTTCTTCTTCTTCTGTCTCCTCCTTCGTTCAGCTTTTTAATGATGATTGAGCAGCGCGCAAATCTTGTTGCATACTTTCGGGCGACTGAGTCAATGCAAAAAGCGGATTTGCCCAGCCCCACAAGCAAGGGTCAAGGGGAGAGAGCTGCTTCATAGTTCAGTTCTCCGCTTAGTCCTTGGCTCCTTGCAGTGACAGTTTCGCTTGGCTGCTCGATGCCTGCTCGATGTGCCTGCCCATGTACAATATTATGCATAGATTATGCTCAGTCAATTTTCTTTCTTTCTCTCTTTTGCTCTTTCGCTTGCCATGTAATTGATATTGACACTGTGGCAAGGTGTGATGGGGGCAGTTAGGGGGGTGTAAAGAGGGCGTATATACGGCTATAATTAGCTGTGCAAATAGAGCATGAGATTTGGACAACGGGGCGTATGCTTGATGGCACAACAAATTGTCTTTTAATAGCAATCTGATCAACTCCAAATCGATTACAAACTTATTTGCCTGTCCCGCTCCCCTTGCTATGTCTCTCTCTTTCTCTCTATCTCTATCTCTCCCTCTCTCTCTCTCCTTCTCTATCTCTCTCTTTGGATTATTCTATATCTAATCTAGATCTTGCTTGAAATTTGTCTTTGCCTTTCATCATCCAGTTTAATTAATCCTATCGAAGCTTTTGCTTTTCTCCTCACCAACTCAATCTCGTTTGATTGTTGCCTTTTCCTCATTTTTCACTAATTTCTCACTTCACTTCACACTCAACTTCTCATTTGCTTGTATTAGACTTTGCGTTTGTTGTTTTTCGCTCGTCTTAAACTAGCTTAAAACTATCTCACTTTTGCTTCTTTTCTCTCTTTCTATCTGTCTCTCCCTTTATTGCTCTCTGTCTCCTTCTCTTTCTCTCTCTTTTCCTCTCTCTCACTCTCTCTACTCTTGCTCTTTACACAGTTTTCTTCATTTGCGGCTCAGCTCTTGCTTTCGCTATTGTCTTAAGCTGCTTTAAAACTATCTCGCTTCTTATGCTTCTCTCAATCCCTCTCTTCTTCTCTGTGTCTCTCTTTCTCTCTCCTTCCCACTCGCTCTCTTTCTTTACTCTATCCTCTATACAGCTTTTGCTTTTGCCTTATCCCGCTCCATTAAGTGCATAATTCAATTTGAAAAGCAGACTTTGAGTGCCCCTAAAAGTATGCAAAGCAACAAGGCTCACACACACACACACACACACACACACATAGATCAAATGGGCATAAAAACGAAGGCAGCTGCGCTTTCGTCCTCGGCTTTGTTTTTCCTGCCTGCTTTTGTTTTTCTTCAGCTTCAGCTTCGGCTTTGGCTTTCGCTTTCCCTTTGCTTGCATAATGAAAATAAAGCAGCAGCTTTTTCGCATTTTTATGGCTTTTATTTAACTGTCAACTGCCGCCGCGTGGCAGGTAACAATTGAATGTGTGGCAGACAGCCTGGCTGCTGCTGCTTCTTCTCCTTCTTCTTTACCTGCTATGCAAATGAGACACACACACACACACACAGAGAGGGAATCGCGCATATCATAAAATCTGTCAATTCGCAGGACTATTGTCTTCAATTTCCCGCTACAAACACAAACACAGCAATGACTTAAAGGCTACCAATCAACCATTCCCCCGCCTTTCCTCTGCTCCATCTTCTGCTTCTTCTTCTTCCTACTCCATTACCCCCCTCCTTCCTGTCGCCTTGCCCTTCTGCTGTCTTCTGCCTACAAAATTTATGCGGTCCAAGCTAATCCTCATGGGGATTTTTCTTTAAAACGTTTTATTGTTGCCCTCGCCTGCTCTCGCTGACTCCCTGCCCCTCCCTCTCTCTTTCTCCCTCGCACTCTTCCATTCTCCCGCTCCCTCTACCTCTACCTCTCCTCTCCCTTTCTCCCTCTTCCTCTTCCTCTTACTCTGCTGCTTGCCTCACCCACAGCAGGTGAAGCTCCTTCTGCTCTTTCGCTTGCCTCGACTCTTCCTCTTCCTGTTCCTAACCCTCTTTCTCTCCCCCTTCCTCACCCTCTCTTTCTCCCTCTTCTTCTCACCGCACCCACAGCAGGTGAAGCTCCTGCTGCTCCGCCTTGCCTACTTTACTTTAAGGCCTGTCGACTGCAGATTTCCCAGCTGCCTTGTAAATTTATCGCATTAAAAAGTGTGAATTTCGCTCGACTGGCGCACAGAGTGCTTGCTCTTCCCCTCTCTCTCCCACTCCCCCTCTCTCTCTCTGTCTGTCACTCGTTGGCCTTTGTAATTTCTGGTTCAGCTTGAACTGAGCAACCGCTTCACACTGTCATTATGTAAATGAAATTGTGGCGAATTATTATTTTTATTTTCTTTCCTTCTCCCTTCACCCTTCTCCCTTCTCTTATTTCCCTTTTCCCTATTTCTCTCGTTCTCCCTTTCGTCTTGGCTTTCGCTTTGTTTTCGCGCTCGCTGCGTTTTCTTTTGTTTGTTATTTGCGTAATTTATTTATTTATTTTCGAGCCCTCTGTTACACCCATTCCTCTTCCTCTTCCTCTTCCACCAACGTTCCTCGCTTGTTTACTCGCTTCGTGTATTTGAGTACATAATTCATAATTTGTGTTTTCTTCTTCTTCCGTTCGTTCTTTCAAAGCAATAAAAGTTTGCTAGTTAACAAATCATTGGACAAGTGAAATTTCACTCAGGGGCATTCGATGCCTTCTCTGTTTATACCCGCTACCCATAGGGTAGAAGGGTATTATAACTTTGTGCCGGCAGGAAATGTATGTAACAGGTAGAAGGAGGCATCTCCGACCCTATAAAGTATATATATTCTTGATCAGCGTCAACAGCCGAGGCGATATAGCCATGTCCGTCTGTCCGTCCGTCCGTCTGTCCGTCTGTCCGTATGAACACCTTGATCTCAGAGACTATAAGAGATAGAGCTATAATTTTTTTTGTTTGTTTCAAATTTTTGCCACGCCCACTTCCGCCCCTGCTAATCAAAAAAATCGAATAACAAGCGTAATTTTAAAGCTAGAGTTACGAATTTTGGTATATACAGTAATAACTATAGTATTTATGATCCCTGAAAATTTGGTTGCGATCAAAAAGAAATTGTCGAAGTTATTAAAGAAATACTTTTGTATGGGCAAAAACGCCTACTTACTAGGGGTCTGAGTTGCTTTGGCTGACAATCTGGTATATTGTGCCGTCTATGGTATATTTTGAATGCGGTACTATATCGATGTACCACATATACTATTTTGTATATTTTTAGTATTTTTACAGTATATTTGGTATATTTTGAGAATAATACCGCAAAATATATTGCTTTTATTCAAAATGGGTAGCGGGTATCTCACAGTCGAGTTCACTCGACTGTAGCTTTCTTACTTGTTTTTTTTTTTGTGCGCTTTGATTTCGCCTTACTTCATGAATATATTTTTATTTTGCGGCTGATCTCATCGATTATTATGATAATAATACAATATTACATTAGTTTTATGCTATTCCTGCATTTTCCTATTACTCAAAATTCAATTTGCAGCAAATTCGGAAACTTCGAAATCTCTCTCACTTTTTTTGTTTTACATAAAATTCAAATTGATTGATAATCTTGCTGTGGAGAACGTGCGTTGTGCTTGTTATCGACAAATACGCATCAAATCGGCCTCGAAAAGAAGAGAGGAGGAGAGAGGGGAGCGGGACTCAAAAAATAGATAAATCGCTGGCTATTTTTGTGAGGTTTTTGGCTCAGGAGTTCTGAGGAAAGAAGATTACGCGACGAGCAAAAATAAAAAGAAAAAAGAAAGCGACGCCGAATTGAAACAAAATGAAAAAGCATAAAATAATAAATTGCGGATTTAATTTAATTTCGTGCCCACTTCGAGGCAAGTGGACGACAAGCGAGAAAGAGATAGACAGAGAAAGCGAGAGAGAAAGAGAGAGAAACGTCAGGAGAGAAACGCATCATAATAAACGGCTTTTGATGAGCAACGAAAGCACTTAAAAGAAAACGAAATAACAAAACCACAAAGCAACAACATGACAAAACACTGGACGAGGGAGACAGAGAGAGAGAGAGCGAGAGAGAGAGAGAGAGGGGGTAGGGGCGGGGGTGACATTCACAAATGTGCTGTCCGAGCAGAGTCGTTTCTTCGCTTTTTTTTGGGACTACGCGGCACGTGATTGATGTGCGTTTACTTATTGTGGGGCATATACACGAAAGACGAGTGGCGAGAGGAGACTAGAGAGAGGCGAGTGGCGAGTGGCGAGAGGGGAGTAGCGAGTGGCTAAAGGGGCCAAGCTTCATTTACAGTTGCTGTTTTCGCAATCAGCAACACACACACACATTCACACACACACATACACAATTGTCTCGCTGTGTGCTAAAAAACGAACAACCACAGAGGGAGAGAGAGAGAAAAAGGAGTGGGGAGGGGAATGGGGAGCTGTAATAGTCGTACTTACGAGTACAACGAACAGCGACATGCAATGAACTTTGTGTTTGGATTTGTCTGGCCACAGCATACCCTGCAATGACAGCACAGACGAATGGGGTATGCAGTTTAGTTCACTCAACTTTTATCTCAGTTAACCTCTAGTCAGCTCTAACGGAAATCGAATTGGTCTCCATTAAGGGGGAAGTAAGTTTATCTCAGTTAACCTCTAGTTTACTCTTATCATACAGATAAAGTGTGTGTTAAAAGAAATAGTTTTTTTTAAGGTGGCTTTGAATGAACTAAATTTTAGTTTAGTTATCCTTCAGTTATCACTTATCGTACAGATAAAACATCTTCGGGTAAAGTAAGTCTATCTTAGAGAACCTCCAGGTAATACTTATCTTACAGAGAAAGCCTGTGGTAAAGGAAATCGAATTTGAACTAAGTTTATGTTAGTTAATTTTCAGTTATCATTTATCGCACAGATAAAACTTATAGCAGAGGTAAGTCCAAGTTTAAGCTCAAATATCGAATAGTCTCTAAGCTAGCTTAAATTGTAGTTGTTTTTTTTGTTAAAGTTAAACACAATTAGGATAAAATATATCTGAATTAGCAGAAAAGTGTCAAATAAAATAATTCTCAGCAGAAAGAAAGTATAAGTTAATCTCCAGTTAACACTTATTGTACAGATGAAAGACTTAGTAGAGGTAACTCCAAGTTGGAGCCTAGCTACCGATCAGTCTTTAAGTTAGCTTAAATTGTACTTTCTTTTTAAAATGGATGAAAACGAAAAAAATAATAATCAGTTGAAGCAGCAGAAAAGTGGCACAAATCTTTATTAGACAGCCAAGTACTAAATTATAGCAAGGTTTGAACTTATGAGAGTATAATTTTAATTTCAGGCGTTTCTCAATTCTTTCAATTTCATTCTCATCGATTCAATGCAGTTCATGAGATAAATAACTAAGGTGCATAAACCTCTCATCAATGAGGATGTCAATTACTTTTACTATACTATACTCATCCTATAAATTAAACATAGCGATAGTTAACCTTCGCTTTAACTTACATATGGAAAAGCGGCTCTAAATCGATACTATGACAAGAGAACTTGCAGTCCAGTCTCAAGTGGGATTTGCTAGTCTAGTTTCGTTGTTGGTTGTCACCGTCGAAAGAAGACATCAAGAACACTCGGGGACTCAAAATGTGGCTAAGCGTGATATTGAGATGAGAAGGCTGAAGGAGGCTGAGAATTCAGGAGGGGTCTGTCGGCCTCCTAGGGCAGCAACCTGTCATAAAGATTTCCATTTGAGCAGGAAAGAAACAAAGAAAATCAG
This sequence comes from Drosophila pallidifrons, assembly GCA_023558445.1. NCBI lineage: Eukaryota > Metazoa > Arthropoda > Insecta > Diptera > Drosophilidae > Drosophila > Drosophila pallidifrons. The sequence continues at coordinate 27,445,763 of CM042351.1, read as the reverse complement.
AAGCAAGGGGAAGGGGAAGAGAAGGAGGAAAATTAACAGCGCGTCAAATCAGGGCGGGATTTTATACAATTTTTATGCGCCTTTTATGATGGATTTTTATTGCTGCCGCTTATGCCTGAAGTCGCTGTTGTTTTTGTTGTTGCTTTTGTTGTTGTCCATGTTCGAGTCGTGTTCACGTTCGCGTTGTTCCTTTGCATTAGAACATGAAATTGTTTGCATGCTGCGTGCCATAAAACACACAACAGCTAGCAAATTTGGGGATTAATACCGAGAAAACTTTGTTTCGTTCGCTTCGCTTTCCATTTTCTTAGCCTAATGCCAAAAGGCTATAAAAGGCGGCCTTGGCCAAACCGAACACCTTTGCAATCGTAAATCAAAATCACAATCAAATTCAAATTCGAGTTTAAGCTAAATCGTGCATGAAAATGAAATGTGGAAATGTTTCCCAACTTAAAACGATCTAAGAAAGATTCTTCTACTTACTCATGATCCCGATTGTGCTTGTAGGAATCGCGATAGCGCGTGCGCAAGTTGCGTCTCAGCTCGCTGCTCTCGTTCGTGTTGTGGCTGTGGCTGTGCGATAGGGAAGCCGGGAGGAGCAAGGCCATTTCTGAAAGAAGAGAGTGAAAGAAACATTAGGGAGAATACCAAATATTTTGGAATGAAAATCAATTTGTAAACACGTTGCGTCAAATGTTTGCCATGTCACGTGTGCGATACGAGAGCAAACGAATATGAGTGTGTGTGCATGGAAGTGGAAGTGCGTGTCTCGGCGCCTGAGGTTATGCTACATACGTGTGGCGCGCAATGTTTGCATTGCCGAGAGTCGAGCTAGGAAAGGGAAAACTGTGAACTGTGAACAGCGAACAGCGAACGAAATCAAAACATGCCATTAGACGGGGGCGACGCAATAACAAAGCGTCAGCTGACAAAGACAACAAACAGCGACAACAGCGAGACGGCTAAGTACGAAGGAGCAGCCAAACAAACGGGTAATGCGTGGCGCCCAACATGCGTAGGAGGTTCTGACAATGCGTGGCGCTCAACGTGCGGAGGAGTTGCTGTTGCAAATGTGCTGCAGGAGTTCAGGTGAGTCTGCTTTGTGGTTGCACTCACTTTCATTTAATTATAGCTAATTTATCAAGCTTAAGAGTGAAAGATAGATAGAGAAGGAGAGAGAGAAGGAGAGAGAGAGAGAGTGTGAGAGTGAGAGAGAGAGATGGCTGCTTCAGCACATTTTGGAAGAGTTCAAATGCCAAAACATTTTAAGGCTAAACAAATGATGATGGTCTAGGCTTAAAGTATTTTTTAAGAGCTTCTAGACGAAACGAAAGAGCGCGTGAGAGTGGTAGGGAGAAAGAGAGGGACATACTGCACATATGTAATGCATAATTTTGGGCGCCAGCAGCCTCACAACTTATGCAAATTTAACAAGTCAAGGGCCACAGCGTCGCCCACAGCGCGAGAGTGGAAGAGGGAGAGGGGAGAGGGGGACGGGGGCTTACATTTGCATAATCAAATGCCATATTGTTGTGGTACACCTCCTACCTCCCACCTTCCCCCTCCTTCCCTTTCTCCACCCCGTCTTTCTGCTCTGTTTGCGCCGCAGCCTCAGTCACATTTTTCATCTCGGACGATTATCAAGTTGGGCAAGCAGCAGCAAACACACGCGCACCACAAGCACACGCACACACACACACACATGTGCATGAGGTAGCTTACACACACACACACACACTCGTACACACACACACACACACACACACACAGTTGCCAGTTAATTGGAATTTAGCACATGGCCCGTAATTCACATCCCGTTTGGCAGTCTTCTTAGACTGAGTAAGCGACTGTGTGTGTGTGTGTGTGTGTGAATGAGTGAGCAAATGAGTGAGTGAATGAGTGAATAAGAGTGTGCAGCAATTATTTTTATAACGTTAATGAGCACTGCGCATTATTGTGGCAGCCGATGGCGACGATGACGATGACGACGTCGACAACGATGACGGCGACGACGATGATGATGGCGACAGTCGGCGCCAAAATTGCGCGCACGTCTGCATTACACTGAGCGACAGAGCTTCAACTTTAACTGGATTAAGCATAGTCATGTCTGTTCGTTAGTCTGCCTAATGCACTCAAAAATACTCAAATATGCCAAAAAAAACTTTGGCATATTTTCATTGGAATACTAAATATATACCAAAAATATACCACATATAACATTTGGTATATATTTTTTACATTTTGCTGCCTTATTTGGTATATTTTAAGAAATATACCAAACATAATCTTCAGTATGTTTTAATACGAATACTGAGAAATATAACCCTCGGCAGATATTAGTATTTTTACTGTATACTTGTATAAGCTTCGGCATATTTTTATAATTTTGCTGAATATCAATTTAGTATATGGGCAAATCCCACGTGTCGCACGCTACATTCGCACGATTTTAGCTAATGAAAATCAATTTTTTGGGGGGTTTTTTAAAGATTTACCGTAAACTTTTGTTATGTGTTTAGAGTGAATTGAGAGTACTTTCGGAGGGTATAAGATTCAATTTCACTGGAGTCACTGTTTTGAAAATAATTAATAAAATTGTGACGTGTCGCACGCTACACCAAGTGGAAGTTAGTTTCAAAATTTTCATTTCAAACGCAATTTTGAGCAAATTCTGCAAAATAAACCCTATGAAAGTTAATATCCTAAAGAAAGTTAAGAATATTAGAAGACAAAATCCGATCGTTTGGTCTTAATAATGTTTATAGATTTTTAGCAAAGCCGTAAACCCATTGTGTCGCACGCTACGTGTCGCACGCTACACTTTTTCCGCTGACATTAACATAAGACAAAAATCTTTTAATTTGAACTAAACATTATTTATTATATTCATAAATGTGCTTCACAATTATTTCAACGTGATTTACTTTAGATTTGTATGTGAGCCCAAGCAGAGGCAAAAAATTGTGAAGAATACAATAGGGATTTGAAGGTGTGCGCAGAGCACGAATTTAAGTAAAATTATGAAAATTATAAATAAAATTGGGTTTGATACAAATTTGTGCATTTATAATGATCGAAATTTCTTTTTTGCTTTAACTTCTTAAAATGCCATATCTACTTTAATGTTCCATACAAAGAAAAATTACAAAATGTGAAATTTAAAAATTGGTCGCTGGTGGACTGTTTCTGGGATTTGCCCATATTTCATATATTTTAATATATTGGAAAGCCAGAAATATTCCAAATATTACCTTTCGGCATTATTTAATACACATCATTCGGTATATTTTTAATATTTTCCGTTATATTCTAGTAATGTTTTTTTTTGGTACATTTTAAGAATAATACCGCACCGTTTTGCTTTTATTCCAAATTGGTAGCGGGTATCTCTCAGTCGAGTACTGTTCAAATTGAATTTTTTAATTTAAATTAAATTCTTTTTACTTTTTCAGCAAAGAACTTTTCTTGAACTTTTCTCGTTGTATTAGTGATTGTCATGCTATGCAATTCTTAACTGCTTGTTAGACGACTATTTTGGCAAGTGTAGCCAGTTCAGTTTGTGGCAGAGTATACTGGGTATTCTCTCACCTGTAAGTGGCACTGGGCATTTGTAGTGTCACGTCTCCACTTCCAACTTCCACTTCGCCCCTGTTCATTGCCCCATTCAAAACATTCACACTCCGGAGGAATGTGCGCAATTTATGTGCTGGGAGTGTGTGTGTGGTAAGCGCGTTTGTTTACCTTAATTATTACACACATGCCGAAAAAAAGGCAACCTCAAGGGGGGGAAGGGGAGAGAGGGAGAAGGAGTGAAAGAGAGAGAGAGAGAGAGAAAGGTGAGAGACAGTCAGCGTATAGTAAAACCTTGTTTGTTAGCAATTAACTTGGCATTACACAATTTTTAATAGCATACTTAAGTGCGCTTCGCTCCTTCAACATCTCTCCCTCCCTCCCTTTCTCTATCTCTATCTCTATCTCTCTCACTCTCTCTCTCTCTATCTCTCTCTCTCTTTGTTGCAGCCTTTCGCTGTAATTCTTTCGCTTTCGCTGTCCATCTTAGTCTCAATCTGCTGTTCAGTCTTCGTTTTCGTCGTCGTCGTCTTTGCATTTACTTTGTCTTTAACGTCTTTATATTGTATTGAATTGGCGACCAGGCCAATTACGCAATCGCATATCCTGTAATCTGCTGGCGAGGCTGTTAAGCAACGTACAATAAGGGAAGAGTCTTTAGCTAATCGATGTTGTCAACAGAAATTCTATTATTGCAATTTTCCGATTCATTTCATTTGTAATATCAAAGAAAGTTTCAATCTAAAAGTAGTTACAGGGTATCTGCTACGTCAGTCATTGCCTGTTGCAATTAGTATTCTGCCCATCAATTCAATTTCAATTTTCAATTTCATTAGCAATATAAAAACAAGTTACAGTCTAAAAGTAGTTACAGGGTACCTGTTAGGTCAGTCATTGCCCGTTCTCAGCTGCCAGTCTTCTTGTAGTATAAGCTGCAGCTGCTACAAAGAATGCAATAGCCTTAAAGCTGACGACCCAAGCAATTACATGAGAATAATTACACCTAAAATACCCTGTAAGCTGTGCTCTGAGAGGTAGTTTGGTTCTTACATTAGTTTCGAGTTATTTATGCGTTTGCAATTGAACTTTAAATTCCTCAGAGTTTGTCAAAGTGTTAGATAGCTAAGAGTGTAAACTTAATTACAGGGTAACTCATAGTCCACATTGTCAGTTCAGTTGGCTATTCAATAAGCTGCTGCTGCTGCTGCAAAGTATGCAACAGTTTTAAAGCCCGTGTCACGCTCTGCTTCGCAATTTGCCGCTTGGCTTTGTGCAGTTTCCTTTATTAACTTTGTCGCTTGCTTTGATCCTCTCACTCAGCCTCCCCGCTCCCCGCTCCCCTTTCTCCTACCTCTATTTTTTCGTGCCGTTTTTCTTCTCGTTTTTTTTATTTACCATTGTTCCTATTCGGTTTTATTTTGTTTTGTTTCGTTTCGCTTGGCTTTGTTGCTGTTTCAGCTTTCGCTTTGCGAGCGATTAAATTGCGGATTTCCAGCCATGTTTGACCACAGACCGCCGCTCTCTGTTCTGCTCTCCTCTCGTCTCTCTCCCTTACCGTGTTGCTGTCCATTGTAATCGACGTTTTAATGCCCTGTAATTGCCTGCGACGCCAAAGTCAAATCCAAAAGCTAAAGCCCAACCCCAAAAGCCAAAGCTGAAACAGAAACTGAAGCTGAAAGTGAAGCCAGCAATTTGGAAGACAAACAACACAAATAGAGACACACAGACGTGGATAAACACACACAAAGATACAGCTAATAATAGCAATAGACTTTCGTTCGCTCTATCTCTCTCTCTCTCTCTCTCTGTTTCTCTCTCTAGTGTGCTTAACACTATAAACAGCTTAAAACAGCATTATGGGTATTAAATTTACGTACGCAACTGCGAGTGCGTAAATGAGCGTGTGTGTGTGTGTGTCCGTGTTGATGTGCTTGATAATTAGTGCGTATGCACAGCGCACAAAGTGTTGCCTACTTTTGTGGGCAGTGCGAGAATCGTGCATAAAATCTCAAAAAGTGATGCCTACTTTCGGACGCACATCGAAAATCAGTCGCTTACTGCAATCGTAATCGGCTGTGCTACAGCAAACGCTCGCTATAACGAATGACGAATGCAGTTGCAGCTGTTAATAAACTGCAATTTAATGCTGCAGTTAATTTTACTCTCGCGGTGAAAATCTGTGCACTTCGAAGGGATTAAATCGCATTCACCGTTAAGCTTTCGACATTTTTGTTATGTGTGTGTCTTTATTACGAACTACTTTCGTGCAGCTCTCAACTTTCAGCTTTTATTCACTTCAATTTGGCGCTAAACTCTCATTAATTAGATCCTTTATGTGCTTTGGCTTTAACACCCTCATGCATGTGTCCTGTCCTGTCCTGTCCTGTCCGGTTTGGTTATGTTTCTTTTCTATCGTTTTGCGCCATGCAGGTTATGCAGAGAGCTAAACAATTTTTTAATGGCTGCAATCAAAGTTTTAATTAAACGCTTAAAGAGAGAAAGAGAGAGAACGGACAGAGAGAAATAAACGAAAAATAAACGCGGACCACAAGGATAACTAAATTCAGCTAAAGCTAAAGCTAAAGCTAAAGCAAACGCCACAAACAGCAGAAGGGGGATGAAAGGCGATGCAGGCACGTGCAAAGTAGGCGGGGCGGAGGAGGGGCGAGGCTAATGGAGCGCAGGCGACCCAAAACATAAACAAAAACAGCAAACTTCTGCTGCGATTTTTAATAGTTTTTGTTGTTGTTTCTGCTTTTACGTCTCTCTTTTCGTTTCGCTTCGCTTCGTTTGTTTTTTTGCTGCTGCATTCTGTTTGCTTTTTGCATCGGGGTTTTTTTTCTTCTATGCTGCACTTTGAGGGCGGCACAGGAGGCGTGGCCATGTGTGTGTGCCGGTGGCGACACTTAGCCAAATATAATATGGCTTTTATGTCAGCCACTTGCAGAAAATTGCTTTGGCTTTCGCTTTGGCATTCGCTTTGCCTGCCGCACTGCTCGAGGAGGCGACACTCGAGTGTCGAGAGTGGGGAGAAGGAGAGAAGGGGAGAAGGGAGGCGGCCAAAGGGGGAGACAGATCGTCGCAACTTCGCAAACACGTGCGCTGACTTTTTGCGCAGTTTTTTGGCCCTCAGTTTTTGCCTGCTGCAATTTAAGAGATGCACACAAAACGTGCGTGAAGCATGATCGGTTTTCTGATACCCTGTAAGAGGTACGCTTAGTTCTAAATTCTGCCAGCGAGTGATGCTTCCTGACATTATGCTGCACTTAATGACAGCCCAAATAACTTTAGTTTCTATGATTCTTGCAAATTTGGTTACGATTATATAAAAATTGTTTAGGATATTTAAGAAAATCTTTTGTATGAGAAACAACGCCTACTTACTTGCTTTAGCTGACAATCTAATGTAATTTGTACTATATTAAAATACCAAATATAACATTTGGTATATTTTAGTATTTGTGTGGTATATTTTTAGACTTCTTTGGTTAACAGTTTGTCATAGTTTGCACATTATGGTATACTTTGCATATCTAATATAATGCTAATATACCAAATATGTCTTTTTGGTATACTTTAGTATTATTTCAGCATTTTAATTTGGTATATTTACAATTAATTGATTAATAAGCTGGTATATTTTATACTTTATGGTATATTTGGAATTAAGTACAATATTAATTTACCGAATATGTTTTTGGCATATTTGTTTTGCTTTAATTCATAATGGGTAGCGCATATCTCACAGTCGAGCACACTCGCCAGTAGCTTTTTTACTTGTTCTTTACTTATTTATTTATTTATTTTTTGTTAATGTAGAATAGTGAATAGCCTTTAAAATTCTCCCTAGTTGCTTAATATATTTCAGCTAATCAAATCTAATTAGCCCGTATTTCAAGTTGCTAATAAAACACTAAAATAATTATGGCTGTGCATAGAATTTCGAGAATGTAAATAGTATTTAGTTATGTGGATCTTTCACTCTGTTTTTCTATACCCATTAGTTTAATTTTATAATTAGTTTAAGAAGAAAATGCACAAAACAGGCATACCCTTTGCTAGCTTGTCGTAGAGGGTATCAGCAGTAGATGCGCTGCATCAAAATGTTGCATACTTCGCGGCGCTGGCAACAATGCAATTCGCGCCAAGTGCGCGCTAAGTGTATCAACATATCAACATGCCCATCAAATATGCACAGCGACAAAAAAGGGAAAGAGACAGAGTGAGAGAGAGAGAGAGAGAGAGAGAGAGACGGCTCAAGAGGGAGAGCGAGAGGTAGCAAATGCCATAAGAACAGCTGCTTTATAAATTATTTGCTCTATGTAAGTGCATGTTTTCCAGTGTGGTTCATATTAAATATAAACAGCGTATTCAAATAGCAAGACACCTCGAAATTCAAGCATCGTTTTTAGAGTAGCGAACGTGCTTCAAAAGAAAGCAATGCGAGTGTATTCAGTTTTTTCATGGCTATATTGTGGAATGCGTTTTCGCAACCTTAGAAAAGAGTCCTGTAAAAATCACTCATTTCACTTTTTTAACTATCAATCACAGACGTTCTTCAAGTACGGCATCAAAGATCTAGCTTTAAAATGTCGAAGCATTGTCAAAACACATTTTATTTAGAAGAAATTAAATTTTCCAACTTTAAATACCTAACAATGCTTTGAACTAAGCAAAATAGTAGAATGTATGTTATTAATGAAATGAAAATAGTAAAATTGTAAGGCAGAGAAGAGCTTCTATATAAACATTGATATATGGTGAGTCGATTGTACTCGACTGTGAACTACACGCTACTGATTTTCTTAAAATATACCGAATTAATATGCTGAAATAAAATACTAACACAATAATACCAAAGGTAAAATGTGGTTAAAAAAAATATATATATAAAAGATATCTTTAATATACCAAAGGTTATACTTGGTAAAAAATACGGAACTTTACCAAAGTTTAAATTTTGTAAAAAAAAAAATACTAAAGTATATTGAAGGTTATATTTGGTATACTTTAGCATTTATCAGTATATTAGATAGAGACGGACATGGCATGGTATAATACGGAAGCTTATATTTGTTTTAAAATATTAAAATATATGGAAGGTTATATTTGGTAAAAATACTGATTTCACAGCCACAATATCAAGAAATATAATCTTCATCATGGGCCAATGTTTTCATATACTGAAGGTTATATTTGGTTTATTTTACTATTTCTCAGTATATTAGACATACTAAAAGACGGACATGTCCTTATCAGTATATAGTATATAAATTATACTTTATGGGCCGAAGGTCTCATATGCCAACGGTTATGTTTGGTATGTTTTAGTATTTTCCACAATATTTGACAGACTAAAAGATGGACTTGGCTATATCGCTTCGCTAATCAAGAATATATATACTTCATGGGTTGAAAACCTCATATACCAATGTTTATATTTGGTATATTTTAGCATTTTGAAGTATGTATATTAAACAGTGAGACAAATGAACTTGGCTACGTTGCCTCAGTTAATCAAGAATGTATGTATATATTTAATGGGCGTGCAGGCAACGTTATTGTGCCTTCTCATATTGCTGCTGCTCTGCTGCCTTCTATTCTAATATAGAGCTGGTCAGAGAACTATGAAATTGCATGCACTTTGACGTTTATCCATCACAATGGCGTCGCCGTCGTTGTCGCATTTCTAATTCTATTTATTGCAATCTGGTCTAAGCCAGCGGGATGCGCTTTTAATTAACATCTGCTGTCAGCTTCATTCAGAGCCACTCAGCTTTGGTTTATTCAGAGTCGTAGTTGCAGTCGCAGTCACAATTGGGAATGGAATGCGAGTGCGCGACCGTTCACCTTGCAACACACCGATGCATGCAACACACTTTTAATTAAAAGTGCATTTCATTAAAAGCCCCCCCCAAAGTGTGTCTATCTATCTGTGTGTGTGTGTGTATTGTTACTTACCACGCAAAATCTTCTTATCGCGATGGCCGTGACAGCGATATCCCTGGCAGGCGCGCTTCTGGGAGGAGCGTGGGGCAATGTTTGCCCCCGTTTTGGGCCGCCTGAAGGATTTGGCGCGTGCGCTGCATCATCCCGCTGCCGCAGCTCTTGTCGCACTCGCCCCAAGCTCCCCATTCGCCCACTTGGCAGTCCAGCACTGCAACGAAACAAAGAGAGAGAGAGAGAGCATTAGACGTGAGACAGAGAGAGTAGAGAGCTTAGCTCGATATTCAAATACATGGAATTCGAAACACAGTAAAGCTGACGCCTGTGAAATAAACTCGATTTAATTAAGAGATTTGTTTTCATTCACTCATTCAATTACTTGAGCAAACGTCGTTGCGGCAACTTTATTTGCATTTCAAATGCATTTTCTTTCCATTAGTGCAATGCTTGTAAAAATATGTTTTCGTTTTCCATTCAACTTTGCTCTCTTGCAATGCATTTAACATATATATCGGAGCTTCACTGTGCTTCGCATAGCATATGAGATGCAGCTTGATTTTCAATTAAATGCGACTTTGGCTGCCGTTGGCCGTTCATTATCACGATTTACAATTCTAGTTGCGAATGTAGAGAATGAAGAGAGAGAGAGAGAGAGAGAGAGAGAGAGAGAGAGGCCAACACACAACCACAGTTGGTCAAAATTCCTGCTGCTGCTGCATTTGGTTAACTGCAGCAAGATGACGTTCAAGTTTCTTAATTAAAAAATGCGCAGACCGGCAAAATTAATTAAAATCCATTTGCCTTGATTACACACAGCGCTCCTTTGGCTTTGGTTTCAGCGATTTCAGCTTTTTGGTATTTCAACTTTGTGACTCCCTGGAATGTATGTAACAGGTAGAAGGAGCCATCTGTGACCCTATAAAGTATATATATATATTTTTGGGCTGCGATGATATAGTCAAAACTGTCTGTCTGTCCGTCCGCATGAACACCTTAATTTCAGAGACTATAAGAGATAGACAGACCTCTTATTCTTTTTCGACAGCACGCATATCAAGTTTATTTCAAATTTTTGCCACGCCCACTTGCGCCCCTCGTAAATCGTTAAGCATCTTATAACAATCGCAGTTTTTAAACTAGAGTTGCGACAATTTAGTACATACAATAAGAGATATATGATTCCTGATTGATTGCGGTCAAATAAAAATTTATAAAGTTATTTAAAAAATACTTCCGAATGACAAATTACGGATCTTAGCTGCTTTGTCTGCAATCTGGTATATATTTACCTTTCTGGTATATTTCGAATGTAGTACTTCATCGATATACATATGTATCAGATATTTTTGGTATATTTTTAAAATGCTTTCGGTATACTAATTCGGTATATTTTTAGACTTATTTGGCTGACAATCTTTTTCGCACTCTGGAATATTTATAACTAAGTCCTATATTTCAAAATTAATACCACACTAGCATTGATATACAAAATATAGCCGTTGGTAAAATTTCAGTATGTTTACGGAATACTAATTTAGTATATTCTAAAATTAATACCTCACACTATTGTGTTGTATTCAAAGGGTATTTCACAGTCGAGCTCACTCGATTGTAACCTTCTTACTTATTTAAGCTTTGACTGCGGCTTCTACTTTGGCTTCAGCTTAAACGTTGGCTTTTAGCTCTGTCGCCCTGGCCTGGATGTTAATCAAACTGCAAACTCCCCTCCTCCTCCCACCTCCCACAAAAAAAAGCGGCGCTAATGAAGCCACAAAAAAAGCGTCGAGTAAAACCAATTTTCAATTCTCGCGTGTTCTACGATTTTGAAATATTTCTCGCCTTTTTTTTTGGTTTGTGTTGGCTGGTTGACTTTAAGTTCGATTTAAAAGCAAAGCGTTTAATGCCCCCAGAGAGATTATGGACAGACATGTGCAAATTATTTGCAAGTGTCCTGCGGCCAAATGTGGCCAAAAAGGATATTCTCCAAAGTATTTCTTGTGGCGCAGATTTGCTGGCTCCCTGGCAATTTCGTTCAGTGCATTGCCACGCCCCTTACCGCCCCGCCCCGCACCACCCAATGCCGCTGGCCACTCCCGCCACAAAGGCAATTTATATTTTCATTTTCGTTTTCGTTTCGCCTTTTTTTTTTGCACAAGCTTTCCCCCAACACATTTTACCCATTTGCCTTTCATTGTGGCCGGGCGCGAAATTAGCAAAATGCAAGCAAAAAAAGAATTGCACTACGGCACCAAAGCGAGTGTAATCGACATGGCAAATACCCTGTATGTTTACTTATTTACGATTAACTTCACTTCCAACAACTTTTCTTTGATTTATCACAAAATAACAAAAAGAGAGTAAAATTTAATTTGGAAGTTGACATTATTCTAAATACGTTTGAGATCTCAAAAATCTTGCTCATATTAATTTCATCGAATACTTTAATATGTTTCTATTGGTCTCTACTCGTTTTCTTTGTAATATACTCTGATGATCTCAAAAAAAAGAAATCAACTATTTTGAAGCGAGAGATGTAAGCCATTTCCTTTTTTTTCTAGCAGAGGTAGAATTTGTAAATCAAAGTACTCTTAAATAATAGTAAATAATTCTAATTTTATCATAAAAATTCTAATTGTAATTTTATTTATTCTATTTTCGAAGAAGTTTTCTTTACCAAATGATTTTGATTTCAACGCTGCGCTTAACTTCAAGCAACTATTATTCGTTAAAAGTATTCTTTCTATGGTTGCTCTAGTCAGTCAGCCCGCTTTGGGTATGTACAGGGTATATATTATAGCTGGGAGTCCAAACAAAGCGCTGGGATAATGAAACTAAGTGCAAGCGGGCCACGAGGAAAGCAAACGAGGGAAAGGGGTTGATAAGCATAAAACTAAAGTAGTTAAAATTATGATTGCATTGGCTGCTGTTGCTGTTGCTGAAGGGCTCCAAGCGGATCCGAGAGAAGGGAAAGGACAGGGCAAAGTGTTTAGCATATTGTGTGCAAGCCATGAATGCGAATGAGAACAGCAACAACAGCGGAAGAGAGAGAGAGAGAGGAGAACCACGCAGAGAACCCACAACGAACAGCGAATCGAGCAGCGAATGGAGCAAAACTTTGCCAAGGAGTCAACGGATGATTTCGCCTGCTAAAAAGGGGAAGGAGAAGAAGAAGGAGCAGCCTTAGGCTAGAGCCCTGGAGGAGAACTGAAGCAGAAGCAGAAGCCTGTTCGGGGGTTTGTTGTGGCAATAAATGGCATTATGCTGCTTAGCAATCATGCGACTGGATTGCTGTAGTTGCTGCAACTGAATGTTGACTGTGGACCGTGGACTGAGAACTGTGAAGTTTCGGAGGGAACTGCAAATTAGATGGACAGTGAGTGCAGATGCCTCGACGGATTGCGAGTCCATTTTCTCTCGCACTTTTTGCCTCCGAGTCATATCCTTTTAGCCAGACGGGCCATTTGCCTGGCATTTAGCGACAGTCAACTGCCAACAGTCAACAGCCAACTGCTAAAGAGCCAACTGCCAACAGTTGAATGTCGTCAAAGGATTATGATAACGCCAGATGATGCCTGATAATAATGATAATGCTGATGGTAACGACAATAATCGCTTAATGGTATCACAGCTGATTCCCCGATGGACAGATAATGTGAGAGATGAGATTGTGCAGCTGCACATTGTTGCCAAACTTCAGTCGAGGGGACCACGAATGCTTCATTATTAATGGTGGTTAAGTAGCAACTTGCAGAGCATGCAGAAAGCGCACAGTGTTGGCAAATTTCACTTACATTCGGCAGAGAGTTAACTTATACTAAATATGATTTAAATTTAAAACGAGACTGTTGCAAATGTAAGTCATTTTATTTATATTTTGTTGACTAATACTTTGTTACTGTAAATCAAATCTAGGAAAATAAGCAAGATATTAACTAAATATGTCTATCATTAAATTTTCCCTTGCTGACTTTTTACAACTGAAAATAACCCTTAACTTAGCTTCCTCAGCTAATAAGCAATAAGTACAAGTACTTATCACTGCTGCTGTTGAAGCTCTGTACTTGCAACTGCAGTGTTGCCATACTTCAGCTTGCAACATCGATAACTGCATCGATAGGCACGTACTGTGAGAGTAGAGAAGTGGCAGCAAAGTCCTTATGCGGCACATGCAAATGCCACCATTGTCTCAAAGTGCGAATTAAGCATACCACTGCAGAGTCAGAGATTTGCTGTTGCATCTCTATCGCTCTTTCTCACTCTCTCTGTCCCTTCTATTGGTCTTCTCATTACGCATAATGGGGAAGCTGGGCTGCTTGGCAGCACATAACTCAATGTCGCTGAGCTGAGCTGGTTGCGGTGTTGCGGAGGCAACTGTAACTGTTACTGCAACTGCAACGGCAACTGCAGCTGCAGCTGTTGATGCGTTTCCTCGACAAGAGTTGCCAGAGCAAAAGGGCAAACAGCAAATGCGACTACATGACCAAGGAATGCTGCGAGTTCGAGGGATGCGGTACGGAAATAAGCACAGCTTGGTTATTTGTGGCCAGCGAAGTGAAACAAATGGCCCCAAAATGTTGACGTTGTTATTGCACTCGACATTGTCGTTGTTGCTCTGCGTCTTGCAGTTGCCTAAGTTGCTGCTGCTGTTGGAGCTGCGATTGTTTTGAAGAGCCAAAAATCCTTGGACTATCGACTTTCACCCAGTTGCACCAGCTCACCCTTTGGTCGCCCTTTGTTCCACATTCCTTTCTTAGCATGTGAGTGTTTGCATGTTTTTACTGCATGTGTCAAGTCAGACAATTGCTTTTGACAAACTCAAGTGCAGCAGATAAAGGGATAAAAAGTTGCATCGCTTTTACTCTTCACGATGGCCAAACGATGCTCGGCTCGCTTTTCAAAAATGCCGTGACATTGTTGTTGGCGAAGTGTGTCAACAGCGCTTAATTTACGAGTGAAAGGCTATCTAAACTTTATTTGGCCGGCGATGCATCAATACATCGTTTTTTCTTCGGCATGCAATGTTGCCAAATATCAAAGCAACTATGAAGATTGGCAACAGCGCCTTACGAACAGCAAAAAACATGTTTAACGGCATATATTGAATAAACTGTAGTGTTGACAATTTGCAGTAGCTGCTAATGCGTTTTAGTTGTTTTGTTGTGTTGCACTGTTGCCAAACTTCATTGGAGACCACAACTAAGTAGTTGCGGTCACTTTGAGCACTACTAATTCGCGTATTTTGGTCACAGCAGCTTTGTTCTTTCGCCCCCCAAACAAAACTTGGAAATTGCTGCAAACTTCTTGCGACAGAGCTTTTGCTAAGCTTCTCTGGCGCTGCACAACAAAGTTTGCTTTGTGTTGCGTTCATGTAGCTGTTGCTGTCAGGCGCAAGAACTGAGCAGTAACCCGAAAAAACGAACGAACGAAACTTTCAATAACTGATATTGCTTTGCTCTTGCCTAGTTGTCAACACTGTCAACTACAAGCAGCCAGCGCAAAGGCAACGGCAATGGCAACGGCAAAGGGACGAAGGCAGGACAAAAGGTTGCTTTCAATGCTTTCGGTGTTGCCATAACAATAACTAAAACTTGGCCAAAATACTTTGGCTTTGTTAACTTTATCGGCCATAAGTTGGAGTTGTTATAGTCGTGTGTGTGTGTGTGTGTGTGTGGAGAGTGTGTTATGTGAGTCCTTTGTCGCTGTCGTTCATATTAGCCACAATTTGCTGTTCAAATTGGATACGAGTTGTGTGTTTGTGTGGAATGCGGTTCGTCAGCTGCTGCCAAATGAATTTTTAATTATTTGGCAAGTGGCGGGCGGCATTTGCCGAAATTGCGCAAATAATTCAATAAAAATGTACAATTGGAATTGCAATTACATTTAGCATATATACAATTCGTCGTACGTGGCGTATGCGCGATATTTCGCCAACGCACTATTTTCGTTGGCATTTAAGATTGCAATTACAGGCCCAGCCAAACACCACACACACGCACACATATACACACATGTGTGTGTGTGCCAAAATATGTTGTAATTAATAAACGAGGCAAAGCGAGAAGAAGGAGAAGGAGAAGGAGAGACAGAAAAATAGCAGCTCGTGTTGATTGCCAATATTCAGCGAGAACAGCTCGATTCGACTCGTTATCCTTGTGAATTACACAAATTTGTCCTCATTTATATATGTGTGCATGTATTTTTAACAATGTGGCAAATGGTTGACGCTTCCCCTCCTCACTCCCTCTCCCTCTGCTCTTCTGCTTTGCGCAGCTATTGCAGCTGCCTGAAGTGCCACTTGGCGTCTAAGCACTTGGCAACAACTGTAACAACGAGAACGCACAACAACAACAACAACAAACACAACGACAACAACAAACACATCAACAACAACAACAATAACAGCATTTGCATATAGCAGCCCAATGGCCACTTAGTCGACCCTTTAAGCGCCACATTACGTTTTATTTGCCAGCAATGGAAATGGAGATGGAAATGGATCCCCCTTAACATATTTGCTCACATACACAACCACTGTGCGGTGGCCACAGTAGGCGCAATTAGTTTGCATACTCGTTGATACTGTCAGGCAAATCGATTCAAGTGTCTTTACTGATATTAAATTCTGTTTAACTCGATCAGCTTTAATCTATGACTATTCTTGTTCCTTCATTTGAGTATCTACTAAACTATTAAATTATAAAAAATGCTCTATAAACTTTCATCGCTTTCACCAATTTGAAAGTGCATCTGAAAGCTCCCTTGTTGAAATAAGATCATTCATTCAAGTAGATTTACTTATGTCCAATGCTGTTTAACTTTATCAGCTTGAATCTTTGGCTATGATTTTCAGTCATTCATTCATTCACGTATCGTTCATAAACATAAATATTAAATTCTGTTTTACTTTATTAGCTTAAGCTTTTGAATATTCCTTTTTAATTGAATTCCATTTTATCATTTGAACATCTTTATGCAATTCTTAATTTTAGTATATTTTCTACTCTTCATTGCTCTACAAACTTTTGTCGCTTTCAGTAACTTAAAATCATATGAAAGCTCTTTCAACGAAACAAGATTAATTCATTCAAGCATCTTTACTGATATAAAATTCTGTTCAACTTTAGCAGCTTGATTCTTTGACTAGTCATTTTTCCCTCATTTGAATATCTATTAAATTATGTATCTATGAAATTTTAGCTTTATTTTTCACTTTACTTTGCTTTACAGATTTTCTTTACCTTGAAAGCGCCTGAAAGCTCTCTCAATGAATGCTGCGTCGCTCATTTAATTTTGTTTGATGAATGGGTTTCGTTTACGTAAATATTTTTGCACAATATTTAGCTGCCTGCAGCCAGTTTGCCCGTTTTGTGTTTTGTTGGGTTGTGTTGCGTTTAAAAAGCGCACATAACCTCATTCGAGTAATTTAATAAATTGAGAAATATGTTTGTTTATTTTTTATGTAGAGCAACAACTTCTTGGGAGGCTCATGGCTAGTAAGCACTTTATGCTGCCAGCTTTCGGCTCCCCTCTGCCTTTCACTCGTTGCTTGAGTGAAGTCGAGGTCCATGAGCAGCGAGCAGCGAGTGGCGAGAGGCGAGTGGCGAGAAGAGAGCAGCGAGCAGCGAGTGGGTTACTTTGAGTTTACCTTTGGCTTTGGCCTGCCAAAGTTATAATAGCCCTTTGCGACAGGCTCTAATACACACAAACACAAACACACACACACACACACAGCATAAAAAGTGAGTGCCTCCCACACACACACACACACACTCACACACATACATATGTACGAATCTCGTAAATGGGAAATGGAAGGACAAATGAAAGCCAACGACAATTGCAATGTGGGGCTTGTGTGTGTCAACGTGTCAACACTTAATGTAAATTACAGTTTGCCAACCACAACCACAGCGATAGAGAGCGAGAGAGACACTCCAATTACCTAGACGACGACGACCTCGTCCCATCGTCCTTCCCGAAACTATTTCGCTTTAGCTTTCGTCCGCGCTGTTTTATGCTCATAAGTATTTAATGCGACCTTCTGCCAACCACCCCTAACAGTCTACCCTCCACTTTCCCGTCCCTCCCCACCCTTCTCTCAGCCATCCTGCTGTCAAGGACATTGTTTTGTGGACTGTGTTAATGGCAATTAAAGTGACTTGTGATGACTTTAAGCGCCTCGAAACACTTTGCGTTCACTTTTACTGCCTCGACTTCGGTTTCGGTTTCGGCTTCGACTTCGACTCGATTTGGCCTATCTCCCACATATCTTTCGGTAATATCTGACACATGTTATTGGGTGTAAAACAATTACCTATTCCACTGCTTAAATAAATTATCCACTCATTCGTTTCACTTTTCTGTCACGTGTATGTCTACAATAACCGACTGACAACAGCGGCAGCCAATCATAAGAGTAGCATGATAATGGAACTAGAAAATAATTCGAAAATATCACTTTGTCTCATCTCGAATTTAAGTTTTTTTCACTATCATATTATTGCAACTCTATTTTCATGTAATATTTGACTTATATGCTTGAGTATTCTATAAACACATTCGCTTTAAACTTCTACTAATAATGAAAAATATAATTCAAAAATAAATCTCAATTTAAGCTTTAATTTTGCTCTTTAGTAAATCATTTACTTTGATGCAAGATAATGCCAAATTACAACATTATTAATTCACCTCAAGAATATGTCAAATAAATGTGAGACATTCTTAGTAAATTCTCTATATCCTCTGCTGGCATTTGTAATTAAATTCACATGGATAACACACATCACATATAACAAAAAAGGGATCTGTGCAAAATGCTCGACTTAGTTTCGCAGACTATCAAAATGCAGTTGTGGAATTGAGTGCAATTCGAGTGTGCAGGCAAATTACAATTGTTCTAATGGACTCTGTTGAGAGAGCAACACATAGCAACTGAAGTCATGGCTGAAGGGTCAAAGGTCGAGCCTGAAGTCAGGAATAAGTGCCTCAATGAGGCATGAATGCAACAAATGCAACTAATTTGACCGCAAGCCGTCTAAGCCAAGAGGCTACAAATTGCCCAGGCTCACACACACACACTAGCACACTTATGGTCACACACACACACACACACACACATGCACACAGACGCTGTCAATGGCATTTGGTCGAAAAGCAAGTGAACTGCAATAAATTGTTGAGATTTTGTTCAGTTTTTGGTACCCAAATGTGGTTGCCCACAATGAGCCTTTGATTGTCTCTGTCTCTGTCTCTGTGTGCGTGTGTGCGTGTGTGTGTGTGAGTGAGTCTGATAAAACTCGAAATATATACGCTTCGTTTGGCAAATCGAATCTTTGGCCCTGGCCAATCTTTAATCGAGCAACAAATGATATAAAATGCTAAGCGAACTTTCGATGCTCTGCAGCCTGTTGCAAACTAATTACAACACTCCCTATGCCACACTCTGTATACAGGGTATTGAACAGAAAAAAATAAGAAAGAATCAAGCGAATCGATTTAGGTTCGAGCGACAAAAGTGAGATGCGAACGTTGCAGGCGGCAATTAGATTGAACCGCGTTGCGAACTTTGCTTCGCGTTCTGCTCGCCACAATGCAAAAAGCGCAAAATGTCAACCAGGCAACTGCCAGCTGCAAACGGCATAACAATAATCCAAAAGAGAATACAAAAAGAGGTAAGTAAGCTGCAGTCGAGTGCACTCGACTGTGAGATATCCGTTAACCCCAATATTGAGGTATTTACTTTAAAATATACCAAATAAATATAGCACTAAAATGCTGCAAGTATAGTAAAGGTTATATTCTTAAAATATACCAAATTAATACTCCGCAAAAATACTAAAATAATAACAGATCTAATAATAGTTGAATTGATATATTACTACATTCAAAATAGTGTACAAAATGTACCAGATTGCTAAAGTAGTCTACAATTATACCAAAAAAAAATATACCACAAAAATACTAAAAATATACCATATGCTACACTAGGTATATTTATGTAGTACAGCTTGCAAAATGAACCGTTAATTTTAAAATATACCAAATGGATATATGTACCCCAAAAATACTAAAAATATATCATAGGTTATATTTGGTATATTAATGTACTACTCAATACAAATTATATCCGATTGTCAGCTAAAACAACTAAGACCAGACGGACAGACCGATGGCCGTGGCTATATCTTCTCGGCTGATCAATAATATATATACATTATAGGGTCGGAGATGTCTTCTCCTGTTACATACATACGACGCAAATTTTTAATACCCTTATACTCTATGGTAAGCGGGTATAAAAAAGAAGAGAGGCGAGCAGAAGGAATGCGGAGTCGAGTCCTGGGCCAGAGAACGTGGTAACGACAGGACAAGAGGACGACAGGTCGATAGGACACGCGTTGCTGTCGTCGCCCGCTCTAATGAATGCAATTTATGCCAGCGCTGACACAAACTTCGCACTCTATCAAACGGGACGCGACAAGTTCTCGCCTCGCCTTGCCTCGCCTTTGCCTCCCTCGACTGTGGTCACTGCGAGGTGTTGCATGCTGCATGCTGCAGGTGCCACAGCGGATTCAATTCCACAACAAAGTGGGTCGATTTGCATGCTATTCCTATTCTTCATCTCTGTGCAACCACAGAGCTGTTCAAGTGTATGTGTGTGTGTGTTGAGGGCATAATAGAGTTATGCAAATGGAAGAGCAGCTGCGACCGACCTTCTTCTGGTCGTATTCCTGTTAATCGCTAATCGAAACGTGAAACCTAAATCGAACTCGACAGCTAATCGCCTGAGCAACAACAGCAATAGCAACAGCAACAGCAACTTTGCACACAACTCTTCACTTTTTTCCGCAAAATAAGCAAATGTGTCCCTCAGGGGACAGAGAAAACTCCCCAGCGAAGTGCATTCGATGTGCGGTGCCTCGTTTGCTTGACAATCATTACGGACAATCGACTTTAATGCAGAGGGAATTTCTCATCAAATTGAGCGGTAAAATTGACAAAAGCCGAAAGGGTTGTGCAAATTATTATTGCTATTATTACGACTATTACAAGTTGGGCAAGCGATGCGAGCTCTAAATCATTTTGTAGAAGATTACCCTCTCGATGGGGGAAAAAAAAAGGAAAACCCTCCTCAAGGAAGGAGCAGGATAAAAGGGGTGATGCCTGGGCATAAATTATAGCGCACTTTTAGGTGTCTGCTCGGGTTGTTCTCTGCAGCTTTTTGTGGCTTCCTCTCTCCCAGTTTATCTATTAACTGACCCAAAGTCTGTGTGTGTGTAATCGCTTGCACTTGCAGGCATAAATTTATGTTTAATAAAAACAAGTTTTTGTGTGCTGAGGAATGTGTGGCAAAGGAACGAAGCGAGAGCCGAAAAAGAAATCATAATAAATATGTAAAGTAGCCGAAAAGTATGCAAATAAACGCTGTGATTGCCTCGAACTTGGACTTGGCTTTTATGCAGCAACATGCGCCTTGCCCACATTCTAATGTATGTTGTTGCTTGCCCCCCAATGGAAGACGCCTCACGCAGCTGCCAAGCGTCTGCTCTCTGGTCTTTCTCTCTCTCTCTCTATATCTAGTTGTGTCGCCATTGTCTGGGCCACTTTATTTGCCTTGTGCGGTTACGGCAAATTGATTTTTATGCGCTCAATTTATGTATTTCTTTAACATCAACTTTCCACTCTCTCGCTCTCTGCATGCGACGCCATCTTGATATTAAAATTGTGCTGCATACTTTTGAGAGCAATTGCCCCCGCTCACTCACTCACACACATAACTCGTTGCCGAAAGCAGACATTGCAAATCAATTGACTGTAAAATGGCATGAATTAGTCGCAACTTAATGCAGCAGCTGCAGATCAAAAGCGAAAACCGAAGAGAGAGAGAGAGAGCGAACTTCGCTTTAGTTTAATGTGCAGCAACTCAGACTCAAACAGCATCTGGCGACGGTCACTTTTTGTTGGGGGTAATTCGCCTGCTGTGGCCAGGCCGGAACCTTCTGCCTTCAGTCTTCAGCCATCAGCCTTTCGTTTATGAAACATTTATGCCAGGCCTTGTTGGGCAGCCTAATAAAAAACACAACAAATTGTCGACAGTTGACAGGATGGGACACTTTGTACAGGACACAACAGAACAGTGCACACATAAGAGGAGGAGAGCGAGGGGATGGCGGATGAAAGACTTTTGCCAAAAATTTGCCTTTTGTGTGGCAGCGGGAGGCATTAACAAGCTACAGCTGCCCAAGTCCAAACTCAAACCCTGTCTGACCGATAGACAGCATTAGCCGATGGTTCAGTTATAAACATGAAGTGCACACACACACACACACACATACACACACACACACTCGACTCTTTCTCTCTGCGCATTCTGCTGCTAATGAAGAGCACGCACTCAGCTCCGTCTTGGACTGATATGAGCAGCAACAAAGTGAAGAACGAGAACGAGACAAGCGGAGAAAAGGAATATGAAATGTTATTCAATTGCCAGCAGCGAAAAGCAAGAGGAGGCAGGCAGCCAGGCCAAAAATATTGTTTGACATATTTGCAAAAATATCTACTTAAAGTTGAAGTGGCTTTAGGCCTTCGATACCCTGCATAAGCGGCTAGCACAAAGGGTATGCCAGAGTCAACTAATCAATTGCACATGTTGAGAACATGCAACCAAAGAGTGTTTCATTTATTATTCATTTCATGAATACACATAATGCAGGGTATGTGCTAGTCTAGCATATTATCACTAGTCTGCTAACCTGATTCTACACAGAATGAGCAGTTATCATAAAAGGTATGCAACAGTCAACTAATCAGTTAAGAATAAGTTGTTAGTGATAAAATTTCAAACTTGTCACTAAGAATTTTCATTTAGTTTTCAACCTAAATGTAAATAATACAGGGTATTCGGTAGTTTATCATATTAGCACTCGTCTGATTATGCGCTCGTTCGCCTGCCAAATTGCCAAATTGTTGTGAAACTTAAATTTGTGGGTGCTCACATGGAGTATCGCTCTCAGAGGGCTCATTGTCGACAGAAGAGGACCCGGGAGTCGGGAGCCAGGAGCAGGCTCAATTGATGTCCTTAGACGGACGGACGGACGACAGGTGAGGCCACAGTGTGTGGAGGGGCTCTTATATGTTATGTTGTTGCAGGGGGCAACACAAGCAGCAATAACAAGCGTTGACTTTATTGATTTTTATGGCTCAGTGGCTCAGCATAGTAGCCTCCCCCAGTTCCCTTCTTTCTCCCTCTTCACCGTTTCTTCCCTTCCTACTCTCATATGGTCACGTTGATCCCCCAGCGACTTTAGAGGCCGACTTGACTCGCCTCGACTCGGACATTGACTCATCCCCTGTGGCCAAGGGTCTGGGT
Source organism: Drosophila pallidifrons (assembly GCA_023558445.1). Classification (NCBI taxonomy): domain Eukaryota; kingdom Metazoa; phylum Arthropoda; class Insecta; order Diptera; family Drosophilidae; genus Drosophila; species Drosophila pallidifrons. The sequence goes on along the minus strand of CM042351.1, from coordinate 27,422,872 downwards.
CTGGTTCGAGGTCTGTCTAAGGGTCCCGAGTCCTGTGTTCTGTGCTCTGTGTCCTGCGTCCTGTGAGTCCTTCGGTGAGCCGCCTTCGTGCAGCGCAACCCTTTGCTAAACATTCTCGTTTTATGCTGCCGTTAACCGTTATCTGCCGCCATTTTGTTGGCTGCTCGAAAATGTCATGCTATTTCTGACCCAACATGCCACATTTTTATTTATGCATGCCACCCCCTTTTGAGTTCCCCTTTTAAGACCGCCCGCTTTTCGTTACAGCTCCTGTGGCGACCATCACTAGTTTTTAGCATCATTTTTTAGGCATTGCTCTGGAAACAACAGAGGGAAGAGGGCAACAGCTGCCTCTCGATTCGCTATTGATTGAAGTGTGCAAAGTTTATGGCATACTGCACGTATGACAGCCTCACAATCGATATGCCTATCGATAGTATCAGTAGTATCGATAACACATAAAAGTCATGTTGTTATGATGAGACAATTGCATAATAATAATAATGAAAGTCTATGATTATATTAACTAAATATCACAATAAATATCACCTATCGATAGTAACAGTAATATAGAAAACTCACTTTAAAACTCTTTATATATAGTAAGATGGGACAATTACTTAATTAAATATCACAATCGATATGCCCATCGATAGTAAAAATAATATCAATAACTCATACTTTTTGCTGGAGTTGCTGCCTTGCAAACAATTGAAGTCATGTTTTTATATTGGGAATTCTAGAAATTTTATTTAGATAATATTAAACACAATCAATTTATCTATCGATAGTAACAGTAATATCGATAGCTTATCGTTTTTGGTCTAGACTAATTGTATAGTCTTTGTATCAAAAATAATTGGATTCAAATTATGAAAGTCTACAAAATAATCACATAGTATGAAACTACATATTTTAAAAGTAATTTTTAAAAATAAAGTTAAGTTTCTATGACTAATTTTTCATTATAGGGTATTTGCTATTCGATCGCTTCTATTATTTGCTATGTGTATGTGTGAGTTTTTTTTTTGTATTATTTTTTCAGCCGTTTTCGCTCTGATTTATTTAACTTTTCAACACCTTTTGTGGCAAACAGGATTTTCACTTCTTGATTGGGTTCGGTTCAGTTCAGTTCAGTTCAGTTGAGTTCGGTTCGTTTGGGTTTGGATTCGTTTTGGAACAGTTCAAAAAGTGTTGTAGAGGGGGAATGTGCTAACTAGACTGCGTTTTGCTCTACTCCTCCATATTCATATTCGTATTCATATTCATATTCATGGCCTTGTACACACACATATTCATGTGGCGTTTCATTCATTTGCATTGGAATATTTGCAACGAAAATTGATGGACAAATCTGCAGACATTTCGTGCAGCCGCCGACGGGGCCAATTTAATAAAGAACCCGCCTCCGTCCCCATCCCCGTTTAGTCTCCCACTCCTCATTCTCCGTTTTAGCCAACAGGCATTCATCCCTCGGAGCATCGAGCATCGAGACCACACGCCAAAAAGCTGGCTATAAATCTAAAGTGGCTTAATAAGATTCCACTCTCCATTCGCGCACGCCTCTCAACGTGAATCCGAATGTGCATGTGAATGTGAATGCGAGTGAGTGTGAGTGTGAGTGTTGTTTTTGGGCAATGAATGAACGAGAGAAATCAGAATCACAATTCGCCAGTCTGTAAGTGAGCAAACATTTTTGGCAATTTGTTGTTATTACCACGCAAGCGGCTGTTTGCTGTGTTCCCCCTCGCTTTCCTCTCTCTTCAGCTTTCGGTGGTCAGTCAGTTAGCCGGACTGCTGCTGACCAATATTTCGGGAAGGGGAGAGAACGAAACCAACCCCGCGTCGTCGCCTTTTGAGTGCGGTGTAGTGGCATTTTGTGCTCGTTACAATCGTAAATTATTTTATTTGCTGCTAATTGCAGTTCACAAAATGCCAGCACAGCTGCCAACAGAAAGAGCGAGGATGAGAGGCGGATGCCACGCCTTTTATTGCAGCTCATAAAGCAATTAATCCACTGGCCTCCCTTCTTGTTACCAAAACCAACGACAAACCAAAGCCCAACTAACCAACTCAACAATTGTTGATGACGGCTATTTTCAACGGATTAGCGTACACATCTGTATGTGTGTGTGTGTGTGTGTGTATGTGTGTGTGTGCGAGTGTTTGCCAGACGGAGGCAATGTCAACAAATGTTGATATCGAAATGAAGCAATCGAGAGCGCAAATTGCAATCGCTTAAAGCACACTGCAAGAAATTTGAATGGCGGCAACACTGGTAGCTAATTAACAGTGTTGAACAACACGTTATTTTGATATGCGCACTAAATAGAAAAGAGTATTGATTTCAATTGTATTCGAACTACTCTTATTAATATTCTTTAAATATTCTTAAATCAAAGTGGACAACGTTAACTGACAAAACTACAGGTCAAAAAAGTGTTGGAAAATACTTCAAACATTTTAGAGAACAGTAGCTGGAATATAAATAGCGAATGTGGAATATAATTATTATCTGTCTACTTTTTTTTGATATCAAGTAATTCAAAACTGAATAACAATTGACTGATAGTGTTGGAAAATGCTTCATTAGAGATCAGGACAAAGAACATAAATACTGAGTGTGGAATATAATTGAGTGTATTTATAAATCTGTCTACTCTCGTTTTAAAATCAAACGTTTCAAAAATCATTAACAATTGCCTAACAGTGTTGGCAAATGCTTCAAAAATAATAGAGAGCAAGAGAAAGATCATAAATACTAAGTGTGGAATAGAACTGACTGTAATTATAGACTGTCTATTCTCGTTTTAATATAAAATGATGCAAAAAACATCAACAATTAACTAGCAGTGTTGGAAAATGCAAAAAATACATACAGACTGTTTTTGGAACAACATAACCTCAACCTACATAGTTCACCCTCTTGATCATTCTGAACTTGAACGAAGTTCGCAGTGTTCTTGCACTATTCAAATGCGAATGGAAAAGCGAGAGGTGCATTTGGTTTTGGTATGGTTACGACTCATTTAAAGGACCCTCCCCCCCTCTTCAATCTTCCACCTAGTCGACATTTAACCCGTGCCACTCCCCCCACTCGCCTTGAAAGTCATTTAGTGCAACTAACGCATTTTTAACAAGCCATTGGCACATTTTTCTTTTCGATTTTTTCCCCGTTTGCTGCTGCTGTTGTTGTTGTTTTTTGTTGCCATGCCCCAAAAACATTTCAATTCAAGTTTTAATTGCTTGTAAAATTGCATTTCGACGTCGTTGTGGTTGTTGTTTTCGTTGCTGCTGTCAAACGTTTGTTTGTTGGCTCGTTTTTGTTTTTTGCCGTTTTTTGTGTGCACGTGGCCCAAAGGGAATTTGAACTGTTCGAAATAGAATGTCATCGACAAAGCTCGTCGATTTCAATTGGTTATGAAAACGCTTGGATACTTTCACACATTTCAATCGCTTCTATTAATTAAACAAACTCCACCAACTTTCAAATGGTTTAATCTACATATAACTATCAAGCAACTGCTTTTCCCCTACAATTTTACAGGGTATCAGGGCAGGAATTGTGCTTTTCTCTCATAATTGTTATAGTTTTGTTGCGGCATTCAAATGCTCGTTGGAATTATCCAAGCAATTTGTTTAAAATTAGTTGAAATTGCTTTTCAATTTGAATTTGAATGCACTGCGACCACAACACAGACAACAACTGAAGGGGGAAGCACACAACACACACAATAATGGTTATGAAATTCCATAAATAACTAAATATAGGAAAGGGATGAAAAAGAGGCGGGCAAAGAGTCGGACGAAGCACTTGCACAAATTACTTTTAAAGTATTTTCTATGTACTATAATAATGGGAAAACCTGTTTAACCGATGAGCAATGTCAATGCGATTCGATTCGTTACTTTCAACTACGTTCATTACATTGCTTGATTGATTGACTGACTGTATGCTATTTTGCACTCTGGTTTGCTGCCTGACAAATGCTGATTGATATGTGTGTGCTCGGTATCTGAATCTGAATCTAAAATGCAAATGCAAATCAATTCCAATCAACTCAAGATTCTCTCCCAGTGGGCAGACGTCGTTGAAGATACCCTCTGGCATCGCGACTTAATGGGTACAACAAATGATAATGTGTTGGCAAATATGCGTATAATGTGAACAAGTAAGAAAGCTACCAGCGAGTGAGCTCGACTGTGAAATACCCACTAGCCATTGTGAATAAAAGCTTTACAGTGCAGTATTCATTTTAAGATGTACCAAATTAAAATACCGCAAATATACTAAAAATATACCAAAGTCTTTAATTGGTATATTGATATATTAATATATACAAAACATACTATTTACCAGTTTGTCAGTCAAATCGGTCTAAAAATAAACCAAATTAATATACCACAAACATACTAAAAATATACCAAAGGCTGTATATATTTAGTATATTGCTGTAATACTTCATTCAAAGTACAAAATATACAAGATTATCAACCAAAGTCGTATAAAAATATACCAAATCAATATACCTCAAAAATTCTAAAAATATGCAAACGGCTATATTTGGTACAACGCTATAGGTATACATTCTAAATATGCCGAAATGTACAAAATATACCAAACCGTCAAACAATCTAAAAATATACCAAAATAACACACTGCAAAAACACTAAAAAGATACCAAAGATGTATTTGGTATATTGATATTCTGTTAAATTCAAAATATATCATAGAGTGGATAATATACCGAAATATACCATACAACAAATTTTCCTAAATAACTTGGGGACTGTCCATATATTACGTAATCACTTAGGGGGTGGGAGGGGGTTAAGGAAATTATTATGTTTGATTACATGGGGAGGGAGGGGTCTTGGACAATGATTACGTAATCATTTTATAAAAATTTTGTTGTTAAAAGTAATTATACAAAAACTGGTTTAGCGCCGATTACTCTATCGATAAGTACCGAATGCAATAATTCATATAAATGTAGCTGTAAGCTTCGATTGGAAATCAAAGAAACCCCTTTTCCGTGTGGCTGGACGGCGATAGGGAGAATGCCTAGTAATTCAGTAATACGAAGGATGTGAAGACCTCGAATGGCTTGACGAGGACTATGTAGACGACGAAGACGAAGATGATACCTGCGGATATAAAGAAATTTTGACAAGCCAACTTCCAATAATAATAAATATTAAAGATTTTCTTTTTTAAGTATTTTTTTTTTTTTTGTGATTACGTAATCATTGTTAGGGGGAAAGGGTGTTCATCAAATGATTACTTTTGATTACCAGGGGGGAGAGGGCGTCAAAAATTGCAGAAAACGTGATTACGTAAAATATGGACAGCCCCTTGTATTAACAATTGTTACCTGATCAAAAGAATATTTACACAATATATTCGACGGTGATCAAAAATATATGTACTTATAAGGTAGCAGATGCTTCCTTACGTCTGCCATATTAATTTTTTTACGCACAAAGTTGTAATACTTTTTTACTTTATGGCTAGCGGGTATACAAATGTAAACAAAGCTTTGCCTCGATTTATATTTAGAAAAAACGAAAGAGAGAGAGAACTGCGATTGCGCTGAGCTCTGAACTCAGCGGCAGGTGCTTAAGATGTCTTCAATTTCACTTTAGTATATTGCGTGATGAATGTGCTCGAGCACAGAAAGAGATAGGACAGAGACAGGTAAAGAGAGAGGGAGCGAAGCATGTGTAGATATAATGTACACATTAATGCTATTATCGGTCGCTCGACAATGGACGAGAGACTCAGAGAGAGAGAGAGGGATAGAGTGAGAGAGAGAGAGAGAGAGAGAGAGAGAGAGAGAGATAGAGTGAGAGAGAGAGAGAGAGAGAGAGAGCTCTTCTCCCTTACAGCTGATTCGGCTCGTTATTTATGGCATTTGCATTACGAGATGAAGACAGAGACTGAGTACCGTTATGCGTGTGTGCGACATCAACAGCTGGCAATGCTATTTGTGCCTGGCGGAAACGGAAAACGGAAATCATCGCCATGACAGCGTACTAAAGAGCGAGAGAGAGAGAGAGACGGAGATGGAGAGAGGAATCAGACAGATTCGTAACTTGCAACTCGCACTCGTAATGTGGTGGCCACAGGACACACGCCACATGCCACACATGCCACAGGACACACACACACACACACTCGCACACACACTCGTACTCGCTGGCAGGACATTTGAAATTGTTTACATTGTCAGTTTGACATTTGATTTCGCTTATCAGAGCGAGGCGCGACCTCAGCATAGCCCATAAAAAAGTGTCGCATATGGCAAAATCAACAGCATCAACCACAACAACAACAACAACAGCAACAACAAATTGAATTGAAACCAAAACAAAAGGCACGAAATGAAAGCAGAGAGCAGCGAACAGCGAACAGCGAATTGAAATTGCTTCAGTTGTTTTTCGGTTTTGATGCTGCCATAAAAATGTGCCAACAGGGCAAATGAAAGCAGCAGCCAAATCGCCAGAGTCAAAGAGAGAGAAAATACGCGAATAAAATAGACTCTAAACAGGTAAATCTTTCCATGGACTAGAAGCAGTTTAATAACAGAATATAAAATGCATAATTTGACCAACAAAATTGAAATCAAACCGAAGCAAACTCAACAAAATTACAAAAAAACAACAAAATTTAAAATTAGAAAATCAGATAAACTAAACCAAGCTGAAGATTAAAGTTGTGGTAAATTTATAATTTGAATTTTATTCTAGACAAAAACAAAAAAGTTCTGAAATCAAATTTACCAAGAATTTCGGTCTAAAAAGTGTGTCACGAACACGAAAATCGTAATGTCAAAAATCACATCTTGATTTCAAGAACATTTAATATCAGACTCAAGTTCTTATTAACCAGAAGAAAAAATCGTATAGTTTTAAAACCGAAAATCTTATCATAAGATCAAAAAAATATTATATTATTTATAAAGATGTGGTAACTTTATAATTTCATCTTTATTCTAAGCTACACTCACTAGAAATAAATTATGAACTAGTTTATGAACAAGTCTATTACAGGGTATTCGGCAGTCAAACTAACAACAATTGTTGTCCTTAGATTGTGTTGTTGCTGCTCTGATTCACGTTCAGTTCGTAGTCTGGCAACCGGGATTGCTTAAGATTCTCTCTCGGCACCTCTGACCCCAAAAGCGGCATCGTCTTTCTTCCCTTCTCTTCTCTAGTCACGATTTGCTATATTCGTATATGTGTGTGAGTGTGTGTGTGTTTGTTGGCGTATTTGTGTTTGTGTTGGGGTTTAACCATGCTTCAATGGCTTTTAGCATTAAATTTAGACTTTCATGTGTTTATTTGCTTTGCACGTTTCATTTTGTTGCCTCTTCCGTTCCCCCCTTTCGTTCGTTGTCTTCCTTTTTCGTTTGTTTTTTTCTTTTTTTTTTTTTTTGTTTTCTTTCCCCCTCTTCTTAGCTCTTCCTTATTCCATTCCTTTGCTTTACTCTTTACCCTTTACCCTTTGGCCATGTCCGAGTCTCTGAGTCGCAGACTTCCCCTGTGCGTAAGTTTTATTTAATGCGACAAATGGGCTGTTACTCGGATTTGAATAAATGTATATCGTCATCCCAAACCCAATCCCAATCGCAAGCTCCTTTGCCTACAGCTGCATATCCTTACACACACACACAGACACACACACACACAACAGTTGTTGTGAACCTTGACCCGCCTAATGCGAACGAAAGCGAATCTAAATCGAGTTTTTCTTAAGTGACACGCCAAATGTGTCGGGTCGAGTGGCGAGGGTGACAAGTGTGGGGCAGCAGATACTACAACTAGAGGTGTTTTGCCCGCTGCCAGTATTGGGAAGGGGCAAAAGAGCGTGAAAACTGACAGCTGCAAGTGTTATACGACAATGGGAGCGATGATTGTAGAAAAACAAATTTTAATGTAAGATAATTAAAAATCATTACAATAAAACTGTCATACGAAACTGTTATAAACGGTTATATGTAGAAGGGGAAATTTTTAGTTTATTGCATATCAGCGAAATTCTATGTCGCATAACTAAAAACAATCACATTGCAACTGTTATATGAAACTGTTATAAACTGTTATACAAAATGAAAAATGGTGGCTTTGTTCATTTATGCTTTGAATAGGCTTGCACATTTCTATGGTGATCACAATTCAACTGTTATACGAATCTGTTATACTGATAGCTGCAATTAAAGTTTTACCATTGATTTTTGTTAAGTGATAGCATTGAAACTGTTATATGGAAAACATTTATACATACACATTGTCATAAATTCAACCTGAACTGAACACTACTGTAACATAGCATCAAACACAACTGTTATACTCTGCAATTCGGTCAGCACAACGAAGCGTATGTGCTGCTGACTCAATTGTATAATTTGTTTTACACGAATATGAAACGAACTTTTCGATTGTTATGCAAATCGACGATGGAATTCTATTGCGTTATACTGTTATACGTAAGCGGCTGCCTGCTAACTTGGTCTGCACGTTCTTTGGGGCACTGAAATGGAATTTCAAGTAGCTGCAGCAGCTGTTCGTACACACACACACACATAGATACAGAGGATGCTCGACCACAGACACCGCCAAAAGTCGCCTTTCATCTTCGATCTCCCCGTCTCCAACTGCTTGTGAATGTGGCAAGTCGCAAGTGGCAATGTGGCAATGTGGCAAGCTGCATCGCTGCCTAACAAGACGCCTTCAAATGCAAATAAGCAAAGAAGTCTCTGTGACGAGACGAGACCAAAATCTCAGATTCAACTTGTGTTTAGCTTTAATTGCAAACAGCGCCGACGGCAGTCAGAAAGAAAGCAGAGGAGGGAGCGGAGGTGGTGGTGAAGAGGAGGAGGGGAAACCCAAGTGTCGATTTTAGCTGAGTGCTTTGGAGGCTTCTTTTAATTCCTCAGGAAAATCTCGCGGCAAACAAAACTTTAAACGGCGCGAACTTTCAAGGGGAAGAAGAAAGAGAGAGAAAGTGGGAGAGGGGAGTAGCTGATGGAGAGGGGTGTAGCTGAGAAGTACATGCTAATGGGTAGTATGCTAGATGAAGAGTTGCCAGTCAGTTTTTGGGTTTAACAAGAAAACTTTCACGCGGTTTTTCGGCTTCATTCGTTTTCATTCATTTGGCATTGTTTTCTTCCCCCCTTGTTTTCTCACCCTGTCTTGCTCTCTCTCTCTCTCTCTCTCTAGCTCTCTATTCAAGTGTCTATCTCTATTTCTAGTTGTCTATCTCTCCATCTCGGTGCTGTGCAAATGAAATGAATTTTATATTGAAATAGTTTTACAGAGCGCAAAAGAGAGTCAACTATTCGAACTATTTCTTTAGCGCTTTAAATGCGAATGTTTTGCAAATTCACATTGAAATTCGAATTCAAATTGAAATAGAAATGGAAATGGGAATAGAAATGGAAATGACCAAAGTCATCGTCCAGATTGCACCCACTTGACCTGGCCTAGTCCACCTTCTACCTTCCACCTGCCTTCCCCTCTATCTTCCCTCTGGGAAGCGAGTCCATTAACGTGCGGTTTTAATTACGTGTTTATTTCACAGTTCTCAAACAAAGTTCCGACGCTCGGTCAGCACGGCGTATACGCAACGGCACGTTTCGCTTTTCGCGTTTTGGGCTCGCGTTCTGAGCCGGGCTTAAAAAGATTAAAACCGTTTTGATTTGCATAAAAATGGCTTGCATGAGCAAAACTTTTTGTTTCAAGTCCCTTTATTTGTTTTGTTTTCGTTGTCGATTTCCTTTTTTTTTTGCTTTTGTTATACTCTAAGCAAGCAAGGATATAGCTGACAATGTGCTGCAATTTGCAATTTCTAGTCTCGAAAATCAGTCAATAAAAGTTCGTTTAATTGCTTTGCCTGACTGGAATATTTTTTTACACTATGGTATATTTTAAATGAAGTACTATGTAATTCAACAAATGTAGTATTTGGTATATATTTTCTATTTTTGTGGTATATTAATTTAATATATTATATCTGTAGGTTGCTTTGACAGACAATCTGGTATATTTTTTACACTATGGTATATTTTTTATGTGGTAATATATCAATATACTAAATGAAGCTTTAAATATATTTTAGTATTTTTGTAGTATAACAATTTGGTATAGTTTTATACTGTTTTTCTGGCATGTTTTGTATTTCAAATTATATTTTGAGTATAGTATTATATCAATATACCGAATACAGTCTTCGATATATTTGCGGTACATTTTCGGTATATTTGTAGAATATTGAAAATAAGCAACTTTCAATTTATTTAACTTAAACACCTAAATATTATTTCAAATTGCTCAAATTTCTATTCATTTTAATATGTAAAATGTAATTCACCTCAGTTCATTTGGATTCTTGATTTAAATATATAAACGTTTCTTTGCATCTATCATTTCTAATTCAAAAACTAAAGTTCTAGTACTTAAGCGTTGATTATTGTCTTGTTTTATTTAAATAGATAAATAAATACTTGCATCTAATTATGATTGTTGTTGAAATTTCTAACAATTTCAAAATGTAAAATGTAATTAAACTTATTTAATTTCGCTTCTTTGCATCTCCTTTAAATTCGAATAATACAATTTGAATAACCTATACTTCTAGTGCTTCACTTGTTATTTAAAAACTTTCCTCTATCTCTCTTCCCTCTGGAACTATCTCTGGAATTGTCTATCTTTAAAGTGTATTTGGATTTCGACCATTTTTCAATGTGTTGTTGTTTGTGCGGGTTTTTCTCGATAAAGGCGAAAAAACTTTCGCTGCCCGCACGCAGATAGCAGATAGCGCAACATCCGATCCCAGTCCTAGTCTCAGTCGCCATCTCTATCTCCATCTCAATCTCACTCTCAGTTGCTGCCCCACAGGCAATGCCTCTTGCCTCTCGTTGGGCGCTTCGTTATCGGCGCTGCATTTGAAACAAAAGAAGACCAAGTTAAGCCAAAGTTGCGGCTGTCGCTGACGTTTTATCTTCCTTTCGACTTCTCTTCGCTTTCCATTTTTTTGCTGTGTCCCTCATTTGTTTTTCGCTCTCTCTCTCTCTCTGCCTCTCTTTGTTGTTGTTGTTGTTTTTGCTGTACTTTGCGTTATCATCGCCTTGGCATTTCAGCGCGTCGAGATAAGCCTTAGTCTGAGTCCTTGGCATGCATCCTTGAGAGCTTCAGCTCCCTTTCCCGTTCCACTTTCCACTTTCAGTTCCAGTTGCAGCTGCCACAAAAGTCCAGCTGCCGCATAAATATTCAATTCAGACGCAAATGCAAATTCATTTGCCAAATATCAAAATGAACCTCGCACTTTTCCCGCTCTCTCATTTTGTATTTATTTCATATTCAAAGTTTCAATCTGAATTCAATTCAAGTATTTAATAAAATGCGTAGGAATTCGGTCGTTGAACAGATTTAATTGCATTTAGTCGAAAGTGTGGTGCAATTATTACACCGAAAGAAACAAACTTGAATTAAGATTGTCAGAAATTAAAACGTTACTGAATCAAGAATTGAATCTTTAAATGCAAATTAAGCCTACAAATCTTGATTTAAAATTTGTTCAACCTAAAAATCTGTTTTTTTTTTTTATTGAACTATCCTATTTTTGAGTTTATATTTCAATTTTTATTGACCTTGTTCCCTTTGACTTTTAGCTTTATTAAATTGCGATCTATTTGCTTAACTTGTGTACCTAAATGTTTGTCATCTATTTTATTTATTTTATTTATCTAATTTTATTTTAACATGACATCTTTAATGCTTCAGCTACAAGATTGTTTTCGCTTAAGATCGAAAATATTTTAAATCATGAATTTTCAATCTAGATTTTTTTCTCTCTGTGCATAACTAATAAATCATATTTGTTGCAGCTTAACCGTTTCTTACTTGTGTGTGACCCACAAAAATGCCAACACACACACACACATACACACACATCCACTCACATACTCTTAAATATGAGTGTGAAAGTATTCCATTTAAATTGGTCGCGCTTCACATTTTGGGAGCTTTTTCTCATTATTTATTTTCAACTAATTAGCGGTATTTTGTTAGCGTTTTTTCCGCTACTCCCGCTGCTACTTCTGTTCCCATCATTACTGTCATACGTGCCTCGCGCCCGCCCCCTCGTTTATGGGTGTGGCAAAGGCAGAAGACAAAGCATTCCGTGGGTTTATCAACAAAACCAAACACTGTGGCCCACAGCTCCATATTCACCTTAATAAACACCGACAGAGAGACAGAAAGAGAGAGAGAGAGAGAGAGAGAGAGAGAGAGAGAGAGAGAGAATGAAGAAGAGTTGAAGTGTGAGAAAGAGAGAAAGTGAAAGAGACAGAGACAGAGATAGAGCGGCACAGACGCGCTTCACTTTCCCAGGTGAGTCATGTTGCTAATTAGTTACGGATATATGCGACATGAACACACACACACTCGTACACGCACACATATACACACACACATATACACACTCACACACACACGCTCACACAAATGGGCGTTCGGCTGGCTGAGCATTGAAGTTTTTGCCAGGTATGGCAAACTTTTTTAGCGCACTGGGAACTAAACATACACCTTTCTCGTCCCCTCTCCCCCCTCTTCCGACTCTACGCTTTGCAGCACCTGCTGCGCACACACACACACACACACACACACTCGCACTGTTGTCTGCGACTATCAAATATCAAATAATATTTGTAGCAACACAAACTATGCGGCAAGTTCGTTAGCACGCAGACATTGCGCATACGCCGCATTGTCCGTGCAAAGTTGCAGCTCAACTCAAAGAACTAACAGCAGAAAAACTAACAAATGTGCAAAAAATGACATGAAACATGAAAGAAAAGCTAGAGTCAAGTGTGCTCGACTAAAATATACGAAATTAATATACCACAAAAACTACTACAAATATACCAAAGGCGGTATTTGGTACATTGTTACAGTATTGAACTCAAAATATACCTTAGAATGCCAAATATACTAGACCGGCACCCAAAGTAATCTAAAAATATACCGAATATTATATTTGGTATATTTGTACAGTACTACATTCAAAATATACTAGCATGTCGCAAAAATACTACAAATATACTAAAGACTATATTTGGTGTATTAATATATTATTAATTATTAATATTACATATATATGTAAATAAATATAATATTAATAATATTAAATGTATAAATACACCATTCAGTGCAAAATATATAAGATGCTGCACATTAAAAATATACCATAGAGTGCAAAATATACCAGATTGTGATCCACAGTAAGTTGGCACAAAGTTATAATATCCTTTTACGCTCTGTGAAACGGGCATAAAAACTAACAAATGTGCAAAAATAATGAAGTGAACAAACTGCAAGTGAAGCTCATTATTTGCACGCATTAGTTTGTTGGAGAGTTAATCATCTAATTAAACGTCTAATCGAGATGACGACTGCATTTTTGCATAGTTAGTGCAGAGCTGTTATTACTTTTGTCATCTGCAAACTATGCACAAACTTTGACAACACACAAAAGGCGAAACAATGCCAGCAACAGTTTTGCTTTTGGCTCAAATGGAATTTGAGAAGCGCAACGAACGAACGAGATACGTAAATTTAACAACGTAAATAGCAAAACCATTTTCTGCTGCTGCCAGTAATTCTTGCTTGCAACGTGCCACAAACACACACGCACACGCACACACACACATGCCAATGACACTGTTCTAAAGTCAATGCATGAACTCCAAATATAATATAATTATTAGCAACATTTGCACAACTAACTTTAAAGATTACACTGAAAAAACGAACAGTTTCTAAAATCAAGAACATTCGTTCTAAAACACAAATTCTAAGAACAAATTCCTAAAACTAAGAATATTAGTATAAAAAATTAATCAAAAAAAAAAAGAATATACTGAAAAAATACTAAAATATACCGAAGGCTATAATCGGTTTAATAAGGGTAAAATATGACTTCTCCGGTTATTCTTAATTAAATATACCAAATTATTGGGCGATGACTCCTTCTGTGTGTAATTAATTAGAATATACTAAAATTAATATACGGAAAATATACTAATCGCAGACGAGGCCGAATAATAGACCACAAAAAGACTAAAACACACCAAAGGCCATATTTGGTATATCGTTGAAAAGCCACATTCTAAAAATACCATATTGGTTAAAATATACCAGATCGTAGCTAAAATCCGATTGCAGTAGGCATAATTTGCCAAACAAATTCATTTCTTAAATAACTTCTTCTATTTTTAGCCGATCACAATCAAATTCTTAGAAACAACAAAATATAGTTTTTTTTTGCGTTCATATATTCTTTTCTAGTTGATTAGTCAAATTATTTTTGATCTTTTATGAATAATTAATTTTATACTTATTCACTTTTTGAATTTGAACAGCTTCAATTTTAAAATGCTTTTGTTTTATTTATTGTCACTTTTCAACTAATGCAATAGTTTATTTATGAACTTCTTATTATTATATTAACGTATACTCTTTAATTCCTAATTAAAAATACCTTTTAATTGTCCTGTATTTGTATTGATATTTCATAATACATTTAATATTTATTAAACGCTTATTCTCTGGATTTGATCTTCATTAAATTGCACTTCTCTCACTTCGGTAGTTCATTAAGTTTGGCAACTCTTTCTCTCTCTCGCTTTTGGCTGTTTTCAACTAGAGTCATTAATTGGCTCTTTTGGATTATGGCGAGTTGGCAATTAATTTCAGTCCAGTCTCAGTCTCAGTCTCGCTGTCCGATTGCATTTCGTTTAACTCTGTGTTGTGCTTGCTTAATTCAAATTAAAATAAATACGCATCTCTGTGCCTGTGTCTGCATCTGACTCTGATTCTGTTGAACAATGGCTGCAGCTGTCTTGGTTCGATTCTCTCTCTCTCTCTATCTCTCTCTCTTTTCATGTGCATGGGCTGTCGACAACATGAAACACGTTGTAATTATTTCCAGCACTGACCAAAGAAAAGACTTACGAAAAGAGGGTAGAAGAGGGGCGGAAATTTCAATCAAAGTGGCTCATTGAACTGCTCAATGCGATGCGCATTTCCGTTTCCGCTTTCGGCCATTTATGTTTATGACACAACACTAAGTTATGATGAACGCCTGGAATGCACAATTGTCCTGTCTGCTTGCCTCGTGTCCTGCCTGTTGTCCTTTTCCCAGTCACACGCCACATCAACTCGCTGGGGAAATCAATTCCAAAGCTCTCTTTCTCTCTCTATCTATCTCTTTCCTTGTCTATTTGTCTATCTCTCTATATGTGTCCCTTGCTGTTTGTGTTGCTCTCCCCCTCTTTCTCTCTCCCTCTCTCTGTCTGTCTCGTTCGTATGCCATTAAAAAATTATTTCACTTTATATCTTAATTGAATTTCGCGTCAATTGGGGCGCTGCGTGACTGGACAACAACAACACGACAAACAAGGCAGAGACAACAAATAACACTCGCAGTGTAAGTAAATTAAATTAATGTTTTATAATCTGATAAAAGCAAGCGGCTAAAATAACAACAACAACAGCAACAACAACAACAATAAATAGAAACAGCCACAATATAAATAACAAGAACAGCAACAACAACTACCAAATGAAGCAGACAATTTAAAAAAGGACATTTTTGCTGCAGACGAAAGCTGAGTGCTACGAAACTTAATTAAGTCCAAACAAAAGCCACTCGAAGAAGCAGATGAAGTCTTTGATAGACCAGATATAGTATTTAGTACAAACTGTTGTATAAAAACATTTGGCAACCTTGAGCTGAAAATTGATTAAAAACTAAATTCAATTCTGAACGAAATTGCACAGATAATTTTATTTTGAAGAGAATTTTTAATGCAAAGTGCAGACAAATTTAAAGTTAAAATATAGATATTTTATATTTACAATAAGCAGCAAACAATTTAAGCAAACTCCGAAATTCCAGGAAAAAAGAATATCATTTACATTAAATGAATAATGAGTAGTAAGTAATTAACTAGTTCAGTTAATAAAACCGATGAATAAAACTAGAAAGTTACAACAATTTTGATATTATGTGAAATTTCGCATTTGATTTGATTCAATATCATGAACTATTCTTTAGAAATCTTTTTTTATAAATAGATTTATATACGTAACAGGCATATTCAATGCTTAAATATAGGAGTTGAGGTAATTCTATAAAAAGAAAAGGAAATGAATAATAAGCAGTGAAATTTAGACTGATCTGCCCTTAAATGAATTGAATAAACCTAGAAAAGTCCCCATTTGATCTTTTAGTGTAAATCTTGTTCATAAATAGAATTGAAACAGCTCATAACAATAGTGAACAATTTAAGCGAAATCGTAAATGTATGCATTGGGGCAATTCTATAAGATGAAGTGAACAATATAAAGGAATTCCATTTGAAAGCAATGAATAAACCTAGAAAGTAGAGAACAATTCTACTGAACTATCCATACTTTATTACTTTATAAACCTAAACTTGTGAGTCTATGCGGAATTTCTCATCAGATTTGATTCAATATCGTTAAATATTATTTAGAAATTGTTGTGAGAATCTTGTTTAAAAGTAAATTAAAAGAGAAATTACAATCAACATTCAGAATTACATAAAAGAATGTTCTTAATTTCTTATTTAATCTGATTTGAATTTAATGAAATTGAACTTCATAATTAAATATGGTAAATTAATATTGACAACTTGTAGAATCTTCTTTCTAAATAGACAAATGAAAAGTTGACATTAGAATAGTTGGAAGAGAATTTTGGGAAGCTTTCTGCTCTGACTGTGCAACTGAAATATGAAGTCAATTAAGATTTCGGGAAAAGCCCTTTTGGCTTGAGAAATTCTAGAGATACACAGAGATACAGCTCGTATCTGCATTTTCAATTTGGGAAATTAGTAGCTCAAGTTGCGGTTCACGCTTAACTTTAGCTGCCGCTGACACACAAATGAGCAGCTAATGGCGAACTCTTTGCCCCACAGTTCTTCACTTTTGCATGCCACAAAAAGGTGCACACACGCACACGCACACACTGAAGTGTGTTAATAAAGAGAATTGTCCTGCGGCAACTTGAAATATTTACGCAAACACACACACACACACACACCGTGGCAAAAGTGAAAGGAATGCTAGTTAAAATTCTAATTTGCAGCATAATTTACATTCAAGCAAATGCTTTTTCGGCTGCAGATTAAAGTGCTTCTCATATTTCATAACATTTGAAGATTGATTTGTCATTTACGCTTTGTGTTGATTGTCACTCAATTTGCTGATTAAATTCTAGTAGTTGATGTGATTGAAAGTTTTGTCTCTCAGAATTCAACTCACGTTTAATAAATGCAGTTTATAACACACCACTCAATAAGTTCCCGGCCTAAGAGGGAAAAACACATTTTTTTCTAAAAATTTACTTTTATTCATCAATATAGTTTCTATCTAAGGCTATACAGTCAGCGCTTCTCCAACCTTTCGATGCCATTTTTGTAGAAGGATGAACTTTTGCCCTCAAAATAGCCCTCAGTATCGGCAATCACCTTCTCATTTGATCGATATCTCTCGCCTTGGAAGTGCTTTTTGAGTTCTGCAAAAAGCCAGTAGTCGCTGGGGGTCAAATCTGGAGAGAAGGGTGGGTGTGGCACTAGTTCGAACCTCAATTCGCTTAATTTCAGCATTGTTTCCATAGACTTGTCACAAGGTGCATTATCCTGATGAAACCGCGGTTTCATCTTTGTCATATGTGGACGATTTTCTAAATCGCTTGGCCCAGTCGCACTGGCAGCTTTATATAATATTCGTTGTTGATTGTTTTATCTTTCTCTAGGTAGTCTATAATCAAATCCCGTATGCATCCCAAAATACGGACGCCATAACCTTACCCGCCGATTTTTGTGTTTTGGGACGCTATGGACGGCTATTACCGGCTACCACCCACTCAGAAGATTGACGACTGGATTCTGGAGTATAGTGGTGTATCCATGTTTCGTCCATGGTTACGTAACGGCGAAAAAATCGGTCCTATTGCGCTTCAACATGCTTAAACACGCCTCGAATGCATCGATGCGTTGTTGCTATTGGTCCGGTGCTAGCAATCGCGGCAGCCACATTGAGTAGAGTTTTTTCGTATCCAAATGTTCATGCAAAATCGTAAACACACAGCCTTCTGATATCTTTGAGGCATCAGCTATCTCCTTTAATTTTAATTTGCGATCGGCCAATACCATTTTTCATATTTTTGCGATATTTCTGGCGTAACTGCTGTTTTTGGGCGTCCGCTACGCTCAGCGTCTTCGGTGACCACACGACCACGTTTAAATCCATTATACCAATTCTTAATGGTTGATTTTCCTGGAGAAGAATCCGGGTAATGCTTATAAAGCAAAATTTTGGCTTCTACCGTATTCTTTCCCATCAAAATACAGTGTTTAATGAGGACACGAAATTCCCTTTTTTTCATATTGTAGAAAAACTCAAAGGTGGTTTCACGTTAAAAATTGTAACTTAAAAGCACGTGGTCGCAGAGTTGTAAAATTTTTACACAGAGCTTATAATAATTGACACTATCCATAAAAAATATCGATGTTTGCTTACTACTACCCCTTATATGTCGGGCCGGGAACTTATTGAGCGATGTGTTAATAATAATGAATATACAATTTGATACTTTAATTTTTCATGTATAATAAGTATTATTAATTAAAATATACCAAATTAATATACTGAAATATACCATAGGCTATAATTGGTACATCCAAGGAGATAATTCCACTTGAATGTTATTAATCAAAATATACCAAATTCATAAAATACTGAAATATACCAGAGATTATATATTGTACAGGACTTTTTCCGGGTATTTTTAAATAAGATATACCAAATTAATATACTGATAAAAACACAAAAATATACCAAAGACAATATTTGGTATATCGAGGGTCGGAGATGACTTCTTCTGGGTATTATTAATAAATATATTCCGAAATATATATATATATATATATATATATATATATATATATATATATATATATATATATATATATATATATTGTATACAAAATAATATACCGATTTATTATACAAAAAATACTAAAATATGCCAAAGGCTAGTTTTGGTATATCGAGGATCAGAGATGGTTTATTTTGGATGTTATTAACTAAAATATACCAAACTAAAATACTGAAAAAATACTAAAATATACCACAGACTACATTTGGTATATCAAGTGTCTGCGATGGCACCTTCGAGGTATTGTGAACTGAAATATACCAAGATATCATACTACAAAAATATACTACAGACTTTATTGAGTATATCGAAGGTCGGAGAGGACTCCTTCTTGGCAATTGATAGCCTCCGCATTCTCTACATGACAATTACCTGTCTGTCCGCAATGCCCGGATTGGTAGGGTAATTAATTAAGCGAGCACTTGATTACAATGAAATTGACGCCATTTGCCACCACTCGAAGTCGCTGAAGAGAGTGGGTGAGGGAGAGGGAGAAAAGGAGAGCGAGGGAACTTGACACAAAGTGTAGCATACTTTGCGGCATATTAATGGCTTGGCTTTGGCTTTGAGCAGAGCCGAAAAGTGAGTAAAGAGAGAGCGAAAGCGAGAGCGAGCAGCCACTTGACGCGTAGTTTACAGCAGTTGAAATTTTGTTTGTTTAGCTGTCTCGACACGCGACCACGCCCCCACACCCATCTATCCGCCCACTCTCTGAGTGGCAAACAGTTTTTCTTAGAAGTTAAAATGCGCGCAGCTTGAGCGTTGAGCGAGTGCAAATTAAATATGCACAGCGGAAAAGTGTAGCATACTTTTAAGCGCATCAAAATAAAAAAGTGTAGCATACTTTCAAGCGCACAGTGGTTAAAATCCCCATCAAGCAGCTGCCGCTACGAAAGCGAACGAATGCGTCTCACTGTAAAGCTAATGCCAACGATAATGATTATGTTAACGAGCACGATAATGATCAAGTTAATGGCTGACATCCGTTGGGCATTAGCTGCATTAGTTGAACCCACCTGCTGAGTGCCTTTTTATGCATTTCACAGTCACCCGCTGAGGGACAACAGAGACAACACAACTTTGGAGCAGCCAGTCGCCAGTCGCCGGTCGCCTGTCGCCAATTGAAAACTTTGCGCAACTTGACAAACTTTCGGTCAGCTGACATAATGCTTAATTCTTGATTATGATTAAATTAAGCCAAGGGCCAAGAGATAGCTCTCACTTACCTGCAAAGAGAAAGAATAAAGAGAAGAAATAAATTAGCAAAGAAATATGAAATGTCCAATCAAGTAAACAATGCTTAAAGGAATAATGCGAGAGAGAGAGCGAAAGAGAGAGAGAGAGAGAGAAAGAGGAAAAGAGTTATGTGTGGAGAAAGAGAGAAATGTAGACAGAAAGAGAGATTAAAAGGGATTAAGAGAGAGAAATAGAAATACAGCGAAAGATTGAGGGAGAGAGAGAAATGTAGAGAGAGTGTGTGTGAGAGAGAGAGAGAGTGAGAGTGAGAGAGAGAGAGAGAGAGAGGAGAGATATAGCGAAGGAAAGATAGTTATATGTAGAGAGAGAGAAATGCAGAGAGAAAGAGAGATTCCAAGATATTAATAAAGAGCTAATTAAAGGAGAGAACGATGGAGGGAAAGAGGAGAATGTTGAGAGATAGATAAATGGAAAGAGAGGGACAGATAGACAGAAAAATAGAGAGAGAGAGAGAAAATAGAGAGGAAAAGCGAGCCAGAGAGACAGAGATAGAGACCGACATAGAGTGATATCGAGGGAAATAGAGGGATGATGGAAGGGATATAAGAATAGAACGAGGGAGAGAGAGAGAGAAAGAGAGGAAGAAAGAGTGAGATGGGCATGAGAGAGAAAGAAAAAAGAGAGAGATTAATATAAGGAAATAGAGTGATAGCGAGGGAAAGTAAGAGAGTGGGAGAGAGTGTACAGAGAGATGGAGGAGAGAAGAAGAGAGAGAAAGAGAGAAGATGAGAACAAAAGCGAGGCACATCCAATACAGAAATCGCGCCATTTCGCCTCTGTTGCAATTTTCCAAATGAAGTGCAGTCAGTCAGTCAGTAAGTGAGTCATTCACTCAGTCAGTCAGTGAGTCATTCAGTCAGTGAGTCAGTCAGTCAGTCAGTCAGTTATTCACTCAGTCAGTGAGTCAGTCAGTCAGTAAAGTTGCCATGTGTGTGGGGATGGGTACAAAAAGTTGAGGCAGGTACAAGGCAGCCAGCTACAACACTTTATACTATGCAACGCTCCCGCCCTTCTAGGGGTGGAAGTAAAGGGCGACGGGGGGTTAAAGGTTGGGGGCGGGGGGCGACAGACAAGTTGCGGTTTTCTTGGTTTGATGGGTTTTTGCGGCTTGTTTATTACTTGCTTGCTCGCTCAATCGCTGCCTGCGACGTTGGAGCCTCAAATTCCACGCCAGAATGCGGCTTCATTTGTCAGCGAGTGTGCAAGGAAGAGAGCAAAAAACGAGCGAAAGAGGGAGAGAGAGAGAAAGGGAAGCGGGGAGGGGCTGTGACAAATGTCACAGCGTGCATGACAAAGATGTATGCAAAAATCTATAGAAATAAAAATGTCAGTTATAAATAAAAATGCAATTTCCACTGGTAAATCAACTGCCAGTCAAGCTGTCAAACGGAAACGCAAACGGAAACGGAAATAGGGTGCGGCAAGTGTGAGTGGGGAACGGGGAAGGTGAGAAGAGGTAGAAGAGGAGGGGGAGAGATGAAACTCCCACTAAACCGATTTGCTTGCCTGCTTGTTATTTCTTTAATCATTCCCCAATTCAATTCTCAAGTTTGTTTTCGGCGCTAAACACGAAATTTTGTTTCATGTTCATTGATTTAATAAAAACACAAATGCAATTTAATAAATTTGCGAGATTCATTTTACGTTCGCTTTCTTACTAAAACTCGACTGTGGTATACCTTGTACTTAACTTAATACCCCGCATTTATGTGTGGAGTCATTTATCAAGATAATTTTTGGGGGCCACTTCGATGTCCGTGATGATGATGCACGCATTATCCTTGTACGTACATCCTTTATCCTGGCATGGCAAATAAACAAATTGCAGACACTCAACCGCAGAGACAAAGAGACAGAGAAGAGGGGAAGGGAGAGGAGGAGGGGGAGAATCCCTTTCTCCCAGCTAAAAACTTATGCTTTTGGCAGTTTATTGTCTTGTTTTGCTTTGTTTTTGCCATGTTTTGTGTTTTGTGTTTTGTGTTCTGTGCTGCGAAGCGAGCAAAACATGTGAGAGCCTCACACATTGCGATGCTGCGCACCACGACTGCTGAATACCCTTTACTTCAATGCACAGACAACAACCAAGATAAACAACATTCCGAACAGCATTTTCCAGTCGATCATTCTCCGATTATTTGTTGCGTACGCATAAATAAAACAGAATTTTGGGCAAAACTTTTGCGATAAAGTAAGTTGCAAAAGAACCTTAAAAGGTATGTGGCAAGGCGCACTCGGAAGTGTGAGACTCAGACTTTCTGACTGTCAGAATTGTCGAGAAAGTTATTGTGCCATTCATTTCAAAGAGCATGAACAACAAGGCTATTCATATGAGTGCGCCACTGAGTGCGACTGTGAGTGTGTGAGTCTCTAAGTCTGAGTCTCAGTCTGAGTCTATTTCAAATAGTTTTGCCGCTATTTGCACGCTGTGTCTTTTGCGACGTATCTCTAAGTAGACAAATATATCTCGAATATTTTGCATGGCTTATTACTTCTCTGCGCAACTCTAGGAAGCGGATGGGAGGCGGAGGAAACAGAAGCTGGAAGGAGAGAGGAGAGAAGATATTGAGGTAATAAGTCTTTATAATTTTGGGTCACGGAAATTATATGCGAAAGTGAGACAAATAACTTGGATGGCAAAAGAGTGAGAGAGTGAGAGAGAGAGACAGAGAGAGTGAGAATGAGAAAGAGAGAGTGAGAAAGAGAAAGAGAGAGAGAGAGAGTTCATGCAGACAAACAAATTGCACACTTCGTTTGTTTGCTTCTGTTTATTAGGCTTCACTTCTTTCTCCCCCCTCTTTACTTACCCTTCTCTCTATGTTTAATTGATGTGAATATTTGTGATATGAGGCATTTGAATGCAAAGGAATGCTTTTGCCTCTGATTTAGTTCTTATGGTTTGTTAGTGAGGACTTTAAATAATTTCAGTTTCAGAATAAGACGTTACTAAAATCTACATTAATTGTATTTTTTCAAATTGTTTGTATGCTAGAAGCTTTCACAGAAATAGATACTTTGGTTGATAATTTTGTATATTTTCTCCTCTATAAAAGAATTGTAACTTAATAGTATATCAATAAACCAAACTTTTCGTTATATTTTTGTTTGTTCGGGAATAATAATTTGGTATATTTTAGTAATATACGCTTGTATTCCTAAATTATACCAAATTAATTTATCGAACAGTATCTTAAATATACCGAAAGCTATTTGGTTTTGCGTTTGTTTGGTATATTTCATATTTTTTGGTATATTTATTTGGTGTATTTTAAGAATGTGCGGTATAATTATTAAAAATGATTATTATCCTACCAAATTAGTATATTTAATAATAAAGTATACCAAAGGCTATATTTGGTATATTTTTTTTTGCTTTTATTCAGTTAAGTAGCAATAGCGAGCTTTCCTACTTCTTTAATATTATATTATTTCACAATATTTCTTACTCCACACATTATGCACATTATTTATTCCCATCCATATACGAATATGTTTTCTGACAGGGATTACTTGAAGTAGAAATCGATGTTTCCCCTAAGAGAGTCCAATACTCGACGATAGCTGCGGCAACTATTAAAATATCAAAGCACTTTTGCTGGCATTTCGCAGTTGTCGTCATTGTATTGCATAATTTATGTGCTGCTTATGAATTCCTAAGCCGAAACAGCGAAAAGAAGAGAGAGCGAGGAAAGGAGAGAAAGAGAAGAGGAAGGTGGGAAATTTTATTGCATGCTTTGGGGCATTGCGTGTCCTGCAGGTTGGAAAACTCCATGAAAATTGCCACTTATTTCACTTACTTCACGTTTTTCGTCCTTCGTGTTCGTTTTCGTTTTTCGCTTTTCCCATTTTATTGTAATCTTTCGTTTTTCGTTTTATTCTTTTCATTTGACGTCAGCAAATGGATTAAGAACTTATTCATCGATTTTATGGAATCGCCTCAGCGTCTGGCCATTCATTATATATTTATTAATTTGATTTGTGCCCGCCGCATCGTATTACAGGCATCCACAAGTTGTAGCCAACAGCGAGCAGCTAGCGAGTTCTCAATTTGGGCGTCATTAAAAATCATTAAAATTCAGTGAAGCATCGCAAATGCGACCTCTGTCCCAAAATCATATCAAAGGCAGCAGCAACTTTCTCTCTCTCTGTCGCTCTCTCCACTCTCCCTTTCTCTGTTTTTCTCTTTGAGTCCTCTCACATATTACATTTTTTCCATAAAAATTTCATATACTACGCACTCGAACCCAACTAATTCCTGTGCAAGTAACCGCGGGCTTATCTTTTGTCCTTTTGCCCAGCAGCACTTTATGTCCCCCTCCCCCTCCCTCTTCCTTTCCCTTTTCCTTTCCCCTTCTCTCTTTCACTCTTCCTTCTGTTTGTTGCGTGTGGCACGTTTAGTTGCGGTTCCGTTTGCTAAACCATCGAGGCGAACCTTTTGTTTTTTCTTCGAATTTTCGTGTTTTAAAAATAAAATATTCCGTGTCTCAGTTTTCGTTTTTGATGTCGCTTTGATTTCCTCCGCAATTCTACCAAAATTGTTTCGCTTGTTTGATATTCTATACGCGGCGCATTCTTTAGCAGGGCATTTGAAATTCGTCTAAGCGTTGCTTGTTTTTATTTTCATACAAAATTTAAAGCATACTTTCGAGCGCTGTCGCCTTGCTTTTATTGCTACAGTTACATTTTGATTGGGTTGCCCAACTTAAAGGCCCATTTCATACTTGTGGTCATGTTAGTGCCCCCCTCCCCTCCTCCCTCCCCTGCTCGTCTTGTTCCGTGTTCGCAGATTTGTTTCACTGGCTGCCAAAAGGCGTAACAATGGCAAAAAGAGCACCTCTACTTGAAATTTATGTGCGTTATTATTTAGAGCGGACAACAGAGAAAAGCGGGGATGGAAGGAAGGAGGAGAAAAGCAAGGGAAGAGCAGCGGAAGCTTTGGCTAGTTATGATGCGGACTTTCAACTCATTTGCCTTTTGAATCTATTGAAATTTCTGGCATGCATCGCAGACGCCTCATGAATTCTTGATGTCCAGCTCAGAAGAGGTTAGCAAAGAGGGGTGGTGGGAAGGGGGATGTGGGGGACACACAGTAGGTAGCTGGACATATTTGGTCCACTTACAATAATCACACAATTTACACGCATTTTGCTACAACGAAGGCAAATGAAACATCGTAATAAATAAATGCAAGGCACACACACGAGTACAGCCACTCACACACACACACACACACATACGGGAAGTGGGGAATAAGAAGCGATGGAAATAGCTGCCCAGAGAGGGAAACGAAAAGAAAAGAAACGCAGTAAATAAACTAATGTGGCTACTTGTTAAGCAAAGTGCCGTCATCTATTAAACAATGTGTGTGTGTGTGTGGGTGTAAGTGAGTGTGGCACCCACCACAGCACTTGCCACAGCACCAAATGAACTGAACTCAACTCAACTGAATGACGAACTCTCGACTCGAACTCAACTTTCGCCAAATGACAATGGAAATGGCAAATGGCGAAGCGAATGCGAATGGGAATGGGAAAAGATATTTGTGTTCTTTGTTGCAACTGGGAGTTGCCACATTTTGCTGCCGTTGTTGTTGTCGTTGTTGTTGTTGTTGCTGCTTCTTCTTGGCTTCTCGTTGTTGTTAGTTGTAAGCGCCTGTTGACATAAAAATTCGCCATGTTTCCGGCGACTGCGTCGCATGTGTGACAAATGTCTGAAATTCTTTTTGCTGACTTCTTTCTACACCCAGCGCACTTCAAGGATAGAACAGGGTATGCTCGACTCATGGTTACTATAATTTCTTCCATTCGAGGTAATTTTCCCTTCGATATTCTACTGCAACTGCACGACTCAAGTTTAACACAACTTCTCTTTGATTTTGGATAATTTTGAGTTCATTTTTTTGCCCGTTTATTGCTAGACTTGTTCAATTACTTCATAAACGAAAATCAGTAATAAAAAAAATGTCTTTTCCCTTTACTATTCTATTGCACTTACTCAAGTCAAATTTACTTTAACTTCTTTACTTCGCTTTTTACTACTTTCTTTTCTTTTTCGTTGCTGGACTTGTTCAACTACTTAATAATTGAAAATCAGAAAACAAATATATCTTTTCCCTTCACAATTTATTACAGGGTATTGCCAAGTGCATCACTTCATTGCACTGTGCATTGCGACATGTTTTATTTGTTGGCTTGCTCTTGGTTTTTCGGGCTATCGTGTGACTCATTAGGATCAGCTCAGCAGCAGCGACCGAACCATGGAACTTGCAACATGGAACTCCATTTTCTCCCCTCTTCCACTCTCTCTCTCTCTTTGGTTGCCACACACATTTATTTTAGTCCGAACTCTGCTTTTTTTACGCTTTGCGGATGAAAGCTGCTTAAACGTGTAATGGCTGCCAGAAATCATGACCAAAATACAAGTTGAGGGACAACGACGACAAACGCTGCTGAGCTGATGCCAGCTAATTATGGCTAGAGGATTCTGATTGCGAATGCGAATGTGAATGTGAATGCGATTCATTTAAAGCTCTCACATGCGACAATCGTGCGTTGCAAACTGATCAAACTTAAGCACAGAATGTGCTTCGAGAAGAACTTAGAACTAAGCTGCATAAATCGCAAGCATCGATTATAATTGTTTTTGTTGTCGTTGTCACAATGAAAAAAGTGTGAAATCGCGACAGTTTATCGAATATTGAAGCTAACGATATCAATTCAAAGCATTGCACATTGAACTTGAATAATGAATACTTAACAAATAGTAAATTAAAGCATTATATGTGAAGTTTATATTATTCTGAAAATATACTAAATTAATATTCCGCGAAAATATACTAAGGTATATATTTGGTATATTATAATAGTACTACATTCAAAATATACGAAATTAATATACCGTAAAAATACTAAAAGTATAACAAATGTTACATTTGGTATATTGGTATAGTAATAACTTCTAAATATACCACATACTGTAAAATATACCAAAATGTCACCGAAATGTCACTTTAAAACAAGTAAGAAAGCTACAGTCGAGTGTATTCGACTGTGAGATACCCGCTACCCATTTTAAATAAAAACAATATATTTTGCGGTATTTTTCACAAAATATACCAAATATGCTACAAAAATACTGAAAATATACCAGATGGTATATGTGGTATATCGGTGTAGTACCGCATTCAAAATATACCTTAGACGGCACCATATACCAGATTGTCAGACAAAGCAACTAAGACCCCTTGTAAGTAGGCGTTTTTGCCCATACAAAAGTATTTCTTTAATAACTTCAAAAATTTTGGTCTGATCGCAACCAAATTCTCAGGAATCATAACTACTATAGTTATTATTGTATATACCATATTTCTCTAGCTTTAAAATTACGCTTGTTATTCGTTTTTTTTTATTTGCGGGGGCGGAAGTGGGCGTGGCAAAAATTTTAAACAAACTTGATCTGCGTGCAAACATAACAAATGATGTCGAAAAAAATTATAGCTCTATCTCTTATAGTCTCTGAGATCTAGGTGTTCATACGGACGGACGGACAGACACACAGACGGACAGACGGACATGGCTATATCGTCTCGGCTGTTGACGCTGATCAAGAATATATATACTTTATAGGATCGGAGATGCCTCCTTCTACCTGTTACATACATTTCCTGTCGGCACAAAGTTATAATACCCTTCTACCTTATGGGTAGCGGGTATAAATACACCAACTTAATAGTCTGCAAATAATACTGAATGTGTATTAAAGACTATAGTTTGTATATTGATAGAGTACTACGTTTAAAATATACCATATAGTGCAAAATATACCGAATTTTCACTCAAAACAGCTTAAAATATACCAACTTAATGTAAGCCAAAATACTAAAAGTATAAAAAGTATATAAATATATATAATTGTCAACCAAATCAACTGAAACCAGCCGGTCGTGGCTAAATCGCCTCAGCAGTTGGCGCTGATCGAGAATTTATATTCTTTAAACGCTAGGAGATGCCTCCTTTTGCCTGTTATAATACCCTTCTACCCAACGATATTAGCGGGTATGAACAATTTTATATAGAAACGCATTAACTATATTGAAAATTCTATCTAAATCAAGTAGAATGCTTTTGAATTTAGATTTTTGCATGAAAAAACCTAAAATATATTTCTGCTTCACTTTCTGATTCACTGCGCCATTCACAGCAGGTGTCCGTCGACGTGTCGGGGCGAATGGCCAACAAGGCGCAGCCATCTCTCTCTCTCACACTCTCTTACGCTCTGTATTTTTTGCTAGTTATCTGCCGTGTTTATTCAAGCAATAACCAGGCGACGGGTCGACAACGTGCCTCAAATTCATACGAGCTTTTGCTTTGTGTCTGTCTGTCTGTCTTTGAGCTATTCACACCCTGTACTCAGCACAAAACGAGTAGCATGAACGTGTGGGAATGTTTAATGTTCCATTAATGAAAGCAAAGTATTTATAAGCCTTGATGAATGGACAATCCATGGAATAGTTTGATGAGTTGAATTTTATGATGAGCAAACGATAAGAAAAAGATTGTCAGTTCAAACTTAAAACATTTTTGTAGTACAATCTAGTCGAGCACGCTTCCAAGTAGATCTCTTGATGCGACTTATGCTTGTTGTTATGATTGAGCTATTCCTTGGTGTGGTGTCCAGTTGATTCAGTTGGCTCTGTTGTTGCTCTGCCTGCGGGATACTTTTTTTTGTTGTTCTTCAATTCTTTGCGTTCTATTTGCTTGGACTGTTTGCTAAGCTGGCCGCCAATTGTCTTTGCCGTTTTGCTGTTACCGTCATAAGGCATCGTCAAATCCTTGCCAGCTGTCCAGCTGTGTCTGCTCCTCTTACTCTCTCTCTCTCTCTCTTCCACTCTATTTCTCGGTCTCCTTCTTCACAAATTGTGCTGACCCAGCAGCTGAAGCGAGGCAGTTGTGCTTGGCTTTGACTAATGACTGACGCCTCGTTCAGCTCGAAGAGGCAGACGTGGGTGTGGGCGTGGGAATGGGCGTGGCATGCATGCATGTTGGTAGCATCATTAATAATTGACAGGTAAGTAAGTAAGTAAAATATAATTAACTATGCCAACGATGCCTGAGATTGAAGCGCGCCCTCATCTCCATCTCCATTTTCGTCTTCGACTCGCTTGGGAGCATTTGCTCTTTAAGTGCGGGCTTTAAGTGTGTCTATCAATTAGCTAATTGCACTTTTTAACTCTTGCACTTACTTTGCAAGGAGCAAAAAGAGATTGAACGAGCGAGAGGGAAAGAGAAAGGGAAGAGAGTTGCTTAAATATGCTAATCCTCTCGCATTACAACCAATCGACAGCCTTCGATTCACCAACAACAACAACCAGCTAAAGGAAGGAGTTTCTCCTGCTCCTAACTAGCCACAATATTTCCAAGCTCTATACAGAGAGGAGGGGGAGGCAGGGGAAACGCTTGGCTGGGGCTGCGTTCACGTGCGTAAAATAAATTTAAAACGTTGCCGGAAAATTCGATATGCGCCATAAGATAAATAACAGTACGCAACTACAGTAAAGACACAGTACAACTAACAGCGAGGAAAGCTACAAAGCTACAATATTCGCAAAAAAAAAATCTTATAACTTTTCATTCATACAGAATTTGGTCACACTTTTGACAACGTATTTGAAAAGAGCACTTTTTAGGCCGTTGAAAATTTGCCATTCACAATAAGCGCATCGTATGCAAACAAAAAAAAATTCCAAAGGCTTTTTTTCACACAAAATTTAGTCACACTTTCGCTTACTAGCGGATAGAGTTAAAGTTACATTTAACAGAGAGTTATAGAAATCAAAGTTAAGTATTTTTAGTTAGACAAATAAATGAATACTTAAATAAAATATGTAAAATACAGCAACATTTTATCGATGCTCTACTGTAACTGTGCTGTGCATATAGATGGCGATTGCTATTTTTGGCATGTTTTATGCCGAAAGTCGAAGAGAACCAAGCAGAAAATAGAAGCGAGCAACCGACAAACCGAAAAAGGTTAATAGCAACTTTTTTGGTCCGTTTTTTTTTTTTTTTTTTGGTTGTCGGTTGTTGTTTTTGATTCGCTCTCTTTTCGTTGCTGTGGCGTTTATCATCGAGTTGTTGCTGCTGCTGTCTGGAATGTGGATCGAACTCCTCTCTAAATACTTATAAGCTAAACAACGTGTCGCACAGTTTGAGCTCTCAAAAACTTGACCAACTTTTTTTTGGGGGGCAGCCTCCCTTCCTCTTCCTCTTCCTCTCTCTCTCTCTCTCTCTATCTCTCTCTCTCTCTGACTCAAAACGCAGCCATCTGCAACTGCACCCTCGCCCTGTCCACCCCTTTGAACACTTCGCCATCGATGTGGCAAAAGTTCGTTAAGTAAGTGAAAGAGCTGTGAATGATTTATTGCATTTTAAAAATGTTAAGTAAGACGAAGTTTGTTCGCGAGTCGCGAACAGAAATGGAGGCAGCATCAACTACATAGCAAGTGGCCAGCACTTGGGGCTGCCAGACAAATTGTCGACCAATGTTGGAAAAGTGCGAAACGAGTCTTTTTTACTCTATTTATCTCTCTCTGTTGGAATGTCATCAGACATCATAAAACTCACAAGTCCCAGGTACATTTGGCACTTTGAACGCAAGATTGATTCACAGCACAGACGGAGAGAGAGAGAGAGAGAGGGAGAGAGAGAGAGAGGGCGAGAGAGGGAGCTGTGCGAAGCTAAAGGCAAACATTAGCCGTCAAAGTTGTATACGAAAAAACATTGCAACAAATATTGAAGTTGCCCCCTTTACACATACACACACAGTACACACACACACTCACACACACTACACACTCACACACAACTATCACGCATAAGCCCAGTGGGCGTTGTGCAAACAAAATGTCAATTGCGCCGCTCGATGGACATTGAAAAATACTTTTGAAAAGCTTAAAAGTTGCACAGCGAGCACAATGATGCAGCGGCCGATTAAAGCCGCGCTCAATGAGTGTGCACCACGAACTGAGTGTGTGCGTGAGTGTGTGTGTTTGTGTGTGAATACCCCTTTCTATGAGGAGGAATGGAGATGGGAGCGAATTTCGCTGATCGGAAGTTGTATTATGCACAATTTGTATTTTCGGTGCTTCCGGCAAAACGCATATTTGATTTATGCAACAACAACGACAACAGCAGCGACAACAATGCAAACAGCAGCAGCAACAACAACAGCAGCAGCAACAATAACAAAAACAACAATGAGAATAAGAATGAGGGCAACAACTTTGTTGAGCAGGAAAAGCGACAATGTGAAACCCGCAGCAAATCAACAGCACAACCCAAAGCCAAGACCAAAAATATATAACAAAAGTCACAAGCTATTCAGCGAGGACTGACTAAAGAGTGAATACCCTGTAAAGAGTAGCCTTAAAAAAGGAAAAAGAAGGAAGGAAGAAATCGATTTAAAAAATAACAAATATAAGATTACAAATTTGAGTTCAACTCATAAAACAACTTTCAGTATATAAAAAATTATCTGCACTATGCAATTCCCATTTCCTACAGGGTATCGCAAGGCGAGTCGAGACAGGACAAGACGAGATGAGACGAGTCGAGACGGGATTATAACAGAACATGGCATAGCATAACAGACATTGGGATTCAATTCAATTGAAATACAATTGGCTTATAAATGAAAGCCTATTTGAAAAGTGAAGAAAGCAGCAAGCAGAGAAAAAAAGAGAAAGAGAGAGAGAGAGAGAGAGAGAGAGAGAGAGAGAGTGAAAGAGGGGGAATAAAGAAGAAGCTAAGCTGAAAGCAGAGGCGGCAAACACAGTTAACGCTGTCGAGCTATTGCTGCGATTCAGCATCAGCTTTAGCTTTAGCTACTGATGATAAGCAAGAGATGCTGACTTAGTGGAAGGGGAAAGGGTGAAAAGGGGAGGTGAAGATTGTGCTGCCGACTGTGGCATTCAATATGCCAGACGCTATTGGGTGGGCGTGGCTGGCTTATGTCAGAAGGCGTACTCAAATGCCAATTGGGTTAACAAAGGACGCCAAACGATTGCAACACAATATTCACAACTCCTTTCTCTGTCTATCTCTCTCTCTCTCTCTCTCTCTCTCTCGTTTTCTCCTCTCTCTTTCTAGCCTTTGCTTGCTGCGTATGTCTTGCTAGCTCATTAGCTAGCAACATTTCATAAATGTGCCACAATAATTGATGAGTTGCAATAACAATTTAACGAAATAAACTACAAAATAAGGAAGCCAAAGTCAAGTGTGCAAAATACCAACAAAATACTGATATATACTGAAAATATATAAAAAAAAGGTATATAGTAATTGTGCTGTGTTTGAAATATACCAAATTAATATAACGAAAGATGTATTTCTTTTATTATTACACTACCACATTCAAAATATACTTAAAATATACCCCAAAATAATATACCGAACATTATGTAGGGTATATAAATATACTAATAATAATTAATAAATAAATATATTAAAATATACCGAAAGTGATATTTGATATATTATACCACATACACCATCATTAAAATATACCAAATCCATATACCAAATCACCGAATGTTATATATGGTATATCGATATAGTACTATAGTCAAAATATACTAAAATATACCGAATCTTATATTGTTGCACTATAACTCAGAGTATATACCAAATTAATATACCAAAACCTATATTTGGTATATTGATGTACTATCACATTTAAAATATACTACAGAGAACACAAAATAAGATAACCATAGTCAACAAATACTGATGTATACCGAAAATATAAAGGAATGGTATATCGCAATACTATTAAATTAAAAATATACCAAATAAATATACTGAAATTTACCGAAAGTTATATTTAGTGTACTATACCATAGAGCATAATACTTAAAATATACCAAATTAATATACCGAAAGTTATATGTGTTATATCGATATATTACTATAGCCAAACAATACCAAATTAATAAACTGAAAGCTATATTTAGTACACTAATATACTACTACATTGAAAATATACCATGAAGTCCACAATATACCATATTGTCAGCCAAAACATTTAAGAAGCGATACCTTATGCTGCCTGGTATAAAATACAAAAATATAATAATCATATCAGCAAAGTGGAAACTTAATGAACACAAATTTAAGTTGATATGATATTGTGGATGCCAGCAGAGAGAGAGAGAGAGAGAGAGAGGGAAAGAAAGAGAGAGAAACAAGAAATTGAATACAAGTTGCCGACAGTTTGAAGGCAGCGCACTTTATCAGCCAGCTTCAATTAGCTTAGAGCGTCTTGCTCCGCAACCAGGTCAGACAGATGTAGACAGAGAGAGAGAGGGAGAGAGAGAAAGAGAGGGAAAGCGAGGCCGCCATATGCGAGAGGCGTAATTACAAAAGCGACAACGATGACGACCCAAAAAACTAGACAGCGATGTTGCTGCTGTTGCTGCTGCTGCTCATGTTGTGGGCGTTGTTTTGGGGCGTGCGAAAATTCCAGCAGTTTTGCTTATTAGTAATTCATAATCTCTCTCTGTCGCTATCCCTCTCGCTTGCTCTGCTAGGAATATTAAATGCGTGAGGCACATTTTTGCCGCCCTGTCTGTCCCCGTTTTGTGAATGGGTCACCTTTAATTTAGTCACTCTCTCGCCCACTCAATGGAGTCAACAAATTTTTCGTGTCGACTTTGATTTCGTATTCATTGGCTCAGCGAGTGAAGCGCCTGAAAGGGGTGATAAGCAGAGAGGGGTAAGGGGGAGGAGAAAGACATGAAGGAACAGCGCATTTAATGCAGAATCCATAAATCAATTAATTTGCAAAACTCAATTAGCCAAGTCGACGCTCGACACTCGACACTCGACTGTTGCGAGTGTCCAAGGTGCGTATGAGTAATCGACGCACATGCGAAATGCATTTAAGTGGCATTAAAGTAACGAGTCGCATTCACAGGCAGCAGAGACAGGAGACTGGAGACAGGAGACCAGAGACCAGAGACAACATCAACAGTAACAATAACTAACAACAACAACAACAATTACAATCTCATTTAAATGTATATGCAAATTGCGTGGCCAACTAAGCGTATGCGCAATATTACATATTACACAACACAACACAACACACACATACAGAGAGAGAATCTCTCTGGCAGCTGCCTAAAACACAATATTCCCCATCCATTCACGATTGCCGAAAATTTGGCTGCTCAGCAACCCAATTACACGAATGACATTCGCAGCAGCGCGCTGCGGACCACCAAAATCACAGCGTGATTCTGTATTAGTGTGTGTCGGTGTGTGTGTATGTATTGGTGTGTGTCGCTGTGTGTGTGTGATTGCTTATAGTAATTGCAAATGGCGCTGTCTGTGGATCTGGTTAACAAAGAAGCGACAAGCGACAGTTTGTCTCGCCTGAACTTCTTGCCCAAAAATCAATTCTTTCTTTTATTTTCACATGCGAGAGCAATCCCCCAATTTACTCATTTATAGAAACAACTCAGTCAGTCAGTCAATCATTCGTTCAATCTACGATTAAATGACTTTCGCAGCAGCTTAAAGCTGCTTGCCACACATGTATTCATTTCTTTCTTTTGAAATCAATTTGTTTACTTTCGAAAAATAAGCAAAAGAACTTCTGCGTAAATGCGGAATAAATGTTTATTTTAAGACACTCGATAGTCAACTATCGATAGTACATTTTAGACATCTCGTATTAGATAATGCAGAGTCAGTAAATTATTCGTTTAATCAAAAATTAAATGAATTTCACAGCTGCTTAAGCTGGTTACCTCATTTTTTGGGAATCAATTTGTTTATTATCAAAAGATGATTCAATAGTCGGTTACCGATATCAAATTTGTAAAATTTTGGAGTAGATAATGCAGAATAGCTATGGGGAATAACATTTTAAGGCGCTCGCTTGAGAGCACTTCCCTGAGCCTGTATTATTAATGTGCTCCCTATCGATATCAATTTGCTTACTACCGACAAAACTGATTCTGCATTTGTATAGTACAAATAAATGCTACAGCTAACGATAGTGAATTTAAGTAATCTTTATAGAAAGTAAAGTATTCGATATACATTTAAGACCACTTCCCTGAGCCTCTATTATTGATTTGCTTCCTTTCGATATCAATACGATTACTATCGATAAAACTCCTTATTCAGTTGCGTAGTAAAAATAGATTCCGCAGTTTGCGAATGTTTGCCATCTTTATTTGAATTACTTTACTGCTCACAATTATCGTCGACTCTTTTAATCGACTTGGACTTATCGATATACGATATACGATATTTTATGCAGCAATTCAATTCAAGTGTCAATGGGAAATTGATGAAACGCGCAAATGACTTGTTGTTGCTGCATCTGCTTCGATTTATAAATAACAATTTAAAGAACTCTTTGTCCAATTGTTTCCTTTCCATTTTCACTTCATCCTCTTCTTTTCTCTCTCTCTCTCTCTCTCTGTGTCTCTTTCTATGCGCTGTAGTGCTTGCTCGCTCACATGTGTGTCTGATTTCGGGTGCTATCTCATTTGCTCTTGTGTTTTTATTTTTTATGCTTTATTTTTATATGTGCTGCGTCTTTTACCCAAAAACCGCAAAATCCACTCAATAATGCGCCAACGCACATCAGCAAACAAGCACACAAATACATACAAACACAAAGTCGACAAATGCCAGCTTGTGAGTGTGAGTGTGTGTGTGTGGGAGGCTGCTCTCAAAAGTAGGCAATGCTTTTCGCGTCTGTTTGTCGCGTTTGCAGAGATTATTTATTGAACGATTTGAGTGGTTAAAGGAACATAAATGAATGCATGCGAATGCGCCACTGTATGTGTTGTTATGTCTATGTGTGTGTGTGTAAACATATGTATGTGTGTGTGTGGTTGCACTACAAATGAACAAATATGCTGTGTAAATACAAGTAATCCAATGTGTTAAGGCAACACAACACAAGAGCTCAAAATGTTTGCCAATTGCAATTGGCGCATCATGAACGAGACAACACCGAATAGTTTGTACACTATAAACACACAAACACACACACAAGTGTTCTAGAAAGAACATTAAATATGTTGTTGTGAAAATGGCAAAATGAGCAAATGGGAAAAAGTGGAAACCAAAAGCTGAAAACCAAAGCAATTGGTTAAATTGCATGCCAGCATTTTAAGAGAAATTCGCACTGAAAGCGACCACCAGCAACAACAACAACAACAACAACAGTAAAAACCGAGCATGAAAAAGTGGAGAGAAGCAGCCCAAAGAGATTGTGGCAAGCAGCTGTGGCAGGTGGCAAGGTGGCAAGGAAGCAACACACGAATATCGCATGCAAATTCAAGCGTCCGCACACTTAATATAATTTCACTTAAACAGAGAACTTTTCCAATGAAAATGCCCAGTCAGGTGTACATATGTATGTGTATGTATAGGTGTACAGGTGTGTGTGTGTGTGTGTGTGTGTGTGGGTCACATTTCGACTTTGCCTTTTCGTGACTTTGGCGCGTTAACCTCAATTTATCGCTGCCATTTATGTCCTTTTTTTGGATTACAGCATAAATTGTGGTAGCTAACGTGTTGGCCACACTCACACTCACACAAGCACTTACTGAAATACGGGCACACCTGATAAATGGTAAAGTGCATGCATTGTGTAATCGATAGAGGAACAAAAAGGAAAAAAAAACAAGGAAAGAAAACCAAGGAGCATAAAGCGAACTTCAAAACGAAGGCTACAAAATCGAATCGTGAAAGCAAAAGCCAGCAATAAAATCATCAAGAGGATTGTCCAAATGCACATTTGTATTCATCTCCGAACTCAGTCTCGAGTGTGAGTGTGTTTTTTATGAAAAATTATCTAAAGTGTAATACGAAGTCAAACAGACAATTGCATTCAATCAACTACATACACTGTAAACTGCTCGGAAAGGGAAGCTTGTTGTAACCGTATTTTTTTCTGTGCCTGTCTTGATTTTAATTGGAATTTAAAGAACCAAGAAATTGGAATCGATATTGATTTAATAGTCAGTTAAGACATTGTAATCCGCTGGTGAATAATTTCTGCTGTTTTCATAATGTCCAACATGAGATTTCATTGCAGCCTTTAATTTAAATACTTCTTTGGGCTTTCATTACAACTTATTTGTATTTCAGAAAATGCAATTCCACATAAATTGTTAATATATCGTATTTGTTATTCATTTTGATCAATTTAAGCAAAGCAAGTAACAACTCTGAGATATTTTACTTCTTACCCTTTTTTAATGCAAGCAAAACAGTGGGGTATTATTCTAAAAGTATACCGAATAAGTACTGAAATATACCAAACACTATATTTAGTATATCGATATACTATTGCGTTTAGTATATACCATATAGGTAATTATCTGGTAAATGTCGCGTGCGACCAGCTTTTCAGTGACAAAAAAAAAAAACGATTTTAAAAACAAGTGAGGGTTATTCTTAAAGCTTTGAATTAGCACTATTTTTAGAGCTAAGATTTATTTTAGGAACTTGTTCTGTTTTACGATAAAATATATAAATATAATAAAAAGCCATATACTAAGAAATTTCTTGGTATTCGTATTATTCCAAAAATATACCACAAGAATATACCAAAAATAATCACATGTGCAGATTATATTTGGTATATTGTTTTACTACACACATCAAAATATACCATATATCATACATTTTTTGATGGGTATTCTAAAAATATTCCTTAGTAATAACTCAAATAATACTAGCTTATAAGAAGAGTACATTTGGTATGTTGATATACTATTACATTCGATATATTCCGCATACTAAATACCTTCGTATTTGATATTATTCTTAACATATACCAAATGAATATACCAAAAAAATACTAAGATATACCAAAGGCTACATTTACTATAATATTCGAAATACAACATATGTCATACAAAGACTAATAATACCAAAGATTATATATTCAGTATATTGATATGCACTTTTTTGGTTTATCGATATAGAATGATGTTAAAAATATACCACGTTTCAATTGTATTTCTGATCTCTCAAGCCATCTTTGGGTGCAAAAAGAATAACAAATATTATTTAGCTAAAGGGGATCGCGCAGTCTCGAATTCGATTGCGATACTTTTTTCGTGGCTTAAGCCAGGAAATCCAGGGTTATTATAGAACTTTCGACACTCAACACTCAACATTCGGCTGTCGAACGAATATTCAGTCGGGTATTCATATCGTATACGCTTTCGCATGCGTGCTTTGTATTCGTTATTCAGATTGGAATATTTGATTTATGCACAAGCGAAACTTGATTAAATTAAATGCTCGCCGCATTGTTTGACGTCCAATTACAATTTTATTATTTTGCATTTTTTTCGCTATTTCGTTGTTCGTTGTTTGAATTCAACGCGATTTTAATGCAACGCGTTTTTGTCGACTGCGAGAAATATGCAAACAAAAATAATACTCCTACTCTGAAGTGAGGAGTAGGCAAAACATCTGCCAGAGATGAGAAGAGAGAGACAGAGAGAGAGAGAGAGTGAGAGAGTGAAGTTATTTGGGCAAGTTTTTGTGCAGTTGTTGTTTCAGCTGACCCTTTGGTTACTTCAATGCGTTTCACAAATTTTACAATTTTACTATTTTACAATTGCATTCGCTTTTGGTTTTGGTTTTAGTTTTGCTTTTGCTTTTGAAATTGTGCTGTGCATATTCAGTTGCAGTTTTGGGTTTCAGTTTCAGTTTGGCATTTCTTTTGCACATTTATATTTTGTTAAGCTTTGATGCAGCCATTTTTAATTCAAATGCTGTGAACCAATTTCAGATTTCATATTTTACGTTTACGTTTCGCCCTTTTTAATATTTCATTTCTGCAACTGACAAATATTAAATATTTTCACAAGTGTCACAAAGCGCAAAGCGAAGAGCGAGGGGAATTATTGAAAGTTTTTCAACTGAAATTTGGCATGTGAATTGTTTGAGACATTTGCTGCATCAAATAAGTTGGACAAGACGCTTACAAAGTTGTGAATCGAGTAGGAAAAGTGAAAATGAGTAAAAGCCAAGGATTACTCTTACATTGACTTCTCATCTTTTCCCCCTTCTTATATACCATATTTCCCCACTCTGCTGTCAAGTGCCACAAAATGCGGCAACTTTGTTGAACAGATTTCCAATTCAGTAGTTTTAATGCGTGTTTTTGTGTGTGCCAAAACAACTCATTAAAAAATCATGCAGCAGCATAAAGAGAAGGAGAAGCCAAGGGAAGGGAAGGGAAGGGATTACACAACGCATGTGAACGAGACTCGGGCGCAATAATCATAAAGCCAGTGAAAAGAAGCACAATAAAACAGCAACAAGACTGACTTCTCCTCCTCTTCTTCCTTTTCCTTCACCCAGTTCTTTTTTTTTCGAGAGTCAGAGTTAGAATCTGTGTGCTGATGATATTACACTTCCTCTCTCCATCTCCATTTCCATCTCCATTTCCATCCTGAAAGAGTTGTTCGTGCGTGGCTGTGGCTGAGACGTTAGAAAGGGGAATGAAGAGCCCCCCCAAAAATGAAACACGTTGCTTTTTACATTATGGCCAAAAATGTTGCGGCTGCTAAGAAGCTGTAAAAAGCAGGAAAAAACGCAGCAGCAATGTTTTGGGGCAAATGCTACACTAGCTCATACCCTGTAAAGGAATGAAAAGACACAAAAGCACCCCGAGCTATGCAGGGTATTAAAGAAGCAGGCAAACAATCGAATAGAGGCAACGATAGCGGATGCGAATACGAATGCGGAAGTGGAAGTCGCAGTCGAAGTCGAAGACGAAGACAAATTCAGGAGCTAGCAGAGCGTCCTTTGAGATACCTGGCATAGTGCTGCTTCTATATTAATATCCAAGTATATATATATATATGTTTATATATATCATGCTCGCAACTATAATACGCAGAGCATCCGGAGAAGCGAGCGAGTAAAATCTGCTAAGAAACATGTCATAAATAACGCAGCTGGCGAATCATAAAAGGAGTCAAAAGGGAAGAGAGAACAACTGCAAAATAGTATGCAAAAGGAATGAGAATGAAAATGTTTAAATTCAAAACGCTTTAAACGCCATTCAATCGAATGTCTGCAACGATTTCTCAACAGTCATCTTCACAGCTCAGTTTCAGTTTCAACTTTGGCATCATCTTCATCTCACTCTTCAATTGAGCAGAAAAACTTCTCGTTTAGTTTTTGCTTTCGTCTGTGCTTCGTCTTATCGACATCTATCATTTTTGAGAGCGTTTGTTTACCTTGCAAGTAAATTTCATTTCAACTTTTCCCTCGCTCTCGCTGCACCCGCATGTGACATCATAAATTTTGATTAAGCTCTTTGGCCACACAGTTTATAACAGTTTACAGCGCAGACTCCAGTCTCCTTGCACATCATCGTCTTCGTTGTCTGTTTTAGCATCTACTTGAGTTGCTTGCACACATTTCCCATTTGCAGTTGTTGCAAGTTTTTCGGCTGGACTTGGACGACCAAATTGCCTGTCAACTTTGTGCATTATCCATGACTTCATTTTGTTGCGCATACGCCACGTGCAACGGCTGCTTTCACTTAAACACTCAGCCACTCAGTTCGCCGCTTGCTGCTGTCACTTTCCTGTCGTCGGCATTACATTTGAAATCCATATTGAGTTCCCAGCAAATCCGCACAAAGTCTCCGGGCATACGTTGCGTATGCGTAATGCTCGTAATATCCATTCATATCGCCCCAGCGAGCACACAATGAATGAATTCCCTCCCCCCTTCCACACACACACACACACACACACACGCACACACACACATACAAACGCTCACACACAGATTTGCCGCATGGATTTTCTGTTGTCCCAATAACAAGAAAACGAAGAAAGCTTTGACTAAAGACAATCTACAAGCAAGCAAAGC
Organism: Drosophila pallidifrons; assembly: GCA_023558445.1. NCBI lineage: Eukaryota > Metazoa > Arthropoda > Insecta > Diptera > Drosophilidae > Drosophila > Drosophila pallidifrons. The sequence continues at coordinate 27,381,652 of CM042351.1, read as the reverse complement.
TTTTCAACTAGTTTAGCTATCTCCTTTTACCTGACATTCTTCTTTTACCTCTTGCCACTTCGGCAATCAAACAAACCTTTAAATTTATGGGCATTTAAGAAAGTCGAATTGAGACAGATCAAAGAGTTGTCGTTTAACAAGCTCAAAATAAAGAGCGAAGAAGTCGAGAGGAAAGTCTTAGGAATGATTATTGCAAGCGGACAAAGACTATCAGAAATTAGATTATATCAAAAACAATAAGCAATCAATAAGAGACAAGAGACAAACACAAAAATATTTACTATCTTAGCTGTATCAAGTTTTTTTTTGTAGAGATTGATCCCAGTTTATGCATTCCTTGATAATACTTTAAAGTTACCAAAAAATTAGTATGTTATTATGACAGGATTATAGAATGAACACTTCCAACTCACTTGCAAGCCCAAAAAATTGTTTACTTAATGCGAGTTCACATGAAAGAATCATAAAATAATGTTAGCTTACCTGTAAATAAAAGAAAGAAACATTTTATTAGTGCTTAATCATTATTATCATTGTTAATATATATTTCTACTAGTAAAGTATAGCTTAGAAATTAATGTACATATAAATATGTATACTTGAATAGCATAATTTTACTTATTTATTATTTGTCAAATAAGTCTTAAGTCCAAAAGATTATACAGCAAAAACTACGAACAATATATCATATGCTATATTGAGTATATTGGTTTATCGAAATATACCATAAAGTACAAAATACATCAAATTTTCAGTCAAAGCCACCTTAGCTCCCAGTTGTAAGTTGGCAGTTTTCCCTTTTAAGCCTATTGGTTACCAAAAAAGTAAGCTGTTTCCATATATGTTACATATTATATATCGCATCATATTAAATGCTTTGCCTCGTAACTCACAAAAGAATTTCATAAAACACAAATGCATAAGTTAAGTATTAGTATATACTTTACGTTGAATAGCAAGTGTGACTGAGTCTCTAAATATTGATTATCACAGCATTTGAACCAAATATTAAGAGACTCAGCCTCACTCACTCACTATTCAACGTAAAGTAGAGTACTCTCCATCTCCATCCCCATCGTAGCATAACTCTACGCTGAGGAGCCACTCTATATTTATAGCTGTGGGCAAATGGCTAAATCGATGCAGTGCAGTGTCCCTAAAAATTGTGTTAACTCTGGACACCATTTTCTGACACCCTTTTGCTGGTTGTGTCATTGGCTCGTTGGACACCTCGGTTCATCATAATCAACGCTGTCACCCTTTCTTTTGCTTACACCCTTCCCCTGGCTATCAGCATCAGACTTTCAGATGGACAGCGAGCAAAACACTAGCAAAATTTCGCTGCAATGCAATCAAATTGACAACGTGGAAAGTTTGCTTTTTGTGTCATTTTCTTTTCATACCTTTTTTTCTGTTCTATATTCTCCACTCTTCCCCCTAATTGGATGAGGGGAGGGGAAAGGGGAAGTGGACCGCGGCAATACTCATCAGGCGTAATAGTAAACATATTTTCCATGTCGCTTTGTTTTATGTCTCCTAACTTTGACTACAAATTTCGTGTCTCCGTTGTTTGTAGTTGCTTCGGCTCTTTTTTTTTATTCTTTCTGCTCTTTTTCCCCGGTTTTGTTTTTGTTTTGTTTTTAATTCGATGGAAAGTTTTCGTTGAGGTTCAACAGCACAAAATGGTAAAATGAGAAAAATGTGAGGCCAACAATAAATGCAAAGGGGAAAAAACGAGAAATAAGAAAAAACGAAAGCGAAAGTTGCGCCACATTTTTGCTTGTTATTTTCTCTTTGCGCTTTGATTATGTTTATCTTTATATTTATCCACTGTTCACTGCTCTCTCTCTCTCTCTCTCTCTCTCTCTCTCGCTTTCGCTTTCGCCCCTTCTAGCCCCAGAAAACGCTCCAAAAATATAAACACAAATTATGTAAATTTGAATATAATGATATCCGAAAGCCGAAAACCTGTGCAACTTCTGCGGAAGCCCAAGGAGCAAAGGGACGCACAGTCGAGCGGGGAAGTGACTCGAGGGGGTGAAACAAACGTCGTAGGTGTTACACGGGGAAATGGAGACAGAGAAGAGAGAGAGAGAGACAGAGGAGGGAGAGAAGTTTTCTCGAAAATGGCTTTTCTACAATGATTCAATGTGTACAATGTGCTCAGTGATTTATGTACTTTGTTTATAATTAATTTGTTTATTTCCACAATTTGGCGAGCTTCCTCAACGAGTTCGCGAAACTCGCAACTGCAAACTTGCAACTTGTAGCAAGTTCAAGATTGTCAAACTTGGGCTCTTACTGGCCAACAATGTCCAGTTTATAGGTCTTAAATTGTATTAAATAGTAATCAAAGTAGCTGCTACAAATGAATAGTTTGTTGATGAAACAATTAACAAATAATGTAATAAGATTAAAAGTCAGTCAGAAATACTAAATACTAAATTATAAATACTAAATAAATATTAAATATTAAGTACTAAATACTAAATAACAAATATACAAAATATTAAATTTAAATACTAAATACCAAAAACGAAATACTGAATACCAAAAATATTAAATTATAAATACTAAATACCAAAAATACTAAATTATAAATACTAAATACCAAAAATGCTAAATGATAAATACTAAATATTAAATTCTTAATTCTAAATACAAAAAATACTATATTATGAATACTAAAAACTAAATGCAAAATATTAAAAACTAATATGCTAATATACTAAATAAATACTAAATGCAAAAATACTAGTACCAATATACTAATATATTAATATATTAATATATTATTATACTAATATACTAATATACTAATATGCTAATATGCTAATATACTAAATGCTAAATACTGAATGCAAAAATACTAAACATTAAATACTAAATATCAATATACCAATATATTAATATACTTATATGCTAATATACTAAATACTAAATACATACTAAATAGTAAATACTAATATACCAATATACTCATAAACTAATGTACCAATATACTAGTATACTAATATACTAATATACTAAATGCAAAAATACTAAACATTAAATACTAAATACTTATATACCAGTATACTAAATACCAAATACTATTCCTAGACTCCTTTTGTAACACTCGATGCAATAGGCATCTCTGGTTTCCCTTGCTGCTGCTGCTGTGTGAAAGACAATGAGAGTGTGGCTCCTATTCACGGGTCAGTATCGCTGGCTGTGAATTGAAGCTGTGAGCTGTGAGTTGAGAGCTGCGAGCTGTGGGTGCGCAATGAATCAGCGAATCAATTGACTTGTCGCCGTTGTTGGATCTGTTGGCAGTGCGCATTGACAACTGTTACAAATGCGACGCATATTTCAACACCCGAGAGAGAAAGAGTCTGATGGCTCCCTTGGTCGCCCACTGTTGCAACGTGCCACATGCCACATGCTGCATGCCTCCATTTTGGAGTCAACAACCAACCATTAATTGCGCACCACAGAAAGCAATCAGAGTGCAATGTGAGCAGAGAGCCCAGAGCTGAGCAGTCTGGCTGCGATTTTGGCCTCATGCCAACTGAAGTGTTTGCGTGGCAGATGGGCAGTAGAGAGGGGAAAGGGGCAACAAAAAAGCAGGCTGGCAGTATGTCGATATTTGTCGGCTTTGCAATCGCACAAAAAACAAACAAGCAAAAAAACATTGTACATTTCATTTTAATCCATTTTATGTGGCTGTTGATTTTGCGATCAAACAGCTTAATCTTTTGACCGCAAATTTATAACACACAAGGGACAGAGAGAAAGCGAGAGAGAGAGAGAGAGAGGGACGGGGAGTAGAAAAGTAAGTGAGAGAAAAGTGCTGGCGTTTATTTAACTGTCAAATTTACACATGTTGCAGCCGTTCTACTGCTCGCCTGCCTGTTGGCCTCCAGCTCAACCGCAAATGCTGTGCGAAAAAGCTGGCCAAAATAGAAAAGCCAGATGAAGGCAACCCCGAGATGAAGGCCACAAACCGCAAAAGCGAAACCGAAATGAAATCAAATGAGTAGCATTGCCAAAACCAGACAGAGAGAGAGAAGCTCTGTGCTTCTACATGTATGGTCTATATATCACATATATATATCGCAACAGCAGGAGGACAGCAGAACAGTAGAATAGCAGCAATTGTGGTAATTTCATTTGTAGGCAACTCACGAAGCAAAGTCCGAGTTCGAGACTCACATGCTCTGAGATAGAGATAGAGTTTGAGCTAGCTACGATTGCGGTTACTCGTTGCTCGTCGTTCGACTATTAGCTAAATAGGCAGACCAACTAATTGAAATTGCAGCAGTGGAGGATTCGTGCAAGCATCGTAATTCTATCAGCAGATTATTAAAACTGGAGACAGCGATTAACTCGATAGCATGTTATCAAGCAGTGTTGAGCTGTCGCCAATTGAATTCTTACTCTCTCAGTATTATTTGCAGTTAATATTTACAATTCAATTTTTGTAAAAAGCAAATCGAATCAAGGTATGAAAAGCGCTTTTTGGATTATGTATTTGCTGCACACTAAAATGCAAGACATCAAGTACAAAAGATAGAGTTGGAAAACAAGGCAAAAAGTGTCTGCAGCTGTTCGCTGTTCTAGCTGTATCTTTTGTGTTGTGTTGTGTTGTGGGTCTCGGACATGTTGGCACATGATTCATGTTGTGGCCTGCAGGAGCAGCAAGGAACAAGCAGCAGTCAGCAGGCGGACTGCGTGATGGGACATGTGAGTGACAAGGGTAGACAATTAATTGAAAACAAAATACACGCTCTGTCTGCGACTTGGCATTGGCACACAACGAACGAACAACAGCACCACAGATGGCATTTCCACCGCCACGCCAACACACAACATTCGGAAGCCAAACCCAAACGGCGACGACGCCGAAACTTTTATCATTAACGCTGCAAAATCCGCTTAAAACAGAGCAAGACATTCAACGACTTCGAATAGAGAGGGGAGGCGAAGGGGGCGTGGACAAGGCGACGATAAATGTCAAAAGGTGTTGGCTGTTTGCGTTGTTTTCCGTTTCCCGTTGCTCCTCTCTCTCTGTCTCTTTCTCCCGCTGGAAGTGAGCAAGAAAATGAAGCGGAAAAAAGTGTAGCATACTTTGCAGCGCCTCGAGACGCAAATGTCCGCCAAGCAAATTGATTAGACCCGTACACACACACACAGTCATACACACAGTCGAGTGTGCGTGCGTGTGTTTTACTTTAATTTGCGAGTTAAACATTTGCGCTGTGCCAGCTGCCACGCCCACGCTCATGCCCACACCCCCGCCCACGAACAAACGTTCGAGTCGAAGATTTAATGCTCTTTACTACGCCCACATAGATAGGCTGCCGCACAATGGAGCATGCCCCATTGCCGCAATTTGGGGCAGGGTATGAACCGACACAGCGAGAACACTTGAGCCATTTGCCTTTGAGGTTGGCATTTTCCAAATGCTGCACCACGTTGCGTATGAGCATTATTTAAAATTAGCGCAGTGGAAAATTTTTTCCACAGTTCGCTGCGTGTATGTGTGTGTGTGTGTGTGTGTGTGTGTGAGAGAGAGTGTGTGAGTGTGCTAGCTTTGTGCTTTGCTTTCGCGCAGTGCTTAAAAGTAATTTAATTGTTAGCATAAGCTCTTTAATGTATTTCCTTTGCTTTTTATGGCCTCAACGAGCAAGTGTATGTGTGTGTGTGTGTGTTTGGCTTACACATAAGCTAATTACGAAAGCTTTTCCTTATGTGTGTGCAGAGTACATAATTGGTGTATATACTTTAGAATGTGTGTGTGTGTGTGTGTTTATCCCTGCAGCACTAATCGTATTCAAAGTCTAATGAGGTAAATACGCAAGTTTCGATTATTTGAATATTGCAACAATGTGGCATATGTGACAAATGTTGCACAATTAACAAGCACCCTATAAATGATAAAATACTAAAATACCTTATACTGTCTACTATATAATTAGAACTACATACTAAATAAAAATATACTAAAACACTAAAATACTAAATATTGAATACTAATTACTACCTTCTAAATAATAAATACTGAATAATTAATACTAAATACTGCATACTAAAAACTAAATACTAAAAAATAAAATACAAAAATTCGAAATACTAAGTATTGAATACGAAATACTAAATGATACATAATGAAAACTAAATAGTAAAATATTAAAATACTAAAATCGAAAATACTAAAATATGGAAATACTAAGATTCTAAATACTAAATACTATCTACTTGATAATTAATACTGAATATTACTACTGAAACTAAATACTAACCAACTAAATTCGAAATACCAAAAATACTAAATACTAAATGGCAATTACCAAATACTAAAATACTAAATACCGAAATACTAAAATACTGAAATAGTAAATACGATGTACTAAGTACGAAATACTAAATAGTAAATACTGAGTACTAAATACTAAATACCAAACACTCAAATACTAAACACTAAAATGTCAAAATAATAAATAACAAATAATAAGTATTAAATACTAAAAACCTCTCTCAGTGGCTCTCAATGTGCTGGGTAAGTGCAATGAGTAGAAATGAGCTGCTAATGAAAATACTGAGATATTTGGATTCCAATTCACAGCGCAATAATAATAACGATGCCGAAGAAGATAATAATAATGACAGTGGTTGGGTAAAGAGTCATATTAATGCATAATAATTATAATAATTGCGGTAGCCATAACAAAATAACAAAAATAAATGTATTTTCATCACGATAACCAAATGCGAATGCAAACTCAAAATAAGCGACGAGCATTATGCAAATTGACAGCCCACGTTTGAATGTTGAATGTTGAATGCTGAATGTGTTGTGTGAGTGCGAGAGCTTGTGTGAATGTTGATGTGTGTGTGTGTGTGTTTATATTTGCATATGAGCAGTTCCCACAAAACACAGCGAAGCGAGACGAGAAGAGATTGAGCGATAAACGTTGGCAAACAAATGCATCAACTAAATTTAATTCAAAAACTGCAAATGCAACTGCAGAATTATTTATTAATCATGCTGATTGTGTGCTTGTTTCTTTGTTTGTTTATGTGTCAGTGTATGCATGTTTGTGCATGTTTATGTTTGTGTTTGTGTTTGTGTTTGTGTTAACTCAATAAGAAATATGAAATGTGCTCAAATACACACAGAATGCACTCAGCTAGTGCAAAATAAAACTTGATCAAAGTTTGCATCTTGAAAATTGAAATTAAGAAATATATGGCATGTATTATGCCTGCTGCTGCTGCTCATTTGCGATTAGTTTATCCAAATTGACCTCTGACCCACACAAAGTCAAATGGCTCAAGTCATCATTTATCTACTCAATAACCAAGACCTCGAGGTCGACTTCGACTTCGTCTTCGCCTGCGAGCTGAGACTATTTGCCTTTTGACATTTGCACATACATTTATACATTTCCCAGACAATATCCGGCGACGAGAGTAAACCAAGAAACAGCATATTAAGTTGATATATTTAAATAGCAAATATAGTATTCAATTATCAATTATTGTTATGCTTTTAACTTGCATATAATTGTATTCATCTTCTGATATTGACAAATGTTTCTTGTTTTATATTATGCATTTTCAAAAAATTTCATCACAAATGAAATTGAATCAAGCATATTTAACATACATACTACTCGTAAATGTACTATATACACTTGGCATATTTAAATACAAATCAATAGCTATTATTCTCTCAATGTACATATATGATAAATGTATATACTAAATAATGTATTTAATTATCAATATTTAAGTACCAATTTTATCGTGTCAAAATGTTTCTGGTATTGATTATAATATACAAATTTTACAGGACCGTTGATCTAAATTTAATTGTGGCATTTTTAAATACTAAATACAGTACTTAATTATACCGAATACGTGAATATATTGATGGTCTTCATTATATTCTATAAATTTTGCAGGACATCTGCCCTGTTGAACTAGATTAACGTGCGCTCTCGTCTGTTTGTCGAAAGAGCTTTCACAAATTTTTGCATCTTTGCCATCGTTTAATGTGCTTTAACTGCCTGAGTGCTTAACAGCTCGCACCCATGACCCATGATAGGTCATCTGCTGGAACACTTGCGCCTTTGATGGGGCTGCTTTGGCCTTCTCTCTGTGCGAGCTGTGTGAGCTGTGTGAGCTGTGAGGCAGTGTCTGGATGGGCATTTCAATCAGTTCATTGAGTCATGTGCTGGCCATAAATTTAAAGCCATTTTAAAGGGTCATTCGAGCATGCCGACAACACGCAGAGATGAGTGGGCGAGGCCCACTGACCACCGTTTCCCGCTCTCGTCCTTCATCACTTGTGTACTGTCTAGTGTTCCCCGCTGTGCTGTTGACAGCAAACAGTTGTTTTGCATAAAAATGCCATTGCATCTGCAGTCAAGCGAGTGTTAAAGAGAGAGAAATAAAGAGAGAAAGAGAGAGAGAGAGAGAGAGACAACTACAGCGACATCAACAAAAGAACGAGCGATAGAACCATCCGGCGACAACGAGTGTAGGAACGAGAGAATAACTGGGAACAAGGTCCACTGCTGTTGCTGCTGCTGTTGGTGTGTTGCATTTTTTTAAATTTGCCTGTAAACACGGAATAAATATGTATGCAGTTGCTGTAGTGTATGTGGATGTCCAGCTTAAGGCTGAAAGCTGAACATAAAAGTGTTTTGTGTACTTTACTTGCATTCACATTCACATCCACATCGCTTCCACATCCACCTCGAACCTCAAAGCGAGTGGCACCCGAACATAAATGTCTTTTTTATTCATTGTCCCAATTGCGAACCGGATCGGTGAGCCACTCAAAAGGCGAGTAGTTAACAGTTAAAGTAACGAGTAACTATCTAGAGAGTAACTAGTTACTTGTAAAGTCTGATAAAATATCGAGTTAGGTCATTAGGAGAAGAGTGGCTACTTATTAAAGACACCATTAGAACTAACGAGTAGCGAGTAGTCTTTTGGAAGAAAAGTATCTTGAAGATGTCAACTACTACTAAAAGAAACGAGTAATTGATGGGCAAAACAATACCTAGTTATTAGTTACTTTGACGAGTACAAATTCAAAAAAATAATAACGAAAAACACTTAACGAGTAGCGAGTGAAGAAGACTGACAGATTAAATATAGCAGCACTTATCACTATTGAACTGAACTGTCGAATAAAAAGCGAGTAGCGAATAATTATACAATTCGTTAGATATAAACCAGGATTGTAAAACACAAAAATAACGAACAACAACAAGCAATGAGGTAAAAGTGAAATAAACAAATACCCTTCAGTTGATAGATACAATAAATGCGTGTAACTAGTTAATAGCGAGCAATAAGTAGCGAGTGACGTGTGGAGTTTCTTTAATGACTTTGTAGACATTTGAGTGTTCGACTTCATTATGCATACACAAACACCAAACCTAACTACAAGGGTTGTCCAGGGACAGCAAACGAATGAGTAGAGAGTGGACAACTTTTTGGAGATTCGCTGTCACGGCGTCAAGCTAATTTTTGATGGCCTCATCCGCTATGCTGACTATGCACTTTAGCGAGTGTTTTCATTTTTATTTCATTTTCGTTTCTGCTTTTGCTTTCGCTTTCTTATCGTTTCGTTTCGATATTTTTGGGACAGCGGTGGTAATTATGCGCAGTCGAGCAGCTTTAAGAATCTGACAACTCATTGGGTTGTCCCATTAAAAGGCAGAGAAGGCAGACAAGGTCTTCCTATATATATATATATTTTTTTGGTTTCATCGCAAGGGTTAGTTGGCTTAACCCATGCGGGGGTCATTAGGCATTGCTCAGCCAGCTGTTTAATTCTCGATTTCCAAGGACCAAAGCTATTTATTGCCTGTCATCCGGCGGATGAGGTTTTTCCGCGTTGAAAGGTTTTTGCATCTCATTGGCGAATTAGTCATTGATCCATTGCCAAAAGTTGAGATGTTTATCAGTATCGTAGCAGTTTTAAAGCAGATCACACATAAAATCTCTCACACTTTTTACACAGCTTGTTTCTCGAAACAAACAACTCAAAACTCAAACGTCAAGCAAAACGAACTTGAGAGTTTGTTCTCAACGATTTCAATTAATTTAATGTCGCATCTCTGTTTGAATTTGTTTTGCCGCAAGAAATAAAAGAACAACGAGAGTGAGAGAAAGTGTTCGACTTTGCGATACCTTATATGTCGCATATAATGTGAGATCTGTTCAGTTTACAGGATATAACACTTAGCTCATATTCTACACTTTCTACAGGCTCGCACCATATGCGAATGATTAATGTGGTTTTCGGGAAGGCTTCTTCTTCCATCTTCACGTCTGCTGTTGTTGTTGTTGTTGTTGTGGCCTTGTCGAGGCTCAGCCACGTGGGCGTATACGCAATTTGATTGTTTGTTTGCTTGCTTGCATGGCCTGGGCAAAAGTTCGGGCCTAAGATTGTTATCAATGCCGACGCGCGTGTGGCTTGTGTGCGCCTCAATTATTTATTTGTCCAACACAAACATGGATGGATGGCAGTACCGAGAAGCCGACAAACTGAGAAAGTCACCAGCGACAAGCATTTACATTTATATTTACACACATTTCCTCTTCCAGATCCACATCGAGTTCGAGTTTGAGTCCCATTTCCATTTCCATTCTCAGCAATCGCACAATCCCAGCCAGCACCCTGCCATATGCCAAGTTTGTCAATCAGTTCAGTGAGGTAAAAACAAACTGCATGTTGCGACTGCTCTTATGATTCATATTTCAATCCCCATTCTTTCTCCCAGCCATCCATCGCATCATCAGAAGCCTGTCAACCACTGTTCAGGGCGAGAGCGGACTAAAGGGAAGGCAGAAGGGAGAAGGGAGAAGGGGAAATAGCTCCGATGCAGTTGCAGCTGCTCATCAACGCCTGTGGCTAGCGCCTGTCAAGCACTCCAGATACTTTTATCACAGCAGCCACGCATCGTTGGACTCAAACAAAAGCCAATGCAAAACGAATGCACTCACTTGATTTTTGCTGTTGTCGCTGCTCTTGTTGTCGTTGCCGTTGTCGTTTTTGTTGTTTTAGTGCACTCAAACGAACGGGACACTGCAACTTGACAAAGATATCCCCAAAATGTGAGAAAGCCCTGTGGAAATGGCGATTGAGCCGTGATTGCAGCAACAGCTTTTGTTGGCATTAGCGAGTCGCTGTGAATAACAACGAGTTGAGAGTAGCCAATCCACTTATCTATTCGAGGCAGTAAAGGATTGGCATTTGCAAGTAGCGAGTGAGAAATCAAAGTACACACAGCAGCAGAAGCTAATACATATAGCTGATGGTTACAGCGAGTACTCTGATTGATTTAAGCAAGAAGCTTGGCGAGTACTTTCAAACAAGCGATTAACACAAGCTACCGAGTAATCACGCTGGTAGCGAGTAATACAAAATAATAGTAAATTGTACAAATGGAAAGTAATTTATATCAGTGAATACTATCGAATAGAGAGCTGAAGCTATTGCTTCTCCATATAAGCGAGTGACGAGCAAAGCGTAATACAAATACTCGTAAACTAGTAAATAGTACTGAGTGCAAGCGAATAGTACTACTAAAGAATGAAACTAACGACTAGCTTAGAAAAGACAAAAAGGCGAGCTATAGCTATTGCTTATAAACCCAGCCAGTGACGAGTACCGAGTAATACAATTAGTCAATCATAGTCATTGCAAGTGATTAGAATTAACAACTATGGAACTAACTAATAGCTTACACACGACAATAAAGCGAACTGTATTAATTGTAAAACAAGCGAGTGACCAGTAACGAGTAATGCAAAGAGTGAATAGTCGTTAGCATGTTATTAGTTTTAACGACAATAAATAAAGTTATAGCTGTAGCAAAGGAAGTTATGGAAAGAAAACAGCAACGAGTAACACAAATAAATGGTAAACAACTGCAACGAGTGCTGCACAAACGAATGCGATTAATGTACAGTGCAAATAAATGTTAATAACAAGAAGTAGTTGTGAATAAAAGTGGCGAATTATAACACTCACTGTTGGCAAAGTGAAAATAACAGGCATAACGCATTGAAGTGTGGCGAGTAACGAGCTGCGGAATGGAACGAGCATCCGAGTAAGAGAGTAACAGACCTGCGAATATGAGTAACGCCAAATGTCCGGTTGTCTGTGATGGTGATGAGGATGGTGATGGCGCAGTCTGTGGTGAGTGCGCATTTCAATAATTCACTTGTCTTTCCAGTGGCAACAGCAGCAGCAGCAGCAGCAACTATTTGGGTTGGTCTTTGGCCATTTTGTTTGCTCAATTGTTCAACGAGTGTAAATAAAACGTAGCACTTCCGTTGCACGCTTCCACGCTGCCATATTGTTTGCCCCGTCGATTGCCATTGAGCAACAATTTTTCGTATATTTTCACTTGCATTTGCATTCGCATTCGCTTCGCTTTCGTTCATGTTGCAGCTCTACACAGCTCTCCTCTTCTTCTTCGCCGACTGTGTCGATTTTTAATATTGCAATATCGCGTGTTATGACAAGTGCGATGCAAACACATTTTTTTCTCGCTTCTCCACTCGCTCACGGTCCGCGTGAGACGACAAAATAATTAATTGATACCCCCATCAATGATAAAGTTGTTTTATTTTCAGTTTGCCATTCCTCGACCTGAATGAGCTCTAATACACAACCGTGAGAGAGAGGAGACGGAAACAAAGATGTGTGCCATAGATTCTGAGCATCATCGATACGAATCTCTATTCAAATTCAATATTCTGCATGTAATGTTAATCAATAGTTGTCCTATTAGTTTCACCCTCGTGTTTATTTAATATTTATATCCACAGATTCCTCCGAGTCTTCACTAATTAGGCTTGGGCTATTCAAACCTGGCAACCGAATAAACTAAATAAACTGCCGAGCTGGCAAACTGGCAACTGGCGAGCGGCCAACAACTTGTCGCTAAAAACGTCACAAGTCGAAAAATTTGTGAAAGAGAAAAAAGGGTCTCAAGTGAAAATAACAAATGCAGGCTGGAAAAAGTAACTAATGAAAAGCCAGCTAGTTAACCTAAATGCCAGCGCAACAGCTTTGCCAACTTGATGGCCACACAAATACCCTTTTCAAATAAGAATACTTATTTCTGTGTTCTGTTTTCTCTCTCTCTCTCTTTCGAAATGATTCAGCTGCTATTGCTTTACAGGGTATGACGTAAAAAATAAAACTAAAACAAAACTGTGGGCCCAACAAAATTGCAAAAAAATAAAAAAGAAAAGGATATTTGTAAACCAGCATAAAAGTGGGCGTGGGCGGAGGCGGGGGCGGGGGCAGCAACAACGAGCAACTGTAACTATAACTAAAAATGTAACGGAGCAAAGGCCACATGCAGCAAAGCAAGGAAGTGGGTCAGTTGAGGTGGCTTCAGCGTTGGCGCCGCATGTTGGCAACATGTCAAACAAGCCAGGTAAACACACACCCCCAAACACACACACATAGAGAGAGTGTAGTATACATGCATCAAAGTAATTAATATCCCTTCAAATGTTACATGCACTAATTACAACAACAAACACAACAAAAACAACGACGACGAAGACGACGACAAGATTAGCAAGAAAAACTTGCCGACATCTAAATACTCTGAATAACTGAATAACTTTGATCATTTTGTATAGTACAAATAACAAATAGCTAGATTTATGTATAATATCGAATATGCATGATTTAATTATATGTTATGTATGCAGAGTAGACAATTCATTTAATATTGCAGAAGGATGAAGCCTGCTATAATATAAGCTTACGTAAATCAATTCATAAAAATTGTTTCAGATACTCCTTCATTACATTTTGACAGTGCGATATTAATTTTAATACATACTGAATTATCGTGAAAATATCACAAATATACCAAATGCTGATCAAAATGTACCATCGAGAGCATAATATACCAGATATGACACTACATTCAAAATATTTTTTAAATATACCAAATTTGACATACCGCAAATATACTGAAATATACCAAATATTATTTTTTGGCACACTTATACATTGCTACACTCAAAATATTTCATTAAGAATAAAATATACCAAATACAGTACACTACGCAAAATAAACTACAGAGGGCAAAATATTATATTATATATTAAATTGTCAGGCAAAGCAATGATCTTTTGCCCATACGAAAGTATTTCTTTAATAATTCCTAGAGGAATCATAAATTTGTAAATTTTCAAGGCATACGAGAAAAAATGTGTATACTCGAAAGATTAATACAGTTATTCGAATAAACGTTATATAAAATATAAATTTTGCACACATATCAATTTTCGCTGAACAATTTTTTCAATTAAATTTTCTATGTATTGAACATTTTATAATTTCATAAGCATCATGTTTATCAAATTTCAATACCAACTACCTATTGAAAAAAAAATATTGATATAAAATGCGCCAAGTAAAAGTTAAAAAAAAAAATAAAAAAATATGATACACAAATATCAATTTTACTGAGGTATTTGAAAAGTTAAAGCTTTACATATGAATGTATTCATTCATATATTAAACTCCATCTCTAATTAGTCAGAACTTTCTCAAGTTGTGCATCATGATGCATTACCTAATGAGGCACAGCCTTTTTGGGGCAAGTGTATATAACAAGCAAGTTGAGACAAATTATAAAACAGCTCAGCGACATCTCGAATAAATATGTGTGTGTGTTTGTGTTTGTGTGCGTGTGTGCGTTGTCAAGGTCATTACAGTGTGCGTTACATGGCAATTTTCGTTGATGTTGCCGTTGTAATTGCTGTGCACTTTTGTCATTTTGTTTTGTTTGCTGTTGCATGTCAGCCACAAGCCTCAACACAACACAAAAAAAAGAGGTGAAGAAGACAGAGTTTGAGAATGAGCTTGAGAAGAGGCGTTCTTAAATCGCTTTGGCTTCAAATCTCTTAAGGAAAACATCTTCCAATTAGGCAAAACTGCGAAAAATCTCGGCGAGTGTGTGCACTTGCCATTCGCCACTTGCTTCTGGCTGCTGTCTGCTTGCTGCCTTATCAGTCGCAACTTGAGGTAATGAGATTGCAAGGGGGCGTTGCCACGCCTATTATTAATTGGACAACCACACGCAGACAGCGAACGAGTGAGAGAGAGAGAGAAGGGAGCAAGAGTGTACGTGGAAATTTGCATTTAATCAGGAGGTGGCAACGTGGCGTATGCGTGATATCGCATGTCGTTGCGTTACGTATACGCAATGTTAATAAGCGTCAAGGAGCAACTACCTTTGCAGTCAATGACTGTTGTCGATTTAATTAATTTGTCATCATTTATTATGCCAAAATACAAGTGCAGCGAGAGCGAGCGAGAGAGACGAAAGTAAAGAGTAAGTGATTAAAAGTGCTGACTGCTGATGGCGGCGCAAATGTCAGCAGTTGTTGCAGTAACTGCAAACAACAACGACAGCGAGAAAAGAAATTGCTTTTTAACACAGACCGAAAGAGAGAGAGTGAGAGAGAAACTAAAAGTGCGATTGGTTGCAGTCGAAGTTGGAGGCACAAAGTGCGGGTCAAAGATCCAACCTCTCCTCGCCTTTAGCGAGATGTGTCACACCACATCTGCGCCTCGCTCTTCGCTCACTTAAGTGTGTGCAGCAATCGGGACATGCACATATGGAGAAAGAGAGATGAGAGCAGCAGGAGCATGTGCTGAAAGGGTCGCAAATGTCTGCCCAAACGTTGACTCACGGCTCGCACACGGGTTTCAATTTACATTTACGTTGATTTTTTGTTAAATTGAGTTTGACTTTCGTTGTCGTTACGACAACAGCAACAACAGCAACAACAACAACTGCGACAACAACAACGACGACAAGTAGCAAAAATCAACATTGACAGAGACACAGACGGGGAGGGAAAAGGCAAGCATTGGAGGGGGATTTAGTGTCATCAGCGAAGCGTAACCAGAAAACAAATAGAATGCAAGGACGCTGGGATAAGTAAATGGACAGAAACTGAGGTTGCAACCGACCAAGCGACCAACCAACCGACAGCCAAAGTAAACGAGCAACAACTAGGAGAAAGAGAAACGAAGGGAAGGGAAGAAGCTGCTTCAGATTGTGCAATCGAGCCATACTTAAAACGCATTTCCGATTCAAATGGCCAAAAGCTTTCCACTTCCCCAATCACAATCACAAAGGCAAACGCAATCGTTTTCTCATTTCCATTTTCTAGCATATTCTACTCATGATCAGAAAACAGCACAGCACAGCTCAGCGTACAAAAATAATAAACAACAATCACTGCGAAATAATATTTTGCCTCGCAATTCACTGTGCCAATATTTGCCTAGCAGAATATCATAAGTACATCAATGGACTCTGATGTGGTCAAGTCCGAGGTTGTCACGGAGAGCAGAAGAGTAATATGGTCGTTGGATCCCAAGCTAACGCGGCATCGATGGCAATGAGATCGCAGATACCCTTCCCAAAGAGGGGATAGGACTCGATATCAGCTATATGGATAATGCATCAGTATCCCTTAGATCTCTTGGTAGATAAATTAATGTACACGCTAAGCGTCGGTAAGACCTCAGCTGGCGCTCTATAGACATCAACTTAATCAAGTACCTTATGCAACTTTAAGGAAAGAGTGCAGGCAAATGCTCGGCATTTTAACTAGTCACTGTTTGTGGGCTGATCATGAGGTAAAGCCAGGCATCACGAATAGTGATCAGTGCAGGAAATGTAACAAATTCGGAGTTAAGAAAATACTGCAGCATCTTCACTGTGAATGTCCAGCGTTATCCCGACTCTGGCTGAAACACCTCGAAGCAAACTTATGCCGGTACAGTTACGGACCTCCAGTGGTCTATGCTTCGCCCCTCCTAGGGGTTCTACTAAAACTTAGTGCCACAAATAATATCTGATTCTTCTATTTGATGTCCTGCTACCTATTTAATTCAACTGATCTGGTTTCTTTCTTTCTAAAGCTTATTTCTTTACCTTTACAATTAAATATACCTTTTGAAAACTGTGATGTACTTGGTTTTTGCCCTTTGCGAGCATTTAATTACATCTAGCTAAAATAACATATAAAATAACTACACTGAAATAATAACAATTTCCTATTCAATTTTGATTCTTTGCTTTCCCTACGTATTCCGCTTCTAGAGTTGCTCGCAGCAGCAGCTACAAGACTCCTGAAAGATGTTGCCACACAGGGCGAAGCAACGACATGCCAGCTGCCGCTTCATCGTTAACTTATGCTTCGCCTGCACGCGACACCAACTGCAGCTGAGTTGATTCACTTCTTTCATGTTCACTCGCCGCTTTAACATTGAGAATGCCGTGCGCATCATGCGACGATAGATCCTCGGTTGTCCATATTGCATCATAACTCGCAATTTACGTTTCGCCATCTGCAATTGCTGATGACCTGTCTTTGATTTGTGCAACTGCTTTAGGGACACGTCAAGCAGTTGCTTACTCCACAAGCGGATCAAGCGTCGTTGGCTCCTTTTTTCATTGCCCTGAACGTCTCGCGAGCTTGTTTCTCCTCAACCTCATCATCTCCGACCAGCGTCTCATAACTTGAGTGATCACTTTCCATTTCCTGCTCCTTGCTCGCTGTCTTCCCTTCACAAACTCGACAATCAGTCGCCGAGACAGCGGTTGTGTGAAACAAACACTCGACTGAGGCCCAAGAGCGTTTCATACAGCTTTGGTACAATCGCAAGTATTTCCTATGCCGCAGCTCCATCGATGAGTTCCATTTCGTTAATACTAGTTTTCGTCGTCTGTTGCAATTCGCCAAGAGTTCTGCATTATCGCAAATCGGTTCATGATCTTTTTTTGTATAATCGCCGCACATCCGCCGCTGCAATTCAGAGATCGTCTGACGCACTCGATTCACACAAATTCGACTGGACAATTGGCGCTGTTGTTGTCGCCGGCGCTTTTCTTCCTCGCGTTTCATTTGCTCTTCGTTCTGTTGGCTCAGGAACATCTTTACGAGCTCAAAAGTGCGTGCCTTATTCACCCCTTTAGCAGTTGGCTTCGCTGGGGTTAAATCGGTGATCAGTTGTTGGTATTTTTCCACACATTGACGCACCTGTTCTCCAGCTGGTTGTCGCACTGCGCGCTTTTCTTTAACTACCGGAGATTCCGACTTGGGATCCTCCCTGATTTCGGTACCATCCGGATGCTCTTCGTAACGACGTCGACAGCTGCAGAAAGATTCTTTACTAGTTTCACCTATCGTTGGCTCCTCGTCTCCTTTGGGATCCAGGAAACGCACCCGGTGTTCACCCCTTGAGAGCTCCGGAGGGGAAAGTTCTTCAGTCATTTTATCAGTCCTTATTTCCGCGTCTATTTTCAGATCCAGGAAACGCACACAATGGTTGCTACTTGAGAAATCCCGAGCGGGAATGTTATAATTATGCTGCCGTGCTTTGGAACGCCAATGAAAGCTGAGCGAAGGTTCTTCAGTCATATCAGTGAGTCTTTCTGAACTGATTGCCACTGGCTCCTCGCTTGTTTTCTTTGAGGACTTAGCGAAAACCTTCGAGATCGGTGGATTAAAGAACAGCTTTGACTGCGGCTGCATCTCCTCCTCATTGTCAATATTAAAAACTCCCACCTCAGCCATATCCGATGATAATACATTACAGCCACAGCACGACAGATCTGAGGTAGAACTATTCTTGGTAGCCGACGACAGCATGGCATCGAGGCCTGCCTCCACCCGTGCGGTATTCAGCTCTTCATTGCCTGGCGCATGCAGCCATTGCAGCATCTTGTTACGTGCTCTGATCTCCTGCTTCAGCAGCTTCTTCAGCGCTACAATCTCGTGGACCTTCCGCTTGCAAATCTTTAATCTACAGAGCTGCTCCGATACCTGTCGCTTGAAGCGCACTTGGTGCGATGGCACTTGAAAAACGGATTTATTTTGCACCCTAGACAACTGATCTAGAGCAGTCTCTGAAGGATTCTCTATTCGTTCTTCATGCTGCTGCTCTCGCTTCTTCATTTGCTGGTCTTGTCCAGTTTTTGGCACCGATTTCTTGTTCCATTCCTGCGATACCTTCTTATTGGCCTTGCGGACTACCGCGGGGTTTTTCCATTGAGTATTTGTTAGGGAATAACCATCGTTGCATAATTCCTCTTTTGCCCAACTTGCTTTTCCATGGTGCGTTCCTCTTTTTCCTTTTCCCTTGCTATCTTCTCTATTTCAAGTTCTCCTCTTTGCTGCTTTAAAACTCCATCTTTTCTTTTTCTTTCTATCTTCTCGACTTGGTGACTTTCAAGCTCCTCTTCCGTTTGTCTTGCCATTCCATCTGCACCTAACTCTTGCCGATCTACATTGTTCCCTATGAGCTTCTCGAGTTCGTCTCGCTCTCTTTTAAGCAATTCTTCTTCGCGTTGATGTGTCAGTCTTCTGCGCTCCACTCTCTTCAGACGCTCATCAATCTTCCTCAGTTCTTCGGCATCGCGCTCGGCATCTTTTCTGCGTTTTTCACGTTGCGCTTCAAACATTTCCAATTCATTCATTAATTCAGATCCCTTATATTTATCGCTTTCAGATCGCTGACGATCGCGTTCTTCTTGTTCTCTCAGGAGCTTGTCCAACTCTGCAGTCAAATTGCGCTCTTTCTTATCAAGTTCCGCGATTCGTTGTTGCCTCATCAGAAACTTCATTTGCCGAAGCTTCTTTTGAGAATCCCGTTCCATGACTCCAATGCTAATATCCTGAATCCGTTGCTGCGAGCTTTTAAGTTGCTTGCGTCTCTTCATGATCTCTTCACAGACGGAGTTTCTTCGCCTGTCTCGGGTGGTTGTTTCACTCTTGTTAATCGTAGCAATCCTCTGGCGTCTTTTTCCTCCTTGCGGCTCCTCTTGAGCTCTTCCTCTTGACGCTGCATCTGCACATCCCAAGACACGCCAACTCGTCCTAATTGTTGCTCAGACTTTCGGCGCTCAAGTCGAAGTCGCTCCTCCTCTCGTCGCTGTTGCACCTTGTTCAGCAGCTCGTTATGCTCCCTCTCGTTACGGATGCGTCCTTTCTGCAGCTGCAGATCCTCAAGGCGCCTCTCTTGAACTTCAGTTCTCCGCTGCAGCTCCCGCTTCCGTTCCCGTTTGATGCGCTGCTCTCTTTCTTCGGTCTTGCGTCGCTCGATCATCTGCATTTTGAGGTCTCGTTCCTGAAGATCACGCTCAGCTCGTGCTGCTTGATGAGCAACGGAAACGCATGATGCTCGCGAATCCTTTTGTTGTATGGTCATTATCCGTTTGCCGGGCTCAATCTTTATGGTGACGACATCGTCATTCAAATTGATTTCCATTTCACTTTCTCGTTTTTTCATATAGAGTGAAACCACCTCCGAACTAGCCGTTGAGGGCTCCGGTACCCGCACCTCTATCGGACTGCCAAGTGGCTCCATGCGGGAGTTCTTCATGCTGCGAGCTTCGGTTCCCTGTCGCCTTTGTCGATGGTTGTAATCTTTGAGCACACAACGCACATCCCGATTGAAGTTGCCGACGACGTTAAAAGGGAAGGAAAGCACATTATCCCTTTTGAGCTGCGCCATCATCAGCACAATCAGACAGTTGCGCGCAAACTTCTCCTCCGTGGAGGTGCGCAATAGAATACATAGCCACTTGGCGCACAGCTTGTGATCCCTCATCTGCGAATGCTGTAAGACGAGCGCCTTAACAACATCCACGTGCTTCCTAAAATTGCGATCCAATTGTTCGTCTGATAGTCGTCCCTTCAGTGTGTAATCGGTCTTCGCCGGCAACGTTCGTGTTGCCGATGCACTAAAATTGTTGTTCTTGTCGTTTGGGTTCATGAAGGCAAACTTCAATTGAGTTGTGAATAGTGCTATGACTGTAATAGGGTTATGCTGAAAACAGTCTGACCTCCTTAACAAGGTAAGCACAGTCTACTGGGGTAGTAAACGTAATCCAACGTAACCCAAGGTGGAAGAAAGTTCGAGGTGTTGATGTTGTAGTCGGGAGATTTACAAGTGGAGGACTTTTAACAAATAACATATCATCCTGTTCACAGCACAACGGAAACTTCTTAATATTCCATAGTAAAAAGAGTTTAGTATCAAGTTAGAGGACAATTTCGTAGGCGAGTATTGCGAAAGCTTTAAAAATTCTGAGAAACTATGCAATATGAATCTAAAGAATATCAATATCAATTCATTGACTCAACTTTTAACAATTAAACATTTCCCTCTGCCCCTAACGCATCTCTCTGCATACGCCATGGATCAAAAACATTTAATATCTAGTTAAAGGACGATTTCTTTGATTATATCACTGACCTCGGCCGTAAGACGTTCTCGTTCTCGGGTCTGCTGTCTATTTTGGGGTTAACTAGAGCTAGGATTTGACAGGCTCGGCAAAAACAGATTGCTGATGTGGGCGTTTGAATGAAAATGCGTTTAATACACCAAATCAAATTAATAAAGTGCTAAAAGTTTGAGCCGAAAAGTCTTTGGCAAGTATTCGACTAAAGGACGCCACGCCTCCAATTTGCCTCGTCCATCATTGTTCATCAGTGTCAAGCACACACACACACTCACACACATTCTCATTGTGTGTGTGTGTGTGCATGTCAATTATAATGGCCATTTGGCTGTCTGCGTGGATTTTATGAGCATATGCTTGTCAACAGGGACAGGGACAGAGACAAGGGAGTGTGCATGGGCGTGTCAAGCATTTATAAACGTTTTCATTATAATTACAATATTATTATCATTGGGTGCAGACAACACACACACACACACAAACACACACTGTCACACACTAGCATGTTCCGAATGGGGATGGCACAGTGAAAGAGGAAAGCGGGACAATGCCACAGTTGGGAGTTGGAAGCCGGGAGACCTCTCCCTGGGCCCTCCGTAATTGAGTGTTGGCCATTTTGATAATAATTAATATTTAAATCCGTTTTTAAAAGCCATTTTAGAGCGCAGGCATTAGCCGTGGACTAAGTTGGCTTTAGGCTGCAGTCAGCCTTAGGCTTTAGGGACTAGGCCAGGACTTGGCTGTCTGTATTTGTTTGGCCCCGTCGAGTCAACCCGGAAAACTTGGCCAAAGTTGCCAACAACTTTCGAGCTGTCCCGCCGTCCATCCGTCTTTCTGTCTGACGTCCGCTGACTCGCACGTAGTTTGGCCATAACTGTTGAGCTATTGAAATCTCAAAAGGCACTCGAAAGTTGCGCACCAACTGGCAGCATTCATCCCCAGCTCAGAAGGACATTCAATTACGACTGACGACGAGTCCGGCAGTCATTCACTCAGTCAGTCAGTCCGACAGCTGAGCCTGTTGAGAGTCTAGTCAAATGGAGTGTAGCAAGTCCAAATCAGCGCTCATTAGACTACTGCAGCAACAGCAGCAGCAGTATAACCCAAGACAGTCCTGAGTCCTTTTTTAATATACCCTGTGCACGACAAGTCTCCAGAAAGGGTTCATCAATCAAAGAGTTAGTGCTTCCAATCTATAATTTACAGGGCATTGCAGCAGCGAGCATCGAGCATCGAGCATCGAGTTTTCTCCATTGCTGCTTTGCTATTTCCCAACTGATTTATTTGATTTGATAAGTCTTGACGCAAATGTGTTTCATTTACCAACCACTCGCACTCTCCGTATCTCCTTCCCATCCGAACCGACCACGTCAAAGCTATCCTCAATAGAGGTGCAAGTCCGACTCTGACTCCGAGTCCGAATCCGAGTTCTGTGTTCATGGCCTTTCGCATTCACAGTCACTTGTCGTTTACAATTTGGAATCTGAGTCTGACTGAAAGGGTCAAAACAGGACAACAAAACGAAGGGACAGCTCTTTTGGTCATTCGATATGCGCTTAGCCCACAGACTATACTTAGTATCCTTTCCATCACTCTAGCCTATCCTAGGGCAACCGCAATTCGTTTTGAAAGCGAAATACTTTGTGTGGGTTGTGAGTCAAAGGTCATATCGATGGCGGGAAGCAAGCGATTCATCATTAATTACGCGTGGAAAAACAAAACAAGGAAAACTGTCCACGCTTCTAGTACGAGGTCTTTTGACAAAGCTCCTCAATTGGCAATAATTCCCACTGCCATTGCTGTGAGACTAATTAGCGTAAATTCTATTAGTTGAATGATTGAAGGTTTACTGCAGCAGAGGAAGAGACAAAAATAAATCGAAAAAGAGAAAGGAAATCGGTTGGGTCGATGGGATGTTTTCAATTGATTGCAGCTTTATGACCAGAATTGTCATTGTTGCTGAATTGAAACAGCAATCGGCATTTCATTTCGGCGCATTATCGATATATTTTGCTTACACAAAAGGCGACTTTGATTGATTGATTGATTGAGCTCCCCCCAAACACACACCTAGTTATCCGCACTTAAGATGAATGGATGAGACGATGCCAAATACATAACATAACCTATATATATCTGTATATAGTATGCAACTTCCTTTTGCCCTCTTCCTTGTGGCTTATATACTGGTCAATCAAGCCCGATCCATCCGTTCACTATAAACAGCAACAGCTTTACGAGGAGCGCAATGCTGTTGCCGTCTTCCTTTTAACTTGACATTTATCGCTTTATACGCATTTCCCTTCTCCGCCTGTCACTCAGATTGTTGCTCCCCAACTCCATCTCCATCTCCATCTCCAATTCCATCTCCATCTCCAACTCTGACTCCTGCTCTTGTCTGTCTGTTAGTTTGACATGTTTGTTATGTTTATAGGACGATATATTTACCAACTTAATTGGTAGTTATAGACGTTCAAATAAAATACTAAGGCGTAGAGCAGCATAGCAAAAAGAATCAGTCCTGCGAGCAGCTCATAAAGGAGCGGTTCAAAAGAAACAAAGTCACTAATTAGGCTGGGCAAACTGTCCTAAATTATGCTTCTAACATGCGTTCCATTTGAAACAACTCTAATTGTAAGATACAAATATGTAATACAAAAATGAATATTTAATCAATAATAAATGAATTTCCTAAATGAGTTTTACGGTTATACTTTGAAACAGCATTTTCTGATATACTAGTAAACAAATATACTAATATATTGACATACTAATATACAAATATACCAATAATTAGTATATTGGTACAAGTATACTAATATATGTTACTCTTATTCTAAGGAGCATTTTCTTATTACTTTGCGCCCATTTTAACCGCTTCAAAGTCTGAGCTGCTCCTGTCTTTTAGCCTGGATGCGAGGAGGATACCTTGGTCCAGTCTCGAGGCAGGCAAATGATTGTCAATGTTTCTCTCTACACACACTGTGCGAGTGTATGTGGGTTTGTGTTGTCGTATTAGTTCCAGAGTATTTATGGCATTCTTTGTGGCGGCTGTTTAATTGATGGGCCCCTGTTGTTCAAATCATAAATCTCACTTGTTCTTCACTACAACAGCAGCAGAAGAAGCAAAAACAACAACAACAACAATTCAAATGCGAATGCGAATGAGAACAATAAAAATCAAATCAAATTTGATACAAAATTAAATAAACTTGGGCTTCCCTCAGCTGCTGTTGCTGTGGCTGCTGTTTTGCCTCTTGCGAATGTTTTTGGTAGTTTTTGCATACCCTGCACCACTGTGCTTGACGCAGGGTCGCATGCTGCAGCCGTCGCGTATGTGACAAGGTGTCTTCTACTGCCTTTTGAAGGGTATCAGCGCATCTTGCTGCATCTCATATTTTTTGCATTTTCTCTCTCTCTCTCTCTCTCTCTCTCTTTCTCTATCTCTCTGCCTCTCACTTTGGTATGTGGCAAGTTGTAGCCGCAGCTGGCACGAAAAATGCTGCCAACTTTTGGCCAAGTCTTCCCCCTGCCCCCCTGCCCAGCTGTCTTCCACTCAGTCTGTATCCCCTGCAGCATCCTGCTCTCGTGTCTCGTGTCAGTGTCTCTCTGGCCAGGCTGTCCGTCCGTCCGTCCGTCCGTCCATCTGTCTGTCTGACTGTATCTTATTTAATTTGGCAGACTGGGAACTGAACAAGAGACGATGGGGAAAATGCCGCCGCATGTTCGTTGACTTTATTTGCTGTGTGTAATAAAATTAAAGCCCTTTAGCTATTGTACTTTCGACAAAAGGAAAAACAAAACAACAAGCTGCTGCTGTTGCTGCCTCTGAAAAAAAAAACCGACGGGAAACGCAAAAGAACAAATTGTAGCCGCATCACACACACACACACACACACACACACACACACACACACACACACAGGATGTAAGGATGTCAGAGAGGAGTGGAGACTGACAGCAACAGTGAGAGCTGCGAGAGCGAGAGGAGCCAACGAGCCATGAATGTTGCTCTTAGTTGTGGATGTGGTCATTAAGTTGGCCTTTTTATTGTCCTAGTTACATGCATCTGAGCCGCAATCAGCAGGAGCAGGAGCAAAGGCAAAGAAGGGAACCACAGCCAAGACGGGACGACGCCGATTGAAACTTGCGTCTGAGCCGCAGCATATTGAGGCTGTCGAGAATCGAGCTGCGAGCTGCGAACTGCGAGAGATGCTTCGTCTTGTCCTACGACTAGTTTTGTATACGAGTATGTAAGTATCTTTTTACGCTCCGGTAATGAACTGTAGCCTGAGCACAGTCTTTAGGCATCATCCCGCAGTCGAACCCTTTTTTCTGCCATTTGCTGAAATATTTATCACACATTCCCAGAGATTGCCATAATCGAGTTGCTTTATTCGCATTTCATTACAATCTCTCCCGGTTGTGAGTTTTGAAATCTCAAGAGAATAACATACTATTTATAGAAGAACCTCAAGTATCGCAACAAATGCCCACTCAAAAAATCTTTCTGATCTTGAGACGCACAAAATAGTTCAAGAAATATTTTTACAATCAGCAAAGTTTCGATCAGCAATGGAATATTATATTGGTAGGTGTTTCATAATAATAATAAGACTTTGATATCGTTAAAAGTTTCCTAAATTTAAATTTAGAATTAAAAGGGTTTTTCTGAAATATCATGTTCTTCACTTAATCGTATCGTAATGCGATAGTAGAATAAATTCATATGATTATAAATATGAGTAGAACAGAAGTTAATTCCCATTGAACATTCCTTAAACTTGGAGCTTAAGGATACTCTCATAATGAGACATAAAATATACAAAAATAGTGAAATTCTATTTCTAATGAAACTTCAAATATTTTCTAATAAATGTTCTGTCAATTCCCACTGAACATTCTTAGAATTGGCATAATAATGTGACATAAAATATACAAAAATAATGGAATATAATTTGTAATGGAACTTACCCCCACAATGATCCTTAAAGTCGTCGCAGCAGTCGCCGAGCTTGAGGCAGGCGTGATCGCAATAGCACGGCTTATCGCTGAGGTCCTCGATGATGGCATTGATGGGCGCTTTCTGCACCACGCAGGACGAATCGCGGCCATTGCAGCAGAGCTGCGCTTCTCGACAGGAGCCGCCCTCGGCCAGAGGCAACGAGGAGAAGCCCATTGCCAATGCCAATGCCAATGCCAATCCTAGCCAGGCGTCTGCTGCCAGCCACTTCATCATCTTCAGAGCCATTTGCGATTGCAATTTGCGCGTTTTTCGATTTACACTCGCGATATATTTGGCTATAGAGAGACACACACACATATATAGATATATACAACATGTATTCGATAGTGTCGAAAGCATTTAAGGCTGACACACACACACACACCGACACCAACACCAACACCAACACACACTCAGGCAGTGTGTGAATGCAAATGCAATTTACGCCGAAAAGCGGAAATTAAAACTAAAATTGAATTATGGCAATTGTGTGCCAAGCGGCACAGTCGAGACTATCGAGATATGGTTACGTGAGGGGATAGGTTATAAAAACGACACGAAAGACCCCCGAAAAAAAAAAACACACACTGAGCGGAAAACGTGCAACGAAATATGCAGCACAATCGAAGCGAATTGAAGCAAAGAAATTAACACAAAAATCCAATAAAAACAATAGAATAAATAATGCTGCTAATATCGCCAAATTGGCACAATCGACCTACTGCGATTTGTCAGTGTAAAAGACCCAAAAAATAAGGAAACTATATAGAACAGCAAAAGCAGAGCCGATATTCGGTATTAGCCACATTAGGGAGCCAGGTGGAGGAACGCACAAATATGAACTGAAAACACGGCAAGCGGAATCAAAGTAGGTCGAAGTACGAATTGAACTGAACACGGAGACGGCGAAGCAAGAAGGAGAGGGAGGAGCAGAAGCAAGAGTTGAGCACTAAGCACCGAACACTGAAGCACTAAGCACCGAGAGCTGAGGAGCCTGATGCTAAATCAAGTGCTGGAGACAGGTGAAGAGCAGAGAGCGGAGAGCGGAGTGCGGAGGACGGTGATTGGGCACTCAATGGGGGAACGGAAGCAAGGGCTCGAGATGTTTTGCATAAAATATTGAAGCAAGTGGCAACAATGAGGAGGGAAGTCAAAGGCGGAGCCAGTTTCGATGGCATTCGACGGCCGTTTGCCATTTTCCCCAGGACAATAAAACAAAGACTTCAATTTTCATAAATCGTTGCGACAGACGGGACGGACGACGAATCGTAAGACACTCCAGAATTTATATTAACAGCTTGTGGCAGAGAAGAAGAACGGCCTGACAGAGGATCAATAAGCTGCAGGTGAATGCCGCAATGACTAACAGACTCACTTTTCAGTTACTCGGGGTGTCAGATGTTCCTGATTTCGAATTTCACACAACGTCAATCACTCTATTCACTAGACTGCTTTTCGATAATCGATTACAACTAAATATGTTATATTGCACTAAATTCGACCATGATTAGGGTTTTACAAATTTAAAGTGGACTCGAAATAATTTCGTTATTTCGTAAAAATATTGGATAATCGTTTACCACTCTGTGAATAAAATTATTAAGTCTCAAACTTCATTATTTTTTAGCGAAACATGAAACTCTAAAATGAAGCTCATACATTAAAAATTCGAACTCTAAAAATTGAGTGAAAAAATAAATTAAAGCTGAAGGCAAAATCAACAGCCGAATAATATAAGGTATACTGATTAAAAATAATAATTATTAATTAAAATTAGAAAATTATTTATTAAAAGCTTACCACTTTCGAGTATGGATTTCAATTCTAAATAATGCACTGTATTGAAACACTCAAAAGAATGCGAATAGAATCAGAATCAAAAGCGAATCACACGTGATGAGAACGAAAAGGAAGTAGAAGGAAGCCAAAACGAAGATGAAAAGCTCGTAACCATTTTGACAGCTGCCGTCATCAACAACAACAACAACAACAAGAGCAACAGCAGCAACAACAAATGCAAATTCCAATTCTCAAATTCACATTTCAGATTGCGAATCGGATTCGGGATTGTTTCCTTCTCTCTCGCACTTTCCATTTTTTCTCGAAGCACATGAAATATTTGACGCGATAAAAGCATAAAGAATAAACGGCAACATGAACGCGAACTAACACGAAACGTCAGCGTCGGCGTCAACGCTAACGTCAACGCCAGCGTCAACATGAAGCTTAATACGTTAAACGTAAACGTTAACGTAAGCGGCACCGCAACACAAAGACAGTGCACAAGTTTAAAGAGGACCATCAAAAAACAAAAAAAAAGGAGCACACGGAACAAAAAAATAAAAGACGACGAGACAGAATAAACAAAGCAAACTAAATTTCCGCTTTAGGCGCAGCATTGTTGCGCCCTCTCACTCGCTCCCGCACAACAACAAGCTTCGCTCGACTGTGTGTATGTGTGTGCTTTGCTGTATTGGTGTTTGTGTGTGACAGCACGCGACATAAATGTTCTTTAATGATTAATAACTTTTTTCACTCCTTTCTCGCACACGCGGATGTTGCCGCCAAAGCGAAAGCCAAAGCCAAAGCTTAAGCCAAAGCCAAACGCGGTTTCTGTTTCACTTATCAAACAAAACAAAAACAAAAAAAAATGGACGAAACAGCGCCAGCAACAGCAGCTGCGACGTGGCCTCAAAATAAAAATCCAATAACCGCGAAAGCCAGCAACAACAAGAACGAACACAACGACGATGATATTAACACTAAAAACAACAACAACAACAACGAGAATAGTTAATACGAAGAAGACACAGTTATTTTGC
The DNA here is from genome assembly GCA_023558445.1 of Drosophila pallidifrons. NCBI lineage: Eukaryota > Metazoa > Arthropoda > Insecta > Diptera > Drosophilidae > Drosophila > Drosophila pallidifrons. The sequence continues at coordinate 27,352,513 of CM042351.1, read as the reverse complement.
TTAGACTCCACACGTGTGTGTTGACAATTTCTGCTTACGCTTATTTTCGTCGAACTGTGTATTTTCGATACCGTTACTTTGCGTTTGCGTTTTTCTGCGATTTAAAGCGCGACACGTGCGAACACTACGAAAGCCGGCCGACGACTGTGCCATCTGGATGCTCGTGTGGTGAATTATAAGCTAGAAACACAGGCTCAACGCGCGCCCTTCGGCTGCAGCCGAGCACAGGCTCGGGTGTTGTTGTGCATGGCTTCGGCTCGCCGTCGCAGTCGCAGCGACTCAGTCTCTGACTTAGCGCCATCTATGTGACAGCACGTGCATTTCTCTGCTTTGATTTGTTTGTTTTGAGTGGGTTAGCAGCCCCTTCCCCTTCCCCCACGCCCATATTCATTCAACACAAGCGACACCTACAAAAGCCGGCTGTGTGTAGAGTAGTGAGTGACAGTTGCATTCTCAGTGCCCCCCTCTCAGAATATAAGAAAAAAAGACAACAAATAAAAAGCACTCTGTGGTGAGTTTTAATGCCCTGCAGCCTACTGACAATGGCAACATTAAGTTTAAAAGGCATCTGCATAGAGTTGTTAATACAATGTTATCACCATCTGACAGCAAACGAAGCCCGTCGGGCCTAGTTTGAAGCGCTAAGCAATGCGTACCCTGTACTCGTTCATCTATGGGGTGTGTATTGACGGTTGATTAAAATGTTCAATTCACAAACATATGACATGTGCTCTCTCTTGTGCAGGGTATTTGATAGTCGCATACTCAGCAAGTAATTATGAACTACTGCTGGTCATTGTGGCAAGCGAATAACATGACAAGTAGACCAAATTGCTTTATTTGCGATAATTGCTTGTGATATCTTTGAGCTTATGCTAGAAACGAAAAATATAGTTGGTTCAAATTTTCTTAAAATTTTTTGGATCTAGTAGGCTTTGCCATTGACATAGAACGAATGAGCCTTGGGAAAGCATCTCTAGAGCTCAATCTGTATTCAAGTCTCGAACGAGCAACAGCTCCCAAAATTATTTGTACTCAAAAATATTAAATAAAAATATCAACAAAATAATTAAAGTGGAATAAATAAAAAATTGAAAATCCCAAAATTATTTGTGAAAAATATTAAATTTCGACAAAAAAAAATTAAAGTGAAAAAAAAAAATTTTAAAATATTTGCATCTAGTGTGCCTTGATTTTGGATTAGAAATACAAGAGCTTATAAATTTCTAGTTTTTAAATAGAGGGCTCAATAAAAAAAAAGATTATTCCAACTTATTTTATATACATGTAAGTTATCATATAAATATCAAGTCAAGTGAAAAAACAAGTAAGAAAGCTACAGTCAGTAAATGTACTAACATATATACATATATATACTTTATAGGGTTGGAGATGCCTCCTTCTGTTATATATACAAACTGCAATAAGCTAGTTACAAACCAATATTTATTTTCGAAATCAGTTGAATGATTCCATTTAATTGAATGATCAAAGCTGTCATTGAAAAAACTACAATGCAATGCAAATAAGCGGTAATGAAAATATAAAATATCAAATTAATCTTTATTATACATTTTAAGTATTCAGTATGTACGATAAGATTTAAATATTAAAATATTCATAATGATAGTCAAGTTTTACAAGAAAAACAAACCCGAAGATGGTGCACGGTGAATACTCATAGCTATCAAAAGTGCTAGCTTATGAGCATATTGACAAACTGCAGGGAATCGGCAAGTTCCAGACCAATTGTAGTACATATGTGTCATTTTGTACTTGAGTATTTGTATCTCATCAGCATTCAGACCCATGCTGTCGTGCATTGTCGAACATTGTAGTTCGTTGGAGAAACAGTACCTTGTTTTATGGCCTGCGAAACCAAATAGAAATCATAACGCTCGGGCAAAGTGATAACATCATCGACTATTGTTCGAGGTTCGGGATTGCAAACAATCTAGAACCACTTGAGAATTGCAACATAATGGATATTTGCAGCAGTTTCGATGCATTCCTTACAGAATATGTGGCCACAGCGAGTTGTGCACGGCTCCCGCTGACGCACCGAGTTAAAATAAAGCGGACTATCATATGAATTCTCCACAACGGATGTTTGCATTGTCTATTGCAGTTCTACGTGATCGTTTCGGTGGCGATTGTGTCAAATCAATCAGCTCTGCATCGTCAGGTTGGATAACTGGGCGATGAGCTACACGTCGATTGAATCCGCAAGATTGATGTAACACTTGATACGATGACATAACACTAGGTGCGACTTCAAAGCCTGAGAAACAAATATATAGATTTAAAATAATTAATAATTAAAAATTCGATCATGACTCGGAATCACTTGGCTCTTGAATTGACTTATCATTACTTTTAATATTGTAAGTAGTCACAAGTAAGAAAGCTACCGTCGAGTGATACCCGCTTCCCATTTTGAATAAACGCAAAATATTATATAATTGACTCGGAATCACTTCGCACTTGAAGTGGCCTTTCATTAGTTTTAACATTGCTCTTACCGGCAACACCAGCCTGATTTTTGTGGCATATAATGGGACTACCTGAAACCGTAAAGGAAATTTGAATTCAGGTATGATTGGAATTTGTTACTGGTAAATTGGTTCAATCTTTATTAACTCTTTGCTCCTCCTATAGTGTCCATACACTCTTATGGTCACACTATCGTTGTCCCTCTCGTGTAAGAAGAAGCGTTCTCTATTTTGAAGTAGTCGTGTCAAAAATTTGAAACAAACAATAAGATTTAACGAGTTCACGATAATTCTCCTCAAGCAAAGCGAAATCCTCGATTGGTTTCAGCAGACGTAGTGCATCCGCATAGTTCTGGACATATCGCGGCAACTCTGCATCGTTGCCGGACTCCGAAATGTGTCCCGGACTCTATTCCCTCTGCTGTGCTTCAGCATTGAGTGATCTTTTTGATCGGTGATGTTGTTAGCTTTGTTCCCTGTTCATAGTGCAAACAATCTAGAAGAAGAAGAATATGAAGATTTTTTGAGGATAGATTGAATTATATGTTCAAGATGTCGTCATCGCTGTCGATGCTGTTACTGTCGATGCTATTGCTGGCGATGCTGTTAGCTGCCGCTGCTGTCCTGACGTAGAACTTCAACTTCAACTTGCCCATGGGCTTGACGCGCCATATTCGCTTGGCTGGCGACGCGGCTGCTACCGAGCCTTGCCGCTTGGCTGCCTTCGCTGTAGCACCGCCCTTTGCAACGGTGGGCAAGGTCAAGGCTGTTGCCACCGTCGATGTTGTCTCTGGCGTGTGCTTGGCAGCGTAGACATTCTCGTATCCCGAAGGAGTATTAATGTTGAAATGCTGCAAATGTCCGCTGTCGGGAAAATCGGTGGCATCATCGAAGGTCTTTATGATCGCGTTGAAGATCTTCTGCTTAAGTCATGAAGACCGAGAATTTAATGTTCAGTTTGTTAAGTTTTTCCAGATTACGATTCAAATAAAATTTGTAGCACTTAAACTCAAATCGCAAATATTTTCATTGGGTTTCGGGTTTCCGCAGCTGCTTTCAAGATGCTGGGTAGTCGACTTGGCAATACGCTTTAAATGAGTGCAATGAAGAATAGAATAGAATTGCAACAGGTCATTGTCCCTCTCCGGTAAGAAGAAGCGTTCTCTATTTTGAAGTAGTCGTGGCAAAAATTTGAAACAATACGATCATGACTCGGAATCACTTGGGACTTGTATAGGCTTTTCATTAATTTATATATTGGTCTTATCGGCAATAAGTAAAATAAAATAAAATAAACATATAAATAAAAGAAATATTCTATTCTGCGTTCTCATTTAAATCTATTTTAAGGTATTTTCCAAACATCATTCACCTATGATTCTCCACCATCCCAGTGTTTGGGTACCGAGCCTCATCTGCGTTTTTAAAGGTAATTTGATAATTGGACTTGGGCATTCTTGAAAACGTTATTACTGTCTTGAAATGAAAATTTCATGGCAATTGAAAGGTGTTCCACGAACGTAGTTGGCTAAAGAATAAGACATAATTCCTTAAAGACCGAAAGGCCCGTTTAATGGAAGATCTTACCCTGTTATGAACCCATTGAGCTGCCCTCGTTAAACGGATGGATGAGTCGGCGTCGCGTGCCCACTTGCTCTTGGCATCGCCTTTGGGTCTTATGGGCGGGGCGGGGCGGTGTAATGGAACCTAATGCAACACTCTCTGTCCCAGTCTCAGCAATGGCCAGACAATGAGTTAAAGAGTTGACACAGTTCCATAGATGTTGCGAGACGGTTGAGCGAATGCATCGAATACGTGGCATACGAGAAGGGGATGGGGATGTGGATGATGAGGCATTAGGTAGTCAAAAGGAAGCGAGTGACATTTATGCTGACACCAAAAATCATCATCAACAACAAGCACAACAAGAACAGCAACAGCAATAGAGAAGCAGGCGTCGGTCCCGCCGGGTATTCACTCCCTAAATTCCCCTGCTGCAACCCTCTGACCCTCCCTGACCTTTCCCAGCCCTCCACCGCTGCCGCTGCGATGAGGCTCGGGGCCAAGTTGACTCGCAAATATTTGCCGGCTAGGCAAACTTGTGCCATTGCCCCTGGCAGCTTGCAACCGTTTGTGTGTGTGTGTATGTGTGTGTGTGTGTGCGAGAGGGAGCTCGGGAGGAGTCGAAGGCGGAGGCGGTAGTGTTTGGGTGTCGCTGTCGCTGTTGAGTTTGTGTGCGTCGAATTTTCCGCTCCAGATCATCAGCAAAGCGCACGAGTTATGCATGTGTTGCAACCTGGTCCCAGACCAGTTGCACACCACTCACTCACTCAGTCAGTCAGTGGGTGAGTCACACGTCAGTCACACACCTGGCAACGCAGGGCAACAGCGAGCCCTGCAGTCATTTTGCATTGCATACTTTTAGGCGACGCTTGTTATTTATGCTCGCTCTTGTTCATGTTCTCCTCTGCCGCCACAATGCATTGCATACTTTTGGGCGGCGCTTGTTATTGTTCATGTTCTTCGCTATCGCTGTCGCTGTCGACGTTGACGTCGCTGCCCGCGGCACTCAGTTGGCTTCAAAAGGAACAATTAAAAGCAAAGCAACTTGCAAATGCAGCAGCAACAACAATTGGCCAGCGGCTGCACATTTGCCAACTAATTGAAATGCCCTCGTTTTGTCCACACTAAAAACAGCAGCCAACACAAGTTAGAGCGAGACAGCCTAAGCGAGCAGAGTGAGCGAGAGAGGAGCAACCAACAAATGGAATCACATCAAATGCTTTTACTCAATTTTTGAATTTTGTACTAAGCGCCAAGGCTTAGTTGTGGCAATCAATGCAAATCTGCTTGGAAAAGCAATTTTCTTTATTAGGAAAATACAATTCTCTATCGTCTGTCATACCCTCCCATTGCGTTGGTCATTTCGATTCATGCTTACACTTTGCCATCGATCGATTTGTCAGCGTATTCTCAGTTCGACTTGCGGACAAATTGCACTGCACTTATTTTGAGAGATTAACTTCGAAAGCAGCAGCTAAGCTCAGAGTTGCACTTCGCTTCGAACAGCAGAAATATTTACGAAATTATTTTCCCTCTCTCTCGCTTTGAATTCAATTCAATTTAATTCAATATTTATTTATTTATGATTTTTGTTGTGGCTAACAAGTAAGTGGCATGCTGAACAATTCACAACTCACAATTCCCAATTTCTTTGCCCCAAGACAGACGGAAATTTGCATGACAACTGTCCAAAAAAAGAAAGAAAGAATGCAGCCTCCTTTGGTGGAAATTTAATGGAATTCACCTGCCCTCTCTCTCTCTCCCTCTCCTCTCTCTGTATCTCTGAGCAATTGAAGTAACAAAATCATAAAGCAATCTAACATATTTGTTTCTAGTGCTCAAAGAATGCCGTGAAATGAAAGAAATTTACCCAAGGCAGTCTTTGAGATTTCATTTCTGTTGCAAGCTCTTTTTCAAAAAAACATTTAATATTTCTGATTGAGCTCTTTAATTGGTTGCAATCTTAATAATAATGGCAAAATTATTACAGTCATTTAATTAAGTTATTCATATTTGTATATTAATGTAATCATTTTGTTCAACATGTTTATTAATATTTTCATTTAACTAGTATACATTTTTAATGCACTCAAATTTAATGCTTCAATCTGTAAATTATAAGCAATATGTTCCTAAAATATACCTAATTAATATACTGAAATGCAATAAAATTATTTATTATTATTATTTTTAAAATATTCCAAACTCACATACTGCAAAAATACTGAAGTATATATTTGATATATCGATGTACTGCTAAGAATAAAATATACTACAGAGTAGCAAAACAATTATTCATATAATGTACCAAATTAATATACTGACAAAATACTGAAATATACCATATGCCATATATATACTGTTATACTGTTACATTTAAAATAGAGTAGCCAAAAAATTCAGTATTATACTAATGCTATACTATACTATAAATATACTAAAAATACTAAAATGTACTGTAGTATGTATTTTATGTATGGTATGTATAACATACATACATATATAACATAGACAAGACACTGCGGTGTTATTCTTAAAATATACCAAAATGTATTAAAGTTTATTTTGATCTTTTTAGTTTTAAAATAATTTCTTTTTCTTTGGTGCTTTCTTTTTGATATATTATAAATATTTTATTTTTCTTTCCCCCGTTTAAAATTAAAGTATTAATTTAATATACACCACACAATTGCCACATTTACAGGGTATGCAGAGAACTGAAAACTAAGCAAGAAGCGAACTCGTATCTGGTTGCAAATGTTGGCAGCTGTTGCAGCTGCTGTTGATGCCGCCCTCGCAGGCCACGTGGCAGTGGCATTGGTTGTTGCCTTGCCTCTTGGCAACATGCGGCATGCGGCATGCGGCATGCGGCATGTGGCAAGCGACAGCGGTGGCGTAATTGAATATCATAAAATTATAAATATCATCAACGAACGCACTTTGATTTCTGCTCTCGATCAGCCGTCGCGCCCAACGCGTCGTATGAGTGTTTTTTTGTTCTTCTTCTGCTTCTTCTATGCTGTGTGTGTGTGTGTGTGTGTGTGTGTGAGTGTAATTGTGGTGCCGTCGCAGCACGGGCCACTGTTGAAACTGTGCCAAATGCCGGAGACGGAGACGACAACTCGACAGTTGCAATTTGTGCGTCGCGGCGACTTGAACAACGCGTCTGGTCATTGTTTTCACTTTTTTGTTTGTTGATAGTGTAGGCTATTTATTGAGTTTGTGCAATCAATTCGCAGCGTAATTAAATGACAACTTGTTAAACACACACACACACACAAGTTTATATCACGGATCTTCCCCCATGCTGAGCGCGCGAAAAATTATCAATTAAAATCAATTTAATCGGACGCCGCGACGAAAAATGCCCGCAAGAAAAAATGTAAACATTCGCATACAACACAACATCATCCATATAGACTGTATAGCTCTTTTCGTTGTTCGTTGTTTGGCCAACGGGGCGGATGAATATGAAGGGGGGCGCTGTCTCTGAGCTTGCAGCATAATTAAAAATTAATTTACCACACAATAAATATACATATTAAATGCCCACTGTGCGTATCTCACTCTCTCTCTCTCACTCTCTGTCTCTCTCGCTCTCTGTCTTTCGCAGCGAGTAAACATTTTAATGGCATGCCAAATATAAACGCAAACAGAAATTCGAAACGATTTTTATTAGCTTTTGAAATTAATTTATTTATTTTATTACATTTGCGATTTATTGAAAAATGCACAACGCACACTTTTATTTATTTTACATATTTTCCTTTCTAAATTTTAAATTTTTGTGATTTATTTCACTTACATTTTCTTTTTTGATAATTTGTATTTGTTCTGCTTTTGGCTTTTTATTGTTGTTGCGCTCCAATTGCATTGCAATTAAAATGCATCGCTATAGAAGACACAGATAGAGACAGAGACAGAGAGAGAGAGAGAGAGCGAGTGATCGAAGGAATTCGCAAGCAGAATTCCCCAGTTGACCCGCATCCCCAACCGCAGCGCTTCAACTTCGTCATCGGCCACCCGACTTTGCTTTTGTTTGTGTTTTTGTGTTTTAGTGTTTTAGTGTTTTTCTGTCTTTTCTGTGTGTCTTTGTGTGTGTGTTGTCTTTGCAGCCCGTCTCCCTTGGCTATTTTTAGTGAACGCTATCTGCGAGCAACAATTTTCAATAGTTCTATAAATACGAAAACGTCTCCACGTCTTCCACCTGTCAACCCCTTGTGTTCAATTTAAAGACTTTAAAGATCGATCTGATTGAGTGGCATCCGAAGACCTAACACAAATACTGCGATCTGTGAATATTTAGCACCGAGAACTGCATCCACATATATCTGCTATATTTTATCGTGTCCAAAAACCGTCAGCCGATATTAAATTTTCATTCAAAACAAGAGTTTTTGTTTGCTGATTTTCTATTTTTACTTGGAGAATCAATTTCAAATTGGATTCGCATAAAAGCAAACTTGATACAATTTGAAATATTATTTAAAACTCATAAAAAATCGATCTTAAAACAACAAATTACAATTTAGTAAGCATTACATTATTTATTTACAATATTTATATTGTTTAAAGATACTCGATACTTTCTTATTGTCTTGCTTAAATCTTATCTACAAAATCATTGACAGTTTACTCAATCTCCTCCCTTTGTTGTATGTTATATAGCATATTTTCAAAAGCAAGGGCAACTCTACGACAACTCTATAAAGCAAAAGAAGATTGAGGCAGACTGTCCACTCTTTCCCAAAGCGGAGCTGTCCACTCGTTGACTGCTAGGCGCTGTCCACTTGAGCTTACTTTTGTCCATGGGCAACTCCAAAGCGACAACTCTATATTAACTGTATTATATACAGTGCAAGGACAACCCTGAAGATAAAACTCTATAACAAGACTTTTAAACAACAGCAGATTAAAAAAGTAGCATTGCCTTTAGAATAATCGATTAAGCACTCTCTTCTCTGCCCACTCTTTCTCCAAGTGGGGCTGCCAACTTGCTAACTGCCAGGAACTGTCCAATTGCGCTCACTGTAATGCAAGGGTAACCCTAAAGCGGCAACTCTACAACAACTTTATAAAATAACCGAAACATTGCCTTAACAATAATCGATTAAGCGCTCGCTTCTTTAGGGGGGCAGACTGTCCACTCTTATCCAAAGCGAGACTGCCCACTCACTGACTGCCAGGCGCTGTCCACTTGAGCTCACTTTGGTACAGCTATGTGTGGCCATGTGGCGTGTTCACCTGTTGCCAGCAAAGTTGTCGTCGTCGTCATCGTCGTTGACATTGACGTAGAGTTGAGTTGAGTTGAGTGTCTTTTAATTGCCAGCTGTTGACAACGACCCTCGGCAGCTTACCCCTTGACAGGGGCAGAGACAGAGGCAGAGGAAGGATTGGGCCATTGGGGCATTGGGCCATGGTGATTAATGAGCCGGACACGAACATGGCAGAGCAATTAGAATACAATTAGCAGGGAATGTGGGCAGAGCTGCCACTAATGAGCACTTTTGTTTTTGTTTTTGTTTTTCGTGTTTCGTTGCCGCCACAATTTCAGCAGAGGAGCCACCATCACCGTCACCACAAGCAGCACAGCAACAACCACAGCAACAAGCAACAGCAGCAGCAACAAACCGAGCCAACTCCTGCTTATCGCGTCGAGAAATCCGAAATCTATGGCAGGTACTTGGTGGCGAACCGAGAGCTCGCCGCTGGCGAACTGCTCATCGAGGAGCAACCGCTGGCGATTGGACCCTGCGTGAGCTGTGACCCCGTCTGCCTGGGCTGCTATCAGCCGGTGCAGCTTGAGGCGCAACAGTATCGCTGTCCCGCCTGCAGCTGGCCGCTGTGCGGCGCCGAGTGTCGTGGCCTCAATCAGAGCACCGGACACAGCGCCTGGGAGTGTGAGGCATTGGCGAAGAGGCCACAGCAGCGACCGGTGGAAAGTGCAACGCCCGATGAGCTGCGGGATTTGTACGAACTTGTGCTGATTGTGCGCATTGTGCTGCTGCGTGGAGTGCAGCCGGAACAGTATGCGCTCATCCGGCGCATGGAGTCCCATACGGAGGAGAGGCGCTTGAACGTGTCGCTGTGGGAGCACTATGAGGCGAAGGTGGTGCGGAGACTGCGGGAGGAGTGGCAGGTGTTGGATGTGGAGGTGGAGGAGCTGCACGAGATCTGTGGCATACTCGATGTCAACTGCTTTGAGATCGGACAGAGGGGCGCCAAGGCGCGTACGCTATATCCGAGCGCATTTCTGCTCGCACACGACTGCAGTCCGAACACATCGCACACGGACGATCCGGGCAACTTTGCGATACTGTTGCGCACCTCGCGTGCGGTGCGGGAGCAGGAACCGCTCACGCTCAGCTATGCGTATACGCTGCAGGGCACCTTAAAGCGTCGCACCTTCATCCAGGGCGGCAAGCTGTTCTGGTGCCAGTGCCAGCGCTGCGCCGATCCCCGCGAGCTGGGCAGCGACTGCAGCGCCCTCGTCTGCAAGCTCTGTTCGCAGGGCAGCGTGAGAGCCACAGATCCTCTGGACCAGACCGCAGACTGGGCGTAAGTATGACAAGCTCCTTGTTCCCCTTCCCAGTTTCTTATTCCTAAATCCCTATTCCTCATCTCTTATTCCTAAAGCCTTATTCCTAAAGCCTTATTCCTAAATCAGTATTGATTGTTTCCTAATTCCTTATTCCTAATTTCTTACTCCTTGTTTCTAGTTCATTGTTCCCAATTTCTATTCCTCCCATTCTTTGTTCCCTATTTCATACTTCTAATTTCTTATTCCTAATTCTTTCTTTCTTATTTCTTGAACTGAATATTTCTTATTATTCTTCATTATTTCTTCTATCTATTCCCAATTCCTAATTTTGTTTATTCCCTATTCCTTACTCCTAATTGCTAGTTTCTAGTTTCATGTTAAATGTTCCCTATTCCTAACTTTTTATTCCTTATTAATTATTCGTTATCACTTAATCCTTTCTCATTATTCCTTATTACTTATTCCCTTTTCCTTAATTCTAGTCCCTAGCTCATTGTTCCTAGTTTCTATTTCCTAATTCCTTACACCTTACTCTTTAAAGCCTTATTCCTAAAGCCTTATTCCTAAATCAGTATTGATTGTTTCCTAATTCCTTATTCCTAATTTCTTACTCCTTGTTTCTAGTTCATTGTTCCCAATTTCTATTCCTCCCATTCTTTGTTCCCTATTTCATACTTCTAATTTCTTATTCCTAATTCTTTCTTTCTTATTTCTTGAACTGAATATTTCTTATTATTCTTCATTATTTCTTCTATCTATTCCCAATTCCTAATTTTGTTTATTCCCTATTCCTTACTCCTAATTGCTAGTTTCTAGTTTCATGTTAAATGTTCCCTATTCCTAACTTTTTATTCCTTATTAATTATTCGTTATCACTTAATCCTTTCTCATTATTCCTTATTACTTATTCCCTTTTCCTTAATTCTAGTCCCTAGCTCATTGTTCCTAGTTTCTATTTCCTAATTCCTTACACCTTACTCTTTATGGATTATTCCTTATTCCTAATTCCATGGTAATTATACCTGTTTCCAGTCCTAATTTATTTTTCCTAATTCCTTTTATCAAATTTCTTATCCCTAATTCTTTATTTATTCTTCTTTATTCCTTACTCTCTATTCCCTATTCCTAGTTGATCCTAATTCCATATTTCCCATTCCTTATTCCTTGACCTTGACCGTGACTACATTTAATATAAAGTGTTCCCAATTTCATTTTCTGACTTGCAGCTGTGATCACTGCGATCATCGGATCAGTGCGTCGGATCTGGAGCGGCTCCTCGATCGCATCAACGACGATCTCGAATCCATCGACGTGCACAACATTCCCGCACTGGAGAACTTTCTCACCCGGTGAGCAAATGTTGTGAATTTGCATCATAATCATCGCTTGGCTTGACTTTTAACTAATTCTTAAAGCATTCTCAGCTTTCATTAGGGGTGTAAGAAAAAAATAATGGTTTGTCACGCCGGACGACTACAGTATCATCATCTTTGCATCAATGCTTCGCTGTCAGCACTCCTATCTTTCTTTTCTCTCTTCTTTATTCTCTTGCTAAGCCCCTTGCTAAATGATTCTACTGCGTTTTACAGGTACCGCGAAGTGCTGCGTCCCAATCACTATCTGCTGCTCTCGGCCAAATATTCGCTGTGCCAAATCTATGGTCGCATTGAGGGTTATCTGCTGCCTCAGATGTCGCCCGAGGATGTGGCACGCAAGGAGCGCTACTGTCGCGAGTTCCTGCACATCATCAATCTGCTTGAACCGGGTCTAACACGACTTCGAGGTGAGTTGCCCTCCCATTTCTCCTTATCTCTCTTTGTTAACCCATTGATTCATTCACAGGCCTCATCATGTATGAGCTGCATGCTCCGATCATGGTGCTGGCCCAGCTAGGCATGCAGACGGGTCAGCTGACACGTCCGGAGTTCCAGCGACGCATCAAGGAAGTCCTCAAGTTGCTCGAGGACAGCGCACAGATCCTGCAACTGGAGCCGCCCGGTTCCAGTGAACATGAAATGGGACTCGCCGCAGCCGATGCGCTCAGCAAAATGCGCGGCTAATCCATTTGTGTAAATAGCTTTCTTTTTTTTTTGTATTGTAATCCTCATAAGGCATCTAGTCAACGAAACCAAGCCAAGTGAATATTTAACTCTTTGAAACTGGCAATGCAAATAAGCGTTTAGCAATGTATATATAATATGTATATATCAAATATGTATATATCTTATAAAAGCTGAAATAATAATGAGAGTTTCACTTCAGGGAAATGTAACACATCTTGTGAATTTATTAATCTTATGAGCTTGGCAATAAAATTAAATATTAAATCGAAGCGAATAGAGTGGTCAAATAACAATCATTTTTAATTTCTATTTTAAGAACCAAATATTTATGAATTCTAATGTAGCTCTGAAATACAAAATGTAAATATAAAATAACTAATTTGAAAGAAGCTGAAGAAGGGTAAGAAAAGGGTGCCAACAGCAAATACATATATTCGGTATATGCTAGTATTTTTTCAGTATATTCATTTAATATTTTTAAAGAATATTACCAAATTGTTTTTTTATTATTTGTTTACACAGAGAGAAAAATCGATATATAAATGATGATTGCAAATCTTGATTTAGGATTTATTCGATCCTAAAACAAAAATAGTGTTCTTTGCTAGCTCTTATTTATTATACCAAAATTAATATTTATTCCTTTAGTAATTTAAAAGTACACATGATGTTAGGCAATAATCAGGTGTTTAGTTCAAAACAAACAATTCTTCATTTCTGCTTAAAGTTTTGTGACGTTTCCTTAACATGATTTTCCTCGGTAATAAACAGCGTGAAATACGCTTGAGGTCGTAAAGCGAGTGCCAATAATATGAAGTTTATTTTATCGACTAAGACAAAGTTGACCTCTGGCCTCAAGATGTTGCAACAAGAATCGTGAGCTGAGCTCGCGTTGCAAGTGCATTAAAGTCCCAAAATCTTGCACTCGACTCGCATATTGAAAAGCTGAGAGGAACTGAAAGAAAGGAAACGAAGGGGAAAGGAAGGGATGGGAAGGAAAGAGATGAAAGTGTGAGGAGGGAGGGTCAGTGAGCAACAATTTTTAATTAGTCAACATTTTGCCGCCGTCTAACGGCAGGGGGCGCCACTCGCAGACAATGTAGTGAAGAAGGGCAAAATCGAAATGATAAAACAGAAATCTCTCAACTCTCGCATTTTTTCTCTGCTGCGCTTTGTTTTCGCATTTCTTTTGTATTGCCCGTTTTTATGAAAGCAGCACGAAGAATGTAATAAAAGAGCAAGTCTCTTTCCTCTCTCTCTCTCTTTCTCTCTATCTGTTTTCGTCTGCCAAATCTCCATCTTCATACCAGTTTCTATATTCATTTCTATTTTCAGTCAAAGTCTCAGTCTCAGGCTCAGTCTCAGCCATTGAATTGGGTTCAGTTCGGTTTTGGTTCGGTTCGGTTTCGGTTTACAGACAAAAATCCTTGGCCCAGGACTTGGACTTAACAACTAGTTGCGCTGCCAAACGGAAGCAATTGCAGCCCTCAGTCCCCCCTCCTCATCGCACAAATCTTGAGTCCTTAGTCTCCATTTCAGTCAGCTTTCAACTGCTGCTGCTGCTTGGCATTGATAGTTGACAGCAAGTTGAACTTTTATCACAATGTTAATTAATGCTTGATGGCTACACAACTTTTCCGTTGCCCAGGAAACGCTCACCGCTCGCTCCCCTTCTGCTCACAGCTCCCTGTCACTTGTTAACGGGTTGTCATTAGCTGGTTAAGTGTAGCATTAAGCTCCGAAGTCTGCCAAGTAAGGATTGTTCTTCCCTCCACCTCCGTTTCACACTTCTAAGCTTTCGCTTATGCTTTTTGTTTTGAAATAATAACAACAATTGCATAACTTACTCGGTGTAAGTGCCAAGCAAGCAGCTTTAAGGCAAGATACGGAGTTTCACTTGGCCCCAGCTGGCTGCTGTAGTAACGAGCGAGTGAGGGAAACATTATTAAGAATGCATTGAATTTCTTTATTTCATAATCACACACAGTGTGGCAGCAACAATAACCCTATATATAATCTCGCACAGCAGCCGCAACAGATACCGAAAGATACGGATGCAGATACAAAGATACAGATACAGATACAGAGTTGAGCCGAGATGCAGATGCAGATGCATATCGCAGTCCTCAGTCACGAGTGTCAGTCGGCAATTTGAGCCACAGGCGGCCAGAGCAAGATATGCTATGGAAAAGTCGACAGTGGGGAAAGGAAGGAAGGAAGCGAGCAGCAACAATACCCAGTGGGAACGCATGAGGTGGCTGTGGATGTTGCCATGGCAACAACAATTATTTCTGAGTTTTCATAGCAAAATTAAATGCAAAAGGTGCCGACTAAAAAAACAAAAGAAAATTCCGCAAAATATTGGCATTTGTTGTGAGGCATTTTTCAATCAAGCCAACAGGAGACAAGGAGAGAGAGAGAGAGAGAGGGGAGAAGATAAAATAATAATGACAAGAACGTGGCAAGCAAAAATAAAACTAAAGAGTGTTGAAATAGCTAGTTAAAGCGACAATAACTACGGGGAAATATTTTATGAAAGAGCGACTTAATCAAATTAAAAGAAAATTAAGGAAATGTAAAAACTTGTATTAATATTATTCAAATATATTTGCTATCTTATACAAAAGTTAGAAATAGTTATTTTGAAAACATAATTTGAAAATTGTTGATGATAACTCAAATTGAGGCTTGGTGACAACCCTGGCTTGAAACTTTTCTGTTCCCAGAGATAAAAAGAAATGAAATTGGTTAATTATACAAACTTTATTGCACGTGTTATGCAAAGGTAAGAATAAAATAGTTATTCTGAATATTTAATTTAAAATTGTTGATAACAACTCGAGTACCGTAATATAAATTAAGGCTAGGTGACAACCCTGGCTTGAAACTTTGCTGTTCCCTGAGCACTTCATTAGAGAGCTGCTTCCATTGTGTAAGAGTGAGCTGGTTCTCCTAAAGCGAGACTTCTTCGGATTCCCGCTGGGCTACACACAAAATACGCAGCTACCTTAAGCACACACATCCCTCTCTCTCTCTCTCTCTCTCTCTCCCACTCTTTTTATATATCTCTCTCTCTCTCTCTCTCTCTCTCTCTCTGTGTCTGTGTAGTATAGGTGAACCCACAAAGGCATAAATGAAAGAAAAACAAGAAGCGGCAACAACTAAAAGCGTACGATAAATATAAATTGCATTGTGCAATAATCTTCAAAGTGCAACAAAGTAAAAACAACAACGATAACGACAATGATGACAACAACAACAACAAGCTGAAGGAGAAGAAGAAGAGCTTTAAGGACGCGGGGCAGGAGATAGATGCGCCACAGCAGTAACAACAACAACATGCCACACAGAATACAATGCGAATCTGAAGCTGCTGCCTGAAACCACATAAAAATAAGACGACGCCAGAGCAACCCAAGCACAAACAACAAATACAACTACGAAATGAAAAAGAAGAAGAAGAAGGGCAGGATCAGGAGCAAGGGGCAGCTGGATGTAACCGCAGCAAGTAAACGAGGCAGGCACATTGCCTAACGGGCGCCAGTAGCAGGGTGAAGAGAGAGGAGAGGAAAGAGCTGCTGATGCAGTTTGGGGAGCCTGCCGTAAAGTTGATGCAACGTGCAACATGCAACGTGCATTGGGAAACGGGGCAACAACACGGGCAACGGGAAGGTGCAACGCTTGATGGGCCACAGCTAAAGGCCAGAGGCGTCATGCCAAAGGGGCAACAACTGAGCCATAGGCTCATCCTTGATGTCTCAGTTTCTACTCAACACTCAAAATGAACCGCGACGAGAAATCTGAGCTAAGCGAAAACGAAGAACCCAAGCGAATCTCAACCAGTTGAAAAAGTATCTCAACTTGAATATTAGTAAGTAAGAAAGTCGAGCAGACTCGACTGTGAAATACTCATTCTCAACAAAAGCAATGCAATGCTGCAATATCACTAAAATATACTCAATTATACCAATGAAAAACTAAAATATACCAAAATAATATATCGACAAAATGCTGAAATATGCCTAAATTTATATTTGGAATATACTAAAGTGTATATTCGGCATATGCCAACGTGTATACTTGGTACATTGATTAAACAAGCTCGACTGTCAGATACCCAAGCTCAAAAAAAGTAATGCAATGCGATATTAACATTAAAATATACCAAAATAATATATCAATAAAATACCGAAATATAGTTTGGTATATACCAAAATGTATATTTGGTATGTTGATATTACAAGCTGAACTGTGAGATATCCATTCTCAACAAAGGCAATGCAATGATTTATTATCGTTATAATATACTGAAATATACCAAAATGTGAATCGAATATTTACTAAAATACACCAAACTACATATTTGGTACATTTATATAACAAGCTCCATTCTCATGAACAGCAATGCAATGATGTATTATCATTAAAATATACCAAAATATTCCAGCGAAATTGGAAACTAAAATAATATACGCTAAATGGCGCTTGTGTTGGTACAGTTGTGCTGCGGTCACAAACGATTAAATCCCATTCGGTTCGACGACTCTGGTCTCAAGGGAGCTAAGAGCGAGTGAGAGAGAGAGAGATAGAGAGTGAGAGCGAGAGAGAGTAGCTGATGATGCCGAGTATCTTTTGTATTTACTTCTGGGCCACATGCAACATGCGGCAACAAGGATAACGCTAACGCCAAGCAGCGGCTGTCCCAATGCGACATTGTCCCCCGGTCGTTGAAGCCAAGGAAGCCAAGGAAGTAGAGAAGCAGCCAAACATCCAAGGAAGTAAGGAGCCAAGGCTGTCCTTCGCTTGGGCTATCAAAAGTGTTGCTTATTAAAATAAAATTTATTGCTTGTTTGCTGATAAAAATGAAGACAGACACACAGTGCACATACCGCCCGCCAGGGGGCGCTGCAGCAGCAGCTACCACTGTGTGTGTGTGTGTATGTGTGTGGCACGTAAAAGTGTTAAAACGATAAGCGGCGATAGCGGCAAAAACATAAAGAATATTGCTGCAACAGGAAATGCAGCGTCATAAAGCCATAAGGGCACAAAACGCAAAAAAAGAAGAAGAGAAAAGAACAGAGAGATAGAGTGAAAGAGATAGAGAGAGAGGAAAAGGAAATGCGGAGCAGGGCGGAAGTTGCTCTTAGCTCAGACTAGACAAAAGCCATAATGCAATTAAAGGTGTGGAAAGGAATGCAAATAAGCGGGCTGCTTAATGAGCGGCTAGCTGAAGAGCACAACTGGAGAGCTACTCTCTCTCTCTCTCTCTCTCTCTCTCTCTCTCTCTCTCTCTCTCTCTCTCTCTCTAATCAGGATGCCCACTTCCTGCTGCAACAGAGCTACTTGGTCATGCCTCGCTGCTCTGCAACTGGCCACTTGACAATGGCACTCGCCGAGAGCAGCTGGCAACTGTCTCCGAGTCTCGAGTGCCCAGCTTACTTGATTCACTTCTCCTAAAGGCTATTGCCACAGCCTCACCTCCATCTCCCTCTCTCTCTCTCTCTCTCTCTCTCAATTACGCGAAATCCTTCTGGTTGGGGAAATTGAAGTAAAATATTAAATCCGGCTTTGGGCATTATGAGCATCGAGAGAATTGTGCAGCCAACTCTAACAAAGTTGCAATTTATAATATTTAAAGACAATCAAAACATTATTATTAATTCATATGTATATTGTACAGTTGATCTAAACATTAACTATATAAAATACTGGAATAACAAGCAATAAACTTAACAGATCTACTAAACATGGCAACATTTATCACAAGTATTGATTTTGTCCGTCTGTCTGTCTATCAGTATGAAACACTGGATCTCAGAGACTTTGAAAGGTAAGAGATATGATAATTTCGGCAGCCTTTTATAAATAACAAGCGTAATTCTGAAGTCTATAGGATTCCTTAAAATCTGGTTGCGATCATATTGTAAGTTATTTAAGAAATACTTTGGTATGGCCAAAACGTCTACTTACTACGGGTTTAAGTTACTTTGGCTGATATATGGTATGTTTGGTAAAAATTGGTAGAGGGTATCTCACAGTCGGGTGTAGCTTTCTTACTTGCCGTACTTTGAAAATAGATTTCACTACAAAAATGCTATGCTTCAAAAATTGACTGCACTTTTGCAAGAGCATTTGAAGTACGACAATCGGCAGTGAGAGCAAGAAAATTACTTTTCCCTTTGCATTTCTCGTTTTTTGTTTTTTTTTTGCTTCAAGAGCTTTGTCTAGACGACGCGACGACAAAATCGCAAAGACGCAGGCAAAACCCCAAAGCAACTCGAATCTCAAAAGCAATCGCAATCGAAATCGAAATCTCCCCGTAAAGAGAAAGAGAAACACAATTGGCAATCAGTTTGTTGGCTGTTGGTTATGAGCCCATATATATATATATAAATGTGTGTGTGTGCTACTCTATAATTGGAGTTTAGGCCAAGTTAACAAATCTCAATTGAATGCAGCTCAACTTGAGTTGAGTTTAGTAGTTGTTGTAGCCCATCTCACTGAGCAGCGTGTTGCCATCGGAGGGCGTGCTGGGATCCTGCATGTTGCGGAGCACACGATGCCGGAAGTGCATTGTCCTCAGGCGTTGCATGCGTCGCTTCAAGTTACAGTAGACGGGGCAACAGTCCGGGAATGGTTTGTACATGAGATCCTCCTCGTCTCCCTGTTCGCACTGTTCGGGCAGAATGTCCAGGCAGCTGGCAAGAAACAGAATACAGTATACATATAGTGGTCGCATTAGCAAAAGAGTTCGCATGCAGTTAATGTGTGTGGGGAAAGTGCGGCATGCCACATGCGGCATGCTACTAGACTAGCAAAGCATTTATTGGTGGCACTACTCGTTTGGTCTAGACATTTTTTCCACTACGAAAATAGACCTGGAGCGCGGCATAATCTGATTGTTCTCGCAAAACAGATTCGAGCAGAGACTCAGTAAGACGAGGCGACGTGGCAGGAACTTCGATTGCTCCCACATGCAGCGGCGATACGAACCTGCAACACATCAAATAACTGACTGCACACGTTGCAAACGTTTGTCAAATGGTCTACTTACGCAACACGCTATTATCATTCTCGCTCGAGTCATCGGGATTGTTATAGCCGCGCTGCAGCTGATAGTGTTTCATATGGAACTGGCCGAATCCCTCGGCACAGTCCAGCCAGGCGAGGCACAGGCCCAGGCCCAAAGCCAGCTGCAGCCACATCGATAACTGTTGCTGTTGCTGCTGTTGTTGATGTTGATGCCGTTGTTGATGTTGATGTTGTCGCTGCATCGTGCCTCTAGCTAACTGTATTCCGTGTGGCGTGTGTGTGGGGCAACTGATGTGTGGCAACTACGCGCTTAACTCACACCCCACACACACGGTCACTCGCCACTCACCATTACTCGACATTACGTATACGCAATGTGATTCCACTGTGTGTGTGGCTCAATTGGCCGCGCCACTTGATTAAATCAACAACGAAAAGAAGCAAAACAACATTCCAAAAACTGAATCTTGCAAATGCAAAATTATTGCGTTTTACATGCGCCCAATGATTAATAAATACCTCGTTCGCATTCGCAATTCGCATTCCTATTCCTATTCCTATTCTCATTCTCATTCACATTCGCATTTTTATTCGCTCACGACACGCTCACGCTCGTATCATAGGCACCCTCATCTCATCAGGCCGCCAAATTGTGCAAAACAGTTTGTCATAATTGTCCCCAACGATCCCTCAAAATGTCAAGTGCAACTTGTGGCACACAAAAATGGGATAAACAACCATACAACTAAATATTCGCGATTTCACGAGCACATCAACATCAACATCATCATCATCATCACAATGGCCACGCGGCATTGCCCGTGATTGAAATCAATCGTATGTTGAATATTTACGTAGCGTATCAAGTATACGCAGTGTACTTTTCACATGAATCTAACGTTGTAAGTGTACGATGAATATTTAGAGCATTCGGTATATGCAGTATACGCAGTATTTTGATCGAATGAACATATTAAGTTTACGCAGCGACTATTATTAAGTATGTACAGTATACGCAATAACTGTAGTACAGTATATATGTATATATGAGTATACGCAGTATATTTTGTATGTGCGTAGTTGAAGTATAGCGAAGATATTAAGTGTACGATATATCTGTAGTATATAAAGTATTCGCAGTATATTTTGTATATGAAGTATATGCAGTACATTTTGTATATATGTAAATTATGTGCAGTACACTTTCAATAAAAAGTCTATATATGCAGCATATCTGGTATATTCAGTATATGTAGTATAATCAGTATGTGTAGTTTATGTTATGTAGTGTATTTACTATATATTCAGTATTTTAAGTGTATGCAGTATATTCAATATATGCAGTTTAAGAAATGAATGCACTTTATGTAGTATAATCACACAGTGTATCTAGTATATGTAGTATATTCAGTATATGTATCATATTTGGTATACTCAGTATATGCAGTATATGTAGCATATTCAGTATATGCAGTATATTCAGTATGTGTTGTATATTCAGCCTATGTAGTATATTCAGTATTTGTATTTTATTCAGTATATATAGTATATTCTGTATATTCAGTATACCTAGGCAAATATAAAGTATACGCAAAGTATACAAAGTATACGTAGTATATTTGGAGTATTATGTTTAAGCATTATATTGTATACATAAAAAAGTTTGTTACGTATTTGAGACACAATTTCAACAATAAGTTTGGATATGCAGTACATTTTGTACAATACGCAGCTTATGTAGTATTCCATCCACTATCACAACATTAGCAAACAAGCAAAAAATCTTTTAAAATACTCAACAACATGCAAGCTTGTATACAACAATTATTTCTTATAATAACTTAAAATATTGCAGCTTGTAGATTATTTTATTTGTGTCCCATCACCAAGTAATATATATAGTACAATATTTATACACAGCTAAGATTATATAGTACGCTTAGCCCGATACTCGTAACAAAGTTACTCTTCGTCGTTGATATTCCGTTTGGAATCTGTAAAAAAAAATCAAAGTCGAAATCGTATTTCAGTCGCAAACTATTCTACAGTACGGCGTTCGGCCTGATTCAGTCGTTGTCCATGTCGAAGTGCTTGAACTGTCCGGCTGAACCGAAGAAGCCCCAATGATTGTAGTCAATACTGTTGTCTCCTCAGTGGTCGACGTTGAATCCTCAGTTATGCTTGATGTTGAGTCACCCGGCACCGTAGTGTCTTCCGACGATGATGTTGAGCTATCAGATGATTCTGAAGTCGACGTTGAGCTATCAGATGATTCTGAAGTAGATGTTGAGCTATCAGATGATTCTGAAGTAGATGTTGAGCTCTCAGAAGATTCCGAGGTAGACGTTGAACTATCAGGAGATTCTGAAGTAGATGTTGAGCTATCGGGAGATTCTGAAGTAAATGTTGAGCTCTCAGAAGATTCCGAGGTAGATGTTGAGCTATCAGAAGATTCCGAGGTAGATGTTGAGCTATCAGAAGATTCCGAGGTAGATGTTGAGCTATCAGAAGCTTCCGAGGTAGATGTTGAGCTATCAGAAGATTCTGAAGTAGATGTTGAGCTATCAGAAGATTCCGAGGTAGATGTTGAGCTATCAGAAGATTCCGAGGTAGATGTTGAGCTATCAGTAGACTCCGACGTAGACGTTGAGCTATCAGGAGATTCTGAAGTAGACGTTGAGCTATCAGAAGATTCCGAGGTAGATGTTGAGCTATCAGAAGATTCCGAGGTAGATGTTGAGCTATCGGGTGATTCTGAAGTAGATGTTGAGCTCTCAGAAGATTCCGAGGTAGATGTTGAGCTATCAGAAGATTCCGAGGTAGATGTTGAGCTATCAGAAGATTCCGAGGTAGATGTTGAGCTATCAGAAGCTTCCGAGGTAGATGTTGAGCTATCAGAAGATTCTGAAGTAGATGTTGAGCTATCAGAAGATTCCGAGGTAGATGTTGAGCTATCAGAAGATTCCGAGGTAGATGTTGAGCTATCAGTAGACTCCGACGTAGACGTTGAGCTATCAGGAGATTCTGAAGTAGACGTTGAGCTATCAGAAGATTCCGAGGTAGATGTTGAGCTATCAGAAGATTCCGAGGTAGATGTTGAGCTATCGGGTGATTCTGAAGTAGATGTTGAGCTCTCAGAAGATTCCGAGGTAGATGTTGAGCTATCAGAAGATTCCGAGGTAGATGTTGAGCTATCAGGAGATTCTGAAGTAGATGTTGAGCTATCAGAAGATTCCGAGGTAGATGTTGAGCTATCGGGAGATTCTGAAGTAGATGTTGAGCTATCAGAAGATTCCGAGGTAGATGTTGAGCTATCAGAAGATTCCGAGGTAGATGTTGAGCTATCAGGAGATTCTGAAGTAGATGTTGAGCTATCAGAAGATTCCGAAGTGGAGGATGTGCTATCAGAAGATTCCGAGGTAGACGTTGAGCTATCGGGTGATTCTGAAGTAGATGTTGAGCTATCGGGAGATTCTGAAGTAGATGTTGAGCTATCAGAGAATTCCGAGGTAGATGTTGAGCTATCGGGTGATTCTGAAGTAGATGTTGAGCTCTCAAAAGATTCCGATGTAGATGTTGAGCTATCAGAAGATTCCGAGGTAGATGTTGAGCTATCAGGAGATTCTGAAGTAGATGTTGAGCTATCAGAAGATTCCGAGGTCGATGTTGAGCTAACAGAAGATTCTGAAGTAGATGTTGAGCTATCAGAAGATTCCGAGGTAGATGTTGAGCTTTCAAAAGATTCCGAGGTAGATGTTGAGCTATCGGGAGATTCTGAAGTAGATGTTGAGCTATCAGAAGATTCCGAGGTAGATGTTGAGCTACCAGAAGATTCCGAGGTAGATGTTGAGCTATCAGGAGATTCTGAAGTAGATGTTGAGCTATCAGAAGATTCCGAAGTGGAGGATGTGCTATCAGAAGATTCCGAGATAGACGTTGAGCTATCAGATGATTCTGAAGTAGATGTTGAGCTATCAGGAGATTCTGAAGTAGATGTTGAGCTCTCAGAAGATTCCGAGGTAGATGTTGAGCTATCAGAAGATTCCGAAGTGGAGGATGTGCTATCAGAAGATTCTGAGGTAGACGTTGAGCTATCAGATGATTCTGAAGTCGATGTTGAGCTATCAGAAGATTGCGAGGTAGACGTTGGGCTATCTGATGATTCTGAAGTCGATATTGAGCTATCAGATGATTCTGAAGTAGATGTTGAGCTATCAGAAGATTCCGAAGTGGAGGATGTGCTATCAGAAGATTCCGAGGTAGACGTTGAGCTATCAGATGATTCTGAAGTCGATGTTGAGCTATCAGAAGATTGCGAGGTAGACGTTGGGCTATCTGATGATTCTGAAGTCGATATTGAGCTATCAGATGATTCTGAGGTAGAGGTTGAGCTATCAGAAGATCCTGAAGGAGTTGTTGTACTTTCAGAGGAATCTGTAGAATCTGAAGAAGTTGTTGTTCCCTCAGACGATACTGTGATGCAAGTTTCAGAACTGGTTGTCGAGAAAGGTGACTCAGTGGAGGTTTGAGGCTCGGTTGTGATCGGCGTGGTCGCAGTTGTCTTTGGTAAAGTGGTCAGGGTCGTGAGTGGCGGTCTAGCAGTTGGAATGGATGTTGTACCTGATCCGGTGGCTTGGCAGAAGATATCGTCGCACCTGGGGTATATAATACTTCCTGCCAGTTGGGCTTTGCATCTCGTGACGCTGCGGGGAAGAGAAGACGATGATGATTGGCTCTGACTCTGTGTATACCAATCGCTCACCTTAGACGATTGGCTGACGTGCAGCTGAAGTAGCAGCGCTTCACCATTAGCGGAATTATGGTATCCTGCTCACATAGTGGCCTCGAGACTTTGACTAGAGATTGGGGAATAGAATGCGAGCAATGAGTGTGTGATTGAGTGTGAGTTTGTATGCTCACTTTCTTCGTCAAATCGCTGGCAGTAACTCGAATGCGCTACGGATACGGATGCAACGGACTGTTCTGAAAGTAAACAGAGTACAACAAAATTGAAAAGGAGCTGCAGATGAGTTGAGTTCGCGAGCTCCCAGTTTCTAACTTGCTTCATCCGGACTGGCTTTGGCTGGCATCAAGGCCAGGGCAAAGAGCAGGGACAGGATCATTGGAAGCTGCCTGCACAGTTTCTCAATGGAAAGTAAAAGTTTCATTCCGTTTGCTGCTAATTCGAGAGGACTCCGAACGAACGAACCAAAAAACGAAAAAAAATGTGAACGAAGGGCGAAAGTTATGCGAAAGAACTCAGAAATCCGAAAACTTCAACTTGCCAGACGTAAGCATGTATTTGCTTGCGTTTGCTTGCTGGCTGCTGAGTTTTTGTGGTATAAGCGAGTGCAGTGGCGCTTTATATTTATATGAACTATATAGAGAGAGAGAGAGAGGACGCAGCAAAGCAAGTTGCAACTGTCTGAAAAATCGTATAAATCAGTTCTTGCGATTCCTTTCTTCTTCATTTCGCTTCGCCTCTCATCGCAGTTCTCAAGTGCTGCACTAACGAAAATGATTACAAACTTTTGCCAAATGACATCGTAAAAAGTTAAATAACTTTGTAGGCAACAACAACATCGCGACTTCTGCAACAACAATGGGGAAGCAAATCGCCCTGATAAGTGCCAGCGAATTCCATGCGTAATTGCATTCTGAATATTTATTTTGCAGTTCAACTTAAAGTGCTTAGTTCTTCCCCCTTACTCCCCTCTCCCTTCACTACCCCCTTCAACTCCCTCGAGGCAAAAAGCTACTCATAACTCCAAATGCGCATTACGCATACGCACTGATGTACTGCGCACTACGACCATCAGAACACGGTCAAACACAATTCCTTGTCAGCTTAATTGATTGATAGACTTTACTTCCATAACTGCTCTAAGCAATATTTCATTTTTTAAATATCTATTTTAAAAATAAGAAGAAAAATGCTGAAGTTGAGTGTGCTCGACTATGAGATACTCGCTACACATTTTCAATCAAAACAAAACTGTGACGAAGTATTCCCAAAATATACCAATTTAATATACTAACAAAAACCTTAAATAAACCACGGACTATTTTGGGTATATCAATATATTACAAAATATACCATAGAGTGTTATTCTTAAATATACCAAATCAATATACTAGCAACATACTTAAATATACTAAGGACTATATTCAGTATATTGGCATACCCATCACATAATAAAACGGTATATAAAATATACTGAAGACCATATTTGCTGTAAAGACATTCAGACTATATCATAGACCACAGTGCGGTATTATCCTTAAAATATACCATAATAATATACTGGAAATTGTCAAATATACCAAGGTCTATATTTGGTATATCATATAGCACAAAATATACCGTAGTATACAGTTTGATATTCTTTAAATACACCAAATCAATATGCTAACAATATACTGAGCATACTAAAAAGTCCATATATAGTATATTGATGTAGTACAAAATATACCCAACCGAACAAAATATACCGAAGACTTAATGTGGTATATCGATATTGTCATATATACTTACATGCATACATAATAAAATCCCATATGTATGTACACATGCTGTATAAGTGAGCTTTTACCTCGCGAAACTTCACAGCTTCGAAAGCTTAGATTAGCTCAGAGCGGAGTTAACTGAAGAATCAATAAAGTTATTATTAATTATACTAAACATAAACCCGCGCATAATAATTAACTAGCAAAACACAAGTGTCACGAGAGCATTTGTGTATCAGCCAAGAAAGTTGGCAATCAACACAAAACTATATATTATAATGCAAAATATATAATTTAGTACTGTGCGGTATTATTTTCTTAAAATATACCAACTTAATATACTAACAAAATACTAAAATGGACCAAGGACTATATTTGACATATCGGAGTACATCAAAATATACCACACCGTACAAAATATGAATACTAAAACATACCAAAGACTATAATTGGTATATCGATATAGCACAAAATATACCAGATTGTCAGCCAAAGCAATTAATACTTGAATACAACAGCCGTTATTTGGGATTCTTCTGCTTGTTTCATACATTTGCTGTATACACAAAATTGTAATAAATAATTAAATAATAATAAGTTTAAAATAATAGGGAAAGGTGTACAAAAATAATAATTAATTTTAAATAAAAAGAGTTGCTCTGGCAAGTTTGATATACTCAAAATTCGAACCCTCGTTGGAAGGCAAGCGGTTGCTTTAGTTTGTTTTGCTAGTGAATTAAATGCATGTTAAATTGAGTTTTAAATGATTTACATCGTCACTACACAAAAGTGCTGGCAATATGTTCGTGCTTGCAACTTGGCAAAGCGGGGTTCAAATTAAACAAAATTAAATGAAATTTATTGCAGGAGAGCAGAAAATGAAAAGCTGCCTAAAAAACAAAGCGAGAGCTTAAAACAAGCGTCGCCTGAGAAAAGGAGGCACACTCCTTTTTTTCTGGTCAGCCGCCATACTCCAAGTGTCCCCCAGTGGGGAACATTAACTCATTCACTTATATTCACTCGCACACTCGCAGTCGCTGTCGGAGTCGCTCGAGTGAGCTCAGTGGGCAGCCCTGCCAGCAATTAAGTTTGTTGAAAGTTGAAAGTTTTCGCAGCGACAACATTGTCTGCTGCGACCCTTTTGTTTGCACGTGGCCCAAAACACACTACATACTCATTGTGATACCCTGTAAGTGGAGCAGCAGCAGAGCGGGAATACTTAAACAAGAGAAGAGACTACGAATACGAATTACGTATACTTGATATTCATAAAATTCAATTCAAAACTAAAAAGGGGAAACTTCAACTATATTCCATTAAAATTTGCAACTACATATTTAAGAAGGAAATTTGAAACACACTCTATATAAAATTTATTGAAATTAAATTAAAAACTGAACAGAAGATTAAATTAATTAAATGTGCAATTAACCTAGGATTCAAGTCAAAACTTAGAAGGAAACGAAAACTAAATTAAATTCAAATCTGAAATTATAAATTTAAGAAGGAAATTTAAATTACATTATTAAATCAATATACAACTTATATGAAATAAATTAAAAACTAAAAAGAAACAGAAAGTCAAGAAGAAAACTCACACAATATAATTGCAAATCATGTCAACTAAATATAATATAAAATTATCATTAAAAGGAAAGCTCAACCCAAAACTAATTTCTAATGGTAATGTTTCTACAAATTTATACGATACTGTGAAATGCTTGCTACCGATTTTTAATAAGACAAAACATTACGGTATTATTCATAAAATCTACTAGATTAATATACTGACAACATACTAAAATATACTAAAGACTAAACACAGCATATAGACATATAAAAACACAATAACAATAACAACACAAAATGCAAATATAATTTAATTCATTTATTCCTTTATTTTATTTCTTTTACACAAATTACATTTTTGTTCTAGTCACAAATTGTTTACAGCATAACTGGCAGTCGAGCAGGCAGTCAGTCGGTGTAGCTTGTTATACGCAATAGAGAAGTCATTCGACTGCTAAGCTATTGTTGTGCTATCTTATCCGAATAGCATCCTAGGCGTATACGTAATGCGATGCGTTGCTGTTGAGTTTCCTTGTGTTTAATTGTGGCCGCGTCTGCACGTGTTGTTTCCAAAGGCGTAAACTGTATTTTTATGACACTAAACAAACAATTAACTCGACGACTAAGCAACGTGGCCAAAACAATGGACAAATCGACAGAGAAAGACAGAGAGAGAGAGAGAGAGAGAGAGAGCGAGAGCGACAGTGCTTAGCTCTCACTCTTGAGGTGGTTACTTCATTTTTGGGACTCATGTCAATTAGAATGCTAATTTTTATGCAAATTTTTGCGGATAGGTTTCCGAGTTTCGTTTAGGGTTGAGTTGAGGTTTTCATTGTGCCCTCAGCGGTGTTGTTGTTGTTGTTTGTTTGTTTGTTTTTGCTGCTGCTAGTGTCTGTTGTGTCTGGCGTTTTGTTTATTTGCTTGTTTTGGCGCCAGCCTGTTCTTTATTATGGACACAAGCAGTTGGCGGAAATAAACTAAAGGCACACCGAAGGAAATTGCCAGCCAGGTTGGCACAAATTAATGGACACTCCTGAGTAGGCAGTAAGCTTCAGTGCTCCCTCCCCTTCCCTTTCCCTTCCCTTCCCTTCCCTTTCATCTTCCTTTCCCTTTCGATTCACATCGAGCGACAGAGCGTAAGCGAGTTGATTTCCATAATAGCTTAAATCAACAATTATCGATTAGTTGTTGTTTATTTATTTATGCATAAAATTTACAATTAGACACAAGAACAAAAAAAAAAAAAGAGAGGAGAAACTCCATTAAATATTTATGAAACTCGCATCAGAAATTGTGCTCGGTGCCAAAGAATGTGAAGGTCTCGTTGCAGCGTATTTCATAGCAGTCCGGAAACGAAGTAAAGTGTCGCGATAAGCGCAAATCGAATATGAACTCGCACTGTGGATAGCTGAAAGAGAGAGAGACAGAGAGAGAGGGAAGAGAACAGAAGGCAGACAGTAATTAGTTATTCAATGGAGTGCTACTTGGCGTATTATTTATTTTTGGATCCATCCCAGAGGTGTCGTTGCCACTATGCCACTTACATAAGCACTTGACTCGCAACTCCCATAATGTGTAGTTTATGTGCAGTCATCGCTCTCACTCACTCACTATCGCCATCTCACTCCTCGCATTGCCATTGCGAACAGGCTGCTGAAATATTTATCTCAAGGGGTGGCAATGTTTCGCATCAGCAATGAAATGGCGCTGCCAGCTATTTTAATTGTTATGCAATTCAAATGTTAACACTCGCCCCCTCTCTCTTAACCCCCTCCCCTCTCATCCCTATAAAGTAACCCCTTTGGCACATAAAAAGCGAAGCAGCAACTTGGCAACTTTTGTTTTAAAATGCAATTCACACGATGTAGAAAATAACATAAATTCTCAATTCTATGTGCTTGCGGTTCTCTATGTGTGTGTGTGCTGCTAATGTGTGTGTGTGTGTGTGGATTGTTGATTGCTTAACTTACATTGGCGGAAACCAGAGGAAGCAGCGATATGTGCAGAGTATGCCAAACGGGCGCTTGAACTCACCGTCTGGCGTTTGTATCGAGCCCGAATTGTGCTTTCTCCAGCACTGCGACGCCCAGCCTGCAGATGGAGAGAGAGAGAGAGAGACGGGAATAAAGAGGGACAGAGAGAGAGAGAGAGATATAGCAAAAATAATAACCAAAGAGAGGAAAAGAATGTTTTGTTCATTTCCCATAATGCAATTTAAGACCACAAAATATGCATTTCATATGCTCGCTTTTTCTCCAATTTTCTGTTCTCGTTGGCTAATGCGGCGTATGCGTAATATGGGGCTATCCATCAAATGCACATCAATTAATTTTGCGTCGCTCATTAACTCACACTCACGCACGCTTAGCACACACACGCACAGTCATAACAAGTGTCGAGTGTACACGACTATGAGATACCCCGTATCTATATTATTCTTGAAATATACCAAATTACTAAACAAAAAAATACTATATTGTACCGAAGACATTATTTCGAATATAATGCTTATCGTCTCTGAGATGCAGTCAAATACTGAATACCGAAAAATACTGAAAAATACTGAATGATATATTTGGTATATCGATATACTATTTTATTATATACTAGAAAAGTTATTTTTGGTATATCGTTATACTATTACGTTCAAAATCTAGGTAATATAATGAAAAAATACTAAAATATTCCAAAGGTTATATTTGGTATATCGATACAATATTACTTTCCAAATCGATTCACTTTCTTCTAGTCTCTAAGATCTAGTCAATATACCAAAAAATGATCAAAAATAGCAAAGTCTATATTTGGTATATCGATATACTACAACATATAAAATATACCATAGAATGGGAGAGTCGGACAGACAGACGAACATAGGTATGTTCCATAAATATGTATATATTAAATCACATTAAAAATATACCATAAACTAGGACAGACTGATCATGAATATATATGAATATATACTTTATGGGATCTGGGATGACTTATTCCTTGGTTACACACATTTGATGGAGGCACGAAGTTACAAATCTAAAACTAATATTCTGTGGGTAGCGGGTATATAAATATTACGCATACGCAGCGAGCAACCAAAATGTTGCTGTATTTCTCATTTGGTCATTAATTAAAGCACATAAACGAGCAACAGAAAAAAAAAAACAAAATAAAACAGTGTCACGTTACGTTACGTTGCATTACGTTACGTAGTGCGTTACGTACTTCCATAATTGTAATCACATAAACAGCATAAAATTAAGAGCACAACAAATGCGATTGTTGTGCTGCTTCTGCGTGTATTTATCGTCGTTGTTGTTGATGTTGTTGTTGTTGTCGATGATGTTGCTGTTGTTTTTGCTTGTGTTGTTGTTTTGGCCATTGCACAACAATCATAGACAGCGACGTTAGAGTCGCTCAACATATTCTAAATTCTCTTTTTCTGTTATTTTATTTTTTTTTTGTTTTTTGGTTTGTTTGTTGGCTTCTTTCACTTCAACTTTAACGTTTGCCCGGGCATTCGCAGCTGCGTTGTTCGTCTCGACGCGTTTTTAACTGCCATCAGCCTGATGCTCGCAGTCTCTAACGAAGCCTATGCCACACACACACTCGCACACACACACACGCCAAGACAAATCAAAATCAAAATCAAAATGAAAACGAAAAAAAAACGCAGCAAAGAAATGCTCGCCTCTAAATTGATGACAATTGATAAATTATCGCACTCGCGTGTGTGAGTGTGTGCTCTGTATGTGTGTGTGAGTGTGTGTAAGTGTGTGTGAGTATGAGTGTGAGTGTGTGTGTGTTGGGTGCCAGCGAGTATGAGTATGAGTACTCGCTGCTTACAAGTAACATTCACTCAAACCCAAACGAGACTCTTTTTATTAAATATTCTAAATAATCAATTTATTATTTTTATAATCAAAATGTTTCAACATTATTCATTCACAATGTTGCTTATTTCAATTTCAATATTAGCAATTTGTTGCTTTATATAATTAAATTTAAAATTCTATTATTCATAATTTGTTTGTGAATTTATATTCCTGGCTTTTTGCTGGTTTTTGTATCATATCATATTTTATGATATTCAATGTGAATAAACTGCGCTGATATTTCTTTCTTTAATTCAATTGAAAATTGTTGCTGTTTTAAAATTGTTTTTGGCACTCGCATTGCCACACAACACATAATAAATTTGATATTTCCAGTTTATTCACTGGAAATTATTCACAACTGAGATAAACTGTGAAATACACATTCTAATTATTTCAACTATTGAATTCATTGGCAAATGTTATTCGTAGCATATTTTTTTCATTTTGATGTATTTTGTCTATTAAAATACTATTATTTATATGTTGAAAACAATAACTACTGTATTTATGATTCCTTAAAGTCAGAAACGATCAGATAATTGTATAAGTTTAAGAAAAATTTTTGTATGTTGCTTTGGCTTTGAATATAGATCTCATTGCAATATACCGAAAAATACTGAAATATACCGGATGCTATATTTAGTGTTCCATAAACTACAAAATATACCAGATTATCTGAGAAAGCAAGAAAGACCTCATTGCAATATACCGAAAATATACTGAAATATACCAAAGACTATTTTTGGTATTATCTAAACATGCCACACAGTGCAAAATATATCAAATTGTCAGCCGCAGCAAGTAGGACCGCATTGCAATATACCAAAAAAAAATACTGAAATATGCCGCAGGCTATATTTTGTATTTTCAATATATTCAATAGAGTACAAAATATACCGCTTATCTGACAATGCAATAAAGACCTCATTGCAATACACCGAAATATACTCAAATATACTAAAGACTCTATACAAAAGAGTAAAAAATATGTCAAATTGTCAACCACAGCAAGCAAGACCACATTGCAATATACAAAAAAATACTGAAATATACCGCAGGCTATATTTAGTATTTTCTAAATATACCGCAGAGTTCAACAAAAATACTAGATTGTCAGCCGATGGATTTTTAGCTATACAAAATGATTACTTAAATAAGAATTTTTAAATCGAAAAAAAATTTACTCAATCTCTAGCTGCATTCTTATACTCAATTTGCTCTATTTTTGTCTATAATCCTATTTTCTATCTCCACTCAAATGTATCTTAGTTTGTATTTATGTAACTATAGATTGAACTGCATCTTAAATTCTCGTATATCTCTCAGTCTGTCAAATATTTCAAGTTACTCAATCTCCATCCATCTGCTCTCGTTTTATCTATAAGCCTAATTTCTACACTCAAATGTATCTCAACCACAGATTACACGGAAGCTTCATTTCTCGTCTATCTCCCATTCTAATACTCCATCCATTTGCTCTGTTTTGATCTATAATCCTACTTTCTATCTACACTCAAATGTATCTCAGTTTGTATTTATGCAACTACAGATTGAATTGCAGCTTCATTTCTCGTCTATCTCTCAGTCTCTCAACTATTTATCTCTCCGCTCGTCGCTTGGCTGGCAGCTCAAATGATGAAACTGTTGACACCTTTTGTAGTCAGTCAGTCAGTCAGTCTATCAATCACTCACTCACTCACTCACTCACTCAGTCAGTCAGTCAGTCAGTCTGGGACAATGACTTAGTTGCCTGGGACTCCGTCCGCTGTCATAATTCGTAGCCACTTTTGTTGTAAGCTATTTATGTTATATGAAGAGAAAAGCATTTTGCGCTTCGCCAGCCTCAATGTGAATTTCGGCATGAATTGACTCGCATTCAGACTTATTTTTGGCTGACTTTAAGGCGTTCGAATCAAATTTATTCAGTTTGTTTCTTTTAATAAGCCAAAAAAAAAATGTGTAGAGATATTATATAAGCTTGTAATTAGTGCGTTTATTCAAGTGCAGCAGATGAAACAATTGAAACATAAATTGCATATTGCACTCAATAAAAAGCATTTATTCGCCATGTCACATCACTTTATGGTCTCTGTCATATCGCTTATTATTCACTTCGAATCGCATGCAGCACAAAAACAAAAGCGAAAACAAAACAGAAGCTGCACAATAACAATTGCGTAATACGCAATTCATTTGTATATAACTATTTCGAAATAATCTAATAATCATGAAAAAATTGCCGTAATTTGCCAATCAGCATTGAAACAGAGAACAGAAACAGAAGCCCGAAGCCTGAAGCCAGAAGCCATTGCGGCAATAAACCGAAGCGCGCGCCTAACAATAAAAAAGCACACACAAAACGCATCATCTGGACATTCTAACGAACCAATCAACGCACTCAACGACCACGACCCAAATCCAGATACAGATACAGATACTGACACAGATGCAGTTGCAGATGCAGCTCATAGATACAAGTAATTTCAATTCAACAGCTACGCAGCAAAATGTTAAGGATACATTCAAAATAAAATAAATATCTAAGTTGAAACTTTTGTATAGAAATTATAATGATTCGATTACAATTTTTATGATTCCATTATACTTTATATATAAAAGTATCTACTTACTACTTCAATATAGATTATATTCAATATATATTCAATATAGAAAGTATCTTACTACTTCAATATAGATTCAATACATAAAGTATCTTACTACTTCAATTTAGATTGAATATATATATTCAATATATAAAGTATCTTACTACTTCAACATAGATTGTATTCAATATATATTCAATATATATAGTATCTTACTACTTCAACACAGATTGTATTCAATATAGATTCAATATAGAAAGAATCTTTATAGTTACTTTTCGATGCACGAATATAGACATAAACTAATATGCTAAAAAGTTGACATTGTTATTAATAAATCTATAGACTCAGAGGCACTAAAACACTGCTATAGATTTCATCTATAAACAGTTTTATTTATACTTAAATGAATTGGCAAATATGTCAAAGCTATATGTTAGATGCATATATAGCTAAATAGCAACATGTAGATTTATACTAAAAAAAAATACTGATATACTTAAGTATCGATATAGATTGTTGCTGAAAAATAAACATCTACAGATCCATCACCACTAGAAATATATAGATAACTTATAAATGAAGATATATCTAATTTGTTGTGAGCAAATTTATTAAGTCTGTAAAACTTGATTTGCAAGCTTAAATAATAATATAATATATATATAAATATTTCTATAGGAGTTTTTGTATTTTGTATTTATTGTGAGGTATAAATGCAAGCCAAAGTTTCCAAAAAGTTATAAACAGATATTAGAAATGCATTTTCCTTCTTCATACTAGAAATACTGAAATAAATCAAGGGTCTGTCATAAACTATATATATTGATATATGTAGCTAAACATAGATATCAATAGCAATAGCTTTACAGCAAAAGCTACAAGCATATATTAGATTTACTCATACAAATCAGTGCGTAGCAATATACAATTGATATAAAAAGGAATATAGTTATAGATGTAAACATAGTAATAAATTTCTATATATCGATATCGATACATAGCATCAGCTTTACAGCAAAAGATACAAATATATATTTACTGTTACAATATATCTACAGCTAAAGATATATAGCGAGATAGATTTGTATCTGAAGTCGGGTAGATTGATATAGAAGGGAATATAGCTATAAATGTAGACATATCAATATAGATATTGTTGGCGCATTTGATGTACATTAGTTAAGATAATGAAGTTGTCAAATGAAGTTATTAGAATTAGGGCGAAGCGAGAGCGCAATAAAGCTTTCGTTTTGCTCTCTGAGCGAATTCGCCTCGCTTCGCCACTCTAGTTAAGTTAGGCTTAATGTAACTTAGCAGAGAATTATAAACACAGTTGAAATCGAACACTCTACAGCGCGTCATCACTCTTTTCGTTTTTCGTTGTCCCAACAACAATTAGGTCCAGTCTTTGTTCGCGAATAAAGCGGAAAATATAATATTGCAAAATCTCTTGTGATTTTTCAGATATATAGCAATAGCTTTAGATAAACAGATACAAACATATCTTTACTTTTACAAATATCTACAGCTAAAGATATATAACGAGATAGATTTATAGAAAAAGTTATAGAAATGTAGACATATCAATATCGATAGATAACAATAGCTTTATATACCATAAACAGATACAAACATATCTTCACTCTTAGAAATATCTACAGCTAAAGATACATAGCGAGATAGATTTGTAGCTGAAATGCGTAGTGTTTGTTGATCATTTGAAATGCTGCGTGGGGCTGCGTATGGCATGAATATGTATAGTGGGGAGAGGGCAAAGTGAATGCGGAGGGGGAGTAAGCTGAGTCCAGTGGCCTTCAGCGATCAATGTCATTTCGTTTGATTCCATTAAAGTGCGACCCCAAAAAAAAAAAAATAAGAGCCGAGAACTGCGAACTGCGAGCTGTGAACTAAAATGTGCGCAACGAGGGCGAGAACAGCATCAACAAAAGTAACAACAACAACAACAACAAATGAAACGAGCTGTGTTGAAGCGAAAGTGTAAATGGCAAAGCAAGCGTTGGGGAGAAGGGGGAGCGTGAAAGGGAAATGAGGATGGAAATGGATGTTGGCTCTGGCTGTGGAATCAATCGCAACACACAAAACCCTTTCGCCACATCACGTCCCTTTTTAGCCTAAGCGTGGAGGTTGAGTTCGAGTTCAGTCGAGTTGCTTTCCCAAGTCGAGTTGAGTTGAGCTGAGTCGCAGGTGCGTGAGTTAACAGCTCCATTGACTACAGCCACATAATTTATCTTATTTTTAGCCTGCCCGAAAGTTTGCCTCCCCCCTCCGTCCCTCCGCACCTCTTGCCACGCCGCTATACAAATTTCAGCAAACGCTTTGGCATAACTTTGACTTGGCTTATAAATGTCGAACGATTTATTTGCGGCTGTTTGCACAGGTACGCGCGACCCCCTATTAAAGCGAGAGCAGATACACATACATACCATATATATATATATATATACTATATATAGCTGATATATAGTATATGCGCTGACGTAGCTAACAAAGTGCTTCAAATTTGTTTACTGCACAAACGGGTAGAAAAAGCGAAAAAGGAGCAGAGGGAAAAAACTTTGAATTGCTTTTGGACAGTGTGGCAGGTGGGCGTATGTTTGAGGTAATTGGGCGTGGCAATGCCACTTGCACATGCTACAAGCATTGATAGCAAGCTCTCGCTTCGCATGAAGTGCGAATGCCAACGCCATCAGACAGACTACAACAACTACGAAGCATGCTACATTGGAGTGTGCTCGTCTTTTATATTTTTTGAAATTTAGTTAATATACCCAAAAATAGCAAAATATATTTGGTGTATACTAAAATATATTTTCATATTTATTTTGTACATTGATATACCATAATCTGCAATATAGGGTCAATTTCTTATAGTACCAAAATACCAAAATATGTATACTGAAGGCTGTATTTGGTATATTGGTATACTATAAGTTTTAAAATAGAGCCTATTTCATGAAGTCTCTGAGATCCAGGTGTTAATACGGACAGTTTGGACATTGTTACTTTCATTCGGCTGATCAAGAATTTATATACTTCATGGTGTCTTCTGTATGCACAAAGTTATAATACCCTTCTACCCTATGGGTAACGGGTATAAAACGGAGAGAGAGATAAAAAAGTGCGAAAGAGAGAGTTGGAGTTAGCCACTTTAATGGTCCACTCTGGTGCAAAATGAATGAATAAGTGAATGCAGCTGCAGCGCAAACAAACAAACAAACAAACAAGCATACGCGGCGTATGCGCAATACTCAAACGCACTACGCAATCTGCAATGCAATGCAATGGACGATGCGAGGCACGTCTTAGACGCCGCTGTTGTACTTTCTACACGCTTACGTGCTGTGGATGACCGAGCAATGGAGCCGAGCAAGTAAATCCAGTCAACGAATCGCTTCATACTCTCACTCACAAAGCATTGGAGTTGTGAATTCATTCGTTGACATTTCATTCATGAATCACTGACTCTAACAGGTATATTTGAATGCATTTTTGTTGTATTCAATTGAGATATTCTGAAAAACTTGAAGATAGCATCACTTAGCCTGTCAACAATGTGACAAATGAAACACAAAGCCGCGCGTTGTTATTAATGATTATACAAGAAGTTTCTTTTCGCTAGCTGCACATCATATAAACTTAAATATAAATTAAAGATAAGCATAAACTTAACTTAACACACTGCACAAAAAAAAAACATTACATCCACAGACAAAAAAAAAAGAAACTTAAACTTAAAGTTAGGAGCTAGAAATTGTAATAGAAATTGAGTACAATAGTTGACAATGTTGATTGCTTCATCTAGCTAAAGTAATTTAAGAGCGTGCACTTGACATTGGTGCAGTCCGGCAGTGAAGTGAACAGAACACAGGATAACTTGTAGTCGTGAATGTATTCGCAAGTGGGAAAGCTGCAAGAAATGCAAAGCCAACAGAATATAGGGAAAGAATAAAACCCAAAAAGTAATCATTGCTTTGAGCTGAATTATGAGCTATTAAATGTTCGGAGACTTTGAAACTTAGCTTATCAACTAACTTTGTGAACTCGGTTGATAATCAGACGATAGTTATGCAAATTTGAGGAAGTGTAGAAAATACAATATAAGGATGAAACGCAAATAAATGTCATAAAATTGTCAGGAACTATTGAAAACATGATATGAAATACAAACAAAAATAAATGTCATGGAATATTTACAAACTATAAAACATATGTATTCGAATTAAACAATAAAATATAATGAAATTGAATAGAGAATACAATATGCTATTAGCATGAAGAAACACTAATAAATATCATGAAATTTTTGGGAAATGCAGAAGATATGATATAAGAATGAAACACTATTAAATGTCAAGAAATAATCAGGAACTATAGAAGATATGTTATGAGAATGAAACAGAAAAAAATGTGATGGAATTTTCAGAAACTTTAGATGAACTTTGCTAACTCGCTTGATAGTCAGCCGATTGTCATGAAATTTTCAGAAATTGGAGAATAATGAAGAACTCAATTATCAGCAACTATACAATTAATACAAATAAATATCATGCGATTGTCAGAAGCAAAAGAAAATATTATGGAAAAATGAAACACGATCAAATGTTATGAAATTGTTAGGAACTATAAAAGTTGTGATATGAGAACCAAACAAAAAAGTCAAGAAATTGTAAAGAAACACTATAAAAATTTATGAAATTATTTGCAATTATAGAAGATATCATACTATATAATAATGAACAAATGCAATAAAATAGTCGGAAACTAGAAAATATGATATGCTATCATGATATGTATAAGATATGATATGAGGATGAAATGACAATAGAGAATGTTATATGATAGAGAATGTTATATAAGTGATTAAATGGAATAGTTGAAAAATTCTTAACAGTTCTTTGAGCAGACTTCGCCCCAACATTTACAGGGTATACAAAGCAGTAGGGCAGTTAATGTTTGATGTTTGATGTTTGTGTGAAATGCGTTGTTGGGTCGAACAGAGATTCGCTTACTTTATTGTAAAGAACCAAGTGCACTTGAAGTTACACAGTATGCCATACGGTTTCTTTAGCTGCTCCTTCTTGTTGACAATGGTGTTCTGCAGGTTGTAGCCATCGTAGCGTCGCCAGCAGTGATTAATGTTGCCTGTGAACGAGAACGAGAATGAGAACAAAAAGGGGGAACGAGAGAAAAAGAGAAGATGGTGAGGGGGATAAAAGATGGCTTGATTGAAAATGGGTTTGACTTTGGCTTCTGGCTTCTCTCTACGTTACGTCGTATGTGATGACTGCCGCCATGATGATGGAAATCTCGTCCTTCCAGCTGGCTGCCATGGCCATTGGTGGCGTCGACGCCGCCAAGCACGAAGCTGACGCCCGCTCTTGAGCCGCCAAAGAGCAGCAGATACCAAAGTATCAGCGAACTAACGATGAAGATGTAAGTCACTAATTTGGCCATTTCCGTTTCGCCGTTTTTCTCCCGCGCGCGCCTCCGTCCTCTCTCCTTCTCTCTCACTCCCTCTTACTATCTGTCTGTCTCTTTCTTTCTCTCTCTAGCTGTCTCTTTCTCTGGCTGCTCTGAGGACGGCGCGTCTTCGTTGGTTTCGCTTTCTCAGCGGTCGCCTCTTAAATGCACTTTGCACTTTACACTTTGTACACACACTTTTCCCTTGTTTTTCTTTCTACACTTTCCTAAATCCCTAACTATGTGTGTTTATGTGTGTGTGTCTCTACTTTCTGTGTGTGTGTGTATGTGTGTGCTATGGCTGTCGCTTTCGTTGCCGCTGCGAATGTCGCCCCT
Source organism: Drosophila pallidifrons (assembly GCA_023558445.1). Taxonomy (NCBI): domain Eukaryota; kingdom Metazoa; phylum Arthropoda; class Insecta; order Diptera; family Drosophilidae; genus Drosophila; species Drosophila pallidifrons. The sequence goes on along the minus strand of CM042351.1, from coordinate 27,312,448 downwards.
GCACTGAATACATTTTCTGAAAAAGTGAATTTGTTTTGGCTCCAAGCAGCTCTCGTTGTCCACTCTGATTCTCTGCTTCTCCGATTCTGATTCTGATTCTGATACGCTCTTTCAAATTTGCTCCTCACTTTTTTACACATTTCGGTCACAATTCTTTTTTTTCCGTTGTTGTTTCGCCTTTTATATATTTTTTGTTGTTATTTCTATTTGTATTCATTTTTTTATTCTTTTTTTTCGGTCATCATTCATGAACCTATTCAATTTGAGTGAGAGTACTCTGGGTACTCTGGTCACTCGGTACTCGGCATTTTGTTTGCTGCTGGTCTGTCACTCATTTCGCTAATTTAAATAATCAACAACGGTGAATTACCCCAACGTCTCTTCCCCTCTTCCTCTTGCCCCTATGCTCCTCTCTGTTGCTGTTGCTGCTATGGTTGTTGCATCCCCAACGTGGGGCAGTCAACGCACCCGATGCGAAGCCCGCGGCATCTAAATTTAGCTCTGACTGTGTTAAGGCCACTTCGCGTGCTACTTTTATTGCCCTACTATCGATTGCTACTTACTGTTATCAAGTCTCATTCCAAAAAAGGTGCATGCTATCGATACTCCTTCTACACTACTTCGCTTTCAACATACTTTGATCGATAACGAACTGCGATTTCTATGTGACTATCGATTATTCATATTAAATATATTTATCGATGTCTAGTCGACTATCGATTATTCTATGCCCAGTGTTATAGAAGAATTACAAACTGTCAGGGTTTCTTTGGCACTACCATCGATTCCGACATGCTATCGCCAAACACTGATATTCAATTATCGATTCTCGACCTTTTCATCAATCGATAAATATCAATCAGTAATCAGAAACAGCCTATTGTAATAGAAATTAGATTAGTTGTCGATGTTCACTATGAAGGGTTATCGATTTCTATTTACCGCTATTGACTTTCACCTATCGATATAAATATGTCACTAAACACTGCTATCGATTATTAGTTCATTTGATCGATGCATTCGATTATCGATTCTCGCCCTACTCTACAATCGATACCTATCAATCAGTAATTGGCAACAACTTATTGTTATCACCAATCTTTACAATCGATAACTATTTGTCAGTTATCGGAAACAACTTATTGTTATCGAGATAGCACAACTTATCTATGTTCGTCATGTTGTGTTATCGGTTGCTTGCTGTAATTCACCTATCAATAGCAAACACAGCAACAATAACTATCTGTTATCGATAAGGTAACTTGACTATCGATACATATTAACTACATGTTATTCTTATGTTAATAGCTTTTGCAAATAATTTGTCAAGCTAGCTAAAGATGGAACAACTTATCGATAGCAAATAGTAACTATCGATGTACTATCGATAGTTCTCCAGCATCGTAGAGCATTAAAGGGAAATGCAGTCCGTGAATATGAATATGAAAAGCTCCTTTGTGACATTGCCGCAAATGAGAAATGAAAAGTTTGTGCAGTTTTCCCTTTCCTACCGTCTGCAAACTTAAACATCGAATGGAGAGCGTGAAGAAGCGGAAGGGAAAGAAGAGGAAGGGGGCTAACATGTTGCAGCATGTCTTGAAGACACTCGACACGCGCCACATTCATGAGGCTGGGGGAACTTCATAGAGATTCGGTTGGACGTTGACAGCTGCAGCTAGTCAAAGTGTAATAAATTAAAAATTTATTTAACTGCAGTTGACAATTTATTTGCATTTAATTTACCACAAAAGCTGAAGCGAGCACAAGAGGGGCACAAAAAAAAGAAAAAAAAAAAGAAAGCAGAGCTGAAGCGAAAGGATGAACAAGGGATCCAAAAGACTGGCGACTGGAGGCACTCAAAGGGCTGAAAAGAGATGGAGAGGGGAGAGAGAGAGAAACAGAGAGAGATGAAGTTTGCGGGTTTGTCAGTTGGCTTCTACAATGTGGTTATGGTTATGTGTGTGTGGCAAAGGCAAAGGCAAAGGCAACGGCAAGTGGCAAGAAATGAAATGAAACGAAACGCAATGAAATGAAATGAATGTCGCTGAATGAATATATGAATGAATGAATGACTGACTGACTGCATGCATAACTAACACGAAGAAAACTCAGCTTCAGCTTCAGCTACAGCTACAGCGACAAAGGCGACGCATGTTTCACATACCAACCACACACATGAGTGTTGTCTCCTCCCCCACTCTTCCCTCTTTGCACCCCTCTTTGCTGTCTGGTTGAGCGGAACTGCAGCTGAACGGGCTGAATGAAGTGTTTGGCAACACTTTAACTTGATTAAAAATTTAATAGCCAGCAGTGTAAACATTTCATCAGTTGCCAACTCTCTCTCTTTGTCTCTGTCTTTGTTCTTCGTCTGTCTGTTCAATTGTGCAGCTTGCCACAACATTTGCTTGTCGATTGTCTTGGATTCAGAGCTTTGCTAAAGCAGAGCTAAGCTTTAATAGCAGCGACTAACTAAATCATAAGCGAGCAAGCTCAACGCAAGCTTTTCGCTTTCTAGACTCTTCGAAATGTTCGAGAGTCGATCGAGATGTTGTTGTCCACAACGACATTATTATTATTATTATTATTGAGTTTAATTGTGCAAACATTTCAAATACAATTCGCAGCAATAAAAACAGAGTCAGCAGAGAAGCATCCCACAAGTGGCAAGTGGCAAGCATCAAGTGGCGAGTCAATGGATGAGTCGAGTCCATGATAAACTTGCTGACCCGAGCAAACAACAACAAGAGACCGATGCCGACAGTGCGCCTTCAATTAAATAGTAATACATAATAATCAACAACACAACGCAATACAGCAGCAACACTACAACACACACACACGCACACTCACACAACCTTAGGCAAGAAACTATAAAATAGGAAATAGGAAAAAACACAAAAACAAAAATATAGAAAACAATTAAGAAATCGAAAGTCGAGTGTGGACGAGCATTGAATACTCTCAAATATTTTACAAGCTTCGATTAGACTGATTGATGTACGCTTGACTGATTGATTGGCGAACCACATCAACCGAACATCATTCAATCAATCATGTTCTAACTGAAAGAAATTAACTACATTAATGAAATGGTTTTACTGATTGATTCTTTGATGCTTTAACTGAGAAAACATAATGGTTAGTTGATTGACTGATTGATGAATTTGTAAAGTGATTTCATTACTTGATTGATTTAATAAGTATCGCTTGACTGATTAACTAACTGAATTATGTGAATACAATATTGATTGAATGATTGGCGTATTAACTGATTGTAACCAATGCTTGATTGAGTGAAAGTAATGCTTGATTGATTAATGCATTTACAAAATGTTGACATTGATTGATTGATTGAATAAGTATTTCTTGATTGATTGACTGACTGATGTTTAGGAACCTTAATTATTGATCATTGGATTGATTGATCATTATCTGACTAAAAGTAATGCGTGACTCTTTAAATAATTCATACATTTGCAATGTGATTTCATTGCATAAATTATTGATGCATTATCTGATTTAGTATTGCTTGACTGATTGATTGATTGACTGACTGATGTTTAACTGAATAAGTATTGCTTGACTAATTAACATTAACTGGTTGAAAGCATTGCCTGTCTGATTGATGCATTTAAAATAAATATAAAATACTTTGCATCACTCATTGAATGAGTAAATAATTAGTTTAATATTTGATTGAGTAATTACTTGAATGATTGCTTGAATCAATGAATGCTTGCGTGATTGAAGGATTTTCACGTATATAAATTGAATAAAAAAACTTGTATATTAATTGAGCTGTTGATTGACTCGTGATTGACTCAATCGAACATCAACAACAACCGAGAATTGCTTTGATTGATGAAGGGTAACTTATAAGCGGCATATGTTTCAGCTTGATTGAAACTCTTGAGAGAGCAGCGAATGTATCCGCGCTGTGAAGTGTATGAAAAACAAACCAATTGGTGAATCTAAGCCACAAAGGAGAACAACACGAGCCAGAGAAGAACAGCAATAGCAATAGCAACAAGTGACCGAAATAATAACACAGATGTCGATGTCGATGACGATGACGATGATGATGTTGATGATGATTTCGATGGCATCTTCGTTTTTAGCTGGCTTCGTTTCCCGCGACGTTCTCCCAAGTGGGACACTTGGCGAGTTTTTTAGATCGCAAAGCGACAGCTGGCTGGCAGTTTGGTTTCGAACACGAAAGCGGAGCGTCACACAATATGTTGTTGAAGGAACGTTTAGGGAGCAAATCGACAGCGAGTCTCATCTTTGCCAGCTTCGCGCTGTGTCTGCTGCTCCACATGACGGAGGTGAGTGGCTATCGCGCCCTGATTCCCGTCGATCCAGGTACGAACGAACATGATTGATTTGCCAGCCAAAAACCACTAAGCTGACTACCTCTCTCTCTCTCTTTCCTCTCATCTCTCTCCGCTTCTGTAGCGAATCCCGGCAAATGCGTTTATCGCAGCGAAGTGCTGCAGCTGGGCGTCAACAATGGCATCCCGCCCTGCCAGCGTTTGACGTGCCACGAGGATGGCTCCATACTTATCGAGGGGTGAGTCTGGCCATGGACACACAATAGACAATCGAACAGCACACAGAGAGACGAACAGACAGACAAACGGACGGACAGACAGACAGACGGGCGAACAGAAAACGCACAAACATTCGAAATGTTTTGCACTGATAAGACGCCAACGCTAATGCTGACAGCAGAGACGTCGGCGTCGTTGTCGTCGTCATCGTAGGGCGTTGATGACAACGTCAAAAGTCGAACGTCGAATTCCAGAGTTTTGTGTTCTCTTTTTTTTTGTCAGTAATATTGTGTACTCGATGAAGTTGCGCAAGTTGGCGCAATACGAAGTGCAAGCCCAAGTGCAAACTCTCAATTGAGCTCATCTTAATTAGGAACTAACGAATTCAAAGTGAAAACTAAAGAAAACGGCTTTATAAAGCACGTTTACAATTTTTAAAAAGGAATATTAAATAAGAAATATAATATATCAATGTGAAAACTTCAAGAAAGAGCAACATAAAAACAAGCATTACAGCTATAGTCGAGAGTGCTCAACTTTAAATTTATATACAGCAAAAATTCTGAAAATATACCAAATGCCATATTCGGTATGTTGATATAGTTTTGTATTCAAAATATACCGTTAGAGCACAAATTCATATACCGTATAAATATTGAAATTTACTAAAACTTATATTTGGTATACTGTTACAGTAATACATTCAAAATATACCATGGAGTATAAAATATACCAAATTCACATTGTTAAGAACTGAAATATTAAGTATACGTAACAACATTGTTTGCAAAAATTGAATCGCATTAATACAAAATCATAACATACTCGTACATAAAATGAAGTGAACAAAAATTCATTGAATAAAAATAAAGGAATTGCTTTGCTCATTAATTAAGAGATTCAATGAAATGCAACTGTCCAAAAAAATATAGAGTTTTCATAGTTGATTACATTACTTCTCATTTAATTGCGGTTACCAAAGATGAAATCGATACAGACGAAAGTGCATCAAAGAAGCAAAGTCGAACTTCGAGTATTGCTAAAATACCATTGAATGGGAAAGGGTAAAGAAATGTGCCAGGAATTGACATATTAAGTTCAGAGACTGAAGACCTTCCGCTTTCTCCCAGACCAAACCAATCGTGAAATGTTAGAATGTCAGAAAGAAAAAACGTGCTAAATCAAAGATTGAAATTCTACAAAAAATCGGAATTGCCCAATCTTGAAACATTCTTGAATCAAGACTATAAGTGTAAAATAAAATGTTTTAATCTCAAACTGCAAATTTTGTATTAAAATCTTGATTTAAGATTTTTCAAACCTTAAAATCTTACTTCAAGATTGTATTCTTTAAGATCGAAACAAAAATCTCAAATCAAAATTAATCAATCTAGATTTTTTCTCTTTGTGTATGTCATTAAATTTGCGTCTTCTACTCTTTCTTCTCTTTCTATATCTCGCTGTCTCTTTCCATTTCTCACTCGCTCGCTGTAGTTGCGGTAAATTGCGCATCGATAAATGCAATCACGGGGAGCGCATCAATCCCACGAAACCGTTCCCGGAATGCTGCCAGCTGAGATACAAGTGCAAGCAGGACAACGGAATTCCCTATTACATCGAGAGAGACGCCGCCGAGGGAGCGTAGAAGAAGAAGAAGAAGAAGAAGAAGGAAGATGGAAGCTGGAAGCTGGAGAGAAACACTCGAAAAGAGATGCCAGTTGGATTAAGCGTCCACAGTCTATGCTTATTTATTTTGTACATTTTCATTTTGTAAACTCTTTAATTCGTTTTCTCGTTTTTTTTTTGTCATTTTTAATAACAACCATTTAATACTCTGTCTCCAGAGTGGTTAACACAATTGTTTTTCTCTGCTCATGGGAAATGTGTTTCATTTTCTTTACTCTTCAAGTTTTTACCTTCATTTTCATTTTTAATAATACATTTCAAATCTGCTGAAAGCTTAGTAATTAGCTATTCACATTTGTAGCTTAAATGTATCTGACAGATGTCTGCATCTTCTTTGGCTGCATCGCCTTTGTAGATATTTTGAGATATCAATTTATTATCAACTTTAAATCATTGCAGCTAATACATAACTATTAAAAGTAGCAGATGAATGTATCTTGCATATAAATGCCCCCCATTCTCTAGGCTTTATAGACACTATGTTATGTATTGTGTAACGCAGACAAAACATCTTCAGAGATTGTAGTTAACATCTTTAATAGTAAATTCGGAATATATTTAAAATACAGAAATCTTGTTACCTTTTGCTTAAGCAACTACACAATAACTACATCTTCTTTTGACTCTTAGATACTCAATTGTACATCGCTGATATTTTCAAATACCGTTCTTTAAATCTCTATGCATAAACGAATCTTTCAATAGAAGATTGCTTATATATTCATTCTACATTATCTAAATCTACTTCTTCTTTTATCTACTTTCTCTTTTAGACACTCAATTACAATATAGATACTTTCAAATATCACAGATGTTAAAAAAAATATATTTTTATATTCAGATTGAAAAGCATTTTTGTCTAAGCTTTGTAGATATGTTTTAAATTGCTTTCTATATCTTACAGTAATGAGAAATTACTATACAATATCTTCTTCTTGTTTACTCTGTGGGATACAATTGTATCAGATACTTTTAAATACTGCAGCTGCTGTCGTGTTTGAATCTTTATGTATGAAAGAATCTAGCAGTAGAAGATTGTTTATATATTAAATTCACTGCATTTAGGTACTCAATTGCATATCACATATACTTTTAAATATCACAGTTTTTCAAGAAGATATAAATAAATCTTTACGTGTACCAAATATTAGATTATGCATAAAAGTATCTTAAAGATTGTTTAGGCTTTGCAGATACGCTGATGTTTATCAGTAGATTGCTTATAAATTCATCTTACACAACTATTAATTACTATACAATAATTTCTTCTTTTAGATGCTCGATCGTATATCCAAGATACTTTCAACTACTACAGTAGATCTCTTCTGTATAAAAGTAACTTACACTAAAAGATTGCTTATATGGTATATTCATTCTACTTGTACATTAACTAAATATTCTTCTGCTTTTATCTACTCACTTTTTTAAATACTCAATTTCAATATAGATACTTTCACAGTTGTTCAAAAAGATATTCAGATTCAAAGTTGCTCTCTTCTTTATAAAAGTATCTTTCAGTAAAAGATTGCTTACACTAACTCAAAATAACTAGCCACTTGCTCGCCATTATAGATACTCTCTCTTTCTCTTTCTCTGTTTTGTATACAGATACTTTTGAATATTCTTTATCTCTTTTATATATTTTACACACATTATTTAGCTGCAGTTGCTCTCGCTCTCGCTTTTGCCAGCTGGCAAAGAAGTTGCTTAATTACGGGACGAAGCCCGCTCATAAACAGCAATTAACGCGCCCCGCACAAGTGCCCCATTGGAGTGGCACGTCTCCCCACGTGGAGTGCAGCTGCAACTGCAACTGCGAAGCAGCAGTTGAAACGAAAAAAAAAATAATATTGTACGAAAAGAAAAAACTACATACTCGCGTGTATAAAGCTCACCTTTTGTCGCAAAACGTTAATTAGTGCGAAATAATGAACGAGCTTGGTTTGCCCCCAAAAGGGGAGTGGCATGAAGGCAGGGGCAGGGGCAGAATATGTGGGGCAGGCAGCGGTTAGAGAATTGGCGAATTTGGAGCGGCATCAAAGCGGCCATAAAGGGTGGAAGTGTCAAAGCTGAAGATGCACGTGCAGCACGAATTACGCCTTGCGTTTTTTTATACCCTCTACTCTTACCTTATGGGTATTATAAATATGAGCAGAAGAGGATATCGCCTATCCTATAAAGAATATATTCTTGATCAGCAACTTACTACTTCTATAGTCTGCACACTATGGTATATAAATGTATTAATATCAATATATGTATATCAATATGATATATCAAATATAGTCTTTGGTATATTTTTATACCCGCTACCCACAGGGAAAAAAGGGTATTATAAATTTGTGCCTCCAGGAAATATTTGTTAAAGGCAGAAGATGACATATCCGACCCAATTCTTAATCAGGGCCTCCTTAGTTGCTTTGGGCTATAATCTGGTATATTTTGCACACTATTTTGAGTACATCAATATACCAAATGCAGCCTTTGGTATATTTTTAGTATTTGTGTGGTAAATTAATTTGGTATATTTTAACAAATACAAAACTGGTATATTTTTTTACTTAATGGTGAATTTTGAACATTATCCTATATCAATATACCAATTATGACTTTTAGTATATTTTTTTGCATTTTTGAGGAATATTAATTTGGTATATTATTAGAATTCTTTAGCTGATAATCTGACATATTTCGAACTATATAGTATATTTTGAATGTAGTACTAAATGGATATACTAAATACAGCCGATGGTATGTTTTAGTATTTTAGCGGTATATTTATCTGTATATATTTATAGTGCCTTGGGTGACAATTGGGTATATTTTGATATATACTATACTAATATACCAAATATATCAGTTGATATATTTTTAGTATTTTTAAGGTATATTAATTTGGTATATACTAAGAATAATTCCACGCTGTTTCGCTTTTATTAAAAATGGGTAGCGGGTATCTCACAGTCGAGCTCTCTTTGTAGTTTTATTATTGAAACACAGTTATAATCTTGAATTTTAAGTTTGGGCAATCTAGAATTTTGTAGGATTTTGATCTTGGTTTAAGAATAAACCTTCTTGATTCAATTTTGACATCATACTCGTATAATCTTGAATCAAGACTTTATTCATGATTTCAGCACGTTATTTTATTCTATGTAATCTCTAAGCCGCTTTCGCTGAGAAGTTGTATTTTTCGTGGTGCGATTTCCAGTGTTCGATAACTTTTTGCAAACTAAATTGATTAAGTTGAGGGAAAAGTGTTTTGCTGAGATTGTGAAAGTGGGCTGAAAACATAATTTGCTTTTCATTTCAGCCTCACTACAGCCTGCTGCATGTTATGTCTTTTTAAACTATAGCTGAAAACTGAAACTGATTAGGTAAACTTCTTTGGCAACTCGAGTCGAGTCGAGTCGAAGGAAGCTTTGCTTATGTAAAATTACACACACAAGACAGAGAGAGAGAGAGGGAGAGGGACTGCAGGTAAAAGTTGCAGGCACGTAGTTGCAGGACATTTTTGATAGCAGGCTCTTAAAGTTGCTTGAGAGCTCGGCAAGGACTTGAAGCTAGAGCTTCAGCTTCAGCTTGAGATTGAGCTTGATGCTCGTATTTATGGCATAACCGCATCTCAATTTATTTGTGCCGCGACTTCAGTTAGTTGGCTCTCTTTTAATAACCAATTTGATGGCAACTTGAGGGATATTAACGTGTTGTCCCTAAACCAGCAGCAGCAACGACAACGACAACTTTCAACGGAGTCAGTCAGTCAGTCAGTGAGTCAGTCAGTGAGTCAGTCAGCAGCTGCAAGGATGCAGGAAAATAGCTCGCAATGTCGCTGGCTTGTTGCTGTGGCCACGTGAGGTAGAGAAAACGACAGCAGGTGACTTAATGGAAAAACGCACACGCACAACAAGGACACACACACGCACACACACATAAACACACACACACACACCCAAAAGTGGGACTTAAGTCTTGTATTATGAAAAGCTCATCTAATTTCAATCAATTGTGCCAGTTGCGAGGGAGACATGAGCTGCAAGCAAGCTCAAGCATGCTGAGGGAGAAAAGAGGGAGAAAAGAAGGAGAAAGGAGAAAACAGGGTAGAAAGGAGAGTGAAGAGTGAAGAGGAGATATAATACCTGCGGGTGGACAAAAATTTTAAGTGCTTTCCACCTTTTATAAGTTTTTTGCGCAAAATGTTAAGAAAATTAAACTTAATGACCTCAAAATGGAATTTTATTAGCAACAGCAGCAAACTAAATGCTGACTTCCTTTTTGGTTTAGGTTTAATTTATTAAACTGAAAATATAAAATGAGTATATAATACGCTAAAGCATTTCATGAACTTAGCGCGGACATTCATTTTCAATTACATTATCTAAAACCTACATCGAAATAAATTCAACAACCAAAATGTTTTCCGATTCAAATAAACTAAGCAAGAAAACTACAATCAAGTGTGCTAGACCGTTATATAATATATCCGCTACCTATTTTCAATAGAACCATATTCCAAAATTATACCGCAAAAATTGTCAAATATACCGAATACTATATTTGGAATATCAAGTGTGCTCGACTGCGAGATACTCTCTACCTGTATTTTCAATAAGAATATATGCTACAAATATACCAAATTTAAATACCGCAAAATACTAATAATGTACTGAAGGCCATATTTTATTTATCGATATAGTACCGCTTTTAAAATATACAACACACTACAAAAGCAGTCTGAAAATATACCGAATTCAAATTCCGAAAAATACCAAAGGGCACAAAAACAGTACAAATATATACTAAATTAATATACCGGAAAATCCTAAAATAAACCGAAGGCTATATTTGATATGCCGATATAGAATAAATATACCGAATATATAATATAATATACCGAAAAAATACTACAATTTCCCAAAAGCTATATTTGGTATAAACATGTAGTACTATATACATTTAAAATATACCACAAAGTGCAAAATCAGTCAAAAAAATATAACAAGTTTATACACCCCAAAAAAAAAGTAAACCGAATAATATAACATACTATAACATTTAAAATATATCATAGAGTACAGAATATACCAGATTGTAGTCGTTTCTCTGCCATACAAAAGTAATGCTTTAATCATTTCCTCATATAGAAATAATTTGCTCTGACCGAAGCTGTCTTCGTCATCGCAGCCCTGCATCATCAGGCAACCATCCATCAAGCAGCGAAAGCCACAATTTTGATTTTATAGACAGCTGACTAAGCGGCAAGCGGCAAAAAGCGAAACTTGAGGTAGCTCATAAGCTAGGCCAAGAATGAAGGAGACGGGAGGAGTAAGGAGGAGGAGATGGAGTAGGCATCGCTAGGAGCACCTCAGGCAACCAGCAGCACTTAATCATATCAGCATAATAAGTCAACAGGAGAAGCGGCAAGGTAATAAAATTAAATCCTTGCCGCCGCGCTCGAGTTGCTCTCAGCATCCCCAAGGATTGAATGAATATGGGATATACACATACACATGCACATACACATACATACTTATAATAACGCAGCAATACCAAATCCAGTGGCATCCCGAAAAACCAACAAGCGAAATCAATGGCAACTCAACGACAACCTTCAGTTGCCCCCAATGCGATGCGATACGTTGCGTTGCGTTGCGTTGAGGAAATAAAGAAAATAAGTAAAAGCAAAGCAAACGCGAGCTAAGCAGCTACATTACAAACTTGGGCACAATGTGGGGCATGCCAGACTGCTGATATACCCATCAACTGTTGCTGGCTTACTATAGTAACAAAAAATGTCAAGACTAATAGACAAATTTTAATTTTTAATTTTTTAACAATATTCTTGCTTTAATATTTGATATGATTTATTACCTACTATTTATTATACATTTATATTCTAGAATATATTCGGTATATTTATTTGGTATGTTTTTAAACTGTGTTGACCAACAATCTGGTATATTTCGCACTCTATGGTATACTTTAAATTTAATACTACGTGAATTAGCCATCCATAGCTTTCGGTATATTTTTAATATCTTTGCTGTATATTAATTTGGTACATTTAAAGACTGCTTTGGCTGACATATTTAACATTTTATGGCATACTATTTTAACTGATGTACTATTACTTACTTTGAATTTTTTAAGTTAATTTGTATTATTTATTTGTTATTTGAATATTAAGTTTCAAATACACAAAATTTGCATTTAAATAAATGAATATGTACAAATTACAAAAGAAAATAAGTTTCATTCAAACTTCAACTGATTGCAAGTTAATATACCCCATCAGCGCTTTGCTGGTACAGGGTATGCGACGGGAAAACTGCTTACGCGCATATTAAAAATGGTTTATTTATGTTGCAGGCACAGGGAAAAGGACGCAGAGCGGTAATCGATTTATGCGGCGCTATTTACAATTTGTTATTTAGGCGCCACACACCCTTGGCACGCCCCCTGTACACACGACCCCTACTTTTGAGAGCGGTTGCCTGGCAACTTTGACGCTTTGTGAAATGCGATTCGATTTGATACGATTCAATGCGATGCGAGGTCGAGGTCGAGATCGAGGCATATGCAAAAATGTAGACGAATTATTCGTTTGTCTGTCGCTGAGCTCTTTAGTTTGTGTGGCTTTAACACCTGCAAACTGAAGAGCAAAGTGTGCGAAAGAAAGAAAACGATAGAGTGAGAGCAGCAAAAATGCGTAAAGAAAAGCCTTTTGGCAAAAAATCGCATTTAATTCGATTGTGTGCCAAAAAGGATGAATACCAAAAAAAAAAAAATGAAAAAGTACTTGAATATATCCGACAACTTTCCAGAAAGTTCAAGACAAAGCAAAGCAAAATAGAAAAGAGACAATACACACGCACACAAAAAGCTTAATAAAATATCGGGCTACAACTTTTTCCCAATACCATAAAGTCGCAAATTTTTAATGAAATTAAAATAACGCCCAGTCAAAAGCGACCTGAACGACCGTCGTGGACGTCTCTAAGCCGCGGCACGTGTCCACCACAAATCTAGGCCAAAGTCGACGGCAAAGTCCTTTGCCAGTTGGCCAGGACACAGTTTCTAATTGCTCAGCCTCAAAGCTCATTTGCACTTTACGAGCATTTTCAATTCGCAAAGTTGAACAAGCGGATAATATAGACCATGCTTAAAGACACGACACACAAACACACACATATATTTCTCGCTTAAAGCGACGCAGCAAATTGCATGCAATTTAATTTGAGGAAAATTAAGTAAGAGATAAAGACAGCCAAAAGAAAGAATTTAAGATATTCTGGTCAGGAAAATATTCAAAGAGCAGTTGAAATATAATTTCATCAAAATAATTTTAAAAATCGAAGCAAAATAACTAACCCTTTAGAAAGTGCCTATATTTTATCTCTTACTGAACATAATTCATATACAAAAAATATTGCGTATACTTCACTCGCTGCATACATTGCGTATACTTCATATGTCATTTATTAATTGATATATTAACATAAATATATTGCGTACACTTTATGTACGAAATATAATGCTTATAGTTTTACCTTCTAAACACATTGATTATACTTCATATAATTCATATTCAAAATATACTGCAAATACTGTACTCTAAAATATGTGAAGTCTACATATTTCAAATAAAAAAATATATTCTGCTTATACTTCATATATAAAACATACTGCCTACTTTACGTACTAAACACACTTCTTATATTTCCTTTAATTCGTCTACAAAATATACTGCAAATACCGCATGTACAAAATATACTGCTTATACTCCATATATGTATGAAATATACTGTGCGTACTTAATATGTTACTGCGTATACTTGATCTGCCAAAAATACAGTAGACACTTCACATGCCATTCATATACCACGTATACTTCATATATTACGTATACTCCACGTTTACTTCATATACGTAATGGTATACTATACGTAGTACTATATACTATATACTACGTTTACTTCATCTACTACGTATACTTCATCTACTACGTGTACTTCATATACTACGTATACTTCATATACTTCATATACTTCGTATACTTTATATATTATACAACGAATGTTGCGTATACTTCATATGCAAAATACTATATACTTCACAGTGTGAAGTTCACATATAAAATATACTACTTATACTTTATATTAAATACGCTATATCCGAAATATACTACGTATACTTAATCTACTACAAATTCCGTATACTTCATACAACATATTCAATGTATTATGTATATTTATTTACTAACGAAAATGATTAAATTAACATTAGAAGTGGAGACTGAAATTCTCACACAACAATTCAATATAGAATTTAAAGTGTTTATGAACTCGTCGATGTAATAATGGACAAATCAAAAAGAGCTTCATCAAAGTGCAAATAAGTATATCCGGAAAGTTGAATACTATAAAAATTAGAATTAGGTATTACATTTTATTATTACTCAATATTGTATAGCATATAAAAAACATGACAAAAAAACCATTTGAATTACAGGAAAGACTTGAGGTTTATCTTTAGATATTCCATCGATTCATCGATTAGAGACTCAGTACAAAATAGTTAAATCGATTAAATAGAAACCATAATGCTAGAGATGCAAAGCGAAGCGAGGCGGGATTGAAGAGGCAGCTGCTGCTCAGAGGCGCGAGACGCCTTCGTTGGCATAAAGCTGCTGCTGGCGATTTTCTGCGACTGTTTTTTTTGTGCTTGAACTGACGCTATTTGCTGGCGTTGTGTTTTCTTTGGTGCTTTGGTGCTCCGTTGCCTCATCGAAATGCACACGCGCTTCGGGTTTGGGAACGGAAACATTTGAGCTCGGACTGTGAAGCTCAGAGTTGATCGACTGCAGCGTGTTGTAGCAGCGTCTGAAGCTTGGCCGCTCCCAAGGCTCACAACGCCAGCATTGCAGCAGCAGAGCATAACTAAAAAAAAGGGAAGTAAAAAGTTAGTTTAGAGCTTTCGGTACTAAATGTGACTACTTACAGCTTCTCGGGACACTCGTCCGGCGGCTGCAGACGTCCGCCGTCCTTGACATGAGCGAGCACCTCGAAATTGTTCCGCGCCGCGTATGGTTGCTGGCCAAGCGTTAGAATCTCCCAGCAGAGCACACCGAAGGCCCACACATCGGACTGTGTGCTAAAGATGCCATCCACCAAACTCTCGAGCGCCATCCAACGCACCGGGAGCAAACCCTCGCCCTCCTTGCGGTAGTAGTCGCTCTTGTAAATGTCGCGTGCCAAGCCAAAGTCTCCAATCTTGACAATGCGTCGACCCCCAATGGCGGCGCCATTCGACACCAAACAATTGCGACACGCGAGATCGCGATGCACGAAATGCATATCCTCCAGATAGCTGCAGCCATTGGCCACATCCAGGCACATGGCCAGCAGATCGGGCAGTTGCAGTTGCGGAGTCGGAGTTGGAGTCGTCGTCGTCGTCTGCGTCTCAGTCTGCCCGGGCAGCGGCTCCTGGCTGTTGGGACGCGCAGCGCGCAGATAGCTGAGCAAATCTCCGGCCTCCATGTGCTCCATGATCAGCGAAATGGACTCGCTGTCGAAGCAGATGCCAATCAGGCAAACGATGTTCTCGTGCTTGAAGTTGCTCATCAGCTGCGCCTCCTGCAGCAGCTCGGCAAACTCGCTGGCACCCTTGCGCAGGCTCTGCGGGAAATGAGACCAAATGAGAGAGAGAAAGAGAGAGAGAGAGAGAGAGAGAGAGAGAGAAAAGATTTAGTGCATTAGACTTCTGCATGAATGTACTCATTTGCGGCATAACATTACTGTACAGTAGTGAAGTGTTTTAAAAAACACTGCACTCATTCTTTACTGTACAGTATACTCTATAAGCCATAAGAAGATAGCACATCATTTTCCGTGTACTCACTTCGAGTGCATCAATTGACACAATTATTTACAAGTAAATGAATTCATTTCAATGTAAAGGCATCTTTTTTGCTGAGATATACCGAAAATATATGGATATATGGATCCACAGATAAAAATATACCATTATATAGAGATGAGATTAGATGAGATGAGTTTTAGACAAAATATATATTATATGTTGATATGACTACCCTATGGGTAGGATGTACTCAAAGAAGAATAAATAACTACCTTGATTGCAACGCGCTGAGGCTGTGCCTCATCCTCCCCTTGGAGCTGACCCTCGTAGACCTCGCCAAAGGCTCCGCTGCCCAGAAAACGCAGCAGAGTTAAACGATTCCAGCTGATCTGCGGCAGCAGCGCAATGTCCGCATCGCTTAGCGTCATGGAGAAGGTGCGATTACGTGCCGCGAGCAATTGCTGTTGTGTTTGCAGCGCAGACAAATTACTCCAGATGCTGGGTCGACTCTGCTGCAGCAGCTTCTTGGCGCGATGCCGTCGCTTTTGCACTGCAATCAAATAATGATTATTATATGTACTTTATTTCCTAAATGAATTTCCTTTACCCTTTCGCACTAGAATCAAGGCCAGCACACAGCTGGAGACAATGGCAGCGGGCGCTATGATGGCGAGCACCAGGGAGCCGCGTTTCTCCGGTGAGACAAACGGCTCTGCGATGCGTTCGCTCTCCTCGCTGAAGGGACCCCAGCCATGAGGACGATTGCGAGCGCGCACCCGAAACAGGAAGAGACGTCGCGAGTACAAGTCGCGGACAAGGCAACTCAATTCGGTAGTGTTGCAAAAGTCCAGCCACTGATCCTCGAGCACCGTTGGCTCCTCGGCCCACGGCAGCAGCTGCGCTGCGGTGTCCCGACGCCGTCGCCTCCGACTGCCGCGTCGCGCCTGCAGCGCTTCCATGTTGTATAGCAGAATGGGATCGCCGTGCTCTTCGGCGGGCTTCCAGCTCACGCGAAAGATTTCACCCGCAATGTGCTCGATCTGGGGCGACCCGGCGCACTTGGCGCATCCCCCAGCGTCTCGTAGTCCTGACTGGCACCGTAGTAGACCGGAGCACCCGGCGAGGCAGCGTAGTTCAAGGCAAGGCGGCACGAGTAGCGCGTCTTCGGTTGCAGCGACTCCAAGCGCATTGTCGTGTGATTGCCCAGCACATTGAGATGCAACTGGTCGCGCAGCGACTGACACTCCAGCGCCAAGGTGCTGAGCACATCCGGTGTGCCGAACCACGAGAGCGTCATCCCGTAGGCGTTCAGCTCCTCCAGCTGCAGCGGCGGCAGCGGGGCATAGCAGCGCAGGAAGAGCGACTCGCTGCGATTGAACTTCCCTGGCGTCGCATGCGCTTGCACCCACACCTGGTAAACACGTCCGGGCTGCAGTCCAGTCAGACGTTGCGTTCCTGCGGTTTCCACACGCTGTTCCTGCACCACGGGCTGCTCCAGCGCCTGCTCGAGCGGCTGATCCTCGAGTAGCCAGTGCAGCACATAGTAGACGCTGTCGCTGCGCAACTCCAGTGGCGCTGCCCAACTCAACTCCAGTTCGCTGGGACTCAGAGCACGTCCGGTAAAGTTCCGAGGTGCACTCGGGGTGGCGGCGGCGGTCTGGAGCTCCAGAGGTGCCATCTGCAGTGCCTCGAGTCCGAGTCGCTGCTGGTAGTAGCTGGAGATGCGCACACGTAACTCGTAGGCGCGATACGGCTGTAGTCCGGTGATGTTGAGCTGCTCCCCGGACAGGGCATGTAGCTGACGGAGCTGGGCATGCGCCGAGCTGAGCTGCAGTTGATACTCAAGCCCTGGCACTGGGAGCGGGCAATCAGAGGCAGCTGTGAGTGCTGGCAGCTGCAGCTGGCAGTGGGTCTCCTCGCACATGGGCGCCTCGATGGTGCCCAACGTGGGTAACAGAAGGCAACGGCGACTGGGATACGCCTGATAGTTGTAGGCGCGCAACAGACGCACCTCATCCGGCTGCAGATCCAGCACATACGCCAGCTGCTGTCGCCGTCGACTGTAGCCACGCACGCTGCCATTGCGCAGGGCATAAATGTAGCCGGCGTCCTGCGCCAGCTGCGCAATGTCATCGCTGAGCAAATTGAGCTGCGAACGCAGCGCAGTCGGCATACAAAGCTGCCGTGCCACATGATATACGCACAGACGTCCCTGATGATCCACCAGATTGAGCGTCTCCGACTGCGGCTCCTGACTGCCCTCAAAGAGACGCCACAAGGGTCCCGGGACGCTCTCAAAGCTGAGCGCACTCCCATTGGCCAGACTGCGTCCCTCGAGCGTGGCATTGCGAACACCGAGCTCGTGCTGCAGCCAGACAAGCGAACGTGCATGAGGAAGGGCAACCAGATCGTGCAGCAGCTGACCTGGCGGTGTGCTCCACATGCGTTCGCCCTGTAGGATGCGTCCCTCAAAGCGACAGAGGTCCAGGCGATAGATGCAAGCGGCTGGCGGTTGTGTGGAGGCATCCAGCTCGGCCCAGTAGACAATGCGCTGCACCCAGTCGACGGTCAGAGCGAGGACCTCAGCACGCATGCGCGCTAGTTTGGCAGGTGCGGAGCCTGGGACGTGGCTGAGCAGCTCGACATGCTCGTTGACCCAGAGCAAACGCTGTTCGCCCTGCATTAGCGCCAGATGCTCCACGGGGCTGGCTGTGTGAACTAGCTGACGTCGCGTCGACGTATCGAGATCCAGTTCGCCAATGTGCTCGGCATTCGCGTAGAGCAGTCGCGGCACTGACTGCACCTCAGGTGCCACGTGCAGCGCGTGACTGGTGGCGCCCACTGCGACACCTGTGGCAGCTACGTGCGCCTGCACCTGAAAGCGATAGGTGACGTCCGGCTGTAGCTGTTCGATGCGCGCCTCAAGGGTACTCTGATTGAGCAGCAGCTCCGTATGCAGCTCGCTGCCCTGCCAGCAGCTGATGCGGTACTGCAACGCCTGACTCCCTAGGCCATGCTCCTCCTCGGGTACATCCCAGCGGAGTAAAGCGCTCACATTCGGCTCCAGTTGCAGCGGCACAGCCTGACGCTCGACGAAGACGCGCAGCCGGCGAGGTTGCGTGGGCGCCGCCACCGGTGTCGACAGCTGTACACTCGAGGTGGGTCCGGCACGCCACGAAGTGTGCGGCGTGATGCTGACTCGCAGCTGCTGCGGCGCATGCGAGAGCTGTGTGATGCGGGCGAAGGGCGTAGCCAGCTCTAGAGTGAGCACACGCTCGCTGCCGTGCTCGAGAAGAAGCTTGTAGCAGATGCTGTGATTGCCACCGCTAGCAGCGGGCTGCCAGCGCAATCGGAAATCGTCCCAGTGGCCGCCCTCATCGATGCGTATGCTGTCCGGTGGCACAGCGAGCGGACGCACGCCTGGATCGGGAGCGGATAAGGCAAAGGTCGATAGGAGCTGCACAGCACTGAAGGGTTCGGAGAGTTCCTGGGGACGCAGATGTTCCGATTCCAGCTGCTCGGACATCCGCAGCAATTGCGCGCTACTCGCCTGCTTTCCCTGCAGCCAGAGCAGCGCATTCAGGGGTTGCAGGAACTGCAGAGTGTGCGGCACAGCAGACGCGCCAGGTGGCAGCTGGATCATCTCTGGCGCTTGGCTGCCGCTTGCCAGCGATAGCGAGCTGCGATAGAGATGCAGCTCAGCCTGAACCGAACTACCTCCGACCAGCCAATAGATGCATCGCTGTTGCAGATCCAAACTAAACCCGTTGATCTGTCCGGCCAGTCCGCTCACGTGATAGTACTCCAGCTCGGGCTGCTGTGTATCCTGAGCACTCATGGGCCGCCGCGCCAGATGAGCGGCGCTTGCGTAATACAAATGTCCCTGCTCGGGATCGAGCGCGAGGTGACGTGCACCGAAAATGGGCAACAGCTCGCGGGAACCGCTCTGCGGATCCAGACGCTGCACACAGTCCCGCTCAAGGTCCGTCCAGTAGAGCAGACCGCCGCGCCAATCGTAGGCCACGGCGCCCACATGTTGCGTCTGCGGCGGTGCCTGGCAACTGAGCTGCGGCTGGAGTAGATTGATGCACCGCAGCATGCCGTTGCTCACGTAGTACGCAATGCTGGTGTTCAGCAGCGAGAGCGGACCGGGAGACATCGGCTCGAGGCGCGCCGGAAGCAGCTCCAGCTGTGCACCCAGCTCATTGGTCACGTAGAGATCTCCCCGTCGCGTGGCCCAGCGTAAACGATGCTCCCCGCGTGGCCAAGTGCGCGAGAGAAGCGCCGACGTCCATTCTCCCGCCTGGCCCGCGGCGTTGATGGCACGCACACGCAGCTGATAGAGATTGTCCGGTTGCAGACGCTCCAGACCGAAATGCGGACTGCGTATGTTGCGTATGTTGTAGGCGCTTTGGCTGGCCACGTCCAGCACCTCGAGTTCGTAGCTGCAATTACTCGAGATCGCTTGATAGGGATTCAGTGCCGGTTCCTGCCACGAGATTTGCGCTGCCTGTGCACCGAGCAATGCTCGCAGCTCACGTGGCGTCGCCACCTCCAACGCCAACGGCTGACGACGTCGCTCCAGTGGAGTCAGCCTCACCAGCAGCTCCTGCTCCGCTGATAGCGGCCAGCTAGCAATGACGTTCAGGGTATGACGCTCCAGCAGCTGCAGCTGCGTCGCATTCGCCACCAGCAGCTGTCGCTTGTCGCTTGAGAGCGCAAAAGATGCCGCCAGCAGGGTGCTAGGGAGCTGCTCCAGCTGCCGCTTGTAGCTGCCATCGTAGCTCAGCTCCAGCAGCTGATCATGCTGCTGCAGCAACTGCAGCAGCCAGCGTTGCGGCAGCAGCACAAAGTGTCCCAGTTGCTGGTTTTGATGCAATTGCAGCCGCTGCTTACTTTGCAGATCGAGGCGCCAAATAGCTTGAGCATCGCTCCAGAAGAGCCAACCATTGACCGCATCCAGCTCCAGTTGCTGCACCTTTGCTCCCAGCGCTGTCTTGACCAGCTGTTGCACATCGCCTCCCTCCTGATTGCAGCTGAACAACTGATGCTGCTGGGTCGGATCCTCCACGGCCAGATAGAGACGCTGCTGCAACCAGTCGAGGCTCAGGCGACGTGGCCGCCACTCGCTGGAGTTGAGCTGCAGCTGGAGCAGCTGCCTTGAATTGTCCTCCTCCAACTGTTGTCTGAGAGGTGAGTTGAGCATGTGAACGAATCTTGAAGCTAGTCTTTAGACCACTCACCTGTAGAGTCTCCCCAGGGAATCGAGCACCCAGAGCTGCTGCTGACGCTCTGAGTTGACCATGTCATTGATGGTGGCGTCTGCTTCGGCGCTAAAGATGATCCGAGACTCGCCTGCGAGCTCCAGCGATTGCCAGCTGATGTTGCGATCGCTGGTCAGAAGCACGCTGCGCAGCTGCTCAGGGGAAAGCGGCGCCTTTGTCTGAATGCTGGCCATGGCTGGGGGTCCTTTGCCCTGTTTGTTGATCATGGTCAGCTCCACAGTGTAGTTAGTTAGCGGATGCAGCTCGTCGAAGATGAAGCTGCCACGTGAAGCGGGTAGAAGCTGTGGCAAAAAAGATTCAATTCAATGGAGAGATACAACTTGTAGTATAATAATACTAACATATCCTCCTAGCTCTGACTATTTATGCTGTACGTTACTGGCGCAGTCAGGAATCATTATCAACCTCTTAGGACAAACCATTTCAGAAAACTTATGACCAATTTTTTAATAATCTAAATATATTCTTTTCACTAATACCTTGTGCATTCCGTAAGTTAATAAATCAATCAGTCAAACAACTTTATACAATTACTTTTACTCCTAGCCTATTATCTCTAACCATTTATCCTATACGTTACTAGCTCAGGCAGCGAATGAATCATTCAGAACAAACCACTTTTTATAACCTAACAACAACTTACTTATGTAACAGCTGCCCTCTGAATATATGTTGTGCACAACTCTAAGCACCCAACTCTTAGCGTTTGTATTTTATTGTACTATGATAATGCAGTATGTGAAAGAATCAATCATTTCAATTTACATCTTAGCACTCTCAAATCCTTCGTCTGCAACAAGAACTCACCTCTTCCCTGTTGGAACTGGAAGCATTGCTGGCGTCGCTGTGCAAACGTATGTAATATCCTTGAAGCGGTGCATTCGTGTAGCGTCCTGGACGCCAGTGAACCGCCACATGTTCCTCGTCCAGGGATAACAGCGTCGTGATGATGGGCGCTGATATCGGAGCACCTGCCATGGGTGTTTGATATATGGGCGTGGCCGGAGAATAGAGCACATCCTCGCTGCTCTCCCCGAAGGGCAACTCAAAGCGAAACTGGCAGAAGAATTAAACTGTGAGTTCTAACTACATTTGAAATTGGAATTATGTCTTCGGACTTACCTTATACCTGGTGTATGGCATAAGTGCTTCGGCAATTTCACAAACATAATACTCATCGCAATTGTAATCAGCCATGTTGTGCCAGGGAGATTCCTGTTCCAGTTTCTGTTCCTCATTCTGTTGCTGGTATTGTATGTTAAAGGGGCGACTAGCCAAATAGTTCTCGGGGAACTGCATGTCCCACCTGATGGTCAGCGTCGCCGATTCACCCGTCATCTCCACAAGCTGCGGCTGCGTCGTCTCCACTAGTTGGGTCATCGCCAATCGTTGCAGATGCCAATATTGTCGCTGGGCCATCTCGCAGGCTCCGATGCAGGGCATGTCAAACGGATAGAACTGCGTGGAAACCTAAAGAAGAGTCTTTTATTTAATATGTTGCACTTGCAGTTGCAATGCAAGGAAACTCACGCAGGCCTCCTGACAGGGCTCGATCTCCTTGAGTGCTCGATACCATTGCGCGCAGCCATTCGTGCACTGAAAAGAAAGTCCGATTAGATCACCGAGCGAGAAAAGGTTAAGAGGAGTTACAGAAAGAGACCAAAACAAGCTTCAAAATGAGAAGCCATCCTTTCGTAGAATTCAAATTAGTGAAGTATCTAAGATAACAAGTAAGAAATCGACAGTCGAGTGTGCTCGACTGTGAGATACCCGCTGCCCATGTGTAATGAAAGCAAAATATGTAATGAAATGCGGTATTCATTTTAAAATATACCAAATTAATATACTGCTAAAAGGTACTAATGATATACAACATTTAAAATATACCATCGAGTACACAATATACCAGATTGTCAGCTAAAGAAGTCTGCCGAATTAATATACCGAAAACAAGTAAGAAAGCTACAGTCGAGTGTCGAGTGTACTCGACTGTGAGATACCCGCTACCCATTTTGAATAAAAGCAATATATTTTGCGGTATTATTCTCAAAATATACCAATTATACTGCAAAAATACTACAAATATACCAAATGGTATATGTGGTATATCGATATAGTACCGCATTCAAAATATACCATAGATGGCACAATATACCAGATTGTCAGCCAAAGCAACTAAGACTCCTAGTAAGTAGGCGTTTTTGCCCATACAAAAGTATTTCTTTAATAACTTCGACAATTTTTATCTGATCGCAACCAAATTTTCAGGGAATATAACTACTATTGTTGTTACTGTATATACCAAAATTCGTAACTCTAGCTTTAAAATTACGCTTGTTATTCGATTTTTTTGATTTGCGGGGGCGGAAGTAGGCGTGGCAAAAATTTGAAACAAACTTGATCTGCGTGCAAACATAACAAATGCTGTCGTAAAAAAATTATAGCTCTATCTCTTATAGTCTCTGAGATCTAGGTGTTCATACGGACAGACGGACGGACGGACAGACGGACATGACTATATCGTCTCGGCTGTTGACGCTGATCAAGAATATATATACCTTATAGGGTCGGAGATGCCTCCTTCCTCCTGCCGGCACAAAGTTATAATACCCTTCTACCCTATGGGTAGCGGGTATAAAAATGCCAAAGATTCTATTTGGTAAATTTATATTGCCATACATGGAAAATATACCATTAAGTGCAAAATATGCCAGATTGTTGGCCATCGTAGTCTAAAAATATACCGAAATTATATGCCGACAGAATACTAAAATACGCCAAAATCTATATTTAGTATATGTTATTGACAGGCAGACAGACGGATGGAGAATGCGATATTGTCGACTGACCAAGAATATATATACCTTATAGGGTCGAAGATGCCTCCTTCTGCCTGTTTCATAGAACCACAAAGCTGTAATACCCTTCTACCCTATGGTTAACGAGTATAAAAAGTGTAGAACTAACATCAATTAATCAGTCAATTAGTCAGTTATTCATTACGTCAGAAAGTCAATGGGTTTGTCATAAACTAAAGCGTTATGTGTCAAGGGATTACGGTTCATTAAACAGAGATTTTGTTGCAATCGAATGCAATTAAAATGCAGCGTGTAATAAGACATTTATTGGCACTTAAATGAGCTCAGAAGCAATCACATGTCATTCCGCATAGTAAAACCTGAATTATTCAAATACTCAAGAATGCGAGAGAACAATTTCTCTTTTCTCGTAACTTGAATTAAAATATTTTCAACTTTGATTTTTAATTCAAATCAATGTTTCCAAATATATTCTCAATTCTTTGTTAATTATTTAGTTCAATCAATGTTTCGAAATACTCTCAATTTTTCGTGTTCAAAGTCTTAGTTTATTGTAGTTTTTATCGACGGTAAGTTTATAAAAACGGGAGTGGAAAAGTTGATATTTGAATTTTAGCGTTTGCAGATTTTTGGAATGGATTCGAATAAAGGCCAAGGACGAGGACGTCGTGTAATGAAATGCACACAGGAGCGTTGGCAATTGTTGTTCAATGGATTTCTCAGCTGCCTCGAGGTGGATAACGATTGGGCGAGACTCACGCACTTTGAATTTGTTTGCAATTGAGGTGACTGAAGGATTCCCATCAATATTCATGTAACTCAATCGCATCTGTCCTCGTTGTTGTGTTGTGTTGTGTTGTGTTGTGTGTCCTTGTTGTGGTTAATGCCCAGCAACAAAAAATATATAATACAAACGAGTTGTAGGTCTTGGATATCAAATACACTGAACAAGTGGTCGATACCCTTTCTGGGAACTTTCTGTTACTTTTGTTATTTTGGTTTTTCGTTTTTCGTTGTTGGTTTTTGGGTTAGGAGCATTGGTCGACAAGTTGTCTGGCAAAGTTGAAAGGCGGTTTCAAATTACGCGACAACACTTGACACCGATGAAGCGAGATGAAACGGGGAACGGGGGAGATGAAGAACGTGAGGAAAACTCAACTTACCCGTGTTTTATAGCACTTGTCGCTGTTGTCGGCCTTTGCACACTTGATGCCAAACTCATCGAGAAACAGATCCTCCTGGAAAAAAGTCGAGAAAAAAAATCAAGAAGAAATCAATTAGCACAAAAGCCTTTCAATTTGCAACGGAAACGAAGCTCCTCACTTCTCAGTTCTCACTTCTCCTCCAATGTCAACGACTCGGCTTACAGCATTTCATCAATAACATATAATGACAACAATCGAGACAACAATAGAGTAAGAGGAGCGCGACTTAATTAAAATATACGTTTTGCATTTTTAAATACAATTTCCGAGAATATTTACATTCACACTCGCACATTTTGTATGACCGATTCCCAAATAGAAAAATCACGTCACAGTGCAAAACTAGTTTTGTGTATCACTAAAGCTAAATCCAAAGCAACAGCAAACAGCAACAGAAAAAAAGCAGCACGTGATCAACAGCTTAAAGCAAAAACCGAAAAAGATCTTCGATTAACTTTGCTCGCTCGCTGGCCACGAAAATGACAAACAAATCTGCATAAAAATAAACAACAAGGCAAAGGCCGCCAATATATTAAATTTGCAACAAAAAAAAAAAAACAAAAAAACAACAAGAGAAGTCATAAAAGAAGTTCACCCAGTGTTGCAAACAACATATTCTACAATAAATATTGTAAGTATTCCAAAGATCGACTCTTTTAGTAACTACATCGAGTATCAACAATTAAAACTATTTTTCATTGAGCAACAACAATTTAGCAATTTTCAATTTAATTTAAAAAGTGTTTTTTTTTTTTTTTTTTTTTGTCAATTCTAGTTTTATTTTATATATTTTATGTAAAACTCTCTTAAGCAAAAGTAACTTTATAATACTCATCAATCTTCTTAAAAGAATTACTAAAAAGGAAATATCACCTTTAAAATTGGATTTTATTTAATTTATGTTATATATGTAGAATACCATTAATTTATTTATTGGTATTAGTTGTAAATACATTTTTAAAAGTTTCAATTAAATGATTATAATATACGATGCTTTAAACCTTTTCCAGTACTTAAGCATCATTATTGCGTATTGCAAATACGTATTTAAAGAAACTTAACATATCAAAATAAAATAACAATTTCGTTCCTTTCTTCCTCTTCCACTTAAGCTGATTACATAAACAAACTAAAAAAAACTACAGTCAAGAGAGCTCGACAATAAAAACCAAAATAGCGCGAAAGTTGTATTATCCTTAAAATATACCAAATTAATTTACCAAAATACGCTTAAATACTCTAAATGTTATACTTGGTATATCTATATACCACTAAATGTAAAATATACTTAAAATATACCCAATAAATATACCAAAAAATTAGAAATATTCCAAATGTTATATATGGTGTATTAATATACTATTACATACCAATAAAATACTTATGGTATATTTACTACATGCAAAATTTTATTAAAATATACCAAATAACTATGCAATATTTGTTATATCAGTACACTAACAAAAATACTGCAATATACCAAATTAGTATATTGATATACTACCACACACAATATATCCTAAAATATAGCAAATAAATATACCAAAAAAGATAAAATGATATATTTAGTATATCGATATAATACTACATGTTAAATATTCTTAAAATATACCAAATAAGAATACCGTATTTGGTATATTGATGCACTAACGATACTAAATATAAAATTTGGTATATAAATATACTGCATGCAAAATATACCATTGATTACAATATACATACATAAAACAGATTGTGAACCTAAAATGAAAAATGAGACCCCAAAATAATTTCCCACTCACTTCAATATCGAATTTCTGAATAAATTGCTGTCTTTATGGAAGGAGCTGTCTTTAATCAATGCTCTGCGTTAACTTAATTCCTTTGCTTATTGATTACAATACTAAAACAAAGTGTCTTGTTTCCCAATGCTGTTTGTTTGTTCGTTTGTTTGTTTGTTTGTGTGCTCAACTTGGAAGCTAGAGTCAATCGTTCCGCTTTCAAATACATAAATGTTGAGAATCGCAGTAATTGTTGGTTATTTATTGTAAGCTGCAGCTTCGACAGCTCTGAAGCTGCGGCAGGGTCAGCTTAGGGCTGCCTTGGGACTGCACTTGGCCTGAGCTTAGGATATGCTGCTCTACTAAATGTTATATATAGTATTTTTAGTGTAGGTCTAGGCGAGGGGAGAGGTGAGCTGAGTTTTCCCCCCCTTTGGTTTTTTCCAACTTATCGCACGCAATTTTCAAAAACAACAACAAAAAACAGGAATGAAATCTACAGTCGAGTGTGATCGACTTTAAGATACCCGCTACACATTAAATTTAAATTATAAATAATATATTTGGTATATTCATATACCATAGAGTGCAAAATATACCGCAGTAAGTAGGAAAATTATTTATATCCGAACGCAAATGAATTTAAAGGAATCATTAAAGCACTTAATACTGCAAATATACTAAAGGTTTTATTTGGTATATTATTATACCATAGAGTGCAAAATATACTGCTGTAAGTAGGCAAAAGTATTCCTTTTTATAACTTATACAATTTGTATCCGATCGCAAGTGAAGTTAAAGGATTCATTAAAACAATTAATACTGTAAACATACCAAAGGTTTTATTTGGTATTTTATTATACCATAGAGTGCAAAATATACCGCAGTAAGTACGCTAGAGTATTTTTTATGTAACTTCTGCAATCTTTATCTGATCGCTATCAAATTTAGAGGAATCTGTTTTCAAGGGAGCACAAAGTTATAATACCCTTCCACCCTATGGGTAACGGGTATAAACAGTTACAAACACACACACACAGTGTATTTTTCTTGTTGCTTGCTTGTTGTGCGAGTCTTTTCATTGAGTTTCTCTACTTTTTCGCACACGCGTCAATTTAATTTAGAATTCTACGTAATATTTTATTAATTTAGCTTGATTGGCTTTTTCACAAACACAGAATCCCCCTCTCTCGCTCTCACTCTTCCTCTCTCTTTCTGTCTTCCTCGTTGTATGTTTGTTGTGGCTACTTGGGGGAAAAGAGAGAACTCAAGGGGAGCTCCACAGAGAAAGAGGAGAGGGATGAGGCTGGATGGCTGGCTGGCTGGCTGGCTGCTAATTGGCGTTGGGGGTTTCATGTCGTCATTGCGCGTCTTTTGTTGTACAATTTCTATTACATTAACTGACTGACTGACACACACACACACACACACACACACATAGGGGCACACAGACTGAGTGTGTGTTATTGACACCATTTTTGTGTTGTTGCATTGCCACAGAAAGCCAAATAAATTGGCTTCAACATTTTGCAAAGAACATCATGAACACATCATACAGTAACAGCATCATCATGATGAATGATTCTTTTGTAGTTCATTTCTAGTTTAAGCTTGGGCATTGCGCTTTTTCGGTTTAACTTCTGCAATCCGCTTCAACTGCAATTGGAGGGAGATGTGGAAATGGGAATCGAGATGGAGATGGAGATGGAGGCGATGACGAAGGCGAAGCGACAAGCAACAATTTACGTAGCTATTAGGAACACTCCGAATAACACACACACATACACATCTCTCTCTTCATCTCCCACTCCATCGTCAGCTCCATCTGCCTCGTTTACAGCATTAGGCAGCCTGACAACGATTCTGCCTCTGCCTGATTAGTTTTAATTGAGATGGAGATGGGATTGAGCTCTGGCCACTGAGATTGCGTCTCGAATTGGGATTGGGATTAAACACACTGACTGCATGTGTGTAAGGGAGCGAGAGAGACAGAGAAGAGAGAGAGAGAGAGAGAGAGAGAGTGCGATAAGTGAACTGCTACGTAATTAAGACGATTTCCGATCGAGCACTCTAATTGCACACTCGACGATTACCTTCTGATTACTCTGTACTGCACTTAAATGACATCTTTAGAGCATAAGCGACCATCATTAGCTCGATACAGTACAAGTTCCTTAAAATATACCAAAATACGCTTGAATAGTTTATATGCTAAATTTGGTATATCAATATACTACCACATCTCTAAAATATACCAAACAAATATATCAACATACACTATAAATGTTATATTTGGTATATCGATATACTACTACACGCAAAATATACCAAATAAATATACAAAAACATGCTCAAATATTTAAAATATACAAATAAATCTATACAAAAAACGCTTAATATTCAATTTGCTATATTTGGTATATAGATATACTATTACATGAAAATAAACATACTAACAAAATACTTAAATATTCCAAATACATACAAAATATAGCAAGAATTACAATATACATAAAACAGATTGTAAAGCTAAACTAAAAGACAATCCGTTTTAATGTTCCACTTTAAATAATTTACCACTCACTTCAATATTGTTCCTAATGCTGAATCCTGCATATATATCGATAACGTTAACAGCAGCGAATTAACCTTAGACATAGCAGAAGGCGTCATCTCTATTGATAGCGATTGCCATCATTACCAACTCAATCGATAACGATAACAAGCGTATATATATATCATGCGTGTATATCGATAACGATAACAAATGGTGGTCGAATTAAGCTTGCACTTAGTGCATTACTTTCTTTCACTCAAACATTTCACTCAATCAACTCAATCGATAATGATAACAAATGAGTTACTGCAAACTGAAAACCATTTCAATTTGCTGCGCACTCGTGTGTATATCGATAACATGCTCAGAACTGTGAAAAACAAAGAGCTCTTGGAAAATAGAGTAAGAGGAAAGGAATAACAATGGATGGCTGCTGATTGCTATGGAAATCGCAGTGGCGCCATCTATTGTGCACTCGCATGTAATTGCGAATGATGTAACAAAAGTGGTAACAAAATGGTCTAAATAACTGCAACAGCAACAATAACAACAGCAACTAATGCTAAAAATGGCAAACAAAAACAAAAGCTAGACACACATAGTTGTTCATTCTTTTTTTTGTCTGCATGTTAATTATGCCAGGCAGAATTAAGTGAGAAACTAATTAAAATCAAACAGCGAACAAAATGGCAACTTTTCCTATTATGAAATACCAAAATAGATAATGATGACATATTTGGAAGCGTTTAATTAATGAAATTGAAAGAAACAAGTGAAATCGAGTTAATACTGGCGCCAGCTAGCGTCTGTTATTGGCAACTGAAGGGGTGAAAATAGAACGAATCGCCCCACACACAATCTGTAAATTGCAATAAAGCGAAGGTAACCCAAATATTAAGAATCCCAGCAATAGACAGAGCAATAGATACAGCAACAGATTCAGATACATTTACATCGTTGCAAAAAAGATACAATTGCATGTGGAATGCGAGATGCGAGATGATGCTTTGTGCTCTAGTTTCAAGTGTTTGCTTGACATGACAGGCAAGCGAATGAAGCAGCAACCAGCAGCAACAGGCAACAGAGGCTATAATCACCCAACTTGACAATAGACATTACATACAGAGATTACTTAATTGGCGGCTTCGGATTTTGTATGGAACTAAGCGAACTCTGTTCGCTGGCCATGTGACTAACGCCCAGTTCTCTAACAACTCTCTCTCTCTCATTCTGTCCCTTTATCAAAAGTTTAACAATGCACTCAACTAAAAGTCAGCTTAGAGTAATCTTAATGCGTCATCGACACAGCTTTCAGATCAACTATTGAAGGTACACAATTAGTTGGCTAATTGCCAATGAAAGCAAATTAATTCAACAATCACTGAAGCTTTCTCATGAAGCATAGCAAAAAAAACTAATTCATTAGTATATAATCTATATTAGTACTTTTACAACTCCAACAGAAAATTTCCCCTTGAAGTGAAATACTTTCAATTTATCAGTTATCTTAAATGTTTCCGGTGTACAGAATTTTCAGCCTGTTTATAGAACTCAACTTTAAGTTATAAGTAATAAATAAATAATGAATATTGATGTCAAGTTATAAGTAATTTATAAACAAATATTAATAATAATAGTCAATTTTAGATGAAACTTTCTTTACTTATTTATATATTTTAAGATCACAAGACATACAAAGCTCAATAGTTACAAGTAAGAAAACTAATCGAAGAAGTTCTCTTTGCCCATTCAAAAGTGTTTCTTAAATAACTTCTATAATATTTATACGACAGCAATCAAATTCTTAGGAATCATAGATACTATAGTCATTATTGTATGTACCCAAAAAAAAACAAGACCATTTGACATAAAACTTTCAAGACCTTCGCTAAAAGATACTATTGACAAATCCCAAAATATCGCTTTAATGAATGCTACTTAAATTTTTGAACATGTCAGAATTCCCTAAGAATGTCAACGGTAGAATGACGACGACCAAAATCTTGTAAGAATTTGCTGTTTAGTGATGACAATTATGTTAGATATAATATCTCAACTTAGAGTACCACTCACTACTACTTAAGAATTGAAGTCGGATCTTCTCTTCTTATTTTCTTCTCTTCTAAATATATCTCAAATTAAAGAGAAAGTTTTTGTAGGAATCTGTTACTCAAAGATAAGAGTTAAATTGCATATAATATCTCAACTCAAAGATAGCAGATATAGTCAAAGTGTTCTTTAAGAATCTGCTACTAAACAATGCAATTTCATTTAGATGCAATACATTAACTGAAAATCGAAGTTAGTGATAAGAAATTTCTGCCTAAAGATTAAAATTTAATCTTCAATTCTTCTGTTGAAATTATATTAAAAGCTTCCTTAAAGAAATCTAGATTAGATTTAGATATTCCTCAACTGAAGCTCGAAAAATCTTGTAAAAATCTGCTTCTGATTTGTATATTATAACTTCACTGAAAGTCGAAGTTTCTTCTTAGATAATATCTCAAAAATAATCGAAGTTTGCTTTAAGAATGTTTAAGAATACCTCAACTTAAGATCGAAGATTCCTTAAAGAAAATGCTGCTTAAAGATTACAATTAAATTTTCTCTTCTTTTCTAAGAATTAGAATCTAAGTTTCCTTTAAGAATCTGCAAACGGTGATAATTGATTTTGATTTTAAGATATCAAAGTTTGTTGAGTGTGCTTTAAGAATTTTGAAGACATCCCCAACAGAAAGTCGAAGTATCTTCTACGAATCTGACACTTTAAGATCTGACTGAATAGTAAAAGTATGCTTTAAGAATATGATACTTATCGATGATAATTGATTTAGATACAATACTTCAACTGAAAATCACAGTTTCCTTTAGGAATCTTTAAGAATAACTCAACTGCAAGTTGAAGATACATATGTTACTTAAGGAAATAAGATACATAAGTTTACTATAAGAACTTTGAAGATCTTCCCAGAACAAAGTCTAACATAAGTATCTTCTTGGAATCTGACACCTAAAGATCTGACATGAATTGGAATCGAAGTTTCTTTCTTACGGAAATCTGTTACTTAAAGATCCCCCCAAAACTTGATCTATCTATCTATAATCTGTAACTCACCTCGACAATGCATCGCTGAACGCAATCACGAGTCACTTGCTCGATGGCGATGCGCTCATCGATGGCAGTTTCCACTTCCAATCCGAGATCGTGTTGCTGTTGTTGTTGTTGCTGCTGCTGGTGTTGATGTTGTGGATAGTGAGGCGTGTCTGGGGCGTAGAAGGGTCGAGATCGGGCAACGCTGCTGATGGCAATTCCCTCGGCAACGGCGCCAACATGTTTATTCCACACTGCTACCTTCTCGACGACATCGCTGTCGAGGGTGGGGCGCATGTTCTCCTGGATGCGCAGCGGAGGCATCGCAGCTGGAGAGGATGAATAGTTGAGCTGATGTGGTTGCTGCTGCAGTTGCTCGGCGTGAGAGCGACAGCAAACATCGCAGCAGAGGGAGAGAAGCAACAACAGCAAAAGATTGACAATCAGAATGGTAGAGATGCCGCTTCCCTGTTGATGATGATGATGATGATGTCCTTGGCTTTGTCCTGGCCACTGCCAATTGTTGTAGCCATTGGCAAATTGCCTGCCGAGATGCGAGAGTTGTTGTCGCCAGCCCACAAGATGTTTTGTGGTTGTCGATCGAGTTGGAGTTCGACTTCGACTCCGAGACGAAGACGATGATTGAGAGCAACACTTTAAACTATTCGGATTGATGTGCGTCGTTGACATTTTCGTGTTCACATTTACCGCAATTTTCACATTAAAACTGAAGCTTAAACGCTTTGGTTGCTGCTGTTGTGGTTGCTGTTGCTGTTGTTGTTGTAGGTCGTGTTGCTGTTGTTGCTGGGCTGCATTTTCTCGCCAAATCATAGTCAACAAATTTCGCTTGGTGCACAATTCAAATTCTCATCGAGTCAACACACAACAAAAAAACGAGGCACTACAATAAAAACACAAACAAACAAACAATAATTAAAGCAACTCGCGACCTACGACTCAGCTTTGTGAGAAGGGGAAACGAAGAGAGGAGAGGGGAGAAACGAATCGCGTCGCGTCGCGTCTCGGGGCTGGTTTCTAAATTGTTGTCATTCGATTTTTTTTTTTGGTTTTTTGAAGAAGAAGCTTTGCTTGACTTTTGCAATTTACATTTTAGCGCACATTCAAATCAAAAATCTAAATCAAACACATACAAAAAACGAAACGAATCGCGCTGCTTTCGGAGCATGTAAAGTGCATAAGTTAATTTCCATATTATGCAAATTTGACAGCAGTAAAAACGAGCAACAAATGAAATCAAATCAACTAAAGCAATTGACCAAAAGTTCAATGTACCGATTAGTATTAAGCATTAAACTTCTTCGAAGCTGTTTCTTCTCTTTTAATTTGTAAGAAGCCAATTAAAATGTCCCCAAATTCTGCTGATTTTAAGTTAGCCTTAAGGCCAATTGAGAAGTCTCCTACCTGCCACATAGATGGCGCCACTAGTTTCTATGATTCCTGAATACAATCGGATACAAATTGTAGAAATCATATTATATAAGATATACTTTTGTATGATTGACTGACAATCTGGTATATTTTAGTATAATATTGACAATTAAATTTGGTATATTTTAGATTGCGTTGGTTGACAATCAGTATATTTTATCATATGAAATATACCAAAATATAGTCTTTAGTGCATTTTATTATTTTTTCGGTATATCAATTTGGTAAACTTTAAAATTAATACCTCACTCTTCTGCTTTCGTTCAAAATGACTAGCGGGTATCTCACAGTCGAGCACACTCGACTCTTACTTGTTTTTAATTAGCCCTCAGGCCAATTAAGATGTCCCCGGTCTGACACACAGATGGCGCTAATAGCATCAAATCGCTAACCTTTAAAAGTTGCGTGTATAAATTTGTTAAGCTATGAAGAAATATAAATGTTAGCTGAATATTCTCCAAGCTTAGAATAGAATTATTTTAAGCTGCTCAGTTTTGTAACTAATTCAAGAAGAATGAACGAGAGTCAAGCTTAATCTGCTCAAATTTATTGGAAAAGAAGGTCAAGCTCAACTTTAAGAATTATTCAAGAGAAGGTTCAAAGATAAAGACTGAACTTTGATCGCTTTGCTCTACTCAATATCTGTTCTCTATCCTCAAGAGTATAAAACAAGCATTAATGATTATTTATAAATGAATGCGAAGTGCGAATGCGAGTGCAAAATTTCGCATGATTGAAATTGATGGAATATTAACAGATCGATTGGTAGGTGGAACCGCAGCTAATGGATGAGCCATCAGCTTTTCTCTCTCCAAACCGAATCGAACTGAACTGAACTATGCAATTGCCATTAAACATTTACTTATACACACATACACACACACACACACACACAGATGCATGCATTATATACTTTATGGGAAGGTTAATTAATTTGCTCAGCCACCAAAAAACAGCGAACAAAAAAAAGTATTATTAAAATAAAATAAATGCGAAATAAAAATTGAGAGTCGCTTAATTAACCGCACGATATTTTTGAAATTCCCGCACGGGGAGAATCGAAAAGGAAAGGAAAGGAAAGGAAAGAAGGGTAAAAGTGGGATAAAACTGTGTAATTGGATCGAAAAGTTGTGCATAACTTTTATGCAAATGTTGGCGATTTAATTGTGATTATAATGCATAAGCATGTTTCTATGTCTTCTCGCTTCTCACTTCTCACTTTCCCACTTTTCCACTTTTTTGGGTTTTCACAGTTTCCCATCTGCGTATTTATTTAGCATTCGCATTTAATTTCAATTTAAAGTTTCAGTTTCAGCTTCAGATTCGCTTCTGTTTCTGTTTTCTGTTTCCAGTTTCTAGTTTCAATTTCATTTTCAGTTGCCGTTGCCCACATATCATTTTTTTTTGTGTTGTGCTGTGTTGTGTTGTGTTTGTCGTGTTCTGCGATTGTTGAAACATTGTTAACGCGCTTTAATTCAATTTGCGGCATGCGTCGTTTAATTGATGCCGCGGCAGCTTAATTGCATTTCATTGTAGCCCTTCGGCATTTCAACGTGCTGCAAACTTATCATCACGCGTGGTCAACTCACTTCTCTCTCCAAAAAAAAAAAAACAACATAAAAAACTGTATCTCAGTCGAAATTCTGTTTCGTTGTGGTTTTTTTGCTCAATCTGAGCGCTGCGTACTTTATCGTGCCGCGATCGTCACATAACTGATGGCACCGGCAAACGAGAAGCCGAGAAGCAACGACAGAAGCAACGACGAACAGCTCCAAAAACAACCCCAGCCGAAGTCGCAAATTGAACAAGACGATCGAGAACAACGCTCAAACAAAACAAAACAAAAACAACAAAGATCTTTAAAGATTCAATACGATGACGTAGCCAAATCAACCCGCTGCTAAAGATTTCCCATTCTCTCCCTCAACTCAACTTTCCCCCATTCATTAAAATGCCAAGTTCCAAGTTCGATAAGTTTTTCCCCCCGCAAAACGAACTTCAATTAACCACAAGTGATTTGACATTCTTAACAAATAATTAGTTTACACACACACACACACACAAACATTATTTGTTGCCAACCAGAAAGTCATTAACAGCCTACCCTTTAATTAAGCTACTGAATCTTAGAAGTAGTTTAATACAACTCCCTAAAGTATGCAATGCACTTTAGAGCCCAATTGAATGTCAGCTCCTAAAAGTATGCAACGAAAAATATTTGCCATCCCAAGCAAAACGCAATGCGAACGACAGAGTGAGAGCGAGATAGAGCAAGAGTTGTTGCTAGCTGCTGTTCTGCGATCGGGCTATCAAAAAAATTGGAACAATTTCCATTTGACAATCTTAGCATAAATTTAGTTCACACCCATAAACTTGGCGACTAACGTTTTGTTGCTAGACAGAGAATAATTAAACCTTGCTTGTAGATCGCTTTAAAGAAAACCCTCCCTCTAATTAAACTTTCGCAAGTGCAACAGAATCTCAGTAGCAAAATTTAATTTCAAGTTATCTGCAAAGTTTAAACCAGCGCGTTTGCAAGCGCAATTTAAAGCGCGCTCCTAAAAGTATGCAACGAAAATGTTCGCTGTCCCATGCAAAGAGCACTGTGAGAGAGTAAGAGAGATAGAGCGAGAGTAGAGTGTTAAAGACACGATGACGTTGATGCTGACTGAGGTGGCTTCGCTGTGATCGGGCTATTAAGAATTTGTGACAATTTCCATATCCGTTTCCGGCCAATGGCTAACCTCGCCCAGGATGCCGCACGCTTTATAGATTTGCGCAGGAAATTGCGAGTTGTGCAGCGGAAATTTCAACATTTTCTGGCATTTTCACTCGCATGTTGCGACAGACAGACAGACAGACAGACAGATAGAATAGTGCTGAAGCTCGTGCTGCGTAATGCTTTTGCCAGTTGATAAGTTGATAATCTTGGCTGCAATCAATACATGACATGATGTGCAACTCAAGTGAAAAATGTCAAGTGTGCATAATAATAATACTTTCCAACATTCGAAAGGGGGAAATGACCCGGAATTAAGCTAAAACGTTGCCAAACAGTTTAGTTGAGTTGTCCAATCAGGGAAAAGCGAGCTGACTCATGACGCCCAAGTATCCCCCTCAGCCCCCTCCACACCCATCCCACCCAACAACAACTACAACAACAACAACTCATGCTGAGAGAATCAAAATATTTATAAACAATGTCTTCACACTGTATAAACACACACATTCGAGTGCTTTTGCCATTTTGCATATTGATCTGAACTTGATGTTCTCCTTTATACCCTGGAATATGCCACTAACGGGGCATATTAACAACAATGTTCAGTTGCAACTTTCCTCCTTCGAAGGCAGCAACAAAACGCACTCGAAATTTAACTTAGCATACTTTTCGGGGAGAAAGCGATGCGGCCAGGGTATCTGATAGTCGAGCAGAGTGCAGCGATTGCTAAGAATTTCTGCGCTGCGAGCCAAGAGCGATAAGCGATTAAAAACATCAACACATTGTATATAAATTCTTAAATTCCCTGTAGAGAAAGCGCGCAAATGTCGTAAGTACATTCATATGATTATACACACACCAACGCAAACACACACACACACACACACACACACATATATACATGCACAGCATGTGTTTCAACTATAGAAATTAAGCAAGATTAAACGCTCGAATCGCATTCGCCTCAGTCGCGCATCAAATCTTGCAAACGTCGGGACAAACAAAACAGCATCAAATTAATAAATTAATTAATCAAACAATATGGAGTCAACAATGCTAAAAGGCATCATCATAATGCTGCTGCTGTCCGTTGCAATTGCAGCTGAACAAGAAACAAGGCAGCAGCCGCCATACAGACGTAAGTATCGGATATCGAACTACGATAACTACAGTACTTCGATAACTAACCATTCACCCACCTGCGCCAATTAGCACTGTCGCCCAGCTACCGCTTTCAGCCAAAGTTCTGCAGCGACACCTACAGTGGACGGCAACTGTACGTGGGCGAGATGTACACACGCCCCGGCCAATGCGTTCGTGTGCAATGCCTAGGCACACTGCAGCTGTGGGAGGACAGGTGAGTGTGAGCGAGATGAAGCTTTACGTATGTTTATCGCGTTGTCGCTTTCGCAGTTGCAAGTCGCCGGCCGGCCTTAAGGGCAACTGCATTGTGCTGCCGCAAATGGAAAGCAATCTCGAGTATCCCAAATGTTGTCCCTTCTACGAGTGCAAGACGTACGAGTCCAATGCCCAGGGCGAGGTGGAGACTACCAATACTTACGAACACACTGGCTATTTGCGCAGATCCTACGTCACCGAACTGATCCGCATCAAC
The DNA here is from genome assembly GCA_023558445.1 of Drosophila pallidifrons. Classification (NCBI taxonomy): domain Eukaryota; kingdom Metazoa; phylum Arthropoda; class Insecta; order Diptera; family Drosophilidae; genus Drosophila; species Drosophila pallidifrons. The sequence goes on along the minus strand of CM042351.1, from coordinate 27,273,848 downwards.
AAGGAGCCAGGTGAAACAATCACGGCGCCAGCGCGCAAATATCAGTTGTAAGTCAGCATACAACTGCGTGCGTTTGTGTATTTATGTAATTAGTTCGTAATTAGTATTGTATTGTAATGTATTGTTTGAGTAGCCGTGCAATTTATGTGTGCAATATACGAGAATTATTTGCGAAAACTTAAATTTTTTTGGGCGCGTTTTCATTATTCACCACAACAAACAGGGTTGCTTCACACATCGTACAAAACCGTTTGCGATATTTGTAAGTGTGGCGGCAGGCATATCGAAACCTATTTGATATATCGATAGCATTTGGTGCAATGTCATTTTCACAGTTATCGCAATCGCAGTACCTGTAAATTCTAGAATAAAAAGCAAACAACATAAAATCATTTGTATTTTTTGTCCAAGTTAAACACAACAAATTCAACGAGCAAACGTGCAAAAGTGAGAATTCATCAATTTCAATACTGTTTCGGCCAAATTACGCATAAACTTCAAACGACGCCGCAGCGCTTCACGAATTTCATCACAAAAAGAAAATGTTGCTAAGATTCGCATTGTCGACGGCTGCTCGCCCCAGCAGTCTCCTTGTGGGAAAGTCATCGCAGGCTCTGCTCCAAGCCAAGCCCAGCCTCAACAGCGTGCGCAACTATGCACGCCAAACCGTTCGCTCCACCCGCGCTCCCGTCGAGCAGGCCCGCGCTCCCACTCTGAAGGAGAAGCTGATGGCGCCTCCAAGTGCCAACGGTGAGTGCGCGATCAGTTCAATTTGTATTGCATATGTAATCATCATTGTGTAATCATCACCCTCTAACAGCTTACTCGATGGGCAAGGGCGCTGCAGCTGGCGCCGCTGTCGTCGGACTTGGAGCCCTTTGCTACTACGGCGTCGGCATGGGCAAGCACACAAGCATTGCGGACAACGCTATGTGAGTATAGATTGAGGACGGTTAAGTGGATGTTATAGTTATGGAAGTTATAGCAACTAATGTGCAGATGTATAGAATAATATAACGATTAATTAGTATAGTTGTATAGATTAATGTAACTAACGTGTAGATATATAAAATAATGTAAAGATTAATTAGTATAGTTGTATAAATTAGGTAGATAGATTAGATAGATTAATGTAAAGATGTATAGATTAATATATAGATATCCTTTAAGAGTCTAAAGATAATTGGTAAAACCTGTGTAACTATTATAGCAATGTTTGCAATAGTCAGAAGGAGATAACTCCGACCCTGTGAAGTATGAAACAGGATCAAAGATGTAGCTATGAATAATATATTGTAGAAATGGTCTAGTAGTAGATATTATAGTTATAATGTGTACAAATGAATGACTCAGAGCGACTAAGGTCTTCAGGGTAAAATACAATAGTTCTACTAAGAGATCTAATAGGTTTTATATAAATTTATTAATGAAAAAGCCTGTAAGCATCTTTGCTCCGTTCTTATAAAGTACAAGTAACCAAAGTATCAATAATATATCTATTAATTATGTGAATTAATTAATGTAACTCTACATAACATAAAGTACAATTCTTTGTAACAAGATCAAGGGACAAGCATCATCTAGATCACAAAGATCCCGGAGGATGGACAACAGCTATAGAAACAATGCTTGTAGTTCCACTTTATTTTCGATTCCATTATCTGCTTAAATCTATATATATTTATATTCTTTTATTGAGATACTAATCTTATTTAATTTATAGTCACTTTTAAAATAGATCATATTTGTATAATACTTTGTTGCACTCTTATTATTATTACTTGAATACTAATCTTTAATTTATATTATATTTAAAAATAGAAAATATGATCACAAATATAATTATTTGTTGCAATTTCTCATTATGCATATTTTCGTGTTATTGCATAACTAACTTTCGAACTCTCTACCCTTTTAGCATGTGGCCACAATATGTCAAGGATCGCATCCAGTCCACTTATGGCTTCTTTGGCGGTTCCTGCTTGCTGACCGCCGCAGCTGCCGCTGGCGTCTTCCGATCCCCGCGTCTCCTTTCCTTGGCCTCTCGCGGTGGCTTGATGGTAAGTGTCTCTAAGAGAGAATATTAACTCCACACACACAAACACACGCACACACAACACTCATCCACATCTTTGTGTCTATCTTCTCGTAGTGGTCAATTGCCTCACTTGCTGTGGTCATTGGCAGTGGCGCCGTTGCACGCTCCATTGAGTATCAGCCGGGCTTCGGAGCCAAGCATCTGGCTTGGGCGGCTCACTGCGCTATTTTGGGCGCTGTTATTGCGCCGTTGTGTTTCATTGGTGGTCCGATATTGACGCGCGCTGCTCTCTACACGGGCGGCATTGTTGGCGGCCTCTCCACGATCGCTGTGTGTGCTCCAAATGATAAATTCTTGTATATGGGAGGCCCCTTGGCCATTGGTCTTGGTGTTGTCTTCGCCTCCTCGTTGGCATCCATGTGGCTGCCACCGACGACGGTTTTGGGCGCCGGTAAGTCGAATCTCACATTGCGTACTTCGTTCACTAATCATTTCTCTTCCCAGGATTGGCCTCAATGTCGCTTTATGGCGGTCTCGTGCTCTTCAGTGGTTTCCTCCTTTACGACACCCAGCGTCTGGTGCGCAAGGCTGAAATGTATCCACAATACGCCTATGCTCCCTTCGATCCCATAAATGCGTAAGTCATTTAACGAATTTCCCTTTTTACCTTATTCAATTCATTATTTTAATTATTTTCCAGTTCGATGTCAATTTACATGGACGTATTGAATATCTTCATTCGGATTGCGACCATCATGAGTGGCAATCGACGAAAGTAATTTGTTATTGAACAGCTCCCCAGTTGTTTTGTGATGCAGTTTACCTAATAACTTATGATATACGAAATACAAAAAAAAACAAATTCAAATAAAGCTATGATTGGCGCCATGAGCCAGCAGCAATGAACATGAATGGCTCCTCGTTTTATATCGACTTATCGTTATCGACTGCTGTCTCCTTTTAGTGTGTCAGTATCGAGTATTTATTATTATTATTATTGTTATGATCATTCGATTATAAATATAAAGTAATATGGTAACTAATACATAAAACAATGCGTATTTATTGCTCTCTATCTCTATAGTTAAAATTTATATAAAATACAAATTGTGATGTTAGTTTTTAATAAACTTCTATAATTTCTAGTAGGCTAAATAAATAAATTACCAAATTTAAATAATATGAAATTGTTGCTTTATAAAAGCACTCTAATTCATTTTGTTTATATTAAATAAATATAGACATTGAGAAGACAGTTGACACAATGTGAAGTTAAATAATCAAAATAATACAACTAAGTACAATTAGCGATTAATTAACAGCGGATTATCCGTAAAGAAGACAATAGTTACGTAAATTATGCTAACTGGAACAAATAAAACAACAAATATTAATATTTTAATACATTTTTGCAATTGCAAGTGTCACATAGACAATTGTTCACACTTGTCGCCGATTGCATGTATCGCAATGTATCGATATATCATCGCACACTCAATGAAAGCTCGCGTAGTAATCGTAGTAAACGTTGTAAAAAGCGTCGGCAGGACAACAATGCGTAATAAGATTTCGAATTAACAGTTCGCTCTGAGAAAACTGTGTTAATTTCTTCATTGTATTCTTATTCAAATCAACAAATTGTTTTTTTTTTGTTGTGTGCGTTGAGTCCTGGCAACTGAACAGCAACTAGAATAACGACAACGAGCAGCGCAGCGCAGAACAAATACACTTGCAATAGTTGTTGGTAGGAAGAAGTGCAATTATTTAAAGTCTAATTAAAATGGCAACTTTTTTTTCTATTATTTTTGGCAGGTGCGTGAGCTAGCAAAAAGAACCTATTCAGCAGAAGGCTGCAAAATCACACCTGAAAGGGGTAAGTATGGGAGGCTCGGCAGCCAGACGCCGGCTGCTGAGCCGCGCCCCGGCTGTCAATCGATAACGAACGATAACGATATTTAATGCACCTTGCAGCGACAATTGCGCAGCCAAAGCAACAACAACAAGAGCAGCAGCAGGGTCAAGTGTCTGAGGAGGACTTGAGCGAAATGGAACGACGCTACCTGAAGAATCCTTTCGCCGACTTTGCAGGCGGCGAAAATACGCCATTTGCCAGCGATGACGAGCACATCAAGACCCTGATCTGCACCTATGTGGACGCCATACTGGAGCACTGTCATCCCAACAGCGACGAGGAGGACAATCGTGGGGATCTGTATGTGGGCAACGCTGGCATTGCGTACATGTTCTGGAAACTGCAGAGCTCTGAACAGACTCGTGATCTCTATCCGGCTCTCGAGCATGCCGCCGCTTTTATACGCAATGCCAAATCGAATGCCAAACGCTATAAGAAACGTTCCGCCGAACGCTATTCGTTTCTCTGCGGCAATGCTGGCATTTATGCGGTCTCCGCAGCCATTTCGCAGGCGGCCAAGGACACCGAGGAGCTGTCGAATGACTTGGCCAACTTCAAGTCGGGCATACCCTCGAGCAAGGAGTTCATGCACACCAAATACGGCTGCGATGAGGTGCTGGTGGGACGTGCTGGCTATTTGTCCGGCTGCTATTGGCTCAACGATGTGCTGCCCGAGAAGAAGATCACCGACGATGATCTCATCTCCATTTGCCAGCTAATCATCACCAGTGGACGCGAATACAGCAAGATAAACAACTCACCGTTGCCGCTAATGTATCAATATCATGGCACCGAGTACTTGGGTGCTGCCCACGGACTCTGCTCCATACTCCACATGCTTTTGGACAGTCCCTGGTTTCGCACCGTTCCCATATCGGCGCCCGCTGCCGAGTTGCGCGATATTAAGCGATCCATCGACTATTTTCTAGAGCTGCAAGATTCCGAGGGCAATTTCCCCGTGGCTCTGGAGGATTTACGTTCGGGTCGTGATAAGCGTTTGGTGCACTGGTGTCATGGCGCTCCTGGCGCTGTCTATGTGATGGCCAAGGCCTATTTGATTTTCAAGGAGGACAAGTATTTGATTGCCTTGCGTCGTGCCGCCGACTTAGTCTGGAAAAAGGGATTTCTGCGCAAGGGGCCGGGCATCTGTCATGGCGTTGCTGGCAACGGTTATGTCTTTCTGCTGCTCTTTCGCCTGACCAACGAAATGAAGTACCTGTATCGGGCGCACAAATTCATGGAGCTGCTAACGAACTCGGAGTTCAAGCAGCGCGCTCGCGTTCCGGATCGTCCGCACAGTTTGTACGAGGGCGTCGCCGGCACCGTTTGCTTTCTGGTTGATCTGCTCGAACCGGAGCAGGCGCACTTTCCCTTTATGGATGTTTTCCACTAAATGGGAAGAGATGTCCTGCATCTAATTATCCCCCCACACACACACACACACACACACATCCATTACACTCACACGCCTCAAAAGAAATCAGGGAGTTCGCATTCGATTTTCTAGTCATACTCATAATTTATGTTACTTTTTGATTTAGTTTTTAAGTTGGTTCTCTTGTTGACCAACAAAAGATCTCAGCGCCCCATTCCCACTCATCATCAATCATCACCCAAGCCTCTCTTTAATCACAATTGTGTGCGTGGCGCCAATCAAACCGAACGCAGAATGTTGATGATCATTCTCATATCAAAATTCTCTGTGCTTTAAGCTAAGCAATTAAATAATTATAATTATAATAATATGCATAATATTCATATATATATATATATATACAATACGATATACAATATATATTTATATACAATACTTACGGATACACACAAACATCTATATATATATATAAATATACTGTGCTTTATACCTTACGAGTAAACTCCATTAAGAGCTCCAAAATTCGAATGTCAATAAAGATACAATTCAAATCACCCGCCGTCACCTGTTATCAAAATCAATATTGCAACTGATCGATAAATCGCGTTGTTAACGTAACATGGTTCGCGTATGCAGATCGATGAAAGAGAAGCAATTAAGAAGCGTGGAATTTGCAATACGTGCTAGCTATCAACCTGCCAGATACGCCAAAGATAGTGCCCACATGTCGATAAGCCGAGCTGCCCAATAATCCAATAAATCAAGCCCTGTGCACGAGTTTCCATTGAGGGAACACCACCAACAACCACTTGTACATGCGTCCAACAACAAGTTGTACTTTATATAAGTATGTATATCTAATATATGCACGTAAGTACATTAGCCAGTTTTTGGGGGAGGGGCTTGACCACAGAGTTAACAGCAAAAACAGCAAAGAGCGAGTCATAAAATACTGATACATTGCTCTATCATAAATAAGCAGTAATATAACAACACGTTTCCAACCGTGGGCAAAACCGCGAGGCGCCGTCAGTCTTATTAACGACTGGCTGCGGATCAGCCACGCTCCTCGTAAATTCGGGTTTTGCTGTTTCCACCTCCGATCCACAAACATGGCAACCACGAGCAACCTCGTCAGCTGTACTCTGCTAGTCCTATTCGTCGGCCTCCTGGGCTCTACCTCTGCTCAGGAACGTTTCCCGCTGTCCCTAATACACATCAATGATTTCCATGCCAGGTAAGATAGACACAGTATTGGGCATCTTATTAGCATTAACATTATCATTAGAGCATGTATTGCTTACTAAGTATCACTTAACACAGTTGTCAATGTCATTATCATTATTGTTTGGAATCGTCTTTCGAATTCTTATAATTGCATCAGTCTTCTAAAATCTTCTCATTGATATTGTCATTGTCATTAGCATTAGAGCGAGCATTGCTAAATATTATTTAACACAGTTAGCATTGCCATTATCATTATTGTTTAGTATCGTCATTCGTATTCTTATACTTAATAAAGTTTGTTGAGTTCCTCTCATTAATATTGTCATTGTCATTACTGATTAGGAATTATTTTATTGCCTGCATTAGCTAGTCTATTAAAATAATTTGCTCATTGACATTATCGTTAGTATTTTCATTACGATTGTTATTAACATTTTCATTACTACAACTTTTCCCCCAACAGTCAATTATCTTTCGCCGTAATAAGCATTCGAATTCTCATTAATGTTACAAATTTTAACGATATTGCCTTTAACGCTGTCTCTACACTAATTATTAAGGCATTGAAGAGGCATTAGAATTTTCATTAATATTAAAAATCTCAATAAAATTGCCTATCTAGAGAGACTCTTTAGCATGCGTATTATATATTATATTTCTATCGCCACTCTGACGTGTTCTTCTGATTCATTCAAATTGACATTATCATAACTTGTCTTAATGTGATCGTCATTCCGATCGTCTCAATTCAAGCATTTTCATAACACGCTCATTGTCCGCGACATTATCCGATTCCCGTGATCTTCCTTAAGTGTAATTTCTATTACGACGATCGGAATCAGAATCAAAATCGCCAAATCGCTGCCATTCGATTAGGTACCCTCACAATGGACTGAACCCAAATGTCACGATTGTCGATTGTATACAAGTACCAAACAAAAATACAATATTAGTAATCGCTGCGTAGAGCCGTAAACAATAATAATCATGTGCGCGGTGAGCGTGTTTATCAGGCTCGTACTTCAACGCAAACATATTAACCATCAACAGCCACTCAAACCCTCCCCACTTCGTTCGATAAGAACTCTTCCTATCACCATCAGGAGGAAGAGTCATAGAGAAATACCCAATGCCAACAGATTGCATGCAATTAGGAGATCCATTAATTGCCAACCGAATGCCGTCTTGCTCTCTTCTAATCCACAGATTCGAAGCCACAGATACCAGTGGTGGCATTTGCGCCGAGGGAACGGAGTGCATCGGGGGCTATGCTCGGACTGTGTACACGGTGAAGCAGCTGCTGGAGCAACAAAAGGATCAGAATCCCATCTACATCAATGCAGGAGACAGCTTCCAGGGTACGCTCTGGTACAACATTGGCAGATGGAACGTGACCCAACAGTTCCTCAACATGTTGCCCGCGGATGTCATGGTAGGTTCTCCTCCCTTCAATCAGCTTCAATGGAAAGTATTCCCAAACATGCCTTTAGGAAAATCTTTTTCCAATTATACTATCTAATTTCCTTCCAAGCTCTGACCTCAGAGAGTTCTCCCAATCCGGATTCAGAATGTTCCCGGAGGGGTGATGTAATATCCTTGTCTGATTTTCTCCTTAGAGATCCCCTTGCATCACCAAAGACCTTTTTCTCCCTCTTAGATCTAATCTCCACCCTTAATTCACAGACGCTAGGTAACCATGAGTTCGATCATGGAGTCGAGGGTGTTGTTCCATTCCTCCAGACCATCAATACGAGCATGCTGGTGGCCAACATGGACTGTGCCCACGAGCCCACCATGGAAGGTCTCTACGAGAAGTCACAGATCATTGAGCGTGGCGGACGCAAGATCGGCCTTATTGGCGTCATTCTGGAAACAACCTACGTAAGTGAGACTGGGTAGGAAAATTCCACTCCCATAACTCACACTCTTGTTTCATTTAGGATCTGGCCAACACGGGTAAACTGATCTTCCGCAATGAGAGCGATGCCGTACGCGAAGAAGCAGCGCTGCTGAAAGAGCAGGGAGCCAACATCATCATTGTGATCTCGCATTGTGGCTACGAAGTGGATCAGACTATTGCCGCCGTTGCTGGTGATGTTATCGACGTCATTGTTGGGTCCCACTCCCATACCTTCCTCTATACGGGCACGCCTCCTGGTCCAGATACGCCCAGGGGCAACTATCCCACCGAGGTGGTTCATCAGAGCGGACATCGCGTGCTCATTGTCCAGGCGGGCGCCTATGCCAAGTACGTGGGCAACCTGACCGTCTACTTCGATGACGAGGGCAACGTCGTTGACTTTGAGGGTGCCCCGCTCTATATGGGCGCTGATGTACCCGAAGGTAAGTCCCCTTTCATCCCAACAACTTGCCATCCCACATCCAACTATTTATGTGTAAGTGGGGCAATAGATAATGGTAAACTTATGATAGAGTCACTTGTTTGTCCCAAGCTTACGTCAGGTTCGGCATCTGTAGATCTTATGCTGTGCGCTCTGAAGTGACTTCAGGGCCTAGCTAACTGGTAGCTAGATCTCCTACAGATTTATAGCTCTCCTTTTCCCTTTCAATTTCAAGAATTTACCCCAAAGTCCCCTCGTAGTTTCTTTAGGGTTTACTTCAGATCCCTGATTATCTAGCTAACTCTCTTCACATCGGTCTTTCCTTGACGCAGACGAAGAAATTGTAGAAGCCATGCAGCCCTGGCAGGAAATCATGGACGAGACCGGCAAGGTGATCATAGGACGTACTGTGGTCGATCTCACCAAGTCCGACTGTAGCGATCGGGAGTGCAATCTGGGCAACTTCGTTTGCGACTCAATGGTGCACTCAGTAAGTCACGCCCTGCCTTACACAAAACAAGTCCTCAGTTCCACGTCTTCACTTCAGTTCACGGGACTAACGCCATTCGATCAGACAGCCTGGACAAATGTATCGATTGCCTTGGCGGCCACAGGAGGAATGCGTGTTCCCTTGCCCCGAGGAAGTAAGTAAAACAAACCCAAAAGAATAAAGTGGAACCAGAGAAAAATCAAGATCCTACTTCGCAGATTTGTCCTATGCCCACTTGGTTAGCATGTCGCCGTTTGGCAATATTCTGATTGCCTTCAATACGCCCGGACAGAAGATTGTCGATGCCCTGGAGTTTGGAGCGAGTAAAATTGATTTTGAAAATAACGTGTCTACCTCATACATCTTCTTGCAAGTGGCTGGCCTTAAGGTCACCTATGATTTCACTAAGCCAGTCAACGAACGCGTCATCTCGGTGCTCGTTCGCTGCGCCGATTGTCCTGTGCCGCTTTACGAACCTCTGGAGCCTACCAAAATTTATCGCGCGGTTGCACCTGACTTCTTGTTTAACGGTGGCGATGGCTACACAATGTTCGCCGAAGCCACGGATGTCCAGTAAGCCATCTAATGTCTTACATATTTAGCTGATTAAAGCAAATTCCTCTTCTTTCATTTACAGACCAGGAGCTATAGATCTGGATGCCCTCATCTCGTACACCGAGAACAACACTCCCATCTACACGGGTCGCGAAGGCCGCATCACTGTGCTGTAGAACCTGCCTTGCTCTTCCTCAATGGATTGTTAGCTCATTCTTTTTTTTTATTCTTATTAAATACATGTTTTAAGATTATCTCAAGAGATTCTTATGACTTTTGCTGGGATTAGCCACTTTCCTCTTTTAGCTGTTTGCCTTGATGGATGGGAATTAAGTTAGGGACAGTTTCTTCATTCCTATTTTATTATACACTATTCTCTTTAGGGTTTTTCTCTTTCTCTTAGAGACAGTTTTTTCATTCCTATTTTATTGACACTATTATCTTTTAGGGTTTTCTCTTTCTCTCCAATTAGGGAGTTAGAATTGGGATTAGGGATATTTTCAACATTCTCATTTTGTATTGCAAAACAATGTAGACCAAATTCCTCTCATTCCTATTCGTAGATATCGCTATCTAAAATTATACACACGTTTTACTTTCTATTCACATTCCTGCTCAAGATGAGCTCGTGCTCTTGGCCCTGGAGCCCTGGCAGCTGGAGTTGGAAGAGCAATCTAACCGCATTGTGGGTACAAGTCGAGTGCCCTTGCAGCAGGCCGAGTGCTCCAGGGGGGAATGTAATCTGGGCAATCTCTACACAGACGCCATGCTCTATGCCGTTGGTATCGAAAACAAACCCAAAGCAGACAAAAAATACAGCTTCAATCACTTCTTTTGCAGTTTGTTAAAAATGCATCTCCAACTGCCCCCAATTGGAGTAATGTGTCCATCGCCTTGACCAGCCAGGGTAACTTTCGGGTGCCAATTCCAGCTGGTGGTAAGCTATTAGCTAATTATACAAAAAACATGATATTATTTCTTTGGATTTAGAAATCAGCTACAAGCAACTGGTTGCCATGTGCCCTTGGGAGAATCGTTTGTATGCTGTGACACTGCAGGGCGAGCATTTGTGGCATTGTGGATAGTGTGGCCTCAATGAATTCAACTCTATCGACACCATCTTCCAAACGCTTCCTTCAAGTGTCAGGTCTACGCATTGTCTACAACCTAAAGCATGAACCGGGACAGCGGATTGTCCAAGTTACAACTCGTTGTGTCCATTGTGCAGTGCCAGAATATCAACCACTACGCTTGGATGAGAGCTATCGCCTTGTGGTCATGGAATATCTGGCCAACGGCAAGAATGGATTCTCTTTAATAAGCGATTATGCCAAAGATCTTGAGTGAGCATTTTAACACTTACAATATTATTTGTTAGGTGTCTAATATACACATAAATATTCTGCAGAATGGGTCCATTTGATCTAGACGCTCTAATGGAGTATATCCGCATTGTTGAACCCATAACAGTTGGTTTGGAGCAAAGAATACAATTTGCAAACAACTAGTGCGCCTTTTGTTTGAAATTTAAATAAATAATCGTTATCGGGTAATCGGCAATATCGATGTGATAACTTTCGTCAAGCCATTTCGTTACGTTACGTAGTTCTTTATGTGCCTATTTCGATTGGCAGTAGTGTGACCATTACTGGTATGTTATGTACATACAAGCGTATATACTTTACTGCTTTATTACTGCTTTTCAGAAGTGTCGAATGGTAACAAAAACTTGTTTAAACGTTTCCTGCTTAATACAACAAAATACAGATTGAAACTACCATTTAAATATTTGCGCCTTTTACCAAGTATTTTCTACATACCAACAAATTAGTTTTCGAGTGTAACCAGCTGTTTATGGTGTGGCAGTCAAAATCACATCTGTGGTCACACTTACGCTACCTGACAGTCAGTCACTCATTCAAAAGTCTTTAAGGTTAGAGGAGTCCGCCTGCGGCACATTTGGAGCAAGTGAGCTTGTTAATTTACATCGAGTTCAATTGGAAATTCCAACACAGACATTTTCTTTCAACTTTGTTACAACAAATAATAAGCAGCACAAAGTAAGTAAATTCATTTTAATTTTTCAATACATAAAATACGCGTGTGTGTGCATCCAAAATTAAGTTGCATTAACATTATCATTGTTGTGTGCGTTTGTGAATTATATAAGTGGTGTGCCGGCTAAGCAAGTGAGTGAGTGAGAGAGAGCAAGAGAGCGAGCGCCGAACTTGTTTCTTCTGGAATCTTCTATCATATCAATGGAATTCAATTACCCAAATGCAAGTTAATAATATGCAGTGACAATCTGGCACATTAATAACGTTTGCGTTGCATACAGAATGCTAATTTTTTCTTTTCTAATTGGAATTTGCTCTCACACGCACGCACACACACACGCAACACTCACGTAACAGCGAACGCACATGTTTTTCTTATATTTGCTTTTGCCGGCTGAAGAAATTTCGCTAGTGCGGCGATTTCACAATAACCATGTGAGAAAGTTGCATATAATTCGCTTGCAATGAGTTTATGTGTGTTTTTCATATATTGTATGTTTATATTTCATAATGAACCACAAACATTGCATCGCTCTCACACACACACTCAAAACATATGGCTTCATGTATGTGTGTGTGTGAGGTTACATAAATGATTTGTTCTGGAAGACAAAAGTCGCTCTCGCTTTCAATGTGTGTGTGCATTATCGATAAACTGAGCTGTGGTCAAAGTTGACTAGTAAAGGCTGCAGTAGGCGTGGTGGGGTGGGGGAGTCTGCAGTGATGGAGCGGTTAAGCGATAAGCGAGTGCATGTGAATGCAATTGTGGTGGCCGGTCGATTATACCTATCAGGGCAATCACACACGTGTTTCTCTCGATAACCCTAATGTGAATGGCTTTTGTTTGCAGATGTTCCGCCTACCAGTTTCACTTGCACGCACCTCCATCAGCCGCCAGCTGGCGATGCGCTCCTACGCCAAGGATGTCAAATTCGGTCCCGAGGTGCGCGCCATGATGTTGCAGGGCGTCGATGTGCTGGCCGATGCTGTTGCCGTCACCATGGGTCCAAAGGGTCGCAACGTTATCATTGAGCAATCGTGGGGTTCACCCAAGATCACCAAGGATGGTGTCACAGTTGCCAAGGCCATTGAACTGAAGGACAAGTTCCAGAACATTGGCGCCAAGCTCGTCCAGGATGTGGCCAACAACACCAACGAGGAGGCCGGCGACGGCACCACCACAGCCACCGTTTTGGCCCGCGCCATTGCCAAGGAGGGTTTTGAGAAGATCTCGAAGGGTGCCAATCCCGTCGAGATCCGTCGCGGCGTCATGCTGGCCGTCGACACCGTCAAGGACAACCTCAAGACCATGTCACGTCCCGTTAAGACCCCCGAGGAGATTGCCCAGGTTGCCACCATTTCGGCCAACGGTGATCAGGCCATTGGCAAGCTGATTAGCGATGCCATGAAGAAGGTGGGACGTGATGGCGTCATCACTGTTAAGGATGGCAAGACCCTGATCGATGAGCTCGAGGTGATCGAGGGCATGAAGTTTGATCGCGGCTACATTTCGCCCTACTTCATCAACTCGTCCAAGGGCGCCAAGGTTGAGTTCCAGGATGCCCTTCTCCTGCTGTCGGAGAAGAAAATCTCCTCGGTGCAGAGCATCATTCCCGCCCTGGAGTTGGCCAATGCCCAGCGCAAACCCCTCGTCATCATTGCCGAGGACATCGATGGCGAAGCCCTCAGCACCCTGGTGGTGAACCGTCTGAAGATCGGTCTGCAGGTGGCGGCCGTCAAGGCTCCCGGATTCGGTGACAACCGCAAGTCGACATTGACCGACATGGCCATCGCCTCGGGCGGTATTGTGTTTGGTGATGATGCCGATCTCGTCAAGCTGGAGGATGTGAAGATCAGCGATCTGGGTCAGGTTGGCGAGGTGGTCATCACCAAGGATGACACACTGCTGCTGAAGGGCAAGGGAAAGAAGGACGATGTGCAGCGTCGCGTTGATCAGATCAAGGAACAGATCACCGACACCACATCCGAATACGAGAAGGAGAAACTCCAGGAGCGTTTGGCCCGTCTCGCCTCCGGCGTTGCCCTGCTCCGCGTTGGCGGCTCCAGCGAAGTGGAGGTCAACGAGAAGAAGGATCGCGTCCACGATGCTCTGAACGCCACACGCGCTGCCGTCGAAGAGGGCATCGTTCCCGGCGGTGGCACCGCTCTGCTGCGTTGCATCGAGAAACTGGACGCCGTTGCCACCCAGAACGAGGATCAGGTGAGTTCCCCTTGATTGCCATTTCTCTTATTCACCCTTTTGATAATGTTGACTTTCCCCGTCAGAACCTTGGCGTTGACATTGTCCGTCGTGCGCTGCGCATGCCTTGCATGACCATCGCCAAGAATGCTGGCGTTGATGGCGCCATGGTTGTGGCCAAGGTGGAGACCCAGGCGGGTGACTACGGTTACGATGCGCTGAAGGGCGAATACGGCAATCTGATTGAGAAGGGCATCATCGATCCCACCAAGGTGGTGCGCACAGCCATCACCGATGCCTCTGGCGTTGCCTCGCTCCTGACCACCGCCGAGGCTGTGGTTACCGAGATCCCCAAGGATGATGCTGCACCTGGAGGCATGGGCGGTATGGGAGGCATGGGCGGCATGGGAGGCATGGGCGGTATGGGTGGCATGATGTAAGATGTTAAGCCATCTCCCCCGCTTCACTTCTCTCCCTCCCCCACTCCCCAAACAACAACAAATTACACATATATGTTTAGGCTCAGCGATGCACAACGCCAGAATACGGGTCAGAAACACACTGGGCGAAGGCTAACCAAGGACAGAGAGACGACGAGTCCATCACCAGCATTCTCTTCCTTCCGGTGCATCCGAAAAGCACACCAGAACACACACACATACACAAACAGTCGGAGTGGTTAGCACCGCATCCAACGAGGTTTAATTTCGCATTTATTCCCCTTTCTGAGAACAATTCTCGGCGCTCGGATGTGCGATCTCGTCTCTCTCTCTCTCTCTTCCCTGCCTACTCCCCAACACACTCTACTCCAAACACATGGCATCTCTCGCTCTTCCCGTACGCTGGCGTCGTGTGTGCATCGTGTTGAAACACGTTTCTTTTTTTTAAACTATTCCTTAAAACTATTTTTTACATGTTATATATGTAAATGCAAGAAGAGTACCGTTAGTTGTATAATAATAAACAAAATATTACAAAAAACTGAACAAACCGTGTCATGAAATATTTCAATTTCATCGAAAAGAAAGAGAAAAACGATGTGGAACGAAAGAGAAGGCAGTACAGTGAACCTGAAGAGAATATAGCATTGAAGAACCCCCGCTGTGATCGGAAGATTGGGAAAAAGCTGTTGTCGAGTGAGGTAATTTATCATGTCACTTACGTCACAATTAATCGCTTTCAGTTCCTGGATCTATAGATAGACTATACGATAAGATAATGCCAAAACAGTCAGCGAAGAAGAAGAAATCTTGCCAACCAATAGAAGATTTCCAATTGAAGATATAGAATACTTTTGTAATGAGAAATTAGACAAATTATGTGTGTACTATATCTTTGCTTTGGCTATTTATGGAGCACGTGTCATAGCTAAAATGTCCGACTATATTTATACCTGCTACCCATAGGGTAGAAGGGTATTATAAGGAGGAATCTCCGATTCCATAAATTATATTTATACTTTATCATAGTCAAGAACCGAGAAAATATAGCCATGTCCAGATCCATAAAAGATTGTCTCTATTTTGAATGTTTTAGTATATCGATATACCAAATAAAGGCTTCAGTTATTTGAGTATTTATACCCGCTACCCATAGGGTAGAAGGGTATTATAACTTTGTGCCGGCAGGAAATGTATGTAACAGGTAGAAGGAGGCATCTCCGACCCTATAAAGTATATATATCCTTGATCAGCGTCAACAGCCGAGACGATATAGCCATGTCCGTCTGTGTGTCTGTCCGTCTGTCCGTATGAAACACTGGATCTCAGAAATTATAAGAGATAGAGCTATAATTTTTTTTCGACAGCATTTGTTATGTTTGCACGCAGATCAAGTTTGTTTCAAATTTTTGCCACGCCCACTTCCGCCCTGCAAAAAAAAATCGAATAACAAGCGTAATTTTAAAGCAAAAGCTGCGAATTTTGGTATATATAATAATAACTATATTATTTATGATTTCTGAAAATTTGGTTGCGATCAGATAAAAATTGTCGAAGTTATTAAAGAAATATTTTTGTATGGGCAAAAACGCCTACTTACTAGGGGTCTGAGTTGTTTTGGCTGACAATCTGGTATATTGTGCCGTCTATGGTATATTTTGAATACGGTACTATGTCGATATACCAAATATATCATTCGGTATATTTTTAGTATTTTTGCAGTATATTTGGTATATTTTGAGAAAATACCGCAAAATATATTTCTTTTATTCAAAATGGGTAGCGGGTATCTCACAGTCGAGTACACTCGACTGTAGCTTTCTTACTTGTTTTTCTCCATTTTGAAGATAATAGCACATTTATGTACCTAATATAGCTTTTGATATATTTTTGGGATATATATATATATATATATGTATATATATATATATACTATACGAAATGTACTGCAATTTGAAAGAAATGCTACATTTGTTTACCAAATATATCTTTTAGTATATTTTAGTTTTATTTTGAATTTTTATTTGGTATATAGTATATGAATATACTAAATATAACTTAATATATTTTAATACATAAGGTGCTATTTGGGTATACTTTTAAAATATAGTTTTATCGAATATTCGCCTGTAGCCAATGTAAAGCAATTATTTCTCATTCAATATATTTTCACTACACTTGAATTCATTTCTGATTTATTTCAGATTTTAAAGAGTACAAAAATAATGACTGTGATCTTAGACGTGTTTATGTGTTTTATTTACATTCAGTTTGGGGAAACAATTTGTGTGTTGTTGACTTACAAAGACAAAGGGTTAAGCAAAGTTCATCATTTACACTCACTACAACAATTAGCCTAATCACTATGTATCTTGTGCTTAATACTAAGAGGGATAGGGAGTCTGGGACTGTGAGAGGAGAGGAGAGGAGACGGGGTATCAGATCTAATAGAGTTCAGCCTTCTGCATGACGGCCTCGACGAGCACCTTGAAGGCATCCTCGATCATGTTGATGTGCAGCTGAGCATCGCGATACGAGCACAACTTGGCGCTCTCCGTCAGGGGCATCTGCATGGTGGTGACGCCCAGCGAGGACTGCGAGTGGAGGCTGCGTCCGGTGTTCATGAGGATGTTGACACAATCCTCGGCGAGAATGGGAAACGTTTCGACGAAACGCACCATCGACGGCAGCACGTGACGCAGGAACTTGCACTTGGCCGATGAAGTGAGGAGCGAGAGCGTAGTCTGAATGACATTCAGACAGAACTTGGAGACACCCAAACTCCGGGGTATCGAATAGTTGAGCACCAGATGCGAGGTCAGCTCGATGGTGAAGATCTGTTTATCCATCTCGGTTACGTTGAGAAACTCGTGGACGAAATCAATGCAAATGTGCATGGACGGGACGCTGGCCACGATCATGGGAATCACAGACTTCGGATACGTCTGGAAGTGCACAAGTTTGGCCAGCGAAGGTTCCGTGATGAACGCCTGATGCACATAGCTGCCGATGATGCCCTGAATCTCGCGCAGCTCCAACAACGCCACGCGACTTGAGGCTTTGTTGTCCATGTGCTCGAGCACCTCGAGGAGAATGTGAACAGCGGCGCTTTCCTGCGATGCAATCAACGTGGTCTTGAGCTCCTCGCGATCCGCATCGGTTTGCACAAGTCCGTTCTTGTCGAGCACCTGCTTCTGCTGCATGTGCACGTTGAGGTACGTCTTGGAGGCTGCCAAGCTGCCCTTGAGGATGCGCAGCAGTATAACCAGCATGTAGGGAGAGCAAAACACCTGACGTGGGCAACTAAAGATAGAGAGAGAGGTGGAAACAAGTTAGAGAATGGACAAGAGAGAAATCTCTTGGGTATACTCACGCCAGGACATCCATGGGTTCGAGGAGACTCTCGTTGCCAAAGCTGCGACGATTGCTCATCGAGTCAGCGCTGCGCGTGATCGCGCGCAACGACATCAGCCAAAAGGTGGTAGGGAGCACAGCGTTGAGGCGCAGCCACAGATCGTTGTACAGATCTTTGACGTAGCGTGGCACATCCTTGGCAAACACGTGGGGTAGATGCTCGACCAGCTTGGGCGCATACTGAGCCAACGATTCGGGGGGCAACTGCAGCAGCCGCTTGAAGATGCGTATCGCCAGCTGGGGCTTGGCTTTGAGCATGTTCAAAGCCCGTTCGAGGAGCTCCAGCTTGAGCTCGTGATTGACGTGCTGCAACGATGAACTGCCGCCCAGATAGTGCTCCTCCAGCCAGTCGTCGACCATGCTGAGATGCGGATAATTGGAGATGATGAGACGCAGCAGCGGATGGAAGAGTGAGAGGTAATCGCTGTGGTATTGATGCGCCTTCTGCACCAGATACTTAAGGGGTAAACCGCTGAGGAAATTGTTGGTGTACTCCTTCTGCTTGCGACCACCCAACGCACTCAGATTCATCAGCCGGGTGTCCTCGTACAGCATCAGGTAGTAGATCATCAGGAGCTGCGAGGTGAGCGGACAACTCACCTCGACCTGGGCCAGTTCATCGGAGCTCTCCGACTGCAGCTCCTCGGCGAAGAAGGTGAGCGGGGAGGTGCGAAAGACGTGCAGGATCTCGAGCTCTGTGAAAGGACGATGCATGTGATCGATGCTGATCTTGCCCGTGGGATTCGGTATGATCAGCGTGTTGACAAACACCTCGACCAGAGCGGGCATCACCGGATGCACCGGACGCACCGAGCTGCAGATCTGTTTGAAGATCCACGACTTGATCGGCACCTTGTGCTTGAGGAACGTGCGCGACTTGAGCAGCTGATGGATGCAGTGCACCGGCAAATATCCTGGAATGGTGCCATTCAATTGCGGCGTCACCGGCACCCGCACCGCATGCAATGCAACAACCTGTTCGGTGAACAGATCCTGGGTGAAGAGCTGCTTGATCCGATTGGTGCTGTTCGGCCGGATGGGGATCTTCATGGCCAGCGTGGAGCAGACCATCTCGCTGATGGCCGTGATCTGATTGCTGTGAAAGTGTATGGCCAACAGCAGGAGCATCTCTCCCAGGGAGCTGCTCGATCCGGAGCGCTTGCAGAAGAAGGCGTCCTCACGGATCAGCCACTGGAGCCACTCGACCGCCTTGTTCTCCAGCTGTATGGTGGACACCAGCGAGGGGCAGGCGATGAGCATGCACAGCGCTAGCGTGACAAAGCGCACGCCAGATGGCGTCGCCTTGGGGCAGCTCGTGACCAGCTGGGACAATGCTGTGATCTCGTCATCATTGAACTTCAGTCCTCCGATGCCACGCAGGGCACAATACAAACGCAGCAGGACGGCGCCCTGCAGATTGAAGTCCTTCAGTTCAGCAGCTTTGCTTGTGATGCGCACGATCTTTTGCAGCAGCTCGACGCGCACCAGATTCAGTGCATCACCCTTCCGCTTCTGGCTGGTGCGAATGTACAGCGCAAACCAGGAGCGCAGATTCTGATCGTTGCCCAGCAGCAAACCGGTGAGGAAGGCAATCTAGAGGGGGAAGACGATATGTTTATATATTGAAGTACTAACTCAACATCATTCCATTCACTCACCAAATCATCGGGATGCTTCAGCGCCAGCTTGAGCATGAACGACGGCACTTTGAGCATCTCCACGCACATAGAGCGATTGGCCAGTGCCTGCGATGGATTCATTTCGCTGAGCGACATGAGCAGCAAGAGCCGCTGCTTGCCATCGGCCGCCTCCTCATCACAGTTGGCAATCACATGCGACACCACATCGCGATAGCAATCCGGGAAATTGGCCACCAAGGCGCAGACAATGCGATAACCGTTTGGCACCTGGACCAAGGCGTCTGTTAGCTCCAGTATGTTGAGCAGCGACGGCAGCTCGGCGAGCGCTATGCACAGTATGTCGACCACCTCCTCCAGATAGATGCCATCGTCGAGCATCTCCGAGTGCGTCGCCTGCAGCAAAGTCGCCGTCGTTGGGCTGCTGCCACCGCCGGAGCTGCTGCCGGCATTGTTGGTAGTTGCTGTGGCCGCCTTCGACTCGGAGCCAGAGCCAGAGCCGCCGGCATTGGCATTCGTTAGCTGCTGCTGTAGATTGAAAATCTCGGAGAGCACCACACGCACTTTGCGCGCCACATCGGCGCGTTCAAATCCCAAGGCGATGCCCGATTGGAGGCCATATTCCGGTTGCGGTTGCTGTTGTTGCTGCTGCTGGGCATCCATGAAGTTGGCTGCCGAATTCTTTTGTCGCGTCTGCAGCTCCTTCTTCAGATCGTTCTCCAGCTCATGGTAATTCACCTGCAGATAGGACACAATGCTGTTGACCACTTCGATGCCAATGAGCACGGCCAGTATTTGTTTGCGCGACTCCATGGAACCCTCCGTATTGTCCAGTGGTGAGAGCAAACTCATCCGCACTAGCGACGGCAGCACCGGGCGTATTTCGTGCTCCGGATAACCGGCTAGCGATGTGATGTCCAGCGTCTGCATCGCGGTGAAGACGCGCTCCGTCACATCGTACGTGCGCACCGGCATTTGTTGGCTGTAGCTGGACTGCAACCTGTTGCCAGAATAATAATGTCAATTTGTGTTCGATTGGATTTGGGCAGTGGATCCGTCGTCAGCACACACACGCACACACTATTTGCCACTAGAGGGCCAAAATAAAATAGCGCTGCAACATCGACCAAGCCAGAGGTATCGATGCCGGCATCTGTTGCTTATCGATAACGAGTAGACTGCATTCAGTATTTTTTTGGCGCTAAATTTGCATATTCACAATTATGCTTATTCACTTGTGTTTGAATTTGAAAAAATTCAGCTCAGTAAACAAATTGTATTTTATCTTATTTATCTATTCATTCATTATACTGCAGTTAAAAACAATAATAGTTTTGTGGTTGTAGTGCAGTGGCATCGACTATCGCGGTATCGATTTATTATATTATTATTATTTATTATATCAACAACAAGCGCTAACATTTAACGTTTGTATTTGCATTATAATTGTCAAAAAAAAATTTAACTAATTAAATATAATTCTTAGGTCAGATATTGAATTTTCTTGCCGCAGCATATATTTAGCCGGCTGAACAGCGCTGCCAACTCGATACATAAACATTACTTGTGACAAACGATATATACTTCTGTGTGGCAATTAAAGTGGTATATTACACACTTTTCATATTGTTTTTTATTTTGATAGTAGCCATTTGTATTATATAATAAAAGTGTACCCTAACTACAATTTATTTAATAAATTTGTTTGGTAATGTGACCAATTTAAGATACGAATGCTTCAATTATATATGACAACATTACAAAATACTCTAAATGTGCGAAATACTGGTTTAATTTGAAAAGTGGACGCCAAGTTGTTCGCAATTATCTGCAAAGAAAAATATAGTTCAAAACTTGGCGCCAACTCATAGTGGTATATTTTGGTATATTTACTTGGAGGCTGCATTTATATATTCATCGACTCCAAAAAATGAATCGATAAGCATCGAACCGATTGCCAGCTCTAGCACCCAGACTGATACATACATTTTTCATTCGCATTCAGCAGTCACTTTTTTTTTTACTCGCAAGTCGGCCGCAAAGAATAAATGTGAATAAAAATAAAAATAACGTGAAGAATTCTATGTAAATTGTATGTTTTATGAATCAATTAGGGAAAATTGAACAGCAAGTTTGCCGAGTAGGTAAGTGAAAGTGGCGCAAATGTGAAAACAAAATGCAAAAAGAAAACTCAAACGTCGTCGGGAAAAATAAATATTGTACGATAGACCAACGCCCTAGTGCGCTCAGTGCTTAGTGCTTAATACACCTAAAAAGAAAAGTATCTCAAACTCAGCAATGAATGTGGGACAGAGTTGAGCGAGCAAAAGTCAGTTGACTCCAGCCGAGTGTAACTCTATTAAATAACTAATGAAAGAGTCGCAAGATATATGATCCACATATATATTGCAAAAAAATGAAGAAAATATACTATGCATGGCTCGCCTCGCATATCACACATCGTACATACAAACATACGTACATAACACATATACAATCATACATAGCTACATAATAAAAACATCATCGATTAAAATTGCCTGCTCCCGACTATCGTACGTCGCCGTCGCTGCTAGCGTTGATGACATCATTCACAGTGCTTGTTCGTTGTATATGTGTGTGTGTGAGGAGGTGGAGGTGTGTTGTTGTTGTGAGAGCATAGCGTAGAGTCGAGTCAAGTCGTGAGTGTAGAATATATGTGCGAGTGTGTTGTGTACAGAGTGGTGTGTGCTGCTTATTACGCCTATCGAATTGTCGGATGACTAGTAAACGAATATTTTTGAATTAAATTCTATTAATTATTTTTTTTTTGTAATTGTGAATTAAATCGAAAATCAAAACATCAAAATTGTGTCACACACATATAATTGGGCAATATTCAATGTTTGCGTCAGAGCCGCGGAAATCGAAGCAAATGTGCGATAAATGACAATATTTAATCGAGATATATACACACACCTACATATGTTTTTTTTTAATCGTACACACACTTGCACGCACAATATATATCACACTGGCCTGCTCTCTCGCTCTCTCCACTCGATTTTTCTTCACTCATTCACATTAAAGCGAAATGCACTTTGAAATACAGTTACGTGCACACGCACACAAACACACACGTCATACGCCACACACGCCCCATGTAAAAATAGGAAATCCTTCCAAGAGGTCACGAGTTGAATTTGAAGTTGTTTATCGATACACAACGGGAATGGGGACGGACGGTGGAAAGAATTGAACACAAACTGCCTGCTGTGTTCGAGTGTGTGTGCTGCACTTGTCCATATTTGAAACACATACATCACACATAAACAAACGTGCATGTGTGAGTTGCGAGTTTTTAGGTTTTGGGGCCCACCTTGTTTATTTGTGCTGCCGCCGCTGACAGGCCAAAAAAAATAAGAATACAAAAAATGAAAACATGACAAATCAACGGCCATAACTCAAATTGTACAGTTGTAAGGTAATAAGCACGTACTCTGATGATGTAGCTTCGTACGCATACATATGTAAACGTATCTGTGTGTTGTATGTGTGTCGAGTGAGTGCTTCATGCGTGCGTGTGTATGTGTGTGTTCGTGTGGAGAAGCCTCAAAGTTATTTGAGTGATTGTTTGTTAAAACAAAAAAAAGTAAATTACTTTTGCGACTGACTGGAAACTGGTTTTCCACATCTAAACCAAAAACAAAGTAAGGCAACGCAATAAAAAAAATACATACACACATATATACATTGTACATTTGGAGTTTTCACTGCTCGGTGGTGGTTTGCATTGAGCGCCAGTTAAAGTTCGAGCAGAGTTCATTTGACTGACTATGCGATGCCCTGTTTAATTGAACGACAATTACACAACTCCCTCCAAGCCCCATCTTCCATATTTCCATGTCGCATTCCCCAAGTGCCAGCCGCGCCTCTCGCTAATCAAATCAATGTGATGAACTCACTTCTAGCATAACAAGATCAACACACGCACATATTACGTCTGTACGTGTGTATGCAATCATAATTGCAAAGTTGCCTGCCTTCGCCGTCGGCTTCGGCTTCGACTGTCTGAGCTGCGTTCGAAACCTACCCCATTTATTGAGAGCGCTGCTGCTCCCGCTTCCACCCGCTGCCCTTTGGCAGACACCCTGCTCGGTCATTCTCTATCATCTTTGCGCTCTCCCGCTACACAGATGCTCTCTCTGTTCATATTTCTTAGTTTTTTTTTCGCTCTCTTTTGGCTTGGCGTGCGTGTGCCGCCTGCTTGTTGTTTGTTTGCTTGTGTATGTGTGTGGTTTGGTTTGGTTTGTTGCTTGTGTTCTGTTGTTGTGTTCGCTCTGTTTTCGTTGTGTTCGCTCTCTCGCTTACTCGTTTGTCGGCAAGTTTTAAGCTTCGTTTTCGGTATAATCAGCAAAATATTACGTAATAGATAATAGAGCTTGTTATAGAGTTTGTATGCTTGTGTGTGTGTGTTTTCATATGTAAATAAAGTTATGTGTGCTAAAAATCGTATTGTTTCTTCTCGATGTTGTTGTTCATTTATTGTTGTTGCAAAATTAGCTCATGCCCATTGAGAACACAAATTAAATCAGCAAGGCAACAAAAACAACATACTGCTTCCAGTGCAATTTCAACTGAGATGTGTTATAAAAAAACACACACATAATTGGCCCCACTGAAAATACATGCATACATATTCTAGCATATACACATCTATGTAAGCATTCGTGAGTGTGTGTGTTTCTGGGTATATAGCGTGAAAGGGAATGACCTGCAGAGCATGAAATAAAGGTCAAAATACACTTGCAGTTGCCGACGAAGGTGTACGAATCTACTGTGTGTGTATTATCTGTATACACACACTCACATATAGGTATACATATGTTTGTCACATTTCGGTCATTCCGATAGTTTTTTTGTGAATTGAATTTCCTGCAATTTCACCATTCCTATCTCCCCTCCCCCCACTCCACCTGTCTTTGTGTTTTTTTTGTCGCACATTGAAATTGAAATGAGAATTGAGAATGGCATTATTGCGGATGGGGCGTGATGTAATCGCGTTAACTATCAACATAAAATAATAAACAGTCGCACACACATACGGTCACACTCTCCTCCCCATACGCACACACACACACAGACTGTGAGCGACAATTGTTAGTGGACAGTGAACAGTTGACCCAGGCGCGACCCGCGGGCCACTCAATGTGACGCCATTGTGTCTTATGAATCAGCGCATAATGAGAGGGGAAAGAGAAAGAAAGAGAGAGCCAGAATGGAATGGAGTGGGAGGCACCTCCCACCCACTTGCATATGAGCTGCTGTGTAAATAGTGAATAATTATTCAAGTTGTGTGTGTATTTAAGTATTTAAAAATGGAAGACAACTGTAGAAAGTTGACATTAAAAAATTTAGTTAAATTATACGATGAAATAATACACATTTTAAGTAATATATTTTATCTTCTTATACATCATTGTTTCGTTTCTTCTCTCTCTCTATTTTTGCAGTTATTCTTTGAGATTTCATTTTCGGTTTTTGTGGAATTTGGAATAGAACAAAATTGAATTCTTTGCGGTTCGAATTGTGGACAATTTGCAAGAGGCGCTAAAATGACGACGGACATTTCAATTGTTCGATGGGACCCCAGTCAGGGTCCTGGCAACGAATATATCGATGAATACGAATACGATGGCGGCAATTCCAGCAGCCGGCTCTTCGAAAGATCCCGCATCAAGGCGCTCGCCGAGGAGCGTGAGAGTGTACAGAAGAAGACATTCACCAAATGGGTGAACTCGCATTTGTGCCGTGTCAACTGCCGCATCGCCGATCTCTATGTGGACATGCGGGATGGCAAGCACTTGATAAAGCTGCTCGAGGTCCTCTCCGGCGAAAGATTGCCCAAGCCCACGAAGGGCAAGATGCGTATACATTGCCTGGAGAATGTGGACAAGGCTCTGCAGTTCTTGCGTGAACAGCGCGTCCATCTCGAGAACATTGGCTCCCACGACATTGTCGATGGCAACGCATCCCTCAATCTCGGCCTTATCTGGACGATTATCTTGCGTTTCCAGGTGAGTTTTTGCCTTTACATGTCGCACACTAAGTAGGTCGAGGTCTTTCAAAGAGAACTTTTAGTTTGTCTCACAAACCTTAAAATAAGATAAATCAATTTCATGTTCTTTACTTTATTAGTTGATTAAGTAAAGACATGATTTAGATCCTATTTGCAGATAGTAATGTAAGAAATTTACACAAATCAACAGCAGATTAGTTAACATAGAGTTTAGCCCGACTTTTCCCTAACTTTGAATTTTGTTCCCAATCCTAGACTAGATCTAATCCACGCACCCACTAACCAATTAATGCTTGATCCCAATGTAGATCCAAGATATCACCATCGAGGAGGTCGACAACAAGGAGACCAAGTCCGCCAAGGACGCCCTGCTGCTCTGGTGTCAGATGAAGACCGCTGGCTACCACAACGTGAATGTGCGGAACTTTACAACATCGTGGCGCGATGGCCTCGCCTTCAATGCCATCATACACAAACACCGTCCAGATCTAGTGCAATTTGAGAAGCTATCGAAAACGAATGGCATCCACAATCTGAACAATGCCTTCGATGTCGCCGAGGATAAGCTGGGACTGACCAAGCTGCTCGATGCCGAGGATGTCTTTGTCGAGCATCCCGATGAGAAATCAATCATCACCTACGTGGTCACCTACTATCACTACTTCAGCAAACTGAAGCAGGAGACGGTGCAGGGCAAGCGTATTGGCAAGGTTGTTGGCATTGCCATGGAGAACGACAAGATGATCCATGACTATGAGCACTTCACCAGCGATCTGCTTAAGTGGATCGAGACAACGATACAGTCGCTGGGCGAACGTGAGTTTGAGAACTCGCTGGTTGGTGTCCAGGGACAATTGGCACAATTTTCCAACTATCGCACCATCGAGAAGCCGCCCAAGTTTGTGGAGAAGGGCAATCTGGAGGTGCTGCTGTTCACTCTGCAGTCGAAGATGCGCGCCAACAATCAGAAACCCTACACGCCCAAGGAGGGTAAAATGATATCCGATATTAACAAGGCCTGGGAACGCCTCGAGAAGGCCGAACACGAACGTGAGTTGGCACTCCGTGAGGAACTCATCCGCCAGGAGAAACTGGAGCAGTTGGCCGCCCGCTTCGATCGCAAGGCCTCGATGCGCGAGACTTGGCTATCGGAGAATCAACGTCTTGTCAGCCAGGACAACTTCGGCTTCGATCTGGCCGCCGTCGAGGCTGCGGCCAAGAAGCACGAGGCCATTGAGACCGATATCTTTGCGTACGAGGAGCGTGTGCAAGCTGTTGTCGCCGTTTGCGATGAGCTGGAGTCGGAGCGGTATCACGATGTGAAACGCATTCTGTTGCGCAAGGATAACGTGATGCGTTTGTGGACGTATCTGCTGGAGCTGTTGCGTGCTCGTCGCATGCGCTTGGAGATCTCGCTGCAGCTGCAGCAGAACTTCCAGGAGATGCTCTACATTCTCGACAACATGGAGGAGATCAAGCAACTCCTGATGACCGACGACTATGGCAAGCATCTGATGGGCGTCGAGGATCTGCTGCAGAAGCACTCGCTCGTCGAAGCCGACATTAACATTCTGGGCGAACGGGTTAAGGTCGTTGTACAGAACTCACAGAAGTTCCTCAGCGACGATCCCGAATCGTACAAACCCTGCGATCCCGAGATCATTGTCAGCCGCGTCCAGCAGCTGGAGGATGCCTACGCTGAGCTGGTGCGTTTGGCTGTTGAGCGACGCAGCCGATTGGAGGAGAGCCGCAAGCTCTGGCAATTCTATTGGGACACCGCCGATGAGGAGAACTGGATCAAGGAGAAGGAGCAGATTGTGTCGACAGATGAGATCGGTCATGATCTCACCACAGTCAATTTGCTGTTGAGCAAGCACAAAGCCCTCGAATCGGAGATCACCTCGCACGATCCCCAGCTGCAGAATGTGGCCAAGGTGGGCGCCGAACTCATTACCGAGGGTCACTTTGGTGCCGATCGTATCAAGGATCGCCTAAAGGAGATTCTCTCCAAGTGGGATCATCTGCTCGATCTCACCAAATATCGGCGACAGCGACTCGAGAATGCCGTCGAGTACTTCCAGCTGTTTGCCGATGCCGATGACGTCGACAACTGGATGCTCGACACGCTGCGCATTGTCTCCAGCGAGGATGTGGGTCGCGACGAGGCCAACGTTCAGTCGCTGCTCAAGAAGCACAAAGATGTTGCCGATGAGCTGAAGAACTACGCCGAGGTTATTGATGCTCTGCACAAGCAGGCCGAGACCCTTAAGCTCAACGAGCCGGAGAAGGCGAATGTGGACAAGCGTTTAGAGGCCATCGATTCGCGATACAAGGAGCTCACGGAGCTGGCCAAGCTCCGCAAGCAGCGTCTGCTGGATGCGCTCAGCTTGTACAAGCTGATGTCCGAGGCTGATGGCGTCGAGCAATGGATCAAGGAGAAGACCAAGATGCTGGATACCATGGTGCCCGGCAAGGATATCGAGGATGTGGAGATCATGAAGCATCGCTTCGAGGGCTTCGACAAGGAGATGAATGCCAATGCTTCGCGCGTGGCTGTCGTCAATCAGTTGGCTCGCCAACTGCTCCATGTCGAGCATCCCAACTCCGATGAGATCCTGGAGCGCCAGAATCATTTGAACCAGGAGTGGTCGACGCTGCGCGAGAAGGCCGAAGCCAAGATGGATGACCTGAAGTCCGCGCACGGTGTGCAGACCTTCTACATTGAGTGTCGCGAGACAATCTCGTGGATCGAGGACAAGAAACGCATCCTCACCGAAACCGACAGCCTCGAAATGGATCTGACCGGTGTGATGACACTGCAGCGTCGCCTTAGCGGCATGGATCGCGATCTGGCCGCCATTCAGGCGAAACTCTCGAGCCTGGGACGTGAGGCGGACAGCATTGAGGTGGATCATCCCGAGGAGGCACAACTCATTCGTGAGCGTATCGCACAAATCGAACTCATCTGGGAGCAGCTCACACAGATGCTGAAGGAGCGTGACTCCAAGCTGGAGGAAGCTGGCGATGTCCATCGTTTCCTGCGCGACCTGGATCACTTCCAGACCTGGTTGACCAAGACCCAGACCGATGTGGCCTCGGAGGATACACCCACGTCACTGCCCGAAGCTGAGAAGCTTCTCAACCAGCATCAGTCCATCCGCGAGGAGATTGACAACTACACCGAGGACTACAAGGTGATGATGGAGTACGGTGAGCGCTTGACCTCCGAGGGCAGCACCACCGACGATCCGCAGTACATGTTCCTGCGCGAGCGTCTCAATGCCCTCAAGGATGGCTGGGAGGAGTTGCACCAGATGTGGGAGAATCGCCAGGTGTTGCTCTCCCAAAGTCTCGATCAGCAGCTGTTCAATCGGGATGCACGCCAGACCGAAGTGCTGCTCAGCCAGCAGGAGCATTTCCTCAGCAAGGACGACACTCCGGTTAATCTGGAGCAGGCGGAGAATCAGCTGAAGCGTCACGAAGCGTTCCTCACCACCATGGAGGCCAACGACGATAAGATCAACACACTGCTCCAGGTCGCTGATACGCTGGTGGAGAAAGAACACTTTGATGCCGACAAGATTGGCAAGCGGGCCGAGAACATTACCGGACGTCGCGATGATAATCGCCAGCGTGCATTGGATCAGCACGAGAAGCTCAAGAACCAGGTGAAATTGCACGAATTCCTGCAGGATCTGGAGGAGTTGGCCGAATGGGTGCAGGAGAAGTATGTGACATCGCAGGATGAGACATACCGCAGCGCCAAGACCATTCACTCCAAGTGGACCAGGCATCAGGCCTTTGAGGCTGAGATCGCTGCCAACAAGGAGCGTCTCTATGAGGCTGAAAAATCCGCCCAGGAGCTGTCAAAGGAGAAGCCCGAATTCAAGGATGTCATCGAGCCGAAGCTCAAGGAGCTGGCCAAGCAATTCGATGACCTCGAGGTGCACACCAAGGAGAAGGGAGCCCTGCTGTTCGATGCCAATCGCGAGGTGCTCGTCCAACAGACCTGCGATGACATTGACTCGTACATCACCGATCTGGAGAAGCAAATTGTCAGCGGCGACACTGCCAACGATTTGACCTCGGTCAATATACTTATGCAAAAGCAACAGGTCATTCAGACACAGATGGCCGTGAAGGCCCGACAGGTGGAGGAGATTGACAAGCAGACCGAATATCTCCAGAAGACGGTGCCTGAGGAGAAAATTGAACCGATTGTGGTTAAGAAGACGGCGGTGCTCGAGCGCTTTGAGAAGATCAAGGCGCCATTGTTGGAGCGCCAAAAGCAGCTGGAGAAGAAGAAGGAGGCGTTCCAATTCTGTCGCGATGTCGAGGATGAGAAATTGTGGATCGATGAGAAGCTGCCGGTGGCCAATTCCACCGACTACGGCAACTCCCTCTTCAATGTCCATGTGCTGAAGAAGAAGAACCAATCGCTGGCCACCGAAATCGATAACCACGAGCCACGCATAAATGCCATCTGCAACAATGGCCGCAAGCTGATTGACGAGGGTCATGAGGATGCCAAGAAATTTGAGGCGCTGATCAGCGACTTGACACAAAAGTGGCAGGAGCTGAAGGACGCCATCGAGAACCGCAAGAAGCACTTGCTCGAGTCGGAGAAGGTGCAACAGTACTTCTTCGATGCCCAGGAGGCCGAGTCGTGGATGAGCGAACAGGAGCTCTACATGATGGTCGAGGACCGCGGCAAGGATGAGATCAGTGCCCAGAATCTGATGAAGAAACACGAGAATCTGGAGCAATCGGTCGAGGACTACGCCAACACCATTCGCCAGTTGGGCGAGGTGGCGCGTCAGTTTAGCAGCGATGATATCTCCAGTGGCGACGCCGTTGCCGTCAAGCAATCCCAGCTGGACAAACTCTATGCCGGTCTCAAGGATCTGGCCGGTGAGCGACGTGCCCGTCTCAACGAGGCCCTGCAGCTGTTCATGCTCAGTCGCGAGGTCGATGATCTGGAGCAATGGATTACCGATCGTGAGGTGGTTGCCGGATCCCAGGAGTTGGGACAGGACTTCGATCACGTGACGCTGCTGTCGGAGCGCTTCAATGAGTTTGCCCGCGACACCGAAGCCGTTGGCGGTGAGCGGGTGGCCAAGGTGAATAGTATTGCCGATAATCTGATACAGGCGGGACATTCGGACTCCGCTACGATTGCCGAGTGGAAGGATAACTTGAATGAGTCGTGGCAGGATCTGCTCGAGCTGATCGAGACACGCACCCAAATGCTGGCCGCTTCACGGGAACTGCACAAATTCTTCCATGACTGCAAGGATGTGCTCGGTCGCATCCTCGAGAAGCAGCACGGTGTATCGGATGAGCTGGGTCGCGATGCTGGTTCCGTGTCGACTTTGCAGCGCAAGCACTACAATTTCCTGCAGGACCTCACCACACTGTACTCGCAGGTGCAGCAAATCCAGGAGGAGTCCGCCAAGCTACAGGATGCCTATGCCGGTGACAAGGCCAAGGAGATTACCAATCGGGAGCAGGAAGTGTTGCATGCCTGGGACAATTTGCAGGCCATGTGCGATGCACGCAAACAGAAATTGGCCGACACCGGCGATTTGTTCCGCTTCTTCAACATGGTGCGCATTCTCACCATCTGGATGGAGGATCTGGTGCGTCAAATGAACACATCAGAGAAGCCGCGCGACGTCTCCGGGGTCGAGCTGCTTATGAACAACCATCAGAGCCTGAAGGCCGAGATCGATACACGCGAGGACAACTTCGGTGCGTGCATATCGCTGGGCAAGGAGTTGCTCACCCGCAACCATTATGCGTCCGCTGATATTAAGGATCGGCTGATGCAGCTAAACAACAGCCGTAACGCGCTGCTGCGACGCTGGGAAGAGCGATGGGAGAATCTTCAGCTAAGTGAGTAGCTCTTTTATTGTTTGTTGTTGTTCCTCTTGAATAAGTTTGCTAACCCAATTCTTCCGGTTACAGTCCTGGAGGTGTATCAATTCGCCAGAGATGCTGCCGTTGCCGAGGCTTGGCTTATTGCCCAGGAGCCTTACCTGCTATCTTCCGAGCTGGGACACACCATTGACGAGGTCGAGAATCTGATCAAGAAGCACGAGGCATTCGAAAAGTCCGCTGCGGCACAGGAGGAGCGCTTCAGTGCCCTTGAGCGTTTGACAACGGTAAGTTATCCCTTCGTCAAAATTCGTTGTACGTTTTATCACTGACTATGTACATCGATTCTGCTTGCAGTTTGAGCTTAAGGAAATGAAGAGGCGCCAAGAGATGGCTGAGGAGGCTGAGCGACAACGCATCAAGGAGGAACAGGAGGCTAAGGCGGCATCCGAAGCGGCGGAGCAGGCCAAACGTGATGCGGAGCGTCGTGACGATGTCGATGTGGGCATTGCCCATGATGAAGCAGGTACGATAGGAATGCCTTACTATTTATCCTTCTTTTATGCTCTTACATGTGTTCTATGTGACCTCACCTCACCTCACCTCTTTCGTTAGCATTCATTCCTTCCCACCCCGAAAAAGCACGTATAACTAATCTGAAAAGCGGTTAATGTTAACAAGCCCCTCCTGAACTAGAAATCTAATCTTGATCCAATCAAAACTCGATCTCGTGTGTATAACCAATTAAAAATCTGAACAATTCCATCTCATTCACTCATGCTTA
Organism: Drosophila pallidifrons; assembly: GCA_023558445.1. Taxonomy (NCBI): domain Eukaryota; kingdom Metazoa; phylum Arthropoda; class Insecta; order Diptera; family Drosophilidae; genus Drosophila; species Drosophila pallidifrons. The sequence continues at coordinate 27,241,442 of CM042351.1, read as the reverse complement.
CTAAAAACGAAACAATCGACGGATTAATCCCACAAAATCAAATCAAATCAATCAATCAACTAACTAACTAACGCAGCCGCTGCAGACACAGCCGTCGACGTTGAGCGCGTTGTCGAAACACAAACAGGTATAACTCTCTTGCTCCTTATAACCTAATTAACCACTCATCATACTTATTATAGCTACCAATCAAACGAATCAAACATGGAGTCGCTCGTCGTTGTCTGTCTATAATATAATCGATTATTTTGTGTCAGTTTGAAATTAATATCGTATATTTATGTTTCCCTGTGTATAGAACGTGGCGCCACACCAGCTGCTGGAGATGGTCAGGAAGGTTATGTGACACGAAAGCACGAATGGGAATCGGCCACTAAGAAGGCATCCAACAGATCTTGGGATAAGGTAATCCATGGTAAAACTGAATATTGAAAATAAACACCTAAACTTGTTCGTCTTTTAGGTTTACATGGCTGCAAGAGCCGGACGCGTCTCGTTCTTCAAAGATCAGAAGGGTTATAAGAGTAATCCCGAATTGACCTTCCGCAGCGAACCCAGCTACGATCTGCAGGGCGCTGCCATTGATATTGCCAGTGATTACACGAAGAAGAAGCATGTGCTGCGAGTCAAGTAAGTTTTTTAATAATCTCTTTTCTATTTCTAATTTGAATCTAATCTCTGTACATTTCTTTTACCTCCTCTTCAGGCTCGCCAATGGTGCCGAGTTCTTGCTGCAAGCGCACGACGATACCGAAATGAGCCAGTGGGTCTCATCACTGAAAGCCCAAAGCGATTCGGCAGCTGTCGCGGCGAGCAGATCCCAGACTTTGCCAGCTACTTCACAAAAGGACGAACCAAAGCGCAGATCGTTTTTTACTTTAAAGAAAAAGTAAATGGACAACATTAAGAGCAGCTAATTAAAACAAGAAAAACAAAAAATGAACAGAAAAACAACAAAACAAAAAATACATATATTTTTTTCATATATTTAATGCAACCTTATTTCATAAAAACAAAAAAAAAAAACAAAAATGAAAAGCAAAAAGCAAACAACTTTTGCAAGAGAAACAAGCAAAACAAGTAAAACATTATTATGCTTATCAAATTTGCACGATAAATACTGCTATTATTGATTAAACGTATGTATCTTATTTATTTAAACAAATACAAAGTAATATAAATGATAAAAACAACAAAAAAATACAAAAAACAAAAACAAATTGAGAACAACTCGTGTATGCATTTCAATGTATTCAATAAATAAACGAATTATTCCTCTAAAGTACATTCTTCAATTGTTGATTCTTTATCGCTATCATTGCTACTATCGCTCCCCAATTAAATCAAGAGTCTCAAGTTGACCTCCAGAAGTTGACGAGTGCATCGTGCTTTGTGAACTGCAGTTGCGTGTCACGCGCTGTGGGCTCAAGTGTCGTGTCACGTCATTCAGTATGATGTCATCTATTAAAGGCAGTTAATTAAAATATTTAAGTAAGGTGACATAAGCATTTTTAATTGCCAACAAGCAACAAAATTACTCCACGAAATTGTTGAACATTATAATGAATAAAATTTTGTTAATTATAATGTCAAAGTTGTTCTCTACCTTGTGTTACGTAGTTTTGTTTAAGAAAATATATCGATTGACATTTGCGTGAGTTGTGCGTTCGCCCCGTTTGGGATGTCATGTCTAGTGACGTAGCTCTAAAGTTGACCTGGTTTTTTGATTGCGCGCCAAACGTTCGTCAATTTAAAAATGTAAACATGCAATCGGTGTTGCCAGATCTTTGCATTGCATGAATTGCATGGAAACACAAAGTTGAAGCCGGTTGGCAGGCCGAGCAACAGTATGGTATTATTTAGTACATTTTTTGTACAATTTTAGCGGCGGCTTGTGCACTACGCGTTTGCAACAATTGTTTTACCTTCGAGAAGTTTTTTTTAATATCTTTAAAATTGGTCTAATGTTAGTTTTAGATACATAAGCAAACGGACTTTTTGATAAACATGTAAAACTGCAAATTATTAAAAAATTAGCGCTTGTTTGAAATTGGCCCCATACCTACTTCAGTGTAACCAGCTGGTAAATTCTGCAAGTGGTATTTTTTTTTCATCATAGTGAAATAGTAGATTCTAAAATGCAATTTGCGGTCGGTCGGTCACGCTGAGAACAACGGCGACTATCAAATTGATTAAATATATTTCACTTAAGTTAAGGAAACGCGCAACAAAATAATGAAATAATTGATTAAATTGCAATGTGAAGCGTCGTTTGCTGTGACAGAGAGCGGGAGTGACAGCATAGGGGATAAGCGCAAGTGTCAATTTAGTTAACCGTTTAGAATTCTTCACTCACTCACACACACAGTGATGGCATCGAACGAACAAACGAAAACGAAAACTACAATTCATTCTAAGCCAAAGCCACTATTTGTGCGTGTGCGATTGTGTGTGTCTGTGTGTGTGTGAGTGCACCGCTGTGTTGTGCGTATGTGTGTGCGTTAGTGTCGGTTTTGTTGGTCTGACGACATTGACTACTAAGCCAGCCATTACACCCATTACCCATTGCACTCCTCCCACTCCCCCTCGCCGACCCATCGGCTTCTTGGCACACACCACCCACAAAACTAGCAGCTAGTAACCGTTGTTCTTGTTCTTTGTATTAACTGCTACACAACAGGAGCAATAAAAAACGAAAAAGAAAAACAACAGTAATGTAATGAAATAAAGTGAAATAAAGAACTCGAAAAAAGAAAAACAACTGAAAAAATAAGAATCGCAAAGAACAATAAATACAAGTGAAGTGCAAAAATAGAAGAATAAAACAAAAGCGAAATGTGCCATGTTTGTGTCGTCGGCCGTTCCCCTGAAAGCGGCTGAGGATTACCAGTGAGCAAGCAGACAGCAGGACACATTCCCTTCTCCCTCTGTCCATCGCTCCTGGAACTGCAAGTCAGCATGTTCAATCGGCTGATCAACACTGGAAGTGGCAGTGGATCTGGCAGTGCAGCTGGAACTACTGCAGGAACAAGCACAGCTCCTATCCCTACTGCTGCTTCACTCAACGCGGAGCCATCTCAGGCAGCAGCAGCTGGAGCTGCAGCGACGACAACGACGACGGCGACGACGACTGCAACGACTTCCAGTGGCGTTGGAACGACACCCATCAGTGATCTCTATTTGCGTCCGCTGCCCTATCTGGACGCCAAATGGCTGCGCGCCGATCTCATCGCCTGCCTGCGCAACGCCTCCGACGGCGCCGTGCTTTGGAATCATTTGATCCACGACTGTGAACTGGTGTCGTCGCCGACGGCGCCCTCGTGAATGCCCGGGGTCATCTCTCGTATCTGGGCGACGATGGCAAGCATTATTGTGGCGCCCAGGCGCTCCAATGCGCCTGCTGTCAACCGGAATACTGTGGCCCGCTCTCCGCCTGCAATTGCGAGGCGTGCCGTCCCCTCGACTCGGACATGGCCATCAAGAAGTTGACATCGGCGGCTGCCCAACAGGCGGCCGCTGGCCAGCAGCATGCCACGGAGCAGACACTGAACAGCTGGCTGTGGAGTCAGCCGCCCAATCAGCTGGCCAAAAACGAGTGCCAGCGTTCCCTAATTGGCGAACTCCATGAGCTGTCGCTGCGTGCCGCCGGCAACTGTTTGTCGGCGCAGCAGCTGCGTCAACAGCTGTTCATCTATGAGCGCTACTTTGTGGCTCTGAAGCGCAGTCATCAAGCGCCGCCAGCTGCAGCTGCAACACAGCAGACACAGCAACAACAGCAGCAGCAAGTGACGCCGCCTGTCCAAGAAGATGTTGTGGTGGCTGCCTTGCCGCCAGAGAAACCCATGGAGCAGCGCAAAGAGCCGGAGCACGCGGCTCTGGGTTTGGCACGCGTCGGAACACGAGCTGCGCTCAACTTTAGCTTTGCCTTTCTGCGACGCGCCTGGCGCTCCGGCGAGGACATGGAAATGTGCAGCGAGCTGCTAAGCGAGGCGCTCGAATCTCTGCAGGAGCTGCCCGAGGCGACGCTCTTCGATGCCGCTGCCGAAGTGTCGCCATTGTGGCTGGAGGTCATGGAGCGTTCCATTAAGTTTCTGCGCCTCGTCGCCCTCGGCGATCCAATGGGTGGCCGCTGTCTGGCGCCTCTGGCCGACAGGCACACCGCGCTCTGCCTGCTCCTTGAGCTGGGCGTGCAGAAGGGCACACTGGCGGCGACGCTGGAGTGTGTGGTGCTCCTTCTGCTGCTGTGGGAGAAGGACAACGATCACAGCGGTCACGGACAGCAACTGGGCAACAATGGCGACAATCGGGACATGCCACGCAAGACGGGCGCTCCTCTCTTGCGCATCCTGCAGCGTTATCAACGCTTGGGCTCCGATGCCACAGCCAACCACTGTCCAGGCAGCGCCTCGGGCTGTGCGAACTCCTCGAACTCGGTGGAGGCGACACCGATGGCGAGTGCCACCGAAACATTTCTGCGCTTTCTCATGCTGCCCAAGAGCAGCGCTGCCATTGTGGATTTGCGTCGCGCGGCCGTCGTCATCATCTCCCACCTGGATCGTCTCGTCCAGCCGCATATGCCGCATCTCCCCAGCAGTCTCCTCCGATTGCGTCCCCTCAATACTGGCAACAACAGCAGCAACAGCAACGGTGGCAACAACAACTCGGCGCTGGAACAGCAACGCGTCTATGCGCTGGGCTGGCCCACGCTGTCGAAGGAGCAGCAGGGATTCAATGTGGAGCCAGCGCTCAGCTGGACAGGAGCCTTCACTGGCCATCAACAGGCGGCGCCCTCACTGGCGCTGCTCAGCTGCAAGTTCCAGGTGAAGCAGGTCGTCTGCAGCGAGGATATTGTGCTGCTGCTCAGCGAGGAGGGAAAGCTCTACAATTGGCGCATTGCCAAGCCGGAGACGGAGCCGCAACTGCTCGACTTCCCGGAGATTGCCAACGAGATATTCACATCGATCGCCTCGCACTGCGAAGGACGCCACTTTTTGGCCATCGACAGCAATTGTAAGTTGTGATATTCTTCAATTCATTTCTGTTTATCATTAGAGAAATCCTTGTTTCCGTTCAACATTCAAATACGAAATGGTAAAATTAAATACTAAATACTACTTTATGTGTCAAAGCTTGAAGATTAACTAATGTAAATACTAAATATCCCTATCAAAATTCATTATCGAAATGTTGTATATCAGTTAATTGAAATTACAAGTAAACAAACTCAAAATTTAGATTACTACACAATTACCTTCGGTATTCAATTTTGTTATAAACTCATGATCAAAATCGAATATCAGTTAAGTCAAATTGTTCTTTGGAAAAACTTCTAATTCAAGTTTCCAAATTCCGATTTTATAGTTGTAGTTCGAATATCTGATCGTTTTACTAAAATATCTTTATTTGTTTATTCTCATATTATTGATTGTCTAAATTAATATGCTATTGAGTATCAGTTATAAATTATACTCATTTATTGCTTAAAATTAAAAATGGTTTTGCAATTTCATCGTCAATTAAAATATTGGAATGTTGAACAAAGTTCTTGTAGAAAATCCAGTAAATTTAGACAAATTAATGGTCACATGGTCACACCTTAATTTTGAATCTAAATTTGAATTTCTTAAATGATGTGAAAGAGTTTACTTGTGATTGCTTCATAACGTTTTAAGTAAAGTATTAATTCATTTTACAATTTACAATGTTATCTTTTCACACTTTAATATGGAATTCAAATTTGAATTTGTTAAATGATATGAGAGAGTTTATTGCTTGATAATAATAACGTTTTAAGTAATGATTATTCTGTTTCCTTCTCTTATTTTACAATTTACAATATAATTTTCACACTTGAATTTTGAATACAATGTAATTTATGGTTATCACAGATTTTGTAATATTTTCATTGCATTTAATTGGATATTGATTTGAATACGTTATTAATTAATTTTGTCACTCCACAGGCAATGCCTATTCATGGGGCCTGGGCGATGGCCACCGGTTGGGTCATGGGGACTGCCACGCCCGCGAGGTGCCCACTAAGATCGAGATGCTGGTGCGACTCGTCAAAGCCGTCTACTGTGGCTGCACCTACAGCGCAGCGATCACCTGTCGAGGGAATCTCTATACGTGGGGCCGAGGCATGTATCGGGACGATCAGTATTTACCGGCGCTGGTGCTGAAGGATCATCAAGTGATCGACGTGGCGCTGGGCAGCGGAGATGTGCATACGCTGTGTCTCACAGCCGAGGGATTGGTGTATGCTTGGGGCGATGGCGACTATGGGAAACTGGGAGGTGGAGGCAATGGGACAACTGGGAACAGCGGCGGGAGCAACATGAACAGCGTGCAGCCGCAGCTGATCGATTGTTTGCCGCGTGTGCAGCGCGTGTTTGCCGGCTCACAGTTCTCGCTGGCGCTGACCACCGAAGGACAACTCTACAGCTGGGGCAAGGCATCCTGTCTGGGGCATCAGCATGTGGAGCGAAGTGTGCCACGTTTAATTACTGGACTGCAGGTAAGTTGTTCTTTATATAATCTATATCAAATGTGCTCTAATTCCATTCCGTAATTAATTGCAGCACAAGCGCATTGTCGATGTGGCGGTGGGCGTGGCGCATTGCCTTGCTTTGAGCAGCAGTGGGGAAATCTACGGCTGGGGACGCAATGACAACCAACAAATCTGTCCCGCCTCCGTCTGCAGTGAGCCGCTGATACGTCAGCCCATCCTTGTGGCTCTGCCCACGCTCCCAGCCAGCGGCATGGCGTGCACAGCCGCCCAGAGTCTCATCTGGACACAGAGCACACGCCAGGGCGTTCCATTGCGTGCCCCGTTCGTTATTGATCTCGGCGAGCCAACGTTTCGACTGCTTGACCAGCTGTTGGGCATGTGCAGCGCCAGCGCGGCGCAGGATAATAATCGACAGACGCCCAATCAGGAATCGGAATGCATTGCCGTCGCCTGTCTCAATCTGGTGCGACTGCAGCTGCTCGCGTTGATTGCCAACGGTGTGGAGCCACGGCACGTGGGACTCGCGAGTGGCGGACGACTCTTGAACAGCCTGAAGACGCGCATTCTCAGTCTGGCCGGAGGCAGCCAAGTGCTGCGCACCATTCAAATAGCCGCTCAGCAGGCGCTGCAGGTGAGCTGCAACTCTTTTCATAGCGATAAAGAGATTCATTTAATAGTATAACATTTAAAAGCTCACTCAACAACATTGTATTATTCAAGCCGAGAGTACTTTTGCTAAGAGAGGCTTTAATGAATGAAATACGATGAAGTACGATTAAGAATTGTTTGAAAGTTGCAAAGGAGTCGAGTCTTCGCTAAACACAGGTGTCTCAGCTTAACGAAAATTCGTGATTTATGGCTTAGCTTAACGAAGAAATACTCAGAGAAGTGCAATCAGGATTTTATATTTCATATACATTGTATAGCTACATTGTATAGGGAAAGAGGCCTTAATGAATGAATTAATGAACTCTTTCAATTTCAAATGTTTGCAAGTTGCAAGTGATTTGTGTTGTAGTAGATGCAAATACCTTGTCTTTATTTGCTTGTTTAATGAAGAAATACTTTCCTAGCGATCGCTCTAATTAGAGTTGGAATGAAGTTAACAGTTATTTACAGAATTAATGAATTAACGAACTCGTTCAAATTGTTTAAATGTTGCATAAGCACTAAGCGTAGGTTCAAGTACATGCTATAGGTTTGTGCCTTAAGCAGGCCATCCACGGGCGAGCATGTTGGCGAATATGTTCGCAAACTTGTATTTCATTTGCCCACCAACTAGGGCCAACATGTTCGCGAACATCATTTGTCGCAAATTTTCAAGCAGTCAACATGTCAACGGATAACGACATATATGAAAAACTGTTAAATTTAGTAATGGCCAAAGTTATGAAGACCTGAAATTCTTAACAGGAATTTCTCCCCAGAGCCTTGGGCGCATAATAATTGAAATATAATAATATAATAATTGATTTTGCAGACAAAAAAACGATTGCGCAAATGATGTTCGTGCAAACGTTGCCATCCATTGGCGAACATGTTCGTGCAAACACAGACAAAATAGAATAATTTTAATCTCATGCGAACATTTTGACGAACACGAAATTTGACGACGAACGCTACCATCCACGAGAAAAATTTCGTCGAGCACAACATATTCGCAAACATGTTCGCCCGTGGATGGGCTGCTTTACCTTGATGATGAAGTTCTTTCAAAGCAATAGTTTTAAGTAGATCTAGAATGTAGTAAACTTTTATTTATCATCACACTTTATGCTTTTCAGGACGGTTGGAGCGTGCTGCTGCCAACGGCTGCGGAGCGTGCTCAGACGCTGACGGCCTTGTTGCCATCGGAGCCGGGACAAGCGTGCTCGGCAGGACATCGTTTCATGACGGATCTGCTGGTCAGCTCGCTGATGGCCGAGGGCGGCCTGGAGACGGCGCTGCAGCATGCGATACGCTTGGAGAGCAGCTCCTGTTCGACCGACTGCGCTGATGGCGCACATTTGCCACTGCTGCAGCTGATTACACGACTGCTGGGCAACAATGCGGCGCTTACTCAGAGCAGATTGAACCTAACGCTGCTCGCTAAGCAGCAGCATCAGCATCAAATGCAGCAGCAACTGCCGGATGAGGAACAGCATCATCATCATCATCATCACCTTCATCACCACCACCATCATCATCATCAGCCACAGCATCTGCATCAGCCGAGCACAACGAGTCCCAGCTTGTGTCTGCTGCATCGCTTTCAGCGTCTGTTGCTCGCGCACATTCATCAAGCGGGCAGCGAGGAGGATACAACGGGAGCGGAGGCATTGCTCTCGCAATATCTGTACAGCTTGATTCCCGCCTGCGTTAGCACCATGCAGCAGGCCCATGAGCTCGCCTTGCAGTGTCGCGAGTCAAGCGACAGCTTGACGCACTCGCATTCACATCCGCATCCCTTGGGCGCCGCCCTGAGTCGTGTCCTGCAGGCGGACATCTCGGATGCGCTGCTGCACGAGCTGCTCGTGGGTCTTGTGCTCCTCAAACGGGATCGGCCGCAATGCTTGGCCAGCTTTCGCTGGGCACGTCTCTGCTTGCCGCTGCTGCGTGCGCTGGATCGCTTGAATCGGGCCCTGGGCGAGGGAGAACTGCGCGATGGCGACGACATGGGGTGGCCGGGCATCATCTGCCGTGGCGGTCCCAAAGGCTCTGCGCCGCCGCCCACATCATCCGATCCCGAGACGCACTATGTGCGACGCGCCGATCTCGACAATCTGCTGCTCGACGGCAATCGCTGCATTATTCTAGCTGGCTACGTTTGCGATCTCTCCAACTACAGGTGAGCACTTCGATTTATGTTCTATAAAATCCGATTGTTGAGTTGAGCGTTTTATTGATATATTTTTAGTTTAAAGTATATACATTCTCGATTATACAATTACAACTAATGTATTTATGATTGCTGGTAATTCAGTAGCGATCAGATAAAAGTGGTAGAAGTTATTTGAGAAATACTTTTGTATGGCAGATAATAGGTTTTAGTTGCTTTGACTGACAATCTATGGTATATTTATGTATAACGATATACCAAATATAGTCATCAATATACATATATATATTTACTATATCGAAGTAGTACTATATCGATATACCAAATATAGTCATCGGTATTTTTTAGTATACTTCGGTATATTAGTTCAGTGTATTTTTAGAATATAGTTTTACTATATCGATATACCGATTATATCAATCGGTATATTTTAATATAGTATTTCGGTATATTAATTCAGTATGTTAGAATATGATTGTGTTGAAAATTCTTTCTAATTTCATATTTGTTTTCTTTGCTTTGCAGCTGCGAATCGGACAACTTGCGTGCGCTGCTAGAGCTTGGCTTAGGCAAGGATCTGAGCGTGGAGCTGAGCACGCCGGCGCATCGCAGTGCCATGGAGCAGATGCTGCAGCACTACAAGCTGGGCAAGTACATGGCCGCCCACGGCGCCAATGACGAGAAGGTAAATAGTCGTTGCCTGCTGTGTTTGCTTTTGAACTAATTTCCAAACATGTTTTAGGCATCAACGCCAGCAGCAACACGCTTGACGCATTTTAGCTCAGAGTGTGCGCTCGCCCAGCTGCTGGGATTGGTGGCCAATCTGATGTGCAGCGGACCCAGTTTGCAGCCGGCGGAGCTGCAGTGCCGCCAGCTGGACAAGTCGTCGCTGTTGAGCGGAGGATTGCTGCTACTTCAACCGAGCAATCCGTTTGACGAGGAGAAGGGCGAGGCGCGCAGCAGCCACAGCACGGCGGGCAACACACCCACGGAGACGCCGCTGGTGGTGCCGCCAACACGGCGTCTTGGCGCCCTAGAGCAGCTGCAAAGTCGCGTCGATGGCTTCATTGCTGGCCTGGCCGAGGCGCGTCTCTCCGAGCCGCTGGTAGCCAACTGGTTGGCGCTAACGGAACGCTACTGCAAGGCGCACAATCTCATGTGGCACCAGGAGTTTGCCACCGAGCATCCCGTGCAAGAGCTGGAGCGTCTGCTCAGCGCCGTGCTGTTGCGTCATCAATGCTTGGGCAGCATGGTGCTCGCAGCCTTGGAGACGCCAGCAACAGACGCTGCGAGTGGCGAACAACAACAGCAACAACAGCAGCAGCAGCAACAGTCGCTGCCGAAGCAGCTGGGCGAGATCATACGGCTGGTGCATCAGGCCAAGTGGTCGGTGGTGCGGACGCGACAGCAGCTGAATCGCAGCTACAAGGAAGTGTGTGCTCCCATTCTGGAGCGATTGCGTTTCCTGCTCTACGAGGTGCGACCGGCGATTAGTCCGCAACAGCGTGGACTGCGTCATCTGCCCATTCTACAGCGTTTGCCACGCTTTCGATTGCTCGTACGGCGGCTGCTGCAAGAGCTGCGCGCAGCTAAGCAACAGCAACCGGTGGCCAAGCCCGAGGATCTGCTCAACGCAAGCATTCAACAGCAGCAGCAACAACAACAACAGCAGCAACAGACTGCGGAATTGCTGATCTACGAGCAACAGCAAGAGGAGCAACAACAGCAGCAGAAGAAGCAGCCCAAAGTCAAGGAGCAGAAGCAGTTGGACGAGGAGGAGTCGCTGCTGCGGCGTCTCAACGAACGCCAGCTGCAAGCGGACATTGAGCTGGACACCACGCTGCTGCAGGACATTGTGGACTTTGCGCTGCAGGACAGCTGCGATGTGGAGACTGTGCGTCGTGCCATGTACTGTCAAATGCAGCGATTCCAGCTGCGCCTCGCCGGTCTGCAGCTGGTGCAACAGCTACTCGAGCTGCACGGCCTCCTGGATGCCACGCAGTACAGTCTGCTCAACGGGTATCTGGGACTGCATCTGAAGGCGGCGGCCAGCGGCGCATCGCCGCAGCATGTGCTCGGCCAGCTGAACATGGTCAGTGCGTATCAGAAGGCGCGACTGCTGCTCGCCCAGGCCGGCGTCCTCGATTGGGCGGTGCGGGAGCTGCGACTCCTGGTCAACCAGGAGCAACAGGGCGCTGTGCGTGGCAAGGATAGCTGCAACCTGAGCACCTATGTGCTGCTGAAGCGTTTGCCGCGCGCTCGCTTTCTGATCAGCGTGTTTGGTCTGCTCGCCAAGGAGCTGGGCGCCAATGAGCTGGGTCTGCTGATCAACTCGGGACTGCTGGGCACGGTGCTGGGCCTTTTGGCGCAGACGGGCGCCGAGGGCAGCAGTCGACAGAACAGCAGCGAGCTAAGCGTGCTCTACGAGGACAGCGTGCTGAAGCAGAAGTGCAGCAAGGCGCCGCTGAGTGGCCCCGATCTCGCCAAGCTCATGAAGATCGGCACGCGCATTGTGCGTGGCGGTGACTGGAAATGGGGCGATCAGGATGGCAATCCCCGGCGAGGGTCGCATCATCAGCGAAGTTGGCGAAGATGGGTAAGCTAAACGATATTCTTTTCTCGATGAGTCCTTCCTGATGAGTGTTTCCCCAATCCCTTCCGTAGTTGGGTGCGCGTGGAGTGGTATACGGGCGCCACCAACTCGTACCGCATGGGCAAGGAGGGTCAGTACGATCTGCAGCTGGCGGACAGCGCCTTGAACGTCGCCTCGCCCACTGAGCCGGAGCGTGAACTGGAGCTGGGTGGCAACTGCTCGGAGCCACCGCCTAGCAGTGAATCGCATCCATCGAAGCTGCTGCGACACTGTGCCGCCAAGCTGCTGCAGATACTCGCCGTAGGCAGCGGCCTGCATGGCGCTCAGCTGGACAAGCATGCGCTGCGAGGCGTCACCAGCATGTTTCGGGCCATGCTCGATCCGAAACCTGCGCTGGCCAATGTGGTGCATTGCTTAGGTTGGCTAAATCTCGGCTTCATACGCGCCATAGCAGGTGAGAGTCAAAGCAGATGGAGAAGTGTCCGAAAGTCTGTAATTATTTCCTCCTTCTTCCTCGCTAGGTGACTGCCCGCGACTTTGCCTGGAACTGAGTGCACCCAACTGGCTGGCGCATTACTTTGCGTTGCTGGAGCAGCCGGCGGGCAACGAACGCGGCGTCTACCGTCAACTGCACTGTCTACGGCTGCTGCAGTGCATTCTGTCGTCATGGTCGGGCGAGCAGGAGCCACGCATGGCGGCGCTGGTGCGTCAGCTGTTCGCCACGCTCGGCCTGATTGCGCTTCACTGTCCCGGCGACGCAACGCTGCAGCCCCAGGAGAGCGGCAAGGCGCGTGTCCTGCTCACCGCTTCGCATTCGGGCAGCGTGGCCGAGGAACTGGTAGCGCTGTTGCGTCGCCTGCACACCCTGCCCCATTGGAATGCGGTGATCAATTCGTTTATGGCCCAGAAACTGTGCGTGGCCGCCGAACTTTTGCAGGGCGAATCGCAATTGCCGCTGCCAACGCAACAACCGCTGGACATGGAGCACAGCTTTGTGCTGGGCGTGCTTAGTGCCATGGGTGGCTACGATCTGCGACCCCGCGTCGGTCTGCATTGCTTCCATGAGGGCAGCCACATGATCATCGCCAGCTTCACGCACAAGGGACGTTGTCTCCTCGCACACAGTAGTCCCGGTAACAGCAGCAGCAGCTTCACGAACACGGGGCTGGTCAAGGTGCCGTTGGCCACGGTGCTGCCGCAGCTAGATCACAGCGTCTTCAGCCTGACACGGCTGCCCATGAACGAGATGCTGCTCAATGCCTGGACGGTGCTGCTCTATGGTCCGGCCAGTGCCAATGGAAATGGCGGTCCCGGCGCTGCTGGCTGGGAGATGCTCAACAACAGCGAAGGTCGGCTTGATGTGCGTCTGCTGCGCAGCCAGCAGCTACAACTGTCGGTGCTGCACACCAACGGCGTCCTCTACAGGCATCAAGCGGCGCTGCGCAAGATCCTGAAGCAACGAGCGCCAGCTGGAGGCTATAACAACATCGAGGGCAACGAAGAGACGGAAACGGAGCCTGAACCAGAAGCGGAGCCTGAGGCAGACGCCGAATTGCAGTCCGAGCAGTCGGAGATGCACTCGAATAGCAATCGAAAGGGCAGCGGAAATGGGTGAGCCACAAGACGGAATTAAATTCCTATTTAAAATCTTCACTTAGACAATCCCTATTTATTCTTGTTGGCTTATTTGGCTAACTCATCCGTGGTCTTACTTTTTCCCTAATTAAACACCGGTTTTCATTATTGTCTTCATTTTAACTGCATTCTGAATGGACCGAGCCTTTCCTTGATTAATTCCGTTGCATTATCATTTTTAATTTGTAATTAACTGGGTATTTATTCTTACAACGCTTTCGTTATTAAATTGGAGGGACACTTTTAAAGCTTCACACTCATATTAACCTTTCTTCTTCTCCACTGCAGACGATACAACAACAATAGCAGCACGAGCAGCAATGGCAGCCAGCAGCAGGAGCAGCTGCTCATCCAGTGTCTGTTACTGAGAGCCACGCAACCCTCTCCGGTGAAGGCGTGTTATAGCTACACGGATCTGGCGACGGCTGCGCTGAACTGCGTCCAATCGCTGGCCACCCAGGCGCATCAGCAGCTCAATGCTGCGGCCGATCAACTGGATCAGCCGCTGGTGCTCGCGAGTCCCGCACAGCCGACCATGGTGCATGGCATACCGGTGTACAATGTGGCCAAGGAGAAGTTTCAACAGCTCAGCGCAGTGGCTGCTGAGCAAGGGAAAACTCATGCGCTGCCTGTGGCTGCGAGCGATGCTCAACTGATTGGCAAGATTATGGAAATGGGATTCACGCGCGGCACCGTTGAGTTGGCGTTGAAGCAACTCTCGCTGCAGGCGGAAGCGATGCTGCCGACGCCCGAGCAGATTGTGCAGTGGATACTTGAGCATCCCGATGTCTGTGCCAACACCATTGAAGACGAGGCAACGGTTAGCGTTGAGCCGGAAGCGGATGCGGAGGGAGATCAGGACGCGCAGGAGAAACATCAGGCGGCAGGAGAACGACACAGTTCAAGCGACAGCAGTCGCAGCAACTCGAGCAGCAGCAGCTCGACCACCAGTAGCAGCAGCTCTTCGGACACGGTCGAGGGTCAGGGACAAGCACAAGCGCAAGCGCAAGCGACTTTAATGAAGTTCGAGACACGCAAGGATTTCCCCACAACGGATCACTATGCATTGTATGTAAGGGGCTTGGTCAGACCCGGAATGCTTGTGCGTTGCTGTCGCGACTTCGAAGAGATCAAACAGGGCGACATAGGCACCGTGCTCATTGTAGACACAGAGGGATTGCATGATCTCAACGTGCAGGTGGATTGGCGCAATCATGGCAGCACCTATTGGGTCTGCTTCGTTCACATTGAGCTCGTCGAAGCGTCACAGAGTCAGCTACTCTCACTGCCATTGCCACGTCCACCGCCGCCTATTGCGGTCGGCGCACGCGTTAGACTACGAACTGGTAACATGGCTGGCGGCGGCGGCGGCGGCGGCGGAGTCTTGAATCGTCAGTCATCCGGGTCGCTGTTGCGTCTGGGAGGATCGCGTTCCGGCCAGCCGGACTATGGCCAGGTGACAGCGATGCGGGGTAAGCAGTTGACTGTGGAGTTCCCGGATCAGCCAAACTGGCAGGGTCACATCAACGATGTCGAACCCTATCCACCGCCACCGACGTCCGCTCAGTTGCAAGCTCAACTCCAGGTGCAGGCGCAATCGCAGCGCAATGCGACAGCAGCAGCAGGACAACAAGGAACACACGCGGATCTCATTGAGGATTGGTCGCGTTGCATACGCTCGTTGAGTGTCAGCTCGAATGAGGCGGATGCCAAGCATCTGCTTGATGGCAGCGGACTCGCCTGGCAGAGTTGCTCGAGTGGACCTTGTCGCCATTGGATACGCCTGGAGCTGCACGATCGTGTGCTCGTCCACAGCCTGGCGCTGCGTGTTTCCCCCGAGGATCACTCGCATATGCCATCGCTGTTGGAGGTACGAGTGGGTGAGTGCGTCGATAGCCTGAAGGAATATACGTGGATACCGGTGTCGACGGGCAGCAGTCGTGTCGTCCTCATGCAGCAGGTGGCCAGCTATTATCCTTGGATTGAGATTGTGATCAAACAATGTCAGAACAATGGCATTCAGTGCAAGGTGCATGGCCTGCAGTTCATCGGACGTCGCCAGCAGCCGGACATTCAGCATATGCTGGCCAATGCACAGTTCCTGGCCTGCGAGTATGGCTCCAGCGGAGCGGGAGGCGCATCCACCTCAGCCGGGGGATCTACAGATGCTGGCGCCGATGTCACAGCCGAATCGCTAGCAGCCAGCGCCGAGCAGGAACTGCCCTGCACCGTCATGGTGTGGGGTCTCAACGACAAGGAGCAGCTGGGTGGCCTCAAGGGCTCCAAGGTGAAGGTGCCGACGTTCTCGCAGACCATCAGCCGTTTGCGTCCCATTCACATTGCCGGCGGCTCCAAGTCACTGTTTGTGGTCAGCCAGGATGGCAAGGTTTATGCCTGTGGCGAGGGCACCAATGGTCGACTGGGCCTAGGAGTTACCCACAATGTGCCGCTGCCACATCAGCTGCCGGTGCTGCATCAGTATGTCGTGAAGAAGGTCGCCGTCCATTCCGGAGGAAAGCACGCTCTGGCGTTGACGCTGGACGGTAAGGTGTTCAGTTGGGGAGAGGGCGAGGATGGCAAGCTGGGACACGGCAATCGCACAACGCTGGACAAGCCGCGTCTTGTGGAGGCGCTGCGGGCCAAGAAGATACGCGACATTGCCTGCGGCTCATCGCACTCGGCGGCTATCAGCAGTCAGGGTGAGCTCTACACCTGGGGACTAGGCGAGTACGGACGTCTGGGACACGGTGACAATGCCACCCAGCTGAAGCCGAAGCTGGTGACGGCGCTGAACGGACGTCGGGTGATTCAGGTGGCCTGTGGCAGCCGGGATGCCCAGACATTGGCCCTGACCGAGGACGGTGCTGTGTTCAGCTGGGGCGATGGCGACTTTGGCAAGCTGGGACGCGGCGGCAGCGAGGGATCAGCGACACCACACGAGATCGAACGCCTCTCCGGCATCGGAGTCATTCAAATCGAGTGCGGCGCACAGTTTAGCCTGGCGCTAACGCGAGCCGGCGAAGTGTGGACCTGGGGCAAGGGTGACTACTATCGCCTGGGACATGGCGGAGATCAGCACGTGCGCAAGCCACAACCGATTGCCGGACTGCGTGGTCGTCGCGTCATCCATGTGGCTGTCGGCGCACTGCATTGCCTGGCGGTGACGGACGCCGGACAGGTGTACGCCTGGGGCGACAACGATCACGGGCAGCAGGGCAGCGGGAATACGTTTGTGAACAAGAAGCCCGCCCTGGTCATTGGCCTGGATGCGGTCTTTGTGAATCGCGTTGCCTGCGGCAGCTCGCATTCGATGGCCTGGGGTCTGCCCAATGCCAGTCTCGACGAGGAGAAGCGCGGCCCGGTGCCCTTTGGCAGCACCCGCGATCCCCTCGGCGGCAGCAGTCTGGGCATCTATGAGGCGGAGACACAGCCAGCGGATGCGGCGGGCTGCAAGCTGGATCCCAAGACAACGACAACCACTTCATCGTCGGCAGCTTCCGCAGCAGCAGCGGCCGCCTCGGCATCCAGCTCGTTGGCCAGTCTCAGCGAGAGTCTAGCGCTCGAGACGCCGGCAGCGCGTCAAGCGGCGTTAGGACATGTGCTGCGTGCCATGGGCATTCTGCAGGCGAGGCAGCTGATTGTGGCTGCGCTGACGAGTCACAGCAAGGTGAACTACAAGGAGACGACAGCGCGACACGTGACGGGCGTGCAGCTGGAGTTGGAGGACCAGCTGACGAACGCAGCAAGCGGAGCGGCAACAGCGAACATTACAACAACCGCAGCGATCGCTCAGGGTGGCGGCGAGGCGCCGGCAGACGCCAGCGATGCGGCACTGCTGCCGGAGCAGCACAGTCCCCCTGGTGAGCTGGAGACACCGACGCCGCTGGTGGCGGCAGCAACAGCAGCAGCAGGAGGAGGAGGAGCCACGGGAGTTGTGGCGCCACTGACTGCGGGACCGCTGAGCGCCTTCCAGAGCCTGACGGGCTCGTTGTCCATGTCGGGCATGTCGGCGGGTTCGCACTCTCGGATGTCCGCCAGCGCCATGTCGGTGATGGCCGCCACGATGACACAGCAGGAGGAGATGCTGGCGCAGTTCAGTCACAATCACGGTCTAGATGACTTTGGCACACTGCTGCAGGAGCCGGAGGCCAAGAGTTTGGTGGAGCTGCTCAAGCTGGCTGTCTGCGGACGCTGTGGACCACCGAGCACCGCGCAGACCATCGCCGAGACTTTGATCTCGCTGAGCAGCAACGCAGCGATTGCAGCCATGCTGCTGGAGACTTGCATCACAGAGCTGGAGGATCTGTGCACGTCGCGCCATTGTTTGGGCAAGCTGCCCAAGCCGGTGATGCAGGAGAGCAGCCATCCGTATGTGGACAACATGAATGTGAGCGGAACGGTGCGCATTCCGGGCGCCGAGATGCTGCGCCTCGAGTTCGACAGCCAGTGCAGCACAGAGAAACGCAATGATCCCTTGGTCATCATGGACGCCGCCGGTCACATGCTGGCCATGCGCTCGGGTCGGGAGTTTGCCCATTGGGCACCCGAAATTCGAGTGTTGGGCGACGAGTTGCGGTGGAAATTCTGCTCGGACAGCTCGGTCAATGGCTGGGGCTGGCGCTTCTGGGTGCACGCCATAATGCCGGCGGCGACGCTCGGCGAGAGCGGTTCAGATCGTGCGGTGCTGTCGCAGCCATCGATGGCCTTGGTCATGGCACTGCTGGACGCTCGCCTGGCGCCTCGTCAGCCGCAGGTGCTGTTGCGTCTGGCGGCCGCTTTGGCAGCCTGCGCTCAACTGGGCGCCCTGAGTACAGGCCAACGCATCTGGGCACTGCGCAAGCTGCATGCGGTCCTGCTGCTGGAACAGGCGCCCAAGCCACAGGAGCCAGCCTTGGCGGCCATACTGATGCCCCTGATCCCGGAGTTGTTGCGTCAGTACGAGTACGAGGAGCCGCAGGTGCGGGGCGGCATTCACTTGATGCACTCGGATTACTTCAAGACACTGGCTGCCCTGGCCTGTGACATGCAGCTGGACGCCGTGCTGCCCACCAGCCTATCGATGGCACATGGCTTGGTTTGTGCCGGAGCCAGCGGCAGCGGAAGTAGTGGAACAGCAGCCACAGGAGGAGGAGGAGCGAGTGGCAGCAGCGGCAACGGAGTCGGTTGCAGCGGAAGCAGCAGCAGCCTCAACTCGGCGGCCGCTAGTTCGGGAGATGTGCACAAGTGGGCGTGGTTCAAGCGCTACTGCATTGCGGTGCGTGTAGCCCAATCGCTGATCCGACGCACGGAGTTGCCGCGTCAATTCTGCCTCGAGGTGCGCAAGAAGTTCGCCGAGATGCTGCCGGCGCCAGCTGCTGCCGCGGTGGCAGCTGCGGCCACAGCAGCCGCCACCTGTCCGGGCTGCCAGTCGCCGGGGGCCTCGCTCATCAACTCCACGACGTCGCTGTCCTCGAGCACGGCCAGCAATGCATCCGGAGCGGCGACGGCATCGGAACAACAGCTGCAGCAGCAACATTTGCTGCAGCAGGAGCTGCTGCTGGAGCAGCAATCGAAGGAGCCGTTGCAGTTGTTGCAGCACGAGGATCACACGCTGTTCCAGGCGCCGCACGATGCCCAGCTGCTGCAGTGGCTCAATCGCCGGCCGGATGATTGGGCGCTCAGCTGGGGTGGCGCCAGCACCATTTACGGCTGGGGACACAATCATCGTGGTCAGCTGGGCGGTCTAGAGGGCAGCCGCATCAAGACGCCGACGCCGTGCGAGGCGCTTAGTTTGCTGCGTCCGGTACAGTTGGCGGGTGGGGAGCAATCCCTGTTTGCGGTCACGCCCGATGGGAAGCTCTTTGCCACTGGTTACGGTTCGGGCGGACGCCTTGGCGTTGGCGGCAGCGACTCGTGGGCGATACCCACACTGCTTGGATCTCTGCAGCATGTGTTTGTGAAGAAGGTGGCCGTGAATTCGGGTGGCAAGCATTGCCTCGCTCTGACCACGGACGGCGAGGTCTATGCCTGGGGCGAGGGCGAGGACGGCAAGCTGGGACACGGCAATCGCATGAGCTACGATCGACCCAAGCTCGTGGAGCACCTGAATGGCATGAGTGTGGCAGACATTGCCTGTGGCAGCGCGCATTCGGCGGCTATCACGGCCAGCGGACATGTGCTCACCTGGGGAAAGGGACGCTACGGTCGTTTGGGACACGGCGATTCGGAGGATCAGTTGCGTCCGAAGCTGGTGGAGGCGTTGCTCGGCTTTCGGGCCATCGATATTGCGTGTGGCTCGGGAGATGCGCAGACGTTGTGCATCACGGATGACGACAATGTGTGGAGCTGGGGCGATGGCGACTACGGCAAGCTGGGACGCGGCGGGAGTGATGGCTGCAAGTTGCCCTACAAGATCGAAAGTCTCGCCGGTCTCGGTGTCATCAAGGTCGAGTGTGGGTCACAGTTCTCCGTGGCACTGACGAAATCGGGCGCCGTTTACACCTGGGGCAAGGGCGACTTTCACAGGCTGGGACACGGCTCGGTGGATCATGTGCGACGACCGAAGAAGGTGGCGGCGCTACAGGGCAAAAAGATCATCTCGATTGCAACGGGTTCGCTGCACTGCGTCGCCTGTAGCGATGCCGGCGAAGTCTACACCTGGGGCGACAACGACGAGGGACAGCTGGGCGATGGCACCGTTACCGCCATCCAAAGGCCGCGACTCGTCGCCGCGCTGCAGGGCAAGCACATTGTGAAAGTCACGTGCGGATCGGCCCACACGCTGGCATTGTCCACGTCCCAGTTGAGCGAGCGACTGCGTCCGCTGCCCAATCCGCCGCTGGAATACGATCTGGTGCGCGATTTGTCGCCCGAGGCGTTGCACGCTCGCCTCATACTGTTGCATCACTTCTCGGAGCTACTGTGCCCCTGCCTGGCCATGCTGCCCATTGCGGGCGATCTCAGTCTGGGCGCCCTCAAGGATGTGCTTGTGTACAACATCAAGGAGGCCGCTTTCCGCAAGGTCATCCAGACGACGATGGTGCGCGACAAACAGCACGGACCCGTCATCGAGCTCAATCGCATCCAGGTGAAGCGTTCACGAAGTCGTTGCAACGGACTCGCCGGCATCGATGGCATGAAGAGCGTCTTCGGTCAGATGGTGCAAAAGCTGCCGCTGCTCACCCAGGAGGCCCTGGCGCTGCCGCATCGCGTATGGAAGGTGAAGTTTGTGGGCGAGAGCGTCGATGATTGCGGTGGTGGCTACAGCGAATCGATTGCCGAGATGTGCGATGAGTTGCAGAATGGCAGCGTGCCGCTGTTAATCAGCACACCGAATGGACGAGGCGAAGCGGGCGCGAATCGCGACTGCTTCCTGCTGGATCCCACGCTCACCTCCGTGCTGCAGATGAACATGTTCCGCTTCCTGGGCGTCATCATGGGCATTGCCGTGCGCACCGGATCGCCGTTAAGTCTGAAGTAAGTTGAAGAGAAGTACATTCTACCTACGTTTAGGTTTAATTATTTAATTAATAGGGTAGAAGTAACATTATGTAAGAGGTAGAAGAAGTTATCTCCGACCTTGTGAAGTATTGATTAGTCAACAGCCGAGGCGAAATAACCATGTCTATAATTTAAGAATAAGATTAATATCGCACTGTTTTACTATTATATAAAATGGGTAGCGGATATCTCAGAGTGGAGCACACTCGACTGCAGCATTCTTACTTTTTCATTCCACAATTGTATTACAAAGTAGTTAATTTATATATCTAACAGTTTTAAAGAAGGTTCATTCCACAATTGTGCTACAAAGCAGTTCATTTATATACCTCAATATATATTTAAACAAAAATAGTATAGAATATAACTTATATAGATAGATAATTTTAAGGGAAATAATAGTTATTCAAATGATTTGTAAATGGTGCACATTAGCTCATTCTAAAATAGTCTATTTGACAAGAATTTTCAATAATACTTTCCATTTTACATTAACATTATGGAATACATCTAATATTTCTACTCTTGCAGCTTGGCGGAACCAGTGTGGCGACAACTGACTGGGGAGCCGCTGCGTCCCACCGATCTCACCGAGGTCGATCGCGATTATGTGGCTGGTTTGCTCTGCATACGTAACATGGATGACGATGCCAAGCTCTTCAACACACTGGAGCTGCCCTTCTCAACGTCCTCGGCTCGCGGTCATGAGGTGCCGCTGTCCACCCGATACACGCACATCTCGCCCCGGAATCGCGCCGAATACGTGCGTCTGGCGTTAGGCTTTCGCCTGCACGAGTTCGACGAACAGGTGAAGGCGGTGCGCGATGGCATGTCCAAGGTGATACCTGTGCCGCTGCTCTCGCTCTTCTCGGCCGCCGAGCTGCAGGCGATGGTCTGTGGATCACCAGATATACCGCTGGGCCTGCTCAAGTCCGTGGCCACCTACAAGGGCTTCGATCCGAGCTCAGCGCTTGTCGGCTGGTTCTGGGAGGTCATGGAGGAGTTTACCAATCAGGTGAGATTAGAGATGGGAATTAGAATAAATAATTCAAATTTGGAACCATATCAATATATGGGAAAAAAAACTCCTTATTAATGTTTTGTTTTTTTTTTTTTTTGTTGCAGGAGCGTTCGCTGTTCCTGCGCTTTGTGTGGGGAAGGACGCGGCTGCCGCGCACCATAGCCGACTTTCGAGGACGCGACTTTGTACTGCAGGTGCTCGAGAAGAATCCCCCGGATCACTTTCTGCCCGAGAGCTACACATGCTTCTTTCTGCTCAAAATGCCGCGTTACTCTTGCAAGGTAAGCTAAGCGAAAGTATTACAAGAGTGTGTATTAACTTCCATTCCATTTGCAGGCTGTGCTACTGGAGAAGCTCAAGTATGCTATCCACTTCTGCAAGAGCATCGATACCGATGAATATGCGCGAGTGGCGATGGGCGAACCCACCGAGGCGACTGGCAGCGAAGACAACAGCGACCTGGAGTCGGTTGCCAGTCACGATGGCTAAAGATGGAAGCTGGATAGAGGATAGAAGATGGAAGAACAAGAGATACCCTTTGATATTTAGGAGAAGCTGTTGCTGCTTCTCCCACGTTAGCTCTCCTGCTTAGCATAAACACTCGAAACTCACACACACACACACACGCACTTAAACATTTGATTAGTCGATAAAGTCGATGATTATATATAGCGCATAGCAATTGCAAACGCAGCAGTTAAGCAACTCCACACGAAAAAGACAGAGAAAGAGAGAATGTGAGAGGTGAAAGAGATAGAGACAGAGAGATAAAGGTAGTTAATGAGCCCATACCAAAAAGAAAAATAAGAGAAATGATAAGCAAACGTTGAATGTTATTTCCATATTGCATAAATGTTAGTTCAAAAGTCCACACTCATAATTATACATAAATAATGCCACGAATATTTATATATATAGACACACATACACATACACACACACATAACTGCTGCATTCACATATATGTACATTGATATACATATATGTATATGTCTTATTTAACTAAACATTAAACATATGCTTACATAGCTTACCTATATAACGGATTGCACACTGATCTGCAATCCAGCAACTGATGATAAGATATTAATTGATATTAAATGTATTGTTTACGAGGGCGAATGAATTGCCACTCCCCTCCCCCTCTCAAGAGAACATCCCCAAAGTACTACAATTAAACGATAAAGATACAATACAATACACTACACTATACACTATATAATATATATACATATATGCTAATGATGATCAATTCTAGTTACGTGTTTTGAGGCAAAACTAAAACTAAACAAAAACTATAAAAATGAAGAAAAAAAAAAGTGGCAACTAAAAACAGAAAAAAAACTCAGAAAACTCAGAAATCCGAAATAAAATATATTATGAAAAATATATATATAAAATGCATTTTAAATGTAAGAACTATGATATGATATAGATGTAATAAGCTATTCTATTTTACCACTTGTAGTGTGAATAAGGAATAGGTTTTAGGTAGGGGTTTTACGAGGGGCCGAACATAGACCAGTAGAGGTCCGTAGCTGTGCCGATTTAAGGTCTCCGAAATTGCACAGGAATAAAAAGAATATTTATGTTGGTTTTAATTTGATTTCAGTTGTCATTCATTGCGTACTATTTTTATTTTTGTATAATTTTTTTTTAGAAAACTGCGAATTTTGTGACCGTTTCTTTTAGCGCTCCAATTGTTCGTTTACTCGTCAAAGTCCTCAAAGAACATTTCCGACGCAAAGTCATCCTCAAAGGCGCGAAAGCGTGGCTGCGGTTGCGTCTGTGCTTGATACTGGACGAGATCTTGCGGCTCTTGATTTAGGGGCAGCACTAGATCGATGTCACAGCTGCCTGTGGTCGGCACACAGGATTTGGGTGAAGTGCGTCGCTCGCGATTGAGCAGCTGATTGTCCGCACCATAGTCGCTGCCATCGCCATCGTCCTCCATTTGTCTAGCTTCAGCAGCGGCGGCGGCGGCGACGGCAGCATCAGAACTCGTATCTTCGCCGTCTCTGTAAAGCGCTGCGGCGCTGTTGTCGGCTGAGGAGTTGTCGCCCAAGACGGCGCCAATAACATTGCGCAGGGCCCGTGAGGCGGCCTTCTGCATGTGGCCGATAATTTCGCGCGCCGGATGCACTTGATCCTCGTGGGGAGACGGCATCTGCATGTGCGACTGATGCGTGGTCGGCTTCGGAGTCTCGATGTGTCGATGCGGATCCTCACAGGGGCATTTGCGTCGCGGTGCTGCTGTCGCACTTGACGACGGAGGCGGCGGCGGCGACGACGGCGGTGGCGGTGGTGGGGGATCACCATTGCAGCCCTCGCGTGCCCGACGCTCGCTGGCTCGATCTCGGCACACGGAACAATGCTTCTCGGGTGGCTGCGGTTCGGCATGCGGATCACAATAGCCCACAGGATGTTCAGGCTTCTCGACATCACAGTTGCACTGCTCCTTCTCGGCTTCCGCTCCTGCTAGCTCCTTCTTTGGGGCTCCCTTACTGCGACGCACACGGTACAGCAAATAAAACACGGCCAAGGTGGCGTACGTAGCCTTGGCCACCTTGAGGGAAGGGAAAATACATTTTAGAAGTGCCCAATTTGATGCACATTTCGCTTTTACTTACATTTGCGCGTCCGTGCATTGTGGTGCCATTGAAGTACTTCTTAAAGCCGTCGGCCATCGTGTTTCCGGTCGAGTCCTAAACTAAATTTTGTTTCTAACTATTTTCGGGTGTGTGAACTTTTGAAGTTCTCTATTGTGAGAGCTAGCTATGAAGACTGCTGACTGACTACTGAATGCTTCAAGCAGCTGCCAACTGAGATGCTGACGGGACGAGTTGAAACTCGATCATAATTCAACGTAGTTGGCAAAGCGTTCAATGTCAGCACCGAACAAGTGGAGGACTAGGTTGTCCCATCATTGGAATGAAAGCGTAGAAGGAATTCAGCAATATTTAGGAGTTCAAAAGATGCAAATTTTATTTGATTATGAATGGGGTTATGAACGCAATCGAAACACAAGAGATTTGGGGTAACGCTTAACATCTATGTTTGTATGGTAGGAGCATCGTTGACCAGGAGCAGCTGGAACTATTGGAACAGCTTCTGCTGACAGCCCTTGCAATATTTGGTAGCTTCGCGACGCTTTGTATTGCGGCGATGCATCTTAACCATCACATAGATGAGGCCCACAGAGGCCCAGGTGGCTTTGGCAACCTAGCCGAAGGAGAATAGATGAGGTAAATTTGCAAAAGGCAGAGAAATAAGAGGAGACAATCTAACACACTCACATTAGCGCGTCCGCGCACAGTGTTGTTATCAAAGATGCGATTGAACTTGAATTGGTCCGACATCGTAAGGAATCTTGAGGAATTGAATTTCTATAAGGAAACTTTTCTGGAATCGGAAATTCAATGTGACTTTCTCTCATACTACTACTAAAGTCCATACTATGCATGTCTCCGTTTGAGTTGATACTTTATTCAAAGCCTACTCTGACCCCCCCTACAAACGATTGAATTGTCAGTTGTCATCGCTACTTTTCAGCTGTTATTACTGCCCTACTTAATAGGGATGCGCGGTATAAATAATATATATAGAGAGTACAGACTGTATTGAGCGATTATGGCATTTAGATATAGCCAAGATAATGACACGCGATCGAATCCAATTCTAGTATTGACGTAACCGATAATTATACGGATGCAATGCTATCAATTCTCAGTGGAATTGTCATCAATTGGTTGTTCAAGGATTTTTGGAATCTTCGGGAGAACCGAAAGTAAATGAAGAGAAAAAGAAGAACACGAAAGTCAGAAGTGAAGTAAAGAAAGAGCAGCGTCAAATGGAAATAGGTCATGGAAGGGAATGCAGTAGAAAGGCAGCTGACAGCCCACAGTAATAGATCATGTCTGTGCGTGTCTGTGCATGCATGTTCATGTATGCGGATACCGGCAAAAGCTGTTATTGGATTTGCGCTCTGTTGTGTTATTTGCAATCGCGGTCATCGACAATCGACTTGTGAAGCTGACGAGATCTTGCCGCCTCACCTTTGCGTGTCGCAATAAAACGTGAGCCATAATTACGCCCGAGATGCATCTACACTTGTATCGGACTCGGTATAAGGGCTTGTCGATGGCTCGATAACCGGGTGCTGAGTGTTATGTTTAGGGCGGCAATGGGCGGATTGCCCCAATGCGATTTGAATAATAATAAAAATGTCAAATGTATAATTTTCGGGGGGCTGGCAAATTAAGGGTAAAATGAGGTTTTTTTGAGCCCGACCCCGATTTCAATTCAATTTCGATATTAGATTGAATTGCTGATTGAAGTATAAAAGCAGCAGAGATTTGCATATGCTGATCATATCACGTCTGAACATGAGATTCGATTTGCTGATCAGCTATCTACTGCTGGGATTACCGCTTTGCTGGGCCGGGGTGAGTGGTGATAAAAAGAATACGAACTCCTATCTTACATCTCATACTTCTGCCTCCCTCTCTCTCTCTCCCGCTCTCTTGTTTCTTGACAGGCGACAGAGGAGCAAATGTGGGCAGCAGGAAAACTTATGCGGGACGTTTGCTTGCCCAAGTTCCCGAAGGTGAGCGTCGCCACCGCTGATTCCATACACGATGGCGTCATTCCGGATGACAAGGACGCCAAGTGCTACATCAACTGCATTCTCGAGATGATGCAAACAGTAAGTGGCGTTGCTTGTCAATCAAATTTCTCAACTCATTTTTTCCCCACTCGCAGATCAAGAAGGGCAAGCTGCAGCTGGAGTCGTCGCTGAAGCAGGTGGAGCTCCTCTTGCCGGACAAGTACAAGCCGAGCTATCGCACGGGCATCGATCTGTGCAAAGACTCCACCAATGGCATCAAGAACAACTGTGATGCTGGCCACGCGCTGCTCACCTGCCTGCGTGCCAACATAGATGTCTTTGTGTTCCCCTAGACATCGTTTTGGAGTAAACAACTTTTCCATTTCCTTTCCCCGATGTGTGTAAGTGCTCCAAGATCCCCCACTTTGACCGGCAGGTCAAGTGCCAGCTGAGCATTACGAATAAAGTTGATTCGATTTTCGATAAGATACTAAACTCGAAACGAAAACGAAACAAATGTGCCGCATTTTCATTGGCTGGCTGCCCAGCAGCGAGAGTGTCTCCATAGCATAGCCTTTCATTGCAGACACCTGCTGGAGATTAATAAGAGAAGAGGTGATCTTTAAGCCCAGGAAGGAAAAGCGGTCCAGGATTAGTAGATATTCAAGGAAATCTCAGTTAAGTTACTGAGGGAAAGTCCTAAGCTCGTCACAACAGTTTGAGCGCCCCTCGGGCTTAGGTGAGACAACCAGATTGATGGCAACTACACGCTAAATGAATGTCGATCTGCAATCAGCAGATCTCGCGTGTCATGGGACTCCCTGGGTTGGAAGTATAAATGGAGCGCTGCGGACTGCAAATGGAGCAAGAGCTAAAACTGAACGTTTCGAAGTCAGACAATGAGAAAGCAAGCGACCTGGTTGACCGCACTACTGATGCTGGCCTTTAGCTGTAGCACATGGTTGCAGCTAGTCCAAGCCAACGATGACTCCGACGAGGTTATGACCATGAAGATGAGCGAA
Organism: Drosophila pallidifrons; assembly: GCA_023558445.1. NCBI lineage: Eukaryota > Metazoa > Arthropoda > Insecta > Diptera > Drosophilidae > Drosophila > Drosophila pallidifrons. The sequence continues at coordinate 27,213,757 of CM042351.1, read as the reverse complement.
GTGGTCGATCTGCTGATGCCTTTTGGGCAAAGCTGTGATCCGGTTCCGGAGCGAGGTAAGCACGCATTTAAGCCAGATTAACCTTACTCAACATTCTGCTAATACTTTTGTATTGCACAGTGCATCTGGAGGAGATGGTGTTGAATAAGGACGATGCCTCGCATCCAAGCAAATGCTTCCGCCGCTGCATGCTGATGCAGTTCGAGCTGATGCCCGAGGGCGAGAAGCTCTACGACGGCGCCAAGACCAATGAAATGATGAACATGATGTTTCCGGACAAGGAGGAGCAATCGCGCCTCATCACTGCGAAATGCAATCAGGCGAGCGGGTTAACCGATGAGTGAGTAGACCTCAGTCACTAAATTACATTTCCAGAGATCCTTTTATTCCTTGCATTCCATCCAGATGCGAAATTGCGCATTCGATTGCTATGTGCATGCTGCGAGAGATGCGCGTTGCCGCCTACAAAATACCCGAGATCAAGGATTAGCTGAAACGCAGCCACGCTCCGCAACCACTTCAGTCATTTCTTGCAATTGCATATCAATTCTATTTGGTTTTTTTTTTTATCAGTGAATTCCCCTGACAGAATGATTGTCTCTCCTTCGCTTCCTACTTTAGTTTCCCTAGTTACATATTTATCTTATCCTAGCTTGTGTCCCGTTGTGGTTTCTGGACATGCACACACCCTTTGAATAAAGAGAACGTAGAGCGCGCGTCGTGTAATCAATCCATGTGTGTGTACAATAATTGATTAGGAATCTTCTTCTTCTACCAGTGCAGCTTGACCCGATTGCGATCCAGATGCCGACCGATGCACTGGTTCAGCTGATGGGCCGCTTCGCAGGGCTTATTCGATGGCACATTGATCGAGCGATTGCAACTTTGAGCCAGACTGCAGCCTAGAGCAATGGCGAGCTTATTGTCCTCAGTCACTTTGCTCGTCAGCTGCTCCACGCGTTGCAAATTCAGACGGTTGCTCACGCTGTCCATCTGCAAAATGAGAGAAGCGAAGAGGATCAGTTAGGATCCAAGCAAGCAATCCTTGAACTTACCAGTCCAATGCCCTTCAGCACACACTCCACCAGGCACTTCTCCTTGGGCGTTGGTCGTGATTCCCGGATGAGCGAACGCTGCGGCCCCGTCATCTGCAGCTTGGCCATACAGCTCTGCTTGGTCTCGTCGATCATCTGCTGCACCTCGGGCAGATTGCGATCAATCAGCGTCCACATCGGGTCCCCACTTTTTCCGCCGAACAGACGACCCAAGTCGAAGGCTTGACCCTTGGTTGATATCGGAATCGGAATTGACATCCCAGACGCAGCTGGAGCCTGTCCGTCGACTAAGACTGTACAATAGCCGATGAAAGCAATCAACGTAAGTTGGACAGTTGTCAGCATCTTATGAATTTCTGATTGTGCTCGTGTTCATGTGGCTTTTATATAGTTCAATCACTTGAACTCTTGACCTTCTTGGCCGTCATTCTTCATGCGTTCTTCTCTTTGCTTTCTTTACATGCCATTGCTGAACCTTATTTTGCTGACACCTGCAAAAATTGCGCTGCGCAAGTTCAAGACTTGACATTGTACTTGCATCGCATTGCGAGTGTGCTCGAGAAAGCACAAGCAAGGGGTTTAATCATTATTTAAACTTTGTTTTTATAACATCTAGTTGGATAGCTTCTCAACAACTATACGAAAATAACTATAACATCGAGTGGATATCTTTCCCAAGATGTCTTTGTCGCACCCCAAAAGTATGCAACACATTTTTAAGCAAGCGCACAGCTGCCTGGAATTTGAAGCAAGTAATTTAAACTATTACATATACCTCTACTCTTCTACTTTGTCAATATTATTATTATTATTCTTTTCATTTTATTTTAAAACTTCTAACCCTCAATTTCGTTGCAGGTACAATATCTACGGATTCCTCTCCAAAGCTATATTTTCCGCTTCCCCGAAAGTATGCAATATATCACATAAAAAAGTATACTAGTATATCTTCAATGTGGTGAGCTTCAATGTTATACAGTAATGTCGATAATGATGCACCTATGTACATTTAATTGTATAACAGAAGGTTTCGCCATTATCGATATTGTTCTAAGTAGTAACTAAATTGACTTTACTATCAATTTTATTGTTCCTTTTTCTTTTTTTTTTGTAATGTTTATTAAGTGAAGACACAACTTAATATGTACTTTATATTTCTTTAATGGCAAAACTTTTAATTATTTATATAATATTTCGAAAACTACTTTTGATTTTTTATGTTCGACAACTTTATCATTTAAACACAAAATTTGTACTCATAAACTTGGATATATTATATTGAATATATTATATTAGAATAAATTCTAAAGCTTGCGAATTTATGTAACAAACTTTAATAACTAATACAATTTTTCTATTTCCGCATTATTGCAACTTTTATTTTTATAACTACTTTAGATAGCCCAAGTAATACTTACGTCCTTATTAGAATCTACTATTCTAGTTTTTCATAAAAGGTATACTATCTTTTACCCTAACTACTTTTTTTTTTTTTTTTTTTTTTTTTAAATAATAACGAAATGATAACAAAGAAAGGTGCACTGTTACCTAACTGGGCAACTTAAACAAATCAGAAATAATAAACAGAAAATTAATTATGTTAGCAGCACATAATAAATATAAAGTAAATAAACATTGTGTAAATTGAACCTAAGGATATAAGGAAATCGCTGTTAATTATTAGGTCAAGACCCGGGCCAGCAGGTCTTGAGGATGACATCGTTTAAGTCTTCTCCTGACTGTAGTGCGATGAGCTGGCGTTAGGCGCTTAGCCAGGCTGTTAGGGTGACCTCCAAGCCTCTCTGTATATTAAACTACTTTTACTACTTTTGTCATATTTACTCTTTCCATAATTATAATATTATAATACTATTATAAAATATTATTATTGCTTATACCAAAAGGGAAACTATTATGCTGCAATATTCCTAATAATTGATAATTGCTTTCCGTTTAAGGCTCAGGAAATTTGAGGATCTCTGGAACTTCAAATTGGAATCTCTCTCCGCATATCATATCGGGGGAAAACAGTTACCGCGTTTTGGAAATAACCAAGTGAACTCAAGGGGTTTGCCCACACCTCCCAGAAGAAGGTGATTAAGGTTGAGATAGTCGTAGCTCTCTACGCCAGAGGTGTAATCAGAGTTCTCTAGTACTGATAACTGGCAGCCCACTGGGCATGCGATACCGTTTGGTAGCAGATTCGCAGACAGAGCTGAGGCAAAAGTGGCAGCTTATCGTATTTTTTGGCATTGGGGAAACACTCGCTCATATAAAAGAACCACGAATGGACTCTAGAGTACACAGTCTTTGTGAAGAATTACGATGATAAGGTTGCTAATTGTCCTACTGCTTGGCACAATTGCTGCTGCAAATGTTCAGCGTGGATTAGGCCTGAGTTACTTGGGCTTGGAGTTCTATAGACAGCTGGAGAACTTCACTTTAGCGGACATTGATACACAATGTGCTCAGGATCTTGCCCAGGTGCAGCTTGCACTTGGCAACAACACTAATTGGGCGCTGCAAAGTAAGTTTAGTTTGACCCAGTCACGAATCATTCCGATAACTATTTTCTTCTCCACAGTGCTCGACTCTTGGGGTTCACTGCCCTCGGGAGTGCTGGAGGGCAACACCAGGAGCTTGGGCAACTACGACGAGTGCCTGAGGATCAATCAACAAATTTTCACTGATTACACACTCCAAGGCAAGTACTGCTTTGCCAGGCTGCCTGTGGGTCAGCTCTTTCAGAGCACATCGAATGCGAACATCGCCGTCTGTTTTCCCACCACCTGCGATAGCACCGACATGGACATCCTGCTGCGCCAGTTGATGGAACAACTCGGTCTTGAGATGGATGAGACTGCAGTCCTGGTGACTCAAAGCACCTGTAAGACAACTGGACGCGAACCCTTCGACTGGCTCACAATATTCACGATGTAAGCACAACTTCCAGCAAATAGTACTTCTCCCTTCACCAAAGTTTCCTTTTTAGTGTACTTTGCTCCGTTCTGGGACTGTATGTTCTGCTGGCCACACTCTACGATTATTTCTTTTGTGAGGATCCAAGTAAGTGTTTCACACTCTGCGAGTTAACCAGCTGCTTATTAAGCACATTAGATTCTCAGGTCAACTCCCGCAACTGGTTAAAGCATTCTCAGCGCGTGTCAACTCGGGCGCATTGTTTCGCATCTCGAACAACTCGAATCCGAATATGATCAATTGCCTGCATGGCTTGCGATGCGTGTCCCTCATCTGGGTTATCTTTGGTCATGACTACATTATCGCCCTCAAGTCGCCGAATATTAATCGCATGGATATGTTTACGGTGAGTCTTTATTAATTCTCTAGATTGTGTCCAGGACTAACGATTATCCTTTCCACAGTGGGGAGCAACACCTTTTCGCATGTTCATCCAGCAGTGCATCAATGCCGTGGACACCTTCTTCTTTCTCAGCGGCATGCTGGTGGTCAGCTCACAGTTCCGTGCCATGGAGCGGTAAGTTGCTAGCTAGTAGACAGCTTAGTTGTAGCTTAGAAATGATCTTATTCAAATACTTGCAGGGGAAACGGTAAACTTAACATTCCGAAGCTATATTTGAATCGCTATCTGCGCCTCACGCCCGTTCTGGGCTTTGCCATGCTCCTCTACGTGAAGTTGTTGCCGTACTTTGGGGACGGACCCATCTGGGGCACCACCATGTTCGATGACTACAGCATTTGTAATAAGAACTGGTACCTGACGCTGCTCTACGTCCAGAATTTCTTCTGGGATAAGGTAACAACGATTCTTCACCTCTTCCACCAACTGCAATTAATTCAGCTTTGTGTTTGCAGTGCATTTCCCATTCCTGGTACTTGGCCGTCGACATGCAGCTCTATCTGCTGTCCCCAATCTTTCTCATTGCCCTCTACAGATGGGGCAAGAAAGCAGCTGCGGCGATTGTGCTACTCATCTTGGTGCTCAGCTCCTACCTCTTTGCCAAAATGATTGTCAACAACTACTCCATGCAGATACGAGGCGATGCTGTCAAGAGGGGCGAGCCCTTCGTCTATTTTCCGATACATGTGCGCGCCTCAACGTGGCTGGTGGGCGTCCTCTTTGGCTACTTTCTCTATCTGACTAAGGGCAAACGCTTCCAGTTGAATCGCCTCGTCGTGTGGACTTTTTGGTTGCTTAGCTTGAGCTTCCTGCTCGTCACCGTGATGGCCCTGGAGCCTTATGCGGGCCTCAACGCCACGCCCGTGCCCATTGTGAATGAGGCCTTCTTCCTCAGTCTCACACGCATCGCTTGGCCTCTGGCTCTCTGCTGGGTGGTCTTTGCCTGCATGCAGGGTTATGGTGGGTTGGCCAACAGCTTCCTCGCCTCACCTCTCTGGCAGCCGCTGTCGAAGCTCTCCTATTGCGCCTACATCTTTCACATATTCTTCGAGAACCTCAACTCGGCACGCACTCACACAAACACCTATTTCTCCGACTACGATGTGGTAAGTGACTCATCTAATTCCATTTTTGTGTATGTATTTTAAAAGAATATCTCAATTCCATAGATGCTGCGATTCTGGGGCGACTTTGGCTTCACGGTGCTGCTCTCCTACGTCGTCTACATTCTGGTCGAAGCCCCTTGCTCTATTTTGGTAGGCTGGTGGCTCTCGGACGCGAAAACGCCTAAGCCAAAGCCTGCAATAGTGCCAGCGAGCACAGAAGCTGCCTAGAGAGTTGTTAGATAGGAACTCCACACATTCTCGCATTAATCATTATCAATCTTATTTTACAATCTTTTTTTTTTGAGTTTATTTGAATAGCATCTTCAACTATTATTTATTTATACTGTTATTATGAGGAACGTGAATCAACTGTATTTAATAAAATAACTATATAACTCAGCTGATAAGCTGACCAATCGTTCAGTTACTGTCCGATTACCCTGTAGAAATGCCCACTAAAGATAGCTCTTATCATTTAGCTTTAATATGCATAAGGCGAGTGCTGATAAAGTCGACTTCATGACGTTTGTAAACATAAACAAGTGCATTATATGAGATTAAAATATATTTTATTGAATTATACTCTTTTGTTGCTATTTTATTGAATGAATTTTGCATAAATGTATTACTTAATAATGCACAATAATGAAAACACAAATAAGGCGCAGATTTGGACTTATTTATTTTTCAGATTTTGTCTTTTACAGCTTGAAAAATCTAACAATATTTTTATTATCACAAATTTGTGCTGAAAATCGAATAATATCCTGTATCTCGGTAATTTAAAGGACAACAAGTATGTCCTTTGGCACGAGGATACGGCTTTAGCCATAGCTTCGGAATATATATTCAATTCGCTCGCTCTCGCAGTCGGACGTGTTTTTTTCTTCCCTATTAAACTTTGTGATTTTTCATTAAATTTCATATTTATTTATAATTAATATAACATTAATTTTACTCTCTCTCTCTTGTGTTTAACTACAGATCGTTAAATCGCTGTGTGCTTTCTTGTATTTAGTATATTATTATCATTTTTCTGAAAATATAACAACAAATTGTGTGGTCAAACTTTGCTTTGCTTTGTTAGCAAAACAAATCTGTTTTCGTTGCCGCTGCACTTTGTTTTTGTATTTTTGTTTACTTTCGCGCTCTTCTTTTTTCACTTGCTATTCTTTGCGCTCAACGCTGTTACAATAGTTAACTCTCCCTCTCTTGGTGTTGTTGTTGGCTATCGTCTAACTTGCGTCTCGCTCGACCCGCGCTTAACTCTCAGTGCTTGTGCTTTGTTCTCTCAACGCTCTTTAGAATAGTAACTCTCCCTCTCTTGGTGTTGTAGTTGCCTATCGTTCTATCTTGCGTCTTGCTCGACCTGTGCATACCCTCTGTGTTTTGTGCTCTTCGTAAGTACTGATCTTATTAGTTTGCAAATAATTTACTTATTTTGATTTATTTCTTTTTTTTTTTTTGTTTTTTAATTTTTTAATTGGTTTAATAATCTTTGTTTTAGCAATATGTTAGCCTGCTATAACAAGAAATGCCGGGTGCCAGTTGGTGCCAAAATGGGTTTTGTTTGTTGCTGGCTATGCGACAACGTTGCACATGAAAAATGTGCTGGCTTTAACGGCCGTATAGTGGATTTGATTTCGGCCAAGTCTGGATTGAGATGGACTTGTGAACATTGTAGGGACTCTGAACGCGATATTGCTGGGTTTATACGGCAGACGCGTACTGGTTTTAAAGATATATTGGCGGGCTTTAAAAACTCTCCGATAGCTTTTCTGCTTTGGATTCTGGGTTTAAGAGTATGAAGCTCTTGTCCGAGTCTCCGAAGCGTAAAAGGCCAATACGCGTCTGTTTATTACCCCAATCGAGCTTTCTGTCCCAGTTGATGTTCCTAGCTTATCTGTACCACCTGCTGGGGAATTAATGTCGTTTAGTTCTCCGTCCCCTCAACCTTCGGTAGCCCTGGATGTTCCAGATCATGACATTACGTCATTAAGATTGGAGTCTCCTGCTCCGGCTTCGATTTTGTTGTCGACTGAGATGGAGACGGTTGAAGAAATTCAACCATCACCATCCACTATTGAGATTGTTAGTGCTGTAACGATAGAAGACTCGCCTCCAGCTCCTACCTCAGTTGTCCGCAACACTTTAGTTGCGGTGCCTCCTCTTAAGCAGATTTTCGTTTCAAGGCTTTCCCCTGATACGACATCTGATGATGTTCGGGCTTATATTAAGTCTAAATCCCAAGCCAGGGTTAAAGTAGATAAATTTAATTTCTCGTTTGAACGGGAGATTTCGTCTTTTAAAATAAGTGTTCCGGCTGAACAATTTAGCATGATGTGCAGTAAAGAGTTTTGGCCGGAACACCTATTAGTTAAAGAATTTGTTGCTAAAAAGAAAAATCGTTCTCCGGGTTCTCTTCCTATTAGTGGCAAGAAACCGATTTTAAAGCCTTCTTCTATGTCTGTCAGTTCAAAAAACTAACATCCTCTTTACTTCTTGGCTATCAGAATGTAAGAGGTATTTGTAGTAAACTTACTGACTTATATTTAAATAGTGTATCTTTCCCTTTTAATGTCATTGCATTTACTGAAACTTGGTTAAAAAATGACATCCTTGATACGGAAATCTTTTCTAGTAGATTTTCCGTATACAGACGTGACCGCAAGGTACGTCGCAGTGGTGGGGTCTTAATTGCAGTAGATGCTCAATTAAATTCAGAGTTGATTGAGCACACTTCTGATATTGAGCTAGTGGCTGTTAGATTATCCTTTGGTAGTTTTAACATTTTTATTTCTTGCTCATATATCCCTGCTTCAGATGATGCTTTATATTTAGCTCATTTTTCTATTATTAATAATATTTCTAATATGCTTTCTAATCGTGATCACTATATAGTCCTTGGTGATTTTAATATTGCTGGGGTGTCATGGCATTCCGCCGAGAATCTAAATGGACTTTGCCCCTCTGTATCCCATGTTTTTATTGATAGTCTATTCGGGGTATCATTGTCTCAGATTAACGGTATTCCAAATTGCTTAAACAGGTCTCTATACCTTATTTTTGTTTTAGACCCAGAGTCATGTTCTCTATCGAGAATATCTCCTATATCTTCCCCTGAAGACCCTTACCATCCCACTTTAGAAATTATATTGGAGCTCCCATTTATTGCGTCAGAGTCGAGTGTACGTTGTGGTGAGCTTTCTCGTTGTTTTCGTAAAACCGATTTTGAGAAACTTGCTCTGCTTATATCTCAGACTGACTGGTCCCAACTTTCTTTGTCTACAAACTTGGATATAGCGGTTGAATTTTTCTATTCTACTTTAAACTCGCTATTTGATGCTTGTGTTCCATCAAGTATTCCACATTTGTCTGATAAACCCTTATGGTTTACTAAGAAACTATCGAATTTAAAAAATCGTAAGTCGAGACTTTACAAAAAAATTCAAAGGAACAGGCTCTTCTTACTATTTTGCTATTTTATTGAATGAATTTTGCATAAATGTATTACTTAATAATGCACAATAATGAAAACACAAATAAGGCGCAGATTTGGACTTATTTATTTTTCAGATTTTGTCTTTTACAGCTTGAAAAATCTAACAATATTTTTATTATCACAAATTTGTGCTGAAAATCGAATAATATCCTGTATCTCGGTAATTTAAAGGACAACAAGTATGTCCTTTGGCACGAGGATACGGCTTTAGCCATAGCTTCGGAATATATATTCAATTCGCTCGCTCTCGCAGTCGGACGTGTTTTTTTTTCTTCCCTATTAAACTTTGTGATTTTTCATTAAATTTCATATTTATTTATAATTAATATAACATTAATTTTACTCTCTCTCTCTTGTGTTTAACTACAGATCGTTAAATCGCTGTGTGCTTTCTTGTATTTAGTATATTATTATCATTTTTCTGAAAATATAACAACAAATTGTGTGGTCAAACTTTGCTTTGCTTTGTTAGCAAAACAAATCTGTTTTCGTTGCCGCTGCACTTTGTTTTTGTATTTTTGTTTACTTTCGCGCTCTTCTTTTTCACTTGCTATTCTTTGCGCTCAACGCTGTTACAATAGTTAACTCTCCCTCTCTTGGTGTTGTTGTTGGCTATCGTCTAACTTGCGTCTCGCTCGACCCGCGCTTAACTCTCAGTGCTTGTGCTTTGTTCTCTCAACGCTCTTTAGAATAGTAACTCTCCCTCTCTTGGTGTTGTAGTTGCCTATCGTTCTATCTTGCGTCTTGCTCGACCTGTGCATACCCTCTGTGTTTTGTGCTCTTCGTAAGTACTGATCTTATTAGTTTGCAAATAATTTACTTATTTTGATTTATTTCTTTTTTTTTTTTTTTTTTTTTAATTTTTTAATTGGTTTAATAATCTTTGTTTTAGCAATATGTTAGCCTGCTATAACAAGAAATGCCGGGTGCCAGTTGGTGCCAAAATGGGTTTTGTTTGTTGCTGGCTATGCGACAACGTTGCACATGAAAAATGTGCTGGCTTTAACGGCCGTATAGTGGATTTGATTTCGGCCAAGTCTGGATTGAGATGGACTTGTGAACATTGTAGGGACTCTGAACGCGATATTGCTGGGTTTATACGGCAGACGCGTACTGGTTTTAAAGATATATTGGCGGGCTTTAAAAAACTCTCCGATAGCTTTTCTGCTTTGGATTCTGGGTTTAAGAGTATGAAGCTCTTGTCCGAGTCTCCGAAGCGTAAAAAGGCCAATACGCGTCTGTTTATTACCCCAATCGAGCTTTCTGTCCCAGTTGATGTTCCTAGCTTATCTGTACCACCTGCTGGGGAATTAATGTCGTTTAGTTCTCCGTCCCCTCAACCTTCGGTAGCCCTGGATGTTCCAGATCATGACATTACGTCATTAAGATTGGAGTCTCCTGCTCCGGCTTCGATTTTGTTGTCGACTGAGATGGAGACGGTTGAAGAAATTCAACCATCACCATCCACTATTGAGATTGTTAGTGCTGTAACGATAGAAGACTCGCCTCCAGCTCCTACCTCAGTTGTCCGCAACACTTTAGTTGCGGTGCCTCCTCTTAAGCAGATTTTCGTTTCAAGGCTTTCCCTGATACGACATCTGATGATGTTCGGGCTTATATTAAGTCTAAATCCCAAGCCAGGGTTAAAGTAGATAAATTTAATTTCTCGTTTGAACGGGAGATTTCGTCTTTTAAAATAAGTGTTCCGGCTGAACAATTTAGCATGATGTGCAGTAAAGAGTTTTGGCCGGAACACCTATTAGTTAAAGAATTTGTTGCTAAAAAGAAAAATCGTTCTCCGGGTTCTCTTCCTATTAGTGGCAAGAAACCGATTTTAAAGCCTTCTTCTATGTCTGTCAGTTCAAAAAACTAACATCCTCTTTACTTCTTGGCTATCAGAATGTAAGAGGTATTTGTAGTAAACTTACTGACTTATATTTAAATAGTGTATCTTTCCCTTTTAATGTCATTGCATTTACTGAAACTTGGTTAAAAAATGACATCCTTGATACGGAAATCTTTTCTAGTAGATTTTCCGTATACAGACGTGACCGCAAGGTACGTCGCAGTGGTGGGGTCTTAATTGCAGTAGATGCTCAATTAAATTCAGAGTTGATTGAGCACACTTCTGATATTGAGCTAGTGGCTGTTAGATTATCCTTTGGTAGTTTTAACATTTTTATTTCTTGCTCATATATCCCCCCTGCTTCAGATGATGCTTTATATTTAGCTCATTTTTCTATTATTAATAATATTTCTAATATGCTTTCTAATCGTGATCACTATATAGTCCTTGGTGATTTTAATATTGCTGGGGTGTCATGGCATTCCGCCGAGAATCTAAATGGACTTTGCCCCTCTGTATCCCATGTTTTTATTGATAGTCTATTCGGGGTATCATTGTCTCAGATTAACGGTATTCCAAATTGCTTAAACAGGTCTCTATACCTTATTTTTGTTTTAGACCCAGAGTCATGTTCTCTATCGAGAATATCTCCTATATCTTCCCCTGAAGACCCTTACCATCCCACTTTAGAAATTATATTGGAGCTCCCATTTATTGCGTCAGAGTCGAGTGTACGTTGTGGTGAGCTTTCTCGTTGTTTTCGTAAAACCGATTTTGAGAAACTTGCTCTGCTTATATCTCAGACTGACTGGTCCCAACTTTCTTTGTCTACAAACTTGGATATAGCGGTTGAATTTTTCTATTCTACTTTAAACTCGCTATTTGATGCTTGTGTTCCATCAAGTATTCCACATTTGTCTGATAAACCCTTATGGTTTACTAAGAAACTATCGAATTTAAAAAATCGTAAGTCGAGACTTTACAAAAAATTCAAAGGAACAGGCTCTTCTTTTGATTTTTTCCGTTATTCTGTTGCTCAAGCTGCTTTTCGCACTCATAACAATGAGTGCTATAATAATTATTTGAGTAGGTGCAGAATAAGATTTCAGCGTGATCCAAAGCGATTTTACGACTTCGTTAACTCGAAGCGTAGATCCGCGTCATCACCAGCATTTATGTCGTTGGAAAATATGACAGTATCTAATGGTCATGATGTTGCCGATTTATTTGCGGACTTTTTCCAAACGACATATTCTGTCCCAAGTTCTCAAAATTCCTTTTCTTATCCTTATCAGTTAAATTCATCTAATTGTATTTTTGGTCCTTTAATTACTGAAAGCTCTATTTTAACGGAACTATTGGCTATAAAACCTGTTTTTTCGGCTGGTCCGGATGGAGTACCTAGTTGTGTGCTAAGGTATTGTGCTGGTAGTATCTGTAAACCGCTTTTTAAATTGTTTGAATTATCCGTTAACTCATGTTCTTTTCCTAAAATCTGGAAAAAATCATACATTATACCTATCCTAAAAAAAGGGAGCAAATCTAAAGTTCAAAATTATCGCGGTATATCTAAATTGTCTGCGATTCCGAAAGCATTTGAAAAAATTATAACTTCTCAACTGCAACATCTGTGTAAATCTATAATTTCACCTTACCAACATGGGTTTGTGAAGTCTAGATCCACTTCTACTAACTTATTGGAGTTCTCTTCTATTGTAATTAAAGGATTCGAGAATAAAATGCAAACGGATGTTATTTACACCGACTTTAGTAAGGCTTTTGACTCTGTTAATCATCACCTCTTAATGTATAAGCTTAATGTTTTAGGGTTTCCTCATAACCTGATTGAGTGGATATCCTCATACCTTTCCAACAGAATTCAGAATGTTTATTATAATGGTTTTGTATCTAAATGTGTTCAAGTCACTTCTGGTGTGCCCCAGGGCAGTCATTTGGGTCCTCTATTGTTCACTTTGTTCATAAATGATCTTCCTTCTGTTATTGAGCATTCCCGTGTACTTATGTACGCCGATGACGTTAAGCTTTGCCTGACATTTAATGATAGTCTTGCGAGCTCACTGTTACAATGTGATCTTAAACGTTTAGAATCTTGGTGCAGAGTAAATATGTTACATCTCAACTGCAATAAGTGTAAATTTATGACCTTTTGTAGGGGTTCTTCCCAGTTAAATAACTATGTGTTATATGATACTCCTCTTGAGCGAATTGAAGGTGTGAATGACTTAGGGGTTCTGCTTGATGCAAAACTAAAATTCGATAAACATATTCTGTCTGCTGTAAATAGGGCCATGGGTGTTCTGGGATTTATAAAACGCTGGTCGAAAGAGTTTAATGATCCCTACATCACTAAGACTTTATACGTCTCACTGGTTCGTCCTATCCTTGAGTACGGATCTCTTGTCTGGAATCCCCAGTATAGGGTTTATCAAGATAGGATTGAATCGGTGCAGAAACAATTCTTATTATTTGCTCTTCGTAGTTTAAATTGGAATCCTAATATTAGATTACCACCATATCGCAGTAGACTTTTATTACTAAACCTTCCTTCTCTTTCTGACCGCAGAACTATGCAAGGTGCTGTTTTTATACAGAGACTAATTAATGGTGAAATAGACTCTTTGGAGCTGTTAAGTCAAATTAGTTTTGCAGTTCCTGTCAGGATCACTAGGAATTTTCTTCCTCTTCTCATTTCACGTAGATCTACTAACTTTGCTTGCCATAATCCCTTTCGTATTCTGTGTGTGAACTATAATAATCTTAATAACGTAGTTTGCTCTAGTAAATCTATTCCTATGCTTAAAACCTTATTATTAGCTTATTTATCGAGTAATTAATTGTTATTTATCTTATTTTACATATATTCTAACATATTTTTAATTTAATATAATTAGCTGTCCAGCGTCTTTTAATATTTATTCGCGGCTTTCGTTTAATGCATGCTGTTCACAAATTTATTTTGTTTTGTCCGCGCGTCAACAAGCCCGTGCTTGGTATCGCTGGGCCACTTGATGGTACTGCCGTTAGTACGTCAACGTCCAAAATAAATAAAAATAAAAAATAAAAATATTATAAGAAGGACGAAAATAATTAAAGGAATTGAGATAAAAGGACTTTTTTGTATACCATAGCTCGTGAATGTCCTTGAATGTCCTGACAAGCAATATACCAAAGGTTGCGTCTTAATAAGGTCTATTTGCCCTATAAGGCCTACTAGCCAAAGCACATTCGGATCCTGAAACTTGCAATTTAAGTCTGATTCTACAATTTAGTTACAACAAAGACAACAACAACAACATAAGCAATTTGAAAAATAATTATTGATAATGTAGTTGTTGTTGTTTTGTTGCTCACTAAATGTTGCCACGATAGTCAAAAATTGCATAATCAGCAGGTGAAATACCAGGCGAACATAAATCAGCAGCAAGCAGAAATAGAGCAAGTCACTTGCCTGCTCAGTGCCGCCATCTGTAGCCTGTTTCTGGTACTACAAAAAATACTTGCCCGTCAATTTGGAATTGATAAACAACCGTTGCATAAAAGCAAATTCGTTAAAATTTAAAAATATTTTTTTTTTTTTAAGTTACTTTGGACATTGCAACAACAACTAAATTAGAAATTACAACAACAATAATATGTTTGTTGTTGTTGGCCACCCAAAACCGGCAGAAGCATCAAAAAAAGTTGCAAGTCAGCAAGTGAACTACCAGGCGAACAGAAATAGCAGCAAGCTGAAATAGAGCAAGTCACTTGCTTGCTCAGTGCCGCCATCTGCCGCCTGTTTTCGGAACCACAAGAGAAATAGTTGCGCGCCAATTTAAAATATGATGCAACTGACGGAAAAAGCAAATCTGTTAAAATATGAATTTGTTTTATGTTGTCGAATATTTCAGCAATATTTCGGTTATTTCAATGACGAAAAGGATGTCCTTTGGTACACATACACTACTAATCAAGATTTATCGAACTGCAAAACAAAAAGGATCAAGGTCCTTACAGGTCCAGAGATAATGTGAAAATTTTCTTCAGCAAAAATTGGCTATAACTCGGCCGTATTCTGGCTTATCCTAGAGAGACTGTGTCAAACGTTGGCTAATGGGTAGACCTATCAACTGACCAAAGGACATTCGAATCGTCCTTACCGTTTCCGAGTTATCCTGGATTTTGTGTTTTTCGACGAAAATAAAATTCGTCCTTGCGATTCAAACGAGACATGTCCCGACATCCTGCGGCAGGACGTGGCGGAGTTATGAGCATTTTTCTATAATTATGTTCATACTAAATGACAAACCTAAAAGTATGCAACATAAATTTTCTCAAAAATGGCAACTTAAATTTCGCAAGGGGAACACATGGAAAAATTGCCTAGAAGTCCGGAAATCCGTCATAACTCAGCCATTTTAAGGATTTGGCAGATGTCCTTTGGCATACGGGTAGCTCTTGACACTAAATTGAAGAATCAATTGGAAAATGGACGAAAGTCCTTACAGGAGTAGAGATAAACGTCATTTTTTGTATTCATAAATTTGTTGATAACTCGAATATCCTTTAAAGGATAAGGCTGAAACAAGTGTCAATCAACGACTTTTAATTAGGCCAATCAACATGCCAAAGGACATCCAAATCGTCCTTGTAGTTTCTGAGATATCAAGGACTTTCTTGTTTCTGGCTACATTTTTGGCATTCAAAGTGCCCCCGAAAGTATGCCATATTTTTTAAGAATTGCAATTAATTGCTATAGCAATTGAAAGGTGTCTGTAAAAGTATGCAATGCTTTTTTTACTGACAAACTGCGCTGCCTCAATGACGGTGTGCAAGAGTATGCACAGTCTAAATGCTGCAAAATGTTTAATTAGCTTTTCAAATTAGATTTTTCGATTTAAACGGTATATATTAATATATTTTATTATTACATTATTATTTAGTTATTATTTTATTATTATTTTTCGGATTAAATTCATAAGTGAATCCAATGTATTTTCAACTAGTTTCCCTATACAATATTATTACATATTACTTATTCTATAATAAATATTTTAAAGTAATAAAAAATAAAAGGAAAGCTTAAGGCTCGCATTCTCGCATTAAAGCTAAGGTGAAGATGAGAATCAAGCTCGCTCTTAACTTAGCTCTTATAGTAACGGACAAGATTAGTTTGGAGTAATTTGTGGATCATTTGTCTCAGCTGCAGCACTTGTTGAGGCTTCATCAGCCGCAGTCTCTATCTCAATCCCTGTTGTAATTTTCGTTGGAATTGGGGCTGCCTCTAGATCAACATTCACTATGGATATAGGATTCTTCTCTACTTTGATGATTTCTGGAACTGCCTTCGCAACTGGACTGGGTTTACTACTGAATAGCAAAAGACTTTCCAAGCCGCCAAGAGGCGCCTCAATTGTGACATAAGTGGCATAGGAAACGAGAACCGTGAAACCAAAGTCCGACCAGAACTTCAGCATCTGTAAGGGGAGAATAGAGTGTTAAATACCCCCTGTGTTAAAAAGAAAGAACTTACCATTTCGTAGTCTGAGAAATAAGTGTTCGTTTGAATGCGTCGCACGTTCATCTCCTGAATGAGAATGTGCCAGATGTACACGGAGTAGGAGAGCTTCGACAGCGGCTGCCACAGTGGGCAGGAGAGGAAACTGTTCGCCATACCGCCGTATCCTTGCATGCAGGCAAAGACAACCCAGCAGAGAGCCAGAGGCCAGCCAAGGCGTGTCAGCGTGTAGTAGAGAGCATCGCCTAACATGGTGAGCTTGGGACCTCCGAATTTGTCGAAGCCCACCAACGAGAACTCACAGGCGAATATGATCGCCAGGCTCAGCAGCCAGCCTGCCCAGACCATAAGAGACGTGAGCTTGAAGGAATTGCCACGATTCACGTGCAAAAAGAATCCAAAGACGGCACCAACCAGCCAGGGCGTGGCATGCAGATGGGTGGAGAAGTAGAGCCAACGATTTGAGTCAGCGGGACCAAAGCCGTTTCGAGGGTATACGGAATACTCCTTGACCATCATGAGGGTAAACATCCAGACGAGCAGCAAGATCATAAGCACAACGATGCCAATGGCAGCCTTCTTGCCCCACTTGACAACAGGTAGAGTTGCATGTCTACTCCTAGATACCAAGTATGTCCCAAGCACTGCGAGAAGTTAAGGTTATAATACGGTGGGAACTGGAAGTTAAGGGAAACTTACAATCTCCGTTGTTGCATAGTTCTGCACGAAGAGCAACGACCAGAACCAGGTGCGTTCGCATTTCTCATAGTCATCGACGCCATTATTGGAAAGAGGTCCGTTCACCAGCAAAGGCAATAACTGCATGTAGACCAAGATGGCCACACCCACGAGGGGAGCCAGACGCAAATACCGATGCACATACATCAGTGGCACATTCAGTTTTCCTTTAGTTCTAAGGAGTTAGGTAGGTGTTAGTAGATGTTAATAATGAAAATTTCTGACTACTTACTTGTCCATGGAGCGCAGGGCAATCATAATCACAAGAAGACCACTCAGGAAGAAGAATGTATCCACGGAAAAGACGCCGTGCACTATCAAGTTCTGGAAGGGTTGTTGAAGCCACTGCAATAAAAAACTCCCGAATCAGTTCCCGATGTTCACCTACAGCTGTATTGAGTAACTTACGTGGTAAATGCTCCATTGGTTAATATTGGGCTGCACCAAGCCGAACATGTACTCATGACCGAAGACCACCCAGAAGAGGGACATGCAACGCATGCCATGAAGACAATCAATCACATTGGGATTCGATTTAGGGTTTGTGGTGCGAAAGAGAGCGCGAGACGAGGCGCGTATCGAGAAGATCTTGATCAGCACAGGTAGTTGACCTAGTTATAAATTAGTGTCAGTAAACTCCTCAGCACATAAGTTCAATTAGGACTCACTCTGATCCCGGCAAATGAAGTAATCGTATAAGGTGGCCAGCAAGGCGAGGGCCCCGAAGACGGACAACAGCACACTACAAAGGAAGTCGCCTAATTAGTCAGTGATCAAATCTAAATGAAAACTTTACATACATTGTGAATATAGTAAGACCAGGGAAAGGTTCTCGATCCGCAGTCTGGCAGGTGTCCGAGTTGATCAGCTCCCCGGAGTGGGTGACGTTGAGCAAACTCTGAATCGCCCGGTTCAGCAGAGTGTCCATGTTGCTGGACGAACACGAGGAGGGGAAACAAACGCCAATCTTCAAGCTGACGCTGCGTATTACGCTTGATTCGATGCCCAGCATTTTGCCAAACGGAATCTCCGCTATGCAGTATTTACCCTTAATGGCATGGTTAGTTGCAATCAGCTGGTTTATGTTGATGCACTGCTCGTAGTTTCCCAAATCAATGATGTTCAGGCTCAAAATACCAGCAGGCTTCGATCCCCAGGCATCAATCACTGCAAGAAGAAAATGGTTTCGATACAGAAGTAAATAAACACATACATTAACTTCCCGAAATGTTAAGCCCGCGAAACTTAAATCGAACTTTACTCCTTACTTTTTGTCCACAGTAGGAAAGAGCAACGAATCAATTTAAGAGTCTTAGGAACAATTCTTGAATTACGATCTTAATCTAAAGACTAATTAAAGATCCTTTTTTTAAGATGGAAACCGAATATTGTTTGACTTATTATGAGCTGAAAACATTCTTGTTTCAAAATTAAAGAACTGATGTTTAAGGTTCAATTTTGATATGTATTCTTCAAGATTTAAGTTTTGTCTTAAGAACCTAAGCAGCGACTTTTACTTACTCTTAATAGACCACATTGAGGCTGATGAAATGCCATTCATCCAAAGACCTACGTCGGCCAGGCACTGCAAGTCCTGTAGGCTGGGAATCCGTTCGCTTGGTATCTCCAGATCCTTGAGGGTTATGTTTTCGAATTGTTGTGTGAACTCAAGGCTCAGCGATTGTAGCTTTCGCATCTCGAGGAATTCCCTGGGCTCCACTTGGTCCATCGCTGGGATTTTCAGCTGCATGGCACTGATGAGCGTCAGCCCCGCGATTAGTTTGAGGAGCAGTATTATTTCAATGGACTTCACCATTCTGATTGGACATCGATTGAGTTGTGTGTTGGCCAGTGGACAGCTTTGGCGCTATATAAAGGCCCGGTGTTGTCTGCAGATAAGACGATTGTTTGGGTTATCTGCCATGTCTAGGGTAGATTATATTATGCATAACTTTATCGATGTCTGTGTATTGCTTTATGGTCGGGATATCAAGATTTCGATTCTTACTCAGAACTGTAATTCCTAAAAAAAAAAGAACTCTTCAGTTCACGTTCGAATTAAGTGAGTGTTTTGATTACCAAGGCTAACACTTATTGTTATTAATCAGTTCCATGTAAATATGAATCGATTTTAACCAATTCTATTAAAAACAAGTAAGAAAGCTACAGTCGAGTGTACTCGACTGTGATATACCCGCTACCCATTTTGAATAAAAGAAATATATATAAAAATATACCAAATGGTATATTTGGCTTATCGATATAATTCACCATTCAAAATATACAACAGACGGCACAATGTACCAGATTGTCGGCCAAAGCAACTAAGACCCCTAGTAAGCAGGCGTTTTTGCCCATACAAAAGTATTTCTTTAATAACTTCCACAATTTTTATCTGATCGTAACCAAATTTTCAGGAATCATAACTACTATAGTAATCATTGTATATACCAAAATTCGCAACTCTAGCTTTACGCGTGTTATTCAATTTTTTTGATTTGTGGGGGCGGAAGTGGGCGTGGCAAACATTTGAAACAAACTTGATCTGCGTGCAAACATAACAAATGCTGTCGAAAAAATTATAGTTCTATCTCTTATAGTCTCTGAGATCCAGTGTTTCATACGGACAGACGGACAGACACACAGACGGACAGCCGGACATGGCTATATCGTCTCGACTGTTGACGCTGATCAAGAATATATATACTTTATAGGGCGGGGATGCCTTCTTCTACCTGTTTCCTACCGACACAAACTTATAGTACCCTTCTACCCGGGTATAAAAATAAACATCTAATCTTATAGACGTCTGATTTTGCTATTTATGCACAGTAAGCAAATTTTAATGGAGTAATCACATATTGTATGTGACTCTTAAGTATCGTAATAATAGGATTATAATAGAATAATAAATTGAGTCCATTATCCTAGGACAGATAATAGAATATTAAACTATACTAATAATTCCATTATCGTAAAGTAGATGTGTTCGTTGTAACATTAATACTTATCTTAGAAATCGATTTCAATTAACAGACTGACAAACCTTCAAAGATAGACTGATATATCAATCTTCACAAGAAAAGAACTTCCACTAGATTTTGGAATTAAATTCTAACACAGATTATTAAACACAGCACGTTTATTTCTAAGTGTATAAATAGCTAGATATGATCTCAAAGTTGATTTGCAATATTCCAACGATATCTCTTCTTGGTTATCAGTCGCTTAGTCGGAAGCGTAGACAAGAGCCAAGGGTCAGTTGTATGGTAGTGAAAGAGTTTGATCAACAGTATGGGCAATAAAACAAGCACTTGAATTGATTGCAAGTGTGCACTTGAAATCCACACGCTTTTGTGATTCACATGTTTGGTAAAATTTTGAGATATAATGATGATATGACTCATATTAACTCGAAATCTTTGCTGTAACAATTCTTTCAATAATAGCATGCACTTATAATTTGATAATCCTATACTCAATTGTTATCCTAGTTCTCTGCAATTCAATCTGTTAAAGCGGACTAATTAAAGGGATACTCATAATGACTTCATACAAATGCTGATAAGCAAATTGAACCAAGTTCAAGCATTTGAATTGATAATGAAAGTGGGAAGTAAACACTTCGTCGAAAGCAGACCAAAAACAATATTAATTTATGCTAAAATATGTCTGATAACAATTCTCTTGGTTCAAAGAATACTCGAACCTTAAATACAGCAGCAACTAAACAAATTGCCCATATTAACCCACATATCGTAGTTAGTACAAACAACTACTGTTGATAGGCGAGGAACACTGGTTTACTTTCTAAAGGGGCAATCGTTATTTTGTCTGATAAGCCAATCTAAAATGGGGGTAACTCAAGACTAAAGCGCTAATAAAAAAGCTAACTGCATTCTAAAAAGATTCAATCGATTTCCACATTAGTTAATTTTTACATAGACATTAACATGCCGTACTTAGCCTTAGTTAGCTTTAAAATAAAACAGTGCGCTATTAATTTTAAAATATACCAAATTAATAATATAATATAAATAATATATATACGGAATATACTAAAAGTATATACCAAAAACGATTATTGGTAGCGTGCCAAATATACCAGATTAGCAGCAGTGTAAAAATATACCAAATTAATATATCGCAAAATACTGAAAATATGACAAAGGCTATAGTTGGTATATTGATTAGGTACTACATGCAAAATATTCTTTAGAGTGAAAAAAAGTTTCAACCAATTTCCAAATTAGTTAACTTTTTCATAGATATTAAAAGATCTTCTTAGCCTTGAACTTGCTGAAGATTGTGAAAACAACATAGTTAGTTTTTTATGCAAATTCGATGGCACAAATTGTAAACAAAAGTTAGAAAAGTTCAAGGTGAAGCAAGCGTTAGAATATTTATCTAGAAACTGACACAAGTTTGTGATTGATTTATTAGATGATCTCGCAGATACACAAAATTGTTTTAGATACACAAATTTAAAGTGCATCTCATCGCATTTCATCTTTGCCCAGTCGGGTAATCCCAGCGTGTGTTAACTGAAACACTACTCGCATATGATTCAAAAGGTCATCGCACTTGGAGTCGAGTGAAGCAATCAATTTAACTCATTATACGCAAATCCATCTCGCAGTTGTCTCGAATATATTATTGTATTAGTATGTCGATCTGCGCATTAACATAAACACTTTCGAGTCCAAGGTATTTACATAATACGCCCTGTCTCGTTCTCTCTCTCTTTCTCTCTCACGCATATGTTAATTACCTGTTGTTAACATGGCTGGAATGAGAATGTAACTGACACAGCCACAGCCTACTGCACATGGTAACTCAACTCAGCTGTTGGCGACGCTGTATTACATAACGATGACGATCGTAGGCACATTGACATTGTGACTCAGTCAAAACAATTGGCACAGCTTCAGACACCAGCGATTGCGAGGGTGGATCGAAAACTTAAGGGACAAGTAGTTAAAGTTAAAACAGTCAAATTTAAATCTAGTAAAGTTGCAAATAAATAAACTTTATCCATTTCGATTTCGTGTAATGAATTTAGGTAAATACCTAAAAAAAAAAATAAGAAACAAAACCATAAAAAAATATCTAAGGGATTGATGATTATTTAACTGGGATTCAGATTTAAATAACTATTATTATTACCTTTTTGATAAATTAAACAAAAATTCATCCAATATCAAAGATAATATTTTTAAAGTTTCTTAGATATAAGAAACAAGCGAAAGTCTTCTTCAATATATCAATTTTTATTTATAATACTATAAGTATACAAACGATTTAAAAAATGTATAATTCTATGATTATAACAAGAACTCGTAATATTATTATTAGAAGTACTTAATTTTTATAACAAATATATTAAAATAAGTAACTTAAATATTTATCGCTTATGTTTATTTAAGAATTAATGGATATTGATACAAAGTATATGTTTAATAACTAATAAATATTATAATCTTTTCATAAATTGAAAAAAAAAACAACTTATGTAATACATACATAATATTTTTAAGAAAAGTCTTGAAATATTTAAATTATAATAATTATACCAAAAATTCTAAGAATATATAATAATATAAATATTACAAGAGCTCGTAATACATTATAAGAAATACTTCATTTTCTTAAGAAATCCGTTAAAAGAAGCATATTAAATCTAAAACGAAGTCAATTTACTTAATTTGCCGCATCGCGTTCAAATTTAAGGCGAGACCTTGGTGCTGGAATGTTACTTGGTCAAGGGCTGGCAAACTTTTGGTATCCGCCTCGTACTCTGATAGTAAATGTGAGTTGAGAGTTGTGAATTGCGTAGTATTTGACAGAGTCGCTCGATTCAGGTAGTTGTAGTCGAGTTGAATGAACTCGAAAAGTGAAATCACAAATTTCATCATAAACATTCCCCCCTCATTTGCTCTATGGAGAGGATTTCGAGCTTCTCGCGAAAGCTTCTTGCGAGCTTTCTCGATTGTTGTTTTGATATTGGGTTGAAGGTTGTTTAGCTCGTGCGTTCGCTTTGAAGCTTTTCAAGCTTCGGCCAATTCAAGCGTGAAACCATCTGGCAGCGCCGATAGCTTGTATTAACTGTTTTGATTGCCGTCAAGGTCGAACCCATCGTTATAACATCGTTAGATACGATCACGAACTCGAACTCCACGAACCCGAACCCCAAACCCGAAACCGTAACTAAGAACCCGGGCAACTTGAGAGTGCTCAGCAACCCACAAACACTTGTTCTCCGTATGATAATGTCGAAGGGGGTTTTGTGAGGTGGGAGGTGAGTCGATTGTTATGACAACGGTTATCGGTTATTGCTCCAATTGCGCGAATTCGAAGAGCTCCCCGCACAATCATTTGCACGGTAGTTCACACTAGTTTGTTCAGTAGTTCGCTAATAAATGACTCAGCGAAAGTATGTGCTCGACTTAAGGATACCCGGTATCCCTCTATCCCTATCTATCCCTCTATCTCCCCCTTCAGGACTTGACGCGCTCAAGGTCAGCTTGCCACCCACTTTGAGCGTGTTCACGCTATTATTGTGGAGTGTGTGGGTAAATAATAGAAATGTTTTCAGAATTCCGGGTTCAACTAACTCGCTTGAGTGCTCGCTCATTATTTAATGGCGATGCGAGCATATGCACGACGCGGTGGGACGCTGAGAGAGCGGAGCTTACCCGAGCTGAGCTTGTAGCTTGCTGAAATTGATGGATAAGCAGGTGCGCAGGTGGGTAGGTTGGCTGACGGGAGGGGCGAAGGGGTGTCGACGAAAAATCCCCCCGCGTGTGCTGTGATCATTGTTGTGATATGTTTGTGTCGTGTGGTGGTATTTTTGAATTGTTGAATTAGATGCCCGTGTGCGCGAGTATCTATCGGTCAATGCACCAATTTTATAGCGTCAAAATGTGTTTCGTCGTCGTCGTCGTCGCCGTCGGCGTCATCGTGTGTTAGCTAAGTCTAAGATAAACCTTAGGCGGGCGGTTGTGCGGTTATCAAAGACTCGACTCGATGCCGATGCGATGCGATGCGAGTCGGATCGGATCGGGTTGACATGACGACTCTCAGCACTCGGAACTTGGCTCTCTGGCTCCTCCACAATGAATGCGCGTACTCGACGCTCAATGGCGATTAGAAAAATATCAGTAAATAGCTCAAAAGTGTTACGGCCGTATAAATATGAATCGCGTCGCGACTAACGCCACATAACGGCCATGGCATTAGAAAACCTTCGACTACAATTGGCACAAACACGCAAGCGGTCAATGGAGCAAGGACAAGGACAAGGACAGGGGCAAGTGCAAGGACAAGGTCAAGGACGTCTTGCACTTGGTAAGGGGAAAGGAACACAGGGACAACAGCAAGGACTGCTCACTCTAGGAGTGCTCCTCCTGTTGCTTGTCCCCGCTCAGACCAAAGGATACAGTCAGCAGGAGCTGCTCACCTGGCTGCAACGCAGTAACTTTGGCTACCAGGTGCTTCAGCAGGCGCACAACGAGACCGTGCTGTCACCCTCCGTCGATAAGAACAATGTCCTGTGTGTGGCCCAAGTACGGTTGCTGCTTCAGGCTGCCGAAACGAAATCGCTGCTTGCCCTGAAACGTAAGTCAAGCTTGAGTGCGAGCTCATGATCAAGGTCACATATAGAACTCACCTCATTCAATCGAACAGTGCTCGATGCGTGGGGAAAGTTTCCGCACGGTCTGCTCTATGGCCACTTCAGCGACATGGGCAACTACGATGCCTGCTTAAAACTGCCGGAACAAATGCAGCAGGGATCGATCACCCAGAGTAAATACTGCCTGGCGCACATTCAATTCGAGAGTCTGCTGCCTCAGGCAATGGAAACGTTGAGCGTACAGATTGGCACCTGCATTCCGGCGACTTGCCGAGCAACGCTCCTGAATCGCTGGCTGGGCGAATACCTCAAGGAACTGTTCGAGGACGCTGAGGCGATGCCACAGACTGCGATGGTGGTGGAGGAGAATTGCAGCCTGGAGCAAAGCGAACCCCTCACCGAACTTGACTGGTTTGCCATGTAAGTTTCATTTCTATTCACGCTCCCAGGCCATAAACTAAATGACTAATTCATTGTTTTCTTGCTCGCTTTCGTTTCGATTGCCTCTACTTGCAGTGCGTTGCTTGTGATCATCGTCCTGGTCGTGTTGCTGGGGACAATGTGTGACTACACTCAAGGTGAGCTGCTGAAGTTTTGCCCCGATCGGGAGCGAGAGCGGGGGCAAGAGAGCAAACTCAGTCCGCTCGCGACTCTGCTGCCAAAAGAAAGCTATCTTTTGGATATTTATGAGTACGAGTACGAATACGAGTACGAGCATTAAATTCACTTGGCTTATCTATACGACCTATGCCTTCTCTATAAGCTGAATTATTTCCAAAATGAAACTAAAAGAAATGAAAATGAAAACGAAGCAAGTCTGCAACTGACTGATAGAGTGAGTTATTCCCATATTCGCATGCACAATCTAACCCAAACTAACAAACCTAACCTCACTCACAAATCACAAATTCAATGTGCAATCATTTTGCAATTTTTACTGCGCAATTTCAATTCAGCTTCTTCTTCTTCCTCTTCAAGGTGACTTCCAAAAAAAATACCCACAAAAATATGCTCATTAGTTAAAATTCCATGATTACCTTATGCAATCACTTCAACCTCTTTGTCTCCCTCTCTCTCTGTCCTCCTCCTGCAATCACAACTCGCCATAAGTTCATCTCGCTCACTCTTTTGTTTAATCCATTTGTCTTTTCTGTTAGCTATAAGTCTTCAGTGTTTTTAATCTGCCGAGGTCTCTCCTTTAATTTAAAGAGATCTTGTTGTTCAACAACTCTATATACATATATGTGTTTATATGTATCGTATAATCTATCTCGTTCTGATGTTGAAATTTTGCCATATGTCTGTCTCACTCTTTAATTATAACTCTCTTACTTAATGCAATTTGTGTTTGTGTCTGTCCGCTCAATGACTTTGGTCCCCTTTATGTTTCTTTATATCGATTTATTTATGATCTCTCTTCTCTCTTAAGAAATCTCAATGTCGCCCTTTCTCTCTTTTATATTAACTCTTTTCTTCTTCTTCCCAATATTTCCCGTCGATATTTTATTAACTCTTTTCTTCTGCTTCCCAATATTTCCCGTCGATATTTTATTCAAAGGGGAATAATGCCTTTGCGGCATATACAATTCTTAGGAGATCTGACTCTTTGACTCTTTATATAGTATTATTGGGTATTGACCACGTCTCTTCTCCGTGGTGTAGACTACCTTTCCTAAGTCCATCTATCTCTCTCTTTCTCTCTCTTCCTTCCAAGTCTTCTCAGCAACCTCATGAAATATATTATACTCTCTTTGGCGTTCATGATTTTAAGAGATATTAACTTCTCTTCAGCTTCTTTATAATCCAATCGCACTCTTTCTATACCTATCGCTGTTCCACACCTTGGCTTCCCATAAATCCATCTCTCTCCAACTCTTTTCTTCTTCTTCTAAGTCTTCCTGTTCCCCTCCCATTGCCATAAGCTTTATACTCTATAGCCTCGTTCATTTTTAAGAGATCTGCCGTCTCTTTTCAGCATTATACCTTTCCATAAGTCCATCCCTCTCTCTCCCTCTCTCTCTCTCTCTCTTTCCCTCTTTTGGTCTACCAAATCTACCCAGACACCTTCGCCATTTTATTCGCTATACTCTCTTTGCTGATGACTTTTAGAGATACTACTATTTAATTCCTCTATGAGCAAATATTTCTGTCTCGCTTCAACTCCTCGCCTGACCATAAACCCATCTCCCACTCTCATTCGCTCTCCAGTCAATATCAATTCTTCAGTCAGTTATAATGTCATTCTTCAACGTGACGTCTTCTGTGTAAAATCCGTTCCCTATTTTCAAACCAAGCTTTCCTATTTTCTACAATTATTCACAGCCACTTACATTTTAGTTAGTTAGTTATCCTCAAGTCCTCAGTGATCGTTTTATTATAAGTGTCTTCTTCAGATAAAGTTTTCATATCAATTCTTTGCCACGTCGTATGGTTTGTACGAATTCTTCACATGCTTAAAGTCTTCTGATAGACGCTTCGCAGTTCAGTCTTTTGATTACCCTAGAAATAAATATACTTTCCTTATTCCGTGACTCAACTTTTCCGAACCTTCCAGTACTACTAACACGAATCCCTTTCCCGGGGCTGCACTACAGCCTGCTCTTCGGTCTTCTAGTCGTCGGTTCTTCAACTCGATCAGTAATAATTTTCCCTTTCTTTTCTGTTTTCAGCTGTCAATAATAAGCTGCTATTAGCTTTCTCGCTGCGCCAGAACCTGCGATCCCTGATGCAGACGACGTCCAGGGTAGCTGGATCCCATGTGATTCCCTGCCTGCATGGCATACGCTGTCTGACCATCATCTGGATCATCTACGGCCACGACAACATGTTCATGCTGCTCTCACCTAATGTAAACAACTATGAGGTTGTTGCCTGGGCACAAACCCCATATTCGATGATTCTGCAGAGCGGAACAACGTCTGTGGATACCTTCTTCCTGCTGAGCGGCACGCTGCTTGTGATGGCCACACTCCGTGAGCTAGAGCGGTAAGTGAAGTGCACCCTGAGCAAGTGATCCCTTGAATAATCCCCTTTGTCTTACAGTCAATCGGGCAAGCTGAACATCCCGTTGATGTATCTGCATCGCATTGTGCGTCTTACCCCAGTTCTCGCTGTCGCTGTGCTGTTCTTTATGACGCTGTTTCCTCGTCTGGACAACGGTCCGCTCTGGCAGCAATTCACCGGCTCCAGCCAACTCTGTAGTGACACCTGGTGGGCCACTATTCTCTACGTGCAGAACTATGCAGCCGCTGGTCGCATGGTAAGTCGCACAACATCGCCATAGATCTTTGGGTTCAGGGTACTAATTAAAGTGTTGAATTCCCACAGTGCTTGGGTCACTCCTGGTACCTCGCAGTAGACATGCAGTTGTTCCTGCTCTCCCCATTGCTCCTTTGGCCACTTTGGAGCTGGCGCCGACGTGCTGCGGGAGGCATCCTGTTGCTTATTGTCCTGCTGTTTGCCTGTGTCTTCTGCATTGTAATGTTCAATGACCTTCAGGTGTTTAACCGCAACGGGTAAGTTTTACTCAGACTTGACTTGTTGTCTGTCTACCTCCTTAATTATCGGAATTCCTGACTGCCGTACTTCCTGACTCTAAGGCGATCCATAAAATTCTGTCTATATTCTCATTCTCTAGCCGTCTTAAACTTTTTGAGTTGACTTAGCGCCTTACAGAATTCCTGACTTTCTGTCATATTCCCGACTTCCTGACCATCATGCAGTTCCCAACTTTTTGGCTTCACTTCCCATCTGAATTCCTGACTGCTGCACTTCCTGACTCTAAGACGGTTCCTAAAATGCTGTCAGCATTTCTGACCCTCCGACCGTCCTTGACTTTCTGAATTGACTTCTTGACTTTCGGAATTTCTGACTCTGTCATATTCCTGTCTTCCTGAACCTCATACAGTTCCCAACTTTCTGACTTCACTTCCTGACTACCTGAATTCCTAAGCCCTCTTACTCGTCGGCTTCTTGACACTTGCTTTCTCACACACACTCTATTTCTCTCTATTCCATCAGCAACCTGGGTGAAGACTCTCCACAGATGCGGATGATCTACTACTCGACGCACGCTCGTGCTACGCCCTGGCTGATTGGTCTAGTCTTCGGTTACTTTCTGCACAACGAGAAGGGCAGACGTCGTCAACTGCCCTGGTGGCTGGTGCTGCTTCTCTGGCTGGTCTCCATCACCCTCATGTGTCTCGTCATCTGGATTGTCTATCCGTTCACGCAGCCAAATGCGGAGGCGATTACGCCCCTCGCTGGCGCCTTTTACATCTGCTGCAGTCGCATTGTGTGGTCCGTGGGTCTGTGCTGGCTTATCTGGGCGTGCCACAGCGGACTGGGAGGTGTGATCAATACGCTGCTCAGCTGGTCCTTCTGGCAGCCCATCTCGAAGCTCTCCTACTGCCTCTACATTTGGCATCTGCTCGTCGAGACCATCAACACGGCTCGCATACGCACAAGTCAGCACTTTTCCAACTACGATGCGGTGAGTTAATGACTTTTGTCTCTTCTCGTAGCTTTCTGATTACTAATGATTTCTTTGCTGGCAGATCCTACGCTTCTGGTCGGATTTTGGCATCACCATTCTCGTTGCGATGTTTATGTTTCTTTTCGTGGAAACACCTTTTGTGCGACTGGAAATGCAGTTGCTTTCATCGCTACGCGACCGGCAGAAATCACCTGCAGCGCCTCAGGCGCCAAATGCAGCCTCGTCCACAGTTAATCTGAGTGTGATTACAGCGCCATCTAGCGTCTCACAGCAAAACCTAGTCGAAGCCTAAGTGCCTCTCGTCCAAACGAAGCCAATGACAGCAGCTGGAGCATCGATGAGCTGGAACTCATCACAAGATATTCACATAGTATTCACATTGTCATAGGCAATAAACCTAAGTATAACGATAACAAATGGGTAATTCTGTTTAATGTTGGGTGAACTTCAGGGTATAATCGTGTCAATTTATATCACAATTTACAGTTGCATTTCTCTTTGAATTCTGGCTACGTTTCAGCATCTGGCAGAATTATCTTTACTTGATTGCAGGGTCTTCCTTAGCATATCATATTCTGTTGATATTCTGACGTGATTTTGAACTGGCTGTCAATAAAAATGTTGCCAATAAAAAGATAATTCATTAAAGGATATTGTTAAGTAGGCATGACAAACTTAAAGTTAACATTAAGAGTGTCTTCGGATATTCCAATTAAAATTCCTAAAGAATAGTCTTTATATTGCGTTTTTTTTCTACAGACATGTGTAGAATATTTTAAATTGTATCTTAAACAGTTACACAAAAAATAAAGTTCTAACATGAAGATTTTGGTCTTAGTATGTTACAAAGGATTTTAGTCTCAAAAGTGCGACAAGAACATGATAATCTTAATGTAAGATAACATATTTTGATGAACACTTGATATAAGACGCAAGTTTTTAATAGTAAGAGTACAAAATCTTAAAACTATTTGATAGAGCAAAGTAAAACTGTGCTACTTCGATTTAAAAATGAGTGCTGATGTGCTTCCCTAACATTAAGATTTTCATGTTCTTGACGAACTTGTTAAACCCAAATTCTTAGTACTAAGAGCAAAACCTCGAGTTTAGAACTTTGTTTTTCCAGTGTGGGGTATTTTAGATTTTAATTTAAAGCAAGAGTTATAAGCTAACTTCAAACTTAATATTGAGTACTTACTGACAGTAGGCAAATGTTGAAACTTACAGAGCATTCGACAGGCGCACACTTTCGCCTCAATGTGGAATTGGAGTAAACGCGAATTTGCAATTTTCCAGCCGCTGTTGTTGAAGTTTTTGCTGTTGCTGTTGCTGTTGCTGTTGTCTTCGATATGCGCATAGTAAACGACTCGAGGCTGTTGCAGACGTTGAGTCTCGAGTGCTCTCATGTGGATGGATGACTGAGCGGCGCTTGCAAGATTCCAGATTCCAGACCAGATTTACTTTTATTATGACTTTTTACCATTTTTTCGCATTTCGTTTTTCGCTTGGCACTTTCAATTTCCAATTTCCGTTGTGTTTAGTGCTGCGTTGTGTGACGTAATCTCGCATTTCCCCTCAGAAACACTTTGATTTTCCTTGGGAATTATGTTATTGCTCATTGGGTTTTCACATCGCATTTTGGGGCGGCAACAAAAGTCGCATTATGGATTCGATTCAAATAAAACGAATTGAATTGAATTAAAAGTGAAATAAAACACGATTAATTGCAACCTCGTCGTTAGAGTCGCAATCCTACAAATTACTCGTTAATGGATTTCAATCAAACGTCTTTCGAATCTCGACTCTCGACTCGACTTTGAAGTAGTTTGTATTGCCCAAAGCCACAGCTGGAGTTGCAGCTAAAATTTAGTTCGAATTAGACTCGGATTTAGTGCTGAGACAACGACCTAATACTAGATCATACTTATGTGTATGTGTCTGTGCCTGTGTGTTTATGTGTGTAAGTGTTTGGACAAGTTGATACATGTTTCGGGCATAACTAAAACTATATGCAGTTAATTGTTAAGCAAATGAATAAACATAACGCGAGTGTGCTGCAGCATCAGAGCAGTGGGTGACTCAGCAATACCCTGTAAAAAGAAAATTAATTGATTAAAAAAAATATAAATGAAAAGAAATAATATGCAAAATAATAGATACAATCATAAGAATAATAATACTACTACAACCAGAAATAATAATAATCAAGAATACATTTATCAATTTTCAACCTATTTTAGTATTTAATCCATAACTTTAACAGTAATTGTAACGATACAAAATATTATAGATAGATTTCATAAAAAGAATAATACTTGTAATACAATATATATTAAAAATACGATTTAATAACAGAAATAATAATAATAAATAATAATAATCACGAATAAAATAATTAATATTAAACCTATTTTAATTTAGTCTTATATTTAATTTATATCTTTGACATTAGTCATAATCATAATAAAAGTAAAAATACTTATAATACTTGCAATATTTGTAAATGTGAATAACAATTAAGAATATTAACAATCAAGAATAGATTAATCAATATTAAATCAATTTTCGCATTTAATCCACAACTTCAACATTAAACATACGCAACGTATACCCAACTGACATCAGGACCAACTCCTTGTGCAGGGTAACTTAATGAAGGCTGCAACACAGCAACAGTAACGAGTAAATTATATAGTGAATAGAGTTTAGTTTAGTTTTATGAACCATTCAGTTGCACTGTGGGGCGCAAGTGACAATTGGCCGCGTGTCGACAAATACCGTTACTCTCTGCAAATATGTGACCCACTGTGATCGCTGACGGGGTCGCAACGAATTCGAGAGTTATCGCGAGTGTGCACAAAAAGTAGTGCAAAAGTAATTGTAACCACGCACAGAACTGGACAACTGCCTGATCTACACGTTGCCTGACTGGCTGACTGGCTGACTAGCTGACTGGCTGACTAGCTAACCCGTCTAACTCGTTGGCCACTTAATCCACACACAACGCCCAGGCAGCTTCAATTCCAATTCCAATTCCGAGTCGGAGAGTCAAGGCAGCCAACTGGCGACAAGGCAACGGCCAGTTCTGATTGGAACGCCATCGAGTGCGGTACACAACAAGCGCTCCACCTTTTTTTTTGTCTGTTTGCCTCGCCGGAGTTTGTGATTTCGACAGGATGCATTGCATCATCCGATTGCTGTCGCTGCTGCTTCTGGTTGCCTTTGCAGCTGGGCAAGAAGAGCAACGCGATAAACGCGCGACGGTGACCATTGACTTTGGTCTCCTGTTGCGCAATCTGCTGCAGAAGAGCGCTCAATTGTCCAGCGCCAAGGTGAACATCACACGCACCTTGGCCAATGCGGCGACCACGCGACGTCCGATGATGATGCCCACAACGACGACGACGACGACGACAACGACAACAACGACGCCGCCTCCTCCTCCGCCACCTCCGCCGCGTCCCTGGCCACGACCCTATTACGGTCACGGTCCAGGCTGGTGGCCACGTCCTGGCTACGACCTTGGCTATTCACCCTACGACTACGACTACGGTCCAGCCCCGCCGCCACGTCCCTCGCGCGTCCGTCCGCCGCCGCGTCCCGTGAGTCACTATGACTACTTTGACTACGACGTGGACTCGGGGCCAGCTGGACCACCACCAACTACTGCAGCGCCACCACCTCCACCACCGCCGCCGCCGCCACCTCGTCGTCGTCCTCGTCCGCAGTCGCCACCGCCTCCGCAGCCGCAAGCACCACCACCACCACCGCCACAGCGTCGTCCTCGACCGGGATCGCAGCTGGGTGACCATCTGATCTATCAGTACGCACAATCGACTGGTAAAATACGCACACTTTTAACTAATTGCCGTACAATTGGATTCTCTCCAACACTTTGCAGATACCTTCTCTAAGCCCCGCTTCTTTGCGGACGAGGTGGCGGCTGCGGCAGCTGGCGAGGACGAAGCACCAGCGGGAGATGGAAATGAAAATGCTGACGATAATCCCACGGACAACAACGATGTGAATGATACGCCCGATGGAACCGACACCGACTCAGACAGCGACAGCGACACCGATCAGCAGCAGCCTCCCAACAAATTCCTAGTGAACTATCCGGGTGAGGATTACTTTGTGCAACGACAGCCGCTGGGTCTGGCCAACCCTGGCCTGGGATTTTCACCCTTCAACAGCTTCCCATCTGCATCCGGTTCTGCAATCCCCTTCTCAGCATCTCCAGGAGCGCCGTCGAGTTACTTCTAGGTCGACATCGACATTATCCTGTGCTTACGACTCGGGCTCTTTTTTGTGTTTTTTTTTTTTGTCCGCTTCCTTCTTGGGTTTCTGTATATAAAGTTAGAGCACTAAATAAACAAATACAAATACTATACAAAAATAAAGTGTGTTTCTGCTTTTATTATAGCTCTGTGCCTGCAGGGAATGTTTGTTACAGGCAGAAGGAGGAATCTCCGATTCTATAAAGTTTATTTATTTTTGAATAGTGTTAACAGACGACAATATAAAGCCATGTCCGTCTGTCTGTCTGGTCGTCCGTCCGTCTGAACACGTTGATCTCAGAAACTATAACAGATAGAGCTAAAATTGTTTTTCAACAGAACTTATTATCTTTGCACGCAGATCAAATTGGTCTCAAATTTTTGATACGCCTACTTCCGCCCCAAAAAATTGACAAAAATCTAATAACAAACGTAATTTTAAAGCCAGACTCGCTAATTAATATTGATATAACATACAGAAGAATAAGTATAGTTTTTATGATTCTTAAGTATTTTGTAGTGATTGGGGAAAAATTGTAGAAGATATTTAAGAACAACTTTTGTATGGCGCCTATTGCAATGGGATTTCAGCTGCTGTGGCTGAAAATCTGGTATATTTTGGTCTCTGTGGTATATTTCTAATGTAATCGATATACGAAATATGGCCTTCAGTATATTTTAATATTATTTGCGGTACATTAATTCGGTACATTATTGACAATCTGGTATATTTTCCTCCTGTTGTATGTTTCTAATGTAGTACTTCAATGATATACCAAACATGTCATTCATTATATTTTAGTATTATTTGTGGTATATCATTCGGTATATTTTTAAGTTAATAAATTTTAAACGATGGAGTCCCGAATCTAGAATAAGAAAACGCGCATTGGTATCGTATTTTGAATATCCTAACAATTTTTATTTGTTTTATAATATCCTCAAGAAATATCATTTAATAAGTTATTAACACATAAAACAAATTAAGAGTAGTATTTGAATAAAAAATTGTTTCATTATATATTAACGTCATTTTTTGTTTTTTTTTTTTTTTTTTTTTTGGTTTTTATGGTTTTTGTTTTGCTTTTGGTTTGTGGTTTCTTCATTCTTCTCTTGCATTTTTCATAGATCCATTGAAATATATATATATATATATATTTGTTCATTTTTTGTTGTGTATATATATATATTTGTATTCTTAAAGATTTGCCTTTCTTTAATCATATATTTTGTTGTTATGTATAATAGTTGTGTGTTTGAGTGTGTGTGTTAACATCGTCACTTTTCTTTGGTTTTCATTTCAATTTTGGTTTTTGTTTTTGGTTTTTTTTTTTAATTTTCATTTTTGATGAGTTGAGAATATCGTAAAATTTTGATGCTTTATTAGTTAAAGTTGTAAAGATTTGCTAAGTATGTATATATACATAAACATAATTAAAACTTTATGTAACATATGTATATCGTAATATGTTTGTTTGTTGTATATGCTTGCAATGTTATCAATATATTTACATCAATCATAAACGTTTTCGAATAAATCATATGCAGAAATTCAGTCTTATTAAATAAATCAAAACTAAGGTACTTCATGTATGTACGTGTGTGTGTTTGTGTGTGCGAATGTGATTTCAAATTGCTGGTAAACTGCATCAATCAAACGATCAATCAGTCAATCATCAACCTATCTCGTCATAGGCGATCTCCTCAGTTGTCTCTAGCTGGGTATTGCTAATTTGTCATCATTTGTCATTTCAATCAACTACATATTTATTGCATTGGACTTGGTTAAGTTAAGTTTCAATCTATCAATCAAATGTGTGTGATCATCTATTTGTGTGTGCTCAATCAGAGTAGTTCTCAAATGTTACGAGGGCACTGTGAGTCTTGTTACGAGTAGGTATGAGCATATTACGATGTTGTATGTATAAATTCTTCCTCATTTATTATGATTGAATATTTATTTTTCATTGATGTTTCTTGAAACTATTAAAAAATGCACAAGTTTTGTTAACGGAAGCATGTTTCATATTTCTTCTGGTTTCTATTTCGTTTAGTTATATTTCTTCTTTTTCGTTTTTGGAACTGTAGAAAATCTATGATAATCTATTTGTTATATTAAGTATTTCATACACATATGTTAGCTTCAATTGGTGGTATCGAAAGAACCGAAAGGTGGAAGAGCAAACTCTGGTTTGCTAGTTTAGCTAGTTAGTTAGTTGCATAGTTGGTGCATATGTTATACATATGATGGCGGTAAAACAACTTTCAACTGCTGCGACTTAGGATATGTTTTTATCGTTTATCGTTAATTAGTTTAGTTTTATTTTCTCTCTTGGTTTCGTTCGAGTTTATCATTTAAGAAGTCATTCTGGTTGGATTCTAATCATGTTTGCTTGCTCCTCGTTCTCATAAAAATATATATTTGTTTTGGATGCTACGAGTATACGAATATATATGTAAGTATATATATATTTGCATGTACCCAACATATCATCGGTTCTACGAGCATTGATAGATAGTCTCCATTTTTTTTTTTTTTTTTGTAGTTGTTGTGGGTGCATTTGGCACTCAAAGTGATTTTGGGGACGGGCGGGGCGAGTGAATACTAAATGAATCGAGTTAAAGGATAACAAAATAAAACAATAACAATACAAATTCGGACAGTTGCGACTTAAGATATACTTAAATTGATATGTACACATTCAGACCGTGAAAATGAAATGATATTAATTCTTATAAGTAACATATTATCGAAGAAAGTGTAAAGTGAAGTCGAGTCATTATTTGATATCTTTTCTATTGAGTATGTTTTTGGGTTTCTTTCAATCTTTAGTATTTCTACTAGTCTTCATCTTCATCTTCTTCTTGGCCGTTTCTAACCCTACTTTTCGTTCTGTCTGTGCGTATGTTTGTGTGTGTGTGTGTGTGTGTGTGTGTGTGTGTGTGTGTGTGTGTGTGTGTGTGTGTGTGTGTGTGTGTGTGTGTGTGTGTGTGTGTGTGTGTGTGTGTGTGTGTGTGTGTGTGTGTATGTACAGTTGTGTCTTTGCTTGGAATGAAAAATACGCAAAACGTAAACGATAATAGCCACGAACCATAAGACATAATGATATGAATAAGAGTAAGGTATTAAAGTTACATTATAAATCGTATTACTCATAAATACAATAGTTAAGAATTTGTTATTGGTTTTCGCTTTTCGTAGCATATAAAGTGGAAAAGGGTACGCTTTGTATATAAACATTAGAGTATTTTTTTTTTTCCTTTTGTTATTAATTTTTACATAAGTATTTTGATTGCGTATTATTTTTCTTTTTCTTTCCATAAACTTGTTTGAATTTTTATTTGAATAGTATTCGATTCGATTAGTAAATATGGTAAATTTTTCCCATTTCCTTTTTTTTCATTATTTTTTGCTTTGTTAAGTAAAGTTAAAGTTAATTATTGAATTACAACAAATATCGAATACCGAATACCGCTTAAAAATGAGTTTAGCGCGAGCTTCTAGAGAGTAGAAAGAATAATACATTTCGAATAAGTATAAAGTACTCGGGTACTCGAGTACTCGGGTTCCGTTAATACCGTGGTAACCGTAACGATATACATATGTATGTATAAGGTATATAAATGGGGCATAGCAACAATAACTGGTAATGGCAAAGTCAATAATCATAAATATAATTACATAGGATTGATTGATTGATGTGATAATACAAGTACGAGTAAAGATTCGAGAATCGAGAATCAAGATTCCATATTGCAGATTGTTTTTTTTAACGGTGTTCTGTGTTGTGTGTGTCAAAGTGGATTTGATTGTGTGGGTGTTCATACGAAGGCCCCAAAAAGGATTATCTACTTGAAAACGTAATTTTCTCTATATCTCTCTCTCTGTCTCTCTCTCTGTTTCAAAGAGTCTCTTTTTAATCATTCCTTTGAAAGCTTGTCATTCCTCCTTCATTCTTCATTCTTTGTTTTGGGACTTTCCTACAAAAACCCACAAATACAACTAACTACACCTCTGCCGTTGTCTCCCTGTGTACCTCTTCTGCCTGTATGTGTGTGTGTGTGTGTGTGTATGAGCAGTAGAGTGCGTGTGTGTGCATTCGAATATCTACGTGCTGTACAGTAAACACACACTCCCCAAAGCACACACACACACAAACACACACAGATAAACAGAGTCAAACACAGACTGAGTTGCGACTGCAGAGTAAATTTAGAGCACTTAAAATACGGTCACACTATTTCTCAATTTCGTGCTTAATAATCTCAAAAATATCTGTGTGTTGTGCTTGCTTCGTATTCTTCTTCATCTTTTACAGCTTTTGCTTCTGCTTCGATTGGCAACCCAACCCCAAAGGGGAAAACGGATAAGAAGAACGTGATAGAAACAAATCCTAACCTCAATCTCAATGTCAATCAGCAAGCAACCCAAACACAAGGATTGTCAATCGAATCGAAGCAGTTGCTTATATATCAACTCGAATGCGATTATAACTATTACTTTGCATATTTATCTAATAATAATAAATATATATGTATATATATGGATATGTGTGAGTGTGTGTGGGATATTTGAATAGTTATATATTGTATATGTATATGTATGTAGGTCATATGTATGAATTTGTACAGTGGAACCTCAACTACTCTATGGAAATGGCAAGTGGAAATCGAAAAAAACCTCCTGGGCTGAGACCCCACTGTACGTAACGCTTGTATATATCGTATATATATATATATAAGTATATAAGTTATATCGTTAAACTTAATAAGTCTAATCATATTTACAGGTATTGGTTTGCCAGATCTATGTATATGCATATTGTAGTTAGGTAGCTTGATGGGCAGGTAAGGTCGGTAGAGTAGATATAAACTTAGCTTGACTTGACTTGAATGGCGTTAAGTTGACTCCCAGTTCGGCTCTGCGCTCTGTCTCTGCTATCGGTTCCGCTGCAGTATATCGGGAGGTCGCTGCAGTACATCGGGAGGTCGCTGTAGTACATCGGAAGATCGCTGCCGTACCGAGCCAACATAATGCTAATAACATAGCAAACGAGTATTTAGTTGGGTGCAAATTGTGGTGGTCTGTGTAGGGAATACTCGTCAGGCGTCAGGAGTGAGGAGTGAGGTGGCGGCATATCGAAGTGCTTAGTCATCCCACGTGGGGAACTGTCCCTCGTCGACAAACATGCTAAACTGTCCGGTATACTGATGCTCCAGTGTGCGACCGGATGAATTGCTGGCTGTCGTGCAACGACCAGCTGCTCCAGCTGGTGGCGTTGCTCTCGCATCACCTTCCGATGACTTACCGGACTTGTTCCCAGCACTTGCAGTTGCGGTTGCATTCCTTGATCCGGCCGTCGATGTTGTTGTCTTTGTATAGCTATAGCGTTGCTCTAGAGAAACAAATCGTATCAAGCTTGGAATTGATATTTGAAATTTATGTCAAGCACTTCACTCACTTGTTGGCTGCTTGACCTCCTTGCTGGCCCAGACCGGTTCATGCGTCTGATTATACGATTGCTGATCCCAAACGGCCTTCTCATCAACGTTTTTGCTCTACAAAATCGAATTGAAGTTTAGTAACGAAATTGGTAAACTAAATCAGAGCAAATGAACAGAATGATTATCACCAGCGAACTTACATAATCCTTGTCGACATGAAGCTCGAGTTCATCGTTGGTCTGCTCGAGACTGCTGTGCGTGATGCCGTAGTAGAAGTACATGATGAAGCCGATGGACATCCAGACGGTGAACCTAATTAGGGTCAGTATGCTTAGCTTAAATATTAAATAAATGTTAACAGTTATTGCAATAGCCGGAATAAATGGAAGTCCTGGCGTAAGAAACGCGAGTGCATATCTGTGAAGGAAGATGGATAATAGATTTGATTTAAATTACATTTCATACATTAACGAAAGGAAAGTAAAGCAGGCCAGACCAGAGGAAGAAAAGCTTTACCTATTCTGTGGTTGTCTCGATATAATCAATAATATCACAAATATGCCGATAAATAAAATGATGTAAATGAATACGGCGAGCCCGCCGGACCAGCCGATGGCAGCGAACAAATCCAAGAAGAATATGAGACCGAACATGATTCCAACTAGTTTCGTGACATACATGCCTGGGTTTGGTTTGGTTTGGTTTAGTTTCGAGTTCAAGTTGAAGATCAAATTCGATTGGCGATTGGTTTACAAAATTTTGTTGATCGATTTTTGCGATTGCGATGACGATGTCGATTACGATGTCAATCATTACAGAGGGAGCAAACAAAAGAAATGAGAGAAAGCATAACGCATAAATCAATTTGAATTTCAAAATCGATGTCGAAGCGTCGCCTTTCCACCATTTCACTTACCACTTTCAGAAGTCGCCTGACCGGGATTGATCCAGGGAAAGAAGCCAGGACACAGGTACGCATAGCTATGGATCTTTCGTGTGATAAAATTCAATCCCATCGTATCAAAGGCTGTCGCCTGTCCAGTCGGTCCAGTGGGTGCCCCATGCACACTGCCATAGAACTTATTCTCCGAGCGATCCGACACCAGAAACTGATCGTCCCGTCCCCCTAGGTAACCCTCCGGGCTGTCGTCAATGAACGAATCATCCGAATCGGACATGCCACGCGTCACCCGCTTAATCGTCAACTTGTTCGGCTCCAGCACCTCCGAGGGTCGCGAATGCGGATCACTGGTCGCGGTCCCCGGTGCCAGCGGAGTTCGCAGCTGTGCCGGGAGCAGCTCCACCAGCGAAGTGCTGTGCGGCTGATAGCGTAGGACGAGCACACAGGTGGACACAAGCGTGTAGGCGAGCAATGTGCCAATCGACATCATCTCGACGAGAATGTCCAGCCGCACAGTGAGCGCGACCAGAGCTGCAGCCAAACCGCTGCCAATTGTTGCCAGCCCTGGGACATTTGTGCGTTGCCACAGATGCGAAAGTTGTCTGCATGAGAGAGGAAGAAGTTGAAGGGATGTTCCGACTATATTCAAATGTTCAAATGCTCACCTGAAGATCAAGCCATCCTGGGCCATCGCATAGATGACACGGGGCATGGGGAACATCGAGCCGAACATGGCCACCGAGAGTCCAGCTGTGGCTCCAATTGCGACCACAGCTCGGCACTTGGGCGCGTTCACATAAGACCACATCTGCACAAGGGCTGCGCCCACATTAATATGATCATATGGCACTGCAAGAGGGACAGTTATAGTAAGGGGTTTTTAGGGAGCAATCGATGGGAGAAGTAAAGTATGGGATTTTTAGGGAGAAATCGATGGGGAGAAGCCCTCATTCATAGACTTTTATCAACGTTTCAACTGTAACTACTTACCGACTAAAGTAAGGACTAGACTAACGGTGACATAGGCAATAAGAACAACAATGAGGGAGCCAACAATGGCCTTCGGTATGCTCTTCTGTGGATTGTGCGCCTCCTCGCCGGTGGTTGCGATAATATCGAAACCAATAAATGCATAGAAACATGTGGCAGCGCCCGAGAAGACCTAAAGGAGAGAGAAACAGAGGGTTAAGGGAAGGAAAAGTTGTGAAATAGGGGATACTTACACCACTCCAACCGTAGGGCAGAAATCCTTGATGCTCCGACCACGTTTTAGTGTCGACATAGAAGAAACCAGCGGCCATAACAAACACCCACGTCGCCAGGTTGATGGCATTTAGAGTGTGATTAAAAATAACTGATTTGCTGGCGCCCATCGCCAATACGCAGGTCATGATGAGCGTTATGCCAAAGGCAATAAAATCAGGTGGTTTGCCTACGAACAGCAGCAGCAGCGAGGATAAAAATAAACGCATCACAATTAGTACGTGTGTAATAATAAAATCAAAGTCGTCGCATCATTCTCACCGAATATCGTGCCAATTGACTCGCTCATCGCGTTTGCAATCGCATTGCCAGTCAACGAATCAAAACTTGAACTTAACGCACAGGCACAGGCACTTGTTCCTAATCAAATTAAATCAATAATCATAATAATAAAAGCAGCAAAACTTCAAGCACTTGCTCACCTATTAGATATTCCAATATCATGTTCCAACCAATTATAAAAGCTACAAATTCTCCAACTGCCACATATGAATACATATAGGCCGAGCCGGATGTGTGTGGCACACGAACGCCAAATTCCGCATAGCAAGCGCCTAGACGAAACGAAAAACCACAGCAACAAAAATGAGAAAATAAGAATGTAAGAGGTATGTGTAAGGTGAGTGTCCTCAGCAAAAGGATTATCCGCACTTCACATCTTGTGCAAGAGACTTTGGGAAACTAATCCTGAATTACTATATTACACTAGTTTGCACTTACTTTAGATTTGCCTTTTGTTTGGCGGAAAGTGCTTCATGGAATAGGATAGCACTCAAGACATCTTACAGCGAATCAACAGCGCATTGTTCGAATGCGGAAGGAATACTAACAAGTATTTCAATT
The DNA here is from genome assembly GCA_023558445.1 of Drosophila pallidifrons. Classification (NCBI taxonomy): domain Eukaryota; kingdom Metazoa; phylum Arthropoda; class Insecta; order Diptera; family Drosophilidae; genus Drosophila; species Drosophila pallidifrons. The sequence continues at coordinate 27,171,756 of CM042351.1, read as the reverse complement.
CAAGTATTTGCTAACTACAAAGTCTACGTCCAAGGGTTCTTTACTATCTCAACATGAAAGTCTCTTGCAAGACTCTTTTAAACATTACAAAAAGTTTATAGATGACTAAAGATTAAGCAATTAACTCCACGATACTTTTTTAACATTAACAAAGTTGATAGTACTTGTTATTCAGCTCGAATTTCGAAAATACCTTTTTTTCAATTCACAATTCACGGCGTTTCCACTTTTTTTTGTGTAATAGTGGAAACATGTCAAAATTAAACTTCACTAAACACTAATTTGCACATCAGATTTGATACTACTTGTTTTCCAGTTCACACTTCAAAGTGTTTCCACTAGTTGTGCGTTATAGTGGAAACACTTCCAAATTAAACTTCATTAAGAAAAAGCACATACTTTCAATAACTTCGTCACGATAATTGCTTCAAATATTTCCTCTTATTTGACAATGAAAACTACTCTACAGCTCCGAAAAGACTGAAGTATTACGTTAATAAGAGCTGTGTTAACGCTATGCACACTTACCTGAGAATATACTCGCGATCGCCGCTATAATAAAACTAATAATCACACCAGGTCCAGCCATCCTTTGAGCCACCATGCCGGCTACGAGATACATGCCGGTGCCGCAGCAGGAGCCGATGCCCAGTGAGGTTAGATCGAGAGTATTGAGACATTTCTGCAGCGGACATAAACGTTAAACGTACTTGTAAATGAATTTGAAGTAATTGTAGAATAGTAGATAATCATCTTCGTACCGTTAGCTTGGGCTTTGTGGGCTGTGCGTTTCCATCCTGCAGCTGCTTCACATCCTTGGTGCGTATGAGCTTTGGCAAGAGCGTTGTGGAGCTGACACCCGGTGGCAATGGCACCCTGAACTTGACCTAAAATGAATGTAAAATATATACATAGAATAACAGATAGGGATGCAGAGAGAGAGAGAAAGAAGAAGAAAGCATTGCTTTAATTGGTTTCATACTTGAGTGAACGCCAATGAACTGGAAGCTCTTTTGCGTTCAGCGTTCTGCGTTCAGCGTTCTGCGTCTTTTTTCAAATGAAAGACGCAAGTGGCATTGACAATCGAGTCCCTCCACAGCGGACAAGAAAAAATATGAGAGAAAATATGTAAAAACCCGGCGGGTCTTTTCCAACTTGCTCGACACAGCAAATACCCTAGATTTTTTACTCAATCGTTTGTCTTTAAATATTACAAATATCATGTATACGTTGAGAGAAATATCTTTCCCTAATTTACTACTTTTTCATAAATTAGAAGTTGCAATTATTAAATATTCTCAATTTCGATTAAATAAAAGTATTCATAGTATTAGTTGCATTCAACATTATAAAAATGCACATATATAATACAGCTAGAAAAATAACATAATAAATCATCAACATATTTCTACTTCAATATTATTAAGAAAAATTATGAAATTTGCCTACAAAATTAAAATTTAATGATTTATTTTGATATTTTCCCAATATTATTTCTCAATATAATTAAAAATATTGTTAAAATTGTGAAATTTGCAATAAAAGTCAAATTTTAATGATTTATTTTTATATTTTTCTAATATTATCTTGCCAAAATTGTGAAATTTGCATAAAAAGTTAAAAATTACTAATTTATTTTTGATATTTTTTATAATATTATTTCATCAGATTATTAAGAGTCATGTTAAAATATTGCAAGTTAAAAAGTAATGATTTATTTTATATTTTTCTAATATTATCTTCTTAAAATTGCGAAACTTGCACAAAAAGTTGAAATTAAATGATTTGTTTTCATATTTTTATTATTTTATGTGATTTGCTGTGTTTACCACATTGTCACACACTCATTAAGGTTATGTACAGCATACCCTCTATTGCGTTTTTCTAGGGTATACTCATAAAAAAACTTGTTAAAAGTCGAGTATACTCAATGCCAACGGCCATGATAAGCACAAATTGAAATGCCTTTCAGCTGGGCTCCCTTTGCTCTGCACTCCTTCTCCTTTTCTTCCTTCCCCTCCTCCTCAGCCGGCAGTTGCCATCCGTCTCCTTTAGCTTGTCCGCTATCTGAATAAGAGTCTGCAGAAACCACAAGGCAACTCAGCTCAGCTCGGTTCAGTTCAGCCCAGGCCTAACAATCGATATTTGCAACAAGTTTTTTTTACGGCCTACGCATCCCGCTAAAGGCCACGAGAAGTCCTGCCAGGAAATGACTACGAAATGTGCCAGTGTGTGTGTGTGTGTGTGTATGTGGCGTTGTTGCATGCAACAGTGGGCGTCGTGCATGTTACATAACAGTCACTGAATTCACTGAAAGATGCTAGGCCACAAAAACATCTCAACCAACTTCTCGTCTCTCTGCCAAGGAAAGGAAAATATGCCAGTCAAATGCAACAAGCACTTGCCTCAAACTCATGCCCCAAAACTGAAGAGAGAGAGTCGCATCTCGCAAGCTTGTTATTAATGGTTGCTGTAAAGCAAAAGGTCAACGCAACGTCAAAGATGGAAGATGGAAGATGTAAGATGGCAGCCTGAGCTGAATGACAAACAGCTTGCCACCTCACATCTTGGATCATCTGAGCAGCTTTCATCAAATGCCATCAAAATGAAACTTTATGCAAACTCAATTCCAAGGCTGAATACAAAGGAATGTTGGCCAATGGGACGTATGCGTAATGTGCGTATGAGTGATATTTTGTGGGAAAACAATTTATGATGTAATGTGAATACGAATACGAGAATGCGAATGAAAGAATGTATGAATGAAAATAATGAAAGAGATCCCAGTTCGAATTCGTATTCAAATACGAATACGAATACGACAATGCGAATGAATTAAAAAAAAAGATTGAAGGAGATCTCAATTCGAGCTCGAATTCTAATTCTAATTCTAATCCCAGATGTGCAGCAAGCAATTTTAACCCCAAGTGGCAGCTAAGCCAAGCAACCGTCGTGTTCCCAACTTGTTGAGCTATTTATAAGGACAATCGAGTTACGAGTTACGTGCGCCGCATAGTAGGCAAATCTCAGCAGCAACAGCAGCAAAAGAAAATAAAAAATGTGCGCTGCAAGTGGGAAATTAAAGGTAAAACAAAAAAAAAGCAGCGCCATTAAAAGCAGAGTCCAAAAAGCTGGTGGACACACAAATGTGGTATAAATATACAAGTAACAATGGGGAACGGGGGCGGACAAGAAGGTTCTCTAAAGTGGGTAACTGGGCAACACAGTGGGGAGAAGGGGGTGGAGAGGGGTAACAACGGCGGAGACAGCCAAGCCATAAAGATAACGCAGTACACAGCCAAAATGCTTCCTCAGCTACCCTGTGTTTGCCCCCCTCCTTCACCCCCTCTTCTGTCACACCCCCACTCCTATTTCTGCCCACATACCTAAGCTCAACCTCCCCCCTCCCCATCTCCGTTCGCTAGCAGCGTATGCTCCCAGAGGGTTTTTGTTTTTACGCTTCGGCATCGCTCGCTCAATATCATCGTCGCTGTTGCTGTTGTGTGTGTGTGTGCGGGTGTGTGTGCGTGAGTGTGGGTGTGAGTGTGAGGGAGAAGGGGCACTTGTGGGTGAGCAGCCAGTGAGCAGTATTACAAGCGACTCCAAAGCCAAATGGATTTGCATAAGTCTACACACACACACACACACACACATATATACATACATACGAACAGCGCCTCACATGTGTATGTGTAAGTACAAGCGCATCGCTATGTCTCTTTATCTCGCTCTCTCGCTCTCGCTCTCACGCTCTATCGTAATGGGCATTTTACGGCAAGCATTACAACAGCAAATTTGTTTCATTTGTACAACACACACACACACATTCACGTGGACACATGCATGCTTGTGTGTGTGTGCGCGCTCCATTTTTAGCTGTGACAAAATGAAGCGAAATTCACATTTCAACATGAAAATAACTCTGCATGGACACACACACACATAGAAAAAACAACATACGTATGCATTCAAGTAAGTTTCTTGTTCTTCTTACCTTTTCCAACACCAACAGCAAATCCGATGGCTTCATTGTGAATGGCAACAATAGTGTGTGAATGTGCGTGTTTAACTCTTAATATCTTCACAATTTGTGCGCTCTTGCTGCTCTCCTTGCTCTCCTTGCTCACGCTGCTCCTTTTGCAGTTGTAACTGTCGTTGTTGCTGCTGCTGTTGTATATTGCTTTTGTTGTTTTGTTTGGTTTGCTTTCACTTTTGCAGTTGGATATTTGCTGCTGGCGCTTTGACAATTCCTTCTTGCTGATGGTTTCCGTCTTCCTTTTTCGTTAGCACAGTTCTCCTCTCTTTCTCTCTCGCCTGCTCACTCACTCTTTTGCAGTACAGTGTGCGTGCTTTACTCGCCGTGTGTGCGTGTGCGTGTGTGTGTGTATGTTTATAACTGTCTGTCTGCTGCCTGCCTGTCTGTTTGTGTGTATGTGTGACACAGACTTGCACTTGCTGTAACTGTTCCTTTTGTTATTGCTGTTGCTGTTTCTGTTGTTGTTGCTGTTTCTGTTGTTGTTGCTGTTAGTGTTACAGTTGTTGTTGCTGCTACTGCTGTTATCGCTTTATGTTTTACATTGATTTTTGTCTGCAACGTCATTCTATATTCAACAGTTTTTGAGCTTTTTTGTTGCTGCTGCTGCTCCTGCTGATGATGCGGCTAGCGTTGCCTATATTCATTGGCATCGCGGATGAAGTGGAGAAGAGAACAATTAAGGGACTTTTTAATTACACTCACAATTCGCAATTCACATTTTCAATTTCAAGAACATCAAAAATTCACTTTCACTTTCGAAAACGGTGGCGCTTACAGCGACGCCGACGCCGACGTCGCTGCTCACTGCCCTTCTGGCAGTTCGGACTCGAACTTTGATAGGAACACACTGTCACTTTCTCTACCATTGGCCCTTCTCTGCATCTGTATGTGTGCGTGTGTTTGTGTGTGTGTGCGTTTGTATGTGTGTGTGTTGTTGCGCGCGTTTGATTCACGTGGCCCACACACACATACATACACACACACACACACACTCAATGCAAATGCAATAATTGCACACACACACACATACACGAATGCTAAATGCCAACGAAGTGACGAGTGAAAAAAAATTAGCAACAAAAAGCACACTCACACCTACACCGACACATACACACACGCATACAGTTAAGCAGTTACAGATTAAAACAACAACAAACAAAAAAACAAGAAAAAGAAGCGCTTGCAACGGATTTGCAACTAATTTCGAATTAATATCAACTGTATGTACATATTTATATTAATTTTGTTGTCGATTCGAATTTTATTCAATTTTCTCTACGCGCATCCAACTTTAACAACGACTTTTAACTACAGTCTTGTGTGAGACTCGCAACTCGCAAAATCGCGACTTGCTGCGGCGGCGATTCACTGAATGGAATTGCTGCTTGAATGCTTGCAATTTTTCCGTGTGTATAACTTTCTTTTTTTTTTCCTTTTTGGGGAGCAAAAAAAATGCGATACGCGTTTTCACTACCGTTGCGAGTCGTCACTGGCTTCTGCTGCTGCTTCTGTTGCTGCTGCTGCCTACTATCTCTTCTTCTTTAGAGTGAAAAAGCTTTAGCTACTGCCCTTTACACACAGCTTCAGTTAAGCCAGAGCGAGAGAGCGAAGTTGTCTTGTTGTTGCTATTGCTGTTTTCTGTTGCTGTTGCTTTTACTACATTCTAGTCAAAGTTGCCAGACGCCGCAACGCAACGCAACGAACAGCAGCAGATGTGGCAACTCCGCGTAAAGCTTTCAAACTTCCTGCCAACTCATACATACACACACATGTGTATCTATAACAGAGTTAATAGAAACACACACACAGATGCGACGCTTGAAAGTAGGCAACGGTAAATGCAACGACCAATAGCGCAGACGCAACTCTCTCGCTCTCTCTCTCTCTCTCGCTTTTGCTTTCGAATGGTATACAGCAAACAGACTTTCACTTTTAGTTGCGCCCAGCGGCGCTTCGTTTCACACCCCCAAGCAAATATGCAAATAATTGTGTCGCAGCAATGTGTCATAGGGCTAAAGCTACATCTACAGCTAAAGCGAAAGCTTATGAGCGCACACACCTGTTATCACATGCTCACCTCAACATGTTATTCAATCTCGCATCAACTTTACAATGGCATATGATTAAAGCTCTGCAAAAGCATGAGTTTGCCACTTTTTCAGGGTTAAACTTGCGCTTACATTTTTTTTTGTTTTTTGTTTTTTGCTGTTTCTGCTTGGCCTTGTGCAAAGTATGCTGTTGCACACATCAGCCGCTAGAGGGCGTGTCGGCAGCGTGTCTGCCATGCTAATTGATTATCTCTACACACTAAGTGCAGTGTTAAGCCAAGTCTCCATCCCCCACCACACACACACACACACGCACACACGTTCTTCCCATCTCGGCCACAGTGGAGCAAATATGCGCAAACACGGGTTCAATGCACTCATCAAGAAGGGAAAAACAGATCGCAATACGATCGTACCCCAGATGGGAATAAATATGTACAGACATATGAGTGTATATGCATATAGAAAATGACCCCGTGACGACTGCTGTACAAAGTGTACTATTTTACGAGTGTGTTGCGATCCCTACGGTTGTTAATACGGTTGCCGTTTTAAAAATAGCAACTATAAATCTCTTTCGAAACAGAGAGAGACAGAGAGAGAGAGCACAAGAGAAACAAGAGAGAGAGAGAGAGAGATGGCGGGTTGTAAATCGCTCCCCAAATCCGCCACATGCACTCACTCATCTGTTTATCCGTCTGTCTGTCCGTCTGTCTTTCCCTTCGTGCATGGATAAAACAATTGAGAACTAATGTTACTCGAGTTGAAAGCAGCATCAAATCCTCAAATCTACGAGGAAAACAACAACAGCAGAGATACAGATACAGTCACCATCGTGACGATCGACAAGAACAGCAACAACAACAACTACAACGACAACAACTGCTACAAGAACGGAGCGTAAGCAACGTTAACGAGTAAAATTCAAGAAAATTTTAGTTCTAAAAATAACTCTTGTACTCATTTTTGTTTGAAAAGCAGCAGAAAACGCAGCAGCAAAATAACATGAACAATAACAACAACACCAAGAAAAACAACCAATACCGAAAAATCCAACAAACGAACGAACGCTTCAGCGACTAAAGACAATAGCTATAAAACGCAAAGATACTGACGATACTTGTCTCTCTATATATAGCTATATAAATACATATATTTCGAAGACAGACAGAGAGAGAGAGAGAGAAAAGAGAGCAAGCAGATCATTCCCTTGGTAACTGATCAGAAAAACTGATTTATTCGAATGCTAACTTTGTTTAAATCACAATCTATCGCTTACATCTTCAACTGTCACTTTAAGATTAAAAATTTCTATGTTCTAGGTGTTAAAAATAAATTGGTAGATATTTTGTACTATAAAAACTGTATATCATTAGTTTCCAATCTATAACTGATCTAAGCAAACCTCAGCAAAAACTATTTTATTAGAATTATATTGAGTTTTTCTAATTTTCGGTATTTCTGTATTATTATTATGTTTTTTTTTTTTTTTTTTGTTTTCGAATGCACATCGAACCAAAGATAACCCCAAACGTTGTGCACTATCTACAATTAACTACAAGTAGCGCGGTCTACTATGAATACATTTATGTGTATGTATGTATGTATGTATGTCTTTCCGATTTATAAGTACTCACATTTTGGTATGAGAAAAAAGGAGAGCAACGAAATGGAGAAGCGATTTGGTTTGTCTTGAATACTTGAGGCAACCAAACGTTCAAGAATAACGAAAAGCATTTACAGCGCGGCTCCAGCAGCTGTACCAAAAATACTTATAAAAAAAAAACAAGTAAGCAATCTATAGTCGCAATGTGCTCGCCTTCAAAATACCCGCTATTTTTTTTTGTAATTTACATTATTTAAGGCTTCCTTTACATAATAAATAAAATGAAAATTATAGATAAGTGTAAGTTCCTCACAAAAATGCTAATTTAGTAATATCTAAAATAAGTTAAAAGGTGTATGAATTAAAAACAAATGGCTCAAAAAAATTTATAAAAAAAAAACAAGTAAGCCTTTAAAATACCCGCTATTTGATTAAAAGTATTTACGAGTTCGATCTTGTAAGAATCATTTAGTAATTTAATATATGTAAGGCTTCCTTCAAAAGTATTCCCGAATTCCGTTTTAAGATTCATTTAGTAATTTACATTCTTAATGACTTCTTTCATATAAAAATTACAGATAAGTGTAAGTTTTTCACAATAGTGTCAATTTAATAATATCGAAAATAGGTTAAATGGTGTATGAATTAAAAATAAAGAGAAAATCAATGGGTTAACAAAACAAAATTGATTAAAAGTATTTCCGAGTTCGATCTTGTAAAAATCTGTTTGTAATTTACAATATTTATGAAAAAATAAAATAAAAATTATAGATAAGTGTAAGTACCTCACAATAGTGCTAATTTAATAAGATTGGTTAAGCTACTTCAAATAGAATTCTAGGAGTAAGAATTAAAAAGAATGACGAAAATATTGTAATATTTACAGTTCCTGGCTCAGAATACCCCTCCGCACTATTGGCTAGCGGGTATAAAAAACAGAGAGCTCGTAAAGTGAACCACATACTACGACTACGACTACAGCGTACAAGAACAATATACAGATGCAGATACATTCACTTATTTTGGATTACAAATAGAATACGATCGTCGTTGGCAGTCATTCTACATGTACAAACACACACATACACATACATACATATCGTACATCATACATATAAGTAAATACGTATGTATATTGTACGGTCTCTCTGTTTCCGAACTTCCGAGTCTGCTGTTTATGTACTATATTTTTTAAAAATACCGGTGGGGCACGATTTCGAATACGAATCGGAATACCAATAAGTGTACCAAGAGTGTGAATACAATTGCAATTCCGTATCAATATCGATTCGAAATGAAACGCGATAATCGACAGAATAATCTATGAAGATGGATTCCGGATTAGGAATTCTACTACAATTGAGGAGGGGGAAAAGGTCAACGGAGTTCGACAGTGAAGACTATCTTCGCGAACACCTACCTCTGTTAGACGGACACGATTTCTAAGTTTTTACTGTATCTACTAGGTATGACCGGACATCGAAATCGACATAGACATCGAAAAGCTTGCGCATATTCTTAGCATTTTTTATGCATATTCTCGATTTTGAATATCCACCTTTCAACTGCATCTGCATACTGTATGAATGTGCGTATGTGTGTGTGTGTTTAGAGTGTGTAAACTATAGCAGTGCACTCTCCGCTCTCCACTCTCCACTTATCATTGCGTTTGCTTCTCTCGCAACAACTAAAAGCTCAAGTCAGTTAAACTTTCCCACTGTGCGTTTGTGTGTAGACAAAGGAAGTTACATATGCATATGTATGTATGTATGTATGTGTGTGAGCGTATTTGGAAACTTCGGGCATGCTATAAAGATCATCAACCGAGCGGATCGCGGGGTTCTGTTCTGTTTTGTTCTGTTTGCTACTTGGGGTGCATACTTCCATCTATTTTTAGGCTACGATTTTTCCCACTACTCGCTGTAATAATAATGCCCATAGATCCCTGCAGATGATGCACATGCAGCTGCCCAAAAGAGCGAGACAGAGAGAGAGAGAGAGAGCGAGACGTTGCTCTAGGTTTTCCACTTTAGACAGACACAAACATGTGTGTGTGTGTGTGTGTGTGTGCTTCCTTAGCTCGGCTGTAGGGAATTGAAATCGAAATCGAAAACGAAATCAGAATCAGAATCGGCAACAGTTTAACTGGCGCTATTCCATTGCTCTTCTTCTTCTTCTTCTTGACGTCGCTGCTGTCTCACTGCGCTGCTGCCGCTCTGCCAGCGTTTGCTCGGATTCGATTCTATAAGTAGACCTACATACACACACACACATGTGTATTATGTATATTTATATGCACGTACATTTGAACACATGTCCGAGAGCGAAAGAGAGGGAGAGACTGAGAGAGTGCGTCGCTGTCGCTGCCGCCGTCACAATCTACTAAGTTAAAGCACAGCCAACAACAATGCCAACAACAAGAACAACACACAGCAACAGAGCCACTAAACGCAATCCCGAGGAGGAGCAACCGTCGCAGCAGCAGCAGCAGAAGCAGCAGCAGAAGCAGCGAAGGCGGCGGCAGAATTTCAAATTTGACGTTCGTCGTCTGCCTAACGATCGTAGCAGGCGCAAGCAAAGCAAAAGCAGGCAGAGAACTTGGCTGCCCAATGTGTGTCTGTGTGTCTCTGTGACTGCCGTTAGTATCGGCAACGGGATCGCGACGAAAAGTTCAGTTTCATTTTCGTTGCCCGTTGCTCGTCGTCGTTTTTGTTGTTCTTATTCTCGTGTCGTGTCGTGCCGTGAATGTGTTTTTTTCGCCTTGCTTTTTTTTTAATTTTTTTTTGGTTAGTTTTAATTTTGTTAATTCTTAACTTAACAACAACGAACGGACATTTTGACACACACATACGCTCTCACACTCATGCACACACACACACACACATTCATTTGCATACGTTTATGTGCTTACTGAACAATACTGTAAACAGCAAGAAGCCAATAAGAAATCGAGAGCGCGAGCGAAAGAGAGAGAACCGCGAGAATGTGCAACAAAGTGCAAGTGCAAGAAATAACCATTTTGCCAGAGTCGTCCCATCTTCGTGCTCGTGACTGAACGCTCTTTTTCGTGCTCGTGTTTTGTGTTCGTGCTCACAAATAGTGCCAATTGCGAATTGTCAAAAACAATAACAACAACAACCTCAACAAAAGCTACAGCCTGCGCCAAGGTTGCCAGATTTGGCACATTTCTTTTGATTGGCTGGATCGCATGGAACTTTTTTGTTTTATTTTCTATGTGATAGACGCTGTCAATTACAGTTATACTACTATGTACTAAATACATATACACATTGTATCAATGCAAATGTATGTGTGCGTACATGTGTCTTACTTTTCTTGTTTTTTTTGCGTTTTGTCGCTTTATTTTCAACTGTAGCCGATGAGCCGCAATCCGAGGCTAAAAGGTTAACTTCTAAATATTAATAGTCGTTGTCGTCGCCGTCGACGTTGACAACAAAATACAAAATACCATACAACAACACCAACAACAAGAACAACAACTACACTATGAGGAAGAGCAGAAAACAAAAAGTAAAAACATTGGGAGAAAAGAACCTATAGACCAAGCGTACCAAAGTATTTTGTTTGTTCTGCCCGCAGCTCGCATTTTGTTAGCACAAACACATACGTATGTATGTATCTGTGTGTGTATTGCATGCCCAGTGCGCGCGTGTGTGTGTGTGTATATGCATATGTAATATTTACAGTGTGTACACTCCAAATCGAAGTGCGTTATTTTTAAACGGTATTTTTTGTATTTCGAATTTCTAGTACTACACTCGAAAGCAGAAACGGATACAAAATCTCTAAAGTGAACAGTTGAAATACAAAGTACAAAAACAGATACAACGTTTTGATTTTTGCATAAAAGAAGAGCATAGCGAAATCATAAATACTACATCTCAGTGTTACGCCTTCTCAGCACAAAACACCGCCGCCGCGGCTGCAGCAGCAGACGCTAACGCTGACGCCAACGCCAACGTCGACGTCAACGCCGCCGCTTTACTCAAAAAAGCTGCTGACTCAAACAAATTTTCAAATGGTAAGTAGAAGCACCTAGCAAAACAACAACAAGAACTGTGTGGAAGAGAGCGAGAGAGGATGAACAGACTCTATCTCAGGCACGATCGCAATCCGAGTAGAATCCCCCACCCCTCCCCTATTTCGCCCCTTCTAGCATGCATCTCCTATGCTGCGAACTGCGCTTTTATCAGCTTGCATTGCATACCAGGAAGTTGACGGGGGTCTGCAAGCAGCACGCGAAGAAGAAGAAGAAGCAGATTCTCCTAAACTGTTATTTTCGAAGGGTTCAGGTTTCAACAGTTGTTAGGTTTTTGTAGAGCAATAAGTCTTACGGTATTACGGTTTTTTTTAGATGTCCACAAAGTTTTTACATATAAAAGAATACAATAATAGTATATAATATTCAAGATTTATTGTATTGCAGTCTCCCTTTTGTCAGATACTTTCATGATACTCTGCAATTATAAAATCCTCATTTTGAGGAGACAACTAAATTAAAATTTAAGCTAAAGGTCTAGACATAATTCCTCAAAAATACATCCGTACATATAATACAATTTGTACACCTCACCTTAGAAAACTATCTGAATTAAAATTCAAGCTAAAGGTATGCAAATAATTACTATTAAGTATAATACAATTTATACACCTCACTTTAGGAAACTATCTGAATACGATGTGATTTATACTTAGTACAGGAAAAATAAAACGTTGCTTGAGGTTTTCACTCTTAAATTTTTCTTATCAAGAGTGAACTTTAAGCGAATTCAACAGAGTAGTTATGGTATAATATTTGTTTTGTTATGCCGAATTAATAGGGCTCTTCAGTCAAACTTCCGTCAAACTCTTCCTTTACAAAATCTTTCTATTAACTTAAAATAACAAAAAAAAAAATACTATACATCAGAGGAAGGAAATTTTTTTATTCTCTAAGAGTATTTTTATTTATTTTGTTCTCATGAAGGCGTAAAACGAATTCAAATCTAAATTCCAAATCTTAAATCTTCAGGAATTCCGAAAACTTATTCTTTTCTGTTCTAGGAGAATAAGTCAGTCCGAAAGATGAATCATATTATTTGGGATTCGGGAGTGTAACGTATGTAGATGAGATATTCTTAATACATTTTACTGTAGTATCAAGAGAGACTGAGATTGGTTAGTAAACGATTCGTGAGGCGTAATCTAGCATCGAGCTCAGCTGCGATGACGGTTAGGGAACGTTAAGACCTTGGCCAGATGAAGAGATCTTATCAGTTGACGGAGGGGTCAAGCGAGCAAAGCGCGAGAGAGAGATTCGAATAGAAATAGCTACCTAGCTCTCGTTTTTCTTCTGCTTCTTTCTAAACTGTTCCTCTACTCGTGCAGGAGACGAAGAACCCGCCCACAGTGACCAGCAGCTATCATCATCAGCGAGCGCCGCGTACCCCGGAGAGCTACTTTAATGTGCCGGAGTCGGTGGCGCTGCTGAACATTGTCAAATCGGAGCGTATCCAAAGCGCCTTCCAATCAAACCGCAAGAATCATGCGAGTGTGTGGGAAATGGTTGCCGAGGTCCTAAATCGATTCAGCGCCCGAAAACGAACCGCAAAACAATGCTGCAATCGCTACGAGAATCTCAAGAAGATCTACACACAGCTCAAAAAGAATCCCGAACGTCATGTGCGTCGCAATTGGCCGTACATGTTCCTGTTCAAGGAGATCGAGGAGCAGCGCGGCGAGTGCTGGGGATCGAATGGCAAACGTTTGGCCCTCATCTCGAAGAATCACAATGAATTGTCCTACTATCAGCGACGTCGCCAGGCCGCCGAACTGGGCGTGCTGCTCAACAAGGACAATCTGACGCCACATCAGCACAATCTGCTGCAGAGTCTCAGTCATGCCGCCCATTCGACGGACTCCTCACAGAGTGGCGCCAGCAAACTGGAACGCTTCCTGCCCAATCACTTTGTGGAGACACAGCTGAACGAGGCGCCCGTCGGAATGGCCGGTCTGCCCTCGCAAGTTGGCTGCTACGATGACAATCCTCTTCAGCTGCAGGTTGCCGGCGCTGTGGCAGCCGCCGCCGCAGCTGCCGCGGTGGCAGCTCAACTCCAGGGCAATCCCAGCACCGCCCTCAACGAGGAGGAACCTCAGCACAATCAGCACAACCACAATCACAACCACAACCACAGTCACAATCATAGCCACAATCTCAGTCACAGTCACAATCTCAGTCACAATCAGAATCACAGTGCCGCATTTAAGGATCATGAACCGCCCGAGGCGCCGGACTATGACAAGGACTGCAACGGAGCGCTCAACTTGCACCACAATAACAGCAGCACCACCAACGACAACAACATATCCATGAAGTAAGTTCCCAACTGCAGATTGCTTCCCCTCTTTTTATCTGAGGTTTTATGCTATTTAAATGAAATGATTACACATTCCCTAGAAATTACACTTTTATCAAAACTGCCATTTTTTGGGTGTCACAGTATAGAATGTGATTCGATAATTGAAATAACTTTTCGTATTCTGAATGCTTTCTTAAGGTGTTAATGTTTTAAAAATCGTTGAGGAAGGCCGCTGAAGGCCGCTTTAATTTCTTCCTCAGGAATTTGCAAAATATTATCACCTTAGAAAAGCACCTCAAACATTTTGTTTAGGTTTTATCTTTTCCCCAATATGTTTAATTCACGCAGTTAAAACATAGTTAATGATGGGGGACTATGAGGGACTCCCACGATATTATTATTAATAAAACCTGTAAGCTACCTTTCTAAGAGATTGTCCAAATATTAACGCCTTTATAAAAGCATTACAAACGATTTTTAAACGATCTTTCAATTATCGTATTGCTTCTATTAATACAAGCTGTCTTTCTCAGCGATACTCAAACTCTTTACTTGGTTAACTGGGACTTCCAATTTGTTAGCTGCTTAATTTCCGATTAAAAATTACTAGTGAAATCTAAATTGCTACCTCGTTGATTCTTAGGTTATTCGCTTCTAATCTATTTGAATCCATTCGATGAAAAGATGAATCTAAGTGGATAACTACAATCTAAAAATGCAATGAGGAAGGCTTTTGAAGGCCTTCCTCAGCGATTCTCAAACTCTTTACTTGTTTAACTGTGACTTCTAATTTATTAGTCCCTAGTGACTTCTGAATTGTTCCATCGGTTATCTTTAGATTGTTCTATTCTAATATATTTCTACCCAAAACAAAATGCAACTGTAATTGAATTCGCATTTCTGTTACTAACGTAATTAGTCTTGCTTGCAGATCCGAGCCGCTTTCTGAGGGGGAATTCAATCCGGACGACATTCAGCTCATGCAGACGAATTACAATGGGTAAGCAGCCTCTCAATATGCCCTCAAAATGCAACAATTTAAACTAATATCGAATCAAAAATAGTGCCCAGAACTTTTATTCGCCGAGCATCGATCAGAACATACTGCATCCGGACGTGATTGTGGACACGGACAATTTGTCCGATTGCAGCTCGTCGGCATCGTTGAAGAGTATCGACAACAAGCGCAAGCTCTCCACGTCCACCGATGGCGACAGCACCAACTACGAGCTCATCGAGTATCTGAAGCGACGCGAGAAACGCGACGAGGAGCTGCTCAAGCGGATGGATGCACGCGAGGAGCGATTGATGCAGCTGCTGGAGCGCACCGTGATGGCTATCGAGACGCTAGCTGCCGGCAAGGCGGCGATGTCCTCCTCAGTCTACGTTAACGCCTCCACCACCACCACCTCCTCCTCTTCTTCATCCTCCGCGGCATCCTCGTCATCCTGCACAGCAACAACAGCAGCTCCACTCAAGGAAGCACCTGCAAGTCAAGCTCCAGCTCCAGCTCCAACTTCTCAATCCGCCGTTGCAGTCGATGTTGACATGGTGCCGATTGATGCTGATGCAGACGAGGCGGATCCAGATGCCGTTGTTGTTGTGCCCGATGACAACAACGATGACACAACGCAACAGAACGAACAGGAGCAGAAGCAGGCAACGGAGACGTAGACGTAAACGTAGATGGAAAAAAGTTCCCCGCAGAAATAGGAAACTGTGCCAAAGACGAGCCATGCCTCGAATTTCTATGAGATTTGCAATCGATTACTTAATAGCTCTCTCACCAAGTGCTTAAGGATTCGCCCACAAAACCCCCATCCCAAATCAAAACCCATACCAACCAAATAATTGTCTGATTCTCTTGTCCAAGTTGCATATTCCCAGCACTAACTTAATTTTTACATACATATATAGGTTAAGGTTTTAATCAATCAATCCACTTACCCCAAAATGCAGCTGACTGCAGACTTGCCTTTTAAAATCGAAACCATTTAAGTAGTTAGTATTTGCGTCATATTTTTTGATCGGGTCTGCATGTCCGCCTGTTTTTTTTTTAATAACCTTTTTTTTAATCGTTTTTAACCAAATTATTCGCGTTTAAGTTGGAGCTAAAATGGGGCTCAAATGCATTTGTGCAGGAACATATTAATATGTGTATGTGTGTGCGTATGTATATTACGTATACATCGATAATTTTTTTAATTTAGTTAAATACATACAAACACCAATTTTGAAAAAACAAAAAATAACTTGTTTCAATCTAAAATTTCGCTACAGCGAAAGTCTCTAATGATCAGCTACCTAAAAGTATGCTACAAAAATGTCATACATCAAATATTTTGTGTTTGCAGTATTTGAACTTTTTATTTTGAACTCACAGGCAGTGTGCAATACATAATTGTGCACTTTCAATTAGCTCCTAAAAGTATGCAATACAAAACGTATTTCTTACTGGAACGTTGGTTCCCGTATTTGCATGACGCGCCTGAAAGTATGCAATACGAAATGCACTCACGCACCGTATAACACTTGCGCAATTAAAAAAAATGTATAAACTTCACTTATTTATTTTTTATTTTTGCCTTTCTTCGCCGTCTTGCTGCCTGGCATCGCCTTCTGCGTCTTGGCAATCTTCTTGGTAATGAGCAGCTTCAGCCGCTTCTTGACCTCATCATAGTTCTCATTCTCCAACTCCGGTTTGCTCGACTTAAAGAATTTCGCACCCTCTGAAAGAACGGAAATGGAAATGAGCGAGACAATTACCTTTCGCGTTAGCTTGCATTCAATTACCTTTCAAGCGAACATCGTTCTTGGGTAGAAAGAATGATTCCACTTGGATTTGTTGCTTCTTTTGCTTCTGCTTAACAACAGGTGCCTCGTTCTCCTTGGACGCTGTCGCCGGCTCTTCAGTGACTTCATCTTCCTCGTCACTGTCCGAGGAATCGTAGCTGAAGGGATTCGCCGATTGCAGACCAAGTTTGCTGCTGTTCGCCTTGCTGTTGACCAATATTTTCTCGTGTCCCAGCTTCTCCAGCTGATCCTGTCGCTCGGCCGCAGCCTCCTCGTGACTGCTGCCAAACATGTCCAACAAACTGAATCCTTCACCGCGCATTTTTAGCGATTCCTTCAGTGTATCGGTGACCACATAGAAGGCGCTTTGTGAAACAGGCGCCGTCCCATTTGTGGCACTCTCCTCGACTGCCTCATCTTTGGATTGTTGACGGACAACTTCGGGTTTCTTTGTCTTGGTTCTGAGCAGCTTTTGATGCTCCTCTTTGGCTGGATCAAAGCGCAACATTTTCTTGCTTTTCGATGCTTTTGATGGATCTGATTTGGCAGTGTCGATCTTACGTCCAATCACCTGCTCCAAGATGCCCATCTGCCAGTTGCGTTCACTCACCTCTTGCCCTAATTGTGGCTCATGGTGTTCCTCATCTTCTTGCTCATTCTCATCCTCATCGTTTTCGTCGTCGGCGACAAAGTTCGACGTAATCCGAAATCTGGGATCGAGACTCTGTTTGCTTTGCATCTCCACAAGACGTTCACCTTTCTTGCCACTGTGCTGTGGCAGCTGGAAGCCTTCCGCGTCCTCCTCCTCATCATCATCGAAGAGATCCATCTTTGTTTGTTTTTTCTGCTTCTGCTGCTCCTCTTTGTCGTCGTCCTCTTCGGCATCGCTAAACTTGATGCGCTTCGCTTGCCCCGCTTCGGAGGAGAGCGCAATCTGTATGGCGGATTTCTTTTGCTGATGCTGTTGCTGCATTTTGTTCAACGACTCCTTGCGTTTCTGGTCAGCAATTGTCGCCTTCGCATCAAGATTGGCTTTCTTCTGCTTCGCTGGCTTCTTGTGCTGTTCGATGATGTGCAGCGGCTTTACATCCTGCTCCTGTTGTATGACAATCTGCAAAACAAAGTTACACGCTGTAATTAATGTTAATTTACTAATGAGGACAACTTACTTTGCCATTGTGCATAGAGTTGGCGGCACGTTTCTTGGTAATCAGCAGCTCGATCGGCACTTCGTCATCATTAATCTCCTCGTGCTCACCAAACACGCGTCGTTTGTTCTGCGTATTCTGTGCTAGCAGCCGGGAACTGCCCTGATAATCATTGTGTGCATCCGTCTGTTGCTGTCCATCCTGCTGCCCTTCGTCACGTTCACGCTTCAAGCGATCGAGAAACGATTCTTTGGCCAACGAGACTTTCAATTTGTAGCCATGCAGCTTCTGCCAGTTTAACTCATTGAGGCCTAAAAAAAAAAAAAACAAAGTGTTTAAATTAGCTAACTATATATCTTTTACAATCCAAACTTACAATAATGTGCATCGTCGGTTTGAACGGTGACGAAGGCAATCACTTTGGTCATCGTTTCTCCAGCGTCGATAATTTGCTCTTTCGTTTTTAGCTCGACGCGCTCCACATGGCCGTAGTCCTGGAACAGTGATCGCAGATCCTGCTCTGTGGTTCGACTGGGCAAGTCAGCCAAGAAGAAACGTGTGCTTCCCATATTATTGATTGCAATTAACTTGCCAGCGGAATGATCGCACGTGTATGTTACAATTCACAGCACTCAGCTGGGCGGTAGTGTTGTGTGGTAGTGTTGCAAAATATGCAACAGTAATCGATAGCTTGCAAATCATCGTACGAGTTGCTGTGACGTCACAAACAAAGTTTAAATAGGTGCGTGTGAGAGAGCCGTTTGCTGTCACAATGTTTGGCAATAAATGTACAATAAATTCACAACACTCCTGCACGTAAGCGTAGAATTCAATTTCGAAAATAAAAGTATCTATTTTGGCTCTTACTGCAGTGTGACGTGTCGATAATCCCACCTATCGTCGATAGAGTTTCGATAAAAACATACAGCTGTTTGAAATGTGACCATTTACGACATATTGCATAAAATATATTATGTTTTCAAGCTAAAGTTAAATGAAACGTACATAGTAGTGTATTGTCAATCTTTAACTAATTTCAAATATATTTGTTATTTAATGGCATAAGTAAGAAAAGTGCTGTAAACACTGGTATAATAAATTGAGCCATTTGGTATAATTGAATGGTCAATGCAACGGTCACACTGCCGGCCACACACACATACGGGCAAACGCACACAGTCAGACTTTATTATTTATTTTTGTTTTCTCTGCTGTGCGAATTATTTTTGTAACAGCAGCCAGGATAATTAATTGCAAGGACAGGAAGAAAAAACGGCAAGCATGGAGAACAAAAGCCCCACAGCACCGGCTTTGGAGAAATGGGGATTTCCACTACAGGAGCTGTATCGTCTCGCCTTTACATTCTACAAACGTAAGTGCAGGGAAAATTGGCATTTTGATTTATTTGGCTTCTCACTCTTCAACATTTGCGATTTGCAGAGAACTCGGGCAAAGCGATTCATTTATCATACGAGGATAATCTCAAGCTGATTGCGTTTAAGCAACAGGCACAACTCGGACCCTTCAACACCAACGATGCGCCGGCTTTGGGAGTTCTCGATGTGATTGGACGCGACAGGCAACAGCATTGGCAGCTGTTGGGCGACATCACGCGAGAGCAGGCGCAGGAGGGATTCATCGATCTGCTGGACACCATGTGCAGTGCATTCCGACCATACATCGAGGCGGTGCGCCAAAATCGTGACGACACCCTGAAGGAAGAACTACGTCGCATGGAGCTGGAGAAGGAGGCGAGAGAGCGACGCGAGCGGGAACAGCAGCAGCTGCTCGAGGAGGGCTACAAGGAGGAATTGCAGCGACGCCAGCTGCAGGATGCACTCAACAAGCAGACCTATCAGCAGTTCAAGGTAAGTGACACCGACTTCCAAATACTCTAACCATCTACATATATGCATAACCAAGAGACAGTTTCTGAGTGTAGCTGAAGTACTATTTCTTTGTTTCTCATTTAAAAGCATAAATTAATTAAAACAAAATTCTTTTTTAACGAACGAACAAAATATCAGTAACGATTTTACGACTCTCCTTCAAGGATAATTATTTATTTTGAGTTATTTTATTTTTTTCAATCCATATTGATAAATCAAAACAGCTAAAAAACAATAAATTCAAATCAATTATAGTTCTGTGTTAGTCACATATCAGCCGTTGATATAAATGAATCACAAAAAAACTTAATTATTACTTTTGAAATAAAGGTTTTCTTATGAAGTACATATTTTTTAAATCAAGTTTATCACATTTTTTTTTTACAATATTTTCGTAATTTGCATTGAACTTTAATTACTAAATGATGAATTATTCAGAAAAACACATTAATACGATAAATTTAGATTTACTAAGGAAACCTTTAAAATTTCAATGATTATTAATTACTTTTTCTGCACTTGAAGCTTCGGATTGTTCCCAATTCTTTAGCTCTCCCGAATTGACAGAGTTCCAGAACAGACAGAAGACAGAGTAGACGGACAACTGAACCTTGACAATAACTCATAATAGACTTCTAGGTAGCTTTTTTCTAGGTAGCCAACCTATTGATTTTGTGAGGCAGGACGAGAGAGAAAAGAGAGAGGGGGAAACTTGTTGCACCTGTTGTCAAAGTCGACGCCGACTCAGTAAATGTGTCAATAATGAATGGTAATTGCTGTTGTTGGGGTTGGGGGGTTGGGATTAGAGGTCTTTGGGGGATGGGCGCTTCATGGCGAGACTGTTGAATGAGGTCACGACCCAATTACGCCGAGTGAGTGAATACACAAAAGAACTAAAACATACTTACCATTTCGTTCTACAGCTGTACGCAGAGAAGCAGTTTCCTGGCAATCCCGAGCAGCAGGCGGTGCTCATACATCAGCTGCAGCGGGAGCATTATCATCAGTATATGCAGCAGCTGCATCTGCAGCAACAGAGTCATCCGCCTCCCAATTCCAATCAGAGCGAACAGGAGCAAATGCCGCCGCACCAGGAGCCGGAGAAGCTGCCTCAGCAGGATCAGCTGCAGAGCGGCAACAGCAGCAACAACAACAACAACAACAGCAGCAGCAGCGTTAATCTGGCCAATGCCATGGAGGGATTGCAGCTGAATGAACAGCAGCAACAACATCAGCAGCAGCATCAGCATGAGCAGCAAGCGACAGCTCATCATGAGGTGGAGGAGTACGATGATTATGTGATGATACGTCCAGCCAAAATCTGGACACGTCCAGACATCGACCAGTTCAAGACTGAAGTGTCCGCCGGCGATGGCGATGGCGTCATTACCATCGGCCATGGCGATACGGTAACGGTGAGCAAAACACTTCTCATTCATCCATGATTACACCTGCTTAAGTGTGCAATCTCTTCGTTTACGACAGGTGCGTGTGCCCACCAATCTCAATGGCAAGTGCATCTTCTGGGAGTTTGCCACCGATAACTATGACATTGGTTTCGGCATTTACTTTGAATGGGCCAAACCCATCACCAATGAGGTGACGGTGCATGTGAGCGATAGCGATGAGGACGAGGACTGTGTGGATGAGGATTATCTATCGACCACCGAGGATCTGGAGTCTGGCTCTTTGTCCCACGATCGCAGCGTCCAAGCGGCGGCTGCTGCACACAATGCAGTGGCGTCGGCTGCTGCTGCTTCCAAGGCGCCCATTTCGATAATTGTGCCAATCTATAGGCGTGAGTGCTACAACGAGGTGTATGTGGGTTCGCATTCCTATCCCGGTGAGGGTGTCTATTTGCTGAAATTCGACAATAGCTACAGCATTTGGCGTTCCAAAACGCTCTATTATCGCGTCTACTACGAACGATAAGAAAACGAATCGAATCGAACCGATTAGCGATAGAAGCGCCAAAACAAAAATTTAACTCCAGTTCGAGCTGGTCACACTTAAAACACTGTCGTGCAGCAGGCCGGCAACCTGACACACTTGTGTGTGTGTGTGTGTTTCGAGGGATGTGTGCAAATATGCATCAAATTGGTAACTGCACACAATTTTCAATTTGCATCAACAAAATAATTAAATCAATATTATTTATTATATAGTTTTCAAAATACAATAAATGTATGTACATACTGCTGATGTATGTGTATTTAAAACCAGCCAAATCAATAATACCATACACAAAACGCTTGACCACATGAAAGTTCTGATCCATTCAAATGGCGCAAAAATTGCAATCGATTATCAATGCCAGCCAGTGTTGCCAGACAGTTGCGACTGACGTCGATGGCCGATTAATGCCAGCCAGCGTTGCCAGATGTCACACATTCAAAAGCCGGCTATCTCATATTATTGTTGTTGTTATTATGTATGCGACGGCAAATCAAGTGCTTCGAAATGCGCGTTTCTCAAGTCGCCGCGCCGTGAGCTATGTGCTGGGCATCGAGACATCCTGCGATGACACCGGCATCGCCATAGTTGACACGGCAGGAAAGGTCCACGCCAATGTCTTGGAATCCCAACAAGAGTTTCACACGCGGTAGGTGACGAAAATTTCAATGAAACTTTTAAAGTATGTTGTTTGTTTCTAGCTATGGCGGCATTATACCACCACGGGCACAGGATCTGCATCGGGCACGCATCGCTGACGCCTTAAAACGCTGCCTGGCGGAGTCGCAGATGCAACCTGAACAACTGGCGGCCATTGCGGTGACCACACGTCCCGGGCTGCCGCTCAGCCTGGTGGTGGGATTGCGTTACGCTCGCCATTTGGCACGTCGCCATCAGAAGCCGCTGCTGGCCGTGCATCACATGGAGGCGCATGCACTGCAAGCACGCATGGAGCACATTGAAGATCTTCAATATCCGTATCT
This sequence comes from Drosophila pallidifrons, assembly GCA_023558445.1. NCBI lineage: Eukaryota > Metazoa > Arthropoda > Insecta > Diptera > Drosophilidae > Drosophila > Drosophila pallidifrons. Next base: position 27,148,941 of record CM042351.1, on the reverse strand, counting down.
CTGTCTGCTCATCAGTGGCGGCCACAGTCAGCTGGCGATGGTCTATGGACCCGGACGACTGACCCTGCTGGGTGAGACACTGGACGATGCACCCGGCGAGGCATTCGACAAGATTGCGCGACGTCTGCGACTCTATGTGCTGCCCCAGTATCGTCTGTGGAACGGTGGACGAGCCGTGGAGCATGCCGCACAATTTGCCCGCAATCCCGATGCCTACGAGTTTCCGCTTCCCCTGGCGCGGCAACGCAACTGCAACTTTAGCTTTGCGGGCATCAAGAACAATGCGTTTCGTGCCATCCGCCACCAGGAGCGGAATGAACGCACCCCAGTCGATGGCATCATAAGCAACTATAGCGATTTCTGTGCGGGATTACTGCGCGCCGTCTCCCGGCATCTGATGCATCGCACACAACGGGCTTTGGAGTTCTGCCTGCAACCAGAGATGAATCTATTCGGCCAGGCGCCACCTACGCTCGTCGTATCCGGCGGAGTGGCCAACAACGATGTGATCTTTGCGAATCTGGAGCAACTGGCCAAGCAGTACAATTGTCGCTGCTTCAGGCCATCGAAACGCTACTGCTCCGACAATGGCGTCATGATTGCCTGGCATGGCATCGAGCAGCTGCAACATGGCATTAAACCCGTCTCCAGCCACGATGTGGACAATATTCAGGTCGAGGGCAGCGCGGGATTTCACGAGTCCGCCATGGAAAGGCTCCAGGAGGCAGCCATCAAGTGCAGATGGGTGCAGCCGCTGTGAAGCAGAGTCTTGGATAGAAATCCTCCAAGGAGTTGTAACTCAATTAAAAGCTAATCTGTGGCTGCCTCTCCTCCTTCAACTTGGAAGGAGCCAAATGAAATCCTTTATAGCAAATGGAAGGCATCCGGAGTCATCAAAGTTGCTGAAAGACTGACGAACTCCAGGACAAACTCGTCACATTGTACAATATAAGTTGATATATAATATATATATATTTGTTGTTGTTTTTGTTTTATTTTTTTATTATAATATCTGAAATCAATAATGTCAAATGTCTAAGGTCTAAAAAAAAAATGTAAAAATTGATAATGTATACATATAAAAATATTAAAAAATGCATTAGTTCGATTTTTTTATCTTTTTGTTGTTGGTTTTTCATTTTTTGTTGTTTTATGCTGAACTACAATACAATTTTTTTTTCTTTCTTTCATTTGCTTTTTCCATTTAACTTGCGCATTTCGCTGCTGTTTGTTGTTGTTTTTATGGATTATGAATATACTTATATACTTAAGATTTTGAATTGTTTTCCGTTTCGTTTATCATCCTATTTTTTTGTTTTTATTGTGTTTTACAATTCTTGCTGGTTGTTGTTGTTGCTTCTGTTTATTATTATTATTATTATTGTTGTTGTTGTTACTTATATATTTCAATACTCTTACGTTTTTCTTTTGTTTGTTTTTTATTACATAATAGCGTTTACATACAATGACGCGTTATCCTTTTATTAAAATATTTATGTGTGTGTGTGTGTTGTGTTCTGTGTGTGAATGCTTCTATGCTTCTTCTTGTTTGTTTTTTTATATTTTTTATTGCTGTCTCTCCCTTCACACTTCTTCTGGGCTTTCTTTCCTCTCCTAGTTCGTTAGGTTAGGTTATTTGTTATTATTTTATACTTTTTATATATAGTTATGCAAAACAGAAAATTGCATACTTTTTTCTTCTTCCTCCTCCTCTCTCTCTTGCTCTCTCATTTGCATCATTCAATTTTCTCTTGATTTTTTTTTTTGTGTTTTTGTTTTTCTTCTCTTAATTTTGTATATATGTATATATAAATAATTTGTTTGCTATATTGTTATTGTTGTTTGTTTTTTGCTTATTTCTTCATTGTTTTGTTGTTCATCTTATAAGAAAATTGCGCCAAAAAAAAAAGTAAACAAAACAAAAAGTTTGGAAAGGTGGGGAAATTGAATGTAATGCTACATTCGAAATCTGGGGCACGAGGGGACAAGGGGGGCAAAAACAAAACATATAATTTAAATCATAATTTGAGGATTGGCTGGCAAACGCATTTTAAGCTGGGGTTTTGAAGCGAGTATATCGATTAATACAATTTAAAAGGGGCGCGGGGGGAATACATACATAATGTTATATATGTATATATATATACATATACGTATAAAAGATATATGGATATATATATGTGTATATGTATAGTTAGCATATTGCAATTTGTTTGTTTTAAGGACGAAGAAGAAGAAATAAAAAAACAAGCGAAATGACAACAAACAAAACAGAGAAACTCTTAGAGGAATTTGCATCTCCTTCTCTTGGTTGGCTCTGGTGGCTCCAAAGCAGCGAGTATGGCCTCATCGAACACATTTTTCAGGCCCTTCTGTGTGAGAGCCGAGCATTCCACATATTTGACGGCCTTCAGCTCCTTGGCCAGTTTCTCGCCCTGCTCCGATGTGATTGGCTTCTGCTTGTTCTTCGCCAGCTTTTCCAATGTGCTCGTCTCGTCGCGCAAATCGATTTGTGTGCCAACCAGCAGGAACGGCGTCTTCTGACAATGGTGCGTTATCTCAGGCACCCACTGAACGGAGGAGGAACAAATTAATAAACAATGGCAGGCAATGTGAATGGCGATAATGATGATAATGATATCGCTATCGATAACGATTGTATTACCTTCTCCTTAACGTTCTCGAACGAACTGGGACTGACGACCGAGAAGCAGACGAGAAATACATCCGTTTGCGGATATGACAGCGGACGCAGACGATCGTAATCCTCCTGTCCGGCCGTATCAAACAATCCGAGCGTATATGGCTCGCCGCCAATCATCACGGTAACCGCATAATTGTCGAATACAGTTGGCACATATTCCGATGGAAATTTGTTGGTTGTGTATGAGATTAGGAGGCAGGTCTTGCCCACAGCGCCATCCCCAACGACCACACACTTGATGGTTTGCATACCGAACGAGTTAGCTGACAAAGCGCTTTCTAAGAAGAAATGACACAAAATATTATTATTATGATTACTACATATAAAAATAATGGGGACACACTTGTCACAAAGTTTGCAATTCACAACTTCTGATCCACAATTGCGGCTTATCGAGAATTAGAATCAAATATAAAAATAATACAAAGATATTTCTATATACATATCTTCACTTTATATTATATTATATATATTATATTTTATGTATTTATAAGAATCTAAAAACTGTGCAAATATGTTTATATTATTTTTTGTATTTATAACAATCTATGAACTATGCAAATAGTGTGGACACACTGCACAAAAACTTCAAATAGCTTACATATTACTGTCCACAGCCCGCCCCCCGATCGCAGTTACAACAATTTGCTGATTGGAATTGGAGTGGAGAAGTGCATTATAGCGAAAAATGTCTATATATAAAGGCTTTTCTTTATCTGAGCTATATTATACAATGTACATGTGTGTGCGTCTGTATGCGTGTGTCGCTCATATGCCTTAATTACTTTCGCAACGGGTATGGATGGACAAGGACAAGGGGTTGAGAATGGCTGGCAAGGCGCTAAGAGGGAGTGGAGACACTGGTAGCAAAACGTTGCTTTGTTATTATCCCAGCCCCAATGTACACACAGACACACACAGGCACATATCAATGCAACGCAGAGACGAAAATTGCGATTTACTTGTAATTTTTTTTATATACAAATGTAAGTATTTTTGCTGAACTATTTACTGTCTTATCTATGCGAACGAGTTGTATCTGCGGAACTTTGTACAACGCACATACACACCCACACACACACAACCGGGCGGTATCATCAACGTCGTCGTTGTCGCCACCGCGCCGCCGGCTTCCTTTTTTTTAGTGGAGCATAAGCAGAGAATTCACACAGGCGATGGCGATGACTCAAGCTGCGTATGTGTTTGTGCAGAATGAAAGAAAAAAAAACACACACACCAACACACACAGAGTACTTAGATAAGCTAGCAGGCAGTTCTAATATGAAATATGCAGCGCTCTCTTTCCCCCACCAACAACAAAACACACACACACTTACACGCAATGCATGCATGTGACATACACAAGAACACTGCAATGCGTATGTGTGTGTGTGTGTGTTCATTTAGTGCGTAAGCGCGTGTGTGTGGGTTTTCGAAGCGTAGTTTTGACTGTAGCAAATATGCTAATTTATTTTGACATAAATGCACTTGTGTACAAATACAGGCAGAAACGCCTGTAGGTGTTTACGCTTGTGTGTGTGCATACATACACAGAGACGTGCATACACATAAGTTTACAACAATTAGAAAGCCAAGCGCAAGCGAACGAAATGCACAAATTAAAAGGCACAAAATTTCGAAAATTCGCCAGCAGCAAGAATGAAATTAAACCAATCGTCTTTTTTTCACTTTTTAACAAACACTGACGCACACTGAACACACACACACACACTCATGTACGCACACACTGACGTGCAGACAAGCAGAAGCAGAAGAAGCAGCCAAAGCAGTCATCGTTAACATTTTTCGTTACTTTTCACTTCAGAATTTTCTCTTTCTTTTGCACACAGCAGCAGCATATGTGTATATAAATTGTAGATAATTGTGATACACGAATTTTGTGTGTTTTCATAACCGAATTGAACTTCCGCAATTTTACTTACAAATTGGTTTTTGGATTGAAAACGGCAGCAAATATGATCTTTCTTTTTTTTGGGCTGGGTTGGGCGTCGATTCGTATAGAAAACTACTATTTTTCTTTTGTGTGTTCGTTCATTCGTTCTCTCCAGCAAATAGTAATCTGTATGCGTGCGAATGACGAAGCACAGGGTTGCCACAGCGATAGTTATTCAGTCGTCGCAATTTGACGTTTACAAATGGCAACGCCCTGTGCAATCGCTGCGATATGGTGTTGCCACTGTGTTCGAATGCAACTCTCCCATATGTCATTTAGAACAAGAACAAGAGAATATCAGCAGAGCAGAGCAGAGTAGCAGAGCAGCGCAGCGCAGCGACGACAACAAAGTAAATCAACCAAATTTACTCGTCGTTAGCAGCCAATTGAAAGTGATCCAAAGGGGGTATGACATCGAAATGGCTGGATTTTTAAGAACAAGGTAAGAGGACAATTGTTAAAAAAATAATAGAAATTACACTACCATTTATTCAACTACGACTCACATACAAACACAAATACGCACTTAATATATATATAGGTGAGTACATGCAAACGCATGTAGTGGGTATGAATGTATGTGTGTACATACTACGATTAACGCGACAGTGACCTGCATTGCATTTGCATTGGTGCAAAATTGCTTTTTCCTATTGTTAACTGCATACATTATAGAAACATACGTTTCTTTTTTTTTTTGCTTCGCAGAAAACGAAGCCGTGAAGATGATCTGCCTTGCGAATCAACGCCACTGTCGAAGCGTATTAACAATCTGCATTTGACATACGATGACGGCAATAGCAGCAGTAGCAGCAATTGCAGCATACCTAATTTAATCAATGATAACAACAACTATATAATACCAAGCATCACTGCCGGAGTGGGAGCTGTAGGAGGAGCAGCTGGAGGAGGATGTTCACTTGAAGTTATTGGTGGCATATATGAGTATAATCCTGAATTGAATGCCGATCAAAATCCGTATTATTATGAAAAAAATAAGATGTTGTACGACTTGCATGTGGAACGTGTCAAGCGAAATAATCACTGATTTTGAAAACAGACACATTTTTTATACGATTTATGTTTGTTAATTGTCATAATTGCACGTGATAAAAAAATTCATTTAACATTATTTAAAATCAATCTCATTAAACAAAAAACACATACAAATGCAACTAAAATACACGTTAAATCAAAAAGAAACAAACCAACAAAACACCAATATATCACAAATATGCCTAATGCAATCGTAAATAGAAAATACACAATTGCAATTCTGATAGTTGGATAGTGCCAATAATTCATAGGAAATCTCAGATGGAATAGTTTGCCGACGATCAATCGATCGATCTTCTCTATCGTAAATAGTAGTTGTTCTCTCTCTCAGTCGTTTTGATTGAACTTTATATTTGAGTCGTATATTGCAACGATTATTTTATAAATGCGAAATCAAAATTGTTGAATGAATGTGTTCGAAATAAATCTGTAATAATAGACCTCGTGACACACTTAAAACACACACATCCTATACACATATATATATATATAGTTACTCATCTTGAACCTAAATGTATACAATATTAAGACTTAACAAAAAATGCTTGCACACATTAGGCGTTCAATATACATATATCTATCTTTATCTGCTCTTCAAGCTTAATAGACACAGCAATTCTTTACAAACATCTAGAATTACGCGCAAGAGTGCTTAACTGATCCGACATTATATAGTTATAAGTTATGTATATTAAGCCATGCAAGAGGTAGCAATACTGTTAATAAAGTATTATAAGAATTTTCCAAATGTATTTCACTAAATTGATCAAACTGATTGATTGGATACCACTGTGCGGCCGCCGCACATCGTCCATCGTGATTGTTGTTGTTTCTCAATTGTGACAGCAGCTCAAGCCCAACAACAAAATCGAACGTCGAACAGTGCTGACGCTTTAGCAATTTTCACGCCAAGCAGCCAAAAACTGAAAGCTAGACCACAACAACAATAATCTTATGGACATCATGTTGTTGACCGACATATTCATCATATTTTTATGACAATAATAAATAAATCAAATATTCATTCGTAATTTGTTTTTACTATCGCTATAAGGTTTGCACGGAATTTAGCTATTTTGTGATGCAGCCGAGTTGGCAACACTTACGGTGAATGGATGTGCCTGCTCGCTCTTTGACAACACAACCAGTGCTGCCAATTTGGGTTTTTTCCCGTCAAATCTGGATTTTTTTGAACGCTAAATGCGGGAAAAATTTGTGAATTGCGGGAATTGTGAAAAGCGGGAATTCTAGCTTTTTTAGAAATTCTGTTGGCTTTTTCCCAACTGTTTTTGTGTTGTTAACACAAAAGTACACAAAAGCAGATTTACTATAGACACTTATAAACAATCCAGAAAATGTGTTGGCGTATCGATTGTTTTCTCGAAATACGCTAATTTCATCACCCGCTTAGTGTTTCCATTTCAATTTGATCAAGTGGGCCAACATCAGCAACACAAACAAATTTAGGTCTTTAAAGATTCTGGTGAAAACCGGAGATTTTTTGAGTTGGCAACTGTGGCCATCCAAATATTGTGTTTGCCCTGGACATACGCGATTTCTGGCTATTTGCCAGGTTAACCTTATTAAATCCAATTTAAGGAATGCATTCTAAGCATAAGTTAAAGTATTCATTTCAAGCAATAGATATGTATACTCTATTCATTTTTATTGTAATATAGAGAATCGGATTGGGACGGATGGGAAAATGCTGATAGGTACTAATATGTCATACGCAAATGAGACAGACTAAGGAGATAACGATAAAATAATGCAAATCTTTATCTTTTAAACAAAAATGAACTTAATAAATTGTTATTTTTGAAGACATTTTTTCTCTTTTTTTTATACATTTGTTTTTAGCTTTTTTTTGGATTTTTTAATAATTTTTTTGAGCTTTTTTCTCCATTCATTCCGTCAAAAACAGCTTTTTTTGCTGGTCAAAAGTTGGCAGCACTGAACACAACGCTGCGACTTCGCTCTCTCTTGCTCTCCTTGGTCCGTCGCACGCATACATATGTAAATACTAAATGAATGTTATTGTGTGTGTAGAAAGGCACGCGCGCACACATAAATATCATAGAGACACACTGATTCTTTGTTGTTGCTATATTTATACGCTCGCAATTTATTTTTGACAAACGTTGAAAATGTTGTAATATTGTTGAAATTGTGTAGTTTGTAAAATGAAATGAAGTGCCTCTCCGAAAAGTGCCAGTATTTAGCCAGAATATGATGATTATTGTGGCACTATGTGCGAATTCGAATGTGTGTGCGAATGCGATTGGAAATTGGATGGAAGAAAATGCTTGAAGCAAGCAACAAGTAAACACACAAACAAACAACGCAGCCCCCATACAACACACCACATAATACCTAATAATAAAGTATCTAATAGGTAGAAAAATAAATGTGCATATAATAAGTAGACAGACACATACACATACATATGTGTGTCAATCGAGTAATTGTTGCAATTGCGGAAGAAGAAAACAACAGCAACAAGAACAACAACAACAACAGCTGCAAACACAACTACATCACAATTGAGACAGTGTGTCCTTATAGTTTACGCACTTGCCACTGTTATCGTTATCGCTATCGTGATCGCTATCACCATTACTATTGCTATTGCCATCGTAGTGGATGATGAGCCCCTTCGGTTCCAAGAAGAACCGTTCACTGCCGGTGCGCGTGAGCACCTTTGACTCCGAGCTGGAATTTGAGCTGGAACCCCGTGCAACGGGCCAAGAGCTCTTTGATTTGGTTTGCCGCACAATCGGATTGCGTGAATCGTGGTATTTCGGACTGCAATACGTCGATACACGTAACAATGTCTCTTGGCTCAAAATGGACAAAAAGGTGAAGGATCAACGGGTCGAACTACAGGCGAGCAACAGCATTTATGTGTTCAGCTTCTATGCGAAATTCTTTCCGGAGAATGTGAGTGAAGAGCTCATCCAGGAGATCACACAGCATCTGTTCTTTCTGCAAGTGAAACAGAGCATTCTCTCCATGGACATCTATTGCCGGCCCGAGGCCTCTGTTTTGCTCGCCTCTTACGCTGTCCACGTCCAGTATGGACCCTACGATTATGAGAGCTACAAGGATGGCATGCTCGCTGGCGGAGAACTGCTGCCCAAAGGCGTCACCGATCAATACCAGATGACGCCTGAGATGTGGGAAGAGCGCATCAAGACCTGGTAAGAGTCGAAAATCCATCCGTCTGTCCGTCTGTTGAAAGCTTTTGCTCTCATAGACTAGCCAAGTTAGAGCCACAAAACTTGCGGACAACACTCGAATAACCACGCCCTCCTAAATCAACTAACTGGTAATAGCTGCAAGTTCGGTAATCGAAAATCTGTCTGTCTGTCTGTCCGTCTATTAAAGCCTCTTGGTTTCAAAGACTAGGCAAGCTACAAACTACAAAACTTACGAACAACACTCGAGTAACCACGCCCTCTTACGTCTTTGTAAATCAACTAAAAAAGCTAGAGCCCTAAACATATGTTACACGTAACAATATAACTTGTAATTTAATGAACAACTGCTTACCAGGTATATGGATCACGAACCCATGACGCGTGACGAGGTGGAGATGGAGTATCTGAAGATTGCTCAGGATCTGGACATGTATGGTGTCAATTACTTTCCTATTACAGTGAGTTGTCGCATTCTGTTCTCGCTGTTCCCTCAATTAATAACTTGTGATACTTCTGCCTTACACAGAATAAGAACAAAACCAAATTGTGGCTGGGCGTGACGGCCGTGGGACTGAACATCTACGATGAGCGCGACAAGCTAACGCCAAAGACAACGTTCCAGTGGAACGAGATACGACACGTCAGTTTCGATGATAAGAAATTCACGATACGTCTGGTGGATGCCAAGGTGTCCAACTTTATATTCTACTCGCAGGACTTGCACATTAACAAGATGGTAAGTAGACGATCAAATATCAGTTGAGTAGTCTTTAAATTTTCCTTTCCTTTTTGTTTAGATACTCGATCTGTGCAAGGGCAATCACGATTTGTATATGCGTCGCCGCAAGCCGGACACCATGGAGATACAGCAGATGAAGGCACAGGCCAAAGAGGAGAAGCAACGCAGACAGATCGAGCGCAAGAAATTCATCAGGGAGAAGAAGCTGCGGGAGAAAGCCGAACACGAACGCTACGAGCTGGAGAAGCGGCTGGATCATCTGCAGGACGAGATGCGTATGGCCAACGATGCGCTGGTGAGTTTCGCTCAATCTATCAGCGACTCTTTTATGTTAATTGTACGTTTTGCAGCGACGCTCGGAGGAAACCAAGGAGCTGTACTTTGAGAAGAGTCGCGTCAACGAGGAGCAAATGCAGCTGACCGAGTGCAAGGCGAATCATTTCAAGACGGAAATGGATCGCTTGCGGGAACGCCAGCTGAAGGTGGAGCGCGAGAAGCATGATCTCGAGAAGAAGATACGCGATGCGGACTTCTATGTGCTCCAATTGACCGTCGAGAATGACAAACGCGAGGCCGAAACGGAGAAACTGAAAAAGGAGCTAATCTGTGCCAAAATGGCTGAGCGCGAAGCAACCGCTCGCCTCCTCAACTTCCTCAACAGCGGTCGCAAATCCTCCACCGACAGCCTCTTAACCGCTTCGACAGTGTCCCAGCATGCCAACGTGAATACGGTGTCCAGCAGCATTGCGGCGATTAGCACACCATCGTTGACCACGAGCAGCTCCACCAACGATATGGAAACGGCGGGCGGCGCTGAATTGACGACAACTGCCTCGCATTATGCGTCGGCGCTGGGGGATAATTCCAGTGGGATTTCGGATGATTTTGAGCCCAAGGAGTTCATACTCACGGACAACGAAATGGAACAGATCACCAACGAAATGGAGCGCAGCCATTTGGAGTATTTGCGCAAGTCGAAGAAGCAGGTGCAGAATCAATTGCAGACCCTGCGCAGCGAGATAGCGCCGCACAAGATCGAGGAGAACCAGAGCAACCTGGACATACTCAGCGAGGCGCAGATTAAGGCCGGTGAGAACAAATACTCCACGCTCAAGAAGCTCAAGTCTGGTTCAACAAAGGCGCGAGTCGCTTTCTTCGAGGAGCTCTAACAGCTACTGCTGTCTTCTGTTCACTGTTCTCTATCCCAAACTCCCACCTAGACTTATTGCATGTATCGGCTAAATTTGTAACATAATCTATAAGCTATCTATCTATAAGCCCTCACCCAACACAGCAGCTCAGCTCAATAAACTCAAAGAGGGATATACTCGTAAAAGTAACCAGAACAGTATTTTAGTGTACATCGATGTAGATCACTTTGAATGGAACAAAATACTTGCGTATATTGGCGTACATCAAATGAATAGATCAAGGGGACATTCACGAGGACATTCCGATAGTCTTCATAGTTCTCTTCTGTTGTCTAAGGTTTTCAACTGCTCTCTTGTTCCTCTTTGCGGCTCGAGGTTTATTGCACCTAAGGTTTTTGTCCATAGCTCGTCAAGTTTGATTTGTGTTCGTTTCTCACTCTAATTTCTATACAGACACGTGCTCTGACTCACTCACATTCATTAGACTAGGAGCTTGAATTGTCAGGTTTGTTCTAGAACTTGTGTGATAACCTTTACGGTACTGCTACGCCCCTCCACTTATCTGTTCTCCGTCCCTCTTAGGGGCAGCCGGATCTACCTAAACCTAAATTTACGTAGGCAAGGTCTCTTGCAGTCAAAAGTATTTTTTCGTACTGAAGCGTCTCCCGTAAGTAAAGGAAGCAAGACTTTCGTATAATTAAATATAAAGGGCCTCCAACAGTCGAGAGTATCATGAATTTGTACTCTTCCAGCAATGCGAAAGGGTCTCTTGCAGTCGAAAGTATCGTGTTTTTCCCTACTCTTATTTAGACATAACAGGATAAAGGTTTTTAGGCTCTCTAGTATTTTGACAAAGGGTCTCTTGCAGTCGAGAGTAGCATGAATTTTTACTTCTCAAGCAGTGCCAAAGGGTTTCTTTCAGTCAAAAGTAGCGTGATTTTTCCTACTCTCATTTAGGTTTAAAAAGTAGAGAAGATACCTTGTAGTCGAATGCTGCTTGCGTTCTTTGCTCTTTTTATTATACATAATCGGTATTTTTTTTTTGTTGTAACAAAGTATCATTGTAGTGAATAATTGTTGTGGGATTTGCAATTTCATTTTAAAACATTGACCATTTACATTTATTTATTGGATTTTTTGTTTTTCTTTTTTGCTTTTCATACAGAAATAAGTAGTAAACGTAGTTTTTCGTTTATATGTCTATTCAATAAATTTACCTTTGTTTTTTATTTATTATATTTTTCTCATCGTTCTTTGTTTTTCTTTATATTTTGTTAGCCCCCCGTCCCACCCCTTAAAAAAAACACATATTGTATGCTTCCCCCGCCCCTCAACCACAGAACCCCACATTAGTAGTTTTTTTTTTTAACACATAAAAGGATTTACTTATTTTTTGTTTGTTTTGTTTGCTTCTTTCTTATTTTTTGTTTTCTTTTTGTATTTTTTGGTACTAAGGAATTTCAAATAGTTACGTCTTTTTGTTTTATTTGATTTTTTTTTCTTTTCTTTTGTAACACCATGGAATATTTGATATATAGTTATGTATATATGCATATAGATATATACATATATGAAAAAAATAAAAAGCTCAATTTTTGTAATATTAGCATCCAATGCATCCATCCCCCCGTCCATCGCATTCCCCCCGACCATTGTTTGCCCTTCGTTTTCTTCGATCACGCGTCAATCGCAACAAGTAAGAAAGCTGCAGTCGAGTGTGCTCAACTGTGAGATACCCGCTACCCATTTTCAATTGTTGTTCAAATATTCCACATTAGTATACAAGATTCAAAATATACCAAATTGCTACAGCTACAAGAGGTTTTACGTTAATTTGTTTATTAAAAGAGATCTAATTGTTCATACGGACAGACGGACATGGTTACATACATAAATTTTCTGTCCGAATGGGAATAGCGGGTATGAAAATATTTTCAACTGTTTGTGTTCAGCCTCCTCAGTTTGTTATCGATATATTTGTTGTATACATATATAATACATATACTTACGCACACACACAAACATCATGCTTACATTAGTCAAGATCAGTGTGTTTATAGTATTAACAAAAAAAAAAAAGCATTAACAAAAAAAAGGAAACTAATATTAAGAATAATGTACATAACATATCAATAGTAATAAATTGCTATCGTAAGAGGAAAGCTATGCACTTTGCAAATTTAATAATATTGATCTCGAAGTTGTATGTATATACGTGTGTGTGCGTATCTTTCCATCTCTCTCTCTCTTTCACTTTCGTATCCCGTCTTGCCAGCTGCGTTGTACATATGTATTTATACATATATGTATCAGTGGTCAGCCCCAATACATTCTCATATCAGTATTGTATTTGTGTTAGTGAGAAATAGATGGATGAAATTAACTTAGTGCCGACCACTAATATACATGAATATATAAGAGAATATCCCAATTTAATTTTAAATTAAAATATTATTTGTTGCCGCTGCTGCTGTTGATGTTGTTGTCGTGGTTATCATATCGATAAATTTACTAGCCACCTGCTGAACTTTGGCTTCCACGTCTTTTCATTCAGGAATTTTGAAGTAATGTATGTTTATGTATGTGTGTGTGTGTTGAGGAATCTTGCATTTCCTTTTGCCCATTCTCTTCGCGTTTGCTTAAAATGCGGTTATTTTTTTTAGTTTGTTTTTGGTTTTTTCTATATGAAAATAGGGCAGCACTGACAAATGTCTACATGCATCTTAGGTGTGTGTGGCGGGTGGAGGGGAGGGAAACGGCATCAGGTAGGTGAACAGCAGACAGGTGTTGTATACATCATAAACATTATTTGCGTGATTTGGCGTGTAGGCGAGGAGGCGTGGCGCCTTAACAGTGTTAACTCAGGGACAACTGATTCAGCGACAAGAGGCGCTCCACAGCGGCATTGATGTCCCCAAAAGTGGCAATCAGTGCTAGAAGGAGAAAGAGATAGAGCATTAATCAGTTGTTTTATACCAAATAAATCGATATTTTATCGATTGCATTTCAAATCTTTTTATTTGGGTTGCTCCCAATAAAAATAAATAAACTAGTTTATTTGATATGGGATTCAATTTCAATTAAATTTTACAAAGCATTTGAAATTTGCAACAAGCTGTGAATTCAACATAGGTGTTCTACCAAATCAATCCTTGAATAACTCACCCTGCAAATTGGCCTCACGATTGGCGAATCCCATGGCCGCCAGTTGCTCCAGCTGCGACTGATAGCGCACCTCGGGCGGCTGCGTTGAGTCCGCATTGTTGGACATGCCGTTGAGCATGCGCATCATGAAATCGTTGAAGAGCTGCGCATTGGGACCACCTCCAGGCGCCAGGGCGGCAGCTGGCGAAGTGCCTGTCGAGTTGGCAGCATTCGGGGCAGCAGTTGCACTGTTTGGCGAGGTGTTGTTGATGCTGCCATCGCCGCTCGCCGGATCTGTGGCCGCACCGGAGCCGGGTGTATTGATGCCTGGCGGCGGCGGTGGAATGCCAAGGGTGCCCACTAAATTGGGAGCGGCGCTGCGCAACTGTTCCATGCCCTGCTGGATCTGTAGAATGGCATTGATGGCCTCGGGATTTGTGAGCATGTTCATTACATCGGGATTCTGCATTTGGGCCATAAACTGTGGCATCATCTGTCGCACCTGATCCTGCAGCTGTGGATTGTTCGAGAGCAGCGGACTGCTGCTCAAGAGACGCGATGCCATATCGGGATCCTGTGACATCGACTCCATCATCGAGCGCGTATACGGGGCATTCAAGAGGTTCTGCATCAGGGCCGGATTATCGGCCATCTGTTGCAGCAAGCTGCGCATTGCCGGTGTGTTGAGAACATTATTCGGTGGCTGATCGCCGCCCCGATTGCCAGCAGTGCCTCCAACGCCACCAGCCGATTGGCTGCCATTGCCGCCGCCGGATCGATTGCCACTGCCACCCCAGGGATTGGGCAATGGATTGCGATTCTCGGTGCCCTGCTGTGGATTGGCGACCGAGTTGCCGCCGCCGCCCTCGACGAGCCCGGCAAAGGGATTGCGACCAAATGACTCGGTGGCCGCATTCATCATGGGCTCCTGTATATCACGATAGATGCGCTGCAGCGCACTGTAGCCGCCGGGCACAGATTCCAAATTGGACATGGCGCGATCATGGGAACGCATTAGCTCCTGCAACATGGATGGATTGCGGGCCAACTCCATGGTCTGGCGCAACAAATCTGGATTGTTGAGCATATGCGATATCTCGGGATTGCGTTGCATCAAATCCTGCATTTGTGGATTCGATGTGATCAGCTGACGCATCGTATCCGGATTGTTCATCATCTGTTGCACCAGCGGATTGTCCATCAGCGAACGCAACATATCCCCATTGTTTAACAGCTCATTCTGCATCCGAGCCTGCAAATCCATAAACGTATTCGATCCGGCACCGAGTGCTTCCATCCCAGCGAGTCCTCCAAATTGATTGAGGCCAAACGGCGTTTGCCGTACGTCGGCGGGGGCGCGAGCGGGCGCCTCGTTGGTGCGCGTGGGCGCCTTGATCACCAGATGCACCGTTAGATTGTCCTTGATGTTGTGCATCTTGAGTGTATCGGTGTCTTTCATGATTTTGCCCGCAAAGATCAGCACTAGTTGTTCCGGTTCCGCTTCAAATTTTTGTGCCACCAGAATTTTGAACTAACGAACGAGAAAAAAATACAAACGATAACAATAACATTAACATCATTGATCAGTGTTGCCTTATCGTTATACATAAATGCATTTGCATACACTGTCACACACACACACAGACGCAAGTGCGTATTTGCACTTTGCCATCCTTGTTAGCGAGGGAGAGAGCGAGAGCGCAAGACTAAGAATATGCATTATACCTTCCCAATTATATGCGCACACATTAACGCGCTCGCTCGCACACATTCACCTAGAACAGTCACAAGTGTGCCCACCCTATTCCATTTGCTGAGGCCCACTTTAGACGAGCACTTTTTAAATGACTTTTTCTAGATATAGAAAGCGATCTATTGCTTGCCTTTTTTTCGTCGGACAATTCGAGCCATTTATATGACAGTATTTAGTATTTATTTGAAAGAATTAAACTAATTTATGTGCGATCACTCAAAAAGTGCTCGTGTAAAGTGGGTCTTTACCCTAGGCTAAGGCATGTTAACCACAATAATTATGTTTTATTACAGACATACAAAACACACATAGAGACACACACAACTTGCTCGCTTGTGCCCTCATTTACCCCTTCGCTATATGCACTCGACACATTTCCTTTCAGTACGGATCTCTCAATTGTACTAGTTCCGAACCATCTAATTCGTGCACAACTGTGGACTACACAGTTAATGGTGCGCATTTTCTACAGAAGGTGACTGGTTAGTCCCATACACTTGATAAACAAACTCAGGTCGAATTCATATAACAATCGTTCCTTTAATTTGGAAATTATGTGAAATTGTACGAGTGTACATGAGCACGAAAAACATAAGTTTTTATATAATTTAACTCTTTAACACACGCAATTAAAGTTGGCGGCAGACAAGGTTTAGGCGGGAGACCAACAAGAGGAACTGCACTGCACAAGAAATTGTATAGTTAAATAGAAGTAACGAAAATATTGTTGATAATAGGTAATCAAAACAATATAAAACGAGATATTGTTTCCCTCAAATCGAATAATTAAAACAATAAAGCAAACTTTGTATTTCACAACATCCTCCATCTATGCAATATTTGTGCTATTCTATCCCCATTCATTATACACTGGGTATCCAGAACGTACCATTCGCTGGTTGGCTGGTTAACGGCGCACTTGTATTGCACCCAAATTCTCTAGTGAACTCGGTAGTGTCGTAGTAGTACTTTGTACTGAAGGGTTATAGTACTCACATCTTTTATTCCAGAATCTTCATCGACTTCAACAGTTTTCTTGTCCTTTGGCGTTTTAACCACCACGTTGATGCGTTTACTACCGCCTTCGGCCATTTTGATTGTTTGTTTTTCTATCGCTAGTTTGTTGTCTTGTCTTTAAATAATATATTGTTTGCAAGTGTTTTTTATATTTTTTTTTGTTGGTTGCTCTCCTTTCGAAATTTATACGTGCTTTCAAACTAAATTATTTTCCATTTGATGAAAACTAATTCGTCACTTTCTCACATACGACACACACACGCGCACACACACACAGTAACGTCACACATACGAGAAATTGAATGTGGCCAAATACCAATAATGCGTTAAATACCCCAAATCACAACACAAAACACTAACAGTATTTGCCTGTCACATATTGCGCAACCAATAAAGCCAAACAATGCCAGAAATTTACAGAGAAATTGCTTATAAAAATAGTTTTATTGTTATAATTGCAGCGGCAGATTTTTTTAGTACAAAAATGAAATGTGAATGTTTTTCAGTATATTTGGGAGTACAAATGTGCACGCAGACTGGCCACATTGGTGCACACACGCAAACGTAAAGCAAGACAGGCAAAGCAACGCATAAGGCAGGCAGGCAAAGCAAACGGTTGCACATACTGTTATTAAAACGCAACAATAAACAACAAAATACGTTGTCGAGTTTTTTAATTTATTGTACTATTGAATTTGAAGCTGCCGTTTTAGTGAGTTTTAAAACGGATAGTAATAGTGATTGTGAAACGACGAACTCGAGAAATCAAAATGCCATATAAATCAGTTCTTGGAATTTGGTAACATACAAATATAAAACGGATTCCAAGAATTACCAATACCAGTGCCAACAAGTGCCTCATACGCAGCCAGGTATTTTCTGTTGAATCGCAAGGTGTGTACATACTTATTTCTGTGCTGTGCATATGCGCAAGTGTGGCCCTACTTAATTTTGTTAGTTGTTTGTTATTATTGTTGTGAATATTGTGTATTGTGTGTGTAAATATCGAAATAATTTGCAGATGTTGTCGCGCATTATGATCGATCGAGGTGCGCATACGGCATTTATGCTGTTTGTACTGCTCGGCTTTAACATCCACCTGGCTCTGAGCAACAAAGGGTCACCTGGCCTGGCGCTGCCACAGCGAGTGGAGCTGCCAATTGGCAGTGATTTGAATATTAGTTGCACCATCGATACGGAATATTTCAGTCAAATTGAACAGACCTGCAATGCATCACAGCTCTATTTCAAGATGTCCACGCACCAGGGCAGCAGGGAAACCATCTACAAGACCAAGCCATATATCTGGTATATCAACGACACCAGCATTCTTTTTACCGCCCACAACCTGAGCGAACAGGATGCGACCTATGTGTGCATGTGCGACATGCACGGCATTGATCAGTCAAAGGTTTTTGTGGGCAGCCCACCCTCCAAGGTGCAGGACTTTGAATGCACCAGCTACAATTGGGATTACATGTTCTGCAATTTTACGACTCCCAAGAACAGCATCATCACCAAGTACAATGTCAGTTTTGAGACGCAAAAGAACTCAATCTATCGCTACTACGTCGATTGCAATTTCGATGGTGCTCCCATTGTGAATTGTAACATTACAAACGAGAAGTATCGCAAGTTTAATGAATATTTCTACTTTCGCCTGGAGATGTCAAATGCCCTGGGCCAGGAGATACAATATGTGGAAGTGAACAATGTGGAGCGAATGCTGCTCGCTCAGCCCGGCGAACAGCTGAAGCTGCTCAATACGACGAAGGATTCGATTTGCATTAGCTGGATAATGCCGCGACGCAGCAACTTCAATGGTGGTGTTCTCTGGTCTGTTCTGGTGACTCCCGAGAACTTCTCGACCATCACGCGTCCAATGTGGCGCAACAACTCGTCGACTGTCTATGATACGTTATGTTTGACGGAGTTGCCCTATGCCGGCTATAAATATTTGCTTGAGTTGCGCGTGCGCAACAACAAAACCAAATCCCGCTTCAGTCAGCCATTGAATTATTATTTTCGGACCGCACCGGAGCGTCCAGATCGTCCGCCACGCGTCACCAATGGCAGCTTCTATGTCTATTCATCAGAATCACAGTTGACGGTCTATTGGGAGCAACTGGAGAAACACGAGATGAATGGCGATAACTTCACCTATGTGATTAGCGAGTTTCGCGTGAATGGCAAACTCAAGTGAGTACACAATTCTTTTTATTATATTGTATTTCATTTGCAATCATAATGAGATCAGCATCGTAGATATTTTAATTTATTGAAAATTAAATTCCGGGTCGAAGAGCAATTCCTGGAGCTCGTTATTCGTGCAGAGTAGCAGAGTGAACACTGGTTTTGATTTCTCGGAAGTGTTGCCACACATTCACTTGAATGCTAATAAATAATGCTGGTTATCAGTGACAATCGATAAAATCGATAGCATTCAATGCAAGTGTACTCCATATGCACATGTGTGTGTGTGTGCGTGTGTGTCTTTGACTTTTGTTCTGCGTAATTTCGAAGATAGCGAAAACGAAGCGACCAGGCGCGCAAGTGCACACACTTACAATCTCACTGTTTCGTGTGTGTGTGAAACATAGAACATAAATTCAATTCGCAACTTTTCCCCTACACACAGTAATGATACGATTCAATGTACATTTGAGCTTGTGTGTGTGTGCATGAATTTCTAGAAAATTGTTTATTTTTAAAAATTCCTTGAATTTCTCTGGTTGCTTTGCTTCTTCTTCATAATTGGTGCGGGCGTTTGTGATGGGGGAGGTGGTTGGTGTCTTTTAAGAAGAAATGCGCTTCAATAATGTAATTGAAAAGTAACACATTGGGGATAGTCGAGCATTTTTTTTTTAGAAATTGAAATTGCTTAATGTGTGCTCGAGAAATACGTCATTGTAGTTATGCATATGCATTTGCTGCGGCTTCCAAATAATTGGAATGTTTTGCCAAGCTCTTTTATACCCTATACATATTTTAGAATAATATTTGCAGCGTGTGGGTGGGTTGGGATGTTTATAGCGCGTATATAAACATTGAAATACTATTTAATTGAAATGTTTGTATACAAACATGTATTGATTCATTCACAAGTAGTGAATTAATAATTGCAAAAGTTTCGAAGGGTATCGTAAAGTGCAGTTGAATTTTCTAAAAGGCAAATCTGGCTTTGGCTGGCGCCATCTGGTGATATGATTGTGTAGTCAACAATGAATAAACGCAGTTAGCGCCATCTGGCGTGCAAGTTGTGCGCTGGAATGCATGCTTATACAAATAGTCGACAGTGGCGTTTTGAGTTGACAAAGTATACAAAAATTGTTAAATTAAGTTAATGGAGGCGTATGTGATTAGAAAAGTTCAAAGTATGAATGCAAATGATCAGATTAGTTAATTAAATAACCTGAGATGATTTTCACTGCTAACAGCGCCAACTGCGGCAGTGATAGTAGCGCCCTCTATTTGTCAATGACTGCCAACTAATCCGTTTCGTATTGATTTCGTTGTTTCTGCAGCGACACTTCAAGGATCAAGATGGACATGAACTCGGCCACCATCGAGAACTGGAATAAGACAGTGAAGCATGAACTACTCATTCGCAGCAGCAACAATGTGAACACCTCGGTGGAGGCAAGTCGTCTAGTTATTCCGGCCATCACAAGCGAGGACACGCGTCAACGGGTGCCAAAGAAGATACGCAGCGTTTACCACTCGAGCAACGCGAGCTATACGATTAGCTGGAAGGAGCCGAACAACAGCAGCGAACTGATCAACTACACCGTCTTCTGGTGCAATTCGAAGCCGGCGCTGCAATCGAAATGCAATGGAACGATTCACTTTGAGCATGTGCCCAGGGATCGGGTGCAGTTCACCACACGCAGTGCTCAGCCGACGTCGCTGAATATGGCGGTGTCGGCGAACTATGTGGATCGCAACACCGGCATGCACTGGATGAGCTGCTCCCGCGATGTCTCCGATGATCTGGCCAAAATGGAGCCCAGCATCGAGGAGGTGACCAACTCATCCTTGGCCGTCAAATGGAGCACCGAACGCGTCTGTCCCGCCATCCTCAGTGGCTACAATCTAACCTACTGTCAACGCTCCGCTGGCAAACCCGATAACTGCACCACCAAGGTCCTCGACTCCAATGCCGTCGACTTTACCATTCACAACCTGGAACCTTACACCTACTACAGCGTCAAGATGTTCATGTACTCGAGTTCGCGTGCCAGCAAATACAGCGATGAGTTGATCAATCGCACCGGCGAAGCGGCCCCGACGCAACCACGTCAACTGCAGTACTCCCGCCTGGGCAACACCAGCGTCATCCTCTCGTGGAAGCCGCCGCTGAAGGCGAATGGCGTCGTCCGTGCCTACGAGGGCAGCTTTAGGCACCACAACAAGACCGAGTACTTCAAGCTGCCCGCCTACACGGATGAGCTGGTGGACAATGAGAAGCTGGTCATCTACGAGCTGGGCAACCTCACCGCCTACACGTACTACGAGATCAGCATTCGCGCCCGCACGCTCTACAGCTCCGAGCCGAGCAACGTCATCCGCTTTCGCACCGCCGTTGGAGGTGAGTTGAGGATTTGGGTTAAAGCGAAACAGAACTGAAGTAGAGAACTCTTCCGGTCTGCCTGACTGTCTGTCTGTTTGTATCTTAATATCGAGTATATTTCACGGAATCTTCAGCATTTGTCTTTGAATCATTACTGCTCGTTTATACCGCTAGCCGTAGAGCAGAGGTTATTTAGGAAACCATTTTGAAACGCAAAAATCGCCTACTTACTACGGGTATTAGTTGCTTTGGCTGACAGTTTGGTATATTTCGTACTTTATGGTATATTTGAATACAGCTAGAGATAGTAGTATATACCAAATATAGCCAACGTTGTATGGCTGACAATCTGGTATATTTGAATATAGATATACCAAATATAGCAGTCGGTATATTTTAGTATTTTTTCGGTATATCCATTTGGTATATTTTTACAATATTTAAAATAGTTAGCAAGTTTATTTTGTAATCATTGGTATATTTCAGTATTGTACTATATCGATATACCAAATATACATAGTCATTAGTACATTTTAGTATTTTCGGTATATTTTTAGAATAATCAATTTTTAAAATGGGTAACAGGTGTATTTTGCAGTATATGGTATACTTGAATGCAGTAGTATATTTACATACCAATTATAGCCATCGGTATATTTTTGGTATATTAATTCGGTATATTTGTAGAGTATTGAAACTGAGTAGAATGTATATTTTGTGGTCTGTGGTATATTTGAATGTAGCCATCGGTATATTTTAGTGTTTTTGTATTTTTTTTAGAATATGGTTTTATTGAAAATGAGGAAATAGGTTCATGTGGTATATTTTAAGAATATTTAATATTGATAATGGGTCGCAGGTATATTTGAATGTAGTATTATATCGATATACCAAACAAAGTCTTATATTTTAGTATTTTTCGGCATATTATTTGAGTATATTTTTAGAATATTAAAAATGGTTAGCGGGTATTTCACAGTTGAGCACACTCGACTAGCTTTTTTGCTTACTATGTTTATTTACAATAAGGAAAGCAATGACTAATGATTAATTATAGCAAGAGCACAAACAGTTTTCTAGCAAACTCTGCCATCCGTCTGTCCGTCCTTCCTTTTAAGCAATTATAACTCAACGTTGGAATGAGCTAGGTAGATAATAATGGATGAGCAGATCTGGGAGATCAACTAAGAAATGAGAAATGTAGTAACTGTGTACAATTCAATTCACAATTTCAAATTGTGCTCGTTTTTGCAGTGCCATCGCCGCCGCAGTATCTTAGTGCGGAGAACAAGCTGGAGAGCATGACGCTGGAGTGGGTGGCGCCTCTGCAGCCAGCAGGACGACTGGAATACTACGAGGTGTCCGTCCGAGAGAGGGACGAGAACAATAGTGTGATCAGTCAACGATCGAGCTACATCAGTGGCGAGCAGAATCGCAGCTGTGTGATGATGACGCCCGTGTGTACGCCAATGCATGCGTTTTACTATCAGGTGCGTGCCGTGAATGTAGAGAAACTGGAGCAACAGCTGGAGGAGCACAAGGTGCCACATTTTATTACCTCGTGGCCACAACAATGTGCTGCACAGCCGGCATTGAATGCAGCCGCGTGGAAGCAGCTGGAGAACTATTCGAATGCGTCGCTGTATCGGCTGCACAAGTCCAGCTGGACGGTGCAGCAGGTGAGCTGCTCCCCGGATGGCAGGAACAACACCAAGGCGCTGCTGACCAGCGTCCAACTGATTGTCATTGCGATTGTTCTGTTTGGCACCGGTCACGTTGCCATACGCAAGTATCAAAAGATGTCGGACATTGATCTGGAGCTGCCGTCGGGTCTGAAGGAAACACTGAAGAAACCAATGGAGAGCAGCTCGCTGGGATTGGGTTTGGGATTGGGCGGCATGACGGTCGGAGAGCGTGTAACAAATGCGGGCGGCATCATTGACAGTCGCATGGACTCGCCGCCGCAATACTCTCCGCAGGATTTGCCCCACGATTTCGGAGGCAGCGGGAATGAGAGCGCCAAGCTGCTGTTGGCCAACAACTCGTCGAGCAGCGGCTGTGGCATGGAGCGTCTCGATGGCTACGAAGAGGATCAGCAGGCAGTGACATCGCTGCCCCCTGCGAGTTACTTGTCGATGAGCCAGAGCAATTACCTCGACGATGACAGCGTGAACAATGCGAATGCCACCGAATTGATTGCCACAACTCATGCGGTGGCGGCTGCTGCTGCTGAGAATGCTGCTGCCGGTGGCTACATCAAGCCGACGCAAATGAAGAATTGGAACAGCAATGCCAACAACACTCCCACAAATGCCAATAGCTTGCCCCTGAGTGGTTATGTGCCTGTTCAAGTGTTGCAGCAAGCACGTGCCAATCCTCCAGCTGCAGCTCCGACACCAACAGCTGTGACGCAGCCTCAGCAGCTGCACTTGCTCAGCAGCAGCAACTATGTGCAAGCTGCCGATCTGCACAAGCTGAAGGCAGCGGCACCAACGTCGCCAACGTCGACGCCGCCGTCGGTGGCGCCTCCGGCAGCCAACAGCTTTGGCTACACGTCCATGGAGCAGTTGCAGCGCACGGGGATGATGAAGCCAACGGTGCCCAGCTACGTGCAGCCGCCAGCAAATTTGCATCATCAGCGCTTGCTGCAACAGCAACAATCATCGCTTCATCCTCATCCCCATCATCAACAGCAGCAGCTGCAGCAGACGCATCACCAACAGCAACAACAACAGCAGCAGCAACAACAGCCGAATATTGGTGGCTATGTGACGCCACAGGATCTGAATGCCATTGCCCTCAATCGCCATATGCTGTAAGCAAGACACACAACAAACCATCGATCGAAGCAATAGATGGCAGAGGCAAAATGGGTAGAAGAGAAAGAGAGAGATCGGATTAGAACATGACCACAACAATATGGATATGGATAAAATGATGACCATGACCAACATCAGCACAAGAATAAGAAATGACGAAATCGCTACCGAGACATTTCAATCATAAAATATCAACAATTTTTATAGTTATTACCTGCAATCAAAATGGGTTGACTTCTATGTGATGTGCATGTGGAATGCGTCGTTTAGTTTCGTTTCGTTGTGTGTTCGTCCAATGGCCTCGCATGATTGAGTATTGTTTTTTTTAATTTTTTTAACTATCATTTACTTTACCACGTACGCTATGCCTAATAACTGATGATAACTATGACTACACACACACACAAATAACTATGTATTAACTATTACCTATAGCTTACACTTACATTATATGTAAACAAACAAACACTTTTAAACATTTACCCACATCGCGAGTTGGGTAAACGCTAGACAAGTTGTAAGAATAAATATAAATACATGTAACTTTAAAACCGAGCGATTTCATTATTTGAATGTGGCGGCATCTTTCAGCGCGATAACTTAGCACAACATATCGATAATGCGATTGGATTTACATGCTTTACATCGGTAATCGGCTTTTACTTTGATCGCTTTTCAAATTCGGTAATCGACTTTTTTACTTTAATCGCCTTTTTAAATTCTTCGCTAACGGCCACATTGTTTTGTTAGCACGGCGCACCGCGGACCTCTTGTGACACATCAAAGTCGAATTTTAATTACGCATTGTGTTTATTTCTGTCATCAATCAAATATGTAATAAGCAATATGCTGTTAAACCAAAAGAAAGCTTATGGATGAGCTTTTAAACGCATTCCAAATCAGCGGCAAGCTTTTATATAAAAAGCTAAAACATGTCCGGCAGCGCACACGCAAATAATTAAAGTTATTTTTGAATCGTGCGTCTAAAGTTACGAAAGTTAAGAAAGTAGTTATTAAAAAAATGGTTTTTTCACTAAGGTATGTTCTTTTTGTGTGTTTTGTTCGAAAATTCAACTATTGTTTTATACGAGAGGTGTAAGATTTAATTGATGTAGGATTTAAAAATATAGAATATGTTATAAATATATTGAAAACCTTTAATTTACTATTCAAATTCCGTTCGAATTGACCCATTGTACTGCGTGTGATTTCCTTACTCCCATCGGCGATTGTAAAATTTCCCTAAACTATTTCCACGAATAACATTATTTTGTTGACATTTTTGAGATGCTCTGACCCACGCCACGATAAGAAACTGCGTACAAAACAATCACAAAAGTTTGTGTATATACATATATGTGTTTCGAACAATATATAAAATTCCAGAACGTGTCCGTTGGGAATATTTATATTTTCTATAGGCAATTGTGCGAGTTTAACCTTGCTCTAATGCCTTATCAACTATGTAAATGTATAAATAAATATATTGTGAACATTATTTTATTTTATCCAAGTGTTTGTGTTTTCCCTCAAGGAACCATAACCACAATTTTATTGTTGATAACAGAGAGAGAGAGAGAGAGAAAGAGAGAGCGACGCAAAATAAAAAAACCGATCTTTGGAATCCGTACACTCAATACTCTGTACTTTTTCCAGACTTCTGTAGAAATCTTTCGAGTTAACTGGAACTCTATCTGTGATCCTAAGATCATTGCACGCGTTCATATTAAACTGATAATTACATTTTTATATTCGTTTCACAATAAATAACAGAAATTCACAGAATTAATCATAACAATATCCGCGGCAAATAGCAAATTGAAATATGATCGACTGCGAAATACGCATTCATCTTCCGTCCATCCTTACGTAGAAGCTCTTTCGATAAAGATCGCTATTTCTATATTCATCTTTATATTATTTAAGGTTTGCATTTGACTCTGTGATAGTTTCTTTCAACGATAAGTGTCTGCAAATAAATAACGTCAGGTGATTACTTTGTTTTTGGGGGAATTGTTAAATATTATGCAGAAGAACATAATTTAAAACTGGACACTAATTATACCTTTTCCCTCCACAAACTAAAGGGTATCAGGAACAACTCATATATTTTAAATCGATCTCCGCCGTTGAGCCCGACTGTCAACTTTCAGCAATCAGAAGCTCAAGTTCGCGTCGCAAAGCACGATCGAACAAACTCGCGTCTCCGACGGATTTCAATATTGATTTGTAATTTTGTTATATGTACAGTACGTAAATACATATGTATTTATATTAAGTCGGCTGCAACTGCGATGCGGTTCTCATCAGTTTGGATTTTCATTGCGATCACGTGCATTTCGCCTTCGTATTGTGAGTGCGGTATATCAAAAGGTGTCGAGATTCAAGTGTCGAAGGAGCGACTGCGCAAAGGAGATGCGTATAATATTACCTGTTCGATTTTAGATCTCGAAGAGGTGCAACGCAATTGCAACGCAAACCCACAGATTGACATGCTTGATATGAATAACACGAAAGTGGCCACGAGATACATCAATGCGACAACCTTGTATCATCAAGTTGATTCGGCTCAGCCACAACACATAAGCAAAGGATATTTTTGTTCCTGCAACGGAGCAGGTCTCGTGGCCATTAAATTCCAGATTGGTGTTCGGCTGCACATCGACGATTTCGATTGTCACTTTTTGGATGAACCCGGTACGCAACTTGTGTGCACATTTAGTGCGCCGCCTCAGTCCTTTGAAGTGAATCCACAAACCAGTTATAAGCTCGAATATAAGAGGCGGTGGTGGAACTGCACCACAATAACAAACAGCTTTGCAAGGGTGCAATGCATTGTGCCCAGTAGGCACTTCAGAAAGTTTGAATCCGAATATAAGCTGGTGGTCAACATGAACGATGGTCTAGGTGAGATGAATAACACATTCACGCGATCCAAGACCGAGTCCACTGTGCTGCCGGCCATGGAGGACCTGAGGCAGCTCAATCGCAGCAGCAACTCCCACTGCCTACAATATACAGATTTGAAGAAATCAAATCACGATGGCGCGTGCTGTGAATACCAACTCAAATTGGAGCCAAATACTACCTACAAAAACTCGACTGACCCATCAAACCTAATGATATGTCTGTCGCAACTGTTGCCGCACCACAACTATACGTTAAACGTGAGTCGGCGCCTCTACCATCCAAAAGCCCATTGGAGCGAGGAAGCTGTTTACAAGTTTAGCACAGATGCTACCATTCCGCCACGGCCGCCAATTGTCTGGTCGAATGGTTATGTCGTCGATAGCAGTCGCCGGGAATTGCTAGTGCATTGGCAGCCATTAAATGAGAGCGAATATAATGGATTTAATTTCACCTACAACGTGACTGTGCGCGACAGCCTGGGAAACTTTCAAGTCGGGTAAGTACGCCATTTTTGTTTTTGTTTTAACGTGTGGCAGCACTGATCGATAATCTCCGAGTGGTACTTCGAAAACAGGCTGAAATCCAATTTCAATTTAAATAGATTCCAATTTAAATTTTTATTTACGTTATTCACACATTTCTGAATCTCATGGAATTGAAATTTATTTGAATTTTGCAGTCCTGCAATTTTCAGTTTTTTGTTAACATTAATTGTGGTCACACTAGTCGATAGTCGATTGCAGCTCATTTCGAAACCGTGCTCCAATTCGAATTGTATTTGTCACCACTAGAATTACCGCAAATTAGAGAACTATTTTCCAATTCGTTAAAATCAAATTAGAATAACTTTTATTATTTATTGACTCACATAACAGACGTTGCCACATGTTAATCTATTTAGTGTGATTACATTGCATATTTGTACTGAACTTCTCGACAGGAATGCAAACATTCACCTGGAATCGAATACGGCTCGCATCAGCGGCATGCCACCAACTACATCGGGGAGCGATACCTATGTGATAACAATCAAAAGCCAAAATAGTGCGGGACTCTCGGAAAACAGCAGCGACATTTTGATATCCCAGTTGACAAACGCAGAGGATCGTAAACCGATTGATATGTGCATCGAAACGGAAACACAGAAATTGCGTTGGAAAGAACCGAAGATAACCGACGGTCTCAGCTCCTATACTATCTATTCGTGTGATACCACTAAAGCCGTTCCCGATCGCTGTAAGGATCCATTACGTCTAGCGGCAACGAATACGACTAGTTTGGACACTTATTTCATCTTCCATAATTCATATAAATATTATAGATGGGCCGTTGCTGGCAACTACAACGGATCGACGGCCGCCGCCGGCATTGTCTGGTTGGATGATAAGAATTCGTGTCACACGAATGCTGGCGAATGGTGGTTCGACATCAGAAATGTTCACGCAATCATTGCACTGGGCGTTCTTGGCGTTACTTTATATTTTCTTATACGCAAATTCCGCTACATGTCGGACATTAAAGTCGACCTGCCACCTGGTGTTCTAGTCGATCGGGAGTCCAATCAATTGCTACTCACCGCGACCGACGACATTCCCCTCACTCGCAGACAGGATGTATACAGCGTGACCATAAAGCCAATTGTCATCGACAATAAAAGCAACATCACCGATAAAAATACCAGCAACGATAACAGCGCTTACATTGATACCAGCGCTACCATCGATAACAGCGGTTACATTGATACCAGCGCAACCATCGATAATAGCACTTTTAGCATCGATAACGTCAACAACGCTGGCTACACAGAACTCTCGCCTATGTTGCTAGCGCCACGATTCAGCGCCACCAATAACAAATCGATAAATCCTCGCAATGAACCTGCTGTTATGGACTACGTTGCGATGGATACGGTGGCAAGGCGACAGCTTCCGGAATATGTTAAGCCACCGGGATTATTGTATACAGTTTTGTAAATGATCCCAATCCTTAAGTTTTTTCACCCACACATTGTAAATAACACGATTGCATTTAATTAATTAAGGTTTTTTTTTTTTATTTTTGCATGCATACATACCATGAGTCTCGTATTTTCGCTACCTCAACAGTATGTCTCATAACAAGATAAGTACGAGATTTCCTAACATTTCCCAACGACGAAACATCCAGAAAATTGCAATCTTATGTGTAACTCTAATCGTTGAAATAATCAGGACAAAATTTGATGATTCACGATGACATTCTTAAATACCTACTAGCTTTTTCTATAGACTAATAGCCTTTTTCCACCTCACTCAGTTTTTCTACGTTTTTTAAAGTCCCGTTTCGGGGTTTCCATCTGCACGAACCGAGAAATATGGGCAACGGTAAAATTCTCAATATGGCCGCTCTGAAATGTCAGCTGTTCAAATGTAAACACGAGTTGGCGAACAATTCAAAAATCAGCACGCGCATTTTAAAATGGAAAATTTTCTTAAATTACAGGATTTTATTGAGGATTTTGACGAAGTGGAGGGAAAATTAGCGAAGTATAGAGTATAGGCCATTGCCAATAGTAAAGAAATCGCCATCAGTTTGGGGCTATGTACATAAGTAGATTTGCTGGCAGCAATGTAATATTTACATAAATACATTTACTTTTTAGCAACAGCATGGGTGTTTTTGGGAGCGCGATGTTCCTGGAAACAACGAATCATTTTTTTAAGATAATTTTCGAATTAATAGGGAGGAGTTTGACACCCTTGTGGAGCGCCTTTGTGGATTGTCCAAAAAAGGCACTACATTTCTCCTCCCACAACTCGAACAACATAGCCTCGTGGATGCCACTCCACGATAATGACGGCTTGCGAGTTTTTTGGCTCATCTAAAATATAAACAATTTGCTTTAAAAAGGAAAATCAAATTTTTATTTTTCTATTTTCATACCTTGGCGCACTTTAATGTCAGCTGTTTTGTTAGTGGTGAGCTCTTTTTCGTTGTCATATCGATCAAAATATCGTATAATTACCCAAAAAGTGCGTTCGCTATTTCTACGTAGCTCGCGAACGTAGAAAAACCGACTTTTTTCTTATGGGTTTTTACATGGGGCGAACGTAACATTCGGCCTGAACGTGAAAAAACCAAAGAAAATCAAAGAAAACCGTGCGGTGGAAAAAGGCTATTATTGTCAATGAAGATAAAACTGTATTTTTGTTGTTTTGTATACTTAATTTATTTGAAGATATTTGTAAGTTGAATCCATCGACAAGAAGACAGATGAAACACCTCAACACTTGATGTGCTCCAAATATAATTTTATAAAATAGTATTTAATACAAAAATCTATTGTAAAACCAACCAAAATAATGGAGTGCAATTGATTTGCAGTATCTCAGTATGTATGTATATAGTAGTTTTTAGCAGCTGAAGGAGTAGGGACCATGCCACCAACTTATCCTAACTGAGCTAAAAAGTCGCAATAGTCTTCTAGAGATTAGATGTGCTGGACTTGCTGCCGTGCCATTTGTAGGAGCCATAGTAACGGAAATTGGCCTCCTCACACTTGCGATCCGCCTCCTTGGGAC
Source organism: Drosophila pallidifrons (assembly GCA_023558445.1). Lineage (NCBI taxonomy): Eukaryota > Metazoa > Arthropoda > Insecta > Diptera > Drosophilidae > Drosophila > Drosophila pallidifrons. The sequence goes on along the minus strand of CM042351.1, from coordinate 27,118,364 downwards.
CACGGGAGCCATAGACATAGGGCAAGGGCTTAGTATGTTCCTGTTCGATTTTGTGGAGAATGGGCGTAAAGATGCGCCACGCCTCGCGCAACTCATCGGAGCGTACGAAATGCATTTGGGAGCCACAGAAGACATCGAGTATCAGGCGTTCATACGCATCCGGCAGATAGGAATCCTTGTAGCGATGCTCGTACGTCAAATCCAATTCGGTTTCCTCAATATCAAACGTGATGCCCGGACTTTTGGTCATCATCTTAAAGTAGAGCGCCTCGCCGGGTTGGACACGTATGACCAGCTCGTTGCGCTTCGTATTCCCCTCGAAGATGTCGCCGGGGACATCCTGATATTGAATGCGAACCTCCGCCTTGCGTTCGTTCAACGCTTTGCCGCAACGCAAGATGAACGGAACGCCCTGCCAGCGTTCATTGTTGATCTTCATGACGGCCAATGCAAATGTGGGCGTCGTTGAAGTACTCGTTACGGTTGGATCCTCCAAATAGCCAGTGCGAGCATCCTCTGTGGTTCCATTCGGGTTGCCCACATACTGACCCAAGACCATGTCGCTGAGCTCCAGCGCCGAAATACTCTTTAGCACCTTGACCTTTTCGTCGCGTATGTCATCGGGATGGCACGAGACGGGCTTCTCCATGGCGACCAGCGAGAGTATCTGTATCAAATGGTTCTGCATCACATCGCGAATGATGCCAAACTCATCGAAGTAACCGCCACGGCCCTGGGTGCCGAAGGGTTCCTTGAATGTGATCTGCACGGACGCGATATTTTCGCGGTTCCACGTCGAGCTGAGGATCTTGTTGCCAAAACGTATGGTCATCAAATTCTGTACCATCTCCTTGCCCAGATAGTGATCGATGCGATAGAGTTGCTCTTCATCAAACAAGCTCGCCAGATGATCGCTCAATGCCTTCGAGGTGACATCGTCGCGGCCAAAAGGCTTCTCCACGATCACGCGATTCCAGCCGTTGCGCGACATGCAGATGTTCTTGATGTTCAGCGTGACCAAGTCATACACACTAGGCGGCAATGCCAAATAGAATATGCGATTCGCCTTGCAGTGATTCTCCATCTGCTCCAATTGCTGATTGAGCAGCTCGTAGCCGGTGCGACCATCGTAGGCACCAGCCACATAGTTGTTGAGGCTCCAGAACTCATCGTACTTGGCTTGCTCACCGGGTTGAACCTGCAGCGAGATAAGTATGGATAATGGTATGGTATTTTGTAGAGGTAAAGAAAACGCACCTTCATGTAGGCGTCGCAGTTCGAGCGGAGCTTTTCAATTGACATCTTGGAGCGAGCATAACCGCATATTTTCGTGGGTTTTGGCAGCAAATCATCGCGGTAAAGCCACCACAAAGTAGGGTAGATCTTCTTTTTCGCCAGATCGCCCTGAAACAGTACAAAACATTAGCTTTAGTGACGCAGGAATTGAGTAACTTATTCGAGTGAAGTCAGGGAGTTTGGAGATTGGGGGAAAAACTGTTGAGACAGATAATCTTAGGGAAAGAAAGAGAAAAAAAACTCAAAGGGAAGACCTTAAGGTAGAGAAATCAGAAAGTGGAGTTTAGAACGGATTTAAGAGAAAGAAATTCAGGAATAAAAATCTCAAAAGTGAATCTCAGAGGGTAAGAAATTACAGGAAATAGCTGGAATAGAGAGACCTCAAGGAAATGGTAAGGAAGTAAGAAAGTGGAATACATAAAGGGTCTAAGAGAAAGAAATTTATGAATAGGAAGCGAGAAGAGAAAGTCAGAGGTTGAGAAATTATAGGAAATAGCTGGAATAGAGAGACCTCAAGGTAAGGAAATCAGAAAGTGGAGTTCAAAAAAGGATCTAAAGGAAAGAAATTCAGGAGTAGGAGAAACAGAGGAGCTTCTCTCTATGAGAAGAGAAACATAGGGATATCGAATATAGAAATGTGCAAAGCTTTGCTTGACTTACCGAGGCACCAAAGACCACAAAAGTGTGCGGAATTTTGCCATCAAAGTGTGTGCCCTCACAAATCATTGTGGCGGACTTGAGGGACTTGATAATTAGATCCAGCGTGCCGCTGCCCGAGATGTCCGAGTTGCCTAGTGAAAGTGAAAGGTGGCAGAAAGATAAGCGTGTACATGAGGTTAGTGCGTGTGACCTTGAGTTGACTCAAGCAATTCAACCTTGAATTTATCCTCAGCGATCAACGATCGAGGTACAATTGTTAGAGGTCAGTTAAGATATGTCGAGCTGACCGACTGACTGACTGACTGCTTGCTGAGTTTGTCGTTACTGATGGCGAGCTGTCGAGCTATTGACTTGTTGCTCGATGCGCTGCCCAATACGTAATAAATCGCATTTCTATTCTAGCTTGACTTTCAAAGCAGCGTTAACATCGATGCATTCTATAGTATCTTGGCTTACCTACGCGCTAGATAAGTGCCAAAGCAATAACAACTGCCCTTCGCCCCAAAAATAACCAAAACCCGAACCCCATCGAAAACGTAACCGAGAACCGACGACACGACGCAGCGGAAATCGGTTTCACCGTGCAATTATTATACCCGCTAGTTAAGCTGGCGTAGAAGGGTATTGTGAATTAATGAAGACACCAGCTAATCGAGTTGAACAAGCTCGCTATACACAATAATTAATATTATTAGCTTTCGATTTTATGAAATTTTTCAGAAGAATACAATACTCTTTGTGAATATTTGAATTTTATACAGTACTTTAGTCATGTATGTACATACATATACAATAATATGCTGTGCGCTTAAATAGAAGAGGATTCAATCAATCAATTTACCGAAACTTGTGAAATACATTTTCAAATTCTAGTAAGGTTCTTATCTCTCCCTTTGTAATAATAAATACGATTCATTTGAATTGCGGACGAGTTTAATGTTGTAAACATTGAAATCATCAAAAAAAAATGCATTTCATTTGCTATGGTCACACCTAAGTGTAGGTTTTATCAATGCAGGTATTTCAAAGTCAAGTAGACTTTCGATTTTCCCGCTCAGTAAATTGCATTTTCGAATAGGGAAACGCTTCGAGAGGCGAGATCAGCTAGCGTTGCACTTTTAACAGTGGTGTCATTTCCGCTTATTTCCCGTCAGATCTGGGTTTTTTTGAAGCGTGATTGCGGGAAAAATATGAAAACAGCGGGCAGCGGGAATTCTGGCTTTTTGAGCAAATTTACGCAGCTTTTTTTTTTAGTTTACTTTTATTCAAATTTTGGAGATGTTAAAATTGAGTTTAACGGCTCAAATGTTAAAAATGTATTTCTTTCGATAAAATATCGATATTTACTTATATCGAGTAATTTCCCTCAAGAGTTCACCCCTAATTTTAAGCTTCTTGCATCACTAATATTGTGAAATTCGGTTGCGGCATATCAAGTTAACGATGCCAAAGGAATCATATAAACAAAAAGTGAGAGATGTCTGGCTGCAGAGCACAGAATTCAAGGAGTGGATGAGGAAGGATCCTACAGACCTCACGCGGATGTTTTGCAGCTATTGCAAGTGCAGCATAACTGTAAAATTAAGCGACTTGCGTGCACATGCTGCTACAAAAAACACACCAGTGATATGGAGGGCTTTGTGCAAAAAAATAAAATAAATTTTGCTAAAACGCCATCAAAAACAATTGAGCAGGAGGTAGCGCTGTGCCTATTTCTTGCTCAGCATAGCGCAATAGCCCCTGTAAATCATTTGAGTGACCTTTGTCAAAAAAAAGTTTGATGACAGCAACACCGCGACAAAAATAAAGATCCACCGCACAAGTATGCACATACATAATTAAAAATGCATTGGCTCCCCACTTCATTATATTACCTATTTTTTAAATTGTTTCAGTTGATTTTTGTTCACTGTAATGACATCCGTTTGAGAATTACCCTATTTTATGTTAAGTTAAGTAGAACTGAGGGTTTATTAATGAAAAACATACAGCACATTGCCTTATAAAAATCAGTTTTTCTCTTAACTTTTTTTCTCTGGTATTCCGCTTTTTTTAGCTTTTTTTTTTCGTTGATCCAGCTTTTTTTTGCTCAGAAAAAAATGACACCACTGACTTTTAACGTGCTACGACATGTAATTCCAGATGGTAAGAGATTTGTAATTGATTTTCAAGCTGATCTCGATTTCCTTTCGTCAAGTTTATCAAGGGTATTCGGCTCAACAGAACATTGAGGACAACCAACTCACATACATACATATGTATGCATACATACACATGTTCTTCGAGCATATCATGCATATGTATGTGGTGCAGTAGATGTGTATGTGTACTTGTTAAACTTTCAATGTCATTAACATTGGCTAATTGTGAATGCCAAAGCGCGATCGTTCCGTTCTCATTCTCTCCTACACAACACGCCCTCCGACTGTGTAGCGCTCTCTCACTTGCTCAACTTGCAAGTTGTAAGGTTATTTGTTGCTTTAATCTTTGGAGTGAATGTGCTTAAAGCAAAAACACCGAAATAACAACGAGAACAACAATAAGAACTCGTCGAATCAGCAGCAGCAGCGTTGTTGCTAGATAGATAATTGCGGAGTGAGGTGGAATGATTGAAATTGCGATAAGCGTAAGCGACCGCCGCTTTGCTTTGTAGGTGACCCTTTTGCCAAAGAACGCTCATTTGAAGGGCGCATTTTTGCACACACATACACGCATTCTCGCACTCAGATAGTGTGTAGCGTGTGTTGGCGAATGGCAGAATGCGAATGCTTTGCCTCCTACACACACACACACACATGCATATAGTGTTGGAGTTTATTCTCTTCTTGCATTGACCATTCGGCTTACCCACACACATTGGTGTGTGTGCTTTTTATCTCCTTCCATTCACCGCTATTCGCCCTGCACGCACTCACACAATGGTGAATGGACCTGACCCATTTACCCAAATTATGTTTCCCGCCTCAGGTGCATTACTATTTCAGTATTGTACACTTACCCGCTTGATTCATGATTGTTTTGGTATCTCGGTGTCCGTTAACTTTCGAAAGCAACGTTATATGCGTTGTTTTGTTTATTGACTAACAGCAAAAAAATGCGCTTGCTGAGATCGTGTTTTCCGTTTAACTTGTTTTCTTCCAACGCTTGCTATTTTTTTGTTTACGGCAATTTGTTAAGCTTTTAACCAAACCAACAACCAAAAAAAAAAAAATAATTTGTCTAAAAAATAAAGGTCAAGTAATCACAAACACACAGAGAGAGAGAAAGAGAGTCGTACTTATACAAGCACATTTGTACACACTGGCACGCAAGCGCAACGTGAGTGATTTTTTTGTTTGGTGTTTATTTTTGTGAGTTTTGTATATTGTTATTTTTGTTTGGTACTGTGCTGACTGACTGCCTGCAGTAATTATCAGTGTGCGTAAGTTGAGTTATTTCTGTAGGTTTGCCCGCTTGGTTTGTTTTGGCGTCTTGGGAGCTCCAAAAATATAACGATATTGAGCTTAGCACGATCGCAGCGCGAATGCGCTAGAGTAAATGTGCGCAGCGTACATGAAGCAGCGACTTGGACGGCGGCAGAGGCAGCGACTGCGACAATGGGCAATGCCAACAACAACTACCAAAAGCAACAACACTGTTACAACTATAATGTTAGCAGCAGTCGAAAAGAGCACACAAACATTTGATATTCGCCGGTTTCTCTCATATGCATAGAGACGCCCGCACACACACACGCGTAAAAGAGCGTGGCCAGTGTTACCACAAATTATAATTTGAAATTTATATAAAAAACATTCGAGAAAATGGTACGTCATGCTTGCGATTACACATTTACATAGGCCTAGCAATGTCAACACCCAGGTGCCCCTCTATATAACATGTGCTATAGAAAAGCAAGCAAATAATTGTTGATGTTCCGCAAGCTGCAATATATTGCATTAGTCCATGGCTATATACAAAGTAGCTAGTGCGTGACTAGTTCTCAGCAGACACACGTAGATGAGTGTGTATTGCAAAATCATGCAATGCCAATGGGGCGCTATCAGAAAAATACTACAACAACGATTACCACCAACAGAGGATTTTTAGAGGTCTTTTTCGAAAGCTGGTGATTCACACACACACAAATACACACGGCAAACACTCGGCTGGATGATGCCCAAGACTGCGCTTATCGCTTATCAGCAGGGTTGCTTCACAAGATACTTAACAGACAAGTAGACAACAACAGGTGAATGGAGTCTCACGGTACTCGTAATCAGTGTTACCCTCAATCGTAACGGAAAATAGTTAAAATAAAATACATAAATAAAATAAAGAAATAACTATTTTAGCGGAAAATATAAATTGGATAATTTGAAGGGAAAGTAATAAACCAAATGCGGCAACCCTGCCACTAATGCACAGTGCATGTTTAGCCTTCAAATCGAAATAATATTAAAATGTTATTAGAAGGGGTCATAGTAGTTGATATCGGTAAATAATGCGGATCATATGGGATTTGTTGTAGTGCCATTATAAGCCATTGGACATGCCCAAATATGTGTTCTTTTGTATTATATTTACAGTCAAACTAGGAATAAACGAAGAGAACAAGATAAAATTACATTAATTCATTTGTTTCTTTTAGCACGCACGACGATTTTGTTTTGTGTAGGACAAGAGTCGTAAAGCCACGTCTATATACATATACATATATGTATGTATGTATATATACATATATATATAGCACATGCAGTAAACACATAGTATTACAATTTTATTGTATCGCTTTCGCAAATTCGACTTTAGTATAGTGCTGTCTTAAGCTCAACATGTATGTATGTTGTTGTTGTTGTTGTTGACGACATTAATCGAGTTGCTCTTCCTATTTACAATTCTCATAGTCTCGATCATTTCGATAAGTGCAATCGTCTTATTTTTGTATCTTTTGTTGTTGTGTCGATGATTGCAATGATTTCTTGTTATTGTTGTTGATGTTGTTATAGAACGCAGGTGATTGTTTGGAAGTGTGCCGTGACCAAACCTCGGCTGTCAGTAAAAGAGCACCGAGTGCAGGATCACCCGATTTCGTCGCTCCTCAAACTCCTGTATCATCTCATCGATGTCGTTATCGATATCGTTTGATTTAGCCATCTGGGAAAGCAGACAATTTTCAATTAGCATTCTATTTATTTTATCTTTTAACCTAATTAAAATTTAGTTCTTCAAAATTCCAATTGATATAATATTAGTTTTTTATGTTAAGGTTTGTTTAACTTTGTTAATAATAACAAATTGTTTCTTAAATAACAAGAAAACTATTCCAAGTATGACTTAACCATAACAATGACAAACTAAATTCCATTTCAAATAAATAATAATACAATGATATATTAATAACATGTGGATTTTCAAGGTGACAACGTGGTAGGTTTTTGTATCAAGTTTCCCACTGCCACTCAGTCAGTATGCCCTGCTTCTTTAGCGGGAGGATCGGGTATACATAGTACATACAAATATATGTAGATTCGAGCTTACCAGATTAAGCATGTCCGTAATTAGAAATGCACCCATCAATGCATCCTCAGAGTTGTCCACGACATCCACGTTGAGGACGTGAACGGGCCGATTGTCGACGGCAGCCATAGACTCCATGTGAAGCACAACCAGGTCGTAGACTCGCTCCTCCACCGTAATGATAATATCAAATTGTTCTTTGGTCTCTTGAAAGCGTTCGGGGCATTTCTTAATGCGCCGATTACGGTCGAGCATGTGCAGCAAACCGTTCTGTGTGTAACTGCCGAAGAAGAAAACAAAAAGTTATGATGCAGCAAGAGGAGGAGGAGGCGATAGTGATGATGGTGCACTTACAATTCCTTGTCTTTGGACTCCAAGTCGCGATAGATGTGCTCGTAGCTAGTGCCGAATTCGTAAACATTCGGCTTGTCGAAGGCAATGCCGGGCAACTTGACACGTTCACCGGTGCCATAGGAGCGCACGTTGAAGCCCTTTTTCGCTAGGAAATTGTGCGCCTCCATGGAGCGATTCATGTTCGATGAACAGACCACAGCAACGGACAATTTGCTCGGGTCAGTCATATTCTATATTTTGGCAGTGGCAATTCGTTTACGCTTCTATATTAACAATCCAATAAATAAAATAAAAATCTCTAAATTTGAGGGACAATTTCGAGCAGAATGACGATAGTGATGGTGGTAGTAGCTAGTGGTAGGGTTGTTGATAATATATCAAAATATCAATATATCGATATTTTTTTCTAAAAATGATATATTTATATCGTGATATTTTGTTTGCCCAAATATCGAAATCACGGTTTTTTTTTGATATTTTTTCCTTGGTCACTCTAAATTAAAAGCGTCGATTGAAACTTTCAATTTAAACTTAAATTAAATTTGAAATTTGACAGAAGAATAAAGGAAAAAAATGAATGGTAAATCAAATTACACAAACATAACAGGCGGCACCGCGAAGTGCATTCATTGTGAGAAAACCAGAGCTTGCAAATAACTGTCGACCGTTTTTCGTTGTCCGCAAATAAGTGTCTCTCTCTGACACCATGATACAATTATACAAGGTAGTCTCGTCGGAAAAAGCTGTCCGATTTTAAACAAAACAATGAGTGCGAGTGAAAGAGTCTCAGCACAGCAGTGTGAGCGAGACGACAATGAAATGCGCATTAACCCTTTGACGATGCAATTAATATTTACATATTTTGAAGCTGATATTAATGTCTCTTTAACATATTTTTAAAATGTAAATTGTTTACGAACAATATTAATAATATATATGAGAATTCTCTAAATGTTTTAATTCTATCCGTGTCTACGGCATACATTGCAAAGTGTCATTTTGCGCAAGGGTTAATTGCAGAAAAAAAATTCGTCCGCAGACAACCTCTTGCGTCGAAAAACGAATGCGTACTGACGAAAGCTTTTTCCGACGAGACTACCTTGTATAATTGTATCATGTCTGACACTTTACGAAAAGACTCAGAGAGCAACCGTTTTTTGGGTTCTTGAATAATATCGTTCGCGCTCAGACCGAAACCCTTTTTTTCTATTTTGTTTTGTTTCGGTTGTTCCAAGACCGTTTTGTCGTATTCAGTGAAAATAAAAGTCTTTTGCGTATGTATTGGTATACATTCACACGCATAGGCAAGCAAATCTTGAAGCGTTCGTTTTGCAGACGAAATACAGTAGAATCCGGTTATAACTAAGCCGCTTATAGTGTCCGTCCGGTTATTGTGACGAAAACTCGAACGACCCATACAAATCAAATTGATTAAAACATTAATTAATTGTATTTAAAAAAACCTATGGCAACTATAAAATAAACAAAATTTTATTTTTCTCCTATTGGTTAGTGGGTCTTCCGGATATAACGACGGTCCCTTGAAAGTCGCTATAACCGGATTCTACTGTATTTCGTCTGCAAAACGAACGCAACAACAACGAAAGTAAGAGTGAAGACCGTTTGCGTTGAGTTTTTCGGTCAATCGGTCTTTTGCTGACTCTCTTTGTGCGTGCGTTTCTCGTTCCGCTCTTTACGCACCAGCGTTGCCAATTTAGCTATTTTCCCGCTAGATCTGACGGTTTTCAAAAGCAAATTGCGGGATAAATTGAAAACTAGCGGCTAGCGGGAAATATAGCTATTTTCAAAACAAAACTTATGGAACATTAGTTTTTTTTAAATATCTGGTACTTTTGTGTATTTTTATGTTTTACGATGCCACACTTTAAAACCTTGCAGTATTTTTGCATTGCAATGGTAAAAAACATCGATATGCCAAAAGATCTTTGCATTTTTATCGATTTATAGTTTATACTAGTTTTATACTATATATACATGACCATCTGTGTATTTCACAATTCCCAAAACGATCGTGTGGGGCAGTTAAAATGCCCAAGATTTATAAACCCCTTCTTTAAGAATTGGTTAGCTCTAGATGCAGCCGATGATCAAATATGCTTTTGAAAATATTGCAAATGTACCATTAATGCGAAACTTTGTGATTTGCAAGCACATGCCAAGACAAACAACCATAGGTCTTCGTCATCTGCATTTTCACAGACGAACAAAATAACGTTTGTTCCGACTGTCTCTAAAAAAAACTGCCAGCAAGAGGCGGCATTTCTCTTTATATGGGCATATATTGCGACGCATTCATTGGTCAGCCCCATTGACCATTTGGGATTGTTGTGGTGCATGATTGACGAAATTTACTACTCAAAAATACTTAATAAAAAAATCCAATTAATAAAAATATTGTTTTACTAACGTAGCTTTATATTTTGGTTATCATCCTAATTTTCTGGCGGTTTCTAGCGTTTTTCATATGTTACTTTAGCTATTTTATGAGCAGAAGAATTGGCAACACTGTTACGCACTGCTCATTGAACGACCGAAATACAAAGAGCTCAACGAAAAGCGCTCAACAGAAAACAGAAATGAAGACAGCAAAAGTCTCTTGCTCAGAGCGAGAGCGAAAGAGTACGAACTTTTTTCGCTTGTGCTCGCAACGAGAGCACAACAAAAAAAACGGTCGACAGTTATTTGCAAGCTATGGAGAAAACAATTAAAACCAGCGGTAATTCATCGAATCTGTCGTCGCACTTGCGCAATAAGAATGAATTAGCGAAATTTTTGAAAAATGCGCTCAAAAAAAAGGTATGTAATACATACTAATTAAATTTATATTCTTTTATATTTACATATATAAATTTATATATATACATATATATATAATTATTAATGTGTTATTCTATTTACACATATATTATGTATATTCATATATCATGTACTACATACGCAAAACACTAAGTTCTTGCGCTTTCGTTGATGCGCTGCTGCTTCTGCTCTGCTTGCTATGAATGACGAGAATGCCGAAATTTCATTCGAATACTCGAAACATTTACTCTGCATTCACTCATTCTATCCATTACGCATTGGTTTGATTTTCACTCATTCTGCATTTAACGAAAACAACCCTTACCAATGCGCAATTCACTTTGTTGAAACCGGTTTGGCGCGCCGAATTGCGACTTAAGCTTAGAGTACTCAAATAACCGAAACTTTTGAGTGCATTCGTGCAGACCATACTATGTATAGCATATGTGTGTATGAGTATGTGTACACGTAAGTGTTTTTAAAATCTTTAAATTCTGCCAATTGGGCTTGATGTCACATTTAGATACATATAAGACATAAGACATGTATATATGTTATATGAATATTGATTAAAAATATAATTAAAAATGTAAGTTTATAAAACTTGTTTTCTTTTTATTATCCAGGAAAAAACATTTTTATTAAAAAAAATAAAAAATATCAAATATATTAGAATTTTTCGGTGATATTTAGAAATATTATCATATTATTTGATTAAAAAAATATAATCGATACGATATTTTTTTAAATTTTCGACAGCCCTAGCTAGTGGTGGAGAAACATCGATAACACAAAGAGGTATCGATGCCTTAGTATGCAGAAGTTGCTGTGGATTTGAATAATTATTTAAAAAATTATATGTGCGGGGTCCACTAAAAATTTCAAAATATGTACTTTATAACAAAAAGTTTATATTGATAATTAACAAATTATTTTCAAAACTATCAATCTTTGGCCACCTCTATAATCTACTCGAAATATACCGTCACTGTACGAATGCGCGCACTTGAACACCATCCGGTCACATTCGATATGGCGTTGCCACCATGCAGCAGATCCGGCAACCCTGCACCACGTACGGCAACTACAAACGTAACGTTTTTCTCAAGTGAAGCGGGCGGCAACTTACAAAACAAACAACACAAAGTAAATTATTAATATTATCAGTGAAACATTTATAAGATACTGATGTGCAAATGAAATTAGTGTTAAGGGAGCATTGAGTTTGTAAGCTTGGTGGACATGTGTAAAATATTTGGCATGTGCCCACAGGCGAGCCACATAATGTTGTTATGTGGCAAGTTTCTGTGGCACCGAAGCTCCTGAGCTCCAAATGCAAAGCGCGCGCGCGCTCCCTTTTCCCCAGTCCCGATCCAGACGGCGCTTGTGGAATGCGGCTTAGCAAGTTGAAGCCCAACATACACACACATACAGTTATCCCAATACCTGTCACACATACATACGAGCGACCGAGAGAGAGAGAGAGCGCGTTATAAATGCAGATGTGCAGCATAGACAGGTTATTTAGTTTGTTGCACAGTCGCCTCTCTATGAACCGCTTTTTCCAGCCAATATTCCGCACACACACATGCAGACAAAAAGGCAATCGCCGCGTCTTTGTTTGTTTTTTTTTTAGCGTCTCTGTTTCTCTCTGTGTCTTTCGGTCTATCTGTCTCATTCCCTTCATTGTTAACTGGTTATGCGAATAGTGGCAACGCCTGCGGCTAGAACCAACGACTGATATCGAACCCTGCTTCGACTTCCACTTCGACTTTCATGCCCACTTCGACTTCGTCCACCAAGCAAGCTGACCGCAACAGCGACTGATAGTCGTTGTTTGTCTTGTCACTCGAGATCGCGATCGCTCATCGTTCACTTGTCGCCCGGCTCGCTGTGGTCACATTCCAACATCGACTTCGGCTTCCAGCTTCATTCCGAACAAACTCTCTCGCGATCTTGCGTTCGTGTGTGTGTGCGTGCTTGAGTGTGTTTGGCATTTGTTTTGCTTTGGCGTCGTCGCAGTTGCTTGGCCACTACTCTCTCTCTCTCTTTCTCTGTCTCTCTAGACGGGATGCCGCTGCGTTGGCTCTAATCTCGGCTTAATCCATACAGCCATTGCATTCTAATTGTGCATTCTTCAAAACACACAAAAGTATTGATTGCATCTTCAATGCAAATGTGACATGCGAGGAGCGTCAATTAAATCGAAGAGGTAAACCAATTCTTTCCCACTCTCGCTCACAACAAAAACGTTAACGATGACTTGCCAAAATGCATTTTGACTTTGTCTAAATATCGAGATGCAATAATTCGTGTGTGTATGTATGTATACATGTGCATGTGTGTTTATGCTCGTTTGCAAATTTGACCCCCCCCTCCCTACCACTGCTGAGTAAAACGACGCTGACCGACGCGTCGTTACCCTTTTTGTGTGCAGTATGTGACAGCTGCGTTTGTTAGCTGATATACCCCATTTGTGTGCGCTCTTGTGCAGGGTACCACATAATGGAAAATGCTGATTTGCTTGTGCTTTCCAGCTAAATGTGCCAAGGACTCCAAAGTTATGCTATCGTGTTATTATTGCTGCACCTGCTTCAGCTCACAATTGCCATTCACCCTCCCCGCTTACACGGCCCTGCAGCGAGCATTCGCCTCGTGGGAACTTCTCTAATTGTGGCGTGTGAAAAGCTGCTGTGGCAATAACCTTTGCAACCCGCTGCAACAACAATCTATACAACTGTTTTTCGCTAAAACTCTTCATAATTGACTTATCTAAGAATGCTGCATATAGTGAGAATCTAAAGTGACTATATAAAGTAATCTAACTGACTTTCGTCTTCTACAAAAATTATTTAAAAAAATTAATTCATATTTGCATCATCATTTTTGTTCTTTAAAAGTAATTGCTTTTTAAAAATATCAGATTAAAGACGTAATTCCAACAAAAGTGCCAGATTACGCTAAAACTAATTATTAACACAACAAATGCAACTCCAATGAAAGGGATTTCGTCATCTACTTTTTATACCCGCATAAAGTATATATATTCTTGATCAGCGTCAACAGCCCAGACAATCTAGCCATGTCCGTCTGTGTGTCTGTCCGTATGAAACACTGGATCTCAGAGACTATAAGAGATAGAGCTATAATTTTTTTTTCGACAGCATTTGTTATGTTTGCACGCAGATCAAGTTTGTTTCAAATTTTTGCCACGCCCACTTCCGCCCCCGCAAATCAAAAAAATCGAATAACAAGCGTAATTTTAAAGCTAGAGTTACGAATTTTGGTATATATAATAACTACTATAGTAGTTATGTTATGATTCCTGAAAATTTGGTTGCGATCAGATAAAAATTGTCGAAGTTATTAAAGAAATACTTTTGTATGGGCATAAACGCCTACTTACTAGGGGTCTTAGCTGCTTTGGCTGACAATCTGATATATTGTGCCGTCTATGGTATATTTTGAATGCGGTACTATGTCGATATACCAAATATACAATTTGGCATATTTTTTTTAGTATTTTTGCAGTATATTCGGTATATTTTGAGAAAATACCGCAAAATATGTTTCTTTTATTCAAAATGGGTAGCGGGTATCTCACAGTCGAGTACACTCGACTGTAGCTTTCTTACTTGTTTTCTCAAGAATAATATATGTATATTGATCTCTTTTTGGTGGCCGGAAGATTAAAATACAAATTGCGATATATTTATGAAATTGCAATATGTATTTTAAAACTTTTGTTAAAGTAAACATAAGAACTAAAGATTTAATTAAAATTTGTATTACAAAAATAATTGGATAGAGTTATTTACTACATATATTTAAAAAAGAATGCTATAGTAATTATGAAAAAAGAAATTTATTAAATTATTAAATTTAATTACAAAATAGAAATACAATTTATTTGATAAAACAATTCAAAATACAAATGCGATTTACTTAATATTTCATTGAATAATTTAGAAGATTTTAACCTGGCTTCTTTTACTAACCGTAGAACCATGTTTATATTCAGAGTCTAATTAATGGAAAAAAAAGATCAGGATCTCTAGGAATTTTCTTGCTCGTAGAACTTTTAACTATGCTCGCCATAATCCATTCCGTTTTCTATATGGAAACTATAATAATATCTCTACTCTAGTAAATCACAATTCCTCAACGTTGATACTACAATATTGATAAAGTGTTTCCTCAGTTATGTATGTCTACTATATGTATATACAAATATTTGTATTTTTTTCTAGTAATATAGTATTATTGGTTTTAATTCGTTTAGTTGTCCTTAAACAAATTTATATAATTTTTTAAAGGAAACTAATTTGTGTGAATTAATTTTTTTGGTTGCAGTTGCAACGCTGTCCGTGGCAGGTATTCATTATGTGAACCATCCATGGATCACGAGGAGTAGGAGTAGCAGCCAGCCAGCCAGCCAGCGAGCATAAAAAGTAGCAGGTGCCTCACCCCAATTCAAATTTCGAAGCAGCGCAGCGCGGGCAGCGGACACAGGAAATGCTGAAACACGCCTCGAATGCGACGAGCAATGCGACATCGACGTCGACAGCGACGGCGACAGCGACGTCAGGAACAACTGCTGTTGCTGTTGCCACCACCAATGGCCAGCTGCTGCGCACCACAAGCAATTGCAACAGCAACAACAACATCAACAACAACAGCAGCACTGCGAGCAGCAACAGCAGCAGTAATAACAACACACCCTCAACGACGACGGCAGCAGGCGGCGGCAACTGCGGCAGCAGCAGCCCAGCTGCAGTTGGCAATGCCACCGCCAATGTTGCTGCTGCTGCTGCTGCTGCGGGAGCGACGTCACCAACGCCAGCAGCTGTGGCAAGCACGGCACGCAACATTCACCTGCGACCGCCGCAGCCGTTGAACATCAGTGCGTTGAACGCTTCGACGTGCAGCGGCAGCAATGTGGCACGTGGCAACAACACGAGCAACCTGCTCAACATTGCCACA
This sequence comes from Drosophila pallidifrons, assembly GCA_023558445.1. Taxonomy (NCBI): domain Eukaryota; kingdom Metazoa; phylum Arthropoda; class Insecta; order Diptera; family Drosophilidae; genus Drosophila; species Drosophila pallidifrons. Next base: position 27,102,755 of record CM042351.1, on the reverse strand, counting down.
ATGCCAACGCTGATGCCGCCAATGAAGCCCCTCACTCCGCTCACGCCCAATGGCAACAGCAACAACATTAGCATCAGCAACAACAACAACAGTCTGCATCATCATCATACGTACACCAATCAACACATGCTCGCGAGCAACAGTAGCAGCAGCAACAATCAATTGCACTTGCAGTTCCAGCAGCAACATCAACAACAACAACAGCAGCAGCAATTGCAAGCAGCGGGACACCAACAGCAACTGATTGCCAATCACAGCAATCACAGCATGCTCAGCACCACCACAAACAACAACAACAACACGCTGCACAATTACAGTCAGTGCAACAACAACAACAACAACACCAACATCAACAATAACAACAACTTTGGCAGCAGTTTAAAAACAACCAAACATGGACCAGGACCACGCGAAGTTCTCACCAGCCTAGGATTGCTTTGTCTGGGTAATAATACTGAGATTAAGAAATCGAGAATTCATTTTTAGTAATTCATAGCATTTAGTTTGAAGAAGAAGTTTAAAGCATTTGGGAAACTGAAGAATGAGAATGAGGAACAAAAGTTGAGCCAGGGAAAAGCTTTTTTATATTAACTTTAGAAAATACTAAAATATACCAAATGCTATATTTGGTATATCCTTGTCGTATAGAACTTTAAAAATACTATACATTCAAGAGAAGTTGAGGTTTATCGTATATTTATATATATATATATATATATATATATATATATATATATATATATATATATATATATATATATATTTATATTTATATTTATAAGGAATAGAACTAGAAAAAATACAAAAAATATATACTGAAGGCTATATTTGGTATATTGGTATAGTACTACATTCAAATTTGGTATATTGGTATATTACTACATTCAAAATATACCACAAAGTACAGCCAAAGCATCTAAAATCCCGTTGTAGTCAGCGTTTTATGGCCCTTCTATCTAATTATAGCATTTTGCGAATATTAATTTGGTATATTTTAAAATGAATCCTGCACTTTAGCTTGGTCACAATGGGTATCGGTATCTCACAGTCGAGCACACTCGACCAAGATCTTAAAACAATCTTTCAAACAAAGTGGATTGACTGCAATGAAGAAGAGAATCTCTAGGGAAAGGTGGACACATTTGACCCAGTATAAAGAAAATTATAAGGCAACAGTATTAATAAAAATAATTTAATATAGATTTTGCATTTTATGGTACATATATTTTGAATGTAATAATATATTAATATACCAAATGTTTAATTTCCATTCTATGGTATATTTTAAATATTGCACTATTCATATATCCAAACATAGCCTTTAGTATAATTCAGTATTTTTGCTGTACATTAATTTGGTATATTTTAGGAACCTTTCTAGTGAACAGATTAACCAATATAAAAGAGTAAATTATCAGGAGACACTCGCAATTGCTATACTTAATAATAAAAATAAATTGGCCGAAAATGTAGTATATTTTGAACATACCAAATATAGATGATGGTATATTTTAGAAATAATACCGCTGTATCTCAGCTTTCTTACTTGTTCGCTAATTAAAAATGTATTTGAACTCTATTTTTAGTATCGCTCTTGGTATATCTGTTATATTTTGAGTGTAGTACTTCAGCAATATACCAAATATAGATTATGGTATATTTTATAATATATTGTTATGCTATATTTCAGGAATAATACCGCTGTATCTCAGCTTTCTTACTTATTAAAAATGTATTTGAACTCTATTTTTAGTATCGCTCTTGGTATATCTGGTATATTTTGAATGTAGTACTTCATCAATATACCAAATATATATTATGGTATATTTTATGATATATTTTTATGGTATATTGCAGGAATAATACCGCTGGTATCTCAGCTTTCTTACTTATATACTAATAAAAATGTATTTGAACTCTATTTTTAGTATCGCTCTTGTTGGCCTTGCTGTCGCTCATCTTTCTGCTGAAGATCTCACCAAACAGTCGCGAGGAAGCGCTGAGCCGGAGCAGCAGCAGCAGCAACATCAATACTATCAGCAACAGCAACAACGAGGACTTCATCATCGTCTACGATGTGACATTGGCCCTCTGCGCTTTGTCGCTGTCGCTGAATCTCTGCTGCCTGCTCGTCTGTGCCATACAGTTCCTGTTCGCCGTGAAGCTGCTCCGCTCGCCGATGTTCGATGGCCGGGACAACAAGTACCTGGAGAAGTCGAGTGCCAGTCGAACGTGCGCCGTTAGCGGTTTCTTCATCTCGATCCCTGTTTTTCTCACCGGCATCATACTGTACACATTCAATCACTTCCATTCGACGCCGGCGATCATCACGAGCGTGCTCATCGGCGTTGGGATTGTGTTCTGTGGCGGCGCCATGGTGCACAATGTGTTTGTGTGGCAGAAGGAGAAGACCATCAGCTATCGCAGTCCAATTGCCCCGCTTACCCCATCATCACTCACCCAGCTCCCGCCGCCCGTTCAGTTCTATCATCAGCAGACGTCGCAGTCGACGCATCCTCAAGCTCAAGTGTTGCATCACTCACTGCTGCATCATCATCATCCCACCTCGGTGACGCCGGTGTCGCCAAATCATTCGCATGGCAGCTTCAATCCGCTGCTCTGCGCAGCTGGCGCCATTCCAGCCACAGCGCCTCCGTTCCTTGTGCGTCCGGCAACGGCCACGCCGCCAACGCCGAAGCCCATCAACATTGGCGTTGGCATCGTGCCCATCATGACGGCCAATGGCAGCTGTCTTTTGGGACGCGAGCTCAGCGGTTCGGTCAGCCCGGGGATTCCCCCGACGCTGGACATGAGCAACATCACAAACATTTCGCTGCACGAACTCTCGACACTCGTCTAATATAAATACGCATTAAGCTTTAGCTTTTAAGTTCTGTCCTCTTCTTGCCAACTATTGTAAATATCTGTACATAGCTGTAATCATTTTTTTTGTCATTGCATTTATTTATATTTAGTGCGCAACCCAACGATCACACAATCTTGAAATCTTCATGTTATTGTAAAGTGTAATTGGAATCAAGAAACAAAACGGAAATTCCAAAAGCAAATGTGTTTTAAGGTGCCTTAATAGTTGTTATTGAAAGCAGTATAACACATTATTATGTAAAATCCCTTTTTTTTTTTTTGGTTAACATATATTTATATTTAAAGCACAAAATCTTCAATTTATCGTACAAATTATTTAACGAGAGAAAAAACATGCCAAAATAATATTTATTATTGCAATACATCGATCGCAAATAGGAGTTCCATTTAGTTACTAATTAATGTCGAAACCTTCAATTAAATTTGTAAAACGATAAACTTGAAATGTTAACTGACAACAACGCGCAACGATTTATCGGCGTTCATTGATCACATCATGAATGTTGTTTGAGTTATCGATAACTGTGTGAAAATCGCTATTAAATGACCGTTGACAAGTGTTGAAATTTTCATGAGAAATAATTGTGAGAAATAAATGTGGGCATCTGCTTCATTGATAATGTGGCTTCAATATATCCAAAACATATGTGTATATATATAGTATAGTATTTAATAATCCTATGGAGGCGGATTCTTCAAAGGGCGACCGCGTTTCTTGGGTGGCACGCTCGCATCGTTGACTGCGAGAAAACAGGGAGAACAAAAATCGGAATTTTAGAATGCAGTTAAGCAAAGGCTGAACTTTTTTGATTTACCTGGTGTGCGGGGCGCTGCTTTGGCTGCAGGGACAGAAACAGGAACTGGTGATGAGCTCGAGCTCTTTGGTTCGCCGGTCGCCAAGTCCAAGGTGCGACGTCTGGTGCGCAAAACACGAGCGGGTGACGATGTCGCCATCGTGTCTGGTGCAGCTTCCGCTTGCGACTCCAACTCCACGCTGGACTTTCGACCACGTTTGCGTGAGGGCAATGCTGGCTGAGGGCGTTTATCGGTTAACCTGTCGTGCGGTTCGCTCTGGGATCGTGCCGTGCGTCGTTTGTTGTCGCCTGTCTCCTCTTCTGGGTCATCCTCTTCGGTTGGGCTCGGCTGATTGAGCTGGGTGCGAGATCGAGTGCGTGGCGAAGACGACGATGACAACGCGGCATTCTCCTGAATCGCCTCGAGTGGCTTTGGCAGCAGCTTCTGGCGACGCTTGGGCGTCAACACCGCTCCGGTGGAGGTCGAGGATGTGGGCATCGGTGGCATGGAACCGGCACGTAAGTCACGCTTCGTCAACTCGCTCGATGTCTCCATTGCTGTGATGTTAGAGTTCGAATCCGAGCTGCGCAGACGCATACGATGCGTAGAGGGCAACAAGGCGACACTATTTGGACTGTCCCGTGCATTTTGCGGGGACTCCGCCAAATCCTCACTGGCCAGGCTGCTGCGACGTCTTCCTTGGAGCGTTAGTGGACTGGCGCGATTGGGCGTTGTGTCGACGGACAAATTGCCTATGCTGCGCAGACGTGTGCTCCTGCGCTCCACCGGCGGTGGTGTGCCCGATACACTGCGTCGCGTTCGCAGCCTGCCAACCGCGGGATCTGGTTGTGGCTCCACTTCTACCTGTGGCTGTGGCTTCGCTTCAATCTCCGCTTCTGGCACCGCTTTTACCTTTGGTTGTGGGTCAGCTTCTATCTCGGGTGCTGGTTCCGGTTCTGGCTCCGTTTCTACCTCAGGTTGTGGCTCCACTTCCAATACCGGTTCTGGCTTCGCTTCCACCTTCGGTTCTGGCTTCGCTTCCACCTTCGGTTCTGGCTTCGCTTCAATCTCCGTTTCTGGCTCCGCTTCAACCTCCGGTTCTGGCTCTACTTCTACCTCCGGTTGTGGGTCCGCTTCAACTTCTGGTTCTGGCTCCACTTCTACCTCCGTTACCCGTTCGGGTTCTGGCTCAGGGGACGACTGTTTGGCTTGGAGAGTTTCCTTCTGGATATCCGGCTGCTTTGGCGACAGCTCGGACTTCTCCTTAGTCTTTTGTTTAGGTTGCGCTTGCTCCTCCTCGTTGTCGGACACTTCCAGACGCAGGCTGTGATTGGACACCTCATCTGGCTCCACAATCTCCACATCCGAGTCCAGTTGCACCGATGCGTCCACATCCATCTCTTCTACCTGCACTTCTTCAGCTACTTCCGCATCACCCTTCAGCTGCACTTTAGCCACTGTGGCCACCGAGTCCCGACTGTTGTTGTCGCCAGCTTCTTCGGAAGTGGCAGCAGCTACCGGGGGAATACCTGACGATTCTGCTGGCTCGCTGCTATCCAGATTGATGGTGTACGCCTGCACAGAGTCGCTGTTGGCCGTGGCGCCCAGCGATGGGCAGCCAGCTCCCTGTTCCTCTTGCCCCGCACCCTGCTCTCCGCTAGAGATGCCGCCGGCATCGTCGCTTTGCTTAAAGGCAAAGAGTTCGGCACTGCTGCAGGCGGGAACGGGCTCCGGTCTGGCCACATATCCACGCACCTCGGTGCCGTCTAAGGCAATCACGCACTCATCCTCCTCATCCACGTCGTCATCCTCTTCGAGCGAACCCTTCGTGGTGTCCAAATCATCGACAGTCTCCAAGCTGTTGGCCCTATACAAGGTGCCATCGCCGGCGCCACCGTGCGGAGCTCGCGGACTCGAATTCTGCGAGACATTCGTGTCGCTGGGCAGGAAGGAGGTGGGCGTATGCGAAGTGGGTGAGCGTGAGGTGGTTATTGAGTTGGTCGACTCCACCACAATGGAGTAGACGGGTGCATCTTGACGTACGTCGGAGGGCAGGGAAGTCACCAGGTCCGTGGATGACATGTCCGAAAGCTCGCTGCTGATGCTGTAGCTAGGCGAGGCGCGATTGTAGTCCAGGGCATTGGGCTCGTCCTCCTCGTCGTCGTCTACCTGCTCTACGCTTATGGAGCGGGAACGAGAATGGGAGCTGTGCTCCTCCTCCGCATCCCCATCTTCTTGAGCGGCAGGTTCCTCCTGCTCTCGATCATTCTCCTTCTGCTGCATTTCAACATCATCATCTTCAGTTTCGTCGTCATCTCCGAGATCAATGGTTTTCATTGGCGATTGGGGCGCTGCTTGCTCCGTAGCTGTCACATCATAGCTGGACATGCCCAGCGTGGTGTCCAAAAGCCGCACCGCGCCTGGGTGAGCTGCAGCAGCCGCTGCTGCTGCGGGAGGCCCCGACCAGACCGAGGCTGCGGGCATGGGAGACTCCACGACGCTAGGCTCCTCGATATCGCCACAAATCGTTGTGCGCTCCGAGATCTTCACGTAGCGACTGCCCATCAAAGAGCTGCTGACACTGGGTGTGGTCATCTGCAGTCCCGATTGCACCTCGCACATCTTCGAGGAGCAAACCGGTGGCACAAAGGTGTTTAGCAGCGAGACGGAGGCGCTGCTGCCAGTCTGAATGCTGGCAAAGCTCCCGAAACCGCTGCTGCTCTGCTCCTGGTGCAGGCTGCTGCGCGATTGTGGTCCACTTGGTGGCGGACCCATCAGCGAACGCTGCTTTGCCAGTTCCACCTCCAGGCGCGTCTCCCGCGGCTGCTGCTGGTCCAGGTCTGGATCCTCCTCGAGACGCGCTACTTGCAGCGAGACATTGGCCGATGGCAGCGGAGACAAGTACTCGGAGTTGGACGAGTCGGAGGAGGAGGAGGAGGAGGAAGGTGACGGTGACGGTGCTTCCGACTCGATTTCCATAAACAGCACATCATCCTCCTCGGCGCCATTCGGCTGCTGCTCCAGTTCCAACGCCCGCTCTCGCTCCTGCTCCAGTTGAATGGGTGGCTTGAAGCTAAAGCTTCGGCGCTCCGTTGCCGTCGGCGTTTCCGGTTGTTCCCGAAACAACAGTGGGGACACCCTGCGCTTCACAATGATCGGTCGGGGGAATTGCTGTGGTAGCGGCTGCTGCTGCTTCTGCTGCTCCAGCTGTGGCTGGCTGCGCTTGAGCTGCAGATAGGCAGGCGGCTGCAGCAGCGCAAGAACTTGCTGCGAATCGTGCAGCTGTAACTGCTCCTCCTGCTGTTGTTGCAGTTCCCTCTCCTCGCTCAGTTGCTTCAGATCGTTCCAGATTTTGCCGCCCTCCATCACGCGACGTCGCTTGGCCAACTGCAGCGACGACTGACGATGTCCCACCTCCAGCTGACGCTTCTCCACATACTGATACGGCGTGGGACGCACAAAACGTCGACGATGCAGTGGCCCCTGGCGCGCCGCCTGAGAGGCGTTGCGAAGAAACGGCATGTTGTGGCTGTTGAGGGGACGCGGTTCGTTGGCATAGCCTAAGGTGGCCCAATGGGCGCTTAGCGCGGAGCTCTGAAAGATGCCGCCCACCTTGCCGGTGACATTCTGCTTGGCCAGCTGGCAACTGAATGGCTCCGGGGTGCAATTGCCCAGCTGCTGGCCATTGAGGCGATCTCGGATGCGGAAATAGGTGCCGGCAATGGATTGAGTCACCGGTGCCATGGTGGTGCGATAGGCGGAGAGCAGCGTGCTCGTCTCGTCGCTTGAGCTGCTGTCGCCGAGAGTCGAGCGTCGGCGCTGCGCTTCGGCCGCCTCGTCCATAAAGGACACCGCCTCGATGTACTTGCATCGCTTCAGCAGCAGTATCAACTGCACCGAGTCCGTTTTGCGCGTGTTGCACTGACGCAACAGCCGATAGACCATCTGCTCCTCGTGCTCCCGCAGACAGAGACTGCCCAACACCTTAAACATGCCGCGACGTATGCAATGCTCAAAGAAGTACTCGAGCAGCGGACGTCCGTTCTCATCCTCGCAGATGCGAGCGTGATGGAAGGCCTGCGGAATGTCATTGTTATCCAGCAGGACGCGCAGTTTCAGCTGCGCGGAGATGGGTCCCGGTGGCATCACCACCACCTGCATCGCCTCCTTGGCAGCGCCACCCGCGAGCAGCGATTCCACCAGCAGCTTCGTCTGCCAGTCGACATACTGAAAGCCTTGGCTGCCCCCGCGGTACAGTTCCTCCACCGCATCCTAGAAGGGAAGAGAGACAGAGAAATTAGTAGTATACTTCCTTAGTCGCTTTGGCTCATCTCATTGTAATAAGGAATCGTATAATAATAACTTCCTTAGGTAAGCAACTGTGTCCCTAGTCATCAAATACCAAGTTAAGGTATTCCTAATTTGACTGCTGTAAAGGGAAATTAGCTTGGGTTACCCCCAATCGCGTAACTAATTTCCGGGATTAGATTAGGTAATTATCGTTTAAAACAACTTACTGAATTTTCAATTTCTAGTTTAAATTTAATAACTAAATGTTACTTCAAACTTTTCTTTCTAAATTAACCGACAGCTAAGTCCGCCTTTCATTGTTTTAAATTAAGCAACAGTCTCGGAGACTATCCAAATTACCGACAACAAAGCTGTAGTTACTGCAACTCAAGAAGTTTGCTTTACAATGTGGTAACTTAATAAACTAGTTCCCTAGCTAGAGGAAAACTAACTATAATTGCTGCTTAAACTAATTCAAGTGTTAGCTAAATATTGTTTGTCACGTACCGCAAGTTGATCACGATCCAATAGCCAAAAGGAGCGCACGCAGCGCACCAGCGACTCCTCGATGTTGAACGAGAGCACAAAGTTGTCAAAGAGCTGGCTGCTGTTTTTTTCTTCGTTGCTGCTTCGAATGGCGTCCCAATCGAGCAGAAGATAGAGCAGCAACTGCTGCTTGCGCTGCAACTGGACATCAGGGAGCAGAAGCACGTGCATCAGCGAGCGCAGCGATTGTGGCGGATACAACGAATTGTCCAACTGCAGCTGCAGTTCACTTTGCTGCTGTTGAACCAACTCATCGATGTAGAGTCGCCGATTGTGGAGGCGACGACGCTCGGCGTAGTCCAAGCGCAACGGCTCGAGCTCGTTGCTGTTGTTGTCCGGCAGCAGTTGGCACTCGATGAGCCAGTAGAGCGCGCTTTGGAACTCATGAAGGACGCCCAAGGCATGAGCTGTGCTCTCGAGATCCTGCAACAGCTCGGGCCCCAAACAATTCTTGCCCATTTGCAGAATGTACTGCTGCAGCTGCTGGAGTCGCAAGAGCTGTGTGTTCAGCACCTGAAACTCTTCGCATTCGCGCTCATCCAACGCATAAGCGTCGTGCTCGAAGATGCCCTGGCAGAGCTCCGAGCAGCGCTCCTTGATCTGTGCGGCGCGTCGCATCAGCCAGTTGCTGAATATCGAAAGCGATAGCTTGGTGGTGCTCAGCATATTGCACGTGAAGCTGCCGTCCAAGCAGCTCTGCACACAGCTCTTCAACAGTCCCATGCGATTGTGCTCCAGGGCCACAGACAGAATCAGCTCGTACATGGAGCGCTAAGGAAACAAAACTTATATTTTTTAATTTGTTAAAGCAGTGTAAACCGATTTCTTACCTTGGAGAACTTGGCATTGGGATTGTGCTCGTAGAATTGCGGCATAAGGCACAGCGCCATGATCTCCAGCTGATACGGCTCGGGATTGAGAAAGACGCGCGCACGCTGACTGCACAAAGAGCCCAGAAAGCGACGCTGCACGCCCACATGAGCATAGCGACGACATCCATTTGTGGTGAGCAATTCGCACTCTAAAAAAGGGGTTTAGCTAAAGCCGAAGGAGAAAAACTTTACTCTCTTAGCTTACCGAACGACAGCGCATTGGGATAAAAGTGCGCATCGTGACGCTGCAGCGAGGCAAAGTGCACAACGGAGCTGGGATCCAGCTGGAAGGCCAAGCCCATGTGCAGGCCACTCAACAGATAGCCACAGAGATAGTGCGGATGCTCGTGGCGACTCGCTGGCCGGCTGGGCATCTCATCCTTGTACCATTGATTCACATCGAACACTATGAATTTGTTCTTTTGATCCTTATGCGAATGCCAGCAGACAACGGTCAGCAAAGTACCATTATTGGCATCTTCAGTGGGATAGCTAGAGACGGTGGAGCAATTGATTATAGTGCTTGCCGATGCATCGAGCAGAAGGCGGAGACGAGGCGCCGCCAGCTGAAAGTCGCGCAGCAGGAAACTCTGTCGATTATCGAGCGACACTCGGCGCTTAAAGTTGATCGCATGCACCGTGCTCAACAGCTGCTCCCCGCCCTGATTGTACAGGGCAAAAATGTAGAAGACAGGCTTCGGATCATCCGGAGGCAGTATATAACAGAGCTTTTCCACCGACGCGGACGGTTCGTTGGAGGGCAACCGCAGTTGTGACAGCACCATCTTCTGGTTCAGATCGTAGAGCAGTATGCGACCATCTTCCAATCCGGCCGCGAAGCCGGACATGAACTCAAGCGGCAGCAGGCTGCAAATGCTGCTCGTAATAGGCGACTTGTGGTTGGCCAACTCCAGTTGGATGAGCATATGCGTGTCCTCGCTGTGACACTCCTTGATCAGCGCATTCACAGTCTCCCAGGTTAAGTCCTGCACGCGCCGAAGACACACTGGGACACGCAGGAGTTGCTTGTCCGCGGGATAGATGATGTCCTGGCTGCCACTTTCGATCACCTGTTTGGCCATCACATCCAGCAGCAGCACAACGCCCGACTCGGTGCCCAAAGCAAGGCAGCCATCGTAGTTGTTCGCCAGGGACAAGACACAGTTAGTCTTGCAGAGGAAGGACATGCAACGCACTGCAATACCCAGGGGATGCAACTCAATGTAGCGCAGCACTTGGCTGTCTGTTGGCGTATAGATGGCCACATCGGTCTTGTGCTGGCCCAGCTCCAAGCACACGGCGAGCAGTACACGGTCATGCAGTGCCTGCTCCGGAAACAATTCCTCCACACAGCGTATGCTGCAGCGCTCTTCCGCGCCAGTCGCGCTTTTCTCGTTCTCGCGCCAGAATGTGTGCGATGCAACCAGACCGCCGCCAGCCAGCGCGCAGATCAGCAACGTAGAGTCCGATGCGTGGCGACGCGTTAACCAGCCCCATTTGCCGCCGTTGATGATGCCGCCAATATAATCAGCTGTCAGCAAAAATACATAAATACACACTTGTCGAGTAGAACTATTGCACACACACTTACCACTGACGCCGCGCTCGCTGTGCTGCTTGCTCAGCTGCTGATCCGCGAAGCCGGGTATTAAGTAGTCAGGAAATTTACAAGTTCGACCGCCGTCCAGTTCAATTTCATACCACTCCATTATTTTTGCTTGCTATTTGATATTATATTGTTGTTCGTTGTTCATCAAGCAATGTCTGCTGCTAATCACAAATTATTATGTTTGTCGCGTGTGTGTAATGTTATTTGTACGTTAAAATGTGAATTGTGTTTCTGTTGCTTCGCCGCTTCGTTTTGGCATTTTCGCACACATGCCGGGCGCCCCGGCTGTTTTGTTGTTTTGCTTGCTAGCACTAGAGCAGTGTTGCAAAGTGCACGAACGTGTCGCGTTGCGATATTCGATAACTGCTGTGAAACATAATAAACATGCAAATGGCATTTCATGCGACAAGTTATGTAAATTAAAATATATTTAAGTATTTATATACACAATATGTATGTTTTGATAATTTATTACCAAAGTGTTTCTTCCCCCATTCAATTGAATAATTATCGCATTTGCAGCCGCACTCTGACATCGATAAACAGAAGCCGTGTGTGTTGCTATCGCACCCCAAATTTGTAATCGACTTAGCATGCTTCGTTCGACGGGCAGACAAAAAAGTAGCCCCCTCCGCAAAAAAAAGACACATTTCAGCAGTCTCTCAAATAATTTCAAATGTGAAGGCACATTTATTTTTCGTTTTTGTATTATAATTGTTTGCCTGCGAACGTGTCTTCTGACTGAAGGGTGAAAACGTGTTCGCACTCTAATACTAAAACGTCTGCCCAGTTTGCAAAACGAACGAAAACGAAAAAACCGAAACGTTGTCTTATCACATTCAATAACTTTTGGCCCTAACCGCATTAGCGAAAAAAATTCACTCACCAAACAGAGAAACGCACACACACACACACATACAGCAGCAGACACATAAGCGCGCGTGCGAGAGGCGGCGGCCTAGCAGCCAAGCAAGGAGCACAAGCAGTACCGACAGAATTTGGCATTGGCCAAAATTCGTTTGCTCGTCAGCACCGGCAAAATTGAGTGGGTAAGTGTTGCTGTTGTTGTTTTCGTTCTTGTTGTTGGTGTGCGATTTGTTGAGTTTTGCTACTGGCTGAAAAAGGATGCCCGTTACTTTTGTCACTCACACACACACACGCTTGCATGCGAGAGAGTGCAGTGTATGTGCGCGCTTGTATGTGTGTGCATTTTGCACATGGAGTGTGAAGACGACGCGCAGTCAACGCAAAAAGGAGACGTGCGCAAATATGCGTCTGCCAGAGTGCGCAAAAATGCGTGTGCATGCCACTGCATGTCCGTGTGCGTGTATGCGTGAATGTGTTTGTGTGAGTGTGTTTTGCTTGTTTATTTACATCAAATGATGCCTAAATTACTGCATGCAAAATTGCATCATTTGATATGTGATATGCGAACTTCCTGAATAACAGTCACAATTCCCTGTTGTTGCACACAGATTGCCGACTCAGCCAGCAAGGCTTGTGAGAAAAAAACGAAGATCAGCTAGCGATAAAAATCAAGACACACATCTGGCAAAGAGACGAGACAACCGACAGCGATGTCGCAGCATGGCGTGACTGAGGCGCTGGCCGCCGAACTGGCCAAGGCGGTGGACTTGATACTGCATCCGATGACCGTGCAACAGGCACGTCTCGAGGCACACATGGCCTGCGAACGGTTCAAGGACGAGTCACCGATGTGCGCCCAGGTGGGACTCTATTTGGCCAACTCGGCGACACAATACAACCAGCAGGTGCGTCACTTTGGCCTCCAGCTGATCGAGTATACCATCAAATTCAAATGGAATTGCATCACACACGAGGAGAAGGTGTACATCAAGGACAATGCGATGAAGATGCTCAACTCGGGCGTGGGTCCCGCCGAAGATCGCACACTTATGCATTTAAAGGACGCCCTCTCGCGCATCATTGTCGAGATGATCAAGCGCGAGTGGCCCCAGCAGTGGAGCGACCTGTTGCCCGAACTCTCGCTCGCCTGCAACGCTGGCGAGGCACAAACCGAGCTCGTCCTCATGGTCTTTCTGCGTCTCGTCGAGGATGTGGCGCTGTTGCAGACCATCGAATCGAATCAGCGACGCAAGGACATGTACCAGGCGCTGAACAACAACATGAATGATATCTTTGAGTTCTTTTTGCGACTGATCGAACAGCATGTGACGGCATTTCGTGAGACCACAAGACTGGGCAACTTTCAGCAGGCGAACGCACACAGTCGGGTCGTCGAGATGGTGCTGCTGACGATGAGCGGATTCGTCGAGTGGGTCAGCATACAACACATCATGTCCAGCAATGGCAAACTGATGCATTTCCTCTGCATACTCCTCAACGACAAAGCATTCCAGTGCAATGCCGCCGAGTGTCTCGGCCAGATTACCAATCGCAAGGGTCAAACGAAGGAGCGCAAGCCGCTGCTGCATCTGTACGGCGAGGAGCCGCTGCGCTACATTTACACCGCCAGTCAAATGCAACCGGATCTGAGCAGCGCTCAATCGATCGAGCAACAGCACACGTTCCTCAAGAAGCTCCTCCAGATGCTTAATGGCCTGGTGCAGCAGCTGGTCGCACTCTGGGGCAAGGAGGAGGGCATCCAGCGACCGGCGCATCTTGAGATAATGTTTGAGTGCCTGCTGCTGCTCGTGCAGCATCCGTCGCTGAGTGTCGCACACGGAGCGGCGCTCAATTGGCAGCTGCTGCTGAAGCATGAGGGCTGCTCCAAGGATTACCTGATGGTCAACTACATTCCCAAGCTGATCCACACGATTGCGCCGCGCATCGTGAAGCTGCCATATCCGCAACAGCAACAACAACAGCAGCTGGGCACCACCGATTACTACATACAGCTGGAGTACGACAGCGAGGAGGAGTTTGCCGTCTATTTCTTTCGCTGTCGCACCGACTTCCTCGAGATCTTTCGCCAGGCGACGCTCGTCCAGCCGCTGGTCACCTACGGCTACTGCGAACAGTGGCTGCAGTCGCGTCTGCGCCTCACACAAGCCTCGCCCGACAACGGCAACTGCAGCGTCCATGATCCCATGTACCTGGAGTGGGATGCGCTTGTCTGTGTGCTCGATGGCGTCCTCAGTCGCATCCTTTTGGTGTCGGAGCGTCCGTCGGTGGCGAATGGACTGAGGCTGCTCGGCGATTGCCTCAAACTGGAGACACAGAATCCCCTCATCTATTCCATACTTTTGTCCTGCATCTCGGCGCTGTTCGTCTTCCTCAGCATGTCATCCTGCCAGCTGACCTCCAACAACTGCGTCGCCATGAGCGGAGTGGCGCTCCTTCCGCGCGTCCTCGACAAGATCTTTCGCGCTCTGGTAATGAAGCCACCCAACGAACAAGAGCGTGTGCAGCTCAAGGCGGCCAAGAATTTGCGACGTCATGCGGCTTCGTTGCTCGTCAAATTAGCGCACAAATATCCGCTGTTGCTGCTACCGGTGTTCGAGCAGATCAACACGCACGTCGAGTGTTTGCTCAAGGATCCCGCTTCGGGTGCGCAGCTGGATCGCTTGATGCGCACCACGCTTCAGGAGGCGCTCATCCTCATATCGAACCACTTTGGGGATTTCGAGCGTCAGACGCTCTTCATCGAGCACATCGTGCAGCAGAAGCGCAACGAGTGGCTGCACTTTGGGGACGCCTTAAAGTCGCCGCTTCAGTTCATGCACTACATTGGACTGGACAAACCCCCCGTGCTGAACATCGAGAGTGATCCATCTTTGGCGCATCGCATGCGCATCCTAGACGCTCTCCACGTCGTCCTCGGTGTGATTAAGCGCTGCACTTGGCCCGACGATCCGGATCGAGCGCAGCGAGGCGGCTTTGTCATCGGGTGCACCGATGTCGGTAATCCCATTTGCCGCAATCCCGCCACCAATCATGTGGTGCCGTTGCTATCGCATGTACTCAGCCTGATGCGTGTGCTCAACGAACTGTTTCGCCCCGAAGCGTTGGCTGCGCTCTCTGACGGCTATCGGAATATCCACGGCATGCTCGAGCACGAGAAGAAGCTGCTGATGGCGATCTGTGCGGTACCCGCCGACCCCTGGACACCACCATCAAGACCGAGCCGACGGCTTTCGAGAAGATGCAATCGTTCATGTCGCTGGTCACCGAGGGCTGTTACCATCTAATGGGGAGCGCAGGTCCCTCGCTCGGTCGGGATCTGTACCAGCTGGTGGGACTGTCGGATGCCATCATCTCGAATGTGTTCAGCTGCGTGGACATCATACCCGACTATCGCCTGCGTCCTATCATTCGGGTCTTCTTCAAACCCTTCGTCTACTCGTGCCCGCCCAGCTTCTATGACTCGGTGCTAGTGCCGCTGTTCGCCCACCTCACCCCGCTGATGTGCGAGCGTCTGACGCGCCGTTGGCTCTACATCTCGGCGTTGTACGAGTCCGGGCAGCTGAACGGAGATGCCACCGACACCCAGGAAGTGCTCGAGGATCAGCTGAATCGCACCCTGACCCGCGAATATCTCGATGTGCTGAAGATCGCATTGGTCGGAGGTCAAATTGGTGCTGATCACGTGAGCGCCGGCGGTGCCAATGTGGTGGCCATGGAGAACGAGGAGCATTCGATGGACAGTGCACCGCAGACGCGTGCCTCACAGACGGCGCTCCTCTCGGACATCATCTCGGATCTGGGCAGCAAGCTGCTGCGCCACGGACACATCAGCAACTACATACTGATGACGCTGCTGAAGGCGATCGCGTGGAACGATGGAATGTGCAGCATGAAGGCGGTGAACATTGCGGCGCCGGTGATGCGATTCCTGGCCGGGGAGCAGCTGATGGACGAGAACAAGGCGGTGAGCGCATTCACCGCAGTCCTGCAAGGGATGCAGGTGCATGGCCAGCACGAGGCCAATCAATCGGGACTGATCACGCTGGGCGTGCAGTTCTACGAGCTGCTGCGTCCCAAGTTCCCCATACTGAGCGAGGTGCTCCAGCACATTCCCAGCGTCAACGCGGCGGACGTGCAGAAGTTCGACGAGAAGATCTCTGTGGCGCCTGTCAAGGGCAACAAGGTAGATCGGGCCAAGAAGGACATATTCAAGAAGCTAACCGCACAGCTGGTGGGACGCAGCGTGAATCAATTGTTTCGCCACGAGGTGCAGATTGCAAATTTACCGCCAATGCCGAAGCCAGCCGCAGGCGGTGGAGGAGCTGGCTCAAAGGACATCATGGACAGCAATCAGAACTCGCATCTGGGCAAGCTCTTTGGCAGCGAGAAGTGACATCGTCGAGGAGGCGGCGACAGAGGCAGAGCAGCGATCACGACTGAAGTTAAATTAATTGTTACACTAGTTAAACATGTTGCGACATGTGATTGAGCGAGTGTGAGAGACAGCACACGCGAGCGAGCGAGAGAGAGAGGCAGCTATACACACACGATAGAGAGAGATAGAAAGGAAGAGGTTTCTAAAGGTAGCTTTAATATTCATTGCGCAGTTCCTTCAACAGTTTTAGGGTCTACTTCCCACACACCCTTCTCTCTCTCCCCTCTTTTAAACTGTCTTTTGATCCTCCTCATTGTTATTTATTGATTCACACACACACAACACACACTCACAAATTCGTTGCGTATTTTTTGTTTTTTTTTTTTGCACAAAATTTAAAATTCAGAAACCAAGTGAAAAGAAACACCGAAGCAAATCCAAGATTTAAATCGAATCAGTTATACATATACGATTATTATTATTATAATATTGTGCCGGAAAGGGAAAGAGAGTGAGCGAAAGAGAAGTGTAGAGAGGGAAAGAGAAAAACGTTATTTTAGCCTAGAGGAATGAATATGAATATATCTATTCAACTCCATTTTTTATTTTTTAGTTGTGTATATTGCATGAGAGAAAAGTTAAGAGATGTGGATCTACTCCCTATATGATAATATTGTATATTGTATTTATATATATATAAAGTGCATATATATCGTCGATATATGGATTTTGAAGCAACTTTGAAATGACGCTTAGAGTTTACAAATTAAGAAACTAGAGGCAGGACAGTTATTATTATATAATAAATGCATCTTGTATAAATGGACACAAACACACACACACAGATTAAAATCGGGATAGAATTGCGGGATATATTTACAATATTCTTCACAACATGGAAATAATAAAAAAATAAATTGAAAGAAGAAATCAAATCACAAAACAAAGTTGAACACAAAAGTGCCGAAAAGAAAAAAGTACATTACATTTTTATTTATTTAAGATGCTAATTAATGGGCTACATTTTAATATATACGAAATAACATAATTTATATATAGTATAGTAATATATATAATTATATGTATATCAAGAGAAGAGAAGAAAACAGAATGAGCCATTTAAAACGTGATTAGCGAGACAATTTGTTAAATGCCGAAGAAGAATCGCTTCAAAACCGAAAAACAAAAAAAATGTTTCTCAACGCACAACAAAACATTAATTTGAATTAAGATCGTAAGCATTATTATTAGATATCGTCGTTAGCTGTAAGCGCCAATTAATTACATTTTTTATACTCGTACATTTGTAATATTTCCTACTCGAAGAAAACCACGTTCACTTTTAGCAATAATCGCAAATGAAAAATAAATTATAGATGTACTATGTATATACTATATATGTTATTAAACTCTCTCTAGTTCCCATTCAATCGATTGTCGCACAGATTGCTCCAGTCCGGAACGTGTTCGTGCCGCAAATACGCCTCCTTCGAGAGCGATCGCGACTGAATGAGATCGGTGGCACCGCAGAGAGCGCCGCCCAGCCAAGCTGTGAAGTTCTGCTTGCCGATGCTGTGGTAGAACTTGAACTGCAGCTCGCCGTGGAAGCGATCGGCATAATACTTGTCGCTGGCCAGCAGCAGCTGCAGCTCGGACTTGAGCCGGGCTAACAGACCTTGGACCATGCTGCCGCCGCCAATTACAAAGATGCTCTCGATCAGCGCTCGGCGGACGTCGCGATTGCAGTCGAGAATCGCACGCAGCACCAGATGCGGCAAACTGTCACGCTCATTGCTCTGCTCGAAGAGCAGCTCGTAAACGCTCTCGCGCAGCGTTCCCGGTATCTGAATCACAGCGTCGTCGTCACAGATGGCATAAGCGACGCTGGGCGGCGGCTCGAGGGGTTCCTTGGCCTGCGCACGCTCCAGGCTCGTTACGAAGCAGGTGCGTATCTTTATGTCCTCCAGCACCGGCTCGGTGAGCAGCGCCTCCTTGACGCCTGTTGCCAGCAGCTGTCGCTTGATCTCCGCGTGCACTGCGCGACTGCCAAAGCTGTGATCCTTGAAGGCGGACATGATTTGCACTCCGCTGAACACGGGCATAACCGTCGTCTCGCTGTAGCCAATGTCCACGACGAGGCCCGTGTTCACCGCAAGCGTTGAGAGCGCTGTGAGATGCGACGGCACGAAGAGCACCGAGGAGACATCGAAGTGCATGAACAAGGCGCGTGCCAGCGTCTCGCGTATCACAGTCTGACCAAAGATGTTCTCCACCAGCACGAACTTGCGCTCCTTGGGACTGACGAGCAGATGTCTAAAATACCAACGAGATTAATTGGATGAACTGGAAGCGGTTCGAAAAGGGAAACAAACTCACTTGAAGAAAATCGTTTGCAAAAAGTCAACAAGCTGATCGTAGAGCTGATCCGTTTCCACATAGTCAAAGAGCTGTTTTGTCTCTCCTGTCGTGGTGAGCACCAGCTCAGTGGGTATGATCAATCTTGGATACGCTTCCGCTGCAAAGCCCAGCCTAATGAAGACAACAACAAACCGAAATCGGAGTGATGATATCACCTTTGCATCGGAGCAGTGTACTTACTTTGTATAGGCGTTGCCAATGTCCAGCACAATGGGTGGTTTCTCCTGCATTACGCTTTCATACAGCGGCATGAT
Organism: Drosophila pallidifrons; assembly: GCA_023558445.1. Taxonomy (NCBI): domain Eukaryota; kingdom Metazoa; phylum Arthropoda; class Insecta; order Diptera; family Drosophilidae; genus Drosophila; species Drosophila pallidifrons. The sequence goes on along the minus strand of CM042351.1, from coordinate 27,083,822 downwards.
TGATGGACTGTTTTTACTTCACAAATTCAAACGTAAATAAATTAAATTGCAAACAACAAACGCAGCCGAAACTTGCATTTATCGATAAATCACATATGCTTTGCTATTTTGCACATAGCAGCGATAGCGATAGGAACACAGAACTGCTACTCAACACTGCAGCAGAAAACTCTTGCTCAACACTGCGGTGATATCGATAACATCACAAAACTCTTGCTCAACACTGAGAAAAGCAAAATAAGCTTGTTTTTCTTCGCGTTTGTTATTAATATTACTTTAATTGCAGCAGTTGTAACTTTATTGTTATTCCCAAAAAAGTGCCACAATGGAAACAATGAAACGCACACTCAAAGAACTGGTATGTAGTGCAAAACAGCCAAAACAATCACATTTGAAACACTTTTGTATACAGGCTAAAGCAGAGTCGGAACATGGTCAAGATACCAAGCGCTCTAGCGCCAAAAAGCAGAAGAAGCATAAGCGAAAATCCAAATCTAAACGTGGCTACGACGACAGCGACTCGTCGAGCAGCAGTGCTGATGAAAAGAGACGCAAGAAGCAGCGCAAAAAGTCCAAGAAGAGAAGGAAACAAAGCAGCAGCAGCAGCAGCTACGATAGCGACAGCGACACAAGCGATTCTTCGGATTGGGTAGAGGCGCCAGCTCCCAAGAACTCCAGCGACGATAGCAGCGATGAGAAGAGCAGTAAAAGGCACCACAAAAAGTCGAAAAAGCGAAAGACTAAAAAACGTCGCAAGCAGAGCGAAAGTAGCACCGACGAGGAGCAAGAGAAAGAGATGAAACCAGAGCTGGAGCAGAAAACCACACTGCAACGCGACAACTGGATGACGAACAACGATGCGCCGTTTTCGTTGAGAACATTCGAGAAGCAGCGCAAGGAGCCCCGTAAACCAAATGCAGAGCATCAACAGAACACTTACGATCCCGCCACGAGTCGCTACGAACTGAACCCCTATTGGCAGCGTAATGGCACCGGTCTGCCCGGTTTCCAGAAGCCCGCAAATGATGATCAACGCATGGAGCGACAGCATGAGGAGCAGCGTCGCAATACCGCGCCCAAGTGGCGAAAACCCGGAACAGCAGCAGCAGCAGTTGATGCACATGAAAAGAACAGGTTGAGCAGCAGGAGGAACAACAGCAGGATGAGCAGCAGGAGCAGGAAGAGGAGTTGCTGACAGATGAGCAGTTAAATGCACTTGCGGCGCGAGCTTTGAAGGCAGAACTGAAACAGAAAGTCGAGCTGGCAGCTCAACTGAATCAGCAATTGGCAAAGGCGCGCAAGTTGCGCGAAGTAGACGCAACCAAGCCGAAGAGCAAGTCAAAGAACAGGACAGAGGAGAAGCACGTTCTGCTCACGCGCAGCGATGCCAGCGGCAATGTGCGTCCCTTGTTGCAATCAAACGCCTCTACTTCCAGTTCAGCTTCCAATTCTGGTGGCAATCGGAAACAGAACAAAAAGAGGATGGAGACGCATGTGGATGGCGAACGTGTGCGCTACTTCGCAGACGATGATCGCTACGATATCAAGCAAATGGTGAGTTCTTCCAACACATTTATCGGTAATGCTAATGCTTAATGCCCTTTTTCTAGTTTGAACGTGAAAAGTATGCAACGGCTGCCGACTCGAATTTGGAGTATGCTGAAATGTTGGCCAAGCACAAGAATCCCAACGATGATCTAGAGGACATATTCAACGACAACGCTCGCAAGTCGCAGCCACAGGGGAAATCCGAGCAGCGCGAACTGCATCGTGCGGTGCATGAGCACGAGAAGCTGGCGGCTACCATGAGCAACTGTCAGCACTGTTTGGGATCGCGTAATATCGACAAGACGCTGAACATTGCGTTGGGAGATAAACTGTATTTGAAGTTGCCCCGCTACGAGGGACTCCAGGAGGGTCATGCCTTGATCACACCATATCAGCATATCGTCTGTGCCATGCAGTTGGACGAGGATGCGTGGCAGGAAGTACAGACCATGCTTAAGACAATGGCACGGCTCTTTGCCGCCCAAGGAAAAGATGTCGTCTTTTTCGAGGTGGCCAACAAGCTGCATAAGCAGCAGCACATGACCATCCATTGTGTGCCGGTTGCGCAGGCGCAGGGAGAACTAGTGCCCTTCTACTTCAAGAAGGCGATACAGGAATCCGAGGAGGAATGGTCCACGAATCGACAGTTGATACCCGTTAAGAATCAACTGCTGCACAAAGCCATTCCCAAGGGATTGCCCTATGTCTGGGTCAACTTTGGCATTGGCTCGGGATTCGCTCACATTATCGAGGATCCGTCTCGCTTTCCACCCACTTTTGCTCTGGAAGTCATTGGTGGCATGCTCAATTTGAATCCAAACACCTGGCGAAGACCGCGTAAGGCGGTTTACTCTGATCGCAAAGTCAAAGAGTACGCTGATCTCTGGTCCAAACACGATGCCAGTAAAGAAGATCTGTGATAACAAGTACAAATGTGGAGCCACCTGTAGAATAAGTCTAAATTCTTGCAAACTTGAGGATGTCTCTTAAATACGTCTACCCGAAAGCGCAATCCAATAAAAGAAAAAAAACATGATAAAACCATAGTTTAAACAGTTGAATTCAAATTTAAAAACGACGCGGCTTTAGGATGTGACCGCATTGAAATTTGTGCCGTAGAGCTAATATACCAAATAACTTGCCACCTGGTAGCACTTCGCTTCGGTATATTGGTATCTTTCCGAAACGGGACTAAAAAGGCGATTTATTTTAAACTACGTAGTAAAAATAATATTGTTAAATGACTAATAAGCTGTATAACTTTATTTAAAATTAATATTTTAAAATACACTATTTTTTCGATAATTTATTCGATTATAAGTGGCATACAGCGCTGAACCTTCGTTGCGCTAAGTGGCAACGCTTGGTGGACCTCAATAACCGCAGCCAACTTCGAGCGTCTTGTTCTTTTTTCCGGTTGACTTTGACAAGAAAGGTAGTGCTCGCGTTCGTTGATGTGAATAATTTTTTTTTTTACTTGAAATAATTATTGTTTATACAAAACAATAAATGAAAATGTGTGTGTCATAAAGTGCAAGAGTGAAAGCAGCAATTTAATTATTTGAAAATGGCCACATGAGCAAATTCATGCTGCAAAAGCGATATTCGCGAACGTTGTTGTGCCTTGTTTTGCATGTGTGTGCGAGCGAGCGTGCGTGTACGTCTGTGTGTGTGTGGTTCAGAGCGTGCTTGTGTATATGAGTGTGTGTGTAGTTTTGCGAATAGCAACGTGTTTTAGCAATCACTTAACTGATAAACTGTTCTCTCTCTTCTATGCACAGATGCCAGGTGTCACAGTGAAGGATATTGACCAGCATGCCGTTACCAAGGCGGTCGCAGTTTTCCTTAAGAAGTGAGTTCACAACACTGGTTGACCAGATAAAGACATAACCTCACAATTCGCATGTTTGTTTATTTTTGTTTTTAGGACTGGCAAATTGAAGGTGCCCGACCAGATGGACATCATCAAGACCGCCAAATTCAAGGAGCTGGCACCTTACGATCCCGACTGGTTCTATGTGCGTTGCGCCTCGATTCTGCGTCACTTGTACCATCGCAGTCCCGCTGGCGTCGGCTCCATCACCAAGATCTACGGCGGACGCAAGCGCAACGGTGTCCACCCATCGCACTTCTGCCGTGCCGCCGATGGCGCTGCCCGCAAGGCTCTGCAGGCCTTGGAACACGCTCGCCTGGTCGAGAAGCACCCCGAGGGTGGCCGCAAATTGAGCTCGATTGGACAGCGTGATTTGGATCGCATTGCCAACCAGATTGTCGCTAAGCAGCGTGATGCCGCCAAGCAGACGGGCCCTATTGTTATTTCCAAGTAAAATAAAAATGTGTGTGTCTGGACAGCACTGCGAACTCTAAAAACAACAACAACAAACATCGTATTTTTTAGACTTCTACTGTAAGCATTTTTTGTTTCCACACGCAAGAGATGAAAGAATAATTAAAAAATCCAACCACAATCACAAAAAGTCTACAAAAACAAGCGTAAATACATCAAGCATTTTATTTTTCTTGAATGATGCAACAGCCAACAAAGAAGTAATTAACCATCAATCACTTGTGGATGAATTATAAAATGGGTTCTCCTACTAACGACCATAAAAGCACCAAGTTTGAATAGAAAATTCGCATGTGGATCTTGATTTGACTACTGGTGGAATCATAGGTTCAATTGTTAAACTTTGATATAAGATCTAGACATTTAAAGAATGAGAAATCACTTGGAAACATTTAGAGAACAATTTCAGGCCTACAATGTATGTAATTGTTTGCTTCATATTACCTTAGAAAGCCAACTATATATAGTATGGTTATAGTTATTACTATAATGGAAAAGAGCAGCTAACTATTTATATTCATGGCTTACAAACGGAATTTTGAAAGTGAAGCTATAGATTTCTAAAATTGGGTATTAACTATGGATCTCTGTCAGCATAAATTACATTGATGATATGCTGCGACCTTATGTATATTCGCGATCCGCCTGCTTGTAAAGAGTTTAAAATGCTCTTATCTCGAGGGTCAATGTCATGAATGTCAATGTTGAAGTTTACTCAAACTAATGAAGTAATTATTAATCACAACATAAATTCACTAGCCTAGAAAAACACAGATCAAATAGTTAGAACCAGTTGAAGTTTTATCAACATAAAGCCTGTTTTTAGTGTTAGTGTAAAATGCAATTAAAATGTAATAAGGCGAAGGTTGAAATCAACCTTAAATTCATTCTGTAGCGATACATTTACATATATGACTGACAGCGGAACTTACGAGTTAGTTACATTTTTTGGTTATATTGCAATATTCCAATTCACTTAAATATGAAGCCCAAATAAATTCAAAGCTTCTAAACATGATCACGCCGTCTATTGGGCGAGGTGTCTTAAGTCGGGCAGCCAGCTGTTTTCTGTCTCGTCTACCACCGTTTCTTTCTCACTCTTATTTATGCTATCTTGCTCGCAATCAGATGTCATACAAACAATTGTGTTCTAATCGGATTTATTTAATAGTAAACATCTAGAGTGGTTTACGAAAGTTTTTGTTGTTATAGACTTAGGACTAGTTTGTAGTATGTTAAATAGTTTACATTTAAACTACTGGCCAATGAAGTATGGGCCATCGAAGGGCGAGGAGGAGAAGCAGCTGCACTTGGGAATGCAGACTGCTGTCAAACTCTGTCCAGCGCCTCGACCATGACGATGCTGTTGCCGCGTATCACGACCATGCCAATGCTGTTCTTGGTATTATCCTTGCACTCCTCCACGGTGTCGTCGAGCACTACGTTCATAAAGGGATCGAATCCGCGCAAAATGCCGGTGACTGCGCGGCCGCCATTCAATTTGAGCATCATTCGCTTGTCCATGTACCTGCAATTCACATCAAGTATTAATCAATGCTTACACGCAGCACTTGATAAGTACTTACTTTTTCAGCTCTGGTGGATGTGCTTTCGACATTTTGTGCAAATTTTTATTAAATCCAAGAAAAACAATCTAAGCCAATATACAATGCGGCAGTGGTGAAAGTGAGAGAGTGACCGCGTTTGATAAACGTTTGCCCAGTGTTGCAAAATACGTGCGATATTTATATACCGAAATACCAGCAATACCCCATAATAATCGAATGTTTGATTAGAGTATTTATTTTTATAGAGCAGCAATTGAAAATGGTAAATTTTTTGGTTTGAAGAAAATAAATAACGTGAATAAATTTGATAATTTATATTGTCTATTGAAATGACGTAGATACATTGAAACATGAAAGTGGTGGTCACACTGCTTTCACGCAGCAAACGACGATACATCGATTGTGCGCCATCGATGATAAGCCATCTCTAGCTAGGAGCAACACAGCACACGATAACTGCTAGCATCGGCAATTAATATTTTTTTTAAGTTTATTTTTATTGTGTTGAGTAAATTGTGTTTGTTTTCGCATTACGTTTCAGTTCGAATTGTTGTATTCTTGTGTTAAGCAATTGATGAAGAATGTGCTGACTGAGAGAAAAAGCCCGTGTGATAATGGGTTGTGGTGTGTGAAAGTCGATTGAAAGCGCATAACACGAAATCTACATAAATCGCATCGTTGTCGCCATGTCTGCGTGTCTGTGTGCGTCTCAGTCTGTGTTAGTGTTAGTGTGTGTGTGAGCTGCCAGAAGACTTTTGTCGCCGTTGTCGGGCCAAAAGGGCGGGTAAAAGCAAAGTCAACAAACTGCCAGCGAAGAACGCAAGCAAGCAAGGAGACGAAGGGGGTAGAGGAGAGGTGGGAAACTCGCTGTTGCTGTCGCTGCCGCTGCAATTGACAACGCCATAACGGAACACGCAAAAATGTTCAGCAAGAAGAAGAAGAAACCGTTGATCTCGATGCCGAGCAACTTTGAGCATCGCGTGCACACGGGATTCGATAAGAGGGAGAACAAATACGTTGGCCTCCCGCTCCAATGGGCCTCGATTGTGGGCAACAATCAGATACTCAAGTCCAGCAATCGCCCCCTGCCGCTCGTCGATCCCTCAGAGATTACGCCCACCGAGATCCTTGACCTGAAGACGATTGTGCGTCCGCATCACAACAACAACAAGGCGGATACCACATCACTGAACAGCAGCAGCAGCACCATGATGATGATGGGAGGTGGCGGCAACATGGGTGCCGGCCCACCAGGAGCAGCTGCATCTATGTCCATGGCACCGGGTGGCATGTCATCAGCGCCGGGCATTGTGCTGCCCAAGACATCGCATGTGGCACGCTCTAATTCGCTGCGCAGCTCGAGTCCGCCGCGCGTGCGTCGTGTGGCAAATGTGCCGCCCGCAGTGCCCGAGGAGGAGGCGGGGCCAGGGCCGGGTCCATCTGGTGGGCCATTCAAGCCGCCGCCACAGGCAGGATCAGGAGCCGGGGTGGCACACAATATGCTCTATCCGAATCCCAGTCAACATGCGCATCCGCCACATCTGCATCCGCATGCGCATCCGCATCCCCATGCCAACGGTGGCGCCATCGGCCCCCTGGCCGTGCGCACTGATCCCTATCGTGGCAATCTGGGCAATCCCGCTGGCAACCCGGGCATGCAGCAGACGTCGCCTGTCAGCTCCGTGGCGAGTGCCACACGATCCACGCACTCGCATTCCAACCAACAGCAACAACAACTTAACAACAATGGCCAGAATCCATATCCACTTTACCCCGCCACACAGCAACAACAACAACAACAGCAGCAGCAGCAACCAAAGCTTGTGGGCCAAGATCAGAATCAGAATCCACATGGTGGTGTCGGTGTCAACAAGACTGCGTCCCGTGCCTCCAGCTCCAGTGGCAATGCGGCTGCCTTGGCTGCCGCCGCACAGGGGGCACAGCAAACACAACCCAAGCAGGAGCAGCGTTTGACACACGAGCAATTCCGTGCCGCCTTACAGATGGTTGTTTCTGCCGGTGATCCGCGCGAGAATCTCGAGCACTTCAACAAGATTGGCGAAGGCTCGACAGGCACCGTTTGCATAGCCACCGACAAGTCTACAGGTGAGTGGTGGACATGAGGATTACTTGAATGTTCATATGAACTAATTCTCTTGTCTTAGGTCGCCAAGTGGCTGTCAAGAAGATGGATCTGCGCAAGCAGCAGAGACGCGAGCTGCTCTTCAACGAGGTGGTCATCATGCGAGACTATCATCATCCCAACATTGTGGAGACATACTCCAGTTTTCTGGTCAACGACGAACTCTGGGTGGTCATGGAGTATCTCGAGGGCGGCGCTCTCACCGATATTGTGACGCACTCGCGCATGGATGAGGAGCAAATCGCCACCGTTTGCAAGCAGTGCCTCAAGGCGTTGGCCTACTTGCATTCACAGGTGCGTGACCAGCATGAAAATAGAGTAGTGTCAGCCAGCAACAACAACAACAACAACAACCAAGCAGCCAAGTCTCATTTGTGGTCTCTCTTTTGCATTGCTGCCGCCTTTCTATTTGTTGTCACCACACTTTCTTTGCGACCCGCTTTCGCATTTTGTGTGGTTTCCACTTACACACATTCTTCTTGTTGCTGTTGCTGTTGCTGTTGTTATTGTTATTGTTATTCGATATGTGGGTGGAGTCCACGCCCGCGTGACCTCCTCGTTACGCATCTAGCTAGAAGGTCTGACTGCGCCTGCATTAAAACAGACACAGACACACACACTCAACGCAATCGGACGACAAAGTTGCTTATAAAATTGAGAACAGTCAGCAACTAGAGAGACGCATCATTTTTCTAGCATTTATATTTATCGTAGAACTTATGTACAATTCCCATTGTTTAAGCATCCTGTTAGGTTATGAGAGACAGTGAAGGAAGGTCGAGTTGATATTATCTGTATTATAAGTCACTTAAATCTTAAACTTTTATTCTCTTTTCAAATGCTTTAATGCTTTAGTATGATCAAAGCAATTTATTGTTATATTCAATATTTTAATTGCTATCTGTATTGATGAGTTTTGTATCTGTACATGTAAATGTTTTTAATAGTCTTGAATTTCATATTTAAATTCCTTAAATTTAACAGTGCAAAACATAGTCTTAATATCTAATATTTCGATTGCTATTTGTACTATAAGTTTACGCGAGCGTTAGCTGACAGTCACTTAAATGTCTTAAGCTTAAATTATCTTTTAAATGTTCTCTATGATAAGGTTATATGTGCCAGCGTGTCAGTCAGTTCAATGTCCTTAATAGTCTTGGATTTATTACTTAAATTCCTTAAATTCATCACAAAGTCAAAGCAATCTACATATTTGCTTGCATTTTCTATTTAAATTCCTTAATTTTATTAGCACAAAGTATAACCAGAGTCAGATATATTTGTCTATTCAATATTTCAATTGTTATCTGTATGTTTATGTCTGTATTATAACTTTTAAACAGTCAGTTAATTGTCCTAAATTTGCTTTAAATTCAGTAAGCACAAAGTATATTCAGATTAATTTACATATTTTAATATTGAACACTCCAATAGCTATCTGTATTATACGTTTATGTAAACGTTAGCTAATCAGGCAATCTATTTATATTTCTAACCAATATTCCAATGACATGTTAAATGTAAATTCCAATTATTTATATATTGTTTACTTTAGGCTGAGTTAGCGTAGCTAATCCAACAAATACTTAATTTAACTTTAATTTAACCACACTCTCTCTCTCTCTTTGTTTGCAGGGTGTCATCCATCGGGACATCAAGTCGGACTCGATTCTGCTGGCCGCCGATGGCCGCGTGAAGCTGTCGGACTTTGGCTTCTGTGCTCAGGTGTCGCAGGAGCTGCCGAAGCGCAAATCGCTTGTGGGCACACCGTACTGGATGTCACCGGAGGTGATTTCCCGCCTGCCCTATGGTCCCGAGGTGGACATCTGGTCGCTAGGCATCATGGTGATCGAGATGGTCGACGGGGAGCCGCCGTTCTTCAATGAGCCGCCGTTGCAGGCGATGCGTCGTATACGCGATATGCAGCCACCGAACCTGAAGAATGCTCACAAGGTGTCGCCGCGTCTCCAATCATTCCTCGATCGCATGCTCGTCCGTGATCCAGCGCAGCGTGCCACAGCCGCCGAGCTGCTGGCGCATCCGTTCTTGCGGCAAGCGGGGCCGCCATCGTTGCTGGTGCCGCTGATGCGCAATTCGCGACACCACACCTAGAGAGGAGGCAGAGGAAGAGGAACCAAGAACGAACTATCCGTTCATCATCTCTTTTTTTTTTTTGTTTGTTTAGTTTGCATTCAAGTTAATAATGTAGTATTATTAGTTATTGATTGGCCTTGCTTTGTGCACCCCAAAATTAGTTTGTGCGGCAACTGCTACTTAAAGTCATCCGTCTCCCTCAACTCGTCTCGACCACATTCCACCAGATCCGGCTGCTGCTCCAGCTTCCGCTTCATCTTCAACTTTTAGAAAACTCTCAAACTGAATTGTTAATTGTTAATTGTAAACAGCGAAGGAATTGCCTGCGCAAACTGTGCCTTTTACACAATATGTAACTTGATCCATGGAAGACACGCCTTTCGCCTCCTGCCCCTGCCAGCTGCGCAGCCATTGCAACCATATTTAGATGGCGCAACATTCGACAACTCGACTAGATACTGTAAACGGAATACATTTAAATCTAAATATGTTATATATAACCGATAACTGAACAATAAGCAACTGTTTTCTGCTCTCCCCTACTCTGGTTGAACGCTCCTTATATGTTATATATAACCTTTAACTGAACTATCTGCTACAGCTCTCTTTCATTTACCTTTCCCACTCGGTTTTTTTTTATCCATGTTGAGCTCTGTAAACGGAATACATTTTTGCATAAATATGTTTTATATTCATGTACTATATATAACCGATAACTGAACAATATGCCACTTATCTCTGCTTTCCATCTCCGACTTTATGTTGAGTGCCTCTAAGTTTGTTCGAATAAGCGAAATGAATGTACGAATATAAATATAAACACATGATGTAATCTATAAGACGACGAATTAAGAACAACGAATATGCATTCCCCTCCCCCTTCATATCCGATATGTATTAGCCAAGTCTGTACTTATTTGTCGAACCATTTCCCCTTATGTATAGCAACTATTTATATTTTATATCTAAGACAACAACAATAACAACAGCCGTAACATTAACAGTTATACTAATGATAACGCTAGCGATAACGATAACATGCGCTCGATACGCATTACATTCCCAATAAACGCCCCGTAACCCCCTCGATAAGTACATTATATATATATATAAATTGTATTTTTTTTTAGACATTCTAGTTTACAGTGTTCTGTAATTATAAATAAAACCAACAAACAACAAAATAAACAAACATATAATAATATCGATCGGTATTAGTACTATATAGGATAACAGAATAATTAAAGGATCGAAATAGCAAAAAGTGGGTAAAAAAAGTTCCATGCCAGATTCTTAAAGATTCAGTAGACATATGGCAATAAAACAAACCGAAAAGTACAAAAAAACTAATTTTAAATTTTCAAATTTAAAAATGCGCAAATATTTTATTTGGCGCTAATTAAAATCGCCATTGCATTAACAGGCGACAGATGGCGCCACTCAAAAAAGCAAGCGAATCAGCTGCTTGCTGCTAATTTCTGTTCGCCTGGTATTTCACCTGGTGACTTGGTAATTTTCGACCATCGCGACAGCATCGAGTGGCCAACAATAACAACAATGTTATCCATAATTGTTATTGTAATAACTTTCAATGTTGTTGTTGTTGTAATAACTTGTAATGTTGTTGTAATATCAAAACATTGATTTTTAAATTTTAACAGATTTGCTTTTAAAATTGGCGCGCAAATATTTAATTTTTGCAGTTCCGAAATTGAGTGACAGATGGCGCCACTCAAGTGTCTTGCTTAATTTCAGCTTGCTGCTGATTTCTGATCGCCTGGTATTTCATCCGCAGACATGGCATATTTTGGCCATCGTGGGAGCATCGAGTGGCCGACAACAACAACCATGTTATTTATAATTGTTGTTGTAATAACTTCTAACGTTGTTGTTGTTGTAATAACAAAAATAAATATTCAAATTTTAACAGATTTGCTTTCTTTGTCGGTTGCATTCAAATTTGAAATTGGCGCGCAATTATTTAAGTTGTGTAGTTCCGCAAGTGGACAACTGATGGCGCCACTTAAGTGATTTGCTTAATTTCAACTTGCTGCTGATTTATGTTCACCTGGTATTTCAGCCGCTGACATGGCATATTTCGGCCATCTTGCGAGCTTCTAGACAACAACAACAACTACATTATCTGTAATTGTTAAAGTTGTTGTTGTAATAACAACAAAATATTTTAAATTTTTAACAAATATACTTCTCGTCCGTCGGTTGCTTTCAAATTTTAAATTTAAATTTGGCGCACAAGTATTTCTTTTGTGGTTCCGAAAACGGACAACAGATGGCGGCACTCCAGTGACTTGCGCTATTTCTGCTTGCTGTTGACTTCTGATCGCCTGGTATTTCATCTGCTGATTGAGAATTTTTGGGCACTTGTGGCGGCATTGGATGGCCAACAACAACAACAATATCAATGATAGTTGTTGCTGTAATAACTCGAGTTTTTCTTGTTGTTGTAATTTGGAAAACGGTTATAAATTGACAATTTTAGAATATCTCGAGAACTAGAAAGACGATCCGAATGTTCTTTGGCCAGTCAATAGACCTTATGAAAACTCACCGATAGGCATTTTTTTTTTTGCTAGGATACGCAAGGATATTCGCGAGTTAAAGCCTGTTTTCTGTATGCGAAAAAGTTCTTATATCTTGACTACTTTCGTATTTTGAAATATATTTTCTGAAACTATGGACCAAGATTTATGTGCATGCCAAAGGATATTCTCTTCGTCCTTAAGAATTGAGGTTATGTTTGCACTATATTGAGGTTATGGAGAGCTTCGTATATCACAAATAAAAGTTCAATTTCTAACTTCATAAGGTTAAGGAGAACTTCTCATTGCACAACAATTAAAAATCATGTTTCTAATTTTATAAATTGGGGTTCGGTTTCCACAATATTGAGATCCAAAGGACATTCTAGTAGTCCTTTAAATGACATTTCTACACTTTCAAACTATTTTTACATTCAATATTTTTGAGAGTAATTTGCATGTCCTTAAGGATATTGCTGTATTATAGTAAATAGTCATTGTTGTTGTATTTTACATAATATTTTCATTTTGTTTTATTTTTGTTGTTGTTGTTCAGTTTGTTGTTGTATTTGTTGTTTGTTTTATTTAATAGTTTATAAACTGATTAGGTGAGTAATAAGTAGATGAACATGAAATGTGGAGGGGGGAGTAAATAATAGTGCAGGTATTCATGAGTTATTCGTATTCCGATGTGAATACACATACACATGCCTTAGCCTGTCTGTGTGTGTGTGTGTGTGCAAGTGTGTGTGTGTGTGTGTGTGTACTAAGAACTAAACGGCAGCTCGTAATGCTGCCCATAGCTAGCCATGAGTGTGTGAGACAGCGAGACAGATACAGAGCGAGTGAGAGAGCAAGAGAGTGAGGGAGAAGGAATATATATAGTATATAGTATATAGTATATAGTATATAGCATTATATAAGGCAGCCCAAAACAAGGACGCTTTATCCATCCCCATCCGCCTTAGTTGCGCTTCCTCAAGGCGAGGCGACTGCTGAGCGGACGCTTGGGCTTCGGCTCCTCCTCCTTCTGCTGCTGCTCGGACTCCTCGGCGGCAGCATCGGCCTCCGGCTCCGACCTCAGGGGCTTCGTCAGCTTGCGGCGGTTCACTGCGATGAAGATGAGGTGAGAGATGAAATAAAAATATGGATGGAGGAATCCTCAGAGTTCTTCGACTTACGTGCAGAGTTGCCTTTGTACCCTTTGCCGGCAGCGGGAGCAGCGGCGGGCGCAGCGGCAGCTGGAGCTGCGGCTGGAGCGGATTCCTCGTCATCCTCATCGGCCGTCTTCTTTGCTGGCTTGCTCACCGGCGCCTTCTCGGCGCGATGTTTCTTCGCGTTCTGCTGGCGACGCTTCAGCGAGTTGAGGAAATCATCGTTGGAACGGAATGGACGGATCACGGGTCCCACCTTCTTGGGCGCCTCTGTCGTCGTCGTCGTGGTGCTGGCCGCCGACGCCGCAGCGCCATCCTCGCCCTCATCCCCATACTGACCATTCTCGCCAGCACCTCCGGCCTCATCGTTGTAATCATCCTCCTCGCCGGCATCGTCGTGCGCTGGCGCCGCCGTTGTCGTTGTCGTCGGCTTGCCCACCGCCTTGCCCACGGGGCGACGCAGTGCGGCGATCCTCTTCGCCGGCGATGCGTTCGCTGGCGCGTTCTCCTCCTGCGTGGCCACCAGTCCGTAGCACAGAGCGCAGACGATAAAAAGCAGGCAGCTAAAGCGAGATAAGAACAGCAGGATTCAAATTGAGGTTAAGTTTCCACAGCATATTGAGGTTAAGGAGAGCTTTAAGTTTCCAAATTTTACCAAAGTGAGGTTATGGAGAGCTTCCCTAAGCACAAAAAATAAAAGTTGAATTTCTAAATTCAAAATTATTTCAGTTGAGGTTAAGTTTCCACAACATATTGAGGTTAAGAAGAGCTTGTGGAGAGCTTCCCATAACTCAAAAATAAAAGGTAAAATTTCCAACTTCATAATTGTTCCAGTTTAAAATTGAGGTTATGGAGAACTTCCCTAAGCACAACAAATCAAAGTCAAGGTAAAATAGAGGTTATGTCTGTACAATATTGAGGTTATGGAGAGTAAATAAAAGTTAAAATTGAGGTTAGGTAGGCACAACATATAAGGTTATGGAGAGATTTCCGTGGCATAACAAATAAGAGTTGAATTTCTAAATTCATAATTATTTCAGGTGAATCCAAACCTTGGTTTGCATAACATATTGAGGTTATGAGAGCTCTCATTTTCAACTTCATAATTATTTCAGGCTAAAATTAATATTAGATTCGCAAAATTTGAGGTTTTGGACAGCTTACCATAACACCACAAAAAAAAAAAATAAATTTCATAATTATTTAACAATGTGTTCATTGAAATAAAAATGTCAGCACATAAGTCTTATCTATTCAGTTTTCCTTTTCCTTCCCTCATCGTAGAAAATTCCCTGTTTGAGGTTATATTGCGAGAAATATCGAAAGTGCTCAAAAGTTTACTGCAATTTAATGATTTGGTTTAGAAAAGAATAAAGCTTGAATAGTTGAAGAACTTAATGAGCTAATAAAGCAAATAATTTGTACTGTATAATCCAATCAAACATTTTTCTCACCTAACACTTAAAAACATCCACTCGACATTACGAGCAAAAATACGTTTCAATGCAATTACTCGAATAAATAATTACAGCTAGAGGTTATGTTGGTGATTAGACGACTAATAAATAAGTGCAAACACGCCCAACACGCAAAAGCAAAAGATCTGCACAGCACAATTCAAGAATTTTATTGCAATTTGAGGTTATGGCGAGAGCTCTTGATGCAAATGATATTGTAGGAAACATTCTAGAGTCTCTTGAAAAATGCTGTTTAACGACCACGAGGTGGCAATTAAAAAATTAAAAAAAAAAATAGCTTTAGTCAATTCCAATTGAAATGCTTTAGCGGCAATTGGCAGTTATCGCTCAGCAAAGTGAGGTTATGTTCGACTCGTTGGGTTGTCTCGTTTAACGGGTTGTGGCAAGAACCTGAATCACTCTGAAATTTATACTATGCAAGTATGTGTGTGTGTGTGTGTGTGTGTGTGTTAGCCCCATCATGAATATGAATAACAGCGTCGAATTTGAATATCAATATTAATACGGCTGACGAAAATGAATATGAAAAGGAGAATAATACCATATTCATTTCTTGTTTTGCATACGACGATTTTAATATTCATGTGCAGCAGCATATCAATAAAACATATATTAAGATCAGCATCGGCATCAGCATCAGCATGATGTGAATTCGGCAGCTATCGAGAGATGTGCTAACTATTTATTTATTATTAATGCCTAAAGGTCACTCAAACGGGTTTTCACTCACTTTCGATTTTCAAATTATTCGATTACGAATACACTAATCTTGCCCTGTTTCGGTTTCGGTTTCAGTTTCAGTTTCTGTCGCTATTGCTGTTGCTGTCTCTGTTTCCGTTTCTTTTTTTTCTGTATCTATTTTATGTTTTTTTTCATTTTTTTTCTATTCGGTTTCGATTTGGTTTGTTTGTTTCTTTTTTTGTCTCGTTTTTGGCACTTTTTCTGTTTGCTATATTCTTGCTAATATGTATTTATTTCCTTGCCATATTTATTTGTTTTGTTTTCAATTTTAAACAGTTTGATCAAGTTCTTAAATTTCTTGATTTTTCCTGAATTAAGAATATGCTTCTTTTTTTTTTTTTTTTTTTTTTTTGCATATTAAAGAAAAGAACTTCCTGCTATTTGTTTATAAACTGCTATTGTATCGCTAAAGACTCGAGCAGCGAACTTGAAGGAGGTTCTTCAAAAGACTTAGGTAACAAACTTGCGTAGTATTCCAGAAAAGACTTAGGCAACGAACTTAATTTGATGCTAGTAAAAAGACTTAGACAACGAACTTGCTGATCATTTTTGAAAAGACTTAGACAACGAACTTGTGAATGATTGGAAGAAAAGACTTAGGCAACGAACTTGCATTAGCATTTCAGAAAAGACTTGGACAATGAACTTGATTTTATGCTACATACTAAAAAGACTTAGATAACGAGCTTGTTGAACATTCTTGAAAAGACTTGGGAAGCGAACTTGTGAGTGAAGACTGCTGAAGACTTAGGCAACGAACTTATTCTGCACTCAGCGAAAAGACTTAAAAAACGAACTTGCTGAAGAGTTGGGAGGTGAACTTATTCTGTTAAAAGACTTAGGCTTGCTGTATATCCCAAAAAAGACTTAGACAGGAAACTTGCATAGCATTCCAGAAAAGACTTTGAGGCTAGTAAAAAGACTTAAGCAACAATCCTATTTTAAATGCTTGAAAAGACTTAGGAAACGAACTTATTCTGCACTCAGTTAAAAGACTTAGGCAACGAACCTTCGGTATATTCCAGAAAAGACTTAGGCAACGAACTTGTGAATAATTAGAAGAAAAGACTTAGGCAACAAACTTATTCTGCACACAGTTAAAAGACTTAGGCAACGAACTTGTTCTAAGATTTGGACAGCGAACCTTTTGCTACCGAAGACAGCAGAGACTTTGACTTGGGCAGCGAGCATGTTTCGTAGCTGGCAGCTACGGCACTCAGAGACACGTCTTTAAGGCCAGAGTTGGGCTGCGCCCCGTTCCGTTGCAGCCGCTGGTTGTTGTTATTGCTGTCGTTGCTGCTGCGCCTTCTCAAAAGGAAACAGGTGCTTATGCAAAAGGCAACAACAACAAAAACAACAACAACAACTGGCAACAGCAACAACAACTAGCAACTGGTTTACAGCTGTTGCTGGCAGCAGCAGCGCCAGAATAAATTGAAATGTGCACATGATCGGCACATGCAATTGGCTAATAACGGTAAAATGCGCACACCAAGCCAACTCATGAGGGAGAGGCTCGAAATCAGACCCCCTAGTACCCCTCCCCTTCCCCTGCTGCTGTTGCTCTAACTCGACTTCAAGTGATTTTGCCTCCAGCTTGACACGTCGCACGCTTGTTGCAGTCGTTGTTGTTTTGTTGCTGCTGTTGTTTTATTTTTAGCTCAACTTTGTACAGTTGTTGCTGCTGCTGCTGCTGTCGCTGGTTGCATCTTTTCGCATTGATTAGGGTCAACTGTGGCATGTCGAACGGCGGCAACTCTTTGCATTTCAATCGCCGCCAAGCTTATGCAACATGGAAAGGTGAAAGGCGGTGTCGATGACGATGTTGCTGTAGCTGTTATTGTTGTTGGTGTTGTTGTTGTTGCTGTTGCCCCCTCTCCAAGTGGCTGTTGTTGTGGGTGCGTGTTGCTGGCGTGTCTGGAATCATTAACTTCTCTGCGCGCGCTTCTTAATCGAAATTCAACACAGCAAAAGAGGGGCAGGCAAGCGAGGGGGAAGGGGGATGGGGGGTCGGCATGTCTATATGACATTTGGCGTCTTGGTTAACCGGTTGCGCCAGCAACTGGGAAACTGCGAGCGAGATCTCACAACACACCCCAAAAAAAAAAAACACAAAAAAAAACAGAAAAAAATGGTTGAAGGAGTCTACTTGAAAGATGGCAACATCAAACAGGGGAGCAGGAGGAACGGGGAGAAGGGGGGAAGGTGCAGAGGTCTCTACTTGAGGCTGAAGAAGAACATTGTGTGAACCTGTTATATAAGACTGAGGCGGAACCAGCTGCGGCAATAACTTTGCTTCATTTGATTTTTTGCGGTTTTCGCTTTTTATTTTGTTTTTTTTTTGCTTCTTTTTTATTTATATTTATAGTTTATCACATGATTAACATTTCCATTTGCGGAATTAGTTCATGGCGATGGCGTCATCATCATCATTACTATCATCATCACGATCATCATTATTACTATCATCATCATAAGCAGCAAACAAGAAACATACAAAATGAGTAAAAGCATTTAGTTTGTTTTTTTGCACTACAATACGCCCTCTCCGACCGCCCCCTCCACTCGTAAGCGTGGCTAATCGGGTCACTATGCTAATGTCGAGTCTATGGTTATGTCCATATAACACTAGTCCAAGTGGATGCCATCGATGTGGCCAAAATGTGGGACAGCGTCGCTCTTTTAATAGTTTCCTACAATTACCGCGACGTACTTTAAAAACGTCTTGTTGTTGTTGTTGGCTTAGTTAGTGGGTTCAATAACGGTGCATTGTGTACGTGTTGCGACTACAACAACAGCAGCAGAGCAATTCGCTTCGCTTCGATCGATTTGAGTTTTGGTCGCAGCAAGTTCGTTGCCTGAGTCTTTTACTCAGAGCAAGTTCGTTGCCTGAGTCTTTTACAGTTTAGTGGCTTACATTGAATTTGGCTTATGAAATTGCGTTGGTATGCAGTGCGTAACTATGTGTTGGTGTGTGTGTGTGTGTTGTAGTGTGTGTGTGTTTAACGCCTTGTTTGCCAATTTGCAACAGTTTTTGGCAAAGTCCTTGAAAATAACTTAAGAGATTTCAAACAATCCAAAAACCTTACACACCACGCTTCCCCCCCCTCCGCCACTCTCCACGCCCCCTTCTCCTCATACGCTTGTTGTGTATTCTGGTTTGAGGTATGCACATTGATCTGATCTCTCTTATTTAAATAATATTGCATAAGGCGCGCGATTTCAAAGCGCAAAATGAAATGAAACGCATGTAAGACAACAACAACAACAGCAACAGCAAAAACAGTTGTAACAGCAACGGTTGTAACAACAGCAACAGCAACAGCAACAACAACAGCATAACAGACCCCGCCCCCTAAAATAAAATGAAATAAAAAGCAAAGCGAAACTAAATTAAAATCCTGATCTTGCCGTCAAATTGGCGCTGGTTGCTGTTGCTTGTTGCTGCTGTTGTTGTTGCTGTTGCTGCTGCTGTGATTAATTCCCTCATGCGCCATGCGATTATCATACATATTAATGAAAACTGCCCCCCTCCGTTGCCCTCCCTCGCTGTCTGTCAGCTTGCATTAAAAGTGCAACCGTTAATTTATAAGACAACACCGCAATCAGCAACCAGCAAGCACAGCAACATTCGCAGTCACAGTCTCGCCTGGTAATTAATACATACTTTATTTTCGCCTGTTGCCTGCCCCTCGCCCCTCTCCATCCCGCACTGAGCTGCTCGCATGCCATTTTGGCACAGAGCAACCATGTGTTGCTGTCGTGCAGACAACGACAATAGCAATAGCAACAGCAACCAGCAGCAGCTCAGCTCGCGACCTTGAAACATTTCTTTCAATCAATGCAATGACAGACAGACAGACGGACAGACGGACTCTCAGCTGGCGGCAGCGCAGCGTCTGCTCTCAGCAGCCACAATAACTGATTGCTGCTGGCAGCTGGGAATTGGCATTTGCCATTTCTTTGTTGCCGGCAAATGCCAGAGCAACAGCAACAAAAGTAACATAATCACCATGATCAACATCAACACATCGCCATCATCATCATCAACGTCATAATGAGCTTAACTTTGGCATTTGCAATGTGTTGTCGCTTGTCTTTTTCTGTTTCTGTTTTCTGCCATGTTAAAGTTCAAATTGTTCAATCGCTGCAGCTGCTTAAATGCGGCCAAGCCAAGCTATACGTGTCTGCGTGTGTGTGCAGACACAATTGCAGACAAAGCTCATCTCATTCATTTAAAATCCTGCGCTGCCTTTTCTTGCATGCAAAACACGTCAGCAAACGCTGCACACGAAAATTACGCGAAGTTGGCCGCATTTAAAGTGCATTTGGTTGGCAACGCGGCGCAACTCACGCGAAGTTGGCTGCAGCTCAAAACGAGTGCATTTGCATTTGCTGCTCCACATCGATAAATCACAAGCAAATCAAAATAAAACCAAAATAAAATCGATAAAAAATTGTCAAAAAAAAAAGATATATTAAAATACTTAAAATGTCTCACTCACATGTTGAAGTACTTCATTTTGTGTTTGTTGTGTGTGTGTGGGTGTGTTGGATTGTTGATGTATTTGATTTTGTTGCTTGCGCGATTGCAAAACTTGAAATTCGCAAAAAAAAATAAACAAAAACAAAACAACCGTATTTAAAAACGCGCGCAACGAATTTCAATTCGTAATCGAAAACTGCACTCAAAATTTGAAGACGAACACACGAAGCTTGTAGATTTATTTTGTTTTGTAAGTTGTAGACTGGAGACTGCAGACTGAAGACTGAGGACTGGAGACTGAAGACTGGAGACAGAGACTGGGCACAACAGACAACAGATAGTAGAGAGATGTGTGTTGCTTAAGCCACCGATCACGATCGACTTCTAGAGGCTGACTGAACGTTACTTATGCCGTCTGCATGCAGTTAACCTACGGCCATCCAATATTTTTTTTGCGCCACCAACCTGCGCGCTCTGCGACGCCAGCGACGGCAACGGCGTTGGCAGCGAACAGGTTGCGATCCGCCTTAACCTAACACACACACAGACAAGCCATGGCAGTGGCCTGCCTGCCATGTCGCAGAGTGGGGAGAGGAGCGAGACAGCGAGGGGGCGTCGCAGGCTCTCTCTCTCTCTCTCGTTTTAATCCCCACATTCGCGTCATGAAATTCGTTCGTATGCAAAGCAAAGAGTGCAGGAGCACTTCTGGTTTCAGCCAATTTGTCACTGCTGCTGCAGTCAACGTCGCTGTCGCCGTCGCTACGAACGCCAACAGCGCAGTCGGCGTCTTTGTGCTATGCAGCAACAACAACTACAGCGACGACAGGTTTTCGCCACGACGTCGACGGCAGCGGCGCTTGGCTTTTAGGTTTGGCTTTTAGCTTAGCATACCCTGTAGGCAAACAACTACCAACAAAGGGTATCCCCGAAAAGCAGTTACATTTGTGCACGTTGGAAAACAAAAATGAAACTTACAGAAGCACTGATTAAATAAATGCAAAAATGAATAGACAAATACAACCTTTATGCATGTTTTCTTTTCCAAATTCGTGAGCTTTGTGAAAATATCGGGCAGAATCGAAAATTAATTAATATTAATTTTCAATATATTTTTTCAGTATTTTATCGAAATGAAATCGGAACGAAGAAATACATATTGATCATAAAAATTCGTGCAAATCTATGTAAATTGCACTTCTGATTTTTAAAAATAATTCTGCTTCTCCGTTTCGATTTCACGTCGATAAGGTATCGTTAAAGTGTATTCGATATTTCTACGCTTGTGTTCGATATTCGATATAAGGCATAACGTAAATCTAAGAAAGGTTAAAATTTTAAAATATTAAGGGATATTAAATATATAAAAATATTAATTAAATACAATATAACTTTGAAAATGTGGAAACTATTTAGCAAATATACAATTGAGATACGATATCAAAATAAATGAAAGTTAAAAGTGATTAAAATAATGACAGATATTGTTGGAATATTATATAAATTGTTAGAATAGTAATAAAATATGATGTAGAAAATAATACTAAATGCGAAAGATGAAAGAAAGAAAGAACCAAAGAAAGATAGAAAGAAATAAAATATAGTAAAATATATGATGTAGAAAATAATCATAAAAGCGAAAGATGAAAGAAAGAAAGAGAAGGAAAGAAGGAAGCAAAGAAAGATATACTACATAAATTGAATTAGTAGCCAGGGTATCTGGCAGTCGTGCATGATTTGTACAGCTTGGCGGATCGATAGTCGGAGTACGCGTATTTTACTAATTAATTTATTGATTTCGGGCCAATTGTTGCTTTATAAAGATAAAGATGGGCGCTGCTCTGTGACTGCGGCTGGTAAATCCCGAAGCCACAGACGTAGGTGGCGACGTAGATAGACACGAGGAGGAGGAGGTGAGGTGAAGAGATGAAGACGAAGATGAAGACGGAGTGCCAAATCAAGCTGAGGCGGGCAACATGTAAATCTCCAAGAAAAAGGCAGTAAAGAGCCAGAAATGAGGCACATTTGCATATGTGCACGATATATCCAGCTATATATGTATATATATATATATATAATATATCCAGCGAGAGACAGTACGAAAGAGCGAGAGGGACGGGGGGAGACAGATAGAGAGAGGAAGATCTTGTTGTTGAATATGCCATTATGTTTTGGCCTTGAACTGATTTGATAAAGCTGGGCGCGGGCGAGACGCTTAATGATAATGCTAATGATATTAATAATGATAATCATAATCACGATGAGGGGTCGCTCCCTCTCTTTCGCTGTCTCTTTCTCTCTCTGTCGCTGTCTCTTTCTCTCTCTGTCGCTGTCTTTGGATTTGGGTTTGGGTTTGAGTTTGGGGCAAGGCAATAAAGCATCGCTGTGAAACGTCATCAAATGTCGCTCTTAATGATCGCTTTGAACTTTTGCTGAAGTTCTGCTACCTCCCTCCCTCCCATCACCGTCACTCTACCTCTGCTATGGGCAGCACTGGCTAATTATGTGGTCACTGCCTTCGGCTGCAAGTGTGGCCAATTTTACCTTGAACTACAAAACTCGAAATGTCAACGTCTCACTGACCAAAGAGGAGGAGGAGTCAGATTCGGAGTCAGAGGAAGGAAGGAGGGCACAGCAGGGCGGGGTTGCGGCCTAATCCATCTGGGCAGGTTAGAGAGCATGTAAGACACATAAACAAGAAACTTGTTAAATTAATAACAACAAAAGTAGTTAATAATATACGAGCGCGGCAATGAAATGAAACCAATTCAAAATCGAAATCGGAATCGACATCGACGCATGCAAATGCAGCCAAAGACATGAATACCCCAAAAATGAAAATGAAAAACAAAACGAAACATACAAAACGAAAAAAAAAAAAAAAAAAAAATAGTATATAATGCTATGCTAATCCATTATGATTTTAATATTCCATTTTCGATGCATTACACCGCATTAATATCACATTTAATATCATAAAAACAAGTTCATCTCCATCTCAAATGGAACGCAGAATGTTGCAACAGTGCTGCCAAGAGCATTAAAAATGTGGCCATGGAGACAAAGACTGACAAAGGATGCAAGTTAAACCACTTCAAACGCAAATTTCATTTCAAAAACGATTTGCTAAGGATTAAGCCATTTTTTGGGAGGACTTTTTATCGATGTGCAAGTATAAATTCAAAATAAAAATTGTAATTAAAATAAATAATAAATAACAATGTAAAAGGTAACAAAATAAATAACGGTTCACTTACCCTTAAATGAATCGCTAATATGAAACTGATGATGATGAAAGGCGATGAATTAGTGATTCGTCGAGTGCAGCAATCTGAGGAAAAGATAATACCAAATTAGAATTGAGTATTAGCAATAAGTTCAGTTCATGCTAGATATTAAGTGATGAAATAGAAAATACGTACTATAACATAAAAGTTACAGAATATGAATTTTAACGGGATGTCATAAGAATTAAATATTTTTGAAAATGCTTACTTTATATTCCTTGTGAAAGCTTCCTAGGCTCGATATCATGTTGTTTTGAAGCTTAGTTTTGTGAAGATTACATCTTTAAATTCGCCTGTCGTTGAGATGTATGATTAGATCCCCTCGCTTCAATTAATAGAATAGATTCGGATATACATTGATTTTAATTCGATCGTGGGAAAACTCACCCAGAATTGTGGAGACATCGCTTCATATTATATTACTTATTCATGCACTTCTACAAAGAAAGCTTTGAGGAATAAAAACCGAAAACCTACGTGGGTACTTAAAAATGAATTTCAATAAGTAAGTATATAAAATTATTATTCAAATTACACAAATTTAAAGCAGGATTTAGTACTAAAATTAAATAAAATCCAAATTGGTTTTCTTCCCTAAAAGTTCTCTCAACAAAGTAGGCGAATAATTTGGGAGTATAAAATAAATTTAATCAAAGTAGCCTTTGAATTGATTCGAGACCTAAATAAGCAGCAGCTCGACACACATTTTTCGTTAGTTCATTTTCAGACTCGCTCGAGTCAACACACAAATTTTCCAAATTTTTTGTGTTTTTATTTTTTTGTTAAATTAATTCTGACGAAATGCGGTAAGTAAATTGGGAAAATAAATAAAATTGGGATTTAAATTTCTTTGCATACTTTCAGCAAACTCTGGCTTATTATTCCCTTGGATGTCTGACGATGGTACCACGGATTGACGCACTTCGTTGAGGTCATCGTAGGTTCAAGGCTTTCACTATGGACTAAGAATTATTTTGCTTTCTGCACACTCTTACTGAGATCGCAGTTACCGTGGAACGCTAATCTCTCGATACTTTCAACACTTAATACCCAGCTGCATATTCTCTTATGATTATGAACATTTCAAGAACACAAGAATATAATAATGACAAGTTGATAAAACAAAAAAAAAAACAATTAAAATTAGACCTCAGTCGGTGGGACATCCTTCAAATGGCCAACGTTGCGACGTTATTTTCTAACAACTAGTAGGATATGTTTCCATCCATTATGGATCTTGCACCTGGTCCATCACTTAACTTACTTATTTCCTTCCTATTATTTTTCAACTGACGTTGAAATAATAATACGTTGTAAATAAATAAATGCAAAACTACGATAACATATTTTTGTAAGATCTCATATGCTTTCAATGAAACTTCTATCTTTATTCGAATATAAATTGTATAATAAAGATAGATAGATAGATAGATAAAAAAAAACAGAATACAAAATACAAATTCAGAATATTGTAGAATTTTCTAACTTGACGAACTTGTCATTTATTATTCGTTGAAGTAGAAAAGGTTTCGCCTCGGCATTTATCGTTAAAATTTACACAAACTTATGAAATAATAAATCAAATTTAGCACATAATACTATAATTAAAATAATAAGCCAAAAAATAAAATAATATGATAGCTAAGTTTATAAGAAACAAATACGAAAGCTATATCGATATACCAAACACAGCCTTCGGTACATTTTTTGTATTTTGGTATTCTAATTAGGTATATTTTATTTTAGTACTCTATGGTATATTTAGAATACAGTACTATATCAATATACCAAATATTGCCTTCGGTATTAATTTGATATATTTTAAAACGATTACAACACTGTTTTGTTTCGATTCAAAATAGGTAGCGGGTATTTCACAGTCGAGCACACTCGAATGAGCTACATCTTAGTTGATTTTAATTCAATTCTAATTTAACGAACCGATTTAATCGCTTACCCATTCTGTGGAAAAATGTGTTGAAGGTGCTCCAAGAAGTGCTGCCAATAAATTCACTCACCCAGGAAGTAATTGAATGCAAAGAGAAAAGTGCTGCCAATAAATTCACTTACCAAGAATTGAAATTGGAGTAAAGAAGAAGAGTGCTACCAATAAATTTTCTTACCGAGGAGTTTAAATTAAAATCATAAAGAAAAGTTTAAAAGCTGCAAATTTTTGATGAAGACAAAGATGTTGTTGGATTTGTTTAAACAATGTTTGTTCGACATTTATTGTTAGTTTTGAGTTATTGCTTTTAGCTTGGCATTCGTTTCGTAATATCAGACTTTGAATTTCTATATTTCACACACTATCGAAGGAAGTTACAGATCTACAATATATATAAAGTTTACAATAGTTTTTAGACTACGATTAGTTGGAGCTACAATTATTGTTGCTGTTGTTGTTGTGATTGTTGTTGAAGTTGACGGCTCGTAAACGTATCTTAAAGCTGTTCAGGAGTCGATTGGACAGTCTCAAGGTTTGAATGGTGTTGCCCAAGGCTAGGCCATTGCTATGATTGCTGTGTGTTCAAGATAAGAAGTTCTTCAATAGATCAAAGCACGACACAACAAAACAAAAAAAAAAAAATAAACACAAACAGCAACGAAATAACGCATAATAACGAAGTACGTGATGATGGTAGCTAATTGCAGGAGAAGGAAGGGAAAACACACACACTTAAAAACGAAAGAACACAAAAAAAAAATTAAGAAGCATTCGGTTTTTTTTATGATTTTTGTCGATTTGTACACTTTACTTTATTTACTCGAAGTGCTTTTGCCTTTTGGGCAAATTCAATTCGATTTCAGAGACATGATGTAATTACATACGTTGTTGTTGGTGTTGTTGTGGATCTTGTTGTTGTTGTTGTTAAACTAGAAGTAGCTTTAAACATAAGCCTAACAATACGTCATACATAATATATATATATATATATATAAAATAATAATAATAATCGTCCTAATCGTAAATAATGATTTTCAAAAGCAGCGCTTTTCATTCAAAGTTTTTTCGTTTTTCTTTTCTTTTTTTTTTGCTTCGACTAACAACTAGCATAGATTTAAATATATATATAAAAAAATAGATGCAGAATGTTTTGTATATATCGGTTTATCGATTTATCGATCTCATTTTGATTTCGCTTCGTCGTCTCTGTTTGGCCAATTCGATTCGTAACAATTCCTCTTTCTCCCCCTATCTCCCTCTCTCTTTCTATCTAGGCACACGTCCAATGTTCTCCTTTCTACTACACACACACACACGCATACACGTATAAATCTCACACTCACACACACATTGTCATTCACACATGGAAACATTTAATTCATAATAAGAGTTTCGTCATTTGGATAGCGTAGAAATAGTTTTTAGGATGATCTGCCGGCCGATAGATAGCGGCACAAGCATGGAAACAAACAAACAGAAATAAATAATTTGTTTAACTTAACTAGAACTAGAACATATTTGATATTTAATACTTAGATGTAGCCTTTACACAAAACTCTGTGCCATGATTTTTTTCTTTTTCTCATTTTCGTCTTCATCTTCTTTATTCTCTCTGTTCATAACTCTCTGACTTGCTTTCTCTCTCACTCTCACTCACTCTGACAGCTTTGCTTCTTGCTTATTCGCTTAAGTAACTGCTGTGATATGTGGACTATATTTTTGTTACAATTCCTGTTGAAAGATCAGGCTACAATCTTCGCTTCTAGCATAGCGATTCTCTCACAAAACAAAACTTTAAATATCAACAAAAAGAGTTCACCAGCAAATCAAGAGGAATTCTAGATATATATATTGGGGAAAGGGAAGACTGAAGACTCACCGATCACACTATGTGGATATGTAAGCCTAGAATATGCTTGAAATGTAAGTTCTGCAAATGGAATATTTTGAAATTGAGGTTTCGTTTTTGTTACTTATTTTGTAGCTGCCATGCGACTTGGACTTGGACTTAGGTTCACTTATCTATGATATTATTACAGGGTGTATTACAAGGCATCTAAATCTGTACTATGTAGTAGTATATAGTGGAGATGCCCCCTTCCCCTTCATCTTCAATCTTCTTCTTACATCATAAGAACAACAAATAATTTGGCCGATGATATTCGCTACAACACTAATGCAAAATGCAAGGCACAAACTACAATACATACGCATCACGCATCATATACATATATGTATATAGTATGATAGATATGGAAATATATATATATCTATATGCGATCGATATCTTATAGATTTACATAATTACAGCGCGTTATTTCGATTCGTTAACTTGACGTGACGTTTTTCTTTCGCAATGCGTCATTCGTTACTCGATACATTTTATTCGTTACATTGTTACTCGTTACTTTGAATGCTTTGCGTTTTTGCCTTTGGGGTTGCTTAAGAGCTAGTCAAAAAAAATATTACTCGTTATACTTCTGCGTTTCTCTTCATCTTCTTGTTGTTGTTGTTGACGATGTTTGTTGGGGACCCAAACACAAATCAAAATGCAATACAATTCGTTAATACCTAAGTAAGTGTATCTCTAACTGTAAATCTGCAATTGTTTACCGTTCTTTACATATACATTGGATAGGCAGAGCTCTAAGTATGTTTTTTGTTATATATGGTATATATGATATAGTATTAGGGGGGTATACAATAAGTACAATTAGATTACTACATTACGAACCTATGCATTATATAATAGAGAACTCGGTTTATCTTATTTCTTTCTTTTCTCTTTTCTTTTTTCATTTTCAATTCTTTTTTCGAGGCATTGTTGTGGAAGTGTTGCCATTTGACGTTGCCATTTAAGCAATTAGTTGACTGACTGACTGATTGATTGAGTGATTGATTGGGTTAATAAAGCGTCCAACGAGTTGACATTGCTCCCTCTCTTTCTCATATGTGTAAATTAATCAAAAAATATATATATGTATATATAGATGTGTATATAGTATATAGGATAGATATAGTATAGGTAGGTAGATCGATCGATTGATTGATTGATTGATAGATGGTAGTAGTAGTTGTTGTATGCATGTTAAAAATTAAGTAATCATAATCATTTTAGTAGTTGATACTCTCTCTCACTCTCTTTCGACTCGATACTCGGTAAGTAGTAAGTATAAACATTAGATACAATCTCCCAATTCCAGCTCCAACAGCTTTCGCTTCATCTCCATCTTCATCTTCTTTTGCGCACCCTTTCAACCAAACTCTTCATCATCATCATCTTCACTTCTCAACTCGTTGGAGGAGAACTCGCTGTTCATTGCTTGAGCGAAGAGTTCGCCGGCAGCGTGGCGGAGCGTTGGACAATCGCCGCGTAGGGTTTATAGGCGGAACGCGTCGATTGGCTGGAGAGCATGTCATGGATATATCGGTAATGCAGTGATGAATGGATGATGGATGATGTTTGATGGATGAATGTTTTGTTATAGCGAGCGAGCGAGTGAACGAACGCGCGAACAAGCGAACGAACGAGCGAGCGAATGAGCGAACGAACGAGCGAGTAGATCGAACAAAGCGAGAAAAGAAAATAAATACGAGTAATCAATTAGCAATTAGCTTAAGATTAGACACACACATATTAAAAAAAAAGCATTTTCTTCTTTTTTTTTCTGGCAACGTCAATGGGGGGGCACGGGGAGGCAAAACTACGGTGTATCTTAACAGCGAGAACATCGAGAGTTTACCTGGGGGAGATTTTGCTGCCATCGGTGCTGTTGTTGTTCGACGAGTTAGCCTTGTATCCACTCTTCTGGATACGCTTGAGCAATCGCGCCACCCACAGCGATTGCTCCTCGGGCGTGGCGGCCAACAGCAGCATATCGCGTGCACTGCGCGGATCATGATTGAGCTTGCACGGCGCCAACGGATCGTGCTTGTCCACGTGCTCCTTGTGGATCTTGTTGCGGCATCTGCGAAAGAGTTCAAGATTTGGTAAGTGAAATTGTTGTTTGATATACGTATCAAAGGTGTTTCTTTACCTCTTGCATTCGTATGCCGCCGGCGGCTTAAACACGTGCCACAGCTGCTTGGTGCACACCTCACAGGCCGTTGGCATATGGTATGTGATCTGGACAAACTCATGACCTAGAACGAGACAACACATATTAGAAAAAGAGCGAGAGAGAGAGAGGAGGAGAAGTGAAGATCGCAGTTACCTTTGTGTATTATGGTGCCGGGACGCTCCTCGTTGCCGCTGCCAAGCAGCGTCGAGTCCAGTTGCTCGTCAGGACGATGCGAGGCGCCCTCGCCGGCGTACAGCAATTGGAAGATGCGCGGAATCTCTTTGGCATCGGCGCGAATCACATCACCTTGGGTCACACTGCGCACGTGATACACTTTGCTGCAGGGAGGATAGAAGAAGCGAAGTTAGCGAGTGGTCAAATTACTTATAAACAAGTAAGAAAGTTACAGTCGAGTGTGCTCGACTGTGAGATACCCGCTACCCATTTTTAATAAAGGCAAAATATTGCGGTATCATTTTGAAAATATACCGAAAATACTAAAAAAATACTAAAAATATACCAAATGGTATGCTTGGTATATCGATATAGTACACCATTCAAAATATAACATAGACGGCACAATATGCCAGATTGTCGGCCAAAGCAACTAAGAGCCCTAGTAAGTAGGCGTTTTTGCCCATACAAAAGTATTTCTTTAATAACTTCCACAATTTTTTCTGATCGCAACCAAATTTTCAGGAATCATAACTACTATAGTAATTATTGTATATACCAAAATTCGCTACTTTAGCTTTAAAATTACGCTTGTTATTCGATTTTTTTGATTTTCGGGGGCGGAAGTGGGCGTGGTAAAAATTTAAAACAAACTTGATCTGCGTGCAAACATAACAAATGCTGTCGAAAAAAAAATTATAGCTCTATCTCTTATAGTCTCTGAGATCTAGGTGTTCATACGGACAGACGGACGGACACACAGACGGACAGACACACAGACGGACATCGCTAGATCGTCTCGGCTGTTGACGCTGATCAAGAATATATATACTTTATAGGGTCGGAGATGCCTCCTTCTGCCTGTTACATACATTTCCTGCCGGCACAAAGTTATAATACCCTTCTACCCTATGGGTAGCGGGTATAAAAATAACGTGTAACGAGGACTGCACTGAACCATAGCGAGTTACCAACTAACGAATAATAAGAAGAGCACTTAACGATAACGCGTAACTAAGTAACGAGTAACGAGAACTGCAACGATAGCGAGTAACTAACTAACGAGTAACTAAAACTGCACTTAACGATTGCGAATAACTAACGAGAGATCGTTTCTCGATCGACGAGTGATTTTTCCGCGATAATGTAGAGAGGCACTTAAAGATAGTTACAT
Organism: Drosophila pallidifrons; assembly: GCA_023558445.1. Taxonomy (NCBI): domain Eukaryota; kingdom Metazoa; phylum Arthropoda; class Insecta; order Diptera; family Drosophilidae; genus Drosophila; species Drosophila pallidifrons. The sequence goes on along the minus strand of CM042351.1, from coordinate 27,053,085 downwards.
TCATAAATTATGTAAAATAACTGTAATATAACAGTTATTCAACTGACGAGTGGCAAATACTCGTAACTCGATGGTCGAGTGACTCTTTTGCGAGAATAATGTAACGAATGTAACGATAATGTAACAAAGTTGTTGGCACTCACCTAAGATCGAGTATGAGCACAGCATCTGTTGTATTGTGCTTGTCAAATTCCGAATTGTAGAAGATGATTTTGCGCGACGAGACAATCACATATTGGCGCTTCCAGCTCTGGCCGCGTCTTCGATTCTGCTTATTGGGCACGCTCAACCAGCCCTCGAAGACCGAGTCCTGTGTGAGTGAGAGCAGAGAGGAGTGCTGTATTCAGTTCAGTAGCGAGTAGCGAATGTGAACAGAGAGCGAGAGCGAGATCGAGAGAGAGCCACACCAAAACATAGAGAAGTAGAGCGAGAGAAAGTTGTGTGTGAATGCATGTGTGAGTGTGTATGTGTACGTATGTATGTTGTATGTTTGAATATGAGAGATGCGATCTGAGCTGATGCGATCTGACATACCTGACTATCCTCGGGATCGTTGTCGGCAGACGATAGGGAGGCGGTCTCGTTGAGTTTGCTCTGCAGATGCTCGATTTCGGTGGCTTTGCAATCGATCTCCATGAACATCTTCTGCTTGAGCTGCTGATCCTCGACGGCCTGCTGCTGCAGATCCTGATGCTTGAGCAGCAGCTGATTGTACTTGTCGCGCTCCTGCGACAACTCCTGCTGCAATCGGCGCATCTCCTTCTCCTTCTTGCGTAACTCGGCCGTAGAGCGGGTCTTGCTCTTTTGTTCTGCAATGCGAAAGCGAGAGAAATAAGTAACGAGTGGCGAGAAAAGATAAATACACAATACGTAGAGAAAAAATAAGTAACGTTCAAAGAGAAATAATTAACAAGTAAAAAGAAATAAGTACCGAGTAGAGAGAAATACGTAACGATTAAAAAGAACGCGTAGAGAGAAATAAATAACGAGTAGAGACAAATAAAGTACATATAGTAGATAAATAAGTAACGAGTGAGAGTAATAAGTAAAGAGAAAAGAAAAATAAATAAGTAGACAAATATCAGTAACGCATAGAAAGAAATAAATAACGAGTAGAGAGAAATAAGTAACAAGTACCGAGAAATAAGTAACAAAAGAAAAAACTAATAAATAGAGAGAAATAAGTAACGAGCAAGCAAGTCGAAATACTTACTTTGCGACTCCGAGTCGCGACGATTCATCACCTCGGCCAGCTTGTTGACGGCGGTCTGCTTGAGCAGCACCTCGTTCTTGCACTTCTCGCCCAGCTTGGCGATCTCCTCGTCCTTGGCGGCACGCTGTTGCTGCAGCTCGTCGAGCTGTTTCTTGTGCTGCTGCTGCAGCTCGTCGCATTCGTTGGCCTTGAGCGTGAGCTTCTTGTGCAGCTCCGATTCGGCCTCCTTGAGTGTGGCGAGTGTCGCCTCCTTCACGTTGATCTCGTTGCGATGCTTCATGATAAAATCCTTGAGCTCCAGTTCCTTGATCGTCTTCTCCTTCTCCAGATCCGCGACCGTCTCCTCGGCAATAGAGCGCGCGAGGGCTTCCGAGTCGGCTCTTGCGACCGCCACTTGCACTTGATGCTTGAGGGAGACGCGCTCCTCCTCGAGATCTTCGATCTTGGCCAGACGCTCGGCGCTCTCCTCGCGATTCTCGTTCGCCTGCGTCTTGTAGAGGCGCGAGAAGCATTGCTCCGCCTCGAGTTGCGCCTGCAGCTCCCGATTATTGGCCAACGCCTCGTGATGCGTGCTCTTCAGCTGTGCCAGATCCTCCTCAAAGCGTCGCTTCGCCTCCCGCTGGGCAGCCAGTTCCTTTTGCAGTTGATTCTCCCGGGAGCGTAAATGCGCCACCTCCGAGCTGTACAGACTCAGTTCCGAGAGCAACGCGTTGCGTTTGCTGTGCTCCTGATCCAGCTGCGATTGCAGAGCCGCCACCTTCTCCGACTCCTGACGGCACTCGCCCTCGAGCTTCTGCAGACGCAGCTGTATTTGGCGATAGTCCACCGACAGCATGCTCAGCTGCCGCTCCTTTTCCTGTGAGTTCTGATCGGCCTTGATCCGTGCCGACTTCTCCTCGTTGAGCTTCGATTGCAGCGCCTTCACCTCCTGGAGATTGGCCTCCTCGCGGGACACCAGACGCGACTTCTCCGTCTCCTGATGCGCCTTCACCTCCTGCTGATAGCGACCCTGGGCGGCCTTCAGCTCAAAGTCGAGACTCGCGTGCGTCTTCTCCAGTTCGCTGATCTTCTCGAGCAGCGCCCGATTGTCCTCTTGGGCCTTCTGTTCGCGGGACAGCGTGCGCTCGTGATCGTTGGCCAGCGTTTGCATTTTGTTCTCGGCCTCCTTGTGCAGCTCCTTGAGCTGCGAACGGAGATTCTTCTCCTGCACCATTTGCGCCTGGAGTTCGGCATTCTCCTGGCCGAGTTCCTCCTTGTGCTTCTGCAGCGTATCGATCATCTCGCACATGTCGCGCACCTTCTCCTCGTGCGTCTTCAGCGTGAACCCAAGCTCGGCGTTCTGCTTCTTCAGCTTCTGTGTGTGCTCCGTTTCGCTCTTGAAACTGAGCTCCATGTCATGCAATTGCTTTTCCAGCGTCAGCACCTTCTCGTTGATGTTCAGATCGCGTGTGCGCGTCTTCTGTTCGTTCTCCAGCTTACGCTGTGTCTCGACCATCTGTGCCTCGGCCTTCTTCCGCAGCTCAATCTCCACCTCGACCTTCTGCATGGCGACTTTGTAATTGTGCTGTCTCAATGCCAAATCCTTCTCGTATTCGGTGGCGATGCGTTGCAGTTCCGCTTCGCGTTTCGTACTCAGCTCCATCTGTTGCCGCAGACTCGTGTCCTGCTGCTCCAGTTGCTCGGCCCGAGCGCGTTCTCGCTCCAGCAGCGCCTCGAGACGCTTCAGCTCATTGGAATTCGAGGGTCGATGGCGACTGTGATTGTGGCCGTGATTGTTGTTTGCCGCGTTGCCGCTGCTGTTACTGCTGCTGTTCACCGACTGCGCCTCCTTGGACTCGGCGTCGACGGTGTCGCTGGAGAGTAGCTGATAGTCACCCGTGTAGGTGAACCCGATGAAGGGCAAATGATTGCCATCGAAACTCTTGGGCACGGGAAACATCTCTTCGGGTTTCTCATCGCGTTCGATGTCCTCGAAATTGCGCGTATCATCGTCGGACGTCAGCTCGGGAACAACGGGCGGAACACTCTCGCGTATGTTGTCAAAGGACCAGGTGTCGTTGCGAAAAAACGGATGCGCCTTGATGTCCTCGATGCCATAGCGACCCAGACGCTGTGTCCGATCGGTGAGAAAGGCGCGAATCAACGCCTTCGCCTGCTCACTGATCTCCACCTCGGGGAAAACTCAGCGAGTTCTTGTGATCCATGATCTTGCCGTACGTGCCCACCAGCGAGTCCGCATAGAAGGGCGTCTCGCCCACCAGCATCTCGTAGAGAAATATGCCCACCGACCACCAATCACATTCCCGTCCGTACTCATTGTCAACGCCCTGGGATTGGAGCACCTCGGGACTGATGTAGTCGGGAGTGCCGACCGCATTGCTGGACACCACCTGACCGTTGGCGCCCATGCGCATACAGGTGCCGAAATCGGCTAGCTTCAGATGGCCATATCTGTCCAACAGCATGTTATCCGGCTTGACGTCGCGATGCACGAAGCCCATGTTGTGTATGGTGTCCAAGGCGAGCACCACTTCCATCGTATAGAAGATGGCCCACTTCTCCGGTATCTCGTAGTCGCCCATCAGCGATACGATGTCGCCGCCGGGCATAAAGTCCATCACCATGTACAGATATTTGCTGTCCTGGAAGGCAAAGTGCAGCTGGACAATCCACTCGGAGTTGGCGTGCGCCATGATGTGACGTTCCTCCCAGAAGAAGGCGGAATCGGGTCGTTTCATCATCTCGAATTTCGAGAGACGTTTCATCGCGTAGACGTGACGTGAGGATTTGTGACGCACCAGCTGAACTTCGCCAAAGGCGCCCGCTCCGATCAGTTTGATGAAATCAAAGTCATCCACATTCATGCGCAGCTGATTAATGCGCTGCGCCAGCGGTTTATCTGTTTTACAACAACATAATATTCGATTAATTGATTACTATCGATAGTTAAGATTGCGATAGTTACTCACATTTGTACGCATACTGCTCAATGTTCTTGAGACGCTTCAGCGAATCGTGATCACAATCGCTGACCAGCGCCGACACCGTGTCCAGCAGACAGTCCACGTTGCAGATGCTCGTCGGATCGCGCATCTCACGCTCCAGCGTCGTCGCTCTGCAAATGCCGATAACATATCGATAACATGAGCAAACTGATTTATCACATCAAAATAAGTGTATTTATAGTTACTTAGCATTTATTAGCATATTTGAACTAAGAATCCTATAGTCGAGTATGCTACCAACAAATACTGACATATGTATACCTAAGGCTATATTTGGTATATATGTATATATACATATATAGCATAGAGTACAGCAGATATATTTAAAAAATATATCATGTTAATACTAAAATATTCCGAATGCTATATTTTTCATATCCATATTTGAATGTAGTACTATTCAAAATGTACCAGTACAAAATATACCGAAAATACTGAAATACCGAAGGCTATATTTGGTATATCGATGTAATGCTGGAGTGTTAAAATATGCCGAAGAGTACAAAATATACCAATGAGAAGTATACCATATATGTATATTCTGAAATATAGCGAAAGCTATATTTGCTATATCAATATACTATTATATTCAAAATAAGCCATAAAGTACTAAAAATACCAAATTGTCAGCCAATCAAACTAAAACATACATTTTCTGCAGGAGGTTACAATTATGAAAGCATATACTGAAAAACTACAGGCATATACCATAATCTATAATTAGTATATCGATAGTAGTACCACACATTCAAAATATACCTAATATATATAGACTACAAAATATACCTGATGAGTTCCAAATATATACAGCATTAGTATACCGAAAATATACCGAAAGTATAAAGCACGACATTCAAAATATACCATAGAGTACAAAATATAACGGATGAATTATAAACAAGTAAGAAAGCTACAGTCGAGTGTACTCGACTGTGAGATACCCGCTACCCATTTTGAATAAAAGAAACATATTTTGCGGTATTTTCTCAAAATATACCGAATATACTGCAAAAATACTAAAAATATACCAAATGGTATATTTGGTATATCGACATAGTACCGCATTCAAAATATACCATAGACGGCACAATATACCAGATTGTCAGACAAAGCAACTAAGAGCCCTAGTAAGTAGGCGTTTATGCCCATACAAAAATATTTCTTTAACAACTTCGACAATTTTTATCTGATCGCAACCAAATTTTCAGGAATCATAGTTATTATATATACCAAAATTCGTAACTCTAGCTTTAAAATTACGCTTGTTATTCGATTTTTTTGATTTGCGGGGGCGGAAGTGGGCGTGGAAAAAAATTTGAAACAAACTTGATCTGCGTGCAAACATAACAAATGCTGTCGAAAAAAAATTATAGCTCTATCTCTTATAGTCTCTATGATCCAGTGTTTCATACGGACAGACGGACAGACACACAGACGGACAGACGGACATGGCTAGATCGTCTCGGCTGTTGACGCTGATCAAGAATATATATACTTTATAGGGTCGGAGATGCCTCCTTCTACCTGTTACATACATTTCTGCCGGCACAAAGTTATAATACCCTTCTACCCTATGGGTAGCGGGTATAAAAACCGAATTAATATGGGCAAATCCCACGTGTCGCACGCTACATTCGCACGATTTTAGCTAATGAAAATCAATTTTTTGTGGGGGGTTTTTAAAAGATTTACCGTAAACTCTTGTTATGTGTTTAGAGTGAATTGAGAGTACTTTCGGAGGGTATAAGATTCAATTTCACTGGAGTCACTGTTTTGAAAATAATTAATAAAATTGTGACGTGTCGCACGTTACATTAAGTGGAAGTTAGTTTCAAAATTTTCATTCCAAACGCAATTTTTATCGAATTCTGCAAAATAAACCCTATGAAAGTTAATATCCTAAAGAAAGTTAAGAATATTAGAAGACAAAAACCGATCGTTTGGTCTTAATAATGTTTATAGATTTTTAGCAAAGCCGTAAACCCATTGTGTCGCACTCTACGTGTCGCACGCTACACTTTTTCCGCTGACATTAACATAAGACAAAAATCTTTTAATTTGAACTAAACATTATTTATTTTATTCATAAAAGTGCTTCACAATTATATCAAAGTGATTTACTTTAGATTTGTATGTGAGCCCAAGCAGAGGCAAAAAATTGTGAAGAATACAATAGGGATTTGAAGGTGTGCGCAGAGCACAAATTTAAGTAAAATTATGAAAATTATAAATAAAATTGGGTTTGATACAAATTTGTGCATTTTTAATGATCGAAATTTCTTTTTTTGCTTTCAATTCTTAAAATTCGATATCTACTTTAATGTTTTATATAAAGAAAAATTACAAAATGTGAAATTTAAAAATTGGTCGCTGGTGGACTGTTTCTGGGATTTGCCCATATACCAAAAATAATACCGAATGCTATATTTGCTCCTGCAGGTACAAATCTTTAATACTCTTCTATCCTAATAAATAATTATTATTCTTGAATATCTAATATTAGTCATTTCCTTATCGTAAGGTGTAAATAGTACATTATAAGACCGAAACCGAAACCTACAACTGTGCATCTTAATGTGAGGAAAGAATTGGATGGAATCTTGGCTGGGTTGTTGTTCCAATGACTTGTCGCTCTCTGATCTCTAAATTTCTGTACCTCTTTGGAGGCAGCAGTAACTGCGATTGTTCTTTGTCTAGGTTCAGTGCAGTGAAGTGAAGTGAAGGGTTATTAGGTCACTGCCAACACGAGAACACAAAGAAAGCGTCGATTTGGCAATTTGTTTTGTTTGTTTACCCCCCTCGGAATAGCTTTCGTATAAATCGCTTAAACAAATATCAAGAGAGAGAGAACAAGCAACATTTGCATTCGTAGTTGTATTTACCTTCCACATTATGACTAATAAGAATTGCGGAAAAGCGCGTTTGGTTATTCACCCCCTGCCTTCGCCCCTGCCTCCGCCCCCCGTTTGCTGCTGTTCGTTGGAATTTCCTAGAAATATTTCTAGCTGTCTTATCTCGCGCAAAATTTAACAGCTGGCTAGCTCGCTGACTGGCAGACAGACGGGCGCTAAACAGTGACTAGAATCAAATTAAGACGTCAACTAAAACGCCGAAAAAAATGAAAACAAATCTCTACCTAAGAAGAACGCATAAACAAAAGTAAGTAAACAAACAAATCGATTGGCATATCGATATCGATAAGTGCGCTGCTCATGCCTATGACGATGGCGACCTCTAGCGGCGCGTGGCGAAGCGAATGCAATTTGGTCACCTGGTGACGAAATGTGCGACGCATGACAACACACGCTTATCAGCTTTGTGCTTTTTGGCCACATCGTTTAGGGTGGGGGGAGGTGGGTAGTTGCAACTGTAATCAGCAAACAGCAAACAACAACAGCAACACAGTTGAAGGGACCTTTAGTTTATCGCAATGTGCAGCCACAACTCTCCAACTCTCTGTTGACTTTGATAAATTGCTGGATGAATGCATGCCAGAGTCTACACACACACACACACACACACAGAGAGACACGCACACACATACACACACAGACTCGCTGATATGGTTTACTTATGCGACGTCGCGTCGCGCTTTCTTTTTGTATAGCAAAAACAACAACGAGCATAGAGGAAGAAGAGAAATAAAGAGAGCAAACACAGATCTCATCATCAGTGTGTTCTTATTATTGTTCTTGTTTTCTGAATGAACTCGCACGCACACGCCCACATTTTAACCCATCCCCCTCCCCCATTCCCTTAAACCGTTATCATCTCTGCACTGCACAAATTTGCATGCTTGACAGACCGACTGATTGAATGAATGACTAACTGACCCCAGTTGATTGGCTTATCAACAACCCAATGCGAAATATTCCCCAAAATGTTGAGCCCAGTTTCTTAGAAGCGGGAAGCTGATTAATTAAATCTAATTAATTGGAAAATATAAATAATCACTAGAAATATAACAGAGAAGCGAAAGCATCTGAATAGTAACAGCTCGATCCTTTTCCGCCGCAAGGCATCGATGTTTTCCGCCAGCCAAATGCCATTGGGGGGTGGATGAAGTGGCCAGAGGGAGGCAACCGATGACAGACGGCGCAAAATTGATACTAAAAGGTGTTTGAATTGTTGTGATTTCATCATCGCCACTTACGGCATGACAGAAAAGCCAAAAACAAAACGCTCAGCGAGCTCAGCAAGCGAGCAACACAAACTTGGAAAAGTGGAATTTTCAAAAATGCTGCGCGAGATAAATGTTCAACGGCAATGGCGGCAACAACAACATAATTATTAGCAGCAAGCAGCAAACGAATTCAACGATAATAACGACGACGACGACGACAACATTATCGTCACCTAGAGACAATATAATTGTAAATTTAATTTATGCACGCACCTAAATAGCCATCGTAACATAGAGAGATAGAGACAGAGACAAGGGGCAATTGAATCGTATTATTTATTTTAACACATTTAACAAGAGAGCCAGCTGCGTGTGTGTGGGAGGGGTGAAGAGAGGGGAGCGGGAGGGAAGGGGGAGAAGTACGGACACCTCTTGGAAGTGCGCAACACTCAAATGCATATTTTGTTAGCGCCCAAGCGGGAGAAAACAATAACGAATTTCAACAATCACATTCCGAATTATTAATTTCCGCGCATTTTAATGATCTGCATCATAGATCTGTTTGCCTTTGTGTTATTCTTGCTTGCTTTCTTTACACTCGCTGCCCCAAAAGAATAGAAGGGTATTCTGGGTGAATGGCAATCCGTCTGTCTGTCTGTCCATACGTTTAATCACCTATAACTCTAAAACCAAAAGAGCTAAATAGAAGAAATATTGAGACAATACTACAGAGACCTATCTTCTTACAATTTTGCAAACTTCGTTTAGAAAACTCCAATTTTGACAAGTTGTAATTAAGAAATATTAATTTCCACACATTTTAGAGCTCTACATTATAGATCTGTATGCCATTATTAGCAAGAGCAAATAAAATTTATTCTTGCAATATAAGGGGTATTCTGTGTGAATGGCAATCCGTCTGTCTGTCTGTCCATACGTTTCAACACCTGAACCTCTGAAACCAGAAGAGCTAGCCGGACTAAATTTTGTCACAATATTACGGAGAGATCTATAAAGCATTATCATCTTAGAATTTCACAAAACTATGTTTATTTTTGAGTTCTGTAATGATTTTCGAATTTCATAAAACCGTTTGATAAATTGCAATTAAGAAATTTGTGGAGTAAACACTTGTATCAAAACAGTCGTATATATAGCGTATATATCTGCATAATAACCATAATATAATATAAAGATAATATAATTGGAATCTACCGGTTACCTAACAGTTGATCACACCTCACTTAACTTTGATTTCGGCTAATAAATTTAATGACTAAATTGTGTTTTATATTGTGTGCCTGTGCATCTGCAGTATTTGTGTTAAAGACCCACGCTTTTGACGTTTAATATTCTCGAGAGGAATTTGCATTAGGAGAGCTCAACAACATACCGTTGGGGCTCAAGCAAATGAAGTGCATCGGCCAGCCACATAATCGGCAAAAATCCGTGCTTTTGTGTTTTTTGTTTGTGTTATTTTCTGCGTCGACCGTCACAAATTGCGATCAACGATCTTGCGATTTTTGTGATTTGTCCGATTACGAATTGCGAATGGAAACGCGTTACACGCATCCGATGCGCCGCCTGCAACTAACTTTTGCAACAGAACAGTTGCAGGCAGCCAAAATCGCCCAAAAATAGCAAAACGTCGATGTCGACGTCGACTCTCGACTTGACGTCGTTTTGGTATCGTGTTGCTTGCCTGCTTGCCATTTGGTTTGCTTACAAATTTTAATGCGAAAATGGCAAATTTATGAAAAGTCGCCCGAAGCGCTTTTGCTTTGCTCGTTTGATATAAGGATAACAGGGTATTATGCGTTAGTGGACTCCCTTTGACACCACAATGCGCAAAGCGGAAACGCGGTACACTTTCCACCCGTCTGTCTGTCTGGCCGCCTCGATCCGGCAAACTATTAAAGCAAACGCTTTTAAATTTGGCGAGAATATTACGAGCAAACAAATTGTTAGCTCAAGCCTAAATTGCTTGGCGGGTATTTGGCAGTCAATCAAGTTGATTTGCAGTTGCTCCAGCGGCTGTCGCTGTTGCTGTCGCTTTGAACATGATTATGGAAGGTGTTTGGCACTGATGTTTTTAGCTAAATTTGTCTGAACAAATCTGATCCGCTCTCGCTCTCTCGACAAGTCGTCGATGTTGTTGTTGTTATTGGTGTTTCTCACTCACCGACGTCGCCGCTCCCCATCCATGTTGACTATGCTTTACGACTCCTGTGCTGCTGTCGCCTCGACTCCTGTGGCATGCAACTTCTGGCTGCTGGCAGCGCTGCAAAAAAAAAAAGGAAAATGTAAATCAATTAAATCTCAACAAGTGGAGAATCTCATCTCTCTGCTTACCTGCTGCTGCGGTGTGGCCTAAACTGTGGCAGCTGTTGACTTCCGCCTGGAAGAAACATGTGAGTCAATATTGTTATTAACATATTAGTATTATTATGCTTACCTGCGTGAGCGTGAGCAAGAGACGAGTGTAATGCAAGCTAATTGATAGGTTGATGAGGCGCCACACTTGATATTATTATTAGTATTGTTGTTGTTCTTGTTGTTGACAGCAGTTGATGAGGTCACGAAACCACTTGAGGATTCACTGAGCACGCCTGAGCGACACCTGGCCAAGAAGGGCCGCCAACGCCACATACGGCCAGGCAGTGGCTGTGGCAGCGGCAGAGGCAGAGGCAGCGAGACTGAGGCAGCTTAACTTCTTCAGCCTCTGCTTCGGCTTCTGCTTGCCAGCGAACCAAGAGCCTCCTCGCTAGAGGGCGCCACTGGTCACCAACAAAAAAAAACGGAGTTTAGCTTGCGCTTACTTTGCACTATTATTTACACTTTGTGTGTCTCGCTTTGACTGTGTGCTGTTTGCTCTTTACTTGCTGCGTGTTGCTTGCAATTTTGTATTGCATGTATTTTTTTGCTTGTCTTTTTCGCTGCAATTCTTTTAGTTTTTTTTTTGGCGAACCCGAGTATTTGTCGTTGTGTTTGTAAACATGCAATGTGTGTGGCACATCGATTGTTGTCTCCGCCGCGCACGCACACGCACGCACATATAATAATTTGCACTTTTTATTTTGTTTGCGTTTTGTGCTCAACCGTCCGCCCAATAGCACTTGCGTTATTCTTTGCTTTTGTTATGTTTGAGGATTACATTCCAAGGAGACACAAGGGTCCAAATCCAAATCCAAATGGCAGCGTCACAGCAAATTGTTCACCTATTTTACGATCACACTAAATATGTCCCACAAATATACCAAATATATAGCACAAAATATCCCTCACAAGAAAAAAACGGTCACATGTTTATTTTTTTGGTATTGTGCACACACTGATCGCGCCACTATTTTAATATTAGTAAATTAGACAAGTTGACTTTCAATGAATATTATTAATATTTAATAGTTTTAATATTAAATTGACAGTCTATCGAAAATATACAATAATGTTATTGCTGCACACAACATTTTATAGCTATCGAATAATCGACGTCCAATGACTAACTTTCTGGGGTATAGTTTCGATAAATCGATGACAGCCAATGTGTCTCCTATACATTTTTAGTACTAAAATACTGCAAAGTACCATTTTCGATATATTGAGCAGAGTAAACTTTGCGATCACTTATCGAAATATTTATTAAATGGGCAAAATTGCCGTTACTGTTTTGGAATGTATACAATTCGTTTGAGCGCAAATCAACTAAGGTCGAAGAGCCAAAAGTAAAAGCTACAATTTTTCTTGTTTAAAGCAAACAAATAATATTCAAATTGTTTTTAATTTTTTATTCACGCATTTATTTTTGTGGTATATACATAGATTTTTTGGATATGTAGTATACTTTTCAAAATAACACTTGCCACCGCGCATTGTGGTCGAACGCTGAGTGTGTGTGTGTTCGCATTTAGCAGCGCGTGGGTCGGGAGAAGGAGGGCTAGCTATGAGTATGAGGCGCCATTGAGAACATGTATAATTGTTGTTTGTGTTGGGTGTTCAGCAAGCAATACTTACATAGTATATTTTATTGCTCAGGTCTCGGCAAGCGTTCGGCGAAAACCTGATTGCGTTCGGCTCGTTGGGGGCCGCAGAGCTTTGGGCGGCAAGCTGCACATATACAATTGCATTCACATACGTATGTATGTGTGTGTGTTGGGGAAGGCATGGCGTGGAAAGAAAAAAGGGCTGTCCAGGCGATCGGCGCGCGTGCGTGTGTGTGAGTGAGTGAGTGCAAGTATATTTTGTTTGGTATTTTTCTGTTGGTAACCGTTATACGGCAAGTCCGCGACGACAGCCAAAGCAGAGGCAGCGACTGCGACGCATAACAGCGACAACCGCAACAACAGCGACAGCAACAGCAACAGCGACAGTATTCAGAGTCAGAGTCAGTGTCAGTGCCGTCAGTCGTTGGACGCGTATCGTTAGCAGTGGTCGACGAATTGCTGATTTGAAATATATATGTAGCTGTCGTTTTCTGCTCGCGCATTAAAAGTACATGAGAAGATCTATTTGTTAACTAGCTGCTACTATATACACATACATAGTTTTGTCAAGACTTTGTATATTTATATACATATATTTAAAAAGCACACAAACGCGCGCCCCGCAGTCATACTTATTATACTTGAAGTAGTATATGAATAGATCTATCATATTCTATTTTTTTTGTCTTGTTTTTTGTGACACAATCGCGGGTGTGACAAGGAAAGAATAGAAGTGTATTTAAAAATAGTTGACAACTGAGAAAGTAAGAAAAGTAACATTTATCGAGAGAAGCACAAGAAAAGTTATCGAAATGGTCGAGACGGTCGTTAATATTGAGCGCACAACAACAACAACAACGGGGCCACCTGGCGGCGTGAATCCCTCTGGAGGCGATAATGGCGGCTTTTGGGGTGGGATTCGCCTCAATTTGGACTATTACAGAACAATACCCGGCATTCTGAAGATTGCCCAATTGGTAAGAACCAGGGCTGCAACATTCCCCCCTCCCTCGCTTATCAGCATTCAATGTGTAAATTGAAATGTTATCTACGGTGTTGTCAATTAATGCACATTCCTCGCTATGCCAATTCTTATTTATCTCTCTCTCTCTGTCGCTCTTACACTGCCAGTGTCAGGATCTCATTAGTTGGATAAGATAGGGAGGGAGATACTAGAAGAAGAAAGAGGAAAGCTAAAAGCCACCAACCATGTGAGTGCTGCATGTGGTCAATTTCGATTCCAATTTGAATTTGAATTTGATCACCTTGATGACACACAGCCACAAAAGCTTATGCAATACATTATCAATATATCATTATTGGCCGCCGCGGTTGTTTTAAATTTTTCATATCTAATGAAGGGGAAATTTACTAGTTCTATTTGAAAGGCGAGCGAACAGCTGTTGAATTTCACGAAAATCTGATTACTATATTAGACACATACATATTATTAACCCAGCTGGGCAAAAAGCGTGGGAAGAGGTTTACCAGTTGCCAGTTACATGTTACAACTTGGCCAAGCCAATGCCAACAACAACAACAGCAACAGCGACAGAAGCAAAAACAACAACAAAGTGCAAGCAAAAAAGCTGCCGATGTCCGCCCACAGGTGGCCGCCAACACAGCGCGTAGCACAACAGCGACACACAGCGGCCTCTTTTTGCATTGACACACACACGCAGACAAGCGATAGAAATGAGTACAACAACAACATCAATGTGGAAAAAGAGTAAAGGAGAGAGAAAGCGAGATCAGCTCAAGATTGTCGCTTGGCACATGCCAAACACACACACACGCACACAGGTTGAAGGACAACGCATTGAAAATGCGGTTAGAAAATCAATAGAATGATAGATACAAAAAAGAACAACTAAACAGTCAGTTACTCGTACTCGCATTAAAAAAAAAAAAAAACGTTGCCTGCCATTAGCATTATTAATGTATTATTGATTAGAGCTAATTGGTCGCTTTACGACATCGTTCGCCGCTCTTCTAACACGCTTCTCATGCCAACAAAGTGTTCAGGCAAATTTGCACAGAGACAGAAAGAGAGAGAGAGACAAAAAAAGATTTAAATAAGACAAACGGACGACGGATTTTCGGCGTCTTCATCATCGTTAAATGCAATTTCTTTTTGGCGCGTTGTAATCTTATCGTAGCAGCAGCTGATAACCGACTTTACTACATCGACTTTAGTATCAGGCACTTGGCATACTTATTAGCAATATTTTTTTTTTTGGGGTGGGGGGAAGTTGGAAAGGGAATTCCGATAGACTAAAGTTAATGGAAAGCGCTCTCCGTCTCTAAGCCTCAACAGAGCTGATAAGTCCGTTGAAATTGAGGCAACAGCTGGTGGGTAATCGATATATGATAATACAGATTATGGTCGATTGGCTATATTTTATTTTGGTAGTTTTTTGTGGTTGAGTCACCATTTAACACATGGCTCACATTACTCATGCGACCCGTGTCCTTTACATTACTCATACGATCCGTGGGCCATGTGGTACTTTTTTTTGTAGTTTTGTGTGGTTGTCGTTGATCTTATCGACCATTCAACAATTAAACTGGGCCGGCTGGCTGGCTGGCTGGTTGACAAACGTAACGTCGATAGAGCTCTAGAAAATGCCAAACAACGATAAGATTGCCCAAGCACAGCAAAGAACAAAAGTTGATTCCGCTTACAGTTCCCTGATATTCCAACAAAACAACGTTGGTTCCAGTTTAAGTTCCTTTCATATTCATAAGGGCGACTATTGAATTGAGTTCAATCAAAAGTTCCACAAATTGTGTTGCTGTTAACTTGGACAAAACAGACCAAACAACTTGTCGTACTATTTATTTTGGTCGTGCCATGGCCGTCTGTAAGAATATCTACGAATACGAGAATTCGTCGTCGCATATTTATCCAATCTATATGTATGCAAATTTTGTATGCGAGCAGAACCGAAATTATACGAACGAACGATCATGATCATGATCACGATTTATTCGGCTTTCTTCGTCATAATAGGCACATTACGTAATATATTATGTGTACTATATATCCGCATATATATAGAATGTCTATACATATGTCTGCTGCAAGTATTTTGGAAGCTGTGTGTGCCACTGGGACCAAGGTCTCTATACTATATAGTATAGTGGATATTATTGCTCGCCCGCCCTTTCATTCTACAATGATCGCAAGTGGTTTATAAGTTGGCCAAAGCGGAAATTGTGACATACATACATACACAGAGAAATATTTTAAGAATTTTTCAACCAGTTATGGCATTATGGTAATACGCCCGAATAATACAATGAATTGCGATTCAAACAACTTGAGTGATCTAAACTGATCGTCAACAAGATCTCATTTCAAAGCCATGTGTCAGTGAGAGTCTCTGACTAATTACGGGCTACAAAAGTGAGCTCATCTTAACGTAATAATAACGATTGTTTACACCTAATTTGCTTGTCAACAAATCGTTTTGCTTATGTTTTCCTTTTTTTATGTTATGTTTTTGTGTTTACTTTATCAACTCAGCTGTTTGTGTGCATTGTCATCGGCGTCATCGTTCTGCGCAAGTGTGACTGTCTCATTGTGTTATCGTTATCGGCATGCCGCCATTGAACTTTTGAAGCTGCCGCCCCTATGCTTGTTGCTTTGTGGGGGTGTGGCCGTATCTTTGACTTTAATCGATGCATGTTTTTTTTTCTGCTGTTAGAAGTGCTGAGCTGCGTCTCTGTCTCCAACTCCGTTTCGCTCCATCGATCATGCGAATACACACACACACACTCATGCATACACGTGGATGTATGTATGCAGGTCAACATAGCGGTTATATGCTTCAGAAGGCAAATTACCCGTTTTGATTAAACAAGAGCAACAACGACAATCTTGATCCCGTCGCATGGTTATTATCAAATCATTTCTACGCTATTCAAGCGTTCAATTCTTTTAAACACCTACATATATGTACATATGTATGTACATGTTCGTATGTGTGTGTGTGTGTCTGTGTGTGCTTATACATACACATGTCTAATATTTCTCTACAATATATTCAAAATTTTCGAACGCGAGTTGAATTTATTTTTGAAACGTGATGACGCAAATTTGTGATGGCTTTTTGTTTTTAATACCCTTGGCGAGCAAGATTATATGTATAATTTTATATCGTTACCAAATGGCAACGACACTTCCGACCTCATTCATAAACTGTCATATCTGTTTCTTACCTAGTCTCAATTTACAGTTGTGGTTACACTTACTTTGTTGACACAAAACAAAAAACAAAATAAAAGTCTGTGGTCAAGTGCAAAAACTACAAAATGCATTGGCAATCAAGTTCAATCAACCTCGGCCAACAGAGGGCGCTCTCAAGCTTCGCGCATGTAAACAAGAGTTCGCATATGTGCACACACACACTTCCATATTGAATGCACAAACGAAAGACAAACAATAACATAAGCAAGAACCAGTTGAGTTGTTGTTACTATGTATGTTATTTTGCTGTGGCGATGCCAACAGGTCGTCGCGTCGCTGCTTTTTTTTTTGGCGTCTACAACTTTCAGCTTTCACTTTTTGTCTCTGCTTACTGTGCCTTTTGTTTTAGGTAAATGCCAAACAGGCAGCAGCAACAACATAAATGCGCACACCTGAACAAGTCTGTCTAATTAATTCACAATTATTTTTGAGTTTGCCACTGAAATGGGCAACAGTCATCGAAATCGGTGTCATCGATACAAAATCGACGCCCACCACACGTCCTGGGTGTCGATTTGTTTGACTGTCAAAGTGCAATGACTAGGGACGCATCTCTCTCGCTCTCTCTCTTTCTCACACCAAACCACATATGTATATATGTATGTTTGTGTGCACATACCTAAATAAGGCAATTAACTGCGATCCCGATTGGCGCGTTCAATTGCTTTAAGGTGACATCATTTCGTTTTGAAAATGTAACGGCGCCAATTAAGATGAGCAATTGATGAATATTTGCTGTTTGTTAACTTTGCAGGTACTTGGCATCATTTGCATGGCGCTTGCCTCACCGTCCATGTCATCCGCAACAAACTTCTTCCTGACCGTTGTCGTGCTCTCGTTTATCGTCACCATCCTTTTGATAGCCGCTTATTTCTTGGGCATTCGCGAGGCTCTCAATGTCAACGTCAACTGGATATTCTCGGTAAGCATCAATTAAAATAACGAATCAGAATAATATGCTTAACTTCTTACTCTTCTCTATCTCGCTCTTGCAGGAACTGATAGCCACCGCTGTAATTACCTTGCTGTACTTTATAGCATTCATTGTGCAGTTGGCCAAATGGGGCGAATCAACTCAGTATGGACACGGCTCTAATACGGCAGCTGGCGTCTTTGGTCTGTTCAACTTCTTGGCCTATGCGGGAGGCTTGTACTTCTTATTCTTGGCGCATCGATCGGGAGCCACGCACTAAATCGAAAGCTCAAAAGCTTTTTTTGCCGAGTTAATTGCCTGATACGATTCAAATGCAATCCACACACACAAACACACGCACGCACACAATGAAATCAAATTAATAGTCACACGCAAATTGCAACCATCCCCCGTAGCATTGTTTAAAGTTGTTTTCTATGTATTTTTTGTTTGTTTGTTTGTTTTAGTATTTTACTGATGATTGTTCAAATTTAAAGTTTATATATTGATTTACGTATGCATGTATGTATGTGGAGCACACGCACACGCAAAAAAAGATCACTCAAATTAGAGAAAGAAAGGAAAAAGAAAAACATAAAAAGCTTGCTCAGATCAAAATCAGTTCAGCTCTCTCGGCTTGATTTGTTTTTAATGTTATTTTAATGCTTACTTTTAACTTTATCGCCTGCTAACATTTAAGTTAAAAACAAAAAAACAACACACAACACCGCAAACAAATAAGTTCAATAAATTATTCATATTTTGTAACTATATAGAAAAGAAAAAAAAAAAACAAAAAAGGAAATTTGTTTCACAAAGGAAATTTAAAAAAAGGGAATTTTTTCTCTTTCGAACGGGTGCCAAACACGACTAAAGCGTGCTCTAGGCGGGTTTCCCACCTAACTCACCACTAAGGTGCGCGCAGATTGATGTGGGGAATAAATGGTTAAAATTTCTACTCCCGAGATTCTTCATATTCCGAGTTAAAATAATGCAAAGCAATTATATAAATAAATAATTTTAAAATGTTAAAACGATTTAAATTTAGCTATACAAAAAACACTCCCACTAGAAAGCTCTTTATAGCCCAGTTTCAAGCCCAAAGCACACATCACATCGTAAAAATGCAATTTATTCAGTGTTGCCAAAGTTTGTTGTGAAATAAAAGCTGTTTTTGACGGGAAGAACGATCCAAAAAACTGAAAAATTAGAAAAAAAGGCTATAAAAAAGCTGATTTTTCAATACATTGGATTCTCTATATTTTTCACAGGGTGAGCTTACAAAATCGGTTATATTGAAACATATATATAGAATTTGTACAGCAGCTGCTCTAATATTCACAATATTTAGAGAATTTCATTAAAAGTATCCTAATTCTTCTTATTTTTATTGTCATATGTTCATCCAGTTTTTCTATCATTTTTTAGAATTTATTAGGAAGGTTATATATTTGTGAAGTCTACGCAAGCCATAATTGACAATGCATGATTTAGAATAAAATGAATTTCATTTTAAGTAGAAAACAACGAGTAGAAAAACAAATAGCGCTGATGTCTTCAAATTATTTAACAACTAGGTTTCCTAAATGATCCAATTGAACCAACAATGTATGCTCGGCCACAATAAGACATAGCACTGCTTCTTGCTCCATCGTCTTGAACATCACAGTTACAAAATCTATTTGGTTTGTTTGCATAAAGGCGTCCCTAGCACTTATTTTTTTTGGTTAAAACATTGGCGCGCAAATCAGAGAGTTTTGGTGTGATTGTACATTTGCAGTAACTGTCATCCGTGTCGCCCATTTGCCTTTAGTGACGCTACGATGAGAATTGGCGTGTTCTTTGGCATTGCTTAACAACACTATACAATCGATTTATCACTAAAAATGTTGGCAAGCATCGACAGAACATCTACAGCAAATATTGTTCCATAATTTTAGGCAAATAAAAATAAATCTAAAAAAAGCATTTAAGTAAAAAAGCCAGAATTCCCGCTGCCCGCTGTTTGCAATTTTTTCTAGCAAATGGCATTTGAAAAAAGCCAGTTTTGACGGGAAAAAAGCGACTCTGGCAACACTGAATTTATTGTCCATAAACTAAATTTTGTTC
Source organism: Drosophila pallidifrons (assembly GCA_023558445.1). Taxonomy (NCBI): domain Eukaryota; kingdom Metazoa; phylum Arthropoda; class Insecta; order Diptera; family Drosophilidae; genus Drosophila; species Drosophila pallidifrons. The sequence continues at coordinate 27,033,490 of CM042351.1, read as the reverse complement.
AATGAAATTAACTAAACGAAATGGCCAGACACAAATCGAGACTGCGGGAGATACATCAATCAATGGGCTGCACATTTGTATGGAAAGTGATTGATTTAAATGACAAATGTGCTCAAGTCCGATTAGTTTCTATTGCTTTTGGGCTATTTCGAATTTTGTCACAAGAGTGAGAGAGAGAGTGAAAAATGGGGGGAAAATTCAGTCAATTCAGGTGGTGGGATCAGCTCGGTAACACGTTAAAGGTAATGTGTGTGTGCGTTAAATGTATTTCTTGAGCTCGTCGTAGATGGCAAGAACCAAAGCGCCGCCAGTGCCGCGAATAATGTTCGAGAAGGCGCCCTTAAAGAACGCAGCAATTCCCTCCTGCTTGGCAATGAGCATCCAACAGTGAGCTGTATTCTTGTAGATCATCTCGGATTTCTTCAGACCCGACTGCATCATCATGCGACGACGCACCGTATCAAAGGGATACGATGCAATACCCGCCACCGTGGTGACCACCTGGGCAATGGCCCAGCTGACATAGAACGGCGTGCTCTTTGGATTCGGCAGGTGATCGCGACAGGTGTCGTAGAACCCAAAGTATGCGGCCCGATAGATAATGATGCCCTGCACCGAGACGATAAAGCCACGATATAGACCAATGGGGCCATCCGATTTCACCACCTTCTTCAGGCAATCGATCAAGCCCGTGAACTCTCGCTGTCCGCCCTTGCCGACATCGGCGGCCAAGCTGAGGGGAGAGAAAGAAGAAGGAGGTTAATAAGGAAAGAGAATTAGCAAGATAGTAAGGAGAGAGAGAGAGAGAGAGAGAGTAAAGGTTAATAAGAAAAGGGAGATAGAAGGCAGGTTAGCAACAAGGGATAGAGATAGTAAGAAGGGAGAGAAAAAGGTAGGTCAGTAAGAAGAGGGACAGAGAGATAGGGCAGTAGTAAGGAGAGAGAAAGAGAGAAGGCAGGTTTCAAAAAATGGAGATAGAGAAAAAGTGGAAAGTTAGTGAGAGAAAATAGGCAGAAGATTAGTGAGAAGGAAAAGAGAGAGAAAATATGGAAGATAAGTAAGAAGAAAAAGAAAAAAGGCAGGTTAGTAAGAAGGGAGAGAAAGAGAAAAGACAGAAGGTAAGTAAGAAAGGAGAGAGAAATATCACAACTTACCGGGTACGCGCAAAGTCAAGTGGATAGACAAAGCATAAGGATGTGGCACCAGCGGCGCCTCCAGATGCCAGGTTGCCCATGAAGTGACGCCAGAACTGTTTCTTCTTGTCCACGCCGCCAAGGAAGACCTAAAGTGAGCCAAGGCGAATAGTAAAAGTAGTATAAGAAATTTATAGAAAACCCTTCGAACTAGGCCGGAGGAGATGCCTGCTAAGTTTTCGTGGCTGTTATCGCCACGGAAGAAGTTCTCCTTGCAAAACAATGTCACGATTTACAAGGTAATACCAAGTCCGGTCTAAAAGTACGGTTTGCAGGTGTTTGGGGTCACCCATTTAAATAAGATCCTGCTAGCGAGATCTTAAGAAAAATATGCAAGGGATATCAGGAAGAAGTTCCGAAAGCTGGAAATATCTCATGATGTTCCAGGTCAAGATTTATTTGAATAGACTGGAGCTTTACAACCAAAATTGTGCTTGCTCAGTGTCTCATCCGAGACAAGAGCCAAAGGCAAAAGACATGGAGGAACTGCACCCGGAGGATCTGCTTGTTAGAAGTCCTAATCTATACGTGATGTCCTTTTGTATAAATTACTCTCTAATGTATTGAAAATCTAGACCTGATCTCTCACTATGTGATGTTATAATAGTTAATTCGTGACATTGATAATATATAATTAGGTTAAACTGAAGGAAAGAGATCCCAACCTCATTCCGATAACCGAGAAAGGCGCGAAGAAAAACCCCAACCCACTCACTTACCGACTTGTACACATCCTTGAAGGCAAAGTTCAACGCCTGAGTGGGAAAGTAACGAATCACATTCGCCAAATTGCCGCGCCACAGCGATGCAAATCCCTGCTCCCTCGGTATGCGGACAAAGCAATCGACGATGCCCTTGTAGCGTTTGTCTTCCGAGATTTGTTTGGACACCTCCTGCACCTGGAGTATGAGCTTCACTCGCTCGATGGGCGCTACCGCTGTCTTGGCAATGGCAGCCGAGACACCGCCGGCCAAGAAGTCAATGAGGAAGGACTTCAAGTCACCGCCTCCGCTTCCACCGCCACCTTCATCGCCCATCTTGTGGTTGTGTATGTCTTTCTCTAGTCTTTCCTTCTTTCACAGAGCAAAGCACAAAAGATAATAAAATTGGAATTTAATTTTGTCTCGAAAAAAATTAAAAACGAATAAAGAATTTTGTATAACTTTCGGAGCAGATCAAAACCCAGACTGAGATTCCAGCTCAAGCAAAACAGTTTAGTTGGTGACGTTTCAAAGTCGAAGGTTACTTTGATCTCCACAAAATTCGAATCCTTAAACGAATCCAAATCGAAGCAAGCTGAAAGGGGGGGGGAATCGAAATCAAACACAGTTTGGTCTACTATTTTTATCAATTTTTATATTTTGTAATCAACCGCAGTTGATTTGGTTGTTTGTTGGTTGCATTTGTTTGCAGTTAGAGTGAGAGAGAGAAATGACGATGTTGTTGTCGCTTTCTCTCTCACCATTTTACGTGGCTTGTTCGCCGCAGAGAAGAAAGTGCTTGGGAGGAGCGCGATTCGATTTGTTGGCAGAGTTTCCTCCCCAATCCAACGCCTGACAAAAATACTATCTATTTATTACAATTAGAATATAACAATTTTGGGTTTTCTATGATAATGTTCTCGTCGTCGTCTCGTCTCAGAGCTCCTCTTGAGGCGCCTCTCTTCTTCTTCATCTTCCATGTGTGCCGTTGTTGTTGTGTGGCCGCAAGTGCAATTAAATTATTTTCCAGTTATTATATAATATAATTTCATAATTATATTGGGATTATTATTGATGTTGTTGTTGTTTCGTAATGGTTTTGTTGTTGTTGTAGTATAATATAATTAGCTGGTAGTGGTTTGTTGTTGTTGTTGTTGCTTTGAATAATTTAATAATTTAATTTACAAGAACTTCTTGATCTCATCGTACAACACAAGCACGAAAGCACCGCCAGTGCCTCTGAGAATGTTGGAGAAGGCGCCCTTGAAGAAGGCACCGCTGCCTTCCTGCTTGGCAATGGTGGCCCAGCAGTGCAGTGTGTTCTTGTAGATGATTTCGGTCGATTTGCGGCCAGACTGCATCATCATGCGACGACGAACAGTATCGAATGGATACGACACAATACCGGCAACGGTTGTCACAGCCTGAGCGATCGCCCAGCTGATGTAGATGGGTGTGTTCTTGGGGTCGGGCAACATGCCGCGAGCGGTATCGTAGAAGCCAAAGTATGCAGCACGGTAGATGATGATACCCTGCACAGACACACCGAAGCCGCGGTACAAGCCAACGAGGCCGTCGCTCTTGAAGATCTTGGTCAAGCAGTTGCCCAGACCGGTGAATTCGCGAGCACCGCCCTTGCCGGTATCAGCAGCCAAGCTAAACAAATAAGAAGCAGGTATTAGATTTACACATCAAATAGAAAATGAATTTCTGCTGACTTACCGAGTACGAGCAAAGTCCAATGGGTAGACGAAGCACAGAGAAGTGGCACCAGCAGCACCGCCGGAGGCCAAGTTACCCAAGAAGTAACGCCAGAACTGGGTGTTCTTGTCAACACCACCCAAGAAGACCTAAAGAACGAACAACATTTGAATGTTTAGAGGAATATTCCAACTCGGTATCTATTTAAGGCATGCTCACCTGCTTGTACTTGTCCTTGAAGGCAAAGTTCAGAGCCTGAGTTGGGAAATATCTAATAACGTTGGCCAAGTTACCGCGCCAGTATGAAGCAAAACCTTGTTCCTTTGGAATGCGGATAAAGCAATCAACCATACCCTTGTATTGCTGATCGGGGCTGATTTGTTTCGAGATGTGCTGAACCTGCAGGAGCAGTTTCACACGCTCGATGGGAGCGACGGCAGTCTTTGAGACAGCTGCGGAGATGCCTCCGGCAGCGAAGTCCTTGACGAATCCCATAGCATCAAAATCCTTGCCCATTTTGCTGCAAATTTTGCGATTGCGATTGCCATTAAAATCTCAACTCTCATCTTCATCGTCTTGTTGAATCGACACATATTTTTCATTTCTTGAATGTCGTTCGTCTTCTCATTAATTGTCGCATGCAGTGATTGTTAGGTTAGGTGGTTAATGTGATTGATGGTGATGATTATGGTTGATGGATCTTGATTACTTTTTTTTGTTTTGCACGTTTTTCTTTTTTTCACTTTACAACACACAAAACTTATACGATACAATGGAATAAGTGCTTTTAAACCGAAGCCACAAAAAATATTAGCCATGCACAAACAAAATACAAAATGTAAATAAAACAATGCCAATCGAAACTCTGCGATAACAGTTTTCAATCGACGAAACCGCCACCTACACAAGTAAGCGGACAATCTATCGATTGATCGGCTATCGAAATAGTTCGCGATGAGCATTGCAATAAAGGTAAAATAAGTGAGAGTGAGTGAGTAAGCAGATGTGGTTAAGTAAGGTGAAAGTAGTAACTTAAAATATGTGAGTTAGACTAAGCAAGCATGTTAATCAATACAATTTGTTGTGGTTTTCTCATTATTATTTTAGTTGTCTACACGCTCATAAATAAATATCAGACCGGCATTATTCAGAGACACTCTTCTCATATGCCAATTCTTTTTTGTTTTTTGTCGCTTCTCGAATTTCTTCATGTCTGGCACTATTATCAGAAACAGCAGCAGCAGCAGCATTTAAAACTCTTATGTTAATTTGTTTTTTTTTCTATATACATATGTATATACTGACATCAGAGCGCGTCGCGTTGCCAAGCGGCTTTTCAATTGTTTATTAATGTATTGGTGCGCTCATTGTATTCGTGTCTACGTCTGTGTATATGTGGAGCCGCCGCTGGCGGCAAAAACTGGTTGGGTTTTTTTCCTTTGCGCACACATTTTGCTTATGAATCAGTTATGGTTGCCACGTTTTTATCATGGCGACTTTTACTTGCAATGCAATTTCGCACAAATGAATGCAGTGCAAACCAGTTACAATAAAAAACTATTGCTACACACAATTGAGAGCACAAAGGTCAAAATAGAGCATTTACTTAACGTGTTCCTATTTTGTTTAAATGTGTTTGGTGCGATTTTTGGCAATGAGCACAAACACACACACACACACTTATACATATCTACACGCCCACATGCATTGCATAACTGCTCGCTTGTATAACAAGGCGATAGATGGCGCTTTTATTGCAAAGCTAAAAGAGAACTTGTTCACTAGTAGAAAGGGGATGGCAATACGAATACGCTGTAGCTCTTACAGTTGACATTGACCACAACAGTTGAGAGACCGAGAGAGAGCTTTCTTTTTGCACCTTGCTGTTGTTGTTGTGCTGTTATATTTAGAATTCAAGTGTATTGCTAAAAACGTTTTTTGTTCTTTCGTTTCACTTTTGATTTGTTGTTGCTCACAAAAAAGTAGCGCAAAATTAAATTAGTAGTCAACCATCTGTACCCAGTCTAGGCCGCATTTCATTGACGAAAACTAAATTTATGTAACAATTTAGCACAACAGTGACAGAGAGCGCACAATTGAAAGAGAACCCAGGCAAGAGAGCGCATGAAGTGCGGACAGGGACGGGTGGCAGAGGCATTCGCCCTGTTATCTAATCTGCTCCAGGGGCAGCAGCAGCAGCTGAGACTGAAAGAGCTTTTGCAAAGAGCACGCGCGGCCGTTGTGATGTAACAACTTTGAAGTCACTTCTTAGCACGTGTGAAGTTCTATTAAGTTTAGAGTTGAATTTAAATTAGGAACTTGATTTGTTTACTACTTTGCACTGAGGTGCGAAAGTCTTTAATTTCAATTAGATTCATTCTCGATTGCATAACTATTTATTATATGGTGGCTGCATAAGTCACAAGAAAAAAATATTTAACTAATTCATATTGAATTGTAATCACACAAAATAAAAGCTTTTGTTTATGTTTTTTTTTTTTTTTTTTTTTTTTTTTGTTTTAGCTATAGTTGCTTCTCAATGATTTTGCACGTTTATGTAACAATAAAAAAAAAAATATATGGATTTATTATTGCTTCTGCTTTGCTTGATTAATTCCAGATAATAATGAACAAAAAACCACTAAACTATCGTTGCCAGTTTTGTTATTTATGTTGTATGTTTGATTTGATTTAATTTGTATTTATACACAAGCTAAAGTTGCTTTAATATTTTATAATACGTACAATTTGTTTGTGTTTTATATCACAGCACCGAAAAAAAAATTATTTATCCTTATTCCTTGCGAACTCAAAGGTCTGCACCGGACGGCAACTAAATTGCTTGTGAACTATTCGCACAATCCAATCGGCCAACTAGCCTGTGCTGCGCTGCGTCGCTGCTGCCAGCTAGCAGCTGGCAGAGGGCAGCGACAGCGGCAACGTTAGATTCAAGTTCAGCTGAGCTCTCTCGCTCTCTTAAGCGTCGCAGCAGCAGCGCAACAGTTGCAAGAGCCGTCAGAAGGAAAGAGAGAGAGAGAGAGCGTTTCTAACGGTAATGAAAAACAGTTGGCAACAGTGGCCAATGGCCATGTTCGCGTACTCATCAATATATATTGCAAAGCCTTTGCACGTGTGTGCGCGCATACGCAAAAGATCAAGAGCGAGCAAGAGAGTGGGCCACAGATCACCACAGACGGCCTTATCAACCATATACATATATATATATATATATATATGTGTGTTTGAACACTGACAAGCAAAGAGTTCATTCAATGCCAATCTCATTGCATAACATGGCAAAAGCGAGGCGATAACAAGAGTTCATTTCAACACAAATCAGACTAGGGAAAAGGAAGTAAGAGTGACGAGGAAAGCATGCTACGAATATGTACATATATGAAGGAAAACATATTTTAGGCAAAATCTTTACATTATTTATGTAAATGTATGTACATATATATACAACCGTATTTCAATTGTTTTTCATTTACCCCTTTCGAGGTTTGCGGCGCCTTCAAAAGCTAACCAAATGATGCGAATGCTTGCCAAAAATGTAAACTTTTACTCAGTTGGCAACGCGACTACAATACCATGAACGTTGACGTTACGACGCCCGCATCAATACCGTACGCTACGTAGCATGTGACTTGGAGGAAAAAATTTGACGCATGAGCTGCGCTGCTTGCGCGCTGCTCTGCTCAGCTTGACGCTGCGCACCGACCACCAACTCTTTTTCTCTCTCGCTCTGTCTGCTATTCTGTGCGAAATGTGTTCGAGGCAATTTCGACGTCACAAGAGAACATTTTTTCTGTAGGCGGAAGGTGCCGTGTAATTGGAAGTGCGTACAACGATTAGATAAACGCCGATAGTCTACACACTAATAAAACAATTTTATATAAGACATTTTCAAGGCCTTCTGTCCTTATCTTGTGCCGACAATTACATAAAAACAGATTGTCTACAAATGTGAATGATAGACATTTTAGGCGAATTGCCAACGCTTCGAGAGAGCGAACGAGCCTAAATAATGTCACGGAGTTGCCGGTCAAAAAATAGAAAAATATAGAAACTTAATTGCAGCTATTTTCAGCGAATCGAGTACAAGTGCGGTGAAATAAGATCAATGGGCTAAGTACGAAAAAAGATGTCATCTTTAAATGTTTACGTAGAGTATAAACAAATGCTTTAAACTGCGACAGCGTCGTTGTTAGGCGGAATATAATTGCAGAGTTGAGTTTATCGAATATGAGAATTGTCGTCTCGTCTAGGGTAGTTATCAAAGACGCTGACGCATACGCAATAGGAACAGTTTGTTTACTGCCTGCTTCTTGATGACATTAGCAAAAATATGAGACTGCTTCACAACACTGGCAGGACGTTTAGCGTCGTAATCGATGCATGTAATCAGTTAGACAACACATTCAAAATGGCGCTAAAAAGGCCAAACAAAAGGGCAATGGCTACAATACGAATACAAATACAAATCACATGTGGCAGTGAATTTGCATGACGCGTTTCATTGCCTGCTGACGTCACAGAGAGCAACGGCAGCAAATGCTGTCTAGTACTATGCATTTTAAAGCAACCGGTTTTGAGATTTCTTAGCAGGTAAAAGCAGCTCTCCACCAATGTAATGACAATTGACACTCTTAAAAATCAGAGAATAAGGGAGAATGCAAAAAATCCCATATACTCTCTGTGACACACACACTAGCTCGATGAGAAGCTTGCGCGTGTAAATGGCGAGCCGTTAGAGTGAGCGAGAGAGCGCGATAAGCACATGGAATTAAATGTATGTACGCGTGTGTGACAAGCATAGCCGCTACAGCAGCAAAATTGTCACACTTTTAACAATAAGTAGAAGAGTAGCAATTGCTAAATAACGAAATAGTACTTGTAACGGATAGGTATATTATCAATTAGATTCATTACAGCGCACAGATGTTCTCTGCATGCGTGTGTGTGTGTGTCAGTTTGCTTGTGTGGCACCGTTTTGTTCATTTTTTCGCTGCTTGCTTTCGATATTTTCTTGCGAAAATTTTTTTTAGGTTAGAACACATTGCAGGTGGAAGGAAGAGAAAAAGAAGGACGATTTTTACCTGACAACGATTTTTATAGATGCTGCTAGCTGCTGCTCAATATAGGCAGCGTCTTTTTAATTGACCACTTTGGGACATATCGAACAATTTTTGTGGTTATGTAAGCGCACCTTGGATTTTTGCTAACTTGCGTTCTTTTTGTACAACAAAATGTATACATATGCATGTTTCTATTGTTTTCTATAATATATGTTTACAATGGTTAATAATTCATGCACAAATTAGTTTTAAACCAACACCGGACACCAAAAAAAAAAAAATTTAGCACATTACATAACTAAAATTTAGTGCAAGGTGAACGTGAAGGAAAAAAAATCAATGGCAATTTTAATGGACACTTTGCACTGTCCATTGTTTTATCATTGTTGGTGTAGTTCGCAGTCCAAATTAAAAAAAATACATGATTTGTAGTAAAGAAAAGCACAATACCTTCAGTTATTAAACTTCTTACAAAAGTCACAGAATAAAAACTTCTTTTGCAGAAATAGAATTTCCCACTTGGCGTTGAATTAAGCCGCGTGCTCACTTAACGAACGCAATTCGTGAAGTGTAGGTAAATCGCCAACAGCAGCGTGACCACAAGTTCAATGTTACAATATACTAATTTGCCTTGGCAAAATATACTACTCAATTGCTCGAATGGTAACACTTTATTCAATGAAGTAAATTTTTTAAATAAGCAACTTCTGTTTGGATAATTTTAGGTTGATTTTAAACATAAAAAGCATATTTTTCATGCATTTAAATTTGTTACTCAGTTAAAAGTAATATTTTATTAAAGAATGTCAACATAAAGATTGTCGACAAACTTTCAAAATATATATCGGAATTTAGTATTTAAGTATTGCATTTTGTTACAATCGATAATGCAAATCTAAATTTTTATGATTACATAAAAACCCATGTTATTATTATTATTTGGTTGAAAAAATCTTTCGTTTTATTACACATTTATGTGTAGACATATTTTTCTTGTTTATCCAAAATATAACAAATTTTGGTTTGGCGGAACGGTCACATGTGTGTTGACTTTGTAGTGTTGTAAAATAAACAAAATCAATACAAAGTAGCTCATGCAAACTTGACATTTAGTATATTTGAGTGACTAACGAACACTGAAAAGAAAAGTTGGGAAAACGTGCGAGTACGTGAGCGCTTTAAAATAAAAGTACAAAAATAATTAATATTAATAATTGTTGCATGTCTGCAGGAGATGTCTGGACGTGAAGGCGGCAAAAAGAAGCCATTGAAGGCGCCCAAGAAGGAGGGTAAGGAGCTGGACGATGATGATATGGCTTTCAAGCAGAAACAAAAGGAGCAACAAAAGGCAATGGAAGCGGCCAAACAGCAGGCGGCCAAAAAGGGGCCGCTTGTAGGCGGTGGCATCAAGAAGTCTGGCAAGAAGTGAGGAACCCGTTAGACAAACAACACACACACACATAATAATACCAACAACAACAACAGCAGCAGTGGCAGCAACAAATGAAAAATTGCCAGTTTAGCTGTTTGGCGACTCTTTTTATACTTGCAATTGAAGACACAACACACAAAATAGTCGATTAAACAATGAAACACACAAACATATGAAACTCAACTTGCTTTGTTTTTTTTTAACAGTGCTTTGGCTAGTTGTTGGCTTACAATTATTACTAGAGGGTAATTAAAAAAAATAATACATGTACATAGTAAATATAGTTGTGAACAACCAACAGGTAATTCCGCTTAGCCAATTTCAGCAGCAATCTGTTTTTTTTGCTCACTTCTGGCAACACTAATCTCGCTCACTCTTTCTCCTTGCTGTTGCCGTCTCGCTCAGGCGCGTGGAAAACTTGCCTGTGTGCCCGGAAGCTGCACAGACTTGGATGCCACCGCACAGGCAGCCGCAATGTGCTCGACCAGTTTACGGTCTGGATAGCGGGCCAAGTGATGAGCCAAGGCACCGATGAAAGCATCCCCAGCTCCTGTGGTGTCCACCACCAGCTCGGGCGGCACTTGAGGAGCTGCCACATATTGCGAATGCAGGCGATCAGCTTCCTTGTGGGCACACACAGCGCCCAGTTTGCCCAGAGTGATAATGACAGTATTGGCGCCCAGATCAATAAGTCGCTCCGTTGCTGAAGTTGCTTCACTAGAAGAGGGAAGATGAGGAATCATGAATGTGTGGGAGTTTCAGCTACTCCATAAACTCTACCTAATGCTGCTAATGTTGGCCACTCCTGTCATCAGGGCCGCCTCCGTTTCGTTGACACACAAGATGCTCGCGAGCTTCAGCAGCTCTGGAGGCGTTTGTGCCAAAGCTGGGGCGGCATTCACTATGGATACGCCTTTGAATTGACGCAGTGCCTCTAGAGTTGCCGGCACTGGCGTCTCCAGTTGACAGACCAGCACCTTGGCCTGTTGAAAGAGTTGTTTAGCATTGCTAACATCGTCGGTGCTGAGCAAATTATTTGCTCCCACTACAATGATAATGTTATTCTCGCCATCATCGGCCACAGCGATCTGTGCAATGCCAGTGCTTTCACCTGGCACTCGCTCTACGTGCTCCACATTCACTTGCTCGAGGCGCAGCTGCTGCAGGTAATCGGCGCCAAAGCTGTCATCACCCAGCTTGGCCACCAAAGCTGTCTTGGAGCCTAGGCGCGCAGCTGCAACACATTGATTTGCGCCCTTGCCGCCGTAACCCCTTTGAAATTTGTGTCCATGCAGTGTCTCACCTGCAGCGGGTAGGCGCGGCGTATAACTAGAAGATTTTTATATTAAGAATTGCTTGTAATTGTTTCTTTTGGCAACTTACCAGATGAAGTCAATGATGGCGGAGCCAAAGACAAGCACCTCCAATGCGGCTGTATCGCTGCTCATTGTTGCGTACTATTTGCTGTATTCAAGTGCAGTTGCGGGCACTCTGCTTATCATTAGGAACAGCAATAATCGCAATAACATCAAAGTCAACAGCGGATGCCATGCCGTCATTTGTGTTTTTGTTATTGTACATCTTTGCGTTGGTCATCTGTGACGTATGTGTTGCACAAATCGATTGCGCTGGTGATCGCTTGCCTATCGACAGGCGAGCGAGTTGGCAGTCTTCACTATGATGTTGTGTATTCCAATTGGTCCAATAAGAACCAGCAAATGTTTGAATTGCGCATACAAAAAACCTACGATAACGGGACTTCAACTAATTTCTGCAACTTAATGCAATTCAACACACAATTTAAATGCACTTCATACAGTAACTTAAGAAATTAATTTAATATTTGAACGCACTACAAAAATGCACTTGGACGACACTCGTCGTAATTATGGCGCGTACCTGAAAACGTAGTGTGACCAACGCTCATGTACTGCAAAATAAGTATATTCGTGATAGTATAGCGCACTACAAAACCAGTATATTCGTGAGAGTATGGTCACGCTGCACGAAATCAACAAGTCAACAACCGCTAAAAATTATAAAAGAAACCATTTTCAAACGATTGCTGAATTGTGCTCTAAAAATGTCGATGCAGAGACTGACAAACGTTATCAGACTAACACCACGACTCTCCACCGTTGGTAAGTTGTGCCACCAGCAGATAACAGACAACGGGGAGTCTGTACGATTGAAGTCCAAGAAACGGTTCAAAGGAGCAAAGTGCAAGCAATCAACAGGTCAATTGCATTACAAACATTTGTTTTGTTTTCGCAGCCATGCAACGCAACAACACGACAAACGCGTCACATAGTGCCACAGTGCCGCACTTTAATACGCTGGCCATTACCTCGCCCAAACCCTTCGTCTTCCATGTCGAACTCAATCGTCCCAAGAAGCTGAATGCCATCAATCGCGAGATGTGGCTGTAAGTGCATGTTGTATATCAAATCAAAACTAATGAACGCAACACTGACCACCTTTCTCCAGTGAGATCAAAGACTGCTTCGAGGCATTGGCCATCAATCCCGATTGTCGTGCCATAGTTCTCTCGGCGGCCGGCAAACATTTTAGTGCCGGCATCGATCTCTCCTCAATGCTAAGCATGGGACAACAGCTGGCGGACAGCGATGATGTAGCACGCAAGGGAGTCGTGCTGGAGCGCACCATCAAGCTGTATCAGGACTCCATAACAGCTGTCGAGCTGTGTCCCAAACCCGTGATTATGGCGGTGCACATGGCTTGCATTGGCGCCGGCGTCGATCTGATCACGGCTGCCGACATTCGCTACAGCACCCAGGATGCCTTCTTCCAGGTGAAGGAGGTGGACATTGGCATGGCCGCCGATGTGGGCACCCTACAGCGTCTGCCCAAGGCCATTGGTAGCCAGTCGCTAGCTCGCGAACTCTGCTTCACTGGACGTCGCTTCGAGGCCGCCGAAGCTGAGCGCAGCGGCTTGGTGAGTCGCGTGTTTGCCGACAAAGAGGCGCTGCTTAAGGGCGCTCTGACGGTGGCCGAAAATATTGCCAGCAAGAGTCCAATTGCTGTGCAGGCGACCAAAGAGAGCATGGTCTATTCGCTGGAGCACACGAATCAACAGGGACTCGATCATATTGTGAGTGATGAGAAGATGGCAATTTTCATTTCCATTTTGTAATTGTGCATTTCTTTAATTATCTTGCAGCGTGTTCTCAACAAGCTGTATCTGCAGTCGGAGGACTTTGCTCAAGCTGTCGCCGCTCAGCTCACCAAGGACGAGAAACCCATCTTTGCCAAGCTCTAAACTAGAAATTCTAAGTTCTATTGGATTATCAATTGTATTGTATCATTTTTAATTATATCATCATCACTCAATCACTGTGTAAAGTCTTTAGGTTTCTAATGTTTATAGATTGCATTCATTAGGAATAGAAGTCTACTATATTTAATTACAATTGATCTTCTGTTAAATTAGTTCACATTGTTTAGGAATTTATGTTAAACTTGAGACTAATTGCATTTCTATATTTCTTCACAATTCATTCTCTGTGAAATTTCTTCAAATTTAAATTGTTCACTTTTTTAGAACACATTATGAAGAGAAGTCGAATCTTGTTTGAAGACTTTCGCTTTCTCTATGTAAGACTGTTTGTAATGTTTTGAAATTTGGCTTAAATTTTGTAATTACAATTGAATTAGACATCTGATTCTCGTTGCATTAAAATCTAAAGTTAACAATGTGGGGTCAAACTTCAGAGCTTCAATTTTGTAATAACAATTGAATTGAATGCTTGCTAATTAACAAATTTAGTTGCTCTTTTGAATTGAAAATCTAATTCTGTTTGCAGCACAAGATAATGGTAGCAATGCGATCAAGGTTCAGAGCTTCAATTTTGTAATAACAATTGAATTGAATGCTTGCTAATTAACAAATTTAGTTGCTCTTTTGAATTGAAAATCTAATTCTGTTTGCAGCAGAAGATAATGTTAGCAATGCGATCAAGGTTCAGAGCTTCAATTTTGTACAAGATTGTGTTGTATAGCTGATCTTTGATTACTCTTTCTATCTCTTTGTCTTTATATAAATTTTCTTGTTAATGGCAGCTTTCTTGGCTGTTGTTACAATTGCTTTTAAATTTTACTGCTTATTTAGCTACTCTTCTCTCTTACTATCTCTCTCTTTCTCTGTGTTACACTGATTTATGACTAGTAATTTTGTTCAGAAATATGCGCTTCAATCTTGCTGCTGCTGCGGTTTCACCTTGAAGAGATTCTCGAGCGCACGTCGCTCCTTCAGGCATTTGGCTGTCAGCACCTCCACTTGGCCCTGCTCATTGATCAGTATATCGTCCTCGATGCGTATGCCAATGCCACGGAATTCGGGCGGCACATCCGTGCGCTGCTCATCAATGTAAATGCCCGGCTCAACGGTGAAGACCATGCCAGGCATGAGGCGAGTGTTGCGCGGCACATGCGGCGTATCGTGGACATCCATTCCGAGGTAATGCGACACATGATGCGGACAGAATTTGTAGCCCTGACTGGCCAGCTCTTTGTAGTCACCCAAATGCTTCGACACCAGCCCAATCTCCTGCAGATATTTGCCCAACTTAAAGCAGGTGGTCTCAAACAATTGATCCAACGACTCTCCGCCTGGCTGCATGATCAACTCTACAAGTAAAATACATTATTTGATGGATTTAAAAGGCAACAAAACAAATGCAAACCAATTGTTTCCTTTTGCAGCTGCTCCATCATGTCGTAGAGCGTGCGCTGGGCATCCGTAAACTCCCGCTCACGGGCCAAGTGCGAGTTATATCGCTGGTGTAGCCGCCGTACTCGCAGCCCGCATCCATGAGCAGCAGCTCCTTTGGCTGCAGCAGCTGCGTGTTGTTCACATAGTGTATAACGGTGGCATTCTTGCCGGCAGCCACCACAGGTGGATAAGCCAAATAGCTGGCGTTGCGCATGCGGCACTTGAAGTCTATCGATGCATACAGCAGATGCTCCGATTGTCCCGGCCGTGTCTCCGCCATCACCTCGTTGAAGGCAAGCGAAGCGATTTCACAAGTGCGACGCATCAATTGCATTTCCGCCGGTGATTTGAGCAGTCGCATATTCTCCACAAAGCTGTAGGCGGGCAGGAGGCGTGCCCGTTCGCTGTTGCACAGCTGCAGCATGGCTTCGTTCAACTGCGGCAGCTCCGAATGTTTTAGATCGAACCACAGATGTGGCTTCAAATGCGCCACACTCTTGGCCGCCAGCTGCGCAAAGCTGTCGATGGGATACGATTGCTGTACACCAAACAACGGGACGGCGTATTCGGGTCCCGTGCGTGGTCCATCCCAGAGCTCGGCGTGCGGATCCTTGGGGCGCATAAAGAGTGTCGATTGCACTTGAGACGCATCGTCGATGGTCATCATGAGTATGGCATCCGGCTCCAGACAGCCGGTCAAATAGTAAAAGTCCGAGCTCTGTCGAAACACATAAGGTATCTTGCCGCTCATGTACTTTTTGGCCGCGGCGCCAATCACCAGCTGCCAAAGATGCATTAATAAGGATTAATGTATTTTTGATGCTTTGATACTTACCATATGACTCTTGGAGGCTCGACCATTGAACTCTTCGCCAAAGCTCTCGGCATATGCCTTAAGGCCCTGCATCAGCGACGTGCGCCGCAATTGAAACTCGCGAAGCTCCACGCCGGGCACAAGTTCATTGGCTTTTATTAGATGCGGATGCGTGTAGCATGTGGGCTGCCCAAGGGCACGCTGTCCATGGCGCAGAGCGTCGGCAATACTGCCACTGCCGCCCACACGCGTCTCCTCCTCCTGTCCTGTGCCTTTGGCACCTGTTGTGGCGTATTTGGAGAATTTGGCTGTGGAGCTTTGCTGCTTTTGGTGGATTGCGCGCAACAGGCAGAAACGTGGCAGGCGTTTTAGCGCAAACATTATGTGTCTGTATGTGTGCTATTTATCACGTATGTCGCTATGGAATTTGTTATAAATTTGTGTAGTCTTTTTTTTTTAGGAGGCTACATAAGCAAATGAAATAACTGACAAAACAAAAACATTTGCCGCTGTTGCAGTGTCAGCGTGACCGCAATTTCGAAATATACTAATTAGCTTTGCACTCTGTATAATTTGTGCTGGACTGGTCACACTAATCCGTTAGCGTATTGTAGCAATTTGTTCAAAATTCCATTTTGATTTGACAACTTTTAGTTTTATTGCTTGCTATTTTTGTTTTTGGAGTCAGCAACATTTGAAGTGCTTAGTTTGAAATATAAAAAAAAAAACAAAAATGTGGCATACTTACACTTATGTATGTATGCAGAGACATTTTCATATATGATTTTGTGTTTTGTGAGTTTCAACATGGCAACCGTAAACAGTTAACTATCTGGTTGTTTTTGCAATTCCACAATATGCAGGTAAAAATTAGGACAGCGCATAATGAAATTGTACCTTTTAATTTATATTTTGCGTGTGTTTGCCTTTTTTATTACTTTCATAATATATTTAAGTTATTTTAAATGCATTTGCATTAATTATTTGTTGAGCCATGTTGACTACACATTCCCGGTGATTTGTGTTTATGCAACTGCAGTTATGGATTGCAATAGCTTTGCTCAATATCGATGACAGGTGCAACGATTTGTTTTCAAATTGCAGCTATAGATTTAACGTGCATAAATCAAGGTTTTTAAACATACGAGAAGTGACTTGCAATTTATTATTATGGGAACTGATGAAGTAAGCTAAGTAAATCCAACTGCTCCCTCACTATTCTAAACCTAATCCCTAAACCTAATCCTAACAAATTTTAAGTTGAGTAACAATTTTATTAAAACTTCTTAAAGTCTTAGCTTAAGTTTTGTAATACACATAATAATTTTATAGCTGCAACTGTGCGCTTCAAGCAAACATTAAAAGCGAGTCATACTGTTCTAAAGGCACTACAATACTATATATATATATTTAATCTCGGATTAGCATTGACATTCTTCTATTCCTGTTTCTGTTCCTGCTTAGGCGCCTCCCAACAGCGCTGTCAAAGCGCGCTTGTAATCACCCGAAGTCTCCGCCTGCAAAAGAAGAGAATACGATATTCATCAAGTTGTTTAAAAAGTTGAATTGAAGCTTAGATAATTTGGAATTCCGTAAACCGAAAGTTAAAAGCCAATGTGAGTGAGCCCAATACTTACGTCCTAGCACCACCAACAACAACAAGACAATAACAAACGGATCAAGAACAAGAACCAGGAATACAAAAAAAAGCAAAAGGTGGATAAGCATTACTCAAGTGTTTAAACTATGTATGGGGAATACAACTAGATGATTTTAACAAGCTCAGCTCTTAACTCACCACAACAGCACTGTGCAGCGTGCGATTGTAGATGCGCTCAAACTCCTGCTTGATGGTCTCCAGATCGATCTCAGAGCGACAGACAATGATGCGTATAAGCGTCGCGTCATCGGTGCCGGCGCCGTTCATCGCTTTGTACAGACGATTGGCAAAGAAAGCCGCTGGCGACTGCACGCACTCAACTACAGAGAGGGAATATACAATATTAAAACTCGTTTTTCAATTAAGGGATATTATAATTATGACCTAAATCTATCCAGAGATGGGGCAGAGAATGCTTGATTCTTCTTCTAAGAATATACCCTCTTATCCATACCCTGGTAGAGGGAGTGTCAGCCTTACCTATGGCCATCAGGGCGTCGTGCAGCTCATCGGCCATCTCATGCTTGATCGCCTGCTCAATGGTCTGGCCAGAGAGCTCCTTGTACTCGTCAAAGACGAGACGCAGCTGGGCGAAGCTGGCGTGCGCCATGATGCGATTGAAGACCTCCTCGTCGGTGCCCAGTTTGGCCTCGCCTGCCGCATACAGCTGTGCAGCCTGATCCTTGGCCTGCTCGGCATCCACGGGCGTGTCGAGATTGTCACGCACTCCCGTCACAATAAGCGTGAGCAGGCGGCGAAAGAAGCCAGACGTCTCACTGCACATCTGCTCGGCCAGGGGGCGTCCATACTGATCCTCGTAGGTGACGGCAATCTGCTGCATCTCCTCGTTGCTCTTGGTGCACAAGATCTCGACGAGCGTTGCCTCCTCGGTGCCCACACCGGCCATGGCCGCGTGCAGCTGCTTGCACAAATATTCGACCGGTGGTCGCATCAGTGCCACAATGACATCTTCAAAATGGCCGCCCAGCTCGCCCTTCAAGTCATCGATAAGATCGCTTTCGAACTCTGACTCATAGATGGCTCTAATTTTCTGACGTTGCCCATTGGTGCGCGTCGTCAGCACATCGATGATTTTCTGCTCATCGGTGCCCAGGCCACGCATCGCATCACGCAGCTCCTGGCTGTCGCTGGCGGGGTCGAAGGGGTTGCGCGGCACAACAGTGGGCACAGGCTGGGCGCAGTCAAATCAATATTCAGTGTAAAGTATCGAAGAACAAACAAACAACCAATCGAGCACTGCACTCGCTTACCTTGTAATCCATTTTGTTTGCTGCACGTTAAACGTAATTTCGCACAAGTGTTTTTATGATGATTCACTCTGCACTTTCTATGCAAATTTTGCTGTTGATTTCTTTGCTACTGCGCTTTCGTCTGCTCTGTTTGCTTTAGCTTTTGCAACTGAGGCGGCATTGTCATCGCCCAACCGCCCAACCTGGCGCATAGCATGTTTGCTTGCATAGGCAAAAGCTTTTGCCAGCGAGCGAGCGAGCTTTGAATGTCTCTTTCTTCCAACTACGGCTTGCGTCGCTTATACATGAGACGTGAAAGCTTTAAGACATCACCTCATTCTAACTACAGACTGTCACCAATACAAATGCATTTGCACTAGCGTAGCTTTGGCATGATTCATGTCAAAGTGAATGAATAGAAAAGAATGCGGTTTAATTGAGGCATTATTCACGCACGCACGCACACACACACACTAACATGCGCTGATATGCATGCATATGTGTGTGTGGTGTGTATGTGTGTTAATAGGTTTATCTTTATTTAATCTCGTTTAAATAGTTTGCTCAGTTTTGTTACTTTGCACGAGTTTATTAATAATATACATTTTGTGTGTGTGTGTTTTTGTTTATCTCATTCTTCTAATTCTCAACTTGTTGTTCGCTTTATATATATATATTAATATCGTATATATGTATATGCATATGTATGTGTATGAATGAAAAAAATCATTTTCTTTTTTCGATTCGTTTTTAGTTTTCTTCTTTTCGTTTTTGTTGTTTTTTTTTATACACAGGGCGCGAGAGAGGAAAATGCAAAACAGAAAGATCAAATCACTTCTAATAATAATAATAATAATTATAATATTTGTATCAAAATAAATTACAATACCAATGCAAAAATGTTAGCAGGATTCTTTTTTTTCTGAGTTCTCTTCCAACTCGATTTGAGTTCTCTTCATCTTCTTGTGTTGAACTTCATTTGATGAAATTCACCAAAACGCGTGAACTTCGTTTTTCGAGTTTTCATGTGTTGAATTTCATTTCATGAACTTCACCACTGTGCGGGGGATGGAATAGGGAAGGGATGGAGAGGGAAGGGAAGGGAGCAACGGAAGCGGAAACTAATAATATAGCACGAGTAGTTACATAAAGTATATAGTAAATATGTATGTAAATACAATTAAATATTAAATTCCCAAAAAATACAAATACAAATATATAGTCTTTTGTTTGCATCGCGTGTATGTGTGTGTGTGTGGTGTGTTCTACTGCTCCGTTCTACTCCTTGTCCACGCTTTCCAACACTGACTCAAGCGTAACGATCTATGAATATAACTCCAATTGCTTAGAGATGGGAGCAGACAACTCATCCTACTATATATCAACGTTGTTATTAGTTATTCTTTTTTTGTTTTTCCTTTGTGTTTGTTTTCCCGTGAGGGAAACTTTTTTGGGTTGGAGGAGCGGAAGATGGTTTTTGGAGGGAGTGGAAAAAAGGGAACTTCTCTTAGACCTCATCGTTTTGGTTCATCTTGAGCTCGTTAAGCGTGGCATTAAATCGCGACCATTCATCGCGCGACGGTTGCGCCAGATGCTCAGCCACATCGTAGACATACAGTTTGCCGGACTCATCACCAATGCAGACATGCAACCCGGATGGGGTCCACGAGACGCGATTGAGCGCCGGCGCACCGTCGACAACGATTGAGGCTGTTGGTACTTCGGTGTCTTGATTGAGATTCCACAAATCGAGACGACCGCTACCATCGACAGCCGCAAAGAGGGCGGGATGAACGGGCGACCAGGCGACGTCCATCACATAGTCCGAGTTGTCCTCAAACGAATACAAAGGTCGTGTATCCTATCGGAAGATTATCGGTTAGACATCACTCTCTTACTCTCTCTGCTTTAGGCAATCATACTTACCTTGAGGGACCACAATTTGATGGTCCAGTCAATGGAGGAGGTAAGGAACAGATGCCCAAAGTCCGGTGACGATTGATTGTAATGCGTCGAGATGCCAGTGATGGGTCCCAAGTGACGTTCAAACACCTCATTCACACCCGAGCGCAGGCCATGACGTGAGGCCGAATAGACATAACCATCCTCGCTGCCCATCACAAGGCTGTTGATCTCATTGGCCGGGAATGCCATCGATGTGATTGCAATGGCCTTCGACTGACGTTGCTGCAACTCCAATGTGTCCTGCGGTTGGGACAACATGTCCAACGACCACGAACACAACTTGCCATCCGACGATATGGAGATGACATTGTGCGCATTCTGTGTGCCAACCATTTGCAGACAGTACACGGGATGTGTGTGGGCCGCTGCGCTCAATGGCGTCCGTTGGATGGGGGTACGCTTCTGGACACGATTGTCCCAGAGGACAATCTGTCCCGAATATGTGCCGCCGAGTATCAGATTGGGATTGAACTTGGCAAAGCAGGTGGACATGACGGCGCTCTGGCAATGGAAAACATCCTCGGGCGTTTGCTTCTTGAATTTGGTATTCCAAACCATCACAACGCCATCCGGCTCATTGGGACTCTCCTCGTTGTTGTGATACGAGGCCACAACCAGTTCTGGGAAATGTGTCGACCAATCCATGCTCGTGATGCAGCGATTCTTCGACCAGCGCTCATCGTAGAACACCCGATTCAGCGACAGCCGTGCATGGGAGCGTTCGTCATTCGCCTCCTCGTTGTCCCCGCACCCGATGTAGTCCGTATAGATGTCCACGTTCTCGGAGAGCGCACGCTCCACGACGCGTCCGGCGCGCAAAACGAATCGCTGAAAGTCCTCCGACAGGATGATCATCTGCTTCTGCTCCTCGGACAGCTCCTTGACTGAATAGAGCAGAAAGGAAGATAAAGGGTTAATTCCAAATTAAGAAAAAGTCCCTAAAAACGTTTCGATTTGGGGGAACATTTGGGGACTTACCTTCCTTCTTCTCCTCCTGCTCCTTCTTCTGTTCGAGGGGCGTGATGGCGGGCGCCACGTCCTTGACGGTGGGCAGTCCATGGTTGAGATAGCCTGGTGGCAGCTTGGAGCTGAAGCCGTGATCCAAATGGGGAAGCGAGCTCTCTTCGTCATCTCCTTGGGCATCAAATGCAAGCACTGTTTAAGGTATAAAACTAACACAGCTAAAGGAACTTGACAATCGACAGAACAGGAACAATTCTACTTTTGCATTTGCTTTCGGTTTCTTGTTGTTGTTGTTGCACTCTTTTAACTCTTTTGCGTTTACTGCTTGTTGTTGTTTGTTGTTGTTGTCTCTGTCATTCTTGCATTGCATTTTTGTTTTGTTTGACTTTTTCAGTTTGGCTTTGTCTCAGCTGGGAGCTTAGCTTGGTGATCATGGGGAGGGGTTTGGCTATTGTGTATGTGTGTGTGTGTCTGTGTTCAGTTGCAGTGTTGAAAAACAGCGATAGACAGATAAACTTTGACAACGAGAGAGAGAGGGAGACAGGGACACAGAGCCACTCCACACCGTTGTGGGAGAGCATGTATAAAGAGGAAGAGAGAAAGTGTGTGTTTAGTGGGAGAAGGTGGAGAGAGGGGTGGGGGGAACACACACGCACCACAAATACCGTGTGTAGAATGTATCAAATAGGGTATGCTCGGTTTTTATTTTACATATCTTACACACATAGTATATAGTATATGCTGTGTACGTGTGTGTGTGGGTGTGTGTTAGAAAGAGATAGGTGCATTCGCTTTTTACCGTTTGAAACTATTACACAAAGCCAATTAGAAAACAAACAAAAAGAAACAAAATCTCTTTAAAACAAAGTTCAATGTACAAACGTTTTCTCTTGTGTTGTTGTTGTTGTATGTACGTATGTTTGTGTGTGTGTTGTGTATGTACAAATGTTTGTGTGTGTGTCGCAGCATAAGAGATATTCAAGTAGTATTATTATTATGGTATGTTTTTGTATGCATGTATGTATGTGTGTGTGTAATTGTAGTAGTAGTAGTTGTAATTGCTAGTTATCATATTATAGTATTATTCACTATGCGAGAGTTCATATCAACATTTCTCGACTAACGCGATTTTCAGTTACTGTTTTGTTTCAATTGCTCCACCCAGTTTATAAATTTGCACTTAAAATTACATATTGGTATTTTATGCTAGAAATATATATATTACACATATTTTTCTCATTGCCTTTTTAATTGCTTTTGTAACCATTCAATAATAGCCAACAGAGGTCGCTTTTCGCATTTCGTTCGTGGTCGCCAACATCGCTTTTTTTGTTGTTGTTTTTGTTTTTGCTGTGCTTGTGGTGAGAGACAGAGACGGAGACAGATGCAGAGAATGTGTGTGTGCGTGTGTAGGTGAGAGTGCGCGGAAGAAGAGACAAAACGAAAGGATCAATCGAACTGGAAGGAACTGGAATATCGGGCATCGTTTCCAAAAAAAAAAAACCAATGTGACCGTTTGTAGCCGAAACCATAAAAAGCTTTCACACACTCAGCTCGCAATTCGATTGCAATTTAAATCGCAGTTAGATTTGAATTTTGTGTTTTTAGCAATTTCGATGAATTTGATGAATCCTTGGATTAGTCACACAATATGCGAGAGACAATGAGTATGATGGAAAGAGTTGGGATGCATGCAATATGATAAGAGAGTAGCACACACATTTGGCAAGACAGACGGATAGAGACAAAGAACGAGAGATAGAAAGAGAGAGAGCGTGTCTGTGTTTGTGTTGTGTCCGTGTGTGTTCGCTAGAAAGTGACAGCCAGCCGCGAAGATCTTTTTTTTATCATTTATCTCATTGCAATTTTCAACATGTAATTTGAATTGAAAAATTTCAGAACTTCAGAATTTTTGTTAGAATTTGTACGTTCCTATTTTGCTTCATGTCGAGATTCCCGTCACTGTCATCGAGTGGTGTACCTACCTGTGAATTCATCCTCCCACTCTAAACCCGGATTAAGATTGTATTCATCTTGAAGAAATATAAAGAAATAAATATATTGTACATATACATTGTAGTTGTTTCAGTTTCATTTCAGTATTTTTTTTTTTTTCAAAAACAAAAGCAATAATCGGGCTTCCAATATATTTAAAATCTTTTTTTTTTTGCGTCGTACCGCCCCTTAAAAAAATTGTTGATTCGAGTTTGGAAAACTCTTTGTCACAAAATGATAGTAATAAAAAAAAAACAGAATCAAACCAAATGTGATGAACGGAATCGAATTAAAAGCTTTCGCTTTTATGAGATTATTTTATGGAAATATTCAGAAATGCTTTCGAGAGACGTGTGTTTTCTTTTTCGAGGGTGGGAATGAGAAATAGATATCGAGAGAGATAGATAGAGATAGAGAGAGTGGGGTCGATAGAACATAAAAACTTTTTTTATCTTGGTCTTTTTTGGTCGGTAAATTTGAGAAAAAAAAAATATTAGCACATAAATCGATCGGAAGACCGATATCGATATTACAATGTTACGATTATATAACTGATAAGTTCTAAGTCAATATATATTATATAGTATTATATATAGTACATGATATTTCAGTGCTTACACATGCATTGTGTGTGTCAGTGTGTGTGTGTGAGTGTGTGTGAGCATGTGTGTATGTTTAGGCTTACAATTCATTTAGACTTATTATAATTTATAGTTAAGAAGATATGTATATAGTATATATGTATGGAAAAGTTGGCTAGACACATTATGGATATATAAATATATATTTAGATAAATGTCGTTATAGTTATGCTAAAAAAAAAAACAATGATCAACGAAAGGCAAGCCTAACCTCCAAATACACAGCTAAAGTATAACAGTCGAGACTGTTATACAGTGTCATACGCAAAATCAAAATGCGAGCACTTTTCTTATTGTTTGGTTTCTTAAGAAAAAGAGAGAATAACTTAAACAAAAAAGTAAAAGTAAAATGATGTCAACTACTTAAAAGAATTAAAAACTTATAAATTGGGTGGAGTTCGAACAATTTGATATACATACGTAATACGTAGTCATAAACGCTTCAATAATAGATCTCTAAATGTAGCACATACATATTAATATATATATATATATGTGATAACATCTAGATATATATGCTTAACAATAATAAATGCTGATACAAACTGAATCTCGGTTTTTTTTTTTGTTTTTGTTTTTTTTTTGCTTTTTTCTACATGAAAATCAAAAAGAAATCATTAAATTGGGGGAAATTGTACCGAAAAGGCCGAAAACAAAAGCAAATTGTAGAATCTAAATCTAAATATATATATTAAGATGCGTGAGAGATTGAGCAAAAGTACTAGATTAAACTCTAAAGATACACATACAGATATAGAAGGAAAGTAAACAAAATACAACTAACGAGTAACGAGTACGAGAGTGACGAGTAACGAGTAACGAAACGATTAATGACAGCGAGATTCGTTCAAACTACGTACGACAAAACAGAGAAGCAGATAGATAGTTAGATAGATTATGCAGTGATAGATAGATTGTTGTTATTATATCATTATTAATAATGTACACTACTTGGTGGGTGGGATAGTCAAAGATATTTCGAGGGGGTAGGTAGGTAGGTAGGTTGGTAACTAACTAGTTTAGTTTTACATACAAGAATCAACAACTACTCACCATAATAATCCGTAGCATGAGCTGCAGTTTTTTTTGCGTGCGTACCAAGAACAGATAAAAGGGGGGAAGAAAAAGTAAATAGACAAATTATTAAATTGCGCTCAAATCGAATCATATAACCACAAATTGGTATCGAATTACAAAATCGAAAGAAACAATTTGCTGAAGAAGCTGCTGCACCAAAGAAAATTCAAGAAAAATTAAGATTTCAAAGTGAGAATTGTTGAAACTCAAAAAATGAAACAGACTGTGTGTGATGATTTGAAAATTGTGTGCTGTCTAAAATATATGATTGTATGTATTATTAGTGAATGAATTTAGCCTGCTTATAACTAGGATTAGTACCTTTACGTGGACGCCACCAGTCCTCCATATATCCTGACAGAGGCGATGAGTGGCAAGAAAGAACTGTATTTGTTATTTTATTTCACTTGATCAATATTTTGTTTGTTGTTTGCATTTTAAGTTTGCCCTACAAATTACTTCGAATCGAATGAGGCGCAACACAATTGAAAATATTTAACGATAGGAAAGTCGGAAGTGAGGGGGAAGAAAATTATATAAGACTTGCTTTTTAACGTTTCTTTGGTTTTGAGGGAGGACAAAGAAAGTGGGGAACAGTTTTCACATACAAACATTGTAATAGAAATCAATCAATAGAATCGAAGAAACAAACTATGGGAAAGTTTCTACACAATGGCCACAACATTTGGTTCCGTGTTATAGCTAATATAACTGCTACTTTATAATAATATTATATATAGATTTATGTATGCAAAATACGATCAGAGAATACGCACCATCACGCTCGTGACCTCCGGTGCTGGTGGTTTGTGTTTGTTTGGTATAGACGAGTGTCTCCTTTGGTGGAATGTTTGTTGCCTGCACATTGTAGACGCTCAGATTAAGTGGCTGCTGCTTTTTGCCAACGCTGCTGCAACAAATAGAACAATTATAATATAAATTGAGTTAAAGAACAGACATAAAGTATGATATTCATATTTTTTCCTATAGGAATAGCATTCTTATTGAACTTAGGCAATTACCCTTGTCCATTAACGGTGGCTTGCAGACTGACATCGGGTGTCTGTGTATTGGAATTATCGGATGTCAACGAATTTGCCGACGACAATGAGGACAACACTTCCGAAACGGGCGCCACGCCCAGCGACGACAACATCTCATCTAGATCCCTATAAGCATATCATACAAAATATATCCAATAAGATATTTGATAAAGGACATTTCCCATTTACTTGCGCTGATCCTTGTCGATGCCGGTGCCGGTGCCAATGCGACCGGCGGCTTCTTCCATGTCTTTGATTTCCTTTTCGCGACGACGTCGATCCTTCTCCTCGCGCAGTGCTGCCAACTTGGCCTTTTTGCGCTCCAGCTCAGCCTTGCGATCCATGTTGTTGTCTTGTTGGTCTTCTCGTAGTCTGGCAACGCCGCAAGTCTTTCGCTGCTAATCTAATCGCTCTATGCACAGGTGCAATACCTCGGGGGAAGGGGGCGGGGCCAGAGAGGGGAAGTCGCTCAACGCTGCTCGACAACAACGGCAACAACAAGCAGAACTACAACTACAACAAGTGCAGCCTAAGGAGCTGAAAAAGAGAAAAAGCAATGCAAAATATTATTATTATGAATCAGTTGTAACCAATATTGGTTAGCAGCTGGCTTGATGATGTCACCTCAACTGGCCATAACTTAAAAGGCGTACTATTTGCGTATGTGTGTGTGTTTGTGCGTGTGTCAGTGTCTTCTTTTTCGTTTTTCGTCTGCGTTCTGTTCAATTACTTTTGAATTGGATTTTGGCTAACAATAATGCATGAAGCAGCAGCAGCACACACAAAAAAAAATCAATAGTCTAATGCCAACCACAAGATGTGACGACGTCGGCGACGGCAGCAGCCACAGTCGTCGCTGACAGCGCAGTCATCGTTGTGACGTCGTTTTCTACTTTCCGTTCGTGTGCTCAATTTTTTTTTCTTTTCTTTTTGTGTGCAATTCTTTCATATGCTGCACTCGATTATAGTTACGTTATTTACATTTTTAAGTAAGCGCACCTTTCAATGTTGTTTATACACGGTTTTGCGCGACCAATCAAACACTTGCAAATTGTTGCTAAAATAACATTTTATTTTGTTCCAAATCGAAAACGCGTCCAGCGTGACCGCAGCTTAAACATCAAAATATACCAGACAATCTTCAAAAAAATATGCCGCATATGTTTCGGTACACTGCTAAATTAGTGCTGGACAATTTCTATAGAAATTGACAAAGTTTCAAATAACAAATTAGTTTGTACACGTTTAAGCTACATTACTTAGAAATTTTAATAATAATAATTATTTAAGAGACAATTGGAATTGCATTTTAAATGCTATTAGTAGACAGTCATTGCATGAGTTATGTCACCCTGTATTCAAATAATGTGGCAGCACTGCATCACTTGAATGCATCGATCTGGCAGCGTTGTGTGCCGGCGCTAAAAATTCAAAAAACTGCTCTAGTCACAAATACTTGAATGTGAAGTGGCGTTGTGTCACCCAGCTGTTAATGGCAGTGACACTTATTAATGCAATGCACATTTGGCCGTCAAGTGAAATCATAAGAACCCCATGGAAATAGAAAGCTGACGAGAATGTTAGTTTGTTCAAAATGCTCATTGTCATTGTAATTTATGCGACGCTCATATGCAGCAAGCCAGCATAACTGTAAAACTGTTCGTGTGCAATTGGCATATTAAGCGTCGGTTTCCGTAATTAGTTGTTAATTGTTTGCTTGCTTGCTTGCTAACCTGGCACCAAATGCCAAAAGACCAAAGACCAACAGAGGATTGCCAACTCTTCAGACACCCACACACACACACAAGCACACACACACGCATGACAATGACACAGTTCGTTCACATTTGACTGCGACGCCCAAGTCAGCCCAGCCTCAAAATTTTCGTGCATGTATATCAACACAAATATTAATGTCTTTAATATTTTTGTTTTTCTTTTCTTTTTCTCATTTTATTATCTTTGCGCATCTTGAGCTTAAAAGCAAACACTTTGATGGCCTATAAATTGCATATGCATTGATTTCATAACGACCAAAAAAAAATAACATTAGCTGATTGTGGATCGCGTTCATCAGTTAAATTTTTTTATTTCTCTCTGTATTTTTTTTTCTGTTGTTTTCTTTGTTGTTTTGCAAGCTAATTTGGTTGCAACGAAAAAAAAAAACCTTGAATTACAAAATCTTTCAGATGTCTCTTGCTCCAGGCAACAACAGTAATGTCGATAATGATGATATTCATGTTGATGATGATAATGATAAATCAGCGCATCTGCTACAACAACAACAACAAGACGAAACTTGATCGACATGCGGTATATTTTGGTATCTTGTAAGTCTGGTATATTTTGTTGTTGTACTATTGACAAACCATGTAGACAGACAGGCAGACAGACAGAGACAGATATACATAGATAGTTTTTCGCTAATTGCTTACATGTGTATACACTTTTTTTGACGCCCAAGTGTGTGTGTGTGTGTTTATGATGTTGTTTATGATGCGTATCTGTGTGATACAATTCGATACGCGCATAATTTACAATTTAATTGTTGCTTCTTAGAAGCCGCTAAACCAGCCGGACCTGCGTCCAACCAACCAACCGAGAGTAAAAGTTTATTTAATTAACTTTAACTAGTTGCTAACTGCTTTAAGGTTCGGTCAGCCAGTTTTTCGTATCGTTCGCATTTTATGTTTGTTTTCTTCTTTTTTGTCGTTGTCGCTGTAGCTGTTGTTGTTGTTGCTGCTGTTTTTACCATGCTCGTGTTGTTTTGCCGGCTATTTGATCGTCGTTCAAGGACAACGAGTTCATTTTTGTTTTTAGTTTTTTTTTTTTTGGGTATTGCGTGCGTCACATTTAGCATATTTACATACATAGTTTTACATATTTACATATAAGCAGACGATATATATTTTATACAATTTTCGTATGGATTTATACAATATTTTGTGTTGGCGCTGACACACTTACAATTTTTATCCTGTCCAAGGCCTTATGTCATAAATTATGGTCACACTGCAAGCAGCGAAAGGCGTCGGCTGCTGACGTTTACAAATTGCATGTACACACTGACACACACACATACTCACCCACACACACACACACGCATTAAGGCTTTAATTTGAAGTTGCCCGTTATTATGGTTATTGTTATTGGAAAGGTTTTTTTTTGTCGTTGTCGCGTTTTGTTCGTTCCATCTTGAATGTTAACATGTTATCTTTTCCTTTCTTTTGATTTTGATTTTATTTGTGTTGTGTTGTGTTATTGTTGGCGACTGTTTTTGATTGCTGGAAATTGTCGAAGCATTTGCATGCAAGGCGCAACATCGTTAACCGGCAAAACTTAAGTTTTTGTTTCTTATTTTTGTTGTTGCTGTCTCTCTACCACATACAAATGAAACACTTTATGTGGGCAACTGTATGTGTGCGAGTGTGTGTGTTTACTTGCCTTGCTTCATTACAGCGCTTTGCCTTGCCTTGCCTTTCTTTGCCTCCATCTCCACCTCCGCCTCCGCTACTGACGCTGCCGCTGCCAGCGTCGACTGCACGACTAAACCGCAGCAATCCCCCAGGTTAAGCATTGGCGTCTGCGCCCCGACTGCGCTGTCGACGCCAAAACGTCGCGCACGCGTTGCCGGTAAAAAGTCTTGAAAAGTGCGCCTCTTTGGCGTTCCGTTGTTAGTTTAAGTTTAACCATCGCACCGCTGAGTCGCGATTTACTAGTTTGTCCCGTCCCAAAGGATACAACACAAAAAGAAATACTTACATTTTAATTTTCTGTTTTTTTTTTGTTTGTTTGTTTTAATTGCTCGTTGTTCACATTTAAGTTTTCAAAATGAAATTATTTTTATGTGCCATTGCTGTGGTGACGCTCTGTGTAGCGACAACAAGTGAGTGTGATGAAGACGTCCGCCATTTTGCATTTAGTATTTACACACCCAAATCGATTAATTGCAATGCGTAATCGTCATCGACAGCTCAATCTCGAGCTTTCGATTCTTTTTTTTGCGGCAGCCAAAGAGTGCTAATCAATTTGACATTGGGCAGCACTTTTGAGTAACACAAGCGTGTGTGTGTGTGTTGGAGTGTGCGTGTGTGTATATGTGTGCTCAACAACGGTATCAGTCCATCAGTCTGACAGTTTTATTAACTGTCTGTACAATATCTCTCGACCCTGTCTGGCATTTGCGTTAGCTTAGCTTAGCTTTCAAATGTCGCGTATACAATTTGCATTTTTTGTTGTTAAATGCCGCAGTTCGATGGCAATAAAAAAAAAAAAAAAACAGGTAACTGACAAAACCGGCTGGCTGCATTCAAGACTCTGTAACTGGGACTGAGACCAACTGTGACTGGAACTGCGACTGCAACTGGAATTGAAACTGGAACGAGCGCTGCAAGCCAAAGCCAAGTCAGACTTGATTATGCAATTGCTGTGCTGAGTTTAATAAAACAGGAAAAACCTCAAACCCATTTCGATCAATCTCTTCGAACGCCATCTATCGATTGTTTGTGGCGTTACACTTTTTGCAAAGTAGGAAATACGAATTGAGCTCGTTGGTGGTGTGTGTGTGTGTGTGGGGGGATGATGTGAAAGCTTTTCTCTGCCAGTTTAATGAACTTTCTTCTTCCTTCTCGTCAACAGATGGCGCTGGCGCTGCCTTCGAGTGCCCCAAGCCGAACGGTCAATTCGCCGACGAAGTGCAATGCGACAAATATTATTTGTGCGACGATGGCGTCGCAAAGGCAAAGCTCTGTCCCGATGGCCTTGTCTTTGATCCACTCAACCGCAAGATCAACAAGTGCGATCAGCCCTTCAACGTCGACTGCGAGGATCGTACAGAGTTGCGTAAGTATCTTTCACTTTTTCACTCTTTTGATTCTTTCTGTCTCTCCGTTCTTATAAAGACCTCGACACCAATAATCTTTTGATAACAATAATCTTCTACTCTCTACTTAAAATTTGAGGGTTTATGATATATTTTCTTAAATCAGACCCAACAAAATTATCTGAACAAGATTTTTCTAGATTTTTACTTAAGAAAAACCTATAAAATGTAAATCTTGAATTAACAAGAGTTTAAGTATGGTCTGAACATGATTGTTGTAGACCTTCTCTTAAAACAAACCAATTATGATCTTTAAACTTTTAATTAAGCCAGAAAACAGACTTATGGTTAAATTTTTCATTATTTTTACTTAAAAAAAAACAAATTATGAACTTAAAACGTTTCATTAAGCCAGAAAACAGAGTTATGATTAAAATTTTTTTTATTTTCGTGATGGTCAAATTTTTTTTGACATTTGACGATTTTCACTTTTTGATTATTATTTATGTTTTTATTATGAAACCAGAAAATAATAGGTATTTTAAAAAAAACCTATAATGACAGATTTTTGCATTTCGTTTTTTCTCTCAACTTTCACTTGAAACTAAAAAATATACAAATTTTCTAGATTCACTGAAAAAAGCCATTAATGAACTTTAAATAATTAATTAACCCATAATTAAGAGTTGCGGTCAAATCTTGTTAATGAATCTAATTATTATTGTTTTTTTTATAAAACCACAAAGGAATAGGTATTATTAAATTTAAAAAAAAAAATCACATATAATGATAGATGCATTTCTCCTATCAACTTTCACTTGAAATTAATCTTTTAATAATGAATTTTTATGCTTGAATTTTTAATGAAAAATGTAATTTCATAATTATTATAAAAAACAAAATATTAAAACCAAAAAAACAACATATAATGATTGATTGAAAGATAAATTATAATTATATATTGAAAGAAAAGAATATGTAATTGAATATATTTATTACAGAGTCCAAGTCCAAGGTTCTTCTGTTCGCTTTCTCTTGAAATCACATAAAATATGCATAATTTTATTAATCTTATATATTGATTATCCCTTTATTTCTTCAGAGGAACCCAAGTCGACCACTTACTGTCCACGCAAGAACGGTTTCTTCGCCCATCCCGAGCCACACATCTGCAACATCTTCTACAACTGTATCGATGGTGATGCTCTGGAGATGAAGTGCACCGTTGGCCTCCACTTCGATGAGTACTCCGGCACCTGTGTGTGGCCCGACACAGCCAAGCGTGAAGGTTGCGGCGATCCCGAGAGTAAGTTTAGCGAAAGAAATCTTTGATAAACCTTGCTAATTGAACTTTGCATTCGCTTTTCTTCTTTTTCTCTTCTTTTCTGGTATAGAAAAATCTGAGAGCGGTTTCTCGTGTCCCAAGGATCAGCCCAAGACTGATGTCCGCGGTCAGGTTGTGACACATCCCAAGTATCCGCATCCCACCGATTGCCAGAAGTTCTACGTCTGCCTCAACGGCGATGATCCTCGCGATCTGGGCTGCCAGCTTGGAGAGGTGTACAACGAACAGACTGAGATGTGTGATGCGCCCGAGAATGTGCCCGGCTGCGAGGATTGGTACAAGGAGACCGATGACAAGAAGGATTAAGCGATCCACCTAAATTGTCCCCCCAAAAAAAGCAAAGCAAAGCAAAAAAAAAGAAAAACTTGGCGTGCCACCCGCCGTCCACGCGCGTCTTCTACAGTTACCCGACAAACGAAAACAAAATACAAAACAATTACAGATACACAGATCCCTCACTACCCAAACTCACGGACACACTTGGACAGACCCGGATACGGAGCTGGAGACACCACAGGAGAAGGGGACGCGCGTCGTAGTCACTTAAACTTAGTAGTTGCAAGCCTATTTCCTATAGCGCGTATGTGTAGCACTTAAAAAAACAACTCTGAACTTCTCGTTACTCGTTACTTTAAAAGTTTTACTCGCGACTCGTTACTAGCTATTCTCTCTCTCTTTACTTTTCACTCGCTACTTTTCTTTACCCTTACCTTTACTCTGACTTTTTACTGCAATCTTTCTTACTACTTCTATACATTTCTTTCCCTTTTACTCTACGAATCGTTGTGTATATATTTCCTCTATAATTTCAACTATTAATTAATATACAAAAACAAAACAAAATCAACAAAAATAAACTTTTTTGACAAACTATCTATCTTTCTGTTTCTCTAACATCTTCTATCTATCTGCTATGCTCTTCTATTTAAGTGTATTATAATGTTTTTTCTATGCTCAAACTATTTTTCAGCCGTTATCAATAGTTTACTGCTTTAAGTTTCACTTTAATTTAAGAAATTCGAGTTTCTTTTTTTGCGTAATCTTCATTTCAAGAAATTTATTTTCCAAAAACTTTTCTTTTCTACCAATTTTTACATTTCTCTTGCTCTTCTCTAATAATTATTGAATTACTTTCTATTATTTTGTCAATCTGTAACTTAAACTTCTTACTTTTCCTTTATGCTTCAAGGTTTGCATTCGATTTTCTACTTGATTATCAATCTACTTAGTATATTTCAATGTTTCCACTTGACGTATTTAACTACTCACTTCATTTCAATGTTTCCACTTGACGTATCTATTGACTCAACGTTTTCCTCTTGATCTTTAATCTTTCGCTTTCAATCTTCACAATTCCTCGTGTCTGTTTCTGTTTTCCCTTTTAAGTGCTATTGTTTAAGTAAATTGTTTTAGATCGGATCGATCATATTCATCGCATACACATACACACATTCACACAGTACTCATACTCACATCGATTTGCCAACACTCATTTTGATTAAATAACAAGACTTGAAATTATGCCAATTGTGTTTATCTTGCGATCGCGAAATCTTTTGCAGCTCTCCTCCTCCTCCTAACTGTTTTGCTGTTTAGCCAAACGAATCGAGGACAAATCGATTTGACGCTAATCTTTGCGGCTAACATCATTCCCTCCTCTTCTGCCCTCTCCCCCTCTCTCTCACTCTTTGCATCTTGTGTGATGAAATGTTGACGCTCCAGGCGCAACCGTAAGCATCATTAACCCTTTGTCAACCCACCACAATAGCCATTAATTGCATTTGGCCAATGAGTAACGGGGCTAGGCAAAAATGCACCAGCACCGACGCATAAATACCCTCACTAAAATTACACTTTCAAAAAATTGAAACATACCAATAACCATAGAAATTAAAATTGAAATTTTTATGATGCAGGGAATTAATTAATGCTGAGATTAACTAAATTTAAATTTAAGAAATTTAAATTAAATAAATTAAATCGTCATTTGATTTCCATTGCCTGTTTTAAGGCGTTTTAAGGGGTCATTGAGCACAGGGTGTTCTTGGAACATACTAGGCAGACAAACATGGCGACGAAACGGTGTTTAAACATACCAAATTTTAGTATAGAAATTGAAATAAATACTACGACGATGCAAGGAATTAATTAATGCTGAGATTAACTAAATTGAAATTCAAAGAATTTAAAATAATTAAAATAGATAGCCATTTGATTTGCATAGCCTGTTTAAAGGCGTTTTGAGTGATTATTGAGCACAGGGTGTTCTTGGTCATTGACTAGACTAGACAGACAAACATGGCGACGAAACGGTGTTGCCCATCTGCCGAAAAGTGCAAGCAGCTGCTGCAGGCTGTCTGCACGCCGTCAGCTTTCGGTCTTTGTTCGTTATGCAATCGACGCTGTCTGACCGCCCGCCTGCTAACTTACAACAACTACAACGGGAACAACAACAAAAACTTCGATGACGACGACAAGAGTAACAACAGTTTTGCAATAGTTAACAATGTAACGAACGAAAGCAAAGCAAAGTACGAACACACCACACACACACACACACATACAGTAACACGAACACACACGATTGGGCCCGAGGCAGGCCGAATGCAATAATGAATGGAAGCTTACGAGCTGCTTGAGCTTTGCCTTTTACTTTCAATCACACACATGTTGGCAGCTCGGCAACAAAAGCAGCAGTAATACCAACAACAACAACAACAACAACAACAATGGCAACAAAGTAAAGCCAAATCACGTTTTGCATTTTGTATTTGTACCAAAATTTGCTCGATCAATCGTTGCGCACACCCGCTCAGTGACAACACACACACACACATACATACATATATGCAAGCACACTCACAGACATGCGCAGGCTGGTATGCAACCCCCAACCTCCTCCCCCACAAGCGGATCGAAGCAGGCAAATTCAAATACGAAACGCGCGCAAACGCAAACCAAAAACAACAAAATAAAGCTTTGCAAAACTTTTATTTTGCTTTTTCATTTTATTTTACTTTGTTGCTGTATGTTTGTGTGTGTGTGATGTTTTTTTTCTTTAATTTTGTTTGTGTCGCCACCGTCGCCGTCGTCGTTGTCGCTGCCGCTGCGACTGTTACTTCTGCTTCTTCTTCTTCTTGAGCGCGGTATAAATCTTTTCAGTTGAGTTTGGAACGCGTAACCGTTAAAACGTGAAACGTCTGTGTAGCGGCAATTTTTTAAGTATCGCGCTATTGTCTGTCTGTCTGTCTCTCCTTCTCCGTTGTCTGCGTTGTTTTTTTTTTTTTGTGTCGTCTTTCGTTCAATTCAAATTAATCGCAGTCTTTTTATATTCTTGGTATATTTTTTTGCTGTTGTTGTTATTTGCCAAAAAAAACATGCAACGAATTGAAGTGACCAGCGTCCTGATCCTGGCATTAATTGCCTGCGGTAAGTGTAAGCACATAATACGGTCACACTCATTTCACATTCAAATTCAAATTGCACACATTGCATGTAATTAGCGCAACCTTCCCAATTGCGTGCGCCTGCATGCAGAGCTTTTACTTTCAAAAATTCCACAGCAATGGCAGCAATTGGCTGTCCGTCTGTCTGTCTGTTTGGCGTTGGCAACTCTTTTGTTCTTGCCAATTTGAAATCTAGTTTAATTACTGGTTTACTGGCCGAAGGCTAAACTAAAGATTTGTTTGCTTTCTGCTCCAATTCAATTCAATTCATTTGGGAGAGGGCGGGGCGCACTTAAACATGATCACAGGGGGTTCGGGGTGGGTTTTAAACAGGGTGGACCACGCTCATTAGGCATGCAGATCGAGTGCCAATCATTGCCTTGCCAACTGACTCAGCGCACTTTAGTGCACTGCGACAAAAAGTTGAGCAGACAGATTTCAAGAAAAGGTTAATTGGAACTCGTTACACTCGTTTTTTTTTATTTGCGCCCTGTGTAGAGAGCGAGAGCAGTGTTTATAATTCAAACAAATGCCATTTAAATGTGATACCCCCGAAGTCAAAAGTAGAACTTGGCCTGTCAAACCAGTTGACAATTAGAGACACAATCACATTATACGATCTATAAATCTACCTGGTGCCGCCGATCCAACGAGTTTGGTTTTTTCTTTTGTTTTGTACTTATTTATTGTTTTTGTGTGGTGTTTGTTTGGACCAGAATGGCCTTTGATTCGAATTTAGAAATTACCATTCAATTCGAAGTTCGAACAGGAATTCGGGGGAATTGTCCGTTATTTAGCGGTACTTGTTTCTCGATATTTATCGATAAGTGTGAACAAGTAATTACCGGAAATCTTGAACAGATTTAAATACATATTATGCATGTCTGCTATCTGCTGTGGCGACAAAAGAAAAGCTGTTGAAAATTTCAAAACGTCAACATCAACCTGTTACCTGGGCAAATGGTTACATCACAGCGTCAACAGCGCAGCCGGCTACCGGCAGCGGCGTCGACGCCGGCGCCGGCGCCAATAGACGCGAAGATGCTCGAAAGCGTTGCCGGCGCGTCAACAATAAAAACAACATCAGCAACAGCACAGCACTGACACGAGATTCGAAAAATACACAAATAAAACGAGTTGTGGGAAGGAAGTTGCACGTTCAAGTTTTGATAATGGGCATGGGAAAACGTTGGGAAAACAGCATTGACGACATTCATCCATCCCCCCCTCCTCCGATTTAACTGTCACATACATTTGGGATATCGATGACGCATGTAATAAATGGGCATAGTTGGCAACACCTCACTGCATATGAAATTGAAAACAATGGCCGTTAGTTGGCAACACTTGCCTGTCAAAAAATGCGCATCGTTGGCAACACTTCGCCGCATATGAAATTGAAAGTTATGCCTGTTAGTTGGTAACATTGATATTAATAGTTGGCAACACTTTGCAATTGCAGGACATGCCCTTGCCGTCGGTTCCCCCGAGTGCCCTGAGAAATATGGCGTGCAAGCTTACGCACACACCGAGAACTGTGATCAGTTCTTTCTCTGCACCAATGGCACACTGACTTTGGAGACTTGCGAGAATGGTTTGCTCTTCGATGGCAAGGGGGCGGTGCACAATCACTGCAACTACAATTGGGCTGTGGACTGCAAGGGACGCCAGTGGGATCGTAAGTAGCAACAACACACACACACACGCATACACATTCCACATGCATTCCATTTACAATCCACAGCGACACCAATCTCGACGCCTGGTTGCGAATATCAGTTCGGTTTGTATGCCGTGTCCAAGGAATGCTCCACCACCTACATCAAATGCGCCCATGGCGAACCCCACGAACAGGATTGCGACGCTGGTTTGGCTTATGATGAGCGCATCCATGGCTGCAATTGGCCCGACCAACTGCTCGATCACTGCAATCCTGAGGGTGAGTGTTGCCTATCGACCTGCCACCACCCACTCTTCAACTAGATATCGATTATTCTACTTCGTGCTCTCCCTCTCTCTCTCTCCCTTGCATTCTTGCAGCTGTTGTCGGCTTCAAGTGCCCAACGAAAGTGGACCCCAACTCGGTTGCCGCACGCTTCTGGCCCTTCCCCCGCTTCCCCGTGCAGGGCGACTGCCACCGTTTAATCACCTGTGTTGAGGGCTACCCGCGCCTCATTAGCTGTGGCGAGGACAAGGTATTCGATGAGCATACGCTTACCTGCGAGGATCCCGAATACGCCAGCGGCGGCTGTGCCAACTATGGCAAATAGTGTTGTTGACGCAAAAACACACCCACTAACAACTGTACATATGTATGTAAAAGCTGCTGCTTGAGCCATGCTCAAAGCTCACCTCAGCTCTTTCCCTCTCTCACGCTCTTTCACTCTCGACTTTTTTGTTTACGCGCACACACACATGATTCTCTCTCTCTCTCCTTTCCGCTCGCACTATGTCACTTACCGCTCTTTTTTTTTTTTGTATAATGTTTGTTAATCATAATTTGTAAATGAAGTTTTTTTTTAATTTTGTTATTTTCAAAATGAGCACTAAATGCAATAAACTGGAAATTTATTTATTGTAATACACACATTTTTGGAGTGAACATAGACGAAAATCACACGCGTTGTTTTTTTATTATTATTTTGTTGCAGTAGAAATAAAATATTTTCGCACAATTTAAGGAAAGTATTTATTTATTCGTTATAATTGAAGAACACACGCAGAAGACTTTTGTTGTTGCTTAAGCGAAAGATGCAAGAGAATTACTCTCTTTTCTTATACTACATCAAAAATGAAAATTAAAGAGGCCGTCCAAAACAATTTTTGGCGCCACTCGAATATCGCGGCTTCAAACTGATGACAAATACAATGGCTATACGAATAACGGATTTCAATTTGTGTTCGGTCAAATTAACAGCAAAAATGTGTCTGCTGCTTTGTCAGTATTTTAATACCAAAAAGAAAAAAAATGTAACGGTCGCATTGCCGCACAAACTATCACATGGAACTTCGATAAAAATCGAAATATCGATTGGCCGATTTGCTTTTTTGTTTTAGTCAATCAGCTGACGCACTTGATCCTGCGGCGTGGAAAAGATGATGGCATAAATGAGACCATCGCGCACACTCTCGCTGGGATTGCCGACGTTGAACTTGAACTTGACGCGCTGCTTAATGGTATCCGGACAACAGGCATACATGGGATACCAGCCCATCTTGTTGAAGACCACGTAAATTTTGTAGATCTGATTGCGATAAATGTAAACGGGTCGATCGAATGTGATATCCAAATGCGAATCATATCGCACACGGGCCGTGCAATGCGTGTACGCAATCCTTGAGCCGTGCATATCCTGGATGTGAGCGTACAGTACCTCGGTGTACAGCTCGGCAAATCCAGCCGAGTTCATCAACTCGCCGCAGAGCACTTGGGTGGGCACCTGAACGCCCAAGATCCAGATGTTGGTATCGACCTGGAATGGAAATTGCAAATGCTCAGATTGATTGATGAGTTGCTATAAAACAAAATTTTATTTATGAAAGGCATAGACTATAAATTAATTTATAACCTAGCGTAAATTTACTAGCGTTGGCTGCTTTGGTCTTTGGCTAAAACAAAATTATCCTCTATCACTTCGCACCACATCGCAAAGCATTAAACAAGCAAGCTTTTTTAGCCAAGCTTCACGTATCCAAGACCCAAACCATTTTGCTGTAGCGCTGCTTAAAATATCAAAGCTAACAGAAGCTTTACAAAAATGCAGAATGCAGTAAATAACATAACAAGCTAACACAAGTTTAACAGTTACTCCTACAGCAAATTACATACGCACAACAGAATGTTATAGAATAAGGTTAATTGAAGGGAGTTCAGTGAGATCTTAGTTAAAAATTTAAGGAAGAATCTTTTTGTATATGCAACTATAACTATTTAGTGATATTCTATATAGCTGATAAATGAAACTAGATAGTTATGGAAACAACCAACAAGATGCTAAGTTTAAAAGTGCTGTTATTAAGTATTTCGCGACTCTGTTAGTTCAGTGTTAATGTTACATTTTCAGTTAGTTACCAGCTGTGAACTTCATTTTCTTAATTAACTAGCTAAAAAGTCTAGTTTTAACTATTGGTCATGTTAATAATAATTGTTTTCTGCAAATTTGTTTAAGTTATAATCACGGTTGCTATTCCAAAAAAAATTGATTGTACCAAAATTTTTAAAAAATGTACCAATTTTAGCAAAAATGTACCACAAATTTTTTCACGAAAGATCTTTTGTATTTCACAAATTGTGATTCACAATATATAATAGTGATAGACCTTAGATTGGCGCATACATATTTTCTCAATTGACACAATACGTCGCAAATCGACTGTATGCGATATATATATATATATATATATCGCATATATATTTTTCTGATAGTCACAGGGTGAGCGCACGAAATCGGTTATATTGAAACATATGTATAGAATTTGTACAGCAGCTGCTCTAATATTCACAGTATTTGGAGAATTTCATTAAAACTATCCTCATTCTCCTCATTTTTATTGTGATATGTTCATCCAGCTCTTATCATTTTTAGGAATTTATTAGGAAGAAACATCTATATCAGCATTTGTCATGTCTGAGCAAGCCATAACTATAAATGCATGATTTAGAATAAAATGTATTTTCATTTTAAGTAGAAAACAACGAGTAGAAAAACGAACAGCGCTGTCGTCTTCAAAGTATTTAACTACTAGGATTCCTAAATGATCCAAATGAGCCAACAACATGTTCGCTCGGCCACAAAAATACAGCACTGCTTCTTACTTCGTAGCCGTCAAAGCTACAAAATCTATTTGGTTTGTTTGCATAAAGCCGCCTCTAGCACTTTCATGCTTTTTGGTCAAAACATGGGCGCGCAAATCAGAGAATTTCGCGGTGATAGTACATTTGCAGTAACTGTCTTCCGTGTCGTCCGATATTTTTATTTAAAGTCTTTTGACTTTTTTTTTAAAACAATCAAAACACCCCGAACTTAAGATCAATTCACTTTCGCCTTTAGTGACTCTACGATAAGAATTGGCGTGTTCTTTGAGATTGCTTAACAACACTATACAATCGATTTGTCACTAAAAATGTTGGCAAGCATCGACAAAACAGCTACAGCAAATATTGTCCC
Source organism: Drosophila pallidifrons (assembly GCA_023558445.1). NCBI lineage: Eukaryota > Metazoa > Arthropoda > Insecta > Diptera > Drosophilidae > Drosophila > Drosophila pallidifrons. Next base: position 26,992,464 of record CM042351.1, on the reverse strand, counting down.
ATAATTTTGGGCAAATAGAAATAAATCTAAAAAAAAGCATTTAAGTAAAAAAAAAAAGCTAGAATTCCCGCTGCCCGCTGTTTGCAATTTTTTCAAGTAAATGGTATTTGAAAAAAGCCAGTTTTGACGGGAAAAAAGCGACTCTGGCAACACTGATGCTAACCCACCGTTAATGCTTAAAAGTTCGCTTAAGTGAAGTTTTCGCCGAATATTGTATACTCTATAAATTGAAAGCAAGTCTTTGGCGCTTACCTGAAAGGTGACGCCCGCATCGGTGACGCTGGTGTTGCGATAATCGAACTCCCGGACGATGGAACGCTTGCAGTAGGAGCGGACCATGTCGTGGAAAGAGTTGCTCGAACCGGATGCCTCATTGGGCGCTGCTCCAGCCGCCTCAAAGCCATCGCTAAAGACAGCTCCGCCGTCGCTGCCATCGTCGATGAAGAAGGCGCCGCCAACGCCAGTTCCAGGTGGATTTTGTATGGGCAGCTGATCCATGGCAGTGCCCAGATTCAAAGGCACACTGATGCGTTGCGGCTGCTGTTGTTGTTGTTGCTGCTGCTGTTGTTGTTGTCTGGAGAATGCCGCCGGCTGGGTGGCAGGATATGTGAGACGTGTGGCAGCCGAGAAAGATGACACGGAGGCGGCATTCAAACGATACGATGAATTCAATTCACGCTGACGATGGGCAGACTCAAAGAAGTTCCGTGTGCTGCGTGAAACGCAGAATCCTTCGGGCATGTTGCAGTCATTCAACGTCGGACTGGAGATCTTGATGAGGATGGCGAGCGCTTCGTGCTGTTGCAGCAGCTTCGACCGCGCCGGACCCTCGGCAAACTGCTGGGGCGTCATCGTCAGGAAGCGAATCTTCTTCACCGCCTGGCGCAGCATGGCGCCATCCATGATGGTGCGTTGTGCGTCCATCATGTTGATCATATTCGCCGCCGCCTCGGCCGCATTCAGCTCATCCTGCGCATGGCCAGAGGCATCGCTATCGATGATGACCACATCGCTGTTGTTGTTGTTGTGTAGTGGCGCCAAAGCTGCGCCGATTGAGCTGGACGCACTCGACGAGGCGACGACAGCATTCGCTGCTGCCGAAGGAGAACCGACTGGCGATATCGATGGTCCCGCCGATTGAGCCGCAACATCGACAACATCGTCGACATCGTGATGCATGTGCCGCACCATGGCAGCCACATCGGGTTCCATTTTGATCTCTTCGACAACAATATCGTTGGCCTGCTCGTTGGCCAGCATTTCATTGTGTTCGGCGCTGGCCGAGGATTTGGGCAGCGTCTCCTCAGTGCCGTGTTCGTTGAGTATGCCGCGTTCGCTGGCAAATTTGAGCAGGCAATTGAATAGATCCAGCTCGGAGTCAATGTTGAGACGATGCTGATCCAGTATGGCCATCAGGGTGGAGACCTCGATGTCCAGGAAACTGGGATCCGACAGCACTTCACGTGTGTTTGCCGCAATCAAATCCATGCTGCTCTGCATCAGACGCGGCTCATCGAAGAGTTTGGCAAATTCGTAGGCACGACACGCATTCTTTGGACTGAGATCGGCCCAGAGAAAGTGCGTGCATCGGGTGACGACGTGTGGCAGCATGTATTTCTTTGCCACGTAGCACAATTCACAGGCCTTGTCAAAGGAGCCGATTGTAATGCGATCTGTGTAAATGTAATCGAGCATTGCCTCAAATGCCTCCGGCTGCACATCGGGTATGATGATGGGATCGGTTTTATCCGGCAGATTGCCATAGAACATGCGCTCAAACACTGGCGATGCCATCGCCAGGAGCAACTTGTGGCCGGAGATGATGCGTTGATTTGGCGGCGTTCCAACGAGAAAGCGGCAATCGGCCCATTTTTCTGAGTGCAGCAGATACTGACCGCGGTCCTTGATCTCTGTCAGACCGTTTTGCCAGTCAAGATCCATGGTGTGCAACTTGTTTATCCTGCTAACGGCTGTTGTGTGTGCTGCTTGTCTTCACTTAATTTCAAAATAATAAATGCAACATTTAGCAATTGTGTACCCTTGTGTTTATATGTATCGTTGTGTCGTCGTTGGCAAGTGTTGGAAAACGTAGAAGCAACGCTGAGTTGCATGCGGTGATAATCGATAAATAGTTGGTGGTAAATTGCTAAAATAAAAACGCACAAGAAAAAAACGCATTATTCTAAATAAATTAATAAATCACAAAATAAAAAAATTAAGTAAAATAAATAAAAACACTATGTTTTCGTTATTCAGTTCATTTATCGAAAACGCTATATGCTGCATACATTATCGATATATCATATATGCACCAGGCACAATAAAGCCCATATATTTAACAATAAAAACAATATAAGTGAGTCTACATAATTAAATACAAAAAAAGAGATATCTTCGATATGTGCAACATCCAATCATTCAATGCATGCAAAAATCTAAATATCGATAGCATTAAATTCAAAAGCAGCTGCTTCACCGCGCACGTCGTCATCGTAAAGAATAATCGATTAACATGCGTAATGCCGTCTCTAAGGCGCCAAAATATCAAATTTGAAAAAATATACTTCATTGCATATTACAGTTTTCCAATTTATTTACAAAATAGATAAATTTTACATTTTAAAAACAACCAAAACTGAATTTAAATAAATATGTTATTTTGTACGGTACAATTTTGTCAAAAATAATTTAGAAGGATTCTGAATCGGTCCCGTGTTCATAACAAAAATGCTCTATTTTAGCAATCATAAAACAAAATATTATGATATATATATCTATAGACGTCTACATATTCGCTTACAAAAGATTCTACATTTTATCCTGACTTTCAAAATATTCCTGGAGTTCTGAAATAAGATCTTTACTATCTGCATCTTTGTTAGCAATGATATCGAACACTCGACTTAGGATTTTATGATAATGGATATTTTCTTTAGTAAGCATAGACATAATTTTAACGCCTTTCAAAGGTTTGTTAGCTTTTTTTCATTTCATCTTCATTTCTATTATCATCATTTGTTCCTTGCGATTCATCCTCCGAGTTGTTCTCATTACCACTCTGTTCCGCGTTATAGTCTCCTTTGGCATCTTGTGTGCCCATAGCGAATTTATCCTTTAATATAGCATTATCTGTTTTCACCTGGATGCTTTCATCGTCTAATGCTTGTTCATTATACAGTTCATAACCCATCTTGGGACATTCATCAAATTTGATCGAAGTTGTCTTATCATCTTTAGATCCTGTCACATTTTTCTTAGTATCGGAAGAGTTAATTTTAGTGTTATCGCGCTCTTGGTCCAAAGTCGGATTCTGGAGATTATCCTTAAAATGAAGTGCACATTTCTTGCATTCAATGGCTTCAATATCATCCATTTCATCCAAACGTTTAACGATTTCCTTGTCACTCTTAGCAGCTATTTCATCCTGTTGATCTCCAGTGTTGGTAAAGAGTGTACAATGTTTCACAAATAGAAATTTGCTTTTGGGAAATTCAGCTGCTTCGTGTGCTTTAGCTTCAATGTTGATTTTGGCGCAACTAAGAAACTTTTCGAAATTGTAAGCCATTTTTAATGTGGGGGTTTTATTTAGCCGGCATGGCTTGAGACCAATTTTGCTAAACTTGCGCTCTTTGCGGGGATCATACTTGATGCTCTCGTTAACGTTCGTCTCGTAAAACTTGTGATACCAATTCAAAAAAAAGTGATGTCCAATGCCGTTGATCAATTGCTTCTGCGGCACTTCATAATTGATACGCAGCTCTTTAAACGATTTCGACAGCAAAATGAAATTGAGCACAAACTCATTTTGTTTGCGTGTGTAGAGCTTAACGCAATCCAACCGCATATTCGACGGATATAAGCGATGCAACAGTTGACAATAGATGGCGCCAGTGCGGAGATCCTTAATTTGTGCCACTTCACATTCTAGCTGAGCTTTCAGCCAAATGAGTAAATCACGTGAGCTCCATACATCACGTTTCAATATCAGCACATTGATAACGCTCGTCTTTGGGTCCACCATGGTTTGGTATTTGGGATTAGTTGTTGTCTTCAAAGTAAATCAAATTCGTTTGGAGAGCTCTCGAATTTGCGATGAATTCGTTCTGTTGTCGATGTTAGACTGAGCTCACAACTTATTTCCATTGATTCATATTCCAAAAAGCACTCGATCAATGTGGCAACGCTTTGCTGTTGACTATTACACGGCAACCTTGGATGGCAACAAAATGGCGATCACATGCATAATGAAAACAAAAAAGTTGTGGAACGATTTCACACAATAGCTGCAGCTAATAATTAAATGCGCTTTGCAATTGCCAAAAAAAAAAAAAAAAACAAACCATGAAAATGTAGAATCCTTTTGCATACTACAACACCACATAACACAGGCAGACAACATTTTGGTTTTTAGCCAAAGCGACAAGTGGAGTGAGCAGGAGAAGGCTAGAGGGTGGCACCACACGGCAGTGACGTGTACGCATATGTGTGTGTGAGTGCTTTTGCTGTTGATGGTGTTAATTTATGGTTATGCGTCTCATGCTCAACACACTGACACCGAAACCTGTCACGCACAAGCGCCAACAACACCAACCTGAGACCTGAGACATGGTTGCCCTCGCTCACACACACACACGCGCACTGATACACATATGTACGTTTGTGTACCCTATGCAGCAATTAGTTTAAGTAATGAACACAGATTTGTTAATGCATTATAGCGTTTAAATTAAGTTACTTTCAAATTCCCTGGGCGATATGGTGCGAGAAATTGCTATGTATGATTTTAGTGGCTTTTCAATTTAGAGCTTATGTTGCCAATACGGAGATTGATAACAGTGTGTTCCCAATTCCCCTGGCTTGCTTTAGGTGTATGCGAGCGTGTAATAATTGCTTAAATGCGCAAACTAACAAATCTTAATGCCTGGACGATAATTTGACTTAATTCAATTAAATATATTTACAGAATAGTTCTTTGTTTAATTGAGGTTATGTGCAACGCAGAGATTGCATGCAGGGTATTTCAGTGACTTTGGGTTGCGAGAGTTGCTTGATACGTTATACGTAGAACGTTTCGCTTGCTTTCTTAAATTAACTTTTCTTTGTTCATTGGGCAGCTAGTCCTAATTTTGTCTGGCAGTCTGGTATATGTTGTATTTTAAATTTAATACTATAAACTACCTTGAATATACACAGTTTAGCCTTTGACATATTTTTGGGGTATATTTATGGTATATTTGCCTGACAATTCGGTATATTTTGCACCCTATAGTATATTTTGAATGTAGTATTAGTATACAAAAACGTCTTCAGGGATATATTCAGTATTTTCTGTATATTTTCGGTATATTTGTATGTTAATAGGATATATTTCACGCTATGGTATATTTTGAATGCAGTATTATATCAATATGCTTAATATATAATCTAGTATATTTTTAGTAGTTTTGTGGTCTATTAATTTGGTATATGGGCAAATCCCACGTGTCGCACGCTACATTCGCACGATTTTAGCTAATGAAAATCAAATTTTTTTGGGGGTTTTTAAAAGATTTACCGTATACTTTTGTTATGTGTTTAGAGTGAATTGAGAGTACTTTCGGAGGGTATAAGATTCAATTACACTGGAGTCACTGTTTTGAAAATAATTAATAAAATTGTGACGTGTCGCACGCTCATAAAGTGGAAGTTAGTTTTAAAATTTTCATTTCAAAAGCAATTTTTAGCGAATTCTGCAAAATAAACCCTATGAAAGTTAATATCCTAAAGAAAGTTAAGAATATTAGAAGACAAAAACCGATCGTTTGGTCTTAATAATGTTTATAGATTTTTAGCAAAGCCGTAAACCCATTGTGTCGCAGCTACGTGTCGCACGCTACACTTATTCCGCTGGCATTAACATAAGAAAAAATCTTTTTATTTAAACTAAACATTATTTATTATATTCATAAATGTGCCTAACAATTATTTCAAGGTGATTTACTTTTGATTTGTATGTGAGCCCAAGCAGAGGCAAAAAATTGTGAAGAATACAATAGGGATTTGAAGGTGTGCGCAGAGCACGAATTTAAGTAAAATTATGAAAATTATAAATAAAATTGGGTTTGATACAAATTTGTGCATTTTTAATGATCGAAATTTCTTTTTTGCTTTCAATTCTTAAAATTCGATATCTACTTTAATGTTTCATACAAAGAAAAATTACAAAATGTGAAATTTAAAAATTGGTCGCTGGTGGACTGTTTCTGGGATTTGCCCATATTTCAAAACTGTTTTGCATTTATTCACAATGGATAGCGGTTATCTCAGTTTTTAATGGGCATGTTCGTGCCAACACAAACTGATTAGAGGGTAATGCTGACTTCTTTATCTCAGTTTTTGTAATGTAAAATGCAGCGACTGATTACAGGGTGATCCAATTCCCTTGGAACGTTTGCGCCAACCAGTGTTGCCAAAGTTTGTTGTGAAATAAAAGCTGTTTTTGACGGGAAGAACGATCCAAAAAAAAGCTGAAAAATTAGAAAAAAAGGCTATAAAAAAAGCTGATTTTTCAATACATTGGATTCTCTATATTTTTCACAGGGTGAGCTTACAAAATCGGTTATATTGAAACATATATATAGAATTTGTACAGCAGCTGCTCTAATATTCACAATATTTAGAGAATTTCATTAAAAGTATCCTAATTCTTCTTATTTTTATTGTCATATGTTCATCCAGTTTTTCTATCATTTTTTAGAATTTATTAGGAAGGTTATATATTTGTCAAGTCTACGCAAGCCATAATTGACAATGCATGATTTAGAATAAAATGAATTTCATTTTAAGTAGAAAACAACGAGTAGAAAAACAAATAGCGCTGATGTCTTCAAATTATTTAACAACTAGGTTTCCTAAATGATCCAATTGAACCAACAATGTATGCTCGGCCACAATAAGACATAGCACTGCTTCTTGCTCCATCGTCTTGAACATCACAGTTACAAAATCTATTTGGTTTGTTTGCATAAAGGCGTCCCTAGCACTTATTTTTTTTGGTTAAAACATTGGCGCGCAAATCAGAGAGTTTTGGTGTGATTGTACATTTGCAGTAACTGTCATCCGTGTCGCCCATTTGCCTTTAGTGACGCTACGATGAGAATTGGCGTGTTCTTTGGCATTGCTTAACAACACTATACAATCGATTTATCACTAAAAATGTTGGCAAGCATCGACAGAACATCTACAGCAAATATTGTTCCATAATTTTAGGCAAATAAAAATAAATCTAAAAAAAGCATTTAAGTAAAAAAAAGCCAGAATTCCCGCTGCCCGCTGTTTGCAATTTTTTCTAGCAAATGGCATTTGAAAAAAGCCAGTTTTGACGGGAAAAAAGCGACTCTGGCAACACTGGCGCCAACACCAACTGATTACAGGGTAATGTAAACGTTTGCAATGAGAGCGAGCCGCCATTCAGTGCCTCAAGCGCAATGCAACTGCCAAGAAGTCAGCTGCATCTATTGCTCCTGCTGCTAACAGCTCAGCAGCCAAGTGACACCGTCGCCTTTGGCGGCATTGCGCAGCTGGAGCATGTGCTGCATTTGATACTCACACGCAGCTGTGCGGCGCACAATCAGAGCGTCTATGTGAGCACCGGCTATCGGGAGCAACTGCCGAGGAGGGAAGTCCGTCTGGTGGATCGGGTGCTCGATCATGTGCTGCGACGTCACAGCCAGGTGCCGATGCTGCTGGACAGACACCTGAAGCCGCAACTCAATTTGCATGTGCAGCTGATGCTGTTCTTTGTGCAGAGTACGGAGCAATTTATTTACTCGGCAGCGGGGAATTCAGGCGCCACATCAACGTTCAAGCACAAGTTTTTGGTGGTTCTTCTGTCGCGATCCGATGATGAATCCTCAAAGGAAGAGATGTCACATCTCTTTAGTTATATGCTCCATCAGCGTCTCAACATTGATGTGCTGCTGTTACGTTGGCAACTCAATGCGGGCAGCGTGGAAAGCTTCACCTTATGGCCATACAGCGAAGCTGGCTGCGAGTCCGTCGAACCCATTTTGCAGCCACTACGCGGAGCACGCCTCGAGGAGCTTTATCCGCAAAAGGTCGGCAATCTGTACGGTTGTCCATTGGATGTGATTGTGTGGCATGTGCCGCCGTACATCGAGCTGCATTTGGAACGTGGCACGGAGTTGGAACAACAGCTGCAGGGTTGGGATGCGAAGCTGTTGCGATTGATGGCGCAACGCTTGAATTTTCGTTTGCGTCTGGTGGCCAACGAGCCGCCGCAGCTAATTGGCGGTGAGAGTCACATGAATGGCAGCTTCACCGGCGCTTTTCGCATGCTCCGCCAGCGTCGCGCCAATCTCACCTGCGGCTGTTCCGCCTGCCTGCCAGCGCGAGCCAAATTCCTGTCGCACACCGTCTCCTACAATCAGGTGGAGTATGTGATTGTGTTGCGCACTGGTCGAGCTTACAGCAACTATGAGATTATGTTGTTTCCCTTTGCCTGCTCCACTTGGTTGCTGTTGCTCTCCATCGCTGCGTTGCATCTGCTCCAGCGTTTGTTTTGCCCCAACTGGTGTCTGCGTTTGCCTTCACCCATCCAGCTGGGCATCGTCATGCTGTTGTATGTGCTGCGTGTGAGCTACGAGAGTTCCATCTTTGAGTTTGTCCACAATGCGCCGGTGCGTCCGTTGCCCCAAACCGTGGAGCAAGCACTCCAGGCGGACTACAGCTTCATTGTGGATCATGCCACACATCGCATGGCCGCCTGGCTGCCGAACTTGAATCGACGCACCCACATTCGGCCCGGCATGGCTGTGGATATGTTTGAGTTGCTGCTGAAGCAGGAGCCGCTGGACAGCAATTGGGGCGTGCTGAGTAGTCGCGATTTCTTGGACTACTATTTGGCCGGGCATCGCGAGCAGCGGCATCGCTTCGTTGTGCTCCATCCGAAGGTGATGAACAACATTCTGTGCATGCATCTGCCGCTTGGCTCTTACATGGCCTCCATCATCAGTCAGCTGCTGTTCGATCTGCGCAGCTTTGGCATCTGTCAGCAGCTATCGCAGTTTGCCACGCCCTCAGTATCACGAGATCATCATCAGAAGGATGCTTTCGGGGAGTCGATGCGATTCCTTCACGCCGCCTGCTATTGCCTGCTCTTTGCCAATACGTTCGTACTTGGCGTCTTTGCGCTGGAGATGCTCAGTCTGCATTCTCGATTTCGATGGCTCAGCTGCTTCTTTGAGCGTCTCTAAATCCTGCTGTCCGTCTGTCCACATGCTTTCACCGCTTTCACTTTATTTGTAGTTTAGGTAAAAACTTTCAATTTGTGTAACTACAATGATAATTTCATATGCTTACATATTGACATTAATTTTTAGCATCCAAGCAGTTTTTTGATTTTTATTTCTCAAAGCGTCTAAAGCGCAGTATTATTTCAGCATATTGTAGTACTTCTTCGGTATATTTGTTTTATTTTTTACAATAATACAGTATTGTACTGAATTATTTTTATTTTAGAGTATTGCAGTATTTTTAGTTTATTATTTCAGTATATTTTAAAGATAATACCGCACTCAGCTCCTGCTTCGAGCGCCTCTAAATCCTGCTGTCCGTCTGTCTACATGCTTGCATCGCTCTCACTTTATCTGTAGTTGAGGTAAAGTCATTAAATTGGTGTAATTTGAATGATTATTAAATATGCTTACGTATTTACATTTATTTTTTAGCATCCTAGTAGTTTTCTTTGGTTTTTATTCCTATGTATATAGAAGTACATGAATAAGTAATATAATATGCAGCATTGGCTCTATAATTCTGGGTGAGTTTTCCACATTTGAATTAAAATCAATGCATATCCGAATCTATTTTATTTTTTAGAGCGAGGGACTCTAATCAATCATCTCAAAAAACGGGGAAATTAAAAGATGGAATCTTCACAAAACTTAGCCTTAAAGCAATATGTAATCGAGTCTATTTTTTGAGAATTCAAAATTTGAAAATCAATTGTACTTACTCAAAGGGATATTTGGACGAAGCTCTAAGCAACGAAATGGTTCAACGCATCCATAAAACGACGCAAACGCCGTTGATGCGGAGCTGCGCTGCGTCGCTCGAGCAGAAAGACGAAGCAGGCGCAGAGTTGTAGGCTGATGTAGAGGCCAAAGATGGCGCCAAGCAACCAGAGCGAGAGCTGGCTGGGATCACGATTGCGTACGACGGCCAAATGCTCGATCCGATCGAGATACATGCGACGAAAGCGATGCACCAATCCAGCGGACATCATGTTCATAAGCAGACCGTTGATACGTTGCTTCAGATACGAATGCGGTCGCATGTAGAGCGTCAAGGGAGCGGTCAACAGGGGATTGGGCAGAACACTGAGCCGGGGCCGCATTGGTCCAGAGTCCATGTCGAAGCGTGCCGCCGTCGGCTTCAGCAGTGGCGCCACAATGCGTGCCTCCTCGTTGTCGCGCAGCTCCCGCAACGTTGCGTCCATCTGCGGTTCGATGCGAATGCGCATCACCGGCAACAGATCGCGAAAGACATTCTCCAGTGCCGGCAGCATGTGGAACACATAGTTCTTGTCCAGCACCTCAGCGAGCGTCCGCAACGGCGTCCGCATCCTCCCGTCCTGCAACAGTATATAAAGCTCTCCCGTATAGGCAGCGCGCAGCACCAGCGTCTGAAGCAGCCACAGAACCAAAAGATAGCGTGCGAAGTTGCGACGCGGCGGCTGCGGATGTGTTCCACCCAGTAGAGTGCACCACAGTGCCAGCAGTGGCGTCGTATTCTCTGAACCGAGCACAAAGCGTCGCCAGCGTTGTGGCATCAGTTGCAGCAACACAATCAGACCGCATCCCAACGCAATGCTGAGCCACAGACACAGCCAAGTGAGGTGACCCAGAGGCTTGCTGAGGCGTTGCAGCGGCGACAGCTGATGACCTCCAGGCACGCACAGCACAATGGGGAAACTGGTGTAGGTGATCGAGGGAAGCATGTACTGGGCGCGCTCCTTGCTGTACATGAAGGCGCCGAAGGTCAGGTTGACGCTGCCCTCCACAATCTGTGAAGTATAGAGAAGTAAGAAAGATACAGTCGAGTGTACTTATAATTTACCACATATACCGAAAAAATACTATAAATATACCAAAGACCATATTTGGAATATGTAGAACCAAAAAAAACGCGATATTATTCTTATAATATACCGACTTAATACACCAAAGACCATAGTTAGTATATAAACAAAATAATGCGGTATTATTCCTATAATGTAATATACCAAATTAATATACTTACAATATACTAAAATATACCAAAATTCATATTTGATATAGAAGCAAAATAGTGCGGTATTAATAGTAAAATAAATCAAATTGATATACTGAAAAAATACTGAAATATGCCAAGGACCATATTTGGAACAGAAGAAAAATAGTGCGGTATTAATTGTAAAATATATCAAATTGATATACTGCAAAAATACTGAAATATACCAAGACCCATATACCGAAGAAATGCTAAACTATACCAAAGGCCTTATATTGTATAAAAGCAAGCTAGTGCGGTTTTATTCATATAATATACCAAAAATGGTGAAAAGTATACCAATGGTATGGAAACAAAGTAGTACGATATTGGTTTAAAAATATACCAAAATAGTATACTCAAAATTTCGATATATTTTAACAATAATTCTTTACTGCACTTCACTTATTTTCCTTAATTTCAGTATATTTAATTATTTGTAGTATATATTTATTTGGTATAGATTTAACGATAAAACTGCATTGTATTGATTTTCTTTTTTTTTCAGTATATTGCATTAATAATTATCATTCGGTATAATTTTTAAGTTTAATACCGCGCTGGTCTGATTTGTTCTGCTCTGATGTCATATTTTAATCAACTGAAAAGTATGAACACTTCTAACATACTACAAAAATAGATTCGAAGATTTCTGTAGCATCTTTTAGGCTGAATGTAGAGAAGCTTTTGATTGGACTCACCATAAAATAAACTCTCATCAAAGTAGGCGAATAATTTGGGAGTACAAAATAAATGAAATCAAAGTAGCCCTTGAATTGATTCGAGACCCAAATAAGCAGCAGCTCGACACACATTTTTCGTTAGTTCATTTTCAGACTCGCTCGAGTCAACACACAAATTTTCCAAATTTTTTGTTTTTTTTTTTTTTTTTTTTTTTTGTTAAATTAATTCTGACGGCGGTAAGTAAATTGGGAAAATAAATAGAATTGTGATTTAAATTTCTTTGCATACTTTCAGCAAACTCTGGCTTATTATTCCCTTGGATGTCTGACGATGGTACCACGGATTGACGCACTTCGTTGAGGTCATCGTAGGTTCAAGGCTTTCACTATGGACTAAGAATTATTTTGCTTTCTGCACACTTTTACTGAGATCGCAGTTACCGTGGAACACTAATCTCTCGATACTTTCAACACTTAATACACAGCTGCATTATGAACATTTTAAGAACACTTTTCTATACACTTGAATATAATAATGGCAAGTTGATGAACTTATTTGCTGTGATTTTTCAACTTAATACTTTGTTGTAAATATATCTGATCTATTGTCGTTAAAGCTTCTATCTTTACTCGATCTATGATCTATTGTTTGAACTTTTTACTTATTAAATTAGGAATCTATGTAGATAAATGATTAACTGGCAAACTCACCATGCCCATGGCGCCCGAGATGCTGCCATTGGGATAGACGTAGCCACGATCCTTGGCCGGTTGCTCGAGCAACTCGATGGCAAAGTTCATGCGCTCGGCGAGCAGCGCAATGAGTTCACCTTCGATGCCAAGCAGACGTCGCTGGCCACCAGCTGTCGGCGGCTCGATGATGACAAATGGACGATGCTGGAAAGTGACAATGCGCAGCGGGCAGCCATGCATGTTGTCCAGCTTGTCGTCGAAGAAGAGCGTCCGATTCGGCAGAAGAAATCTCGGAGAAACGCCGAGGCCACCCATAAAGCTGGCATAGTGAATGGGCAGCGAGGATTGACAGCGCAGCTCACGATATGGATAATAATTGTAGACATGCACTTGGGCCGTTGTCGATGCTGTCGATCGATCCATTATAAAGACATTCACATTGATCACATAGATGGCAAAGAGACGTTTAAAGATCAAGCGTATGGTGTCGAGACGTTCCTCCTCCTCGCCCGTATACACAATGCAATAGTAGCCATTGCGCTTAAAAGCCCCATCCGTTTGCAGCAGGCGACGCTCAAGGCGATAATAGGCCCAAACACTGTCCAGCAACCAGATAGCTGTCGTCTGCATGTTGAGAGCATTTGCTGGCGCTAGTGGGGGCTGCACTGCATCCACTTGTTGCTGGGCATCGACTCGTTCGCCTTCTAGAAGAAACTTGATGCGGTTCGCGCTGGAGGCAAGTCGAAGCACAGCATCAATGAGATCGTTGTGATGGCCACGACTCGTCTCCCATGTGGCAAAGTTGAGTATAGTCAGCGGTTTGCTTGAATCGATGGCATAGTGACTGTTAATAGTCCACACCACGGCGTACATCAGTGTTACGTTAAATGTACCGTCGATGGCCGACAATGGCATTGTCAACATTGTTGAAGCGTCGTCCAGCGAAAACTGCGCAACGACTTTGATTTCCATTTCCATTTAACTGATATCCTGTGGGACGGTGCTCGCTTATCGTGCCACAAATTGCATTTAAATGGATGTGCCATCAGTTAACAAGTTGGCTGCACGCCACCTTTAAACAAAAGCCATAATCAATGGTTAAATGCGCTTACTTATTTTCTTATTGCCAATTTGCACGTTAGCTTTAAAATGGTGATCTTCTGTGTGGCCAAATATCAGTAACGCAAATTGAGCGCAATGCGTGTGTGTGGCCAACCACTGAGCTGGCAGTGTGACCCCCCTAAGTATGCTTTGGCAATTCCAATTGTAACTTCCCATCAGTGTGAATGGCAAATGAGCGCGAATTATCTATTTTCAATCTTAATGTAAATAAAATATATTTATATAGCATGCTTACTAACTTACCTATCAGATTTAAGTATATTTGTTCCTAGCCACAAGTATTGTATTAATACTTTCCAATTTATTGTAGATTGTAGATTGCGAGTATGACCAGCTAGCAAAAACTAGGTGAGTAAGTGTAAGCCCGTAAATCGGTTACAATTTGTATTGTTACTGACCGCCTGTGTGACTGCAAATAAGTAAAAAATGTATATTTAGTATTGTTGTTTTAGTTTTTCTTGAAATGAGTAATATTAATTGGCGCAAGAAACTGCAAACTGCAACTGATGCATCATCACCAGTTTGTGTCGCAATGCACAGCTAAGAGATCGCTGACCATGTTTTTTGTCTTTACCTTGTTCTTTTTATGTTGCACTTGCGCTGATCTTTGCACTTTACGTTTTCTAAGCCACCCACCGCAGGCCCACTTTTTTTGTAGTCGCTGATATTTTGTTGTAAGATTTTTTGTACTTTTGTTAAACAACGCTCTTGAAGTCCACTTTTGAGCTTAGCTCATCATTGGCTCTATGACACACTTTTATTAGCGGCAAGGCGGCAAACTACGCTGTGCAAATTTAACGACCAAATTGAGTAATGCAACCAGTGTTTACAATTGGCTTACTTATTTTTTCATTTAATTGGTTACACTTGTAATCCTCAAATTGTAGTTATCAATCGAATAACAGAAATATGCAACGGCATTATATTTTTTTAAAATATTATTTGCTAATAAAATGAGAATTCCAATAAAAGTTCAATATACTGATAATGACAAAGTATGGCAGTGTGGCAAATAGAAATATCATTACAAATGTGTGCGTGGTGTGGTGACACTGTTTTGTGTGAGCATAAAAAGAGAAATGGCGACAGCAACGGAAAATTCAGTTGAAATTGAAAAATTAGAGTACAGCTTCCGTATTGCAGCCAAAAGCATAGACAAAACATCAAAGACGATTAACAGATAACGAGTTGGCTTAAAGCACAGCTCTCAACTGTGGATTTGTTTTCAGTGCAACATTTCCGCTGATGCGAAGCACCGTTGAAATTTTGGCGCATCAGCAAATTGTTCAGCCAAGGTTTTTTGCAGCAACGGTTTCAGTTCGGTGAGTGTATAAGTATGTACATGTGTATGTATGTGTGTTTACTATTTATTTATTAATATACTACAAAGTATATTTTTTTGGCATTGTTTTTTTATTAGGTGGCACACATACGGAAACGTAGTGCAAATTGGGTTAGCGGCGACGAATGATAGGCGGGGGGAGTAGCGAGGGGAGCTGAGTCGAACTTCTGTGTGGTGTGCTGGTGGTGGTGAAGTGTGGCGAGGTGAGGTGAGTTTTGGCGAGCGGTGCGTGCAAAATGCAGCGCAGCTTTTCTGGGCACGATTCCGCGACGTTAACAATTTGCATTTTGCAGAATTCTTTTGTCATCAACTGCATTGCTTTCGTTTGCTTTCTTTCGCTGCCGCTGCCGCTGCCACCGCCATCAACAGAAACAACAACAACGACAGTAACAACCGACGCTTTGGAATTCTATATGGCTGAGCTGCCGCGACATTTTGGCGTCAGTCGTCGATTGAGCTTAAGCACGTCGAGTTAAACCCACGAACCCGCTGTGTAACAACTTTAAATTATCGCAAATAGGATTAAGCATGAGATTGCTAGTTTTGGTGCTGTTGATTGCAGCGCTGGGCAGCGCACAGGATGCAGCGCAACAACAACAACAGGCGACAGTTGTCAGCGGCGATGCAGCAGCTGCCACTGTCGATAGCTTAACGGATGCCGCAGACACGCCCACGGACACCACAAATGGAACAGCAACGGATGCGGGTGGAACTAAGCCACGTTTCCCCACACGGGACGAGGTGAGTTTACGTTGGGTGGTGAAAACAGTTGATCCTTATTACAGCTGCAAGTGAAATCGATTGCGTTATCGACTGTCGGTTGATCGATTTCTTTCCTTTTCAAACGTAACGTTAAGGTTTTTGAAGCAGTAAAGATAAATCGATTGAGTTTTTCACATTTGTTTTTAAACATTTGAGTAATATTTGTTTGTTTATTATTTATTTAATTTTTTTGAATTAGTTTCTGACGTAAGGATCTAGTAAAGATAAATCGATCGAGATTTATAAAATTTTTTAAGCAATATTTATTTATTTAAGGTTTTGTTTTAATTAATATTGAATTTTAATATGATTTGAGTGAAAGACACTGTTGAATTGAATTCCGTTTTTGATGTACTTTCATATGTAAAGGACTAGTAGTGAGAAATCGATTGAGTTTTGCAACATTTCTGAAGCATTTATGCAATATTAGTTTGATTTATTTAACTATATTTTTTATTAATAGTAAATTTTTGAAGTAGTTTCAGATAAAAAGGTTTAGTAAAGATAAATCGATTGAGTTTTGTTATATTTTGGAAGCATTTAATCAATATTAGTTTGATTTATTTAACTATGTATACTTTTTATTAATAGTGAATTTTAATATTATTTGAGTGGAAAGAAGACACTGTGAATTGAATTTCGTTTTTGAAGTAGTTTCAGATGTGAAAGTTGAGTCGAGATAAATCGATTGAATTTTACAACATTTCTGAAGCAATATTTAATTTTGATTTATTTAACGATATTTTTTATTAATATTGATTTTTATTTAATATGATTTGAGTGAAAGGAACACACTGCTGAATTGAATTGAATTGAATTGAATTCGGTTTGTGAAGTTGTTTCAGATGAGAACAACAATATTAGTTTTATTTATTTAACAATTTTTGTTAATCACTATTATAACAAGTAAGAAAGCTACAGTTGAGTGTACTCGACTGTGAGATACCCGCTACCCATTTTAAATAAAAGAAATATATTTTGCGATATTTTCTCAAAATATACCAAATATTCTGCAAAAATACTAAAAATATACCGAATGGTATATTTGGTATATCGACATAGTACCGTATTCAAAATATACCATAGACGGCACAATATACCAGATTGTCAGCCAAAGCAACTAAGATCCCTAGTAAGTAGGCGTTTTTGCCCATACAAAAGTGTTTCTTTAATAACTTCGACAATTTTTATCTGATCGCAAACAAATTTTCAGAAATCATAAATAATATAGTTATTATTGTATATACCAAAACTCGGAACTCTAGCTTTAAAATTACGCTTGTTATTCGATTTTTTTGATTTGCGGGGGCGGAAGTGGGCGTGGCAAAAATTTGAAACAAACTTGATCTGCGTGCAAACATAACAAATGCTGTCGAAAAAAAATTATAGCTCTATCTCTTATAGTCTCTGAGATCCAGTGTTTCATACGGACAGACGGACAGACACACAGACGGACAGACGGACATGGCTATATCGTCTCGGCTGTTGACGCTGATCAAGAATATATATACTTTATAGGGTCGGAAATGCCTCCTACCTGTTACATACATTTCCTGCCGGCACAAAGTTATAATACCCTTCTACCCTAGCGGGTATAAAAAGTGAAATAAATATAATATGTATTAAATCTTTTTACTACATAACACATTTCGAATTAAGTGCATTTTTGTTTATTTCTAATTGAAACTTTCCGTTCGCTCCGCAGATCCTCGGCCAGATGCCTCCGGTGTTGCCGGTGCGCAGCGGCATTCCTCCGGTTGATGCCTTCTACTTGATGTTCCCCGCGCTCAGCAGCCTGCTGCGTTGGGGTAGCCTCTTCCCCGCCCAGTCCATACTGGGCGCTATGCCCGACAATCTGCAGCAGTCCGCCTCCAAGGTGGTCCTCGTGCTGGCCGACGATGCGAATGCCCAGAAGTCGCGTGTCACCCGCCAGAATGCACCGATTGTGCCACCGAATCCATTGAATGCACCCGTGATGTTGCAGCAGCTGCTTAGCCAAATGCCACAGCCGAATCTCGGCCAGAGTTGGCTGCCCGATGGTCTGGTAGGACAAATGCCGCCACTGCCCAACATACAGGACTTTAATCTTGGTCAACCACTTGCGGGTCTACAATTGCCATCCCTCGATGGTCTCTTGGGTGCCCCACCGCCAGCTCCAGCTGCCGTAACCCCCTCCACCGCCGCCAGCTGCAGCCAAGGCTGCCACCGATGATGTGGCTCAGGCGCCGCCTGCCGTGGCCCAAGCACCACCGCCGCCATTTGCCGGTTTCTTCGACGGCACCAACAACATGCTGGGCAGCGCGTTGGCTGCCATGCCCCAAGCGCCCACACCTGACGCCTTCATGGCTGGTCTCCGACAATTCTGGCCAGGAGCAGCGCCCGCTGCCGCTGCCGATGCGACCGCTCAAGCTTCGGACATCTCGGAGGTGCGTGTGAAACCCGAAACACCAGAAAGCAGCAGCATCATCAACTACAGAGATCCAGAGCAAAGGGAGGCGCAGTTGGCACAGCTCAAAATGAAGTCAGCGCTGCAAATGGAGCAGGATAAACAACGTGTGCCATTGCTGTGGTTCCGCATGCCACCAACGAGCAGCAACACGAAGACTACGCACAGTCCCACGGAACAGCGCGAGATTGAGTCGAAACTGCAAATGTTTGAGCGTCAGGTGATTGCCGAATTGAAGCTGCTGCAGCAGATTGAGGCTCTGGCACGTGAGATGCGTGCCAATGCTCAGGAAGGAGGACGTCAGCAGCAGCAGCCGGCTTACAAGCTGCGTTATCCTTTGAGTCGGACGCCTGTGCATAAGATCACACGGTCGGACATTGAGCGGGCGCTGCGGGATGATTATGTGCGACGTCTGTTGAACAAGGAAGCGCAACGCAAGGTGCAGGGAAGCGCTGCGTTCAAGCGTCAGGCGACGACATCGACGACAACGCCACAGCAAACGCTCTCCAAAGAGGACATCGTCAATGTGATGGCCTATGCTTACAGGCTGGCCAACGAGAAGCAACGCGCAGCAGCCACAGCTGAGCCGACGCCACATATGCAACAACAACAGCGACAGTGGGAAGCGGCAGAGCAACAGGCAGCCAAAGAGAAGACGCAACAACAGCAGCAGCAACAGGAGATGATGATGCGACAGATGATGTCGCAGCCAATGGAACAGCAGCAGCAGCAGCAACAGTTGCTGATGCAGCGTCAGTGGATGGAGGAGCAGGCAAAGCGACAGCAGCAACAGGCACAACAGGAAGCCATGGCCAGACAAATGGAGACGATGCAACGCCAGGCAGCGATCGATCAGCAGCAACAGTTGGCGGAACGTCAATGGGCGGATGCCAAGATGCGGGCAATGCAGCAGCAACGTCAGTGGACGGAGGAGACAATGAAGCTGAAGCAGCAACAGCAGCAACAGGCACAACAGCAACGTCAGTGGACAGAGGAGGCAATGAAGCAGCAAACAATACAGCAGCAACCAATGCAGCAGCAACAGCAACCAGTAATGGAGCAACAGCAACAACTGCGTCAATGGGAGCAGCCAGCGGAGCGTCAATGGGCAGATGAGAAGATGAAGGCCATGAGGCAGCAGGCAGAGCAGCAGCGTCAGTGGTCAGAGGAGTCCATAAGACAGCAACAACAACAGCAGCAACAAGCAGAGCAGCAACAGCAAATGCGTCAATGGACAGAAGACGCCACAAAGTTGAAGCAACAACAACAGCAACAAGCTGAGCAAATGCGTCAATGGTCAGAAGATGCCACAAAGTTGAAGCAACAGCAACAAGCTGAGCAAATGCGTCAATGGTCAGAAGATGCCACAAAGTTGAAGCAACAACAACAGCAGCAAGCAGAACAACAACAGTTGCGCCAATGGGAACAAGCTGAAGATCAACAGCAGCAGCAGCAGCCACGTCAATGGACGGAAGATGCGACAAAGGTGAAGCAACAGGAGCAGCAGCAACAAGCGGAGCAACAAACAATGCGAATGGAGACGGACGGCGATGGGCTGATGGTGGGTGAGGCGACGCCACAAATGACGGATACCGATGGCAAGGAGCGTCACAAAGGTAATCTCTACGGTGTATTTCGTAGCCGACTAACTAACCCAGTGCCATTCCTCCGCAACACAGTCGACGTTTTGGGTTTGGGCGGCAATCATCACAAGAAGGCCAAGTCAAAGGTCGCACCAACGATCATCAATTACTATCAGCAGGCGCCACCACCACGTCCAGTTGCCTATCATTATGCCCCACCGGCGCCAAGCAGCTATGGCACCAGCTATGGCGGCGGCGGTTACGGATCGAATGCCTACGGTGGCTACCGGGCGGCAGTCGGCAATGATGCCATCGACAGCATGCTGCGCGAACATCAGGTCTTGGCGGCGGTAAGTGTTGAAGCAAACAGTCACCAGTAGATATACACAGCACAGAACCGTGCACGAACACCGTATAATTACACTTGAAACCCTCCACAATGTCTATCAATGAACTCTCCACTACACCTTTCTCAACACTACTGCTAACACACTTTTTGTTCAACTCTCCACAACACACGACTGTAATCTCTTTTAAATTCTCCACTGACCTAAATGTACTCTCCTCAATACTCTACATTAAACTCTCCACTCCACTAAATACTTCTCTCTACTAAAGTCGCCACTTCACTAAACTCTCCACTCAATGAACTCTCCACATCACCATCCACATCTCGACTGCCTACTCTACTAAATCCTTTATTGTATTATTGTCTTGTCTCTACTCCACTAAACTCTCGCTTCACTCTGCATTCTCCACCATTCTACACCCTCTCATAAATTATTCTCTATTCTCTCTAATAAAGCGATTACTAAAACAGCACGTAAATTCCAACGTAAACCCTGCACTCTTCACTAAACTCTTCAATAAACCGTTTACTTAAATCTTTCATAGTCCACACAACTTTTTACCTAACCAAATCTACCACAACCTCCAGTAAAGCACTCACTATATTTACCACAATTTTATACTAAACTTTTCCACACTCCGCACTTCACCTTCGACTACAACTTTAAATTGTCTCCAAAAGCCCCATACAACACTTTCTAAACTATTCTTTATTGCAACCTTTTCTACACTTTTCACCACACACTTCACTACACCACATCACACCACACATTTCACCACACCACATTACACGCACTGCACACCACACTACACGTACACACAGTTAGTAGTCTAGTCTCATGTCATTCATAAGTCTCATATTCTTCTTCGTGTGCTTCTCGTGTGCTGTTCCTCATGTCATTAACAGGCGACGCATTTCAGGCAATAAAACCTCCCACCGATGACAACAGCAACAGAAACACGACCACAGCAACTTTGACGACCGACGACGACAACAACAATCATCGCATACAGAAAAGGTTAGCACAATTTCCAGCTACAGCTTTGGATCGCACTAGCGGCGGCTGTGGCTGCGGCAGCGCTCATTGCGCCTGCGGCAGCAGCTGTCGTTGCGGCCAAAGGAATCATATGCAGCAGGAGCAACAGCAGCAGGTTAAAGCTCCTTCGATGCATCGCGTCAGACGCAGCGCTGAGCCGCATACTGAAGCGGAACCCGCTACGAATGCAGGCTACGGCACCTTGGAGACAATCGATGAGGGTTCGTTGAATGTGCTGCGGAAGGAGTACAAACTAGGCTTGAAGGAGATTACACTGAGTCCGGATGAGGATCCAGCGGAGGCGCTGATGCGTTACAATGCGGCCTCCATACGCGAGGCATTGGAGCGAGCCAGCCAAGAGCCGTTGGAGATCAGTGGCGATCAGTTGGCCGTTGGCGTTGAAGCGGGCGCCGAGGAGGATTACGGCAGCGGAGCAACAGCGGAGACTCCAACGGAGACGGAAACGGAGACGCCGAAGTATGAATCGGAGACAGGAGCAAAGACGCAAGAGTTGCCAACGCAACAGGATGCTCCTAGTGGTGGCAGCAATGAGACAGTTGCCAGCGAGCTGGCTGCGGCGCGTGCTGAATTCCAGAAACTCTATCAGCTCATACAGAGCCTGAAGGAGCAGCTCAATCAGGCAGAGCAGGGACTCAGGGATTGCCAGCATGCTGAGAGATGCACAACAATTTCGACAACTTCAACTCCAAGCACAACAACATCAACCTCGTCATCAACTACGACCACAACAACCCCACGCAGCAATGCCATCGACGGGGCCACAACTGTGCTGCCTTACAGCGAAAAGAGCTGGGAGCGTTTACTGGCCAGCAAGGGTTACGACACCAAGTATTTGTCCAAGACGCATCAGCAGCAATACACACAAGGCGAGAATCTGGCGCTGCCCAAAGCGGAGACTTCGAATGCTTCCGGTGATTATAGCTACCAGGAATTGCAACCCTACGATCCCGATAACAAGTCAAAACGTGCCTCAGGCAATGGCACCTCAACCTCCACGACGACCACAACAACAGAGCGCAGCAATGTGGCGCAGTTGCTCAACTCGCTAATGGACGAACAGGAGGAGGAAGAGGAGAAGGAACAGCAGCTGGAACAGCAATCAGCTGATGGCGATTCAAATGCCATTGCCACAACACCCACGCCTTATGCTTTGCGTGGCAAATTTGTGCGACGTCGCAGCGCCAGTTCCCGCCTCGATTCCCATTCCCAATCCCAGGTTCGTTCGGTTGTGCGAACGACGCGACAGGCAAAGGTAACGCGTCGGGAGCATACGGAGCTTGCGGTGTTGCGTGCGCGCAGCACGAAGCTCGATCAACTGATCGATGTCTTACATGAACTTCTACGTTTGCAGCTCCAGCGCGAAAGATCAGCCATCAGTCAGGTCAAAAGCAATCCCAACAGCATCAGCAGCACAAAAAAACTGCGCACACGACGTTTGCGACGCAAACCCAAGTCAGCAGCGGCAGCTCATTAACATTTAGCATTAGCATTTAAAATTTACCATTTAAAATTAACTTTATCATTACATCATTATCATTTCACTAATGTAGCTTCTCTCCTCTTCATTCATTTCAATCATTGCATGCAGTCAATCATCAGCATCAACATCAACATCATCACATACATCAGCCACAACCACAACCACATCCACATCTTCGACTGGCGAGGAAAGCGACGCTTTGCTAGGAGCCCCGAAGGGTTTCAGCGACAACCTGCTGCGTCCCTACATGGGTCTATTGCCCATAGCCCAGCCCCACGATCCCTGGACGGAGAAAGCCTTCAATCCCCAACATGCGCTCTACAACGGTGGCGGCAGTTATGAACCGTATTTGCGACCCCGTCGGGACACTCACATTATGCCGACGCCGGTGCAAAGCCATCAGCTCCTGACGCCGGGCATGCTCGAGCGTCTGTTGCGCATTAAGGCCGAGTTTCAGCGACGGTTTCCGCATCTCTATCAGGGCATGCTCAATCATCAAACGAATCAGACGCGTGTCGTTGTTAAGCCGCCGTTGCTGGTACGCAACGAACCGAAACTTAAGAGCGATTCAACGCCTGTCTACGAGCTGGGAGCTGCGGAGCGAGGTCTTTTCGATGAGCCAAGCAGCGATGTGGAGGCAACTAGCGAACGCATCGTTGAGAAGAAAAAGAAACAACACCGAGACGACGACAACGACGACGACGATGATGTGGATTTCTTCCGCTTTGAGGATGAGGATTTGGAAGACAACAACGATCATGATCATCACAACAACGATAACGATAAGGATGTTGAGCCTTTTGATGACTAAACTGACAGCTATTATCCAATATTATGTACACAACAAATAAACGAGAAACTAGAAATGTATAATACTATAAAAAAATCAAAAGCTAGCTGTTCCTTTATTTGTTGTAAATACAAATGCAATTTGTAATTGCAATTGCTCCCCATAGGAATAGGTATTGGGTCAATGAATTTAACCTGCGATCTTACCACAAGCAGCTGCGATGCAAAAGGAGAACTTAGGAGCATAGGAATTTGACAAAATACTTGAAAAGGATTTAGAAAGAATAATAAAATCGGGTAAGTATTTTGGCAAAGTTTTATCTAGGGGGTAAAGCAAATAATACGTAGATTAAAAGCAAATATATTTTTTTATAATATATGCTGATCAAGATCAATGTATTGTCAATTTATTGCAAGCCAGAAAAATCTTTAGAGAACTAAATCAAATATTGAAATTTGTGTTCCGATTCGCATGGAGGCTAAATGAATATGCTATAGTCGTTGCCTCATCTTATTAAAATAAGGAATTATATTAGTTTACACTAAAAAATGAATAACAAAAATAAGTAATACAGTTTATGGCTTAACAATAATAAAATATTTCAAATTTTAAATTAAACAAGGAGCACAACCAGTCAGCAGAATAACGTTAAAATAGTGTGCCCATATATTCCAATTAGGGATTATTATGATTATTTTTTATACAATATTAACGATGGTACATCGAATACATTAGAGATGTGATATCAGATTAACAGAATAAAAGCTGAAGCTGACGATAATTTAATAAAAATTAAATATTTTTCTTTGTATTAATAAAATAATAATAATACAAATATAATTTGTATAAAATTAAAAATTAAATAAATATATAAATTATTATTTAATAAAACCTTAATAAAATTGCACTCTATGGTATTTTGAAATAAAAAGTAAAAATTATAAATTAATGTTCAACTCAATTAAATTAATATGAAGTCTATTTTTTTTTTGCATGTTTAGTCATAATGACATGTGACCATAGTTGATTTAATATAAAGTCTAAATTTTGGTTGCATATTTAATAATAAATTAACGATAATGAATAATAAATTATAATTAGAAATTGTGACCAGAGTCGATATTTTTTAAAGAATACTGCATAAACTTTGATGCCATAATCAAAAATGATGTGACCAGAGTTGATTAAATATACAATCTATATTTCATATGCAATACAAACCAATTAATATCTATAACGATTTGATCTTAATAATGAATATTGAATACCTTTCGATAGGTGACACAGGAGAACTGGTAATTGAAGTGATTGAGGATAGCTGGAGGCGCCGCAAGTATAGCTGATTAGCTGCCATTGTGGGCAATTATGCAACAATATGCTTATTAGCGGCGCATTAAACAGATTTCCCCCGAGGCGCTGACCCGACTCTGACGCCAGACTTGCGGACTTGCTGGCTTCGAAGTGAAGTGCTCTTCAAGCAGTTGGCGATACGAAGGCGACAAAGTTGTCATGCTGCTTCAGCTGTGCTGCTTCTTGCTGTGTCTCCTCGCTGAGGCTGAGCCTGCAGTGGAGACACCAACAACATCATCATCATCATCATTGCTGTCGTTGGCGTTGTCACAGGTGCTGCTCAAATCTGAGATGTCGCAGTGCAAAACGTTGCACGTTCATCTGGAGAGCAGTGAGAGTGAGAGCACAGATAAAGCGACACAACAGTTGTTGGATCTGTTGACCGAAGTGCAACGTCATGTCATCAGCACCTTGCAACCGCTGAGCTTGTCGCATCAGCGTTCGCTTCCCTATCGTCCTTACAAGCATGCGGTGCTGTTGCTTGTCAGCGACATTCAATCGTTGCGTCGCATCTATGCCGCACAGCGTGCCACCAGCAATCTCTCCTACACGCTTGTCTACATGCTGCAACCGCAGCCAACGCTCGCCATGCAATTGTTTTGGCAGCTCAGTGTCCTAAATGTTGCTTTACTTACCTCATTAGATGATGAACTTCAGTTACTCAGCTACTTTCCCTTCAGTGCGATGCATGATTGCAAACAGATTCGTGCTCAGGTTGTCAACAGCTTTGATCATCGGTTGCAACGTTGGACATCGCATCAACATTTCCCCGCGAAGCTGAGCAACTTCTTTGGCTGCACCTTGACCTGCGCCACCTGGCCAGATATGCCGTATCTGGTGCTGCAACCCGATGGCACCTTCGTTGGCATCGAGGGCGAACTGCTGCAGTTCATGGCCAACAATCTCAACTTTACCGTTGGACTCTATTGGCTCAGTCAGGAAGAGGTGCGCGACACTTTCAACGAGTCTGGCTGGATATTCGATGAGGCAAGTTTTGGGTAGAGGTGGAGAACTATCGATGGCACTATCGAGCCAATTACTACTATCGATAGTGTCATCATTATTTAAAATATATACCTTTATACCTTTATATATTATAATTATGTTTTGTAATATAAAAACGATTGTATATCGATTTAGAGATGTGATGTCACATTTGATATCCCATTTCAATGCCAAATTTAGGTACATAACGGTCGCTAGAAATGGTTTCTCTGAAATTTGTGGAACTTGCAAACTTGTTCAACACATATTTAATTATTTGAATTATATTCTTTTAGATCTTTGGCAACAAAGCGGAATATGCATTGGGCGGCTTTCACTACAAGCCAAGCAATAGCAGCGAGGAGCAACCGTATTCACAATCCATGTACTACTTCATGAGCCACATAATGCTGATCACGAATCTACCGAGCGCCTACTCGACCTACGAAAAACTCGCTTTTCCCTTCCATCCGCAACTGTGGCTTGCCATCGGTTTGGTGCTAGCTCTGAGTTTCTTACTGCTCTGGCTGCACCAGCGACGCTATCAACGTTATTCTCAGGTGAGCAGCAGTCTCTTCTCAGTTGCTTATCAGTTACAAATTCAAAATTCATTAAATATTTTGTTTCATCATTTATTCGTGTTACATATTTCGATTAACTACATTTTAGACCCTTGACTTTGCTGTATATAAGCGAGGAAGATGCCCATTAACAGTATTGTCGTTAAAATATACCAAATTTATAAACCGACAATACTAAAATATACCGTGACCTATGTGTGATATATCTGATTATTACCATATGTAAAATATACCTGAATATATTTCTCGAATATAGTCGAAATTTTAAAATAAATAAGTAAATATATTGAAAAAATATCTGTATATTACGTTATTCTACAATAAATATACCTGATTCTCAACCGAATTAAGATCAACCAACCATTTTCTACGGATGCTTATTGCATATATAAATGATGCTTACTGAATGCCACCGATATATACTGCATTCTCAATCGATATATACTACATTTTAACGATATATAAAATTGAACCGATTTATACTGCACTATCAATCGATATATACTAAGTTCCACCGATATATACTGCACTTTCGATCGATATATACTATAATCACACGATATATCAGTACATATACTGATTTACAACGACTTATACTGTATTCAAGAGATATATACTGATATCCACCGATATATAATCGATATATACTATACTAAAACGATACTACTGAGCTCCACCGATATATACTGCGCTCAAACGACAAATACTGAATTCCACCGACGTATGCATTATAAATCTATATATAGTATATTCAAATATCATATACTGCGTTCCACTGATATATACTTTAATCTTAATCGATATATACTACATTTGAATGATGCATACTAAATTCCACCAATATATGTTATACTGCACTCTCAATCGATATATGTATACTGCATTCAAATTATATACTAAATTTATATATACTAAATACTATATACTGTATACTATACTATATACCATACCGCACAATTGACATTCATTGTGAAATTTCCAATCCTCATTCCAGCATCCGTATTACCAACTGCTGGTGCTGACAATTGGCGGTCAGCTGCTGCCCGCTGAGTTGCCCCGGAGGATACACTGGCGTCTGCTGTTCGTCACCTGGGTGATGGGCACTCTGGTGCTGCGCAGCGCATATCAGTCGGGCATGTATCAGATGCTGCGCCAGGACTCGCAGCGCAATCCTCCTCAGACGATTGCCGAGGTGTTGGCTCAGAGTTATACGATTCAATTGGTGGATGGGAATGCGGATCGTTGGCTTGCCAGTTTGCCGGAGTTGCGAACGCAACAGTTGCGCCATCTAGCGGCGAGTGAGTTGCAATCGTTTGGTCAACTGGCGGTGAGTAGCGGCAGCAACGAGAGACTCGCGATCATCACACCCTACGAATACTTTGGCTACTTTCGCAAAGTGCATGCGATGAGTCGTCGCTTGCATTTGGTTCGCGAGCGGATTTTCACACAGCAGCTGTCGTTCAATGTGCGACGACATTCGCATATGGTCGGAGTGCTTAACGATCAGATAATGTTGGCCCATTCGCATGGCTTCCTCGAGCACTGGACGCGGCAATATGTGAGCGCCGTGGACGAGCGAGATGAGAGCATTGCCCGGATCACGGCGGTTTCGTATGACACTCTCGATGGTCTGCAGCCGGAGGGCGATGCTGTGGATACGCCGGAGCAGGAGCGGGAGCAGGAGAAGCAGCTGCGTGTGCTGGCGTTCAATGAGTTGGCCGCACTTTTTGGCTGACACTGTGGGCGCATTTGGTCGCCGCGTTTGTCTTTGGCCTCGAACTGTTGATCCATAAATAATGCCGCAAAATTGCCGCAGTTTTAATTAAATTACTTCATAATCTCTTGCTCTTTCTCTCTCCCTGCCCAAAACTAGATGCCGCTTCGCAGTTTTCTGCACTTCGTCGTATCGTTTGCAAAACGCAAAACGTTTTATCTGAAAGCGATAAATTTGCAAAAACCAGAATAAAAAAAACGAGAACGACGAGCATGAAATCCTTGCCTCATCCTCTGACTACGTAGACGACATCAATTCTCTCCCGCTCTCGCTCGCTTCTGTGCTGGTTACATTCTATGACACTCGTCCATTGGTCTAACAGCGATGCGCAGCCTTCAAACACGCAAATCGCGACGACACTGTTCTCAAAGGCGATTTCGCATTGATTTCATTCGCAAACTTTTCAAGCCCTACTCTTACTTCTGACTCACAGTAAGTCTAAAGCATTAGTAAAGTAAAATTTGTCTACGAATCTTTAAAGCTTAATGAGATATCGAATTTACAATCAGATTTATTATATTAATTTCAGATCTATGCTAGCATATCGAAAACTATGTCATATTTGATTCAAGAAAAAAATATAGCGTAATTTAATTCAATAACATTGTTAACCATATTTGATTATGTTGTGCATAAAATGAAATATAAAAGCAAAACAAAGAATATATTAAATTTCAAATTTATTCAATTCTCTTCTACCCCAATTTAGAAAGTTTAATCAAAATTTTATAGGAATATTTTGTTAAAATCGAAAAGTCTTTCGATTATAATCCGATATATTCTACATTCATTTCTGATTTAATATTTGTGATTATCATATTTGATTAAGTTGTGAATAAAATGATATATAATGCAAAAGAAAAATTATATTTCATAAATTAAATTTAAAATTATTTTAAAACCTATACTAATTTAGAAAATTTCAGATACATCTAACAAAATATTTCGTAAATTTCATCAAATTTGTATAGGAATATAAAAAATAATTGCGAAAATCGAAAAGTATAACGATTATTATTCCAATTGACAATAGATGCATTATTAGTTTTTTTTTTTCTTTCTTATTTATTTTGCTTTATAGGAAACTAGTATTTAAGAGTTAGGAACTCTTGTTTTTGAATTTATCAAATAGAAGTGAAAAATCCCAAAATATCGTTAGAAGCGTGACACGCGTTCAACTCCATTTGGTTTAACCCAATTGTTCGTCCCCTGCTCCTCTCAGTGTTGAGCTGATGCTTTGCTTATCGCCTCGCACATTTGTGCTGTGTTCCCCATTCTCCGTTCCCCGTTCTCTCCCCTCCCTTATAACTAAAAATGTTCCCTTTTTTGCTGCCACAAAACTGCTGTAATGGGCATGACGTCGCCTTAGCATTCAGCAACCAGTTTCAGCTAGCTTCTAGCTCCATAGCCAAGTAGTCAACGACATCCACATCCACATCGCCATCGACGTCGTCATCGTTGCTGGAAATTCAAGTAAATGTATTGAACTTAAGCTCATTGCCGTTGCTTTTGCCTGCATTGTCGTTGTCCTCAGTTTTTCCCCCTACTCATCCTCATCCTCCTTCGCCTTGTCAGATTTCCTCGCCTATGTCTGGAAGCTGTGGCTCATAGCTGGCTGTCTTGGCTTTCTCTTTAATGTGGGGAGGACCGCAGTGCGCAGCGCTGTTTAGCAAAAAACTTTATGCAATTCCTTTTTATAAAATGTTTCCTATTTCACATTTCTTTTGCTGCGCTTCTGACAACAGTATGTCAGCTGGCTGCATCATTTACACTGCAAGAGCCAGTGCAAGGAAACAACGAGTAGAGTTTGAAGGAGGAAAGTGCAGCGAGTGGAGAGGGAAAATAACGAAAAGAAAAGAATGAAGCGAGTAGGATGAAAAGACCGAGTAAGGAGGTAAATAACGAGTGAGAAGAAAACAGCGAGTTAGAAAGTAAGTAAAGAGTAGGATAAAAATATCGAGTAGAATGCAAATAACGTGTAGAGAAGAACCAACGAGTGTAATAATACGATTGAAAAATGAGAATGCGGCGAGTGGAAAGGAAAGCTCACGAGTAGAAGGAGAGCGCAGCGAGTGTAGAGGGGAAGCTAACGAGAAGTAGCGAAAGAGAGAATACAGCGAGTGTAAAGTGTAGAAAGCGTAGAGCAGCGAAAAGCAAGAATGAACCGAGTAGGAAGAAAAAATCGAGTAGAAAGTAAGGAGTAGAAAAGAACGAGTAAGAATGTAAGTAACGAGTAGGAAGATAACAGCGAGTAGAAAGTAAATAGCGAGTAGAAAAGAGCAAATGTAAATTGCGAGTAAAAAAAAAGTGAATGTAAATAACGAGTAGAAAAATTACCGTGAGCGAGTAAAAAGTAAATAACGATAAGAAAGAAAAGAGCAAGTGTATGGAATGGGGAAAGTGAGGCGTGTCAGAAAGACAAAAGAGAGAACAGAATGGAGTATAAAGTTAATATCGAATAGAAAGTAGCGAATAGATTGAGTTGGGATAATGTAAGAGCATTGACAGAATATCGAATGCGGCTAGAAAGAAAATTTAGAGTAGAAAAGAGTTAAGAAAAAGGAACAGCGAGTATCGAGTAGAAAGAAAAGAGTGAGTAAGGAGAGAAAACTAGATATTAGCAAGTTACAACAGCACCGAGTAATCTTAGCAAGTGGAGCGAGTAATACCAGCCAAAATGTGAATGATATGACGACGAGAAGCGCGCCCAGAAGCGGATTACGCGAGCAGCTCAACTTTTATATCCTCGACTAGCTTGACGCAGCAGCAGCAGCCGCAGGCTACAGAGGAGGAGATAGAGAAGGCGTCCGGAGTACTCGCGTCGATTGGCTGTGGCAATACTTTGGCCCGTTTGGCAATGAATTTTTATGGCGCGACTTAAACGCCAACTTGCTAGCTGTTCGCATAGGGAAAGAGCCAACGTCGAGACAAGGCGGCAACAAAACAAATATATTCATGACGAGATTATGTGGCAAGCCGACAACCGAGTGCACTTAAAAATTAGAGCATGCGAGACTGGGAATTACGAGAATGAGAAGAAGGAGGATGACCGCTTTATCAACGCGTCCAACGGGCAATTTCCGGGCGCGGAATTGCAGCTAATTAGATAATCAACACAATTATGACAGCGTAGCGGGAAGGACACGCCGCCCAGGATGCGACATAGACGACAACAGTAACAGTAACATCGACAGCGGAAGCAGTCGAGACAGCAGCACAAACTTCCACGACGCACACGTTGCGTATACACAATAAAGTCACTATTTCCCTTCTATCTGTTGAGGAGCACAAAGGCACAAGGATGTAAGTCAGGTGGTTAGAGAGCAGGATACAGAAGGAACTCAGCAGGATATCAGAATCAGAAATAGAAGCTTAGAAGATGATGGTTGAAGTAGTAAAAAAAGGAAAGAGAAATTAGGATAATATAAGATAACGATATGAACTAAAGATGGGAACTAAGTTATAGATAAAAATATGAACTAAAGAAGTATAAAGAAAATAGACTACTAACTAACTAAGAATGTAAGAGGAAACTAGGATATAGATAAAGATATGAACGAAGGAAGTATAAACCTGGGAAACCAAAAATAACCTAGGATATACATAGATAAAGATATGAACTAAAGAAGTACAAAGAAACTAGGGAAAGTAAAAGGAAACTGAGACATAGATAAAGAGGTGAGCTAAAAAAGTATAAAACTAGAGAAAGCAAAAGGGAGCAAGGCAAAGTAAAAGGTAACTAGAATATATAAAAAGATATGAACTAAAGAAGAATAAAGAATATATATAAAGATATGAACTAAAGAAGTTTAAATAAACTAGGAAAAGCAGAAGGGATCTAAGATATACGAATCCAGGATATAGAGGCATAAAAAGAAAAATTATATAGTATTAACAGATAGAAGAACAAAGAGCTTATCTAGCTTGTAGAAGCACATACATATATTGAATGAATTCTCAGTGGAGTGAGTTCATTGTTCTTAAGAAAAAATGAAGGATCTAAAATTTTTGATTCTCCTTGCCGGTGTACTTGAACTCCCAGGTGCCATAGTCGAGGGGACAGGCAGATTTGGTCTTCAGCCAGGGCGAGATGCAATGCCAGTGGAAGACATGATTACATTTACCGGTCACCTCGGGGCACATCTCTTCGAGTTTCTTCAAGTGGCTGCCCTGCTCCTCCTCACAGTCGATGCACAGCTGCTTCAAATGATTGCGACAGATGGCGCAGATGTCCTTTGGTATATCGAGCAGGACACCTGGAGGAGAAGAGAGCACACAATTAAATTTAGGAAAGCAGAGAGCCTCTGCAATCTGAAGACTTACCCTTCCCCAAAGTATCGCCCGAATTCTGCATGGAGGGCGCTATTAATTCTAAAAGAAAATGATTATTTAGATTATATCAACTTGCGCTACCTTTTCGGATTGCTCGCCATTGAAATTAGCTTTCTTATCAGACATTTTTAGATTCTCTTCAATTGTAAAATTCGGAAGTAGATTTTCTCCGTTGGTTTTTTATTTTTATTTTAAATTTCTAAATGTTTGTGCTCAACGAACGACACAAGACTCAATTCTCACAATAAATTGTGTGTTGCTCAAATTTTAGTAATCATGCAATAACAATTTGTCGAGAAAAAAGAAGTGACGTGATTTTAACGATATTTCAACTATCTGCCAATTATCGATAAGTCCAAAGTCCAATCGTTCGCCAGGGCTGCATTCGATCATAAGGGCTACATGCCTTGCTTGTGGCTTCATTAAAGGCTGCTTTGTATTGCAAAGCTTTCTCATCATCTACGTTATAATTATGACAATTACGCTGTTAATGATCATCCAGCGCGCTTAATATCCTGTGTATACTGTTGTCCATTCCATTTGCATTTTTGCAATTATTTCAATTAAATCGACAAAAGAAATGTCTGGCCAGCAAGCAAAAAGCTCAAAAGATATGAACTAAAGAAGTTTAAATAAACTAGGAAAAGCAGAAGGGATCTAAGATATACGAATCCAGGATATAGAGGCATAAAAAGAAAAATTATATAGTATTAACAGATAGAAGAACAAAGAGCTTATCTAGCTTGTAGAAGCACATACATATATTGAATGAATTCTCAGTGGAGTGAGTTCATTGTTCTTAAGAAAAAAATGAAGGATCTAAAATTTTTGATTCTCCTTGCCGGTGTACTTGAACTCCCAGGTGCCATAGTCGAGGGGACAGGCAGATTTGGTCTTCAGCCAGGGCGAGATGCAATGCCAGTGGAAGACATGATTACATTTACCGGTCACCTCGGGGCACATCTCTTCGAGTTTCTTCAAGTGGCTGCCCTGCTCCTCCTCACAGTCGATGCACAGCTGCTTCAAATGATTGCGACAGATGGCGCAGATGTCCTTTGGTATATCGAGCAGGACACCTGGAGGAGAAGAGAGCACACAATTAAATTTAGGAAAGCAGAGAGCCTCTGCAATCTGAAGACTTACCCTTCCCCAAAGTATCGCCCGAATTCTGAATGGAGGGCGCTATTAATTCTAAAAGAAAATGATTATTTAGATTATATCAACTTGCGCTACCTTTTCGGATTGCTCGCCATTGAAATTAGCTTTCTTATCAGACATTTTTAGATTCTCTTCAATTGTAAAATTCGGAAGTAGATTTTCTCCGTTGGTTTTTTATTTTTATTTTAAATTTCTAAATGTTTGTGCTCAACGAACGACACAAGACTCAATTCTCACAATAAATTGTGTGTTGCTCAAATTTTAGTAATCATGCAATAACAATTTGTCGAGAAAAAAGAAGTGACGTGATTTTAACGATATTTCAACTATCTGCCAATTATCGATAAGTCCAAAGTCCAATCGTTCGCCAGGGCTGCATTCGATCATAAGGGCTACATGCCTTGCTTGTGGCTTCATTAAAGGCTGCTTTGTATTGCAAAGCTTTCTCATCATCTACGTTATAATTATGACAATTACGCTGTTAATGATCATCTAGCGCGCTTAATATCCTGTGTAAACTGTTGTCCATTCCATTTGCATTTTTGCAATTATTTCAATTAAATCGACAAAAGAAACGTCTGGCCAGCAAGCAAAAAGCTCCCCCACCCCCTCAACAACCCACCGCCATCTACCAAAAGGCAAGGAAACAGCTCAGCCACGGCTTCGGTTTTGGCCTCTCAACCAACCTCAGTCGATCCCAGCAGCAGCGACGACGACGGCGATGGCGACCGGCTGCGTTTGTCGAATATAATTTCCTCGTGCCGGATGTGACAATGAATACGCATTAATAAGTACACACCCACACACACACATATACAATTGTAGAGTCACATAGACAGGCATATCGACTGCATGTTTGTGTTTACAATTTTTACGCTCACACTCTCAGTCTCGGTCTCTTTCTCTCACTCTTTGACTCGACCATTGCAAGCATTCTTTTGTGCACGTGTATATATGTATTTATGTGTGTGTATGTGCTTTCCGGTGTGTAAATTGATACGCCCGTCCGTTTATCCATCCGCTTCGTTCGTTAAGTCGCTCTCCCTCTCTCACACCAACACTCATCAAGCCACCTGCTGCAGCCAGCCAGCAGGAGACAGACAGCGAAGTAGACCAGTGAAGCATGTTTGTAGGTGGATTGGGAGTGAGTGGGTGCGAGCGAGACGGCTAGCAGCGAGCAGCGGGCATCGCAACCGCACAGCGAGCGCCATGAATGAATGGCTGGCTAATTTTGTAGAGACGCCATGGCACGCGCTTTTAACAATATTAATATGCACAATAATAATATAAATGCACTGACTGACGACTGACGACAAATGAAGGATAAGCCGCAGCTCAGCGCTCTGAAGATAATGACCAAGAGTGGAGACAAAAAGGCGCAAATGCAAACAAATTTCCATTGTATGGCATAAGAAGTAGAAGAAGCGTGACATGGCAGTTGCTTTAAATTGGATTTGTCAACGCAGCTTCACGCTGCGCACTGCTTGTCTTATTGCTCTATTGTTGTTATTGCTCTAGTACATGGACTTCTCTGGGTGTGTGTGTGTGTATGTGTGAGAGCGACCGTGTGTGTGTGTAATATGATTATTTACATGCTGTCAGTGTTGCCGTATTTTTTTTTTGTTCTCCATCTCACACTGTTTTTGCTTGTCTCAGTTCTGCTGCTGCTGCGCGTGCTGTAAAAAGATGAAATTATATGATTTGAATAATAATTGAATTAGAAAATCATAGTCAAAGCCATGGCAATGCAGTGCAGCATGTCACGGCAGCCTAAGGCGTTGCTGTTTGAGTGTGTACACCCTCAAGTCGACGTGTCATGCATTTTTTTGTATATGCAAAAGTATTTAATTTAAAGGCGTTGTCGTATGCATTTTCTATTAGAACTATGTATCAATGTTTCAGGACCTGGTCATTGGTCGATCGCCCATAACAATTTGGTATATTGCATATTTTTTTGGTATCAAAATACTTCAAAGCTTGTGGTCACTCGCGCATTTTCGCTACTGCAAAACTAATTCCGTTGTGCATTTCGCGATTTATTATAGTTATTAAAAAGTTATAAGCGTAACTCGACTAATTTGGTTAGATATAGTGTGTTCAATTTGTTTAAACGTCGTGGAGAATGCAAACACTCGCAATAAGTAACATCACTTAACAACGTCTCGACATCCAGGCGCGCGTGAAAAAAAGCGAGAAAAAGAAGAAAGCGTTGAAGAGGCTGCCAAGTGGCAGAGCGTACTTATAACTTTGGCTCTAATGCGCACGACATTTGTCGCCTTCCAAATGCTTAACAAGTTTCTGCAAATATCGACAACGGGCGCAGTCGAGACAGACAGACAGACATCATTACTTACTGCCGTCAACTCTATGACTCCCCCTAACTCTTTCTCTGTCCCTCTCACTCTCGCGTGTGCGTTAGTTCGTTCGTAAGTGTGTGAAAGTGTTCGGTTCGGTCGTGTAGTTGTGCCTGTGTGCGGTGCAGTGCATTAGTGTGCGAAAATGGAAAGGAGTGGGGGCTCTTGTAATCATGTGAATCCGTTTAAACTGTCGAAGTGTATTGTGCGTCATTATTCTCTTTCGTGCCATTAGACTTGAATAGTTTTTCAATACCAAAAAACGACAAATGCATATCGCAGTTGACGCCGGCGCCAGCGCTGACGTCTCTGCTTATCGTTTGCACTTGCAAGTGTGCATGTGTGAGTGTGCTGTTGTGAGCTTCTGCCAGGGATGCATTTAGCAGTTCACAAGAAAAGGCGACCTCGCTGGTGACGTCACTAATGATGCGATCACTGAAGTAAACAAGGTAGGCATCAAATCAAATGATTTAAGGAATCTTAAAATACGATATAATTTAAAACAGAATAAATTGCAAATTTGGATTTCATTTTACGAAAATTAACGGAATGTGCACTGCACAATCTACCAAATATTTTGCTCTGGCGTTTTGCTCTTTTTTTTTTTTTTGGATTTTGTCCATAATTGTGGCCAATTTTCTTTAATTGTTTTTATTGAGAGCCGCGTGTTGCCGCGCGCTCAATTCAACAATGCGCATAAATAAATCACTTAACAATTTTTATTGAGCCCCACATCGTGACGTGGCTGCCAGGCAAATTGCATTTTAAATGCACTCACACACATACATGCACACAAATTGCACTGTGTGTGTGTCTCATTATAAAGATCAATGGCAAAAATATGAATGCAGGCAATGCAATTGAATGTAAATTGTTGCGCTTTTGATAATAATAAGGCATGGACACAGCATAAACAACAACAGTAATAACAGTATAACAACAATAAAAGCCTATTTAAATATTAAGCGAATTTTTCTATGCAATGCCAATTTGTATCAATAATTTTTTGAAATGAGCTTTTAATCGTTTTCCGCCATTCTGGCGCCCGAACAACATGGTTTTTTTCCATGTATCGTTTATCGATAACTATCGCTGGTTCAAGCGCACGAAAATAAAAAAAAATAAGCAGTCATATAATTTTTTTATTTTAGTAGTTATTAAAAAAACTCAAAAGAAAGTCTTTATATTAAGTTTTAATATCCATTTAATGTCAATAAGCTTTTGTTTGATTTGTTTGTTTAAAATTAAAGTTTGGTAAAAAATTCAAATTGTTATAGATTAATATTAATATAATTAATAATCCAATTTTCGTTTAGAAAATTAAATAGTTTTTATAATACTCAATTTGCCGTCAAGTTTTTGATTATGTGTTCAGATGCTCCCCTCAAAACGGCTTTTAACGAAAACTTGCTGCAAAGAATGCAAAATCTTTAAAAGAATTATTTAATACAGAAGCATAACTTACCAAAGTGATGATTCAATATATTTGTTTTGCACATACATATATTTGTGTTGGTATTTGTGTTTTAAGTGTCTTGATTAACAATATAATGCGTGTGTTTATAACAAATTTGAAACGTCTGTCTGACAAAAAATATAAATTCATTATTCTCTGTATATTGCAGTACAGATTGCAAGACTTACGTGATTACTTTTTACTGCTTTCAATGTAAGTGTATGCGATATTTATTTAGAGAGTGCAAAGATATGGTTACGTAAATGTCAGTTCTCAGTAGCAGTCCCTTGAGTTTACGAAGCCCTCGTCGCACCAGGCCCGTTTCTAGTCGGTGGTACCATCATAAAAAGTCTCAAGGAACTCAGCGTGTGTTGAAAATTAAAATCTACATATTTAGATTTTGAGCTCTTGATTCGAGCGAGCCGGAAACAGAACTGAGAAAATAAGGGTCGAGATACTGTCTTAAAATAAGTCAAGGGCTACTTTGATCTCATAATATTGTGCTTCAAAATATACGCCTGCATTGATGTTCATAGATGCTTTCCATCAAAAATATCAGCTTCGTTCTATACTTTTTGGTTCTCATAGAATGTTTCTTAGTTTGAAATGAAATGCAATTGTGCAATTTGCATAGATGCTGTTGCTGAAATTTGACAAAAAATGCGTTAACTTATGGATATATGCTCGAGCTGCTTGAAGTTGCCCAAGAACATTATTTCTCGATTGGGATTCAAAGCTAGTTTGAACATATTCTTTCTGATAGAACGAATAGAAAGAGTATAAAAACCGAAACGAATTTATGTTTCCCTATAGCGTGTTGAATCCAGATGGATGTCGTTTATTTGCCAACTCAAATTTATCAATTTTAAACAAACAACTACGTGAGCAACTTGTTTCAAGCAGCCAGAGATTCAGACAGACAAATCTAATGCATGCTTTTTCTTGAGAGTATCTCGATGTCTAAATTCAGCTTTCTTTGATGGTTTCCGTTGGAGCTTCTTTCATGGCCTCCTGCATTTTATTGAATAGCTCACGATCGATGCGTTCCTTAGCACGAAATACCTTTGATTGTATGTAGAATGAGCCGCCTGTTGCCTTCTCGTTGGCTCGAAACAGATGCTCATAGTTGCCCCGGATCTCTTCGATGCTGGACAAGTCCTTCACATTGAGTATTTGGAGGGCCTCGTTAAGGGACATGCCCTTCAGTGTCAAATCATGGCCAGTAGATTTATTTTTGATCATCTGATGGTGACTCGCCGCCGCTCGGGATGCCTCAATCTCCTGGCGAATCGCCTTGATGAAGGCGCGTCCAACAGATTGAGCACCATAAACGATGATGCGTGCAAAGTGTTTCGCCATGATCAAGCCCCTTACTGAACAGAAGTGAACAGTAGTCGCCTGTCTTTTTGGGATTGTGTGGTTTTTGAATAGATCTAGAAATTTTTGTAAAAGGTTCTCAACATTTATCTACAAAATTAACGAAATTATCGTATTGTTGTTGATATAAAACACATAGTATTTGTATATCTGATTAAACGTTTTTTCAAATATAAATATTTTGTTTGTATATATTTTGTCTCTTAATTTCAAATGATATCCAATTGTGCAATTTGCATAGCTGTTGCTGAACTTTGGCAACAATGCAAGTTATTGGTAATTACTAAAATTGGTTTAGTAGTATTTCTAGATCTGATTAAACGTTATGTTGTTTTTATTCAAATATAAATTATGGTCTGTTTATGATTAAATTAATGCTGTCAAAGCTTAGGCTATCATAATAGATTATTTCGCGTGTTTGTGCTGACTTCGAAGTCGTGACTAAGCCGTATATTAAGTCCATTGATTGCTGGCATAAGTAAAACTCCTGCGCACAAGTTGTTCTTAGTTATCTACGAGTCTGTGTGATGCTCATAAACAAATTATACGCAAAATTGACTGACTTCCGGATAGCGCAAGTTTACCACAGCACGTACAGACAGACGGATGGACGGAAGAAGGGAAGACAGAATGGAAAGGAAAAGGAGGAAAGGAGGATGCCAGCAGCAGCTGTGACCAGGACGATGTGATGTGATGTGTGCAGGGTATTAACATAATTACAATAATGACTTGTTGCCGGTCAATGTCAACGAGGGGCGGACCGACAAAATGCAATTGCAGACTATGGCATCCTGGACTTGAACTCGACTCCGGATTTTGTGTGGCCATAATTTTGAGTCAAGTTGTCAGCAGTTGGCATCATTTGCATAAGCCTCATCCCATCTATGCTGGCATCTTTTTAAAGCCAAAGCCAAATTCAAGTCTCTTCCTCCTCTCATTCTCTCTCGGCTGGCCACATTGGCGATCACAGTGTGCCCAGACGCAAGCCGCAAATGCACAACAATTGCAATTGCAATTCTCGACTCGTAACATGCAACACGCAACTCGGGGAGTCGAACTGCAAACTGTAACTAAGGCCAACTCCATTTGCCGTTGAAATTCACAAACTGTAATTGATCACATTTGCGT
Source organism: Drosophila pallidifrons (assembly GCA_023558445.1). Classification (NCBI taxonomy): domain Eukaryota; kingdom Metazoa; phylum Arthropoda; class Insecta; order Diptera; family Drosophilidae; genus Drosophila; species Drosophila pallidifrons. The sequence goes on along the minus strand of CM042351.1, from coordinate 26,952,353 downwards.
TTGTCGTTTGATTTCATTGTCTTGTGCGTGGATATGTGGCGTTCCCTTTTTTTTTGTTTTTTGTTGTCAGGGCTTTGTCTGAGGTTCTGAAGGAGGAGTGGCAAGGATTTTGGGTCCTGACGCCTGCAGGCTGATAGTTGGAGGCTGGAGGGAGGGTTTTTCGGTAACTGCTTCCAATTCCGAAAAGCCACAGTTGATGGCCGACTGTTATTGTTGCTGTTGTGCCGCGCTAGCTCATTCATTATGCAAACACCTCCACGTTGCCTATCAAACGTGGCCCATGCTCCATGTCGTTGAATGCTCTTTGCCCCTCCGGTTTTTCTGGTTGCGCTTTACGATTAGTTGCCATTTAAACTGCTGTTACCAACCTCACCTCCTCTACCCTCCTCTGTGGGCCTGTTTCCGGGGGTCTGTCTCCTGGTCCGCTGGCCGCGCCATAGCATTTTGATTTCCGCACTGCATCCGGCTCTTTTAATCCTCTCCCCCAATAATAATGCGTAGTCCAAACAAGTCGACAAGTTGGATATCCTATGATTAGTGATATAGCTGAGTGAAATTCGATTGTTAAATGTGCATAGATGATGTTTCTGAAATTTGGCAACAATGCAAGTTATTGGTAGTTACCAAAATTGATTTGTCGACAAAATTTGTCGAATTTGTAGAATCGCAAAGTGATTATAAACTTTCATAATGAGATCCTATTTGCCTCTTAATTTTAAATGGAATCCAATTGCGCAATTTTCGTTGATGCTGTTGCTGAAATTTGGCAACAATTCGTTAGCTTATGGATATACAAATTGATTGCAGTTACTGCAATTGCGTTATCTTGAAAAGTTGCCGGATTTGTAGGTTAGTAAAGTGATTATAACCTTTCCGGCAGTGTATACAAATTGACGAAACTGCAATGTGAATTGGAGGGTCGACGATAGGAGAGAGTGCGAAGAAGTGAGAAGGGGGCCAGTCAAGGTGGGGAGGGGAATTGGGGGAATGGCAACAAAAGCGAGCAGTTCACTATTTACCACACATGAACGTGGCATCTGAACGAGTACGTGAATGCGAATCTAAATCTCAATGTGAATGCGAATGCGAATGTGAACGTAAACGTGAATGCGAATGCGAAACGTGAATGTGGATGCGAATGCGATGGTGAACGTGGGTGATGCATGGCGCTGAAAATGGTCAGGCCTAGTAGTGTCTGGTGTCGCATTCATTGCCATTCATTCGCTGCTGCCGTTTCGTGGTCGCCATTGCCATTGCCTATTTTCTACCCTCTAAACAGTAAGCTGTAATTAAAAGGGTATGATGAATACAAGAGAGCTGTGAAATTTATTGTGAGAAGCGGAAAGTGCAGAGAACGAATGCAGGTTAGCAAATAGAACGTTGACGGGAGAATAGAATATCAAATTAAATCTAATCAAGAATAGATTGGAGCATTAATTGGATGTTGACGAAAAAATAGAATATCAGCATTGTTGAGAGAAAATGTAATCTAATCAAGAATATATCGGAATGTTAACCTCGATCTTTCATAATTTAAACATTAATTTAAAGTAAAGTTAAATTTGTAATATTGTAGGTAATAATGTTGCGATTTGTGTATGAAATATACATTTCAGACACCTTGCGTTAAAGTTTATTTAATTTTTCGTGTATTCCTATAACCACTGGGAAATTTTTGTAATGGATCAGAGGGATAGTTTTTACGAAAATTAAAAAAAACCGAAAATGAGAAACATACAATAGGTTTTGAGAAGACTAATGCTTGTAGCATTATTATGTAATCTTCAAAATTTAAAGATGAGACACATTAAACTAGGGTATCAGTTAGTCGCGCATGCCACATTCGCAGTGATGAACTCGTCTATATTGGTCTATTGCTGTCACTACTATCGTTGCTGTTGTTGTTGTTGTTGTTGTTGCTGCTGTTGCTGTTGTGGCTAACATGCAAGCTTAGGATTTGGAAAACAATTTCACTGTTAGTGGAATGTCAACGTCAGTGCCCGTGCTCGGCTCGATACGTTTCGCTTCGGTCCAGTTTGGTCTACTCCGCCCCGCTCCTCCCGCCACATCACTCAGGAAGGCAGGCGACCAATACCTAATGCAATCCTCCCTCCCCAGAGTTGCCTCCCTCTGCTCAGCTCAGCTCGGTTCGAGTCAGTTTGTCCATTGCCGATGCCTGTCTCGAAAATGGCAACTCGTTCGTGCCGAAACGTGAAATTGAAGCGCGCGACGGGCGCGCCCATCACTAATTAGTGATGTGCAATAATCGTGCGGACTGCACGGACATAGAATCGTGAATCGGGGGAAGACGGGGGAAGGGAGTCCATTTGGTCATTGGGGTTCAGAGATTTGCGTGCCGTCGCTTTCAGCTTTCAGCTCCCACTCGGCGTTAGTTCGGCTCCAAAAACTGCAACATTGTTAATCAACTGTGCGTGTCGCATAAGTTGAATTTGTGTTCAGTTTCGGGCTTCAGTATACCTCTTAGATAGATTATATAGAAGAGGTTCGATTGCAGGTTTAGTTAGTATATTGTTTGAATGATATTATGAGTCATGTTTAAGCAGCTTTTGTTAAATAATATTTCAAGAAATGAAGAAACATTTATATATTGCATTAACAAATATCGTAGGGTAGCTGCTGCGCTCTGTTTCAAAACGGTTTCATTAGCAATCGAGTTTGAGTTTTGGATTTCGAGTGGGTTGCAGTTTGGCTTTGGTCAACTGGATGACTGCCTGCGAAAATGGGCTTGGTTTTTGGGTGGGTTTTGAGGGTAGACGACTGTTGATTGAGGTCGAAGAGGAGGCGTTTGAGGGTTTTAGTCTTTTTTCGCTCGGTGTCCGGCTTAGTGCGATCTAAATAAGTGGAAAATTATTGTTGTCTCGAGAGTGGCTGAGAAATGACGCTGATTACGATGCATTTAAAGGGACGTTAAACCAATTTAGGGGATTCCCCCAGTTCATGTGGCATAACTGTATGCCAACTTTTTGACACTGAACTTGAGCGAGCTAACTATAGATATTATTCAGTATACGAATGTAGTAAATTCAGTATATATTTGGTATATAAGCGATTTTATAATTAAAGATGTACATAGTTGAGTGTATTTATGTATATTATTCAGTATATATTTGGTATATATGCGATTTTATGAGGAAACTAATTAATGTTTTATATAGACTAGTATATTTTATATAAATATAGTTTAGTTTATTTGGCCTTTATGACACAAAACACTAATAAAATATGTACATAGTTTAGTATGTTTTAGTTTAGTATATGTATGTTTTGGTTTCCGTATTTTCAGGCATGCTCCGGTTTTCACTTTTCGTTTTCGTTTTCGTTTTGGGACCAAAACCGAGATTTTCGTATTTAGGTGCTCCGGTTTTCACACGTTTTTGGTCATCGTTTTGCTATCGGAACGTTTCATTTTTTACTGCTAAAACAGCTGACTTGTGTTTTGGTTAAAAGTAAACAACGCGAAAAAATATCTTTTGTATGTCCGATTTCGTGCGTGGATTGAACTCACATAAGGATTTTTTTTTATCCTGCATATAAATAATTATGCTTCCCCTGAATGAAATATATTTGCCTTTTGTCTTTTTTTTTTCAAAGAAAGATTTGAAACTTTCTTTAAAAAAATTAGTTGAACGGCAATCAGCTGTTTCCCACAAAAAATGGGGATGCCACCTTTTTAATGCATTTCAATAAACCAATGAGTCAACTTCTTTTTTTCCTTTTGCAAATAAGATCCGATTTAATATAGAAAAAGGCATTTACTATTCATTTCGGCAAGTCAAATTTTTTCGTTTTCATTTCGAAAAAATCTTGTGAAAGTGAAAACGGGAGCACCAATTTTTTCGTTTTCGTTTTCGAAACGAAAACGAAAAGTGAAAACCGGAGCATGCCTGTTTGTTAAGTATTTCATCCGTTTTTTACGAAATACTCTTCATTTGAACCTTATGTACCACATATAATTTGGTTAAGCAGAAATGTCACCTAAACTTATATTAATTAATTTTTAAAAAATACTTGATATATTTTGATAATTGGCGTACAAATATTGCAGTTTTTTTTTTGTTAATTGCTTCACTGTTTTTTAGCTTCGATTTTTTTTTATTTGTCATGTTTTCCCATACTGTTTGTTATTGATTTTTTTTGTTTCTCTTTGATTGTTTGGGCTGTGCGGGAACTTGTCAAATGTTTCGATCTTTCGACATTAACTACATATGTTACACATACACACACATACAACACTCACAGTAAGCGTGTGTTTGTGTGCGAGTTTTTGCTATTGGTTTTTACGTACAATTTGCAGCGGCGTGTAAATAAAAGAGCTGACATTGCAGCTCACATCTCTGCGTGTGTGTGTGTGAGTGTGTGTGTGAATGCAGCTGGCAATATGGTTGCATTAAATTGACCAGAAAAACAGCAGAGAGTAGCTGCCTAATTGAAATTTCATGTTCTGCAATAAGTGTAGAGATGGCGACAAGAGACGAAGGACGACAACGGGGCGTGGTGGGGCGACAAAGGGCGTAAAGGGGCGTTAACTCGGTTCGCTAATACTCGCCGATTATCAAACACAACAATTTGCCGTGAGAGCGATACAAAAAAAAAAAAAAGGAGGGAGAGAGCGAGAGGGACAAAGAGATAGAGGAATGTGGAACGTAATTCGGATAAGCACTTTGTTTAGGGCATTAATCGCCGCGACAGCAATTTGTTACATCGATAGACGCGATAGATAATTAACGGAAACGACAAACTCGACCAAATTAAATATCGAACTACTAAAACTGCACAGCAACTGAATGCAACAAAGATGATTCAATATACAGGGCTACTGAAATTTTTTTTGGTACACTATGATATATATTTGTGTGTAATACTTTATCGATATACTAAGTATAGCCTTTGGTATATATTTATATTTCTTTCGGCATATTAATTTAGTATATTTTTAGAAGTTATTGAAGATAATCTTTATTAATGTATTCTAAATCGATATACCAAAAATATAGCCTTCGATATTATGAAATATTTTTTTGGTATATTATAATTATAATTATAATTCGGTATATTTTAAGAATATGGCTTTTTTAAAAATAGTACATCTAATTATAATTTTGCATTCTTGGTATATTAATTAGGTATATTTTAAGAATATGGTATTTTTTGACAAAATATTCCGCAAAGAGGAGGAAGTGTGTTATACAACATTCATATATGCTTACAACTTTCACGAGAAATTAAGTAACCCAAAATTGTTAGCTCTAATTCTAGTCTTTAGTATATTTTAGTATTTTTGCGGTATATTTATTTGATATTTTTTTTAGAATACGTTTTTTCTCTCAATTTCCTCCAAAGTTGGTAGCACCAATGTTAGTCTACGGTGTATTTTAGTATTTTTTGGGTATATTTTTAAATAGAAAGCGGGTATCTCACTCGACTTTCGTCTTATGTTTCTTTCTTGTTTTTTTTTCCTCTAATTGATTATGGAATCTCATAAATAATCTTTTAAATGCTTTGGTTTGAATTTTGAATGGATTTTTGTTACTATAGCTGATTTTTGAAGAATGATAATAAGTAGGCAGCGTGTTGACGAGTCGAATTTGCTTAAACATTTTCTCAGTCAAAGCTGATACAAAAGCTGGTCAACAAGTCAACAACATAAAATATTGGAAACAAAAATTGATAAATTCATAAACTTTTATTTTGTAAAGAGAAAGAGAAACAATAAAAAGAAAAGAACGATGGACACAGGCATGAAGCTGATGTATGAAGAGGAGACTTTGCTTATGAGCGATGCGGCCAATGATGAGGAAATGATGCAGCACGTGTCTGTGGCAGCTGCAGTGATGCAACTAGAAGCTTTGAACAATATGCAACTGAATGGGGAACCGGAAGCTGAAGCTGAAGTTGAAGGTGAAGCCGAAAGCAAACTTCAGACTGGAGGCAAAGAGCGGCAGCCAGAGAAGCCGAGTGCATGTGTGCGCTTCCTTCTACGCATGGGCTTTGGGGCCATTATGCATCCATATGAGTATGCCAAGGTTCTAATGCAGTTGGGTCACGAGCCGCTGCCCGCTGTGGCAGCCACCAGCTGGGTGGGCAAGTCAACGTTGCTGCTGCCGAGTGTGCATCAATATTTGCGCTACATCAAGCACACGGATGGCTTCGCGGGACTCTATCGGGGATTGGGCGCTCGCTTCCTTAGCTGCGCCATCTCGGCCATGTTCTCGGAGAGTCTTGTTCACGTGTTGGGCATGTCACGGACCAGACAACGACGTCGCAAGCTGCATCGTCGCAGCAGTTGCTTTAAGGAGTACGCATGGAATCTGATGCGAGATGGCATCGTCGTCACTACTGGCTTGATCTTTTCGCATCCCTTTTATGTGATCTCGGTGCGTCAGATGGCTCAGTTCGTTGGTCGTGAGGTTGCCTACAACGATCTGCGCAGCAGCATCCATGAAATCCTTCAGCATGATGGTCCTTTGGGTTTCTATGCGGGCTTTGTGCCGCGTTTGCTTTGCGATCTTGGCGTGCTCTTTGTCACCAGCACTTTGAGTGCTGCTTGTGAGCGACTCTGTGTCGATCGATCGTCACTGCGACAAATGGAATACAATTCGGTGCTGTTTCAGTTTGGCGCTGTTCTCCTATTGTATCCCCTCCAAGTGGTTGGCGCCTGCATGGCCTGCTCGGGCTCGGGGATTGCGGCTGGGGCTCCGCCCTTCATGCCCGTCTATGGCCAGTGGATCGATTGCCTCATGGATCTGTTTGCTCGTGGCGATCACTATCGTGGCGCCTTCATATTTCGTCGCACGTTGCCTCGCCTCCAAATGAATCGCATGCACGATGCCTTCCCTATTTCCCGCATGATTTGAGAGGTTTCATGGAGCTTGATGGCGGTACTTGGTTCATTGAGCGTATGCTTGATGATGATACTTTTCCCATTTTCAGCTTGATTTGAAAACGTTTTTTGGGTTCATGGGGCGTATGCTTGATATTAAACGTTTGATTTAAGAAATAGCTAAGAAAATGTTATTATTACACCCGTAAATATCTTAATAGTATTGTTGTGCATTGTATAATATTTTATATGTCGTTTAGAATATGTCGATTAATCGCAAATTATTCACTTTTGCTTGGACATATACAATTTAGATTTCAAATCCTTAAATTAACATTCAATTTGAATAGAAAATTGATAAGCTGCTGCAGTTGAGTCTTGCGCTTTCGGCCTTGGTTGGCAATCTGGTATATTCTGTACTGTAATAAAATATTGATATACTAAATAAAGCAGAAATATACCGAAAGTTAAGTGTTTGCAGTTATGTTTGGTTGACTATCTGGTATATTCTGTTCTCGATGGTATATTTTCTATGTAATAGTATATTAATATACTAAATATAATTGGAATATTTCGAAATTTTAGTATTTTACAGTGATGCAGTTGGGCTTGGTTGATATATATATTAAGAATGCTATATAATAGTATATTGATATGCTAATAAATGCCAAAAAATTCCGAAATTTTAGTATTTGTGCAGTATATTAACTCGGTATATTTTAACAATAATACTATATTGCAATTTTTAGGATTTTTGCAGTACTTTAATTTAGTATATTTTAGCAATAATATTGACATTGATTTACTTTTATTTAATATGGGTAGAGAGCACGTTCCACTGTTGCTTTCTTACTAATTATGAATGAAATTGCTACTTATTTCGCCTTAAAAACACAAAATGCAAGGTTTCACGTTGTCAAACTTGAATATTTAAAATCCGTTGAAATTGAAGCATTTAAGTTGGCGAACAGACAGTTTGTAATTGGTTTGTAGACAAGATAGAATCAGATCATTCCTGGGAATATCTTCTTCGGGGATAAAGAGATGAGAACCCTTTGTGTCATTGTTGCTTCTGTGTTGTTTTTTTTTTTTGCTGTGTCGACTGTTTGTTCATTTTTTGGGAAGCAGCTTGTACTAATTTGAATTATTTAGCTTGCGACACGAGAGTGGGAGAAGAGCAAAAGGAAACACCACACACTGGACACGCTTGTGGTCTCCGAAGGGGAACGAGTGGCAAGGAAAGGAACTGGATCGTGTGGGAATGGAATGCAAGCATGCTATTGTGTCAGTTTCTTCTCACTCTCTCTTTTTCTGTCTGTCTTTGTGTCTGTTGCTGCTGCATAAAATGTCAGCAGAGATTAAGCGACTGAAAGCTGTTCATGTACAAGATTTTATGCACTAAACGACGCGCCACACACACACACACACACACACACACACACACACACACACACACACACACACACACACACACACACACACACACACACACACACATACATACATAGAACCTAGACAGCTGCACGTAATGAAAATATCAAAAATCTTCAACGAAATGTGCCAACGGCTGATTTCAGGGGGAGAAAGCGGGAAGATGAAGTAGGTGAATGTCAAGAGTGGAGAACAAGGGATAAGAGAGTGTGTGAGTTTTGCTTCATTTGAATGCGACGACGACACATTGTTCTTGTTGTTGGCCATTTTTGTTGTTGGCCAGGTTCATTTAGGCCAGAGAGAAATCAAAAGTCAAAAGTTAACACAGCCCGCAGAGACTTGAGTCCAAAATAAACGTTGCACAACAGCAACAACAACGAACCAGTTATTACACACATGTGCGTGTGTGTGTGCGTGTGTGTGTGTGTGCAGAGAATGACAATGATGACGACGACACATTGCACAATGCGGGCCCCGAAAAATGGCATATAGACTTAATAACCAAAAAATGCAATCAGCAACAATGTGAACAGATCCGATGCACCCAACTTCAGTCTCAACTTCAACTGCAACTCCCAACTTCAACTGCATGCCTCTGGCAGATAGCTTGAGGCTTAGGATGCAAGATGGAAGAAGGAGAGGGAGAGGGAGAGGGAGGAAAAGGAGAAGGAGAGGGACACACAGGACACTGAGGATTTCGTAGGCAGTGTTCAAGTCAGTTTTCTGGACAGCCTTGTGACATTCACGCATGCATGCAGCATCATCATCATTATCACCATTAGCATCATCATTATTGTCGTCATGCTTGGTCATCATCAAATTCTGCACTGCCTTTGTTTTGATTTACCCTGTAAACGGAGAGTAGAGTTTAGCTTAATAGACTTAAAAGTAGGTCGCAAAATAATTTCAGTTGCTTTCTAACATACAATATGTGAATATGATAAATATATATTATTTTTATCGGATATATGTTATAACTAATATATGATAATAATCGTTGAATATTTATATTTAACAAGAAAACAGAGCTGTATTTTATATAAATATACCAAATTAATATACCGCAAAAATACTAACTTATAACAAACTATATCCCGATATACAAAATACTACAGTTTTAAAAATTGGCGAGTATAATATACAGACAAAATACTATTTAAAATATACCAACTTAGTATATTAAAAAAATACAAAATAATGCCAAACAAATCTCGATATTCTTATAGATTAAAAAATAATGTGTCCTACAAAATATGCGAGCATAATATACTGAACAAATACTTAAATATTCTAATGAATATATCAAAAAATACTGAAATATACCTAGCTTTATCTCGATATACCTTTACATTCAATAATACTATAGCCTTAAAGATATGCGAGTATAATATACCGAACAATTACAAAAATGTACCAAATTAATATACAAAAAATACTAAATTATACCAAATTATATATCGATATACCAATACATTACAAAATACTATAACATACAAAATATGCGAGTTTGGTATACCGAACAAATGCTAAAATATACCAAACTATCTATTGATATACTAGGTATACATTTAAAAATATACATTAATATTAAAAATATACGAAATTGCTACCAAAACAATTACGATCTAACCTTATATCGTTAAAAAGTTTTAATTTTTGTATCTGATGAATATTTGGTATTTCCTCTTTCGATTTACAATGTTTGTAAAGTTACAGGGTATTTGGCAAGTCGATATCAGAAGCGCGTTTGTGTGTCTTGTTGCCTTGTTGCAAAATGCAATTAGGCTAACGATGCAACACAATTTTGTGTTTAACTACTACAACGATTCAGTTGGCTAAAGGATTTTACAGCTACAGGATCAGCATTCAAATGTCAGCGAGGGGAGCTTCAAGCAAACTATTTGAGGCACGACTTCTCTATGGTCTTTCCAAATGAAATACTCGTACTTTCATTGGATAACTCGAACTCTCTCGTTGGTCACTTAAAATGTAGCACGTTTTCTCCTTTGTTCAGACTCGGGCTCTTAATTGTTTTGGATTCATATCGATTTAATATTCTATATACTTGCATAGAGAAGCTCTCGATTTAGCAATAGAAGTTGTCAATGCTGTGCTATTTCACACTTGAATTTATCAATTTCTTGCAAATTTACTATCTGCTTTTGCATTGTGCCGGAAATGTCGAACAAATGATGCGCTCTTGCACACTTGCACTCAAACTCAAAACTCGGTTTGCTGCCGCCTTAATTGATATTAATATTCAACTAAATTATGAATTATTGCCTCCGTTATGCAATCAAATTAATAAATTACCAGTCACATTAAGTTGCAAGCAAAGCGAGTCGACCCGACTAGAAGAGCTCTCGACTACAATCAAAATGAAAAGTTTCTGACAGTCGATATTCTCTCAACACGACAAAATGAAGCGGAGCAGGAAGTAAACGAATAGCTCGACATTTACAACTCGTACAACATGTTGGAATGTTTATAATGTACGACAATTGCGTGTATATCGTATATCATAATTAACAGCAGTCGCTACCCTGTAATTGCGCACATACTTCAAAGAGGTAGCATAGAATAACTAATTCAATAACTATAGCCTGCGGTTTATTTTTAGTGTTTTTGTAGTATATTTATTTGGTATACTTTTAAAAATAAGGTATATCTCAGTAGATATCAGTATTTTTACGGTATATTCATTTGGTATACTTTTAGAAAGTGGTATATTGCAATAGATATCAGTATTTTTACGGTATATAGTTAATTGGTATATTTTAAGAAAGTAGTACCTGATTGTATATGTTAGTATTTTTGCTGTATATTAATTTGGTATATTTATAGAAATATTTATCTCACAGTACATATAAGTATTTTCAGTATAATAATTTGGTATATTTTACAATATGGTATCTACCAGTCGAATCCACTCTAATGCAGGCTTCTTGCCTGTTTTTAATAGGTATCTGGCCCGTCGCAGAGTTGCTCGTTACAGCTGTGAAGCGATTCACAAATAGATATTAATGTTGAAACGCATTTTAATCGTGGTCAAGCGTTTAACGTAATATAAATCGTCAATAGTTAATTTATATTATACATTCAAAAGCCTAAAAGTGTGGTTAAATGACAGATACCCTGTAAATCGACAACTAAGAAGTAAGAAAGCTACAGCCGACCGTTAGATGCACGCTACCGATTTTGAATAAAAGCAAAACATTGCGGTATGATTCTTAAAATATACCACAAAAATACAAAAAAACATACCAAAGGCTATACTTGGTTTATAGCAATAGTATTACATTCCAAATATACTATAGAGTACAACATACTATTCTAGACTGTCAGCCAAAGCAGTTAAGACCAGACACCCGATTCCCATTTTCAACAAAACCATATTCTTAAAATATACCAAAAATACTAAAAATATTCCGAAAGCTATATACCGCTATCCATTTTCAATAGCCATATTAAAAAAATATATACCACAACACATATTTGGTATATTAAAATAGTATTACATTCAAAATATACCATCGAACAGTAAAATATACTGTCAGCAAAAGCAACTAAAATATTTGATGATATTCTGATTCCGCTCAAATTGGATAAATGAAATATAAAGTAAATAAATAAATAATAGTATCTCAATTATAAATGATGACATGTGCCCATTGACGCATGTTGTTCTTAATTCCAAGCTACAGAACAGCTGTTTATACATTTCATCCAAATGTTTTGTTTGATCAAGCAAGTTGAATTGAATTTGTATTTGCCTAAAACCAAAGTCAAGCCGGCTGGAGATCAATACCGAAATAATGAAAAGTTAAAGAAGCGAGTTAAAGTCAAATAAATTCGAAAACGATTAAAGAGCACTAAATTTGATTGGAATCAATAGAAGTAGAGAGAGACAGCTGTGTAAATTTGAATAGTTGAGTGGACAAATAGAAAAATTTGCTATAAAATCGACAGTTGAAGCTGCTGAGTTTGCCACAGCTCATCAAGCATCGCAATGAGAATCTCAACTTCAGTCTCAATCACAATTTTTTGCATCGCCTTCGTTGCATTTTGCCTGATCGATGGCAGCAATGCGGTGAAGTGCACCACAGAACAAGAGGCTATGGCAGAGGATGCTCCGGAGAGAGAAGACTGCACCGATTGCTCGGTGGAAGCCAATGCTGAGCAGTCAGATTGCACAACAACAACCACAACGACAACGACAACAACCTCATCAACCACAACAACAACGACAACAACTCCGGCAACAACGACAACGACAACAACAACAGCTGCTACAACAGCGAGCGGCAACTCGTCAGCAGCTCAATTGCAGCGACTGAGGAATCAACTGAGGAACCGAAGACGCTTGGCACGTCTGAGAAATGCCAGAAGAAGACATCAGGCTACGAGACGAAGGACGGCGAATAATCGCAGAGCTGCCTTAATGGGCAACAGAAGGCGTAACAGAGGTTAAAAGAGGTTAAAACACAAGCTATCTATTGAGTTACTTTTCTTAAATAAATGTGTGTAAACACGAAAAACGTCCCCTACCACAAAATTCAGAAGTTAATCCAGAAATAATTGTATATGGCCTAAAACGGATTCAGCTTTTTGGTCTTAATTACTTTGTTTAACATTGTATGTATTGTACTGTGCTGTTTGGTATATTTAGCGAAATATCAAATATAGCATTTGGTATATTTCGCGAAATACAAAATAAAGCATCTGCCATGTTTGAGTATTGCTGTGATATGTAATATATTTTCGTTAAGTTTTACGTTAATATCAAACAGATTCTTATTATACACAGATACTTATTGTACTCTTTGGTATATTTTTCGAAACATATTTAGGATTTAAGTATTGTAGTATATACGTATTGTAGTATTGTAGTATATACGGTATACGTGGTATATTTTATCGTTAACACTTTTTGCATTGTGACTGAGAAATACAAGTACAACAAAACGAAAAGTGTTAACGATAAAATATACCAAATATAGCATCTGGTATTTAAATATTGTTGCAGTGTATTTGGTATATTTTATCGTTAAGACTTTGCAATTTCTTTTCTTGCATCTCACAGTCACAATGCGAAGAGTGTTAACGATAAAATATATTAAAATAAAGCATTTGATATTTAAGTATTGTTGCAGTATATTCGGTATATATTATGGTTAATACTCGAGCACATTCGTAGCTTTCTTACTTGTTTTACTTATTGAATTAATTAATTTAAATAATAATTAAACTAGCTAGAAAACTAGAAAAATCACAATTTTGCAGCTTTAGCTTGTATAACTAATTATGTGGGAAGTAAGTAAAGGAAAATATTACGTATACGCATGCCAGCTAGTGCAGTTCATGGCTCATTCTCGAGGGTTCTTATTGTTTATTGATTCATCTTTCGTTTGTTGTTTTTGTCGTTTGCTGTTTCTTAAGCTTAAAGCCGTAATTTGATGCACTTTAAAGATTTAGTGAAAACTACTCAAAAAGTATGGAAATTATAAATATCATGTGAAAATTACCTTTAACTGTATAAAATAGTACTTATCTCTAATGTGATAATAACCTTTGATGAAGTATAAAAAATAGTCATTATCTCAGTGTAAGATTTTATTACAGGATATTTGAGTGTTCGTTGCTGGTTGCAAAAAAAATGTTGTTGATAAGGCCAAACTGTCGCGAGTTAAAGGCATATTACACATACGCCGCATAGGCTACCGACTTCCGCCAACAACGCGCGACGGCGGTTTCAATTTTATAACGTAAATCCAATTAACTGGCTTTACAAACACACACACATACACACACACGCACACACACAGCCACAGCAGAGGTGTTAATCGACGTCATTTTGATGTAAAACGAGCGATGAGAACGTTGATATTGTATATTTTATGACCGCATATGTGATGCGTAATTAACAGCAGCAACAACAACAGAAACAGCAACGTGAACAACAATTGGCAGCCAGGTTAATGAGCCATCATTGATTATGCATATGAGTTGTGGTGTGTGTAGAACGTCTCTCTCTGTGTGTGTGTATGTGTATGTGTGTGTGTGTGTGCGTGAGTGAAGGGTGTGTGAAAGGGAGGCAAAGGTAAAGAGTTGGAGTCGTGGCTTCACACATCAATTTAAATGTTACATATGCTAATGAAATCAACCAAAATTATGAGCAATTATGAATAGCTTAATGGGCTTACCAATGTGCCACAGGCTCTACACACACACACACACACACACACTCGCACACACACACACACATTCTATAAACTTTACACTCGACGAAAAAAACAGTTTGGGAGAAACTCAATTAAAATTATGCAATTGGAATACAATCAACACACAGTCAATAGTTTGTTGCTTTGCCATCAGCAAACCACAATTTTAATTTTAATTTATAACATCCGCGAATTTCTAATAATAAATTATAAGGAAGTTTTGTAGAAATTATTTAAGGAATAATTTTATATTGCGAGCTTTAGTTGCTTTGGTTGACCATCTGGTTTCTTTTGTACTCTATAGTATTGAATGTATATTTTGATATAGTTGTAGAAATTATTTAAGAATCATTAAATTTTAGCGTATTTTAGTTACTTTTTTTTTGACAGTTTGGTATATTTTGTATTCTATAGTATATTTTGCATGTGCTAGCATGTTTTGATATACCTTTGGTATAATTTAGTATATACATATATAGTATATTTTGAATGGAATAATATATGTTGATATTCAAGAAATAACCTACGGTATAATTTAGTATGTATAGTCTAATAGTATTTTTTGAATTTTTATTTGAGCGATAGAATTCTTAGGTAATTTTTAATAATCATTTATTTTGACGCTTTAGAACTATAATTTAGATTCTATTTTTACAAGTCTTCTTTTAGTTATGCAAATTTGAATTCGTTTGATCAAACTACAAAATCCTAAAACTCACTTGACTAACAACATTTTAGGGACAAGATTGCTCAATAAAAAAAAATTCTACATCTCGCATAATTAACTAAATTTCTTGCAGAGTCTATTAGCAATCGAAGCCTAGTCTTATGCATTTTCGGCGAGTGTAGACAACTTAGACTGTCTGTTTGTCCGTCCGTCCATCCGTCTGTCTGTTTTGGTCTGTGTGTGTGTCTGTCTTAAAGCCAAGGCTTTTGTTTAAAGTCAAGAACGAAGAGAGCAGAGCAGAGCAGAGTTGAGCAAAGCAAGACAGGCCAAGCATGGCATGGCAGGCAGGCAAAAAACGCAGCCAGGTGTAAATTACAAACTTGTAAGATTTTTGCTGGCATTTCCTGCCTCCAGCCTACAACAGCCAGCTGGAGTGTGCTGCTTCCCTTGCCCCAGCTTCAACACCTGGCAAACTGAGCTTCCACTTCGTTGGCTGTCGCCAGAGCTGAAGACATTGCTCAACAGTGTAACAACCAAAAGAAGCGAGAGAGTGAGAGAGAGTTTTTGCGGGGAGGGGGAAAGCGTAGCGTAATGCCAACAATTACGCAGCTGAATATTTTATGAGCCGAGCAGATTAATATGAATATTTTATTATCATTTTAGATTCCGTATTTCTTTTTTGCGTCTTGAGAGCAGCAGCAAGCTCTCAGTTTTGAGTCTCAGTTTAGTCTTCCCATCTTTTGCTCAAAGTCCAAGCCCAAACGCAAAGCCGAAAGCCAAAGTCAGAGAACACATTTTGGCCAAGCCAAAAAAGCATGGCCGAAAAATATGCTTTATATGACTTTTCGTTTTCCTCTTGCCTCTTGGCTACATGCATTTCAGCCAGCCTCTTGTAAACCAATTATTAACAGCATTTAAGCTTGTTTTAAATGCATGAATTTTTCTTACACTTTTTTTCTGTTTCTATTTGCAGTGCTTGAATGTGAAAACGACTTTGACTGGTAAGTGAAGCGCATTTGGTTTCATACATTTGTTTTAAGTTCTACAATTTATACGCTAATTCTTAGGCTAGACTTCAACAACAATTTTGACTTCTAGAGTATTCAGAATTCGTTGAGCTAAAGAGCAAAAAGGTTTACGAGCTGCCCGCAGCTTTTTTGCACCTCTTGCAAGAGTGGAAAATGGTTTTTGCCACTGGCCAAAAAACTCACAAAAAATAAAAGAAGAAGAGGGGAGAAAATGTGGTGAGAAACGGAATTTATGACCACGAGCCTTCAAAGGGCCAACGAAACTCTCTCTCTTTCTCTTTTTGGGTGAGCTCTAAATGTTTTGCGCCAGCGTTACGCCTGTCCCAGACATGCCAAAATAAAAACTGTAAGCCAAAACAAATTGTAGGCAGAAGTCAGAGAGGGAAAACTGAGAACTCAGAACTGAGGCTTGGTTTGGCTTAGTCAAAGGCAAAGGCAAATAAAGCAAAATTTTCATTTGTTGCGTTGAAAATTTCATGTGCTGCGAGTGTGGAAATTACAGCGCCACTAAAAATAAATTAGTGGCAACGGGGAAGAGCGAGGGAGGAAGTGGCAATCGTCAGGTGTAGAGGAAACTATGTGTAATAGTCGCGTAATATCGTCGTCATCATCTTAGCCGGGCCCCCAAATAAATTCCGCCAATAAATGCGCTGGCAAATGCCACGCCCCCAGCCAGTTACCTAACGCCCATGCCGAGTGAAGAGCGCGCCTCGCACTCAAGGTCCGACACCCGCTGATTTATGCAGCACCATAAAAAAGCGTGCTGCAAATTCAAAGTGAAGTTGCAGACTGCTCAGATAGAGAAAACGGAGGAGTAGGAACAGTGAGGAGTAGAGAAGTGGGTAGTCGGATGGGTAGGTGGTAAGGGATAGGGGGTAGATGGTAGGTGGTAGGAAGTGGAGTACACCCTAGGCCCAAGATACCTCAAAGTCGAGAACAAGGAGGAGTAGGAACAGGGAGGAGTAGCGATATGGGTAGTCGGGTGGATAGTCGGGTGGGGGTAATGGGTGAATTACACCCTAGACCCAAGATGCCTCAAAGTCATGTTCTGCTTTTGGCTTTCGCCTGCAATTCTTGCAATTGCCACCAGGGAGAAGCTTAACGTGTTTGCAGCAGGCGGCGCTCACGACGCGACGCGATGCGATGCGATGCGAACCTGTCAAATTGCATTGCAAGCAGTGCCACGCAACGAGTTGGCAGCCCTGTCAACAGTGCTGGCAACTGTTGTGCAAAAGAGAACTAGTTCAAAGCAGATGTAATGTTAAGATCAGTTTGAATACTGTTAGGAATGATTATCTAATTTGGAATGGAGGCGATTGTTAATACTTGTTGTTCTAAAAATCGGTCCTTTTTATACCCGCTACCCATAGAGTAGAAGGGTATTATAACTTTGTGCCGACAGGAAATATATGTAACAGGTAGAAGGAGGCATCTCCGACCCTATAAAGTATATATATTCTTGATCAGTGTCAACAGCCGAGACGATCTAGCCATGTGCGTCTGTCCGTATGAACACCTAGATCTCAGAGACTATAAGAAATAAAGGTATACTTTTTTTTCAACAGCATTTGTTATGTTTGCACGCAGATCAAGTTTGTTTCAAATTTTTGCCACGCCCCCGCAAATACAAACAAATCGAATAACAAGCGTAATTTAAAAGCTAGAGTTGCGAATATTTTAAAGCTAGAGCTGCGAATTTTGGTATATACAATAAAAACTATAGTAGTTTTGATTACTGAAAATTTGATTGTGATCAGATAAAAATTGTGGAAGGTATTAAAGAAATACTTTTGGGCAAAAATGCCTTCTTACTGGGGGTCTGAGTTGCTTTATCCGACAATCTGGTATATTGTACCGTCCATGGTATATTTTGAATGCGGTATCATATCGATATACCAAATATACCGCTCGGTATATTTGTAGTATTTTTGTAGTATTTTCGGCATATTTTAAAAATAATACCGCAATATTTTGCTTTTATTCAAAATAGGGAGCGGGTATCTCACAGTCGAGCTCACTCGGCTGTAACTTTCTTGCTTGTTTTATTTTATTCCTATAAAGTGAATATTATTATTATCATATTATATTAAATTATATTATGCTAGGGATACGGTTTAATTTACTTTAATGATAATAATAATTAATAATTCTGCTGTTAACATTAGATTATGTGATCAAAGTCTATTAATTGCTAGCACGCTGTTAATAGTAACACTGCTTATAGTATAGATAAATATAATTTTAGTATTTTATTAGCAGTGGTCACGAACCTTTCAAACGAGTCGTCAACAACAAATTATCTTTGATTAGTTGACAATTTTTTCTAAATTTTATTTATTAATTAGTATTTTGTTATTACTAGTTAGTATATTATTAGTAGAATTTAGTATTTTGTTATTAGTATTTATTTATTAGTAGTAGGTAATATTTTGTTACTAGTGGTTAGTATTTTTTATGAGTGTTTAGTTTTTGATTAGTAGCAGTTGGTATTTTATTAGTATAACACTGTAATAGAATTTATTTCATGCTTTGTGATTTCTTATGCTGCATCCCTGACAGCAAGTCACGTACGTTTCAAAAGAGTCGTCAACCATAAATTGTATTTGATTAGTCACCAACATTTCGTAATTATTTTATTAAGTATTTTATTAGTAGTAGTCAATATTTCATTATAAGTAGCATTTTATTAGTAGTAGTTAGTATTTTATTAGTATTATTTAGTATTTTATGAGTATTATTTAGTCTTCAGTATTTTGTTATTAGCAGTTAGTATTTGATGAGTACCATTCATTATTTTTTAGTATTTTGTTATCAGTAGTTAGAATTTAAATACTATAATACTATTGTAGTAACCTTTTTTTCAAGTTTTGTGATTGCTTTTGCTGCAACCCTGGCAGCAAGTCACGTATCTTTCAATCGAGTCGTCTCTGGAGTCGGCTGCGTTATGAGGCACTTTTTGGTTATACTCTTGGCCTTTTGTTGCACTCATTATGTCCGACTGCCTGCCGGGCTGTTGTTGCCGCTGCTCATCTGGCAATCTGACAATGCAACAGGCAACAGGCATCAGTCCCTCACCTCCCTCACCTCCCTCAACTCCCGCGCTCTGCGTTGTTTCACTCTCTGGCCCGTTGTCTCTCGTACTTATTCTGTGCAGGTTTTGTGCGATTTTTCCGACCACATGCCTGGCTGCACTTCAATCAAAATCAAATATTACAAGCTATGCACTGCACCTGCTTCCCTCCGCTCTCCTCTCCTCTTTTCCCCCATCGCACCTCGTGCACAACACTCATACTGCATTTCTGCAGCAGTTGAGTTATGACCGAGCTCAGCACAGTATCTACAGTCTCTCTCTCTCTCAGCTCCCATATGGCGGCAAGCATCAGCGCAGCCCTCGACACCAGGCACACATCCTGCCATACACTTGACGAAATTACAAAAAAAAAAAAAACACTTGATTCAGATTAAGAGATGTTTAACCTTGGCTATGGTTTCTTATCTTCAAATTAGAGTGATAGTTAGCTATCCACCATATAAATTTATTGTTAAGTTAGAGATTTCGTTTTTGTTTCAGATTGCTTAAATTTGTTTTAATATTGGAGATTCATAACTTAAGTCAACGTTTCTCATCTTTGAGTTAAAGTGGTAGCTAGTTATCATCCATATCCTTTTCATGTTAACATTAAAAGCAAGATTCACATTACATAAATTTCATGTTATATTTTTAAGATTCTTAACTTTAGTCTTGGTTTCTTATCCCCAAGATGAAAGTGTAAGTTATCCTCTACATATATAAATATATAGTTCAGTTAAAATTTTCGTTTTCGATAAATCTTTTATATATCTTTGCAACATTCAGATTGATTAAATTTCATTTCATATTCGCGATTCTTAACTTTCATTTTATATTTGAGATTCCTAACTTTAGACTTGGTTTATTATCTTAATTATAATTAGGAAGCTGATTTGGAAGTTTAAAAAATACTTGCACAATTGAATTGCATATTTAGAACAAAATTTAGTAAATAATTTTCGCACTTCCTGTTGCATTATTTTCTTAAGTGTTGAAAGTTTCTTTCAGTGTAGCCATATGCATTTGCAGTTCTTATTGGCATTTGTTGTGCTTCGATGGCTGCAACTGGGTTTTGGCCTTGGCTTTCTGAATCTGGATTGCACTCAGCTCTGAGTCCTGAGTCTAAAGTCCAGAGTGAGAGTAAGAGCCTGAGTCAGAGTCAGAGTCAGAGTCAGAGTCGGAGTCGGTTTTGGGTCTGGGTTTGGGTCTGGCTTGATTACGCACGTTTATTACTGGTTGCGGCTTCGATTGCCAGTTGGCAGTTCTTCTGGCCTCAGTCAGGGTTAACGGAATCCGGATTCTCGATTCAGATTCTGATTCAGCTGCTGCTGCTGCTGTGGGGGGCCAATGCTCATCAATATGCGACGTGTGAGCTGCAAATGTACAACATGATTACTTGCAAATCACGTGATTGTGATTGGGATTATTGTACAGACTGCTCTCCCTCTCTCTATCTGCACACATTCGAATACTTGCACTGTAGGCGTCGTGTTTTATTGTTGGCTTCTCTACATGTTGCTGTTGCTGTTGGCAAAGGAGATCCAACAACAATTGTCGGACATGCTCAAAAATGCATGCGAGTTAATATTTCTTTTCGTTTTCGCATTGTCTCTTTTGTTCCATTATTGTTGTGCGTATGTTGCATTCGTTCAATTCAAGTAATTAAAAGTTGCCCAAGCAGCCGAGAATGCATTTCATCAGGCATATCTTTTTTGGCCAGCTTCCGGATTACTTGGATTATAATAATGCATAATTCAAATGCAATTACATACTGTGCCAAATGCTTTTCACAGATTTTGATTAAAATTCCAGGAACGTAATCTTCGAATTTGAATCACAGTCGATATTTAAGTATACAAATTGAGAGCGTGAGCTGCTAACTTGTAATTTTAAATTGAACTCAACAAGTTGGCAGCACACGCTCTCAATTTGTATTCTTAAAAGAAAATATTAAATATTCACAGTCGATCTTTAATATATTCTTTTTTTTCGTATATAAATTAATAGCGTGCAACTTGCTTACTCGTAATTTGTGCTGCCAATTCGTAGTTTTTGAAATTGAAAGCAACAAGTTGGCAGCGCTCGTTGCGCAAGTGGCAGTTCACATTTGACAGTTGGCAATGCGTTGTGTGGCCTTCAATTGTCGACGACACAAAATGCATTTTTCTAATATTTATTTCTAATTAAAATTTTTTTCAACTGCTGACCAAACGTCAACGTCGACGTTAACTTCGCTCGTTCATTGTTCCATGAATATTAATTTGGTTTTTACGGGCCGCAACAATGCAAACTAAAACCTGAATTACAACTAAATATTTATAACTCATTTTGTTACTTACACACACATCTGCCTCATATACTATGCTTGTATATGTATATATGTATGCTTTAATTGAAGTGCCGCAAGCGAGTGTCATAGGCTACGAGATACTCAATTACTATTTGTTTAAAGCTAAAATAAATTAAGTGTGATTGGCGGAGAGATATAAAAGAAACTTCATCGCTATGTAAAACCATTTTGTGTATTATTATTTTAAATTATTATCACTATTTGTGAAATCGTTAGACAATATTTAAAATCAAGTTTGTTGGCGATAACAACATTAAATTAAATCTATTTTTATTAATATTTAGCATTTAAAAAAATAATGTAGTATTTTATATGTACTATTTAGTATTTTATAAGTATTGTTTAGTATTTCATTAGTTACATTTACTGTTTTTTTTTTAAATGTCAATGAGTATTTTATTATTTATATTTAGTATTTTGTTAGTATTCAAAGCGGTATTTAAAACCAAGTTGGTTGGCAAATTCAACAACAAAATATATTTAAGTTGGCACACATTATTGTTCTTTCACTTATAATTTTATATGTATTATTATTATTTTATAGGTATTGTTTAATATTTTATAATTTATATTTAGTATCTTTTAGTGTTATTTGTAATTTTATGAGTATTAGTATGTTATCAATTTTATTTAGTATTTTATGAGTGTCTTTGTAGTATATTCAAAATTAATTTGTATTTTATCATTTGTATTTTGTAGTTTATTAGTATATCATTTGTACTAAATCGTATTTTTGAATCATATTTAGCATCTTCACGTATTTTATAAAAAATTGACAGTATTTTCTATTAGTTTAAATATTAATTTGTATTTAATTATTTAAATTTAGTATTTCAATAGTATTTTATTTATTTTACATAGTATTTTTGTCTGTTTTAGTATTATATAAGTGTTTTTAGTATTACTAATATTAGCATTTTATTATTTACATTTAGTATTTTATAAGTATATTACTAATGTATTAATATTCTAACTTGTTATTTGATATTCTTCTCTGTCCTTCTTAAAGTGTCTTTGTCTGTTGCGTATAGCCTCACATAGTCAGCATACGCTTTTTGCAGCACATCATAATAGAAAAAGTGCAGACACACAAACACACACACACACACACACACACACACACACGCACACACACATGCAAGCAATCGCACAAATGCCGACAGTTTTTGGCATAAAATATACAAATGGATATTTTGGTCTGTTATTGTTGTTGTTGTTGTTGCTGCTGTTGATGTTGCTGTTGTTGCGTCGCGTGAAAATACACAAAATTAACTTGTATTTAAAATTTAATTAAAACTTTTGCTGTTATTTACATATCCCGTGTGAATGTGTGTGTGAGTGTGTTTGCTGTTTTGTGCCCTTTGCCTTGTGTGCGCTGCAAAGTAGGCAACACTTTTTGTGCTCGACCCTCACAACTTTCGCTGCTGCTGTTGTTGCTGCTTGCACAGAGGGGTGTAGTGAGGGGAGTGGCAGTGGCAGAGAGTGACACACACACGCACTGGGCATTAAATTAAATCATATTGTATAACAGCGACGTATGTGTGTATGTGTGTGTGTTTAATTGAAATTGCGCGCACAATTTTTGGTTTATTGCATCAACAAAACAAGACAAAAAAAAAAATAAACGAACACTGAACAAAACTGCGACGTTAAAGCCGGAGAATGATGATGACCGGATTAAAAGAGAGGAGAGAAACGGAGCAGGAAGGCAAACACGATTGGTCAACGGGTAGCCGAGCATTTGGGACAACAACAGCAACAACAACAACAACAGCGAGAGGAGCAGGACAACGGGCCATTGAGGCTATCGGGCATGGTTAAGTGGTTGTTGCGGTTTTGGGCGTTTAGCATAATTAGTCCTTTTGACCGCGTTTTTGTGAAATGCGGTTGAAGGTTGCAACTTATCCCTCCAAAATTGCAATTCGACCTAAACCTCACATTGAATTCAGCACCCAAAAAATTATCATCAGCAGCCACAACACAACGCAACAACAACATCAACATCAACATTAACATCAACAATACAAAATGCTGGGCAAAACATTCAATTTGCTGATCCAAATGTTGTTTTGCAGATCCAACACTTTTGCGGTGCAACACTAAACCAGCTTCTAGTTGACTTTCGCTTTACAAAAAGATCCACGAGGTTCATAAACGACGTTAAACAACAGTTTAGATGAGTCGAAATTCAGCTGTGGGTGGATAAGAATTGTTGTGATGATTGTTTAGCAGAAGCGGCAATAGTTTATATCGCAAATTTAAATTTAAAATGAAGTCTACATCGTTAAAGATATCTCTTGAATATCATTCAATAAATTTAATTTAGTTTGTAGCTTGTAAACGTTTTTTTAAGAAATACTTTTGTAGAGCAAAAAACGCCTATGCTGTAGTATAATTTGAATTTAGTCCAATATCGATATGCCAAATATATCCTTGGGAATATTTTTAGTATTTTTGTGGTATATTTTTGGTATATTTAAAGAATACATTCTTATTGAAAAGCGAATATTTTCAGTACATTTGATGTATATTTTCGGCACACTTTTAAAATATTTCTTTATTGGAAAGTAAATATTTGCAGTATTTTTTTAGGTATATTTTTGGAATATTTATAGAATATGCTTTTATTGAAAATGAGTAGTGGGTATCGATATTAGTTGCTTTGGCTGGCAATCTGGTATATTATGTACTTTATGTATATACAGTAGTTTCCGGCTATAGCGACTTTCAAGGGATCGACAATTTTACGTCGTTTTATCCGGAAGACGCACCACTATGGTCCAGGAGACCACTTTTTGTGGCATTTATTAATAACTTAACAGCTTACTTTAACAGCTGATTTCTCGAAAGTGGCGCCATCTATGCAAATTTTTGGTATGTAACATTGATAGTCAGTCTGTTTCTTGTAGAATGCGATCAAAACTTTGATAATATATTTACTTTTAATAAATGTATTAATGCCATGTAAAGTGGTCGGCTGGACCATAGTGCGCACTAACCGAAAGGAGCAAAACTAATTTTTGTTTTGTTTTTTTCTTTATGGTTGCCATGTTCGTAATAGGTTTTTAAGATAAAACAAATTAATTTTAAAATAAAACAAAAAATTTATAAATTTCATTTAATTGCATGGTTTTCCATAATAAATCGTATACCTGCCATTTTCCTTAGCATAAGCTAAGGCGTCAGCTAAAATTCACAGAGAGTAAGAATGTAAGAATGTAATGAAAGGACCTTCGTGTCGCTCCTACGCACCCAACAAGAGTGTCAATCCATGATAAATGCATACATTTATGACAGCGTCGTTTGATACTTAAATTTGTTGGCATTATTTCGATGTATTTTTTTTTTTTTCGTCGCAATATCCGGATGAATTGTGAAAAATTTCGTCGCTATAAGCTATAAGCGGTTTGTCGCTAAAAGCGGAGACGTACTAAGCGGAGGCCCTTTCATATATGTAAGTTTTTATGGGGACCAACCAAGCCATCGACTTTTCGTCGAAATAACCGGACGGACGCTATAAGCGGAGTCGTTATAACCGGCTTCTACTGTATATATGTTATATACATATATATGTTAAATGTAGCCCAATATACCAAATAAAGCCCTTGGAATATTTCTTATTTAGTTCTTTTTATTTTTGTGGCATATTGTGGTATAATTTTAGAATATGGTATCGAAAGCGAATTTTTTTTTGTTTAGTATTTTTAGCATTTTAGGTATATTTTTTGGTATTTTAGCTATATTTTGGTATGTTAGACTATGTTTTTATTAAAAATGTGTACCGGGTATCTCACTGTCTAGCAAACTCAATTGTTGCATTCTTATTAGTTGTATTTTCTCTTTCTCTTACTACCTAAGATACTTCATACTTTTAAAGTAAATTTTATATTTTTGTAATTTAAAGATTTCATTGTTATATTGCTTTCATATCAAACACAACTTGGAATGTTTGTAGTAAGGTATTTTTGTAGAATATAATTTCTCGCGGTCGAGCAAACTCTATAGATTAGATAGGAATTGAATAAAAATCGTATCACTTTTATTCTTCTGAGTTTTTCAAGATATTGATGTAAATGAAATGGGGTATAATAAATGACTAGAGCATTGATGCACACTCGTTGGTCTTAGCCTGTTCCCATTGAGCTCTTTGGCTAATAAACAGTCGCGAGGTTCCACACTCAAACACCATTCCCAGTGTCATGCAACGCTGCTCTGTGGCGCCACCATTCAGTGGCAAACTTTGGGGCAAACCACTCGACTGACCAAAGCAGACGTCGCGACGTCGACGTCGTTGAGCGAAATTTCAATTTATGGTAAATTAATTTGTAATTAATTTTTCGTGCTGAATTGGAACGAAACGAAACGGAATGGAACACAGAACGGAACAGAGCGTAATGTATTTCTATTAGCATATTGTAGAATGTCGAGTTGAACTCGGGATTTTTTGGATTCGCAATTTTGGATTTGCTTTTGCGTTTTGCGTTTGAGTTTCTGTGTTTGTTTTTATTTCTATTTTACGCTAGTTTAGTTTCAATTGCGTCCAATTAAACATGCGGTTCCCCATTTCCGATTGTGATTCCTCCTCCTCCTCCTCATCCTCCTCCTCCTCGATCCAACAATCCATCCATCCATCCATCCGTCCCCCCGCAAAAAAACTTTTTACTTCTTTTCCAGTTGTTGCCCAGTTACCGCTTTTGCACAGTTGAGTGAGCTGCGTGTTGGACGCGTTTTGTATTTTTCGGAAATTGAAATTGCATATTTAAATAGGGCAACTGTGGCACTCTCTCTTGCTCTCTCTCTCTCTTTCTGTGTGTGACACCCTAGCTCTCTCTCGCTCTCACTTGGACTCGCTTTAAGCTCGCTCTAAAATAAAACAGGAAATAACTGCTTGTTATTCGGACTGGTTACAGTTAGTGAAGTGCCACTTGGGCTACGCTTCCCTGACTCACGTCACTCCTCTCATAATTATACCCTGCAACTGGCTGGCAAGCAAAGGGTATGCCATGCGCATAGTTGCGAATTTCCAATAAGAGAGAGAAACGTTGCAGGATATGCGAACGTCTGATTGCTGCACTTGTTTGTGTTAAGCTTATTGCGGGAAACGCTGTTATGTCCTTGTTTCCTGATTAGTTGCACGCATTTCAAATTCCATTTGACTCCTGGATTCTGTGATTAGCAAACCGGATATTGAGTGCGGCTTACTCCTTCACTCTTTCCGTCTGTGTAGGTTGCACAAAAAAATACAACCACTCTTAAAGCTGTGAAACCAAATCGAATTACGATATTATTAGCTAAAAAATGAATTCTAAATTCTATTAGTTTAAATGTTCAACTCTTGTGATGCGAATTCCTGAAAAAAAAATCAAAAAAGATCAATCTCTTAAAGTTGTAAAACAAAGAATTCAACTCTTATGAAACAATTTAATATGCTTACCTTTTGGAAGAGACGTGAATTCCATTTTACCCCAAAAAAATTAAAGAGATTGATTGAATTTGTTTAATTTCATTTGTATTTGTATTTGTATTTTTATTTTTATTCGTATTTGTATTTTTGTATTTGTTAATGTTGTTTTTCTTTTGTCACATAATACTTTTTGTTTTCTGAATTCTGCTTTTCCGCTGTGTCGTGTTTTCTTTTCATTCTGCTGCATTTTGATACGCTTTTTTATGGTAAAATAATAGAGAGACGCATCTATAATCGTTTGTTGTATGAGTTTCTGTTGTTGTTGTTATCATTGTAATTTGTTTGCTTTTCTTGCATATTGTATAGTTTTGTATAGTTGTTTTTTTTTTGTTTTGTTTTGGAGTACTTTGCATTCGCATATGTTTTTTTTATTAGTATATATCTATATATTCAGTATTATATAATCGTATGTATATATAGTATATTTCGTAGTACTCGTAAATTTATATATATATATTCTTTTTTTTGTGATTTCTGTTTGTTTTTTTTCTCGCTTATATGGCAACACAATAGTAACTTACAGTCGTGTGGAAATTGCGTTTTCTTTTATACAAATAGACAATTTTTTCTACTACTTCCTAATTGTGTTAATGAGTTGGGTACGTGGAGAGGGAGGTGGAGGGGATTCAAGGGGAGGGGGAGGTGGGGGAAACACGTTTCAAGAAACGATAATAATTGCACGAATACGAATGCTTAGCTGGCGCCGATAACGATAACGATAACTAAATAACATATGTTACAAACGCAAAAGCTAATCTAAGCGCACAAATTTCTCTCTCTTTCTCTTTTTCTCTCGGTTACTTGTCCACTGTCCAGCACGGTTTCGCAATTGATTCACTTACACATGTACATATACATACATACATATATAGAGTTATCTCGATATATGACTATCGATTACAAAAAAAAAAAAAAAAAATCAATTATGATTTCGTTTTGTTTGCGTCCTACTTAAGATAAGCCTAAAACTGTAGTTTTTTTTCATTGTAACGCGCTAATCTAGAATTCAGTTTTAGTGTTAGTTTACTATCGATAGCTAACGATAGTTTCGATTTTTCTTTTTTTTTTTTTTAGCTTCGCTTTGCTGTGTGTATACTCATGAGTTCCGACTATGTAGGCTATAATGCTATATGGGGGCTTGAGTGTTGTGTACTTCCTAGCGATAAATATACATACACAATATGCATTTATATATATTTTTTTTATTTATATATATATTTCAACTAATTAGCTCTCTCTATATTTATATAGTACTGTCGACTCCAATCAATGTGGTCGATATTTAATGGTACTCTATTCTATTTTTCTTTTCTTATTTTCTTTCTCATATCGTATTTTCTGTGTTCTCAACTGTTTGTCAACTCTTTGCTGCATTGCTTTAGTAGTTTCTTCTGCATTTCTTCTCCCATTTTTCGGCATTATACCCTTGCAGAGTGAGTTCTTCTTCTATTCTATTTTGGATGGAAAATCGTGTATTATAAAACGGAATTTGACGTTGAATTCTTTTCATCTGCAAGGGTATTTGAGCTTCGGCTTGCCAAAGACACTGTTAATGCTCTCTATCTCTCTTGTTTTCACATATATATAGTTTTGTTTACTTTTTACTTTGTATATACGTTAGTTTATAGATATCTGGTGTATATTTTATATGAATATTTGTTTTTGATATCATTTTTTTTGTTATTTTTTTTATCTTGGTTAAATTTTCTTTGCTATTTTCTCTGTTTTGCTTTTTCCTATATATATATACTATATATGTTTTATATTTTTGTTTTTCTTTAGTTATTGTCCACCCATCCAGTTTACGGAAATTCTTATATCGTTTCTTGTCGTCGTCGTGCTTTTGGGCATACCTTTGCTGAGAATCTAGTTTCGCAATCTTCTTTCTAGGAATTAAGCTAAATGAATTATTTGGCTGCTGCAAGAGTATTAAAGCTTCGACTTGTTGTCGAAGTTTTGGGGCTTTTATTTTGTTTTTATTCGGTGTGTGGCAATAAATTGTGCAAAAAATTAAAACTATTTATTTATAAACACAACAATAATGGGGCATAATCAATAATTGCCCATAAATAAAATTGAACAAAACTGGAAAATTGAAAGCAATTAATAGGCAAATTTCGCAGCTCGCAATGTTTGTTTGTGTGTGTGTGTGTGTGTGTGTGTGTGTGTATAAATTAATATTAGGCCCGAAAATATTTATATTGCGTAAATATGATAAGGCAGCAATTAATTTATGGCAATAGTAGCAGGCAGAGTTAAACGGGTGGCATTCACTCACCCCCTCCTCACCAGCTACCAGACTACTCCACAACTCACCACAGACAGAACACTGCGCTGGAAAGTATGCAACACAAATTTTTCGGGTGTCAAATTAAATTTTGTGTCATGTGTGAGCAAGTGTGTGTGTGAATGAATGTGAGTGTGAGTGTGAATGACTGTGTGTGTGTGCGTGTGTGTTGTGTGTGTTTTACTCATGTTTTAAGCTCTTGTGTTAGCTATTTTTCTGTTCGTTTTTTTAGTTTAATTTGGTTTTTTTTTGGCTGCATACATTTTTGCGGTTTTGTGGCTTTTAATGTGTTTCTTCGTTCTTATAAGCCTTTCATTTTGTATAGATACCCTGTAAATACCCCTGCAGAGCGATATTACATAACTAAAGTACAAACATGCAAAATTATAAAATTAATTTACATTAAATTAAAGACAGCTTTTTTTTGTATATGTTTTAGGAACGATTTGTATTGATTTTTCTAGCATTTATTCCTAGATTAATATGCAAGGGTATTCTCAAGCTTTGCTTTTTCAAAATTATTCGCTACAATTTTACCATATTTTTGAGAGTTTCTTGTTGTTGTTGTTGGTGTTTTTGCAGTTGTTATTGTTGCTGTGTGTTGCATTTGTAGGAGAAGGAATGCTACTGCAAGCCAAACGAATCCTGAGCTCGTTTCAAAAACGTTAATATCAAATTTGAATGCGGCATCAAAAATGCGAAATGCGTTGCCAGCCTCAATTGCAGTTGCAGTTGCAGTTGTTGTTGTTATCGTTATTGTTGGTGCGCTTCGTTGTTCCTGTTTTTGTTGTTGTTGTTGTTGTTGTTCTTGTTGAAGTTGTAGTTGTTGTGGTTGTCAACGTATCAGCATTCCCGTATCGGGTGACCAGCGATTCGCTCGATAGTACATGTCCTTGTACATCGACGGACACGCATTTTGATTCTATTGTGGATTAAAGATTAAATCAACTCACATTAAAGTCAACATCAATATTTATTAATTCAAAGTTGTTGCTAATATTTCATGAGTTATCGTCAATTTGAATGAACTTAAGTGCAAATGTGATTTATATTGAGATGAATTTAAGCAAAACTGTGGGCGGAGTAGAAGAGTATTATAATGTTGTGCCTTCATGAAATAAATGTAAAAGGGAGAAGAAGGCATCTCAGACCCCATAAAGTATATTTTTTGATCAGCGTCCGTCTGTCTGTCTGTCCGTCCGTATGAACACCTACATCTCAGAGACTATAAGAAATAGAGCTATAATTCTTTTTCGATAGCAGTTGTTATGTTTTGACGCAGATCAAAGTTTGTTTGAAATTTGAAAATCTGATCGGAAAATTGTGGAAGTTATTTAAGAAATACTTTTGTATGAAGCTTAGTTGCTTTGGCTGACACTCTATTATATTACGTACTCTATGGTTTATTTCAAATGTAGAATGATACTTCTTTGATGAACCAAAAATAACATGTGGTATATGTATTGTATGTATTTTTGCGGTTTATTTGTTTAGTATATTTCAAGAATAATACCGCACTGTCTTGTTTTTATACCGAATATGAACTTTAGTACATGCTCAGTATTTTTGTGGTATATTAATTTGGTATGTTTCAAATATAATACCGCAATGCACTGCTTTTATATGACTTTTAGTATATTATTGCAGTATATTTTAAGGTGTGTGGAATGACTTAAATATATCAAACTAATATATAGTTTTTGCCTTCGGTATATTAGTTCGGTATATTTAGAAATTGATATCGTAGTGTTTTGTTTTTATACCAAATATGACCTTCGGTACAGTTGAGTGTTTGTTGTGGTATTTTAATTTGATATATTTTATGATAAAATGATTAGCGACTATAGCTTTCTTATTTATTGGAATTGAGGTTTACTCACCTTGTGACGCTTAAAATCTATGTTCGTCCTTACGGTTCTATGGTGTAAACTTTGCACGGGACGCGCATTATTACCTAATGGAGCTTTCGGTGTACTCTCGGAGCCTTGCATCAGTCGTCGGAGTTGATATAACTGCGGAAATTAAAAAGAAAATTATGTTCAACATATTTCTTGTGACTCAAAATATGATAAGTAAAAAAATATTTATAGAGAGATTTTTCTATATCGAAATTCATATTGCAAGAGGCTTCATTAGTTTTTCAAATTTGATATTTTATAATTTGTTTGATTAAGCCATTGTTTGCGATTAAGTTGTATTATTGACACAAGAGCCCTGCTTTGTTTTGCTGATTGTTTTTTTTTTTTTTTTTTTTTGTTTTTGTGCGATTTAACAAATTGTAATATTTCATTTGATTTGCTGCATTATTATTATTATTATTTTTTGTTTTGGCTTGCTTTTTTGTTTTATGTTTTTTCGCTTCTAGTTACAGAATTGTTGTTATCCGCGGCGGCACTTAATGCGAATATGCAAATTGATTAAACTAACCAAATATTGTTTTTTAATTATGCGCAGAGTAGCGCATTGACCGCGACTGAACCGCGCTCCAACCGGTTGCCCAATTGATGAGAAATTTTATAATTGCATTTGCAACACACACACACAATGAGTGCAAAAAAAGTAGAATTATATGTATATATATAAAAAAAAGACTTCCCTAATTGCAATTGCAAAACGCAAATGCATTTCATTATTTGCGGTCGCTTGTGAATTCAATGAAACATCGTCCCCCTTCCGTCCCAGAGCTGTTCGCATTGCTTACCTCTTGTTTCGTGATATAGATGGGTTTATTAACTATGATCCAGACGGTGCTCTCCCAGCAGCCCGGATGCGTGGTGGATCCCTCGTACGTGATATAATGATCCGTATTCGGCAGCAGTGATCGCACCGATATGTGGCGAATGGGCGTCGAGAAGCCTACGAAAAACGAAAGAACAGAAAATATAACACTTTGTAAATCATCAAGTATCTCATCAAGCATGCCCATTAGTGACAAATTACAGGGTATGCAAATCAAATAGAGTTCAAGGTGCAGCCAGCCAGAGTTCGATGCAGTTCTAAAGGTGCCTTTGCCTTTGCCACATAAAAAATAAGAAATATGAATGCAAAACGTCTGCGAGTCGACAGACCTAATGAATAATTCAGACTAGACTCGGCAGGAGTGAAAAAAGGGGGGCGAACCCGGGACTCGATGGGTGAGGGGAGGACGCCGCCTTCTAGTTGGTCACTTGAACGTCGTCGGAGCTCCTCGACTTCATTCATACAAATCATTATGCCAAGCCGGAAATGAAGCGCCTCACGGTTTATGAGGCGGCGGAAAAACGCGAACGGAATGCACAGCAATGCCCAAAGAAAGAGACAGAAATAGTGAAAGAGGGAGAGAGAATTCCTTATGCGAACATAAAAAAAGAATGGTAATAGAAAATAGTATTTGCATCAGAATTGCTCGTTGGCAAATACGTGCACTAAATTGTACACTCTGTTTAAATATCGATAATTGAAGTGCGCGATTTATAATCTAGACATTTATCGGGTCGATCGATGAGTTATCAAAGTTATGAATAGCTTAATCGAACTATTGAAATGGTTAATCGATGAAATAATCGATAAGTCTTTATAGTCTAGATGTTTATCGATAACAGTGTCAGGAATGTTTTGAGTGTTAATCGAAACGAATTATTAATTGATCACAAAATCGATAATATGGTGTTTGAAATTACTTAGTTCCGAAAAAGTTAGGCACACAGTTGAATTAACTTTATTTATTGAATGAGTCTATTTGAAAGCCATTAGCAGTCTAAAGTAAGGACAGAATTAACAAATAGTTGTAATGGTTTATCGATTACTTAATATTGATGAATGTATACTAGTGATTTATTGACATTAGTATCATAAAAGTTATTGAGGTAGTGTATTTGAAGCCTTTCATAGTCCAAGATAATAAAAAACTCAAGAAAACAATTGAAATACTTCATCGATAACATAATCGATAAATGTATAAGACTGATTAACGGCATTCAAAGTGATTGATCGTTGTCGAATATGAAGCGTCGTTTAGGAAAGTGCATTCAATATTCGTGTTCGACATTTAAGAGTCGCTCTTTGTTGCATTCGTGTTCTCGTTGAAGCTGTTTAACTTTGAAGTTGTTTTGCTTGTTGGTTTCGCAGAAATTGGCCGCATATTTTCTTCAGTCGCGGAACGTTTTAGGGGAAGAAGTGAAGGCTAAACCGCATCCGCGGGGCAAAGCTTGTCCGGTGCTTATTTCTTTTCTTTTTTTTTCCTTTTTTTTTTGTGCACGGGTCTACATAAAGTTGTACGACCTGTAAAAAGGCTATTAAACTGAAACCGCCGACAGAGAACAAGAAATAGAGAGAGAAAGCGAGGGAGAGAGAGAGAGGTGGGGACAAAAAGGGAATTATTAAGTGTCGGTTTAGTGTAATTCGAGGTTTCATTTTCGTCACTTTGCGCCACGGCGCCAATTTCGCGGCAACTGCTGTCGAGCAATTTTTATGGCTCACTTTGCGAGACGGTGGCACACATAATTATGTTGCTGCTGCTGCTGCTGTTGTTGCTTCTGTTGTTGCTGTTGCAATTGTTGCAGTCACTGTTGTTGCTCCGCAATGACATCATAAAAGTGCTGCTGGCTGGCCGCAACGCAGCGGCAACGAAAGCAACGTGGCTGTTGCAACATTTCCGGTACATTTTGCGTAGCGGAAATGATGTTGCCCCAACCAATTGCAGCGAAGCCCCAGCAGCGAAAGAATTCATTGAACTCCGATGTTGCTAGAGATGGCAAACAAAACTAGAGATGATCGATATGTGATCGAAGTGAACGATACAGTTAGATAGTTAGATAATTGTATTCACACCTTAATTCGTTTGCATACGAAACAAAATATCTAAAGAGCGAGAGCTGATTTCTTAAGTATCTACGCATTGAAGTAGGTTAGATAGTTTTATACCGGACCTAAATGTGACCATGCTCAACACCTTAATTCGTTTGTATAGGATACAAAATATACCGAACTTAAGTGTGACCATGCTTCACACCTTAATTCGATTGTATACAAAACAAAATATACCGAACTTAGCTTGCTTAGCACCTAAACTCGTTTCTAAAATACTTCAAAGGAAATGTTTAAAATGACACTAAATCTATTTAAGTTATTTAAGAAATACTTTTGTATGAGCAAAAACGTCAACTTACTACAGACCTTAGTTGCTTTGGCTGTTAATTTAGTATATTTTGCACTCTATGGTATAAATATAATTCTACATCAATATACCAAATACAGTATATCATTTGGTATATTTGACACTTTATGGTATATGTTGAATGCAGTACTCTTTCAATATTCCAAATATAGTCTTGATTATATGTTCGGTATTTTGCGGTATATTAACTCGGTATATTTTAAGAATAATACCGCACTGTTTTGCTTTTATTCGATATAAGTAACGAGTATTTCATTTATATGACTGTAGCATTTTTACTTGCTTTGAATGTATATGTATATCGACATATAGTTTAGTATATTTCTGGTATTTTTGTGGTATATCGATTGGGTATATTTTGAAATAAATACCACATACTATGTCAATATATAAAATATGAACTTTGGTATATTTTTAGTATCTTTGCGGTATATTAATTCGGTATATTTTGATATTAATAGCCCATTTCATTAAATAAGAGACTAAAGCTATATTTGATTTAGACTTCAACTGATGAAGTATTTTTTTTTTTATTTATGAATACTTATTATAGATAAAGAACCCTTTTTTGTAATGTCATGTTTTGCAATCTGTTCCCGGACAATAAGTGACTGAACTTATATTAATATGTAGCACACTCACCTCGATAGAGCACCTTATTGAATGTGCTCGTTATGATGCGCAGCTCTGGATTGGGCGTCTCGCCAATTTGCACCATCAACGAGAGTCCGACAATGCCCTGGGATTTGTGCTGCGCCTCGGACATGTTGTGATACAGCTCCTTGTTGAAGCCATAGATTTGTATCTGCGGGTTGAGAAAGAGAGAGAGAGAGAGGGAGAGAATGAGAATGAGAATAGATGGAAATAGTATAAAAAATGTGTTTATCACTCATCACTTGGCGAGAATAAGAGCAAAACTACGCACCTCGCCGGGAAAACTATAGCCCTGAATGTAGTGCTCGGAGCCGCGACTGTTGTCGGTGCCGTAGTGTATGTAAATCTCTTCGAATTGATAGCGATAGGCGAGCGGACCGCCGGATATGTTAACGTGCTGCTTTGTGTCCTTGTCGACGCGAAAGACGAGTGATTGACCAGTGTTGTGCAGTGTGCCGGAAACCTGTTGACAACGACAACGAGAAAAACGACAACGATTGAGAGACAACTCCATACAGAAATGTGTGCTGGCTCAACTCTCACTTACCTTGTGCTTATCAATATGCAGCGGTCGCAGGTACGGATCGAAGAGCAGCTTATCGGGCACCACATCAATGGGCGACTGGCGTCGTCCTTTGTTGCACATGTTCCACTGCGGATTGATGAGTCCCCAGAAGCTTGGACCTGCAAAATCAAATACGTTACGTGTGTGTACGCAAATGTCGCTGGCGTTTGTATTAACAATGTGTGTTGGCTGTTGAGTGAGCTCGACTTCTAGATACTCTATTAACAAACTATACATTTTTTTTTATCAATCTCGATGATATAAGCAATTTAAATTGAACAAATCTGAGTAAGAGATAATCGAAAATGATATGTTTAAGCAATTAGAATTTGTTCACTGCTTCCCCAGGGTAGTGGAAAGCAGCGATGAATTCAGCAATCCATGAGCGATGCTTGTCAATCGCTTATCCTATTTCATTTTGAGTTGAAATGGAAAACGTGTCCTAGTCACCTCTCAAATGTAAACAGCGAGGCGAGTCGAGGATTGGGTTCGCGAGTCGCCAATTCAAATACCAAATGAAATTTCATAAGCTTCTCGTCGACGTCGATGCTGTCGAGCAGCTGCTGCTGCTCTTCTGCTGTCCGTCAGTTTAAATAGCAATTAAATGATCCAACGGGAGCTGCACTCTAGTATGTATACAAACATTCTTCCCTCTGCTTCTGCTTCTGCTGCTGTGTTGTTGATGTGACAGACAAAACTGTCGAAACTTTTCAAAACAATGAACTGCCAACTCAAAGTGCGAAAGAGATAAGGCACAAAAAAAAGAAAGGGTATGATTGCGACTCACTGCTGCATTGCAATTGCCATATGGAAAATTAAATATTTTTCACTGCGCTTCACGTATGTTGCAACAAAAAAAAAAAAAAAAAAAAAAAAAAAAAAAAACAGAAACTGAAACTGAATAAAACACAACAACAACCAAAAATACACACAAAATAACTTTGAAATTGTTGTGGCATTTGCATCCATTGGAATGCTTGTTGTGAGCCTTGTTTTTGGCTCGATTTTCAAGTTAAAACTTTAGTTTCAAATGTCAGTTGAGTTAAGGAGAAAGGAGAGTATTTTTCAATTTATTTGCATTAGATGATTTCTATTATTTATGCTTATCACTTCATTTCAATTTTCCATTTCGATTGTCTTTTGCTATGACTTAAAATTTATTTGATTATTAAATTACTAATGCATCGATTTTATATTTTTACTGTTTATTCTTTTTCCATGATTTCAAAAACATTTATATTGTAAGAAATCTTTAATTCTTTGTCGAGATTTCACTTTTATATTTGATGAATAAATATTAAATAAGTATCTTTTATTTCTTCTATTTTTTTAATCTTGGAAAAGTTAATTTACATTTTTTTATCTCTTCTATTTTTTGTATCTATTTTTTTTTAATTTTTGGAAATCTTACAGATTTTAAATGTATTACATATTTATAATTTTCTGTTTAGCTCTTTCATGATTTCATATAACATCGTTAGTCGAGAGTTGTCTTTTATTTTTTATGAATAAATCTTAAATTAATTTATATTTATATTTTTATTTATCTCTTCTATTTTTGAAATCTGTTTTTATGTTTGACACTCCTTCTTTCTCCCCACAAATCCATACAAATAAATACAAACTAAATACAATTTCGAATTAGGTGTTTAGTGTAGATAATAAGACATATAGTATTTATGATTCCTGAGAATTTGGTTGTTATCGGATACAAATTGTGTAATTTATTAAATAACAACTTTTGTATAGCAAAAAAGTCTACTTACTGAAGATTTAGCTGTTTTGCCTGACAATCTGGTATAATTTGAACTCTGTGGTATATTTTGAGTGTAATACTATATTAATATACCAAATATAACATTTTTGTATATTTTTCACTCTGAGGTATATTTTGAATGTACTATATCAATATACCAAATATTGAATTTGGTATATTTTTCACTTTGTAGTATATTTTGAATGTAATACTATATCAATATACCAAATATTATATAATCCTCGGCATATTTGTAGTATTTTTGCGATATATTAATTTGGTATATTTTGAAATAAATACCGCACTGTTTTGCTATTTTATCTATTTTCTCTCTTCCTTCGTTGTCTTTATAGTTCAACTGTCACCTTTTCTGCAAAATAATTTGCTGTTCGTGAAGTCCTCATTCAATGTGTCGCAACTGCATTTGGATAATGCATAATGCACTTAGACTCGCACACAGTGTCACACACACACACACACACACACACACTAGCGCAGATTGCAATAAATGTCAAAAGTTTAAAAAAGGCGCTTCATGTGTCATGTGCCGCGTGCGCTTTGTTGCATGCCTCTGCTCTGATGTTCATTTGCAGTTTTGCATTCATGCACTCACTTATTCGCTCGCTCGCTTGCTCGCCCACTCAATCCATTCATTTGCGTTGTTGTTGTTGTTGCTGTGTTGCATAAATAAAACTGCGTCGTGTTGCAAGTTGCCACCATGCGGCGTAATAACAAAAATGCCCCTGGCACTCAGACCCACACAAAAACACAAACACACACACTCAAACTCATTCACATGCGTCGTATCGTTGCGTATTATCCACAAAAATGTTGCCGTTTATTTAATTTGTTTTTCTTTCCTTGCGCATTTTTATTTAATTTGTTTTCGGACGCCTGCGAAACGCGTTTCAATTGCAATTCAATCGCCTAAACAAGCGGACAGCTCTTTGATGTGTTCCCCTTCCCTCTCGCACTCTCTCTCTATCTCTTACTCTCTTTGCCTCTTTCTATTACTTTCCACCTTTTCTCTTCTATGACTTTGTATAAAATCTTTCTTAAGTTTTAGTAAGTTTCTACGATATGCTATTTTTATTTACTTTTACAAAAAATAGAACAAATAAGTTTAACTTAAATATTAAGAAAGAAAATTACCATCGGTATATTTTGAATGTAATAGTATATCGATATACCAAATATGAATTATAGTAAATTTTTCTACGTTATGATTATTTATTTATTTTTACGACAAGTAGAAAATATAAGTTTAATTTAAATATAATAACAGATAAGAAAAATTCGATGGGTTTATTTTGAAAGTAATAGTAAATAAATATACTAAATATGGCCTTTGGTATTTGGAAGGCAATGGAATATCAATATACAAAATATAGACTTTGGTAAATTTGTGTACCTAATCAGAACAAAAATGTATATTTTAAGAATAATACCCCACTTCTTAAAATATACTAAATTTTTTCACTAAAAAAAAATAAGCCTATCCTATCCTTTTGGTAAATCCATATACTATTACATACAAAATATAGTATGCAAATTGTTGTTTTCTTCTTGCTTTTATTGAAAATGTGAAATGAGTATCCCACAGTCGAGTAGACTCTATGTTGTTTTTAAGAATTACGTATTTTATGTTAACTAAGTAAGTGAACATTAAACTTTAATGGATATGCTTTCTTTAGAAATTTAATTTGTAATTCATTTCTCATTCTTTCTTTCAGCTGATCTGCGCAAATGCTAAAGGAAAATTGAATGTAAGTAATAATTCTCATAGTTTAGTATGTATGATATTATCGAATTGTTGAAATGAATTAAATTTTTCGCTCGGTTTTCTCATTTTTTTTTTTATGCATTTCTCTCATTTTTCCAACGTCAGTTCTTGAATACGATTAGGTTTTCTTATCAGTCGAGGATTTGTTAACTCGTGTCGTGTTGTGTGCATCAACGAATGTTTAGTCAAAGAGATTTTTGCAGAATTTATAAATGCTGTGATTGCTCTTTAAATTGCATTTCAAGCTTAGAGGGGAAAAGTAAAACTTACCGGAAATGCCATCGTATGTCCACCATTCCTCCCAGCTGGACAGGACTTCTGCAAATGCGAAAGACAAACACCGAAAAAGAAATGTAAAGAGAAAGAGAGAAAGAGATGAGAAAAATGTGTTAGTTCAGTGCGAGAAAGACAATAAGAGAAAGACCGAGATGCATTAATGTGCCAAAGCTTTAAGCCTAGTTCCACATACAGTTTTAAGACAGCGACGGAGATGGAGATGGAGATCGAGAAGGAGACGGAGACTAGACCAGAGAGCCAGCTGACAAAACCACTTTCATTTCCCCACTAGAAATTTGTCTAGGCAAAAGTCGTCTCAACTTACACATACGACTCGTTGTCGTCGTCGTCTCCACCTTAGGCATATAAACCAATATTCCCCCTCGCTTCCCAATCCAGTGGAATCGAATCGAATCGAATCCCCGCGTCAATGACACCAGAATGGTTCCTGGTTCACAGCAAGGCGTCGGTCATGGACCCAGTTTGGCAGCCAATTCTATTTTTTTGGCTTTTCAATGCGCATAATTCGCTGCCAATGTAAACAGCGCATGAAATCAACTAATGTAAGATTTCCTTATGGCGCA
This sequence comes from Drosophila pallidifrons, assembly GCA_023558445.1. Classification (NCBI taxonomy): domain Eukaryota; kingdom Metazoa; phylum Arthropoda; class Insecta; order Diptera; family Drosophilidae; genus Drosophila; species Drosophila pallidifrons. Next base: position 26,912,221 of record CM042351.1, on the reverse strand, counting down.
GACAAGTGAGAAATGAGGCAGACAAAACAAACAAGCAGCTCCTGTTCCTTTTCCCTTGCCCTTGCCCCTTCTGCTGGGGGATGCTAAACTCTAGTCAGCCAGCCATCGAGACGCCAATGTCTGGCGTTGGCTAAATGCGTATCGCATGAGTCAACGTCCAAACATTGGTAAAAGGCTTCTACAGATTCTGAGGGGGCAGAGAGAAAATGGAGACTCCTGGTTGTCTAGGATGTCGACGTCGTCGTTGTCGTTGTCGTTGTCGCCAGTCAGTCGGGCGCCAATAAAGTTTACACTCAGTTGCCACATTTCGTTTATGGGCAAGTTCTGCTTCCGCTTTATCAAGCGACAGACAATTTTCGCTATTTTTCTTTCGGACCAAAAAATCCCCACTCCCCCACTTTGGAGCGTATTCAAAATTTATGCTATATGCGTCGTGCCGCAGCGGGTAGCACACACACACACACACACAAACACTGACTGGCACTGGCGAGACAGAGCGACGCGCGGTGGCTGGGGCAATAAAGCCAAAAGAAATTGCTGCAAGTCAAAGCGGATGTTGAGAAAGGGAGTCGTTGGAATCTCTGCTGCTGCTGCTGTTGCTGCTGCTTCCTGCAGCTACCAGCGTTATGCTATGTCTTCTTTTCAACTTCCCTACTCAGGTCGCGGCCTCTTAGCTATGTTATAAAGATGAGCCGGTCGAAAGTGTGGCAACTAAAGTCGGTAGTGTTCGGTACTGCGCAAGGTCGTGCTTAACAATGTAGGTAAAGTGTTGCCGTTTAAGATGGAATACGAATGAAACTATCTGTATAGTTTTGCAAAGAATTCTTAAAATATAATATCCTAAATATATAACAAAAAACTAGAAAGGCGTTCGGTACTGCAGAAGGTCGTGGTTATTTTGAAACAATCAGCGATACTTTTTATTTATTTTTGTTTATCTATGTACGACTCTAAGGCGAACAATTTCATTGTGATTTGCTTTTAAAATTATTTGAGCCTTCTCGGTAGTTCACTTATTTCACAGAAGGCTCTAGGACTAAGAGAAAGTTCTTACTTTAAGCGACCATTCTTTTATGTAACAATTCAAAATAAATTTAGTAGTAACTCATTTGCAACACTTTATAGAGTCTTTCCGACCTTTTGGTAGTGCACTAGAAGGGTCTGCATTAATAAAGGTAGTACACTTCTGGGAAATTCCAGAAGGCTCTAAAACTGCAGCTATCTCTTATTTTAAACGAGCTTTCCTTTGATAATCCATAATTTCTGCCGTCTATTTATTCAATCGTGATTCACTTTCAGTACTTTAAGCTCTCTTTGAGACCTCCCGGTAGTACACTAGAAGGCTGTACCTTGAGAACAGCATTCCTATAAAGTTGCTGCTAAACGCGATTTTATAGCAATCAGCAGTTTAAGCCTTTGAACCTTTAAAGACTCATTCAGATCCCTCGGTAGTGCACTAGAAGGCTGAATTAATAAAGGAGGCATTCTTTTGTAATTAATGCAAAAGTGCTCGGATTGTTACATGAAATTTAAGCTGCTAATACTCTATTCTATGGTAGTCTATAAATTGAGTAGTGATTCACCTGCATACACTTTAAGGAGCCCCTTCGGTAGTGCACTAGAAGGTTTTACATTAAGAAATTACTGCAGCTTTCTCTTACTTTATGCGAACATTCTTTTAAATAACAATCAATAAGTTTAGTCGAGACTCAATTGAAACACTTTATAGAGTCTTTCAGACCTCTCGGTAGTGCACTAGAAAACTGAATTAATAAAGGACGCATTCTATTGCAGTTAATGAAAGTAATCGGTTGCTTGCATGAAATTTATGCTTCTAAAACGTTATTCTATTGTAATTTCTAAATTCACATGCAGCACTTTAAGTCTTTAAACCCTCTCGGTAGTGCACTAGAAGGCTCTGCATTTATTTAAATTTATTCTGCTAACACGCCATTCTAATTGCTGTGTTGACTTTATCTAGCGATTTCAAGGACTTTGACTGGCTTGAGAAGAGTATTAATAGAGGCACTGCTTATGTAAGACTTTTGGTCTCCTCAAGATGAAGAAAAGGCTGGAGAAAGGGAAGCGCAAGAGAGAGAGATAGAGAGTGAGAAAGTTAGGCGCTTGTCGGTTTGGCGTTGGGTTTTGTCGTGTTGCTTTTCTTGAAATAACAATGAACGTCCGTTTTGCGTTGGCGTTGCACGAGTCGCGAGTTGCCGTCACTTCATTTTGTTTGTTTGTCGCGTATATTTTGTGGGATAGTTGTTGTCGTTGTTGTTATTGTTGCTGTTGTTGGTCTTCAGCTGCTGCTATTTCAAGTTGGAGCTTGGTGGCGTCGCGTCGCCTCTTGTTTGGCTGCTTAGTGCTGAAAAGTATGCTATTAAATTGGCCTCGCAACCAAGTCAAACCGAAAAATGGCACAAAGCTGCTCAATAAAAAGCATTTGAGAATGTTTTACGGCATTTTGGCTGCCCACCCTGGCACCCTGACAACCCTGGCAACCCTAATCCAGCAACTCTAGCTGCGGCTTGCTGCGGCAGTCTGTAAGCCAGTTTACGCTACGCTCTCTCGTAAGTTTCTCTATCATAGATTCCATTCGATTCATCTGGGATGATGATTCGTCAACAGATTGCACAGCGTCTTTCTTTCTTCTTCTTCTTTTTCAGTTGTTGTTATGTCCTTTCTTCGGTCGGTCATGTGGCAATTTGGTTTTATGCTGCAACAGCAACTTAATTTATTGTTATAACAGTTTTTCGGGTGGTGTTTTTTTTTTTTTTTTTTTATATATATCTTTTGCGACCCAAAAATGCGACCAAGTGTCGCCACTTTGTTGGATGCTTTATGGGCATTCCGATTGCCGCCGCACTTTCATTATCTATTCAAAATGGAAATGTCTCAGTCGATTGGGGATTGTCGTTGTCGATTGTCGCAGTCGATTTGCGCAACTTGACTTTCCTAATTGACGTTAAAATCACTTGAAATCTATTCAAATGAGTGTTTGTCACCTTGGTCAGCAGTTTTTCTTCTTCGTTTTTTATTCAATAGTTTCAAGTGTCCAAAAATGTGTTGTACAATACAACTGATTACATCAGTCTTTAATGTAATCGCTTTGTGTGACTGTTTGCTTATTATAAACAGATTTTGGCGAATAGTTTGCGCTCGGCACAAAAGTTAAACAAGGGCAGCACAAAACGTAATTAACCCACAACACAACACAACGGAAGGGTGAATGGGGAATGGGGAAGAGAAACAATCAACAAAGTTTACGGTTTATGCATATTGAAAATGTTTGCCACACAAAAACATACAAACAGGATTCCCTTTTGTGATTTCTCCTACATCCTTTTGAGCCTTCTCCCTCTGTCGTAACCGCTTATCGATAACAAGCGCGTTGCGATGACTAAATTAAGTCAGATTTCTTGTTGATGTTGTTGTAATTACGAACGTTAAATCAAAATCAAAATAAAGCCAAAGCCAAAAAGGCAGCAGGCAGGCGACAAGACAAGCCAAGAAGGGATATAACATAAAGAGTCGTAATGCGGTTCTTCATGCTCCTTGACTATGCCAAAAGTGGCTATGAAAAGACAACAACGAACAAAAGTCACGCACACACTTCATATCGAGTGTGTTGCAAAGGGTGTGTGTGTGTGTGTGTGTTTGAGGGTGTGAGGGTGCTTACAATGGTGTCGCGCATCAGAGGGCAACACGCCACAGCCACAGCAACTAATTCGATTTCAGGAGCGCATTTCAATGATAGAAACTGTGCCGATTTAACAGAGTTTGTATTAATCAATGTTTCATATGAATAGCTAAAATAAATACGTTAGTATTTATAGATTTATAAAAAGAAAATACAAAAAGATTGATATATATATATTAATGTAGTCAAATATATTTCTGGTATATTTGTTTGGGTTCCATTTATATGACAATTATAAGATTCATTAGCAATCCACAAAAGAAACAAAAACTCGAAACAAAGCAATTCTATATTAGCTGGCAATGATGAAATAGTATAAGCAGATTGCAAAGGTATTAAAAGTTCATGCTACATCATATTAAATATTAAAACAAGTGTTGAAATATACCAAATTAATATACCAAGAAAATACTAAAATATGCCATATACGATAGTTGGTATATAAAGCGATTACTCTTCAATTTTAAGATATTTGAATTGAATTAAAACTTCAACTAAATTTGCTCGCTGTGATGTATTGCAATATACCAAATAATTACAGTAAAAAATACTTAACTATGCTAAAGATTATAGTCGATATTTACATTTTTGAATTTAAATAAAACTTCAATTAAATTTGATCACACTTGAGCATTTAAAATTTAAAAAAAAAATTAAAGCCTATATTTGGTATAAAACAAGTGCTAGCTTAAATTAAAATTGCTTACTGTGACGTATTGCACAATACAAAATTAATATACCAAAAACTATTTAAATATATTAAATCCTGGTGTAATAGGTAATTGCTTCAATTAATTAGCTTCAAATAGTTGAATTAAATTGATACTTCAATTAAAATTGATCGCTGTCAAGTATTGCCATATGCCAAATTAATATACCAAAAAAATACTAAATAATGTATTAAAAAGACGTGGCTGCTAGTTTATAAGAAGTTTAAATTCCCTTGCTATATACAAAAAAAATACTAAAATACTATATACCATATTTGGTATATAAAGCAATTGCTGCATAGTTTTTTCACCTTTTTAATTGAATATAGCCAAAATTAAATTTAATCGCTCTGAAGTATTGGAATATGCCAAAATAATACTAAAATATACTAAAAACATGTACTTGGTATAAAATGTAATTGCTAGTTTTTTTCAACTATTAGAATTGAGATAGAAATTCAATTACATTTTTTAATATACATCATAAATATACAAAAAAAAATACTAAAATATACCATTCATTCAAAATTCAATTAAAACGACTCGCTGTGAAGTATTTGAGTATTTATTTATTGCTAAAACCTGCTGCGTATGGAATATATTTGAAAACAAAGGTCAGAGTGTAATTAAACACTTCATGACTAGAACTAGAAATACCAAATTTCATAAATAGTATTAGCTCGCATTGTTTTCGCGTGCTGAAAGAGTAGAAAGGAAGCGCAGCGCTCCTGTGTCGAGGATGAATGCATGCAACACACGCCACACGCACAAACAAAAGCCAAAGACAAATTCGTAATCCAAAGACAATGGACAAAAGCCACAAAGACACGCACACAAACCGAAAGAGACGGCAATAGAAATAGAGATAGAGATGGAAAGAGACGTGGAGAAAGGCCTTTTATGTGTAAATTATGGGTTCAATATAATATTGACAAAGAATCAATAAAGGAAATGTCCTTAAAATTAATAGGCGACATTCTGATATCGAATTACTCGCTATGTCATCGCTTTTAATTAAAATTTCTAGACAAGGGCGCGACACACACAGAGACAGAGAGAGTCACACACACACACACACACGCTCTGATGTGGTGGCTAAAATTTATGACTTCCTGTTAAACGCTCAACGAACGAACTGATTAGTATCTGAGTATCTGAAGGATCCATCCTTGTCTCGGCGGCAGTTCAGTTTATCAAACTGTCGCCTCGTCGCGAAGATTGACGGGCATAACTTTGCTATCTCGCTCTCCCTCTCTCTTTCGCCCCATCTCGCTCTCCGCTCCCTTTTTGCCTTGCTCCATCTATCCAATCCATCTCAATAGGCTGCTCCTCCCCTTTTTTGTGGGTTTTTGGCTTTTTCAATTGAGGCGACTCTTTGGCACTTTGGCGGTGCTTTTTGGCGGCAAGTTTTTGGCTTTGGGTTAATTTGCTTTAATGAACTTTGCCAATTGTGCGTGTCAAGTAAAATACCATGGGAATTTACACAAAAAGATTCCGCAAAAGTCTCCGCAAAGTTGCAATTAAAAGTAATGAGAGAAAGGTAATAGAACATTTAATGTTGTTGCTCAGAGTCAGAGTGAATGTAAGACTGTGGTTTATTTTTAAGATTTAGAGAGGACAAAATTTATATTGAAAAAATCGATTTAATATTTTTTCGATCATAAAAAGAACAATCTTGATATAAGATTTTTGGGTTAAAATAATCTTAAATCAAGATTTTTTCCAATCTATATTTGTTTCTCTCTGTATAGTTAATAGAATAATAGGTACAAATGTAAAAACTAAACCACATCAATTTCAATGGGATTTAAGATTTTTTTCAATCCTAAAAAGAACTTTCTTGAAATAAGATTTTAAGGTTAAAACAATCTTAAATCGTGATTTTTCTGCTAAATTTATCATCTTATTTTAAGATTGAAATCTTCATTCAAGATTGTTTTACTTCTATATTGAAAAAGAGATTGTATATCTCGATTTAAGTTATTTACGGTCTTAAGAAAAAAAAGTTTTTTCATATTTCTTAAATTGTTGGAATCCTTAAAAATCAGAAAAATACGCAATTTATTTTTGTTTTATTTTAAACAAGCTAAATTTAAGATTGTTTGATATTGATTTAAGAATTTGCCTTGATTCAATTGAAAGATTCTTACATTCTTGAATAGAATTATAGCATTTTGATCTTGATTCTTGATTCAATTTTGACATAAAAACAATTTGTATTCAAGATTTTATTTTCGATGTTTTTGTGTATTTTATGAATTATTTTTATTAAATGTAATAAAGTTTCGGAAAAGTATATTTCCAAATAAGTTTTAAGGTTACATTTTATGAATTAAAGTTGGGAATATTAATTTAATTACGACGTTTTAGCTTGAAATATTTATAAAGATAATAGGTTTCTGAGTAATTTCTGACATTCGAGAAAACAATACACCCTTCTCTTTGGTTAAGTACAGGGTATATGCTGAGGCAATTGAGGCAGCTTAATCTTTGTTTTTCGAATATTCACAGCATCGCATTGCAATCTGCCTGAAGTGCAGTTCAACAAGGAGTAAGGACTAAGTGCTTAATCCTTGCGCAAGACTCTTGAATCAAGTCGAGTCGTGTCGAGTTCGAAGTTGAAGTTGAAGTTGGGCTTTTGCTTCGCTCTTTCTCTATTCTATTCACTCCTTGTTTTCTTGGCAGAAAAACAATTTACATTTCACACATATTTAGCACTTAATTACCAGGCAAATTTACCACCAACAGCAATAACACCTGCAACAACAACAACAACAACAACAATTGCCGAGGACATTACACGGAAATTTTCTGCAAATGTTTTTGGCAACTTTTTTTCACTCGTCTCTTTTTGGTATTTCCCTCTCTCTCTGTCTCTCTCTATCTGGTTGTTGTTGAGTGGCAAATGAATTTACCAAAGGGAAAGATAGCATTTGCAGAGCATGCACGACTACTAGATACCCTGTAAAATGATTGCAATAGAAACTATTTCCTAACGACTATCGGATATCCTATTAAAAATAATGAGAGAATCAACTAAATAGTTTCTCGCTTATTTCTTAGCGAGGTTTTTTGATACCCTGTATACATGCACGATTACAAAATACCCTGTAAATGGTTCCAATGGAAACTGTTTTTAAACAAACTTTTGATTTTCAACTAGCAAATGCCCTGTATGCATGCACGAGTACTAGGTACTTAATAAAGTGGATGCGTTAGAAACTATTTTTTGACAACTACTGAATACCCTATATAAATAATTTGAGATTCGTCAGTGTATAACTAAAAAGTTTCTCTTTTTTGTTCTTAGAAGAAGTAGAGCTTAGAATATCTGCTACGACTATAAAATGCACTGCAAAATGGTTGCGTTGGAAACCATTTTTTAAGAAACTGTTCATTAGATTTAGCCTTTATAAATAATGAGAGATTTTTATAGGGTAACGAGAAACTATTTTGTAAGACACTGTATTATTATTTCTATATTTCTATTTCTGCTATTCGAAAACGTAATCAACAGTTTGTTTATACTTTCTCGTATTCTGCACTTTTAATATTTATATTAATGGGCAACAATTAAGCAGAAGTCTGTTCAATTTCAAATAACAAAAGCACAAGAATTTTGTTTATAGATTTTGCTTTAAATCGGTAAACAAAATTTGTCTAAATACTAGAATTCTTTAACGAATCTACGCTTTAAAAAAATACCTAATATTGGTAAACAAAATTTGTCGAAATTCCAAAATACTTTAAACAAATCTATTCCTAAAATTTGTAAACAAAATTTATCCTAAATATTTGATATCTTCCAGCAATACTATTGTGAAAATTTGTCCAAATTCTTCAATTCTTTAAACAAATCTTTTGTGATCCATATTCTTTGAAATAAACACACTTTCTATTAAACAGTTCATTGTATTATATTTATCACATAGACACTTTTTGAGTACAGCAATAAATTACCCAATTAAAGCATTTGCCAAGCTCCAGGGTATAAAATGTTGCTGCAAAACGTTGGCAGTGGTCAAAAGCATTTGTTATTGTTGTTTGTTTGTTTACGGATATTTTGCGGGCAGCGTTTTAAAAAATAGATGAGAAACAGATGCAGACGGACTGCGAGAGCGAAATAAGTGAAATACTTTTGTTGTAGTTGTTGTTTTTTCAAAATAAAATTCCAATTTCATCTTTTGGCGATGCGTCGAGCTGCGAATCTCTTTTTAGGGCAAAGGGGAAAGGTGCAGAGGGCGACCCCAGCAATAAAAGTAAATTAAAAAATAGGTCAGCACCTACAAAAAATAGAATCTGAAGTAAAAACAAGAAGAAAACATGGCATGAAGAACAAGCAAATAGATGTACAACAAAATGTTCAACTCACGCGATGAGTTAACAGCAAAAGTTTTCCTCTTTTTTTTTGCCTTGTCCCCGCTAGCTACATTTATGCCCCAACCCTTACCCCTCCCTTTGCCGCTACTCCCATTCAGTCACATTTCTCTCCCCTTCAGGTGAATTCGATGAATTCGCTTTTCAAACTTATCGCTGCATTTCCAATGAAATTTATCTTTCACACTCGCGTCCTCTGCATCAAAAATTTCATCTCGAAACTTGACTGGCTTAACGTATTAGTTGTCAAGCGTCTTTAATCTTTCACCCAGAAAATCCTGAGAACTTTTTTTCTGTAGAACTTAATTATAAAAAAACCTATTAATAAAAAATAATAAAATCAAAAACAAAACTAAAGAAAAAAAACACAACTGAAACAGAACTCAAATTAATTTATTGAAGACATTTTTCTAAAAAAATTTTAATTTCAAAAAATAACAATGAAATAAAAATAAAATAAAATAAATATATATATGAGATATATACTCAAACTAATTTATTGAATAAATTTATATAAAGTTCTTAACAAAAAAATATGTTGAATTTAAAAAAAAGTTGAAATAAGACTAAGAAAAAAATAATAAATAATATAAGAAAAGAAATATTCAAACTAATTTATTATAGAAATTTATATAAAATTCTTAAAAAAAATAAGTTGAATATAATAAAATTGGGAAAAAACTATAAAAGTATAAATAAAAAAATGTTAGCAAAGAGTGAAATATTGTTTTTATTAATATTAATTTTTATTATATTTTCTATTTCGAATTAATGCTAAGTAAGAAAAATATAAAATGTTTTTACCATCAACATTATATTGCTTAGTAAATAGCTGTTGTTTCATTTGAAGTGTTTAAAGATTATCTTTTTTTATTGTAAGAATAGATTTAATAGATTTTATGACCATCTAACAGTCGAGCAAGCTTCATATGGTAGGGAAATGTCAATAGTCTTTATCACTCTTCAATTTTTTAATATATATGAGAAGAGAATGCACGACCTGAACCGATATGCGGTTTTTTCAAAGGTCACCGAATACAGAAAACAAACAAAACGCCCCCCATTTGCAACCTTTGCCTCCTCTCCCCTATATTCTCATCCTCTTTTGTAGCTGCATTGTGCAACACTTTTCATGCTTGCTGCCTTGTTTTTCATACCCGCTACTCACAAAAGGTTGGAGGGTATTATAACATTGTGCTAGAGGGAAATGTGTGTAACAGGCAGAAGGAGGCATCTCCGACCCAATAAAGTATATATATTCTTAATCAGAGGCAACAGTCATGCTCTAAATAGATAACTCTATTTTTAATGTTATAGTATATTGATTTACCAAAAATTGCCTTCAGTTAATTGAGTAATTTTTTTGTTAATAAACTAGATCTAAAACTGTAAAAAGACTCATTTTTGAACGTTAGAATATATTTATATACCAAATATTAATTCGGTATATTTTTATATCAATACCGCACAGGAATCTACGAAGTATATTCTTGATGAGAACAGTCTGGTTTATTTTGTATTCTATGGTATATTTTGAATCAATATACGAAATAGTAGCCTTTAGTGTATTGTTAGTATTTGTATGGTATAATAATGTAGTATATCTCCAACCCCATCAAGCATATTCTTGAGCAGAACAGTTTGGTATATAATATTTCAAATGTTGTCCTAATACAATATACCAAATACAGATTTTGATGGTATATTAACACGGCATATTTTGAGAATAATACCGCACTTTCTTGCTTTTCTACTAATTGTATCATTTGTCATGTTTTAGTATTTTTGTGGTATATTTTAATAATAAAACCACATTTTTGCTCTTATTCGAAATGCTTAGCGGGTATTTAGGAGTCGAGCACACTCGACGGTAGCTTTCTCACTTGTTTTTTTTAACACTGGCAAATTGCATGGTCCCGAGGCGCAAGTAGAGTTTGCTCTAATGGCCAATTCCTTGACATGCCATCACATGCCACACACACACACACACACATACACAACAATTGTCGCAAGAAGTAGAAGAAGAAGAAGCTCATGTTTTTGTTTTTCATTTGAACGACACAAAGAATGGGGGAAATGGACGACAGGAAAACGAAGAGAAAGTACAGCAGAAAGTCGCCGACTTTCAGCTACAACATACAAAAGTATGTGAGAGCGAGTAAGTGAAAGAGAGAGAGAGAGAGAGGACGTTTGAAACCCATAATTTGACTAAAAACCGTCTAGACGCGCAACTAAACCAACTATCCAACTATCTTAATAAGTTGCTGGCAAAAACTTTGCGCCCACAAAAAGTGAAGCCAAAGGACCAACAAGAATAAGGCGAAGACGAAGCACGAAAAATGCAGAATAGAAAGAGAGGGAGGAAGAGAGAAAAGGAGTACAAAAAAAAGATTGAAGCTAGCTAAAGGAAGTTCTACTAAAGCTGCAGTTTTGTGGCATATACAATTTCGATAATAAGCAACAGCGCTATTGTAGAAGGAGGCAAGAGAGTGAGGGAGAGGGAGGATAGGGAGGCGGAGGTGTGGATGCAATTGTGGGCGTGGCACACGTGTGCAATGTTAATGCGAGTCACGTCAACGCTGCATACGAAATCGTTTCCAAGTTGCCTGCCACAAGTTTCGCTGCCACCTGTGCAACCCCTCCCCCTCTCAGCCCCTCCCCCGCCATCCTCTCTCTGCGCTTCCCTCTTGGCTGCTTGCGCTGATTTACTGGCCAAAAGTTGGCTCAATTATTATTGGCGTTGCATGCAATTCGCTTGCAACTTGTATGTTTGCTTGCTTCTTGCTTGCTGTCTGTGCTGAGCTGTGCTGCGCTGTGGCATTGGCCTTTAAAGAGCAACAACAAGAAGTGCGGCACTCACTTTTAAGCTTGCCACGATAGCAGACACTCAGATACCCTGTAGTGAGTAGTCAGAAGACTAGCAAGTCTGAAAGAAAGAGTTTTAAGAGCGGCTGACTCCGAATCAAAGAGTTTGAAAATTCGATGTCTAAGAGCAATACTTGGTATATTTTGAATGTAATAGTATATTGATATACCAAATATTTCTTTGCATTTCTGTTTTTTCGGTATATTTTCACAAAAATCCTGCACTATGTTGCTTCAATTGAAAAAAGTTAGAGGGTATTTGAAGCCATATTTGATATATTTCCAAATTAGTAGTATATCGATATAACTTTCAGTATTTTCTAGTATATTAATTTGCTTTATTTCAACGATAATACAAAATTAGCTATACTTGGTATATTTTGAATGTAATATACCAAATATATTTCTGTATATTTCAGCATTTAACGAATATTTATGATACCTCACTGTTTTGGTATTATTGAAAATGCTGTACTTGGTATATTTTGAATATAGTAGTATATCGAAATATCTTTTAATATGTTTTAGTATTTTCTTTTCAACAATAAGAAATTTTCTTTGTATTCAAAATGTGTATAGGGAAACTCACAGTCGATCACACTTTTTGTTTTTTTACTATTATTGCAAGTAATTGATGTTAATCAATTAATATAATATAAAAAGTTTTCTCTATTTTCTATTTGTGCATTAATATTGAAACTGCGATTTGGCAGATGAACAAGTTGTATGTGATAAACAACTAGTTTAACAATTGCACAATTGAAACATCAAAAGACCAAGATAATAAGATTATTAAGAATAAATCGCAATAATAATAAAGCTAAGCAAAGCATTAAGACTTTCTTGCTAAATTGACGACTTCCGTGGTGCGTGTGAATTTCTTTCTCGAACAAAAGAAAGTTAAATTAAAGTTAATTTGCAGCTTGGAAATACTCTATTTAAGCGCATTAGTGCTTATAGGGTATATGCGTTGCTTTAAGCGACTCTCGATTGCCAATTGAGGCAATTGTCACTCGGTTGCCATTTGAAGCCCGCGGCGTTTGGCTCTTGACACATTTATTGGCATCTTTTGTATCACCACTAAGACTAAGTGTATGTGTGTGTGTGGGACAGACAAATGCACAATCAGCTAAACAGACAGAGAAAGAGAGTGAGAATGAGAAAGAAATATATATTTTATCCATGTCAAAGTGATTTTTCACCTCAAGGGCAAATTTAACACAATAATTTGCACAATTTGTCAAAACAACCCTCGGGCTAAATGGTATCATAAACCAGAACAGCAGGCAGCCAGCACAAGTCACACACACACACACACCCGCATATAGGAAGAGACAGTAAGAGAGAGTGAGAGAGAGAGGGAGGTAGATAGTCAAAGCTAGACAAGTTGATTGTACTGCGGCATGCAGCTTGAGGCAATGCTCTTTAGCATGCCCGCAACAAGAGTTAAGAATACCCTGTAATTAGCGATAATAATCGGTGCTGAACAGTTCAACGATTTCGCTAGCCAACTTTGCTATTTTAACATTCTTATGAAAAAAAAAAACACAGAATGTAAAAAGGACTCAATTTAGAAAGTTAGAATATAAATATATACGATATATTGCTTTTGGTATGTTTTAGTACTTTTGTGGCATATTAATTTAGTATATTTGTGAAATATGGTTTCATTACAAATGGGTAGCGAATATTTCATATAGCTTTCTTACTTGTTTGGTATTTTTGCGGTATATTAATTCGGTATATTTTAAAAATGCACTCTCGACTGTAACTTTCTTACTTGTTTAAATGTAGTACTATATCAATATACCAAATATGAATGTTTGGTATATTTTCAGTATTTTTGTGGCAAATTTGGTATACTTTTATAATAATACTGAAGCGTTTTGCTTGTATACCAAATTTAGCCCATGGTATTTTTATCTAATTTTTATATTTTTTAATCAGGCCTAAACAGTTTAACGATTTTGCTAGCCAACTTTGCTGTTTAAACATTCTTAATAAAGAAAAAGGCAGAAGAAAACACATTAGTTTTTTCTATATGATTTTTTTAGTATATTTCTGGTATGTTTTTCAAAGTTAAAGTTATTCTAAATCCAGTTTCGGATTTAGATTTACTATAAAGCACACATCATAAGGCAATCCTCCAGACAATATTATTTGACGATTTATCGTACTTAATTGAATTTGTCTTCTCCATTATGAGTATTTATATTTCCTCCAGTATGCATTCAAGGTGTAAACTAGTCGGCAAAAATCTGTTTTAGATTTATAATTAATATTTTCGATAAATTTAAACTTGTTATCAAAAGAATGCTGAACTTCTTTTAGAATTCTAAGGAAGAAAAGGCTGATTTTTCAAAAATTCATTTTTTTATTGATTCAATTTAGTGGAAATATCTTTACTATTGTCTGCTTATTTTTTTTTTTTTTTATTAATTTCTGTTTTTTATTCTATAAACTTCAAGCTGCACCCATAAGTTAAAAATTTGTTAAGCTGAATTATAAAGCACGTTAAATGATAAATTTTTGTAATTTTCAAAGTATATTCTCACTTTTTATATTTAGTTGATCAAATACAAACATTAGATATAAGATTTGCGGTTACAAATAGCCATTAAATGACTTAAAGCTAGAATAGCTTTACGTATGTATATTCACTACTAAATAATTTTTTTATGACTGTTTTAATAATAATAAATGAAATTTGATGCTTTATGGGCAATTATATTTATATTTACTCTCAATCGTTGAGTCGTTGTTTTTGCTTTATTAAAACTTCACTACTTTGCAAATAATTTATTATACATTTATATTCATTTTTTTAATTAAAACTTTATAAACATTCAAATGCTTTTTCTTCTTTTCTTTCTAATATCTAAAAAGGAAATTATTATAAATTTCTATTCTCTTTCTTTCTAATATCAGAAATGGAAAATATATTTTATGAAATACAAAGTTCTACGCAAAAATCATTCTCTTTACAATAAATCACTTCATTTTTTAATTAAACATTTATGCTGCATTTTCTCAATGTTTTTAAGAGTATTTGTAATTCGTTGTTTTCGTGCTTCAACGTTTGCGATTTGTGTTCTGTTCTGTTTTGTTCTGTTTGTGTTTTTGTGGAAGTCTTGTTTTGGTTTTAGCTTTTGACACACTGCAAATATGTTGTGGACTCTGGCTGTGGCATAAAGTTGGCTTTCAGTTTGCGTTTATTAACCCCCCATCCCCCTCTCTTTCCCCCTCAGAGCGGGGGGAGATGGCAAATAAATTGTGAATAAAAATGCGGAACGTAAATTTCAAGTGTAGCCGAGACTCGGAAAAATGCACTTCATGAAAAATGCATTTTTGTTATGCTGCTTTTTTTTTTGTTTTTGTGCCTCACACACGTATCATGTTGTAGGGTGCTGCTTGCCCCTTGTTGTTGTAAGGATTTATTTATTGATTCAAGGCAAATTGTTGAAAAGTTTGCATTTAATTATTAGCACATATTTGATGTTGTTTTACTTGATTTTCTTTTTACGCAGTCGATACCATGATTTGTTTCATTTTTGCGCAAATATTTTGCAACACACACAGAAAACACATTGCTCCCACATTTTGTGGCATGCCGCCGCAGCCCACCAAAAAATACCATATAATTTCTTTACAAGCCACAAAAGTAGTTGGCAAAAATAATTATTTATATTGATACCCTTTCTTTTTCACATTCATTTAATTTCTCTTTCTGTTTTTTTTTCCAGCCTCTTTTGGAATGCTTTTCGATATCAAATGCTAAATTGATGAGTCAATTAAACATTTTGTTTAAAATGCTTTATCTATGAAATATTATTTGCTGCTAAAAATTTGGACTTAGAAGCAGTTAATTTAATTGAATATCAATTTTAAAAGTATTTCAAATTCAAACAATATTTTATGCTTTTAACATAGCTTTGATGCAGTTATCGAATTCAAAATTAATTTCAAACATATTTCAAACAACAAATATTTTATGCCTTCTGTTGTCAGGCATTTTGTATTGCATTTTTTTATAGAAACAAGTTAGAAGACTTTATAGAGTGTGCTCGACTTTGAGATACCCGCTAACCATTTTGAATGAGAGCTAAAGAGTGCGGTATTTTTCTTTTTTTTTTGGTATATTGATACATCAAAACGTTGCGGTATTATTCTTAAAATATACAACAAAAATACTATAAATATACCATGTGTTATATTTGGTATATTGTTATAGTACTGCATATTATGCAAAATACTGTCCTTATAAAGAATATGCTTTATGGGGTTAGAAATGTCAGTGGTGGTATTATTATTAAAATATACCAAATTAAAATACCGCAGATTATATTTGGCATATTGACATATTCAAAATTATACCATAGACTAGAAAATATACCATACTGTCGATTTCAAGAATATAAATATGGAATCGGAAAAGAAGGAGACATCTTTTGCCTTTTACAGATATTTATGATACTTTTCTTCCCTGTGAGTAGCGGGTATTAAAAATTGATGCATATTATTAACAAGCGTAATGAAAACAACTTGAATTGAGTTGTTAATGAAAGCAATGCAAACACATATTCAAATAGGTTTTATTTGTGAATTTGATTTGATTTCGTTGACAACTTTTATATTTGCGTTATTTGCTGAGAGAGAGCGAGACTTTGTTTGCCACTTGAGAAATGAATTGATTTGAAATCATCTCTCGCTTATGCATTACACCTTGTATCATATATTAAGTGTAAGCTTTAAGGTACGACTGAATTAAATTTGTAATTGACAAAAGGGAAAGAGAGAAGTTGAGTTGAATGTGCTTGAGATGCTTTTTGATTAGCACACAAAACGCATCAATTTGCTTTCATTTGGTTGCAAGTTGGCACTTGCAACGACGAGCGAGAAATACTATTTATGTTATTGTGCAACAAAATGCATTAATTCAACTCTAGTTGCAATTTTTTGGGCAAAGAGAGAGAGAGAGAGAGAGAGAACTTGTCTTAGTATGAGTTATATCCTTGCTCTTTGTTGGGGAATGCTTTGCTGCTTTTTGGTCTGCTTTGCTTTGCACAAAAGTGCCTCGCACACAACATTTTACATGCGGGAAGCGACGAGAGAGAAAGAGAGATGACGTTTTCATTGCCAGTTGCCAGTTGCAACTTGCAACGTCAACAAATGCGAGTGAAATGGAAATGGAAAATGGAGTGAAGCAGTGACGAGCACAGTAGCGAGCACAATAACAAGTTGAGCTGTTTGCTTCAATGAATAAACTACTGGCCAAGCGAGTCCCTCACTTGCGAGTGAATGTATGAATGAATAAATGAATAAACAGTTTTTGGCGCTCTCCTATGACTCGACTTCGACTTCGACTTTGTTTCGACTTCACTTTTGCCGCAGACGAGTTATTTAAATATCCTAGAAATTCCACATCGATTGGGTGGCATTGACCAAAGGCGAGCATACTCTCGATGGTATATATTTAGTATATGTTCAACATACTCAATTTTATTTATTTAGTATATGTTTCAACCAAATAGAATATACTCGACAATATACTACATATATTCTTAAACCAGATAAAACATACTCAACACTACACGTTTAGTATGTACTAGAACAAACTCGTCAGTATATATTCAGTATATTTTTTAATCAGATAGAACATAGTTAAAAGTATATACTTAATATATGTTTAAACCTTATAGAACATACATACTCGTCAGTATATATTCAGTTTATGTTGCAACCATATAGAATATACTCGACAATATATATTCAGTATATGTTTGCACACACTTGACAGTATATATTCAGTATATTTTTAAATCAGATAGAACGAACTCGATTTTATACATTCAGTATATATTTCAAATATCACATCAGATAAGACATACTCGTCAGTACATATTTAGTATGTGTTAGAACATACTTGACAGTATATATTCAGTATATGTTTAGTATTAAATGGAGCGCATTTAAATGTGTCACATTCCCTCTTCAGTATATGTTTAGTATAAAATTAGGAACAACAAAATGTGTCTCATTCCCTATTCAAGTACTTTTTCACTTTTCACAGGGTAATTGCAAGTCGAGCATTTTAATATAACTATAACTAAAATTTGTCACTGTGATTTGGAGTAGAACACGAATTATTTATAAACATTATGCTTCACAACTATTACGACGCTTTTTTCTTTTTTTTATACAGGGTAACTGTTAGGCGAGTACGCTCACCAAACTTTTTTGCAACTGCTGCAGTTTTATTTGAAGACAATGAGACCGTTGTATTGCCATTTCTCTCTAAACTGTTTACAGGGTAACTGCTAGTCGAGCACGCCACAAAAACTTTTAACTAGCATTATTCGCTTTGATTTGGAGTAGAGCACACTTTAACATTTTATTTATAAACATTTTGTATAAGTGCTGCTTTACAACTATTGCAACGTTTTTTCTATTTTGGTACAGGGTATCTACCAGTCGAGTACCCTCGCAAAACTTTCTGCATTTGCTGTAGTTTTCTGTGAAGACAAAGTTTCCATTTCTAACATTGCCAACTTTGAATTGTCTCTTAAAATCGTTGATGCAGGGTAACTTTTAGTCGAGCATGCCACAAAAAGGATAACCGCCAGTCGGGCACGCTCGCAAAACTTTTTGCAATATTTGTAGATTTATTTGTAGAGAATGTTTGTATTTCTAACATTGTAAATTTTTGAAATTTCAATATTTCAATTTGGTGCAATTTTTGAGAAAATATTTTGTGCTCGATACAGGGTAACTGTTAGTCGATCATTGCTGTTGAGTACTTCTGGTTTGGTCAATTCTTTTCTGCAGTGTTTTCTTTATTTGGAGTAGTTTGGAGAGCATATTTCACTTACCGGAACTGCAAAGCAGAACGATTGCTGAGCAAGCGATAAATCCAGCTGTGGAGCAGCAAAAGGAGAACGTGTTGTGTCCTTGCAGCGCCATGACTGTTGCACTTGCCCCACACACACACACACACACACACACACACACACACACACACACAAGGGAGAGGGCGAAGGCAAAGGCAAAGGGGGAAAGAGGAAGGAGATTGCTGTCCGCTTGCTCCCCTCAAAACTCGTTTAGCTCTCTGCTTGATGAGGCAGCAGCAGCAAATGCAGAAGCAGAAGCTACTTCACTTGATGATGATGTTGTCAATGTCGTTGGGGTTTTTGCTATCTTTCTTTCTTTTTCTTCCTTTCCTTTCCTTTTTTTTTTTTTTTTTTTTTGTTGTTGTACTAGTTTTTGCTGCTTTGTCAGTTAATGCAACAACAGATCTCTCATTCGTTTCCTCTCGCACTCAAGTCAAGTTTATTTAGAAAACAGAGTTCGAATTGCGTTTTTGAGTGGCGTCTGTCACTGAGATTTGGGGACAGCAGTCAGAGCTGCAGCCTCTCAACTCTCATCTAGTATTGGCCGCATTATTGCCACATGCCACATGCCACATGGCCAACAAACAAACACCAACACACACAGGTCTTCTTCTCAGGTCTTCGATTCTCTGATTCTGATTCTGATTCCGATTCTCTGCCCTGCTGCACATGCAAATTTTAATTTCCGTTGCTTTCTTCGATGTGCACACAACTGACATCATTCATTTCCGCTTTTCGCCGCTCGCTGCTCGCTGCTTTTTCGTTTTTCGAATTTCAAATTCTTTCTTTTTCTTTCGCAACATAAACAAAAACCAAAAAAAAAAAAAAAAAAAAAAAAAAAAAAAAAGAAATCGAGTTGTTCGTCGCACTTCTCTTAATCGTCGCAATTATTCTCATTCATTTCGCATTTTGTAATTGTGTTTCACAATTTTGATTTGAAAGTTTTCTTCTCTCGACTCTTCTTCTCTTCTTCGTTGTTCACAACACGAGCGCGCGATTTACGCGTTCTTCAAAAATATTTCCCTTCAGCAGTTTGGAACTGTTTGCTTTTGGCATTCAACGTGCGCGTTACGAACACGCGCGTCCGTTTGCATCACAATCCGAATTGAAACTGAAAACTGAAAACCGAATTTTTGTCATTGCTGCTGCTGCTTCTGCAGCTTTTGCTTTTGCTGCTGCTGCTGCTATCAGCGCCAAAGGATATGCAACTCAGCCGCCGCAGCAGCAGCACTAAGAACAACAACAACGACAACAGCGAAAGCATCGACGTCGGCAATTGCCGTCGGCATCGTTCGTGTCGCGAGCGACGAACAAAACTCGACGCGACAGCGTAAGCCGAACAGCTTCGCTGCCGAAGTGAAGCGACGGCGATGCTCGCGGGTATAAGTAGCAAAAGTTCTTATGGGAATTTTCTTGGAGATATTTCGTAAATTCCCTCTGTTGGCATGTTGGTGAGCAACTGAGCTGCGTGATCGAAATTTCTGTTGCATACTTTTGGGGCTATTTAGCAAAATTCCTCATTTGAAAGGAGGAGTTTGTGCTATTGATACAGTATTCTATATTTATTTAATGACATGCTGAACGAATATAGCAATATAAAAAGTTATAGTACAATTGTATAAATCATTTTTGTCGTATTGTGTTACTTTCAATGAGTTCATAAATTTAATTGTCTTGCATGTTGGTGAGCAATTGAGCTGCTGACTTCGTGATTAAAATTTCAGTTGCATACTTGCTATTTCGCCAATTTTCACATCGGACATTTCCACATTCATAGTATTTTATTTTCGGAAACAACATGACTTTTAAAGAATACTAATTCTTTGTCTTGAAAATGAGTTTATAATAGTATTTTCTAATTTTAAAAGTGTAGGTAGTAAGCACTGCTATTTCAAAGTTCACAGATGCTTATCATGTCATTCATATTATTCCCAAAATGTATGCCAACTAATCTGTTCCCATGAAAAGTGTTCTCGCTCTTGGTGAACACTCTACTCAGTATTTTAGCCGGCTGGCTCACTCTTATACCAGAGAGCGCACTTTTCTACTTGACGAACGACGACGCTGCCGAGCAACGAGACAACGACAACGACGACGTCGCGTCGCTGCCGACGCCTGCGCGACAGCATTCGGTAATTTTCAGCGAATTACAGCGCTCGACGATGATGGACAAACCAAACCGAGCACGTGTTCTGCCTCAGCCTCAGTTTCAGCTTCAGCTTCAGCTTCAGTTAGCGGAGCTTCACTCTGAGCCACAACGTTCAGCTTCATCTTCAGCTGCTGCTGCTGCTGCTTTGTGCTGTTTTATGCCGCTGGCAATCAGCGTTGAGTCGCGAAGTTGCTGCTGCTCGCTGCTGCTTATCAGTTGTTGGGCGAAGCGCTCGCAAAATAACAACAACAACAACGACAACAACAACAACGACAACAACAACAACAGTGTCTTCCCTTTGTGTCGTCCTTCCCCTTTAGTCGTGTCCGTGTCCATGTCCTTGGCGTTGTCGTTGTCGTTATGTGATGTCCTGCTCGTTTGGCGCTCGTTGATGTCGTGTGCTGTGTGCGCGCCTTGCGAAAAGCTTTGATATAAATTCTTATTGGCGCATTACAAATTGTCGTCTTCGCCTCCATCTTTCTCTTTCTCCCTCTCACTCGTTGTTGTATTTATTTGTCTGTGTGTGTGTGTGTGTACATAATGTAATCACTCACACGCTACTCGGCTTGCTTGTGTGTCTGTGTCTGTGTGTCTGTATGTGTGTGTGTGTGTGTGTGTGATACGCTCTCGCCTCGCTTATTGTTTGTTTGTCATTAGATTTCGCGCATATTTTCCATAATTAGATTTTCACTTCATTTGCATACAAATGACAGAGAACAAAAACAGAATGAAACGATACGAAAATTCGCAAGATTTTTCACATTTCCATTGTTTTGTCGTCTGATGTCTTTTGTCTTTTCGTCTTGACATTCATTTCACAGCTTCAGCTCCACAGCTCCTTAATTTCAATCCCAAACTGTGATTCGTACACGCATAAATAAAGCCGCAGGCGAAAATGTGTCAACTGATTTAGGTAACGCATATTATGCTGATGAGTTCCAAGATACTCTTTACTCGCTGCTTCTTACCCCTACAAGATACTCGCTTCTGGTTACACGCTACTTTTGATTGTTTATTTGTTACTTTTTAAACGCTAGTTTTACTTGCTGCTCGCTTCTTAATATTATGATGAATTTATGAATTCCTATATGTTCTTTATTCGCCATTCGCTACTCCCTACTCGTTACTTAGTACATTTTAAGCGCTAATGCGATAATTGCTACATTTTGTTACTCGCTACTTTCTAAATACTACTCGGTATTTCGTACTAACAAGTCGCTGATTAACGGTAGGACAGCGCTACTCGTTACTTTTTAATGGTTACTTGATTCTTTATAATAGTCCCACGTTACATATTCCTTATTCGTTACTCGTTGCATTTTATTTGTTACTCGTTACTTTCTACATACTACTCGCTACTTCATACTAACAACTCGCTGCTATTGCTGGAGTTGTTATAAATAATTTGTTAGTGATTTTTACTCATCCCTTGTTAATCGCTACTTGTTTCGTATGGCAATTTACGGCTCAATTAATTTGCCAAAACACACATTTTAACAATTGCTGAAATGGAAAGCATGTTGAACAGAGTTTTACTTTCAATTACTCGCCACTCGTTGTTGTTGTTGTTACGCGGTAATAATTAAATAAAAGCCATAAATTGAGTGGGGTGAAAAAAAAGAACAGGAAGAGCAATCAAGAGAAAAACCTTGCTAATTCAATTCAAATGTCTCGGCTAAATTTGAGTGGCGGCGTCTCGTTGCTCTCTGCTCGTTGCATTATTAAATGCCCACGCAATTCAATCAAAGTCACAACGCAAATCGCACTCAACCCCAGACCCCAGCAGACACCTTGCCACTGAAAATCAAACCTGAAAACCCGAAACCAATCACTTGACATTACAATTGAAAGCAAAGTCAGTCGCAAAAGCAAAACGACAATGCGAACACAGCAACAAACACACACACACAACAAATCCATATACAAAATTTAACACTAGCAATTGACTTTTCAATGCTCTGCTTCGTTGATGATTTTGGCTGGGTTTGTGATGCAGATTTGCAAGCATGTTATTGTTATTAATATGAAGTCAGATTTAACATGACTGCGACTATATTTATTTCTGCTTACGATACATATTTCATTAATTTAAAAATGTTTTATTTTTTAAGCGTTAGTATTTTTGTTTTTCTTTAATATTTGAATCATTTTGTATGTGACCAAGAATGATTGTAATATTATTATTTAATTTTTCTGGGTTAATCGATACTTTAAAATGTCTACTCATTACATTTTGCTTTTTATTCGTTGCATTCTACTTACTATTCCCTACTCAATACTAACTTCTCTATGTTTAACTGTATTGCAGCCCTACTCGTTACTTTATAATGTCTACTCGTTACATTTTCCTTATTACTCGGTGCATTCTCTTTGTTACTCGTTATTTTCTACTTACTGCTCGCTACTTAACTGCAGTAAAGCCCTACTCGTTACTTTTTAAAGGCTACTAGTTACTCGTTGCTCTCTCTTTGTTACTCGTTACTTACTACTCGCTATGTTTTGTATTATTTGAAACGTTACCCTTTATTCATTTACTATTCCTGTGTTGTTAAAGTACTTATTAAGTTGTACAGGCTCTTTACTTAATAAATATTAAATATTATCAAACATTGAGAAACCAATTTCCCTTTCATATTTTCCTAACAATTTGTGTTACCTTTGCATGTTCCTTATTTAGGGTATTCGAGTATTTCATATGTATGCGGCTGCCTTGCTTCATGTGCAAGCAATAATTGGCAGCAGGCAATACGCCATTCAACCGTTTCGTCCGTATCAACTCAACCGTTTCGTCCATTTGGCTTTGATTAACGCAACGCCGAAAAGTATGCTGCACATTTTTCGTATGCGCGCTCTTCTCTCGCAATTTCTTGTTGTTGTTGTCGTCGTCAGCTTACACCTTGCACACTCACATGAGTGAGAGAGGGAGAGGGAGAGCGAGTGAGAGGGGAGAGAGACAGCCTCAATGCAATTGAATTCGTGGCAGTTTTAATGTAATTAGTTTTTACACCTTGCTAAAGCAGCAGACACACACACACACATACAAAAGCCCACTCAATAGGCAGGAGGAAGGTGGGAAATTGGAATGGGCAGCCTTTTGGCTTTTTGTCTGCGCGCATTTTCTAATTAAAAACGCCAACGGCAATTGTTATTGGGGTCTCTGCTGCAAAAATCTCCAGCTAATTGGCAACAAGATAAATCGCTGTAGCAATTTGCCGATGAAATTATGCGACAAGATCAATTTGAGGGCCAAGGTCTGCATTCGGTTTCTGTCTCTCTCTCTCTGCATCTCAGCAGTTGCTTGTTGTCGGACAACGATTGTAACTATCAGGCAGGCAACCTTCCATTCACAATTTCCCTTTAGTGTGGGAGACTATGCAGGCTTGAAAGTGGAGCAAATTGAAGTAAAAGAATAAAGTGCAAAGTGCGAGTGACTTTGACTTGACTTTAAGCATACTCTAAGCGAAAAGTTGCGATATAGTTTATATATAATAGTATATATTCGTGGTGAATAATATTTAATAACGTTTAGTACAATTTACTGTATATAGTATATAATATCAGTATATAGTATTATATATACTAGTAGTAGTATATAATATATAATTATAGCAAAAAGTATATATTATAGTGTTTAGTATATTATAGCAGTATATAGTATATTATAGTTGAAAATAATGTATAAGTATTATTGCGAATAAGTATTTAGTATGTAGTATATATTAGTATGTAGTAGTATCTAGTATATTTTATATACTATTATTCGTAGATATTATATATAAGAGCATTATATACTAGAACAAAATAGTATGTATTAAAATGTAGCAGTATTTAGTATATAATATCAGTATATTGTATATACTACTAGTCGCATATAGTATACAACAGTAGTAAATAGTATGTATTTGTGTGTAATAGTATATATTACATACTAGTATTCGCATTTATTGCATATTCGTGTGCAGTCGTATTTAGTATATGGGCTATAATATCTGTATAAAGTATGTATCATAATGTATCAGTATTTAGTATATTTTCGTATGTAATAGTATTTAGTATATCATATAGTAAAGTCTAAACTTAGGTACATCTGTGTACAAAATTTTATAGAAATTATTAGTATTAATATTCTTTGAAAAACTTTAGAAATTTGCGATTTATTGTTATTGTATAGTGTATATTAGTAATAGTATTCGTATGAAGTAGTATTTAGTATTTACTATTCTTTAAACACTTGGGAAATCTGAGACTTTTTTTATTTTATTACAAGTATTTAAAATTTATTATGGTGAAATTAAACATTTTAAAATTTCTAACTAATTTCCTAGACCTCAAAACAATTCTGATTTTTTTTTTTGTTGCATAATTAATAATTTCATTGCAATGCAATCATTACAATAATACAAATTTAAGTAAGAAATTTGTGTTGCTAAATTCCGAAATCAATCTTGATCAAGGTCAGCTTTAAAATAGTTTCGGGTGTCACAAGCTAACCCATTCACTCTTTTATCAAATACAGGGTATGTGTCGAACACAAAAATACAGATACAGATAGAGATAAAGAGAATAGGAGGCAAAACTCATAACAGTTTTACGACTTTTGGTTTACGCCTTTCGCGTATTAAAGCTATCAAAATGTGATGGGCGTGGCAGTCAAGGTGCTGTGGTGTTGTGTTGTGCGGTGGCGCTGCAAGTGTTGTTTGCGCTGCGAACTTGAAATTAATATAACTAAAAGGTTTTCACGCTGCGTGTATCTGACGGATGCTTTAGCTTTAGCTTTGGCCACTACTTCCAGCTATCTCTCTCTCTCTCTCTCTCTCTCTTACTGTCTCTCTTGCTTTTTCTCCACTCAATATCTATCTATTTTATACAATTTTCTTTTTTTATTTATTGATTTCCACTCGCCACGCGGACAGCAAAATAGAAATAAAAAAGAAGAAGGACGTTGCCTGCGGCCTGCGTTTAGTTTTTTGGCCTGGTCTTTTTGGCATTTAAGTTGCCAGCGAATGTGTTGCCAACACATAGCGAGAAGAAGAGGGTGAGGAGGGAGGGAGAGGGACAGAGAGAGTGGAAAAAAGTGGGAGAGAGATAAGAGGTTGTGTATGGTTTTAACCCTTGACTGATTGGCATTGAGTGCAGTCGAGAAAAGAGTTGTAGAATGCTCGAGCATTGAACGCATTCGCATTCACATTCGCATTGGCATCTCAACTTTGATGCTGCTAATGAACAAGTTCCGGTTCAGCTAGTTCGTGCGCTCAATTGACGCTTAAAAGCAGCAATCCTAATGTGATTTAATCGGTCTGGCAACGCCCGGCGGCAGTGCAAATTTAATCGGCTTAGCATTAGAGCATTTCGTTTATCCAAAACAAATGGCATCACTATTTGTGATTGACTCTCAATGATCTGGCAACCCTATCAGAGAGAAAGAGAGAGAGATAGAGAGCTTCAGAGTTGCCACTTGGCACTTTATCATGTAAGCATTATTATCGTCTAAGTTTATGTGAAGACAAAACATTATCAACATTTTGATTAGCAAAATATATGGAAACACTGTTACGTGATCAATTTAACGGTCTGGCAACGCTATCATAAAGAGAGACAGCTGCAGAGTTGCCACTTAAATAATTGAAATCTGCATCATTATATCCTTTACCATTAAGAAATGGCAACACTGCTGCTTAAAGTGCTGCAGCGTTGCCACTTGTCAAGCAACTTGCATTAAAACTCATTTACTTAACACTTAAATCAGTATTATTGTCGTTCAAGTTTATGTGATGACAAATCATTACCATTTTGTTCACTCAAAGAGATGGCAACACTGCTGCTGATCAACTTAATGCACTGGCAACACTAGTGAGTGCTGCAGCGTTGCCATTTGTCACGCAATTTACATTGAAACATTTATTTATTATTTCTTAAATCAGCACTATTATCGAAAATGATGGCAAAACTGCTTGTGATAAACTTTCAACGTTCTGGCAACGCTGTCTAAGAGAGAGTTACAGCGTTGCCACTTGCCATGCTGCTTTAACTGAAAGTTAGCATTTTTATCGTCACAGTTAATGTGATCACAAAGATATGCAAACACTGTTTGAGATAATCTCTCAGCGATCTGGCAACTCTAGCGAGTGCTGCAGCGTTGCCACTTGCCAAGGAACTTGCATTAAAACTCATTTATTCAGCAATTCCAAGGGTTAAGCGTCGTGGTTCAGCCATTTTTTGATAGCGCAGCATGCATTGAAATTGTTATTTATTTATTTATGCATTCGACTTGTTTCGCCCTGCATGCCACATGCCACACGCCACATCTTTGCCCCTCTGCCCCTCTCGCAGTCGTTGCTTTCCTTTCGGCGCCCCAAGATCCTGCCAACTATTTGGCATATTTATCATAGCAAAACATTTATGCGTTTACTGCGAGTGGAGCAAAGGAAGCAAAAGTGCACACGAGCCAAAAATAGAACTCAAACTCTCGAAGTGTTATGTCGAATGTCGCATTGACTGCAATTCTATCGGCATTTCTCGCTCTACTTCGAATACTCGAAACTTATTTGACTCTACAAATATTTCGCTGAATTCAAGGTGTTCAGACAGACAGACCGTTAAGACACTAAATTATGTTCAAATTAAAGCGTTGGTTATTTAAGGTTCGCTTTAACTTATAGTGAAGACACCAATTCTGTTTAGCAATGACTTCAATCAATAATATAAATGATAATATGCATGCAATATTATCAGAAATAGAAATACCAATAACATTTACAATTTTGAATTGAAAAATTATAGAACTAAAATTTATGCTAAATATTTTTTTGCCTTCCTAAAAACTTTCAACTGACAGGCATATCATTCTTTGCTTTAATTTAAATTTAAAATAAATAATTGAGAAACAAATCATATAGAGCTTACATATTACACAGTTTTATCTTATCTGTAGTATAAATGTTAATTTGAGATCGAGAATCAAATTCCCTAGAGTTTTATTTTTAAATGTTAACTTGAGATTAAGTAAGAAATTCCCTTGTGACTTCTTAACATATAGATTCCTTAATTTTTGTAGATCAAGTTAACAGTGATCTAAGACGTAGAAAAAATCAATACGATAAATTTGAACTTGAGGTTGAAATACAAATCTGATTGCTTCCACATTAACTTTACTTGAATTTTTAACTAGAGTTTAAAGTTTACACAAACTTATTTTATTTAGGTTAAGTGTTAGCTTGAGGTTGACACACAAATGCTTTAGAATTTAAAATGTACACAGACATATTTTATCTGTACAATAAATGATAACTTGAGGTCGAGTAAGAAATCCTCTAGAGTTTTATCTGTAAGATAAATATTAACTTGAGACTAAGAGACAAATCCTTTTGCTTCGCGTTTGTCTTCGATAAACTTTTAACCATAATTTAAAGTTTACACAGACTTATATTATCTGTAGGATAAACGAATTCTTTAGAGTTTTATCTGTTGGATAAATGATAATTAAAGGCTGAGAAAAAAATCTTTTTCCATCGCCTTTGACTTCATTACATTTTTAAGTAGAAAGTTTAATATGCACACAGATTTATCTTATCTGTACGATAAATGTTAACTTCAGGTCTAGAAACAAATTCAAAATCAGTTTTGATGACGCGATCTCTTCTAGATTAAAATATTAGGGAAACTTTTTACTGTGGAATAAATGTTATAGGATGCAGATTATTATGCGCGCTTCTCTCTCTGATTGTTGATGTTGCTTTTGCTGATGTTGATGTTGAGTTGTGGCCTTCAGGTGTAAACACTATCTGCTATCTGCTATCTGCATTTGCCGGCATCAAATCCATTGTTGCCACAGCAACAGCAACAACAACAACAACAATGAGAGTTGCAACCAGGCAATTGAAAGGTGCAAAGACTTTATCGCACAGCAATTGCTGCGTCTCAGGTTGCAACTGTTGCTCGAGTCGATGTTGCTGCTGCTGCTCTTTGGTGTTGTGTGTGTGTGTGTGTGTACATTACGCTAAATTACATTTTGAATATTGAATCGATGCTGTTGACCTTCCACTGACAGCGAAGCTAGCAGGTTGCATCTTCACAATCTTCTCTTTCTCTGTCATCATTGCAGATGCTATTGCTATTGCTGTTGCACTTCTTCAATTGCATTTTGCGGTTACCTGCGGCTCCAATACTTAGGTGTGTGTGTGTATGTGTGTGCACAACCGATAATTCAACATTTGTCTGTGGCTGCAATAGTTGCCCTGAGTAACCTCAGATCTTTGACTGCTGCCCCAATCGTGCTTTAAGCTCAAGGGTGTACTTTAAAATGCCAAAACAACTTTAGTTGCTAGCTGAAGAATATTAAATATGAATTTATAAAAATTAAAGTATTTACGCTTATCAGCAGCCACAGTTAAAAGTGGGTAATGAAAGGAAAGAGAAAAGCTAAGGAGAGTGTTAGAAAATAAGAAGGCAGCAGAGATTGAAATGAAATAATGAAAATAAAATGGTTTGGTTTTATTTGGCAATTCGGCACATTTTAAATGTAATAGTATATCATATTTTATATAAATTGTTAGTATATAATGTTGGTATATTTTATTCTTGCATTGTTTTGCTTTTATTGAAAAAACATCAATATACTTATATAGTCTCTGATATATTTAGTATGTTTTAGTATATTTTATTTTTGACTTTTTGCTATTCGGTGTATTTTAGTATATTTTTGAGGAATGTTCAGTATGTTTTGGTATATTTTATTGTCTATTGATAAAGAGTACTTTGAATAAGAGCAAAATTATTGAAACTATAAATATACTTATATAGCCTTCGGTAAATTTAGGTATATTTTTTTTAGTATATTGATTTGGTATGTTACCCGTTTTTAATAACAGAAAAGCAATGCAAAAATAGAATATATACATATACCGAAGGCAATATTTGGTATATTGGTATTTTACTTGCTCTTTTTTGAACCAAGTACAATATAATTTTTACGTTTTAGAAATGCACAACAAGAAAGGGAAAGGGAAAGTAGAAAAGCACTTGACACATTTACAAATAGAATAATAATCAACAGCATCAAAAATCAAAGTTGTGATTTTTCGATTTGTATAGAAATACGGATTGAGATTGTAATTCAGATTCAAATTCAGATTGAGATTGTGATTCAGATTCAGATTCTAATTTCAATTCGTGTCTTTAGTCAGATTAAGCGTCTGCTACGTGTGGAGTGTGGCAACAGCCCAAGAAGGAGTTTGCCTCCAGATATCTGCCATAGAGATGTATGTATGCATATGTCTATAGCAGACTCGATGTATGTGTATTAGTATGTGTGTGTGTGGGTGTGTGTGTGTGGTGTGTTTGCTGTGGGGAACTCAGTCGGGCATTCAGTCACGCACATGGCGCAAAACATTTCACAGGCACGCAACACCTCAGCTAAACACGTACACACTCGCACACACATACACTGGCACACACACACTTACACACACACACACTCACACACAAGTACATAGTGTAAGGGCAAGGACGACACGCATGTGAAGCCAAAAGCGTTTGGCTTCTTCAGCCGTTGGATACCCTGGAGTTACAATCGAAGTCAACTCGGGTGGCATCGAACTCCAGTTATTGTCAGTGCATTAATTTATTTATAATTATAATACTTTATGCAAAATAACAGCAAAAGAAATTAGAATATAAAATAGAACGCTTTATTAAACAAATGTATAAACGGAATGTACAAAAGATCGTCAAAAATAAAGACTGACATTTTCTACTAAAACAAATATGGATAATTCTATGATGGATTTGTAGTAAAAATAACATAAACTGAAACAAAATTGAAAAAATAAGAAAAGGTTATTATTTTATCTCTAAATTAGTACTTTTATTAGAGCTAAAAATGCTATTACAATTTTTTTTCTGCTTTAAGATAATTGCTAAAATGAACAAATTCGTAAGCAAAACCAAAAAAATGAACTGAATGAATTTATATATTTTATCGCAAAATAGAACAAGTTCCTAAAACCAATCTTAGCTCTAAATATAGTGCTTATCGAAAGCTTTAAGAATAACATTCACTTATTTTTGAAATTGTTTCAGTTGATGTTAGTTTCACGGGACAAATTCCCTCATGGAATTACCCATATACAGAAGAAGAATCTTTAGAGAAAGTAGAAAAAGTATTTATAAAAACCAGTTTTTGGTAATACTTACTTATATGTACATATATATTTGCAACAAATATTTATGGTGTTTTCATAATTTTGCTTATACTTATAAATCACTCGTATAGGATTCTTGTATTACTCTTATACTGCTGCTTTTATAATTATAATTGTCACATATTGCACTCTTATACGATTCTTGTACCACTCTTATATTGTTGCTTTTATAATTATAATTTTCACATATTTGACTCTTATACTATTCATACAGTGCACTATTGCGAATTTAATAATGGTGCGTTTATAAATGAAATTTTCTCATTTATCATTCTTATATGTTACAGCGATTCGTATACAACTTGTATACTGTTCATATAACTATTGCACCAATTTAGTAACGGTGTTTAAATACTTTGAATTTTCTTATTCTTAATCTTATACAAATCTTTTAGCATTCTTATACATCACTTACTATAATAACTCAAGCTCGGCAATATCTGCAGCTTGTGAGTAAATTTTACACATAAACTGTCCTTATTGAACTTGTTTTTTACACTTATACAATTATTATCAAGACAAAGAAATAAATAAACAAAGAGTAAACTCTTATATTATTCTTAATAAGATATCTCGTAAAATTTTCCCCATTATAACCATCTATTTGATCAACTTTTTGATCAGCAATGTTTATCAACACTTGATAAGAGTTGTAAACATTGTTTACAGGGTATTTAAAAGTCAGCATTTACCTTAGTTTTATCAGTGTATGCATTTAGTTTGTTCGTGCTTTCAGGTTGTACAGTAGAAATTATTGTAGTATGCAGCTCTGCTAAAGGGGGAAACATATAAAGTATAAGCAAAATGGTCGACTGAAGTTGATGAATCTGTTGCTCTTAGGCAGTGACTACTGTAGTTGGTATCCTTCAGGTTTTTGCGCTACTCTCGTCGGTTTGCCTGCCATTTTATTACTCAACTTTGGCTGCCAGCAGCTCTTTTGTTTGCCCTCCGTGTGTGTTTGTTTCTTGGCTTGTAATAAAAAGTAATTTTAATGCGTTAATTCAGTTGGTTTGTCGTTGGCAGCGTGTCAGGGATTAACAAGCAATTCGGTGGAAGAGAAGACACGGGTGCATGGAAGGGGGAGGGGGAGGGCAAGAGGTCATTTGACCTGTTCTTGTTATAACTTAAAGCTGCAACCGAGTGGAAAACGAGTTGCAACCAGCAACCAGCAGCAACAACAACAACAACAACAACAAACACGCACCATTTTCAATTAACAACTTTTTCTATTTCGAACGACCACAAGAAGAAGAAGAAGGGGGCGTGGCACAACGTTTAATACAACAAGAAGAGAAGAGAACAGGAGAGAAGAGAAGAGAACAACGCTGCATTGCGCGTTGCCTAATTGATTTGCTGCCACAGGAGGTAAACCCATTGTTGCTTAAGGTCCTTAAGGTCGCTCCTTAGGTACTTAGGTCCTTAGGTTGCTCCTCTTTCCCCTCTCTCTCTGTTTGCTGGCGCCTATCTAAATGAATGCATTTGCAGTCTTTCGCTTTCTCTAGTGTCTTCCTTTTGCTCCTTGCATACCCTATACTTCTCTGGCAAACGGGGTACACTAGGCATGCAAATATTATTCACAATTTGGTTCTTTCCACATTATCCAATGATTCAAATTCAACAAAAATATAAAAATATAAATTTTGTTTCACCTCAAGCTATTTATGCAAATCTGGTTGTTGTTATTCTTCAAATATGTATGTATATATCAAATATATTTTTTAGTATTTAATATTGTTATATTTACGTTTCTTTATAATTTTTTTTTGTATTTACATTTTTTAGTATTTAGTATATTTTATATTCAGTATTTTGTAGTATTTCTTTGTTTAATATTTTATTGTCTTTAATATTTTCAGTATTTTTATATTTTGTATTATTGGTATTTTTAATTCTTAATATTTAATATTTTTAAGTATTTATCATTTTTATATGTAGTGTTTTCTTATCATTTCGAATTTTTGTACTGAATATCTTGTAGTATTTAGTGGTATTTAGTATTTTTAGCTTTTTATAGTCCCTTTATATTTAATATTTTATATATTTAGTATATTTCTAGTATGTATATTGTATAGATTTTTATAGTTTTTCTCTCTTTAAGTTTAGTATTTTATATATATATGTATGTAATCATATACTTACTATTCTCTGACTTATAGCTTTTTTATAGCTCTCCTCTCTTTAACTTAGCATGGAAATATAATACTTACATAAAATGAAAAATTCTAAGTGATATATTCCCAACTGCAACTAGTCTAGGATATAATTCAGGGTAGCTCATCGTCGAGCGCATTACTCGTCAATGCTTTGTGGTCCCTGTTTAACCCGTAGCTTCAGGTAGGGCAAGAGATTGGAGGAGGGTGGACAGGAGAAGTACTAGAGAGATGTTTTGCTCACCATATCGAAGGAGGAGTCAGGAGAAAGAAGTAGAGAGAGTTGGTTGCTCTTCTTCTTCCCCCCTTTTTCCGTTTTCCTTTTCCATTTAGTTTTTGTTTTTGGTTTGGGTTTAGTTTGGTTTCGTGCTCATTTGTTGCCAATTAGTTGCGGAGCATCGCAGTCAATTGGAAATTTCTGTTTGTTGTTTCAATACGTTGTTGTTGTTCTTGTTGCTCCTGTTGTTGTTGTTGTTATTGTTGTTCGACTGGGCAATGATGACAAAGTTGCCCGAGGGCATTGCGAGCACCTTTATCGGCCTTGTTGCTGTTGCTGTTTTGGTTATCCATTTATCGATGCGGCAAACTTTTGTAATGACTTTGAAAATAAAACAGGGCAAATAATAGAGTCCAATGGAGAGACGACGACGAGACACATACAGAGAAACTAAGCGGAGAGTGCGGGGAGGTGAAGGAAAAAAAGGACTCACGAACAGATTCCAGGTGAAGTTAAAGAAAATAAGCAACAAAAACGAAACAAAAGACTAAATTATCTCCCAACTATTGACAATAACGAGCTTTGCTAATGAGTAATACTGTAGCAAAGGGCGCGAAGCGAATGGACACAAAAACTGAAGGTATCTCCATACCAAAAAAAAAAAAAAAAAAAAAACGAAATAAAAGGAAACAATGTGCAAATGACAAAAGTTTTGTCTGTGGATTTGTTGCGCCCCTTTTTGTCGCCTACCCTGGAAGTCGCTGCTTGAGAGTCGTGATTTGGTCACGCTCTATCACATAGCTGCTGATTACCAGGTATCTTGACAGTCAAGCATACCCCAATTGCTTTTACTTTGTACATTAAAAGAAAAGTTATTGGTGTAGTTTTTGTGTCTCGGGGAGGACGCAAAATTATACGTTTGGCGTTAATTAGGTGCTGAATGTCGGACATACCTCGCACTTAATGGCCAAATAAGGCGCACGAGTTGTGGCAACCCTATAAAAAGCCACATCAAATTGCCCAATTCCCATTTTCATTTCCATTTGCATCGTAAATTCTTGTGAGTGTCAAAAACCTGAAATAACTCAAACAACAAAGAGATTAGAAAGCAGCGCAAAGCAACACAGTCAACTCCTTCCTTACTTTTGTGGCAACCCTGCATATTCAATTTATGGTTTATCGATAAACATCAATAAACAAGACTGCACTATGAAAATAAACTACTTGTTGTAGAAATATTTGAGTTGTTTTAGCTTCAATATGCATTAGCTGCTGAGATTACCATTTATCAATAATACTCATTCAAGTTTCGTTTATCGAAAAACATTAAAATATGTCTTCGCTGTGAAAATCAAATGCTTGATGTTGATTTTGAGTTGTTTTAGCTCTAATAATATGCACTAGCTGCACATAGTACGAGATTATGGTTTATCGATAAGAATCCATTAAGTTATCTTTTATCGATATTCATTTAAATATGGCTGAGCTATGAAAATCAACTGCTTGTAGACTGTTCATATATAAGTATTTTTCTAGCTTTAATATGCACTAGTACGAGATAATCGATTATAGATAACACACCATTTAGTTATCGCTTATCGATAAACATATGAATATGATTGCGCAATAAAAATCAACTGCTTTGTTGTAGACATATTTAAGTTATTTTAGCCAAATCAATATACACTAGCTGTTATCGTTTATCGATAACACTCCTTCATCCATTACATAAGCGCTTGTCCATTCATGATGCGTTTCTTTCTTTGCTGCAGTGACCTCTGCTGTCTCGTCCATTCCAGCTTGCCTTCCACTTTCTCTTTTTCGCTCTCCTTTTCGACTCCCTGTTATCGAATGTGTCTGCTTTCGAGGCAAGTTAAGTTCTCTCCGACCACAAATAGCCAGACAAGTTTCAGAAGCATAAAACAATTTGCCAGCTAAATAACAAAACGTTAGACAAACTACGTCATGCTGCAACCTAACCTCACTCCTCAACCCAACCTCACTTCTCATTCTAACCTCAAACTAAACTGCATGCAGGCATGCATGCGTATGCGTGTGTGTGTGTGTGCGTGTGTGTGTCTCCAAACCACAACAAAGTGCAAATTTATGCCGCAATAAATGTGACTCCATGTCTAGTCTGTGCTCATCGCAGCACTCTGACCACTGCAGATTTAACATAAGACAGAGGCGTCGCGTTATGCTACGCTCCGATGACAATGTTGAACAAGCTGTTTGGGTCGAAAAGGTAGGACACGTTAACGTCATTTCCAGAGGGACAACAAAGTGTTGTGGCTAAGCGAAGAGCGCACAAAACTTTGGCGAGCCCCATAAACTGTCAGGCAGGCATCAGTAAATTATCGACCCTTGGCTTTTAAGTGGATGATTTTAGGTTTCGGATTTCGAACGCAAAAAAATATAGATAGCTAGAAAATAGAAATACCTGACCATGCAGCTACCGTGTAACATTAGCTAAAGACGGATTAGTTAAACTGAAGCAGCATATTTCACTATGCTATGAGTAGATATTGTTCAACAAGTGGCATTTCAATATTCAATTACCTAACCTTGAACAACAACTAGGTCTTCGTTATGTGTGAGTTTTATAGTTCAAGGCTTTTTGCATTTATAAAGCGGCGCAATTAAAGGGTCTCCAGTAGCCAATACTCCCAGCTGAATTGATTTCTTCCGTTTTCTGATTTGTAGTTATAATAAAATAATGTAGAATATTAGTATACTCTATAATCCAATATTTACTTAACTAACTTCCTGACTAACTGAGTTTAATAGTTCAAGGCTTTTGCCATTTGTGAAGCGGCGCAATTAAAGGGTCTCCAGTAGTCAATACTAGAGCTTAACTTCTTTATGTTAGTTTGTAGCTTTTTAGTTATTTATATAGTAGTATAATATTGTAGCATGTATTTCATAGTTCATGGCTTTTTGTTTCGTTGAAATAAGTATTACTATAACCGTCGTAATCAAAGGGTCTCTAGCAGTCAATACTCGAGCTTAATTGCTTTATTTTAGGTTGATTTTTATTATTTTATTTCTATAATATCATATTGTAGTATATTAGTATATTTTATGGTATATTAGTATACTATATAGTATATAAGTACTGGGTCTTTGCCTTTCGATACTTGATTCATTGCTTTTAAGGTTATTGCGTTTGTTTCTTTTTTTGTATTTCACTTTCGATGCGGGCTCCTGTCGCTTTTCCGCTTTTATTCTGTAGCTCCTGCTTTCGTCATTGTTGTTGTTGCCGTTGTTGTTTTTTCTATCTGCTATTTTCTTTATGTTTCCATTTCGCCAACTTCCTTCCCCTCTTTTTGTCTCCCTCTCCGTCCTCGTCATCGTCATCGTCATCATTTTATTTTATAAACTCTCCTGCACTTGCTGGTCAACTTGACTGACTTTTAGTTGTGCCTCGACCTGAGTGTGTGTGTGTGTGTGTGTGTGTGTGTGTGTGTGTGTGTGTTCAAGGTGTGCTTCGTCTGTGGTTAGCTGTTGCTGTTGCTATTGCTATTGTTGTTGTTGTTGTGGCTGCTGTTTTGCCGTGCACGTCAAGTGTCCTTAAACGGATTAAGGGTGAATGATAGCGGCTTATGTCTTAGGTGTGTCTGCCTCTCCTCTCTCTCTTCCTCTCCTTGTCTAATGTCCTTTGCTGCGATGCTTTAATGTTTTCACATTTTATTGCGGCTTTGCGAAGAGAGAGAGAGAGAGAGAGAGTG
This sequence comes from Drosophila pallidifrons, assembly GCA_023558445.1. Lineage (NCBI taxonomy): Eukaryota > Metazoa > Arthropoda > Insecta > Diptera > Drosophilidae > Drosophila > Drosophila pallidifrons. Next base: position 26,875,239 of record CM042351.1, on the reverse strand, counting down.
AATAGCTCGTCCTTTCAGCGGCATTTTGCTTGTCTCCTCTTCTGACTTTTGACTCCTGCTGACACTCTCCTTATGAGGTGACAGCACAGGACTTTTATAACAAATGCCCAGTGCATAATAATGCAGACTTCAGACTTTAGACTGCAGACTGCAGACGCTTGTGGAGCGACAAATAGCCAAAGAATGCGAGCAACTTGGGAGAGAGTTAGAGAGAGAGAGAGAAAAAAAAGGGAGAGTGAGTGAAAAGTTCGAAAGTTCGCTGAGAATCGAGCAAGTTGCCGCACTTTAAACCAATTCTCTGAGCTTAAGCTCGAGTTTCTCTAAAACGGGAAATCTACAATTGAATTGGGCAAAAACTTCACAGCTAAAAAAGTGACTGAGCAAACTGACAATGGTTTTATATGCCGATATTTAACTACCTATAATTGCGTTTCATAATAGGAAAATTAGTAGAGACCATGAATGTAATCCAATGACAATTAATACTACGAATATTTTGTCTCGAATAGGCTGCATATGTTTTATAAGTTTACAATTATGGAACAATGAATTTCTAATTGGCACATAAAACTTGCGGAACGAAGAAATTTAAACACAAATTTGCTATGCATAATTTGTGGAACTATGAAATTGAAACAATGAAATTGTACGTCAAAAAGTAAGCATAGCAAAACTTATGGAATGATGGAAATAAAATACAAATCAATAGTAAACATAGCAACTTGTCGAACGATGAAATTAAACCTTAAATCAATAGTAAGCATAGCAATCTTGTGAAAAGATTCAATTTAAATATAAATTTTAGTTAAAGAACGATTAAATAGAAACACAAAATAATATAAATCACAAACTTGTGAAACAATAAAATTGTAGCATAAAATATAGTGTACATAGACAACTTATAAATAGATGAAATTGGAACACAAAACTTTAATATTAATTCTAGTGGGCATTACAAACTTATGGATCGATGAAATTGAACCATAAGTCAATAGTAGGAACGATGAAATTGAAACACGATGGTTGTAAGCAAAGCTTACTTGTAGAGCGATAAAATAGAAACACCAAATAATATGCATAGCAAACTAGTGAAAGAATGAAACTGAAGACAACAGTGAAAACAAACTTAAACTTAATTAAATTAACATTTAGGAATATTCAATATAGATTATATGGAACTTTGTAAACTAAATCATTGTATGTTAATATCTTGAATCAATTTCAAAGAATTCTCTAGCGTAATCTAGAAATTTTTTAAGCTTTTTTATTGGGCATTAAAGCAATGGTTTGAGCAAGTATTTAATGGCATTTAGAGTGTGTGTGATGGGGAGTGTGTATGTGTGTGTGTGAGTGTGTAAGTGTATGTGTACGTGTGTGTGTATTATGCAGCTTGACAAACAAGCAACACACACACACAATATACGAGTACTTTGTCGATTGTCCTTTTGCTCGCTGTCTAACCGCAAGACAATTAAAAAGTTGACGCCCCAAAATTGCCGCAAAATTGGCAACTCGCGAGGCAGAACTCAACTTCTGGCACGTACGCAACTGCAACTGTGGCAGCAACAACAACAACTGTGCAACTGCAACAACTGCCTGCCTATGTGGAGACAATGAGACAAATCAAAAAGTTGATTCATGTAAAGTTTATGAGCGAAACAAAGCGTCACATTTGCTCAGTCCCCATTCAAAGTCTCAGCGGAAATGTCTTTGGCTGTATCTTTCTCTCTCACTCCTTATCTCCCTTTCTCTTTCTCTCTTCCCCCTCTCTCTCATTGTTTAATTTTCTTGTATAATTGCATGGCACAACACAAACTCGCAACTCGAAACTCAAGTCAACTCAATTCGCATTTTTCGCGGCGCACAATACGCGGCGTATACGTGATTTATTTGCTCTTTGGGTAGGGCTGGACAGTGGAGCGGGAAGGGTGGAATGAGGAGTGGGGAGGGGAGAGGAGGGTAAATAAACTCCTCTCAGTCGCGTAATCTCAGTGTCAATATTTATAAAATATTTTTAAAATACGTGACCCAAAGTTCAAAATCAATTGCCAACACGAGACGCGCGCGTCACATGATGTGTGTTTGCCTCCCTCTCCCCTTCCCCCACTTCCCCCACTGGAGAGTTCAAGTGTGTGTGCAGCACGAGAATAGGGAGGGAGGGAGGAGAAGGAGGCAGATTGTTGTGTATGTGGACAACATTTGAAAGCCAATCCGTTTACTTTCATTCGACAGTTGTGCGACACATGCGTTGTATTCCCTTTCCCTTTCCCCCTCCCCCATCTCTTGTCTATCCCCCTCTCAGTCTGTCGTGTGACCCAAAGTCAGCCCTCGGCATGGGGACAGTCAATAAAACAAGTGGCACACCGGCCGACGCGTTGGGGAGGGGAAAATGTGTCACCAGCGGGTGAAAAGCACTCAAATTAATAAACTCCATAAAATGCGAGAGCGCAGACAGTTATGAAGCAAGGCCAGCAAAGTACGTGAGGGGTATACTCGACTCAATATATACCCTTTCCGGTTTATTACATATACATTTTGGTATTTTTTTAAAGTATTTTTCGACTGAAGTTTTTTAAAATGTATTATCTTGTTGACAATTTAATATATTTGATTTTAGGTACATCTATATTTTGGTATATTTTTTGTATTTTTTTCCCAGCAAGTAAGCCAGGGGTATGCTCGACTCAATATATACCCATTATCGTACATTTTGTTCTCTTCAGTATATGTGAATTGCAGTAGTATACCGTTATATCACATATACATTTTGGTATATTTATATTATTTTTTAACTGAAGCTTTCTTAGTATTTTTATCTTGTTTTTAACAATTTAGTAAATTTTGCTCTCTATGGTATATTTGGAATACAGTAGTGTACGGTTATACCACATATACATTTAGATATATTTTTAGTATTTTTGAACAGAAGCTTCTTTAATTCTCATTTCTAGTTGTTGACAATCTAGAGCTTGTAAACTTAAAAATAATTTCAAATTCTCTCATTTTTGCAGGTTATGCAAACAACAAAGCAGATACTTTATGCAAATGGTAAGTATATAGGAATGATTACCACTAAAAGAAGTAGATCAAGCAAAAGGAGTTTAAGAACTGACTACAGTTAAACTTAGCATATTCGACATACCTTAAAGTATTAAATATATTATCATTGGCAGCATCGAAATGGCATATTTTGAATGCAGTTGTATACTGTTATACCACATAGAAATTTCGATATTTTACAGTATTTTTCGACTGCATTTTGTTTAATTCTTTTACTTTATTGTTGACAATCTAGCATATTTTGTTTGCTATAGTTGTTCTATTTTTATTAGTAATTTTTCGGTGAAGCTTAAATTCTTTATATTTTTTTTTTTGTTGACAATATAGTATATTTTGCGTTCTATGGTATATTTGAATTTTAGTATATTTCGATGGCATCTTTTTTTATCATTTTACCTTGTTGTTGACTATCTAGTATATATTTTGCTTTCCACGGTATAATTTAAATGCGATAGTATTCCGCTATACCACATATACATTTTGGTATATTTTAAGTATTTGTGGACTGAATTTTTTTTTAAGAATTCTTTTACCCTGTTGACAATCTGGTATATTTTAAATGCTGTAGTATACCGTTACACCACATTTGGTATATTTTTGTGAAATTCTATTCTACAAAGCATGTATTTATCGCACTTACATTTGACCATACAGACAGACTTTCAGATTTACAGAGTATGTTATTTTATTTCACAAGTGCAAACATGCAATAGCGTTGAGCTTGCCCGCTTTCATGTAGGGTATCAAAACAATGCAAACAAAGAACAAGCAGGAAAATAAAAAAAAATAAGGAAACCTACTGGACGCAACGTTAAGTGGCCTGCACCCAACGAAGGCGCCACAGTCGAGCTGAGACGAGCTGCACCCCTGTTGCCCGTAAATCAATGTGGGGAACTCTCGAAGTTAAGGAAGGGGAGGAAGCGTTGGGGGGAAAGAGGGGGGCAGGCAGACACTAGTCATGGCCATGACGGCTTCTGGACGGCTTCTGCTCTTGGCCTTTCGCACATCAGACACTCTGTCAAACTTTTGTTTGTTGGGGATTGGAGTAGGAGTAAGGGTTGGGATTGAGGTTGAGGGAAGAGAACGAAGAACAGAGGGTCAGAGGGTTGGGATTGAGGGAACGGAACGAAGAACAGAGGGTCAGAGGGATTCACGGCCACTTGAAGCTACACACATACAAACAGAAAGAGAGAGAGAGAGAGCGAGAGAGTGTCGCTGAGGTGTGCAGTCAGTCAGTCAGTCAGTCATTTAGTCATTCATTCGGGAAGAGCTGCGGCTAGAGTTGGGAACGGAGGAACGGAGAGAGAAAGGATGTTTCAATGGTGACACTAAAGCTGATGCTGAAGCTGAAGCTGTCAATTGTTTTACAGTCTGCACTGGACATGGGCCAGTCCTTGGCAAGAGTTGAGACAGGGGAGAACGGAAGAGCGGGAGAGGAACAAAACTCGGAACAGGGAAAGTCAATTGGATGGAGGAGGGGCAAGGCGGGGAAGGGGGACACATTGTGGGCAAGCAGCTTTTGTTTGTCAGTTTTAACACTCATCAAGAGCAGACAACAAACTACAAGAGACACGGAGAACACATGCGGCGGGGTTCAACAACTTTAACAAAAAGTAGAAAAAATGCGACTGCAAAGATCAATTTTTTGCAACAAGTGGATGCTGTGTCAAGTTGCAACGTCTGCGTTGCACTTGATAACTGCAACACGAATTGAAATTGCAAAATTGCATTCGATGAATGCAAAGTTGCAACGTCCAAAAATTCCCTTAAATAACTTGCAGTTGTTTTTGGTCTGTAAATGCTTTACTATAATGAAAATGTCAAAAATTTTCAATTCACCTAATTTTCTAATCATATTCAAATTTCATTAAAAACCTTTTGCTCATTAAAAGCATAGCTAATTACCTTAAATACTTTCTTAGGTTTTATTTCGTTTTTTTCGGGATCTGTTATTTTATTCTTAATTACTTTGACTGATAATCTTTGTATAATTTGTTTTTTACAGTTATACTACAACTATATTTTGATATATTTGTAGTACTTTTCGGCGGTAGCTAAATAAAGTCTTCTATCTTGTTGTTGATAATCCAGAATCTGGTATATTTTCAGTGTTTTTAGACTGAAGCTTTCTTAAATCGTTTATCACTTTGTTGGCAATTTAGTATACTTCGTTCTCTAGAGTATATTTTAAATTCAGTAGTATATTAATAGATTACATAATTACCTTTAATATTTTTTCCTAGTTTATTCCTGTTTTTTCTTAATTGACAATTCTTTGACTGACAATTTTTGTATAATTTGGAATGTTGTCTACACATTTTGGTATATATTTAGTATTTTTCGACTGCATATTTCTTTGATATTTTCCCTTGTTGACAATCTTGTATATTCTGTACGGTTCTGTACGGTATATTTAGAATGCTGTAGAATGTAGTTATACCACACATTTTGGTATATTTTTAGTATTTTTCACAGCATCTTTCATAATTATTTTATCTTCATGAGAAAATCTAGTATTTTTTCTTCTATGCTATATTTTGAGTGCTGTAAAATACCGCTAGCTTTGTTTAATTTTGTTATCATGTTATTGACCATCTAGCATATATTAAACTCTGTGGTATATTTTGAGCGCTTCCGTTAAAAAATACTAAAAATATACCAAATTACGACACGTAAAATATTAACAATATATCAAATTATATTATATAATTATACCAAATTATATGACAATTTAGTATTTTTTTGTGTTTTACATGGTATAACTTGGTAAATTTTCAGTATTTTTCAATAGTAGCTTACTTGTTTCATCTGGATATTATTATCAGTTATAATTCATTGAAATTTATATGAGAATGAATACCAAAAAGGTTTCAATAATTATATCCAAATCAAGAACTTTTATTATTTTTAGTTTAAATTGATTTAGTTTCATAATAATATCATTATTATCATTCATTCACTATTTTAAAATTTGTTTTATTACTATCAACATATTACTTCAAGAGATTTGCACTACTAATTTGAATTATTTCTCCGTCATTGAAATTGCTTTTATTGTGTTTTTTGTTCACTCGATTGTTTCACTATCGCAACATTTTTAAAGGTCTTACAAGAAATCATAATTTGTGCTAAGTGAATTTGTTGCAAGTAGTTTCCGTTGTTCCCGTTGACAGTGTTGACAGTGCTAATAGTGGTTAGCCCCATCGGGAGGAATTCAGTAGCAAATAATCATCATTGGTTGGTATTTCAATTTGTTAACCAGCGTCAAATTGTTCTTGGGCTGCACATTGCATTGCGTTGCATATTCGCTTTTCGAATTGTTGTGGGCAAATTGCCAGTTGCCAGTTGCCAGCTGCTGTCCCATCAACAGCATGAGGATGGGAGAGAGGGGAGTGGGGGAGGAGACAGGTAATGCACACGTCTGATGCATTTACTTAGGGCCAAGTTTTGTCTGTTGCCTGCTATCAACGTGTCTCCACATTTGGCAGCTGGCAAAAGTTGCTGCCCAAGCTCGCAAAAGACTATAAAGAAGACGGAGGGGTGGAATCGGAGGGGGAAAGTGCATTTCATTAGCCAACACTAGGCACGAGGCAGTGTCTACAGTGGGAAGGCAGCAACTGCCACTTTTTGCATAAGTTTAGTAAATATTAAAAATTTTTTGCTTAGCCAAACAGCAGCTGCAAAGAAAAACGCAACAGTGTTGCCAGGCACTCGACTAGCACATACCCTGTATTCAAATTAATAAATATCTTTTTTAAAATTAAACAAAAATCACATTCACGTGTATCAAATATAAATTAAATATTATGTTTTGCCATTATTTTTATATTTTTTAATTTCAAAAAATGCTCATTTACCTTTTCTTTAAATAAAAGATAAAATATCTTTTACCAATATTATTCATTTTAAAATTCCAAAAATTCGCATTTACCAAATATAAATTAAATTGTACATTTCTTCGTTATTTTTAATTTTAAAATTAAAAAAATGACATTAACGTTTTACCAAATATAAATTAAATTGTATCTTTTGCCAATATTTTTCATTTTAGATATTAAAAAATTCACATTTATCTTTTACCAAACTAAATTGTAAATTTTATCATTATTTTTAATTTAAGATTTTTCTATAATTCACAATTTTACCGAATATATTTCTTTTCTTTAAAGAGAATAATACAAATTTGTCCGCAATACAATATATTTTTTTTTTCGATATATTTATTTACATCTTTTATTTATTTACTATATCTTTTATTTATTTACGAAATATAAATTAAATTTTACTTTTTGCCATTATTTTAATGTTTAAAAATTTCAAAAAATTCACAAAGAACTTTTATCAAATGTAAATTTAAATCAAAACTTTAAAAAATGTACATTTAACTTTTACCAAATGGAAGTTGAATTGTTCTTTCTTTAAAGAAAAACATATGTAAGAGTTTATCCACAATATTCATGATTCTATATTGCCAACTTTTGTTTATTATTTACTATATTTAAATATATTATTTTGTATGTTATAGTAAAGTAAACTTAACATTCCGTGATTAGACAAAATGAACAGATATAACTTTAATTTTGTTTAATGCAAATAATATTTTTGTTGCTATATTGTATATTCAGTTATTTATTTCAATTGTGCGAAAGTCAATTTATCATTTTAATATTTTTATATCATTTAATTTTTACTTTTTTTTTTTGTAATTTCAATTTGTTTATATCATGTTTCTCTATGTTCCTCTAATCCTTGTCAGACCCAATGTGCGCCATATTTTGTTTACAGGGTATTCAAATGCACAAGTGCAAAACTGAAAATCAGATGACAAAAGTTGTCTGCATTTCTTCTGCTGCTGCTTCTTCTTCTGCTGTTGGTTGTGGCGAAAAGTTTTGTCGCTTTGCTCTGACTTTCCATTGCATTTTTTTTGTCTCTGCATAGACTGTCAGTGGCAGGCCGCCTGCCTGCCTCTCTGCCTACCTGCCACGCCCCCTGCCACTAACCACGACACTTACGCCCACAAAAAAAACCCGTCCGCAGGTTAATCGAGTGCAACTTTAATGCACAGCGACAATTCGGTCAATATTTGTTATAATATATTGAACAATGTTCCTCTATTACAATATTTAAGAACTGGCAACTGTTGCAATTATAGGACTGCCAACTTGCTAAGAAAAATGATTGAAATCACTTATCAAAGCAAACACAGTGAATGTTAAGTAAACTAAGCACTATTCTAATGCAATATTGTAGATATGGCAGCTCATGCAATTTAAGGGCTGCCAACTTGCTGAGGAAAAGCAATTGGAATAACCTTTGGATAGCAAAGAAAGCGAAAGTAAAAAAAACGGAGCATTATGAAGTGTTCTTCTATGGCAATATTGTAGAACTGGCAACTGTTGCAATTATAGGACTGCCAACTTGCTAAAGAAAAATGATTGAAATCACGTATCAAAAGCCAACACAGTGAATGTTAAGTAAGCTAAGTACTATTCTAATGCAATATTGTAAAACTGGCAACTGATGCAATTTAAAGGCTGCCAACTTGCTGAGAAAAAGCAATTGAAATAACCTTTCGATAGCAAAGAAAGTGAAAGTAAAATAAACGGAGATTTATGAAGTGTTCTTCTATTGCAATATTGTAGAACTGGCAACTGATGCAATTTATGGGCTGCCAACTTTCTGAGGAAAATCAATTAAAATCTAGAATCGATAGCTAAGACAGCGAATGAAAACTAAGCTAAGCATTCCTAACACTATTTTGTAGTATTGATAGATCTTGCTTAAGTAAATTTCGACTCATATTAAAGTAGAGTGAGATAGAGATAGTATTAAAGGGAGAAAGAGAGAGAGAGAGAGCACGAATTGTAGAAAAGTTGTGTTGTGATGGGGCAACTTGTGAGCAACTTTGCACCAATTAAACTTGTTAAAACGCTCGTTTTCGGTTATCCAAAAGCTGACAACTTCACTACACAAAACTCTAATTACATTTTACGAATGCACACACACACACACACACACACACACACACACACACACTCAAACACATGGAAAGCTGCCTTTAGTTGCGCATAATTAAAAGTTATTTTATTATTGTGCCAGAGCACAACAAGTTGCGACAACTAGAAATGCATCGCAATCCACAACTGCGTCGTAAGAGACAGAGAAGAGAGAGAGAGAGAGAGAGAGAGAGAGAGAGAGAGAGAGAAGACGCAATAAGCCTTGGCAATAAGCTTGCTTTGTGGCACAGTTTGTGGCTAGACAGAGATTGAGGAAATAGCAGACAGTCAAAGATGGAAGAGAAGACGATACAAAATATTGATTAGGAATATGAGATAGTCATATTTGGATAACACATAAAACTATCATAAATACGAAGAAACGCATATTTTAGTTGAAATTAAAGTTCTATAAATTCAAAAAGTCAAAGTTCTATATTCAAAATATTCCATAGAGTATGAAATATAGCAAAAATTAAATCTCAAAAATTCTAAAATATACCGAAATTTCATTCGGTATATCGATACAGTTCATTAATTAGGATAGACAATGGAATACAAATTATATTAAAAATAAACCGTAGACTATAATTTGTATATCGATAGATTCAAAGAATTATTATAGAGTACAAAATAGACCAAATTAATAACCGAGAAAATATTAAAATATGCCGAGGACTATATTTAGTATATATACCATCGAGTACAAAATATACTGCAAAAAACTATATACTCGTTTAGTTCTACATTCAAAATATACCAAGTTTGTCAGCCATCTAATACAAGTATATGTAGGTCAATTTCTTACCAACCAATTATCAGCAGCTTACTCTGTCCACACATTCGTAGTAAATGAAATTCCTTGTTTAAACGGACTTAATAAATGAGTTATGAATGCAAAATTTGTTGACAACAAAGCGATTATAATAAAAGTTAATAAAATTAAAGTTGGTTAAATCGCAGACAGAAGATTTCTAGTTTATTATAAACTATACAAGAAAGAAAAGAATCAGATACATAAGATTTTTAGTTTTGTATATACATATGATATAAGAAAGAATGAAATGAATTCCAGAGTGAATAGAATTTAAAGCAAAAAGGTGCTTCCAGCTAAATAATCTGGGACTCATTTGCATTTGATTATTCGAAGTAAAGAAATGAAGTCGACCCTATTTTCTAAAGACACAGTTCGATTGGTTGCCGTGCAAAATGTTGCTGGCTTTTAACTTAGCCGCAACTTTTAATTGCCAAAGTTCGTTTCGGTTTGCTGTTTGGTTTGTGGTCAGCCTAATGGCTAATAAACATTAAGCATAAAAATATGGCCTAAAAGCGGGCAACATAAAAACAAAATTAATATATCCTTGGAGACCAGGAGAATATATTAGCCATGGCATCTTTATAACCTGAGCGAAGTAAGAACAAGAAGTAAATAGAAGCAGCAGCTGAAGAAGAATATGGGAGAATGATGAGCTGAGCAGATGATGAACTGCGCCAAGGACAAGTTGAACAATTGTTGAGAGAAAGAGAGAGAGAGTGAGAATGGGAGATTTTGGCATTTCGCATCGTTTTGCGTGCTGAATGAATTTTGTTGTGTGCAATTTTCGGCAGCAGCTGCTAATTCTGTCAAAATCACACAAAGCAATACATCACATACATGCTATCTCCCTCACACATTCCCTCTCTCTCTCTCTCTCTAGCTGTGGCATGCCATCAGTCGACTGGACAAATTCATGGCAACACTCGAGATAGATTGCCAGGCAGGCAGCAGAGGCAGGAATCCACTTTCCATGAACCCAATTCTCAGTTTTCTCTCTCTCTCTCTGACTCTCTCCCTCTCTATCGATTCTCGAGTTGTTGTGTTTTGCATCCACGCATTCATTGTGCAATCCTCTTTCTCATTCTCTCTTTATCTAACATATCTGTCTGCACCTCGAGCCAAAGCTCTAGCTGCGACTACCCTATAAAAAGCTTGAAAGTAATGTTCAATTTACTACTAGAAAGCTTCTAACATATGACATCATTTTTGAGTACTACAAGTTTTATATTACTAAATGGAATTAATATTATAAACAATAAAAACAATGAGATTAGCTCATTTTCATCATCTCATCTCTTGTTTAAATTCAGCAATATTTAGCTTAACCACAAGATTTGATATAAATTTGTTCTTTTCTTAGCAAAAGTTCCTTAAAAATCTTAAATTTTATGTTTTGAAGGCTCTTAAAGTAGAAATTATGATATATATTATTATAATATTCTTGAATTTTATAACTGCCAACTTGCTGAAGAAAAACAATTGTTTGTGTAAAACTTTTGGTCTCTTATTCTCTCTACGCTTTACAAATTTAGGACTGCCAACTTGCTGAAGAAAGAAAACAATTGTTTATGCATAAATTTCTTTCTCTCTCTCTCTATGCTTTGCAATTTTTTGACTTAAGCAATTTTAGAACTATGACCTTTGGAGCTTTCGAGTCTGCCAACTTGCTGAAGAAAAATCTCTCCGGCCCTTTTTATCTTCGTTTTGCAATTTTAGGACTGCCAACTTATTGGAAAAGACAATTGTTTATGTAGAAATCTTTCTGTAAGCTTTTGAAATTTCAAGACTGCCAACTTGCTCTCTATGTGGCTCTTTTTTCTTCGTTTTGCAATTTTAGGACTGGCAACTTGTTAGAAAAAGACAGTTGTGTATTATAAATCTCTGTCACTCCCTTTCTAAGCTTTACAAATCTTCTGACTGCCAACTTGCTGAATAGAAGCAATTGTTTTGGGTGAAATCCCTTTCTTGTTCTCTGTCATTCTACGCCTTCGTTGCTGTACAGGGTATCTGACAAGTGTTGAACTCTTGCTCGGTGCTTTTGCTTTGTTCGGAGAGGGCGAAATTGCAACGGCATTTGACAGCCGCCGCCGCATCCATTCAGCGACATTTCGCTTTGGTTCCACACTCTGTGTATGTTTTTTCCGCTTCCTTTTTTTTTTTTTTTGTGTATTTTCATTTTGCACATTTGGCAATTTTTCAGATTTGCTTTCCTATTTTCTCTGCTCACTCAGCAACAGAAGCAACAGCAGCATTGGAGCATTTGAGATAATTCAAAATACTTTGAAGTTGTGGCACATTCAAATCTCGCTGCAGCTCGCTCGCTTTTACAATCCCTCTGGTTCGTTTGATTAGCTCAACGCAAATGCAACTCGATTTGATTAAAAAATTCACAACAATTGAACTACGCCAAAAGGCAATGTTGATTGCATTAACCAAAGATATTGTGTTTGAATTTTAAGGCACAGTAAATGAAATCTTAAATTTAAACTTCAACTAATATCAACTATTCATATCTTTAATGAAAGAAAGATACTCAATGAAATAATAAGTTTATTTCATTTTGTTGAAACTTCATTTATTTTCAATAATCTTTCTTTTCTTTCCTCAGATATTTAATGTTCTTAATTAATAGTCTCCTTATTTCGAGAGCTTTGTTTTCAAATACAATTCATTTTCACGCCTCATTAACTAAGTTTAAATCCCTTTTTGAATCCTTTAAATGTCAAACATTAACGCATCCACAGTTCAACTGAATGCAATGTTTATTTTGGGGAATAAAATTGGAGTTAGAGTTGACGAATTCCAGTTTGTCTCTTTGCTTTCTTTGTACAACATATTTGCCAATGTCATTCAATTAGGCAAAGATACTTAATTCATACAAAAATGTTTCGGTTACATGCAATCACAATTAAGCAGAAGAAACTTCAATAGCAGCTACATCGAGTGTTCGACGAAGCAATACCCTGTAAAAAGGGTTTTGTGTAGATTAAGTACACGAGTAGAGTAAATAATGTACAAAACTAAAGAAAAACCTTGAAATAAATGTTAAATGTTTCATTTTTCAGACTTTCAATTTAAAACAATTGCATTTAGTTTTAAGAATAAAAAGTAGATGGAACATTCTACAAATTAAACCAAATGGATAAAAATCTTAAATCAATCAAATCACATAATAGCTAGCTGCTATGTTACTTAAGGATCTCTATTCACTTTTATATATTTCATTGTGATTTAGCGACTCAAAAGCTGACTAATATGTCACACAAAAGTACAACGTAAGTACTTTTAGAAAAAGCTGACTGCTATGTCATACAAAGCAACTATGACCCTTTGCAGCATAAGCTGACTGCTATGGCACACTCAAACTAGCTGCTACATTACTTGAAGCTCTTTACTCTATTCGTCTGTTGATAAAAATCCAAAACCAAAACTTCTTTTTAAATTGACATCGCTGAATAGATTCTAATATTAAGATAAGCAATCTATAATTTATAGTAGTTAATTGATATAATTTCAATTCAATTTTCTTTTCAAACTTGATCTAAAGTCAAATGTCTAATCCATTAAGAATTTAAGGCAAAGATTTCGTCAGAAGTTCGCAAGCCTTTTTGGGCTTTGATGCCACCCCACATGAAGTGTGCAAGGTCTACAGGGTATATATAGTATAATAACTGCAAATATGTATATCATACAACTTGGCAAAAACCAAACATCAGCAGCAGCAGCAGCAGGAACAAAAACTGAAACAATGGCCAAATTTTTGTTGTGCTGAATTGTCGCTTCGATGAGCAGAGAAAAAACACATTCTGAACATTTCGCAGCCATAAATAAATCGACAATCGAAATGAAAGCGTAGACAAAGACAGTGAGTGAGAGAGAGAGGGAGAGAGAGAGCAAGAGAAAGAGAGCATTTAACGGAAAACGAGTCTGAAACGGAAATGAATAACCTATTAAAGCGTTAAACAAAATGACAACTCTAAACTCAAACTCACAAACAAAAGCAAATAGAAAGCTGAGAGTACTAATTATTCAACTGCAATTCGATAACGAACAGATTTTGATATATCGCATATACCGAATCGATTATTATACTATCGATTAAAAAACAAAAATATTTTACTGTTGATTAAATCTTTTATAATCGACTAAAGAAGTAGAAAATGTTTCTATCGATTCTATATTTTACTATTGATTAAAGATATTACTATTGATATTTTCTATCGATTAAAGACGCCAAAAATTACACTTTCGATTTAATATTTTACTATCGATTAAAGATTACTTTCGATTATGTACTTTACTATCGAAAAAAGTAGAAAATTACATTACCGATTAAATATTTTAGTATCGATTTTTAGAAAATGTTACACTCCATTATGTATTTATTTTATCGATTATATAAAATTGTTAAAGCAGTTATTATCAAGTTATCAGCAAAATGTGTAAATATGTATTTACATTTTAAATAACGCTTTAGAGAGTCGAAACTATTAACTAATGCCTTAATCGATAGATAGACAGATCGATAACAGATTATTAAGCTATCGAGTGAAGCAATCCAAAGTTTACCAAGTCGCATAGATTTATCATTTAGATTTATCGATAAGCGAATACCGATAAATCGTAACAGAGACAATTGATATGTACAGAAACGCCATAAAAGTCACGCCAAAAGTGGGCGGCATGGGCGTGGTTGCTTGTGGCAAATACAGCTATTAAAACTAAAGGAAAAAGAGGAGAGAAAAAACTACAAAACTCGAGTAAAATGTAGAGGAAGAGAGAGAAAGAGAGAGACCGAGACCGAGACCGAGAGGGAGAATGAGTGAGAAAAGAGCGCTAAAATGTTTCAATTTAAATTAATTATTGTTTGCGCCACAAGTGGCGCAATGGCAACGGGAGTTGGTAAAGGGAGAACAACAACTTTTAATTATGGTTACAAAGATTTTTAGTCCTTGTCGATGCCACCAGTCTCATCTCTCTCTCTCTCTCTCTCTCTCACTCAGCCGACAACTTTGACCAACATCGATTAAAACGATGAAAACGCGGAAAATTGCGCCAACTAGCAAAACTGCAACGACGGCAAATGAAAATTGCGAAAATGAAACGGGGCGAGTGCCCAACGAACGAAAAAACAAAAAGAATAAGTGGATGTGAAATAATTATTGAGCGAAGCTCGAATACGCTGCGTATACTTGATATCTGCAAACGCTTCCCAGACAATTGAGCGACCTTCAATGGCAGAGTATATCGAGCAAAAAAGGAGTTAAAATCCTGAAGAAAAAACTACACAAAATCGTGCAACAAAAGTGTGTCTACGAGTGAGTGAGATAAGCAAAGGGAATGAGAGAGAGAGAGCGAGATGAGGGAGAAAAGTTGAGCGTTTTTATTACGTCTGAAAAAGTTGTGGAAAAACGCGATTGCCGCTTAAGATGGAGTTGAAATTACAGATTGAGGGAATGGGAATGGGAGAAGGTTTAGCTGAGGTTGAGAAACGAGAGAGAGATATAGAAAGAGAGGGAGATAGATAGAGAGAAAGAGAGAGAGAGAGAGAGAGAGAGAGAGAGAGAGGAAGAAGCGAGCGTCATCTTTGGCTTGATATAGTTGCGCTGTTTATTTTGCAATTTTGCTCAAATGTTGCTAACTGCTTTTAGCATTTTTTCTGTGCTGCTATTTTTATGTTTCATCACTTAACATTTTTATTTCTATTCGTCTATTGCAGCCTGATCTGGCAATATAACAGCTGACTGCTATGTCACGCAAAACAACATGTATTCTACACACAAAATCTGACTGATATGTCAAATAAACTACATATCGTTCCTATTGGCAAAAGCTGACTGCTATGCCACCTAGAAGTCTGCGGTATAAACTGACTCGTGCATCTCTATTCTATTCGACATCTGTTGTAGGGTCAAAAAAGCTGACTGTCATGTCTTACAAGACATGTATTCCCCATTGACAAAAGCTAATTACTATGATGAGTCACACATTATAGCTAGCTGCCACCGTACTTGAGAATCTTTATTCTATTCGCTTTACTGTAGTGTGCTCTAGCGACATAACATTTGACTGCTATGTCACGCAACAGAACATGTATTTTCTGTTGACAACAGCTGACTGCTATGTCACGCTAAATAACACGTATTTCCTATTGGCCTTTGACAGCAAATGCTGACTGCTATATGCATTAAAAGTTGTGTGCAATGCCACATAAAAGCCAACTGCTACGTTACTCGAGGATCTCTCCAATTGCATTTCTTTATAACGGGTGAGTTTAGTTTTTCATTAAAATATATATAAAATATATTATATGTAAGTATTATGCATTATGTCTTATTATTGATATATTTTATTAATATATTTTAAGTATTTTAATGAATTTTGCACTCTATGGTGTATTTTGAATGGTCAATATGCCATAAATTGTCTTTGGTATATTGTTTGTAGTATTTTTTTGGTATATTAATTTGGTATATTCCAAATAGGTGGCGGGTATCTCACAGTTAAGCACATTCTACTGTAGCTTTCTTACTTGTTAGTACTTTTAGTCTGGTATATTTTAAGTATTTTTATGTATTTTCCAATCTATGATATATTTTGAATAGTACTATATCTATATACCATAAATAGCCTTTGGTATATTTTTAGTATTTTTTTCTGTATTTCATTTCGGTATGAGAAGCGGGTATCTCACAGTCAAGGACATTCTAATTGTTAGTACTCTTAGTCTGGTATATTTTAAGTATTTTTATGTACTTTCCAATCTATTTCATATTTTTAATAGTACTATATCTATATACCATAAATAGCCTATGGTATATTTTTAGTATTTTTTTCGGTATATCAATTTGGTGTATTCCATATGAGTAGTGGGTATCTCACAGTCAAGCACATTCTACTGTAGCATTCATACTTGTTAGTACTTTTGCGGTATATTTTTTGGTATATTTAACTTAATTGAATGCTGCTGCTTAAGTCCGTTAGCTGTCTCAAATTATTGCTTAGCTCAAATTTATGCGCCAAGCGTATCAGATATACTATATAATATGTATGTTTGTTATAGTAGCTTTCACTTTAACCGATTGTTGCCTAGCTGACCGCAGCTCCACTTGATTTACTTGCTCTTGCTTTGGCTTTGGCTTAATTCGTGCTCCTTGTTGCTGTTGTTGTTGTTGTTGCCTTGCAGCGGGCGCGCCAAATTGCTAGAAATTCAATTTGAACAAAACTTGAAAATGCCAGCAGCAAAGCAGCAAAAGCAAAATCGGGCAACGTTGCCTTTTGGCCACAAATCCAGAGTCATCTCACCTCGCAACTTTTGCTTGCTTTTGTTTCTTGCCATTCTTGCCTGTTGGCGCCTTGAACCTCATGTTTATCCATGAAATTTAATTGGCTGCACTGCACACAGCAAAAGCCACAGAAGGGGGAGGAGAGAGGGTAAGAGAGAGAGGAATGAGGAGCGAGAAGCGAGAATGTGCTCGGCCGGGTGAAAGTTGTGTTGGCACTTGTTATACTGTAAATTGGCGCTAATTTATCAGCACAATGGCGCCACCTGGCGGCTTAATTAGTGTGCCGCGACTTTAAAAATCCCCCCTTCCCCCACTCCTTCCCCCATCCTCCTCTCTTCCGCTCTTTAAAATCTCCCGCCAGACGTGACGCGTGACAATAATACCAAAAAAGAAGTGAAAAAAAAAGCTGAAAAGCTCTTTCGCTTGCCTTCACTTCGCTGCTCTCTGCCCCGCCTTCCCCCCTGGGCCGCAGGCAAGTTTCGTGCTGCCTCTCTGCTAACATGTCGCTGCATAAATTTTACGCTCATCACCTGCTGCTGTGACCTTGTTGTTGTTCTTCTTGCTCTCTATGTTGTTGTTGTTGTTGTTATTCCTCTTCTTGTTGTTGTTGTTGTTGCTGGCTGCTGCCTGTTGTTGAGTTACTTATTTAGCACAGTATACTTTTGCACGGCGCTTTGAATATGTGTGTGTTTTTGCCCCTCTATTCTGTAGCATACTTTTGTGCGCCGCGACAAACACACACGCACACACTCTCTCTCACACACACACACACACACGGGTTGTACGGTGCATTAAAGCATTGCCATGCTCTTAAATAAAAGTACTGCAAAACTCTGAAGCAGTGTCACGCTTTTTTGTATCTTTTTTGTAATTATTCATTAAATATGTTTGATGGAAGTTTGTTGGCAATTGCATTAAATTCCAAAATAAACATATTACAAATAGATCCAAATGTTTTCTTGAGATATTTGGCTAATATTTATTCTAGTGCTGACCATTTTTTTGTACTTTCTTTTAGAAGAATATTCAAGTTTACTTAAATTTTGCAATACATATGAATATGAATACTTAAAATATATTCTACATAGAATAAATAGCTTTACTTGAAAGTATGTAAGTATGTATTATACTGTGTATAACAGTTGTTTATTTATATGAAATATGAATATGAATACTTAAAAAGGCAGGAAATATATTCTACATAGAATGTAAAGTATGTGTTATACTGGGTATAACATTTGTATATTTAGCAGCTTGCTGTATTTATCATGTATTCGAATTCTAAGCTTTGTGTTTTTTGTTGGAGTATGTGTGCTATAGTCATTGAACTGTTTGTTACGGTGGATAACAATACAATATTTAGCGGATAGCAGTACAGAACAGTTATATTTACAATTTAGTTAAATTCAAAACTTTCTTTTGTTTTTCACCTTGAAAGTTTTCCAAAAAGTTATTCTGTATAACACTTTTACCGTTTTTTTTACCCTGTATAACAGTTGCATATTTAGCTGATAGCTGTGCAGAATGTATGTAAAATGTATTCAAATATAAAAGTATTTCATGTTTTGTCTTTAAAGAATGCGAAAGTGTTATACTGTATAACACTTGCAACCAATTTAGAGACAGCTGTGTATAGCAGTTGTATATATGATACATAAATGTGTAGAACAGGTGTAATCACAATCAAATTTAAAAATTTTTATACAAAAGTGTTATACTGTATAACACTTGCAACTGCTGTGACTGCCCTCGTCTCTGAGGCAGCGGCTGTCAGCCCTTTGGGCTCGTAAACAAATTGAATTGAAGTCATAAAAGTCGCGTCGCCAAGACGCGCAAATGCTGAATGCCTTGTCTCTGTATGTGTGTGTGCATGTGTGCTTGTGCCACGCCCCCTTTTTGGAGGCTGCTGCTCAGTTTCATGCGTGGCGCGTATGCTGCGTGTCAGTGATTGCGACATTTGCACGCTTCAATCCCCATGTTCTTCTCTTTTTCCTTCCCCATCTCCTTTCCATCGTTGAACCCCGCGTTGTCAGCGCCATTATGTCGCACTTGTTAAATGTGTGAGTGAGTGAAAGAGACAGGGATACGTGGGGAAGGCAGAGAGAAAGAGAGAGAAAGACACACCTTGGCAGCGTTGCTTTTCTTGCTTTTTTTACGCCTCAATAAAAATACAATACGTTACAATTGAATTGAACTCAATTGAATTTGATTGAAGTTGTAAAGCTCAGACAGACTCCAAGTGAGAATGTATGTGTGTGTGTGTGTGTGTGTGTGTGTGTGTGTAAGAGTAATAATAACAACAACAACAAGAACAAGTAAGAAAGCTACAGTCAAGTGTGCTCGACTGTGAGATACCCGCTACCTATTTTGAATTAAGCTTAATATTGCGGTAATATTCTCAAAATATACCGACAAAAATGTTAACCAAATACTACAATTATGCAAAATGGTATATTTGGTATATCAGTACATTCAAAATATACCATAGACGGCATAATATACTATATTGTCTTTTTTTGCCCATACAAAAGTATTTCTTTAGTAACTTCAACAATTTTTATCATAATTACTACTGTCATTATTGTATACACCAAAATTCCACTTGTAATTCGATTTTTGTTGATTTGCGGGAGCGGAAGTGGGCGTGGCAAAAATGTGAAACAAACTCGATCTGCGTGCAAACATAACAAATGCTGTCGAAATTATAGATCTATCTTTTATAGTCTCTGAGATCTAGGTGTTCATATGGACAGACGGACGGACAGACAGACAGACGGACATGGCTAGATCGTCTCGGCTGTTGACGCTGATCAAGAATGTATATACTATATCGAGTCGGAGATGCCTCCTTCTACCTGTTATATACATTTCCTGTCGGCACAAAGCTATAATACCCTTCTACCCTATGGGTAGCGGATATAAAAAGAATGAAATGCAATAACGTGTCACCAGTCGACGCCACGTTTTGTCTCCCTCTAGTTCTCAGTCTTTGTCTCCGTCTCTTCGAGGTGTCATTGAGTGTGAATGATGGCGAATAATGTGAATGATAGCGACTGATAATAATGACGATGATGATGATGATGATAATGATGATGACGATGAGCATTATCCCGATGAAGTGTGCTCGCCATAAATACACTTTGAAGACAAATGCTCTCAGCTAAGAACCTGTCTCTCTCTCTCTCTCTCTCTCTCTCCCACAAAAGATGCCACAAAAGAAGCTACAACAACAACAACTTCAATTGCTCAGTTACCCGCACAATTTGTACGCACACACACACACACACACACTCACACACACACACACACACACACACTCACTCAGCTTATTCATGAAGTCGCGTTCATATTCATATTTGTATTCATGCTTCATCATTGACAATATCAATCAGCGCACTTATTGCTTCCGTCGCACTTGGTTTACTTCTCACCTGTCCTCCCCCCTTCTCACCACTTCTTACTCATTCTTTGCGCCTCTCTCTGCGCTTCTCGGTCTGTTCTTGCATATAACTGTATCAAAAGAGCTTGCGACAACACGGAAGTAGTCAGAAAATATGTTTAAGGAAACATATTTGTTAGTGATGAATTAAGTTAAAAGTTGTAGTTGAGTAGAGTATTGAAAGCTACTCAAAAGTAGGAATAACGAGAAATAATAATGACTGCAAGTTTTAAAAATTGAACTCTCAGGACAGAATGAAACATTAAAAAAAACAAGTAAGAAAGTTACAGTCGAGTGTGCTCGACTGTGAGATACCCGCTAACCAAATTTAATAAAGCTAAAATATTGCGGTATCATTTTCAAAATATACAGAAAATACTAAAAATATACCGAATGATATGTTTGGTATATCGATATAGTACACCATTCAAAATATACCATAGACGGCACAATGTACCAGATTGTCGGCCAAAGCAACTCAGATCCCAGGTAAGTAGGCGTTTTTGCCCATACAAAAGTATTTATTTAATAACTTCCACAATTTTTATCTGATCGCAACCAAATTTTCAGGAATCATAACTACTATAGTAATTATTGTATAAACCAAAACTCGCAACTCTAGCTTTAAAATTACGCTTGTTATTCGATTTTTTTGATTTGCGGGGCGGAAGTGGGCGTGGCAAAAATTTGAAACAAACTTGATCTGCGTGCAAACATAACAAATGCTGTCGAAAAAAAATTATAGCTCTATCTCTTATAGTCTCTGAGATCCAGTGTTTCATACGGACGGACGGACAGACACACAGACACACAGACACACAGACGGACAGACGGACATGGCTATATCGTCTCGGCTGTTGACGCTGATCAAGAATATATATACTTTATAGGGTCGGAGATGCCTCCTTCTACCTGTTACATACATTTCCTGCCGGCACAAAGTTATAATACCCTTCTACCCTATGGGTAGCGGGTATAAAAATGAAACATATTGGTCAAGAACATAAATATCTTAATGTTAGAAAATATCTTATTAATAAAAGGAAGAAGTAAAGTCAAACAAAACTAATATTTGATGACCAAAAATCTTAAAAGACTAAAAACTAATTACTTTATATTTTATTCTTTTTTTAACCTATTTATTAATTATTTTACAACTTAATAGAGCTAATCACTCAATTGACCTCCAGGACCTCCTCTTTTAGACTGCAATGAAAAATGGTGCGTAACAGCTTGATTAACTGAGCTATGGACGAAACCACCCAAATCTTGATACAAACTTTATAGGAAATATACATATATAATATATTATATTATATATAAGAATAATATACATAGTTATATATAAGAATATTCATAGTTCACATTTTCTTTACAATTATTAATTTCATACTGTTATTCATTTATTTTGCAGCAAGTTTCAATACTAAAACAAAGCTGATTGCTATAAAACACAAAAGCTGCTTGCTACGCTGCAAGTTAAAGTCAACAGGTGAGCTTTGATTATAATGTTTAAATTGAATGCGAAATGAAAAGTGAGAGTTAGTAATTACGAATAAAATGTAGTTGACAAATGCTGTTTGCTATGAGAGACAAAAGCTGCCTGCTACGCTGCAAGTTAAAATAAACAGGTGATATTATTCTGATATTTATTCATGATAAATTTATTAAGCTGATTCTGTTTTTCTTTTTTCCTTCAGACAACTTCAATACTAACATAAAGCTACTTGCTACGATAGACAAAAGCTGCCTGCTACGCTGTAAGTTTAAGTCAACAGGTGAGCTTTGATTATAATGTTTAAATTGAAGGCAAAATGAAAAGTGAGAATTAGGAATTCCGAATGAAATGCAGTTGATATTGGGGAAGAGAAAAAAAGACAAAATCAATATCTGGGCAATTGATGAAATGGTGCGAGGCATGAGTTACAAATCAAATGAAAAACTGTGAAAGTGTTGCAGACAGAGTGAGAGAGAGAGAAAGAGATAGAGAGGAAGAGAGTGAGTTGGCCCAATTAAAAAGCTGCTGCTGACACTGCAAACTAAACCAAAAATGAAAAGCGAGTGGAGAGTGAAGAGGAGGGGAGGGAGTTGAGAGAGGGTAGGAGGTGGTAAGCTGATTAATCCCTTCCTCGCTCCTTTCATTTCATTTCGTTCGTTTCTCTCTTCATTTCGTTCTCTTTGTTGTTGTTGCTTTTGCTGGCGGCGTTGACATTTTTTAATTTCCGTTATAAATGAAAACCACATCCGGAGAGCCGAGATTTTCACCTGAACTGTTACAGAGAGAGAGGGAGACAGAGACAGAGACAGATATACAGACAGACAAAGAGAGAGAGACGGAGCTGTTAATGGCTTAACCCAAAAGGCCTATTTAGGTGCAATGCGCAATGCGAGAATCCTGTTAACTGTTTTGTCCTTTTTGGCCGTCTCTTTGCATTTACATGTACTTCACATTCCTCTTTACCAACAACAACAACAACAACATCAGCTTAAAGTGTGAGTACTAATTGAGGTTCAGCTGTGCGTCTTCTCAGAACTCAGAACTCAGCTCAGAAGTTTTTTTTAGCCACTCGCTAAGCTTAATTTTATTTCTTTTTGCTTAAGCTGCTTTGTACGTTGTAAGCGTTAGATTAGAAGTTGTATTCAGTATTTAGTATTAGACGTAATTTTACTAAATACTATTTGTAGTATTTTATATTTAGTATTCAGTTAATATTCAAATCTTATATTTGTCACAAGCGTTGTTAGTTTGATTATCGATTTACTTTGTTCACATTTCTAAGCCACTTTCAAAGCTTTTGCTCAGTTTTATATATGCTAAAAGGAATATATTATATATTCACTCCGACTAATTGACGAGACTTTACAGCCCAAAATGTTGAATCCCTTGAGGCTGCTTTGCAATATAATTAATAGGATTTCATCGCGTACTAAGTCAGAACTTTGTATGAGAAGCAACAAACCAAGTTTCAAGGCACTTAGCTTTTGTCCGCAATAATTTATCGAATACTAAATCGGGGTTTTCTATGTCAAGCCTCTACTGTAGCGCAGAAAGATTAATGGCACTTAGCTTTTGTCAGTAATCTCCATATACATACATATGTAGTGCAACAGTTTTTAAACTTTTTCCGGATGATTTCCCACTAAGTTCGACTTCTATATCGTATATTAGAGTTAAGTTATCATTTGAGGCCTATACTAGCTATTGGCATTTAGTTTTTGTCGACATGATTTAATCGGGTATTATATGTCAAACCTCTACTGTACGGCATGAAGTTTTATAGCACTGAACTCTTGTACGCAATCTCGACTATGGTGCAGTATGTCTCATGGCACTAAGCTTTTGTCAACAATCTCCATATATATCGTATAAAAAAGTTCTATTAATACTAAAAGCCTCTACTTTGCAACAGAAAGTTTTATGGCACTTAGCTTTTGTCCTTATGATTGTACTCAGTAAGAAGTCAGTGTATTCTAACATATGTCGAGACTCTACTATGCAGCAGAAAGTTGTATATCACTGAGCTCTTGTATGCAATCTCCACTATCGCGTAGAGTATTGAATGACACTTAGCTTTGGCCCCCATAATTTTATCGATAAGCCTCTACTTTGCAACAGAAAGTTTTATGGCACTTAGCTTTTGTAACCATGATTGTACTCAGTAATAAGTCTGCCTCTACTATGCAGCAGAAAGTTGTATATCACTGAGCTCTTGACTTCCTTTCACTTTAACAATAACTGCAAGTAGACTTCCAAATTGTTGGATTAATCGAGTCACAATCGCACAGTCGCTGTTATTGAGTTGTGTATTTGATAATGAGCAAAGTCGAAAGGAAATTGATGATGATGATGATTATGGGCAAAGCAATGGCAATCAGATGATGATGATGATGTCGTTGTGGCATTGCAAATACGCATGTTAACTCACAAATATGCATTTGTCTTGGCCCCAAAAACACACGTACACAGCTGGCACGTCAATTGCAGCTGCAGAGTGGAATAGAGACAGAGAGAGAGAGAGAGAGAGGGAGAGGGAGAGGAGAAGAGAAGAGAGTCAGAGTCAGAGGCAATGCACAACACTCTTGAGCACGTAGTCGAAGCATAGCTTCAGCTATTCCCCTTCTCTTTTCCTCTCTTCCTATTACCCTTCTCTCTATCTCTCTCTCTCTTTCCCTCTCCCTCTCGCACTCTCTCTCGCTGTGTTGCATTGTGGTGCAACTGCAGTTTGAGAGCTGCAGCAACAACTGTTGACAATGCATTTGGACCTTACATGTTTAATGATGTATTTACCTACGCCAACTAAACTGGCATATCGCCCTCCCTCACTCGTCCCTTCTCCCTCCCTCCCTCCCTCCCTCTCTCTCTCGCTCTCACTTAACAACAACAACAACTGCGGCAGCTGGAAGTTGACTCCAAAGCCGAAAGCTGACAAGAGGGAAATGCGGAGTTTCTGATTGCGAAGCGTACAAATGCCAACACCTTGTGTTCCCACTCGCTCCCCTTCGCTCCCCTTTAACCCTCTGATGGCCCAGTCTCTCTCTTAACCCCCCTTTGGTCACTTGGAGCAATCGCCCAATTGCAAAACCGAATTCGAAGCTGCAGTTGACGTGAATTGTTCGAGGCTTGAAATCTATGATTGCAGCTATAACTGAACTCAGCACACACACACACACACACACGCATAAATTTTGCCGACTGTATGTGTGTGTGTGTGTGTGTGTGTGTGTGTAAGCGAAGGACAAGTGACAACAAAAATGCGAAGCCAGAACAAAACGTAGAACGGGAAATGGGTTGAGGAAAGAGGAAGACAAATGCAGTAATAGGCAGAGAGGGAGAAACACCAGAAATGGGGGAGAGAGGGAGAGAAAGAGACGGAGAGAGGTAGAGGGAAAGGGAAACCGTAGAGGGAGAGGAAGAGGTATAGGGAGAGGTAGAGGTAGAGGTAGAGGTAGAGGTAGAGGTAGAGGTAGAGGTAGAGGTAGAGGTAGAGGTAGAGGTAGAGGTAGAGGTAGAGGTAGAAGTAGAGGGAGAAGAAGAGAAAGGGGGTAGAGGGTAGAGGGAGACGGTAGAGGATGTCGGTAGAGGGAGAAGAAGAGAAAGGGGGTAGAGGGTAGAGGGAGACGGTAGAGGATGTCGGTAGAGGGAGAGAAGGAGGGAGACGCTTGAAGGTATAGGGAGAGGAAGACGAACCCATATGAAAAGAGGGAAAGATGTGTGTGAGAACGAATGGGAAGGGGAGAAGATAGTTATAGGCAGAAAGAGAGAGAGAGAGATAGAGAGTGAATGAGGAAGAGGAAGAGGGAGAACGAGAACGAGAACGAGAAGAAGAGGAAGAGCGAGATATGTGAAGAGAAAGAAGAAGAAGAGGGAAGAAGGTTGTAAGAGCGAGAGATGGACAAAGAACAGCCTCGAGACTTGACTTTAAAATGTCAAAGTTGCCGCCACTCTTTGTCTCTCTCTTCTCTCCCTCTCTCTCCCTAAGGGGCAGAGTGATGGGTAGGGGTTGTCAGAGGGTGTCAGGTAGAAGAGAGGACGATTGGCGAGCGATGCACTTGGCACATTTTGGATTGTTTATTGAAATCGATGATTACCATAAAATGATTGCTTCGCAGCAATCTCCGAACTCAAATGAAACAATGCAAGTGGAAGACTTTTTTGGGCGGAACGGAGGGCGGAGGGAATGACAAAGATTAAACGAATAATTAAGAGAACGAGAGGAAAAAGAAAAGAGAAAGGGACAGAGAAAATAGAGTGAGAAAAAGGTGGAGCTATCGAATAGCATTTAGAAAGCGCACTTTCATGATCCAATTTAAATATTATATATTTCGCGAATTTTCGCGAATGAGAAGAAGCAAAGCAGAAAAGAGTGAAGAAGAATGGGAGAAAAAGAATAGCGAAATGTAGAGAGTGCAATAAAACGAAAAGAAAAGATAGATTGGAAACTAATAATGAGAAGAAGATGAAATAAGAAAGAAAGAATCGAAATATAGAGATAGAAATAAAACGAAAAGAAAAGATGGATTTAAAACGATTGAAACAATAGGAAAGAGGAAGTAAAAAAACAAAAGGAATAATAGGCAGGGAAAAAAGAACGAGTCGATAAATAAACTGAAATGAACGGATCGAAAAATTAGGAACTACTATATATTATATTTTATATAAAACGTTGACGTCTCTTTTCACATTGCGCGTCAGCTGCTTAGTCAGCTGCTGACTTCCTCGTTTCCCAGCTGCTGAATAAATCAGTGATTGTGTTGCGCGTCTTTAAGAGGAGAGCTTCTTGGGACTTGCATCTTAAAGTTGCGACTATTTTTATACACAAATGTGTTTATCATATGTGTGCATGTATGTGTGTGTATGTGTGTTTGTGTGTGTGTCTGTCTGGAACATTTTTGCCACATTTTTTTACACAAAGCGCAATTTTGGCATCTCCGATGTGGTGGCAAGTGGCAAGTACTTGGTGCACTTCACTTGCAGCCGCTTAAGGCAGACCCAGCACAACACACACACATACATCCACATCCACACACACACACACACACATGCAACACTTTTATCACACATATGCAAATAATTTCAGTTGCTGCAATTGAAAAGCCAAAAACAAAGCACAACCCGACACACAACTTAACTTCTCTCCCTCTCCCTCTCTCTCTCTCTCTCTCTCTCTCTCTCTCTCTCTTACTAGCCGTTGGCCAACTGACAAAACACAAAATGTTTTCCGCTTTAAAGACGCAAAGCTGAGTTTTACTTTTGCCTTTGCCTAACTAAATCACAACTCAAAACAGCCGCCAAAGCGTTCAATCTTCATCAGAACGCGCACTTTTTGCCTAAGAGGGTGGAGGAGGGAACAGGGAACAGGGAACAGAGGGAGGGGCGGATCTATCATCGATAACTTTGGCAAGTCTATCGATGGCATAGCAAAACATGCAGCGCGCTTTCTATTTATATTTGTGTTCTCGATGTCCACTCGATACTCAGCAAGTTTGAAGGGTATGACAAGTGAATGGGAAACGCGAATCATAAAAGCATAATTCTTTCTATAGTTCTTGAATATATAACATAGAACAGAAAATATAGCACAAAAATTAATTTAAAATATCAAAGAAAGTTGAATAGAACACATATGTAGAATAAAGATTAATACAAAATATAGAATAAAGTCAAATATAAAATATAATAATTAGTATATTTTCTCTGGTATATTTTATACTCTATGATATATTTTAGTATTCATTTGGTATAACATATATGGTATATTTTAATAATTATTTGTCCATATGCGAAATGTGACTTTTGGTATATTTTGTACTCAATAGTATATGTTGAAGTTAGTAGTATATCGATATACCTACTATAAATTATGGTATAATTCAGTATTAATTTGGTATGCATATATATGGTACATTTCAGTATTATTTTGGTATGGCTTAAAAGGGGCTACTTTAGTATAATTATACCATAATTCAGTATTAAATTGGTATGTCTATATGGTATATTTCAGTATTATTTTGGTATGGCTTAAAAGGGGGGTATTTTGGTATATTTTGTACTCTATATACCATAGAGATATATTTGACGTTTTTGTATATTTATTTATTTTTTCGGTATATAATTTTTCGATATACCAACTATGTCCCTTAAATTGAAGGTATTACAAAGTCGGGCCCTGGACATTAGCTTTGCTTACGTGTTCTTGCTCTTGGGCCCAACTTGATTATCATATGCGCGCTGCCTCTCTCCCCTTCCTACAACAGTCTCTCAATCTCTATCTCTGTCTCTGTCTCTTTCTATTTCCCTCTCCTGCGCTCTTCGAAACGACAACGAGAATGCCATTAAGCACTCAATCAGTCTTTATCAGGTTTTGACAACGATTAACGCTTCGGGCGCCAAACGCTTTTGATGGATGGCTGCCTCGACTTTGGCTGCTGCTGCGGCTGCGGCTGCTGTTGTTGTTGTTGTTGTTGTTGTTGTTGCAGGTCCTGCCACAGGACACGCGACTTGACTTCACTTCTTCTTCTCCTGCTCTAAGCTGCCTTCATATCACCTATTGAAATTGATTTAAGACTGCAACTAGCCACATTAGTTAGTTTGTTTCTTTATCTAATTCTACTCTCTGTTCTAGGGTAACTGGCAAGTCTTGCATGCCCGCTTACAGCTTCTTCATAGTTTTTTTATTTATTTTATTTTATTTTTTTTTTTTCTAGTTGAACAATCGATTTGCTCTCATCATGGCTCATTGACTTTGCTCCCTTTTCGATTTACTTGTCCCTTTTTTTTTGTGTGCTGTTGCTTGCCATTATCCTTTGTCATGTTGACGCTTTTAAATGTTTATTGCCAGCCCAAGAAGAAGCCGCACCAACCAACCAACCAACCAACTGCCTCATCAATTTTGCGGTCAGCACGTGAGCTAGGATTTCGATAGCGGATAAGCGCACAGGGTTTAACTCTCTTCACTCATTGGTACATTCCTGCAATGCTTTCAATTGGGACATTCTATCATAGCATTGCTTTCAATTTTGGTACATTTGGTACACTCGCATCAAGTGTGGGATATTTTGCAGGCAGCACATTTGGTACTTGGTACTTTTCGCCTATATTTGCATTTGTTGTGTGTGCGTTGTTGCTTGATTAGTATGAAGAGTTAAGAAGATGCAGGTTCTATTTTCTGTCTGCGACCGTAGTTCTACATAATCGACAATTTCGTTAGTGCCGATCGGCTTCTGAGTACAGCAATCGGGTTGCTTGATTTGTGCGAAGAGTTGAGAAGATGCAGGTTTGCTTTTCTGTCTGCCGTCGCCAAACTGTCTGTTTCTATGTGCGTGCTTTGCATTACACAATTGACGACTTCGTTAATAGCGATCGGCTTTTGAGGAGAGCAGTCGGGTCTCAATTTTCTAAGTCCCAAATTTAAGTTGGCTTTGGAGCAAGGCATTTCGTGTGCCTTGTAAAGGTGTTGTGGGTTGGTGCCGGGGGAGAGGGGATCAGCCGAGAGCAAATCGAAAAAGAGAGCGCAAATTGTGCGCTCTTTAATTTAAGCAGTTTGTGTAATGAGACAATGGCAAGCGGTCAGTGAACGTGAACAAAGCGCATTTCAATTATTAATTAGTGATCGTCTAATTAAATATAAATCGTTTGTGTGTTTTACTTGTGCTGTGCGTAATTGATAGTGTATTTATTTAATCAATATTCATTGATTTTACTTTTTGCTAAGTAAAGTGTCAAGGTTGTGCATGCAGTTAAATGCAAGCAAGATGCAAGATGAAAATGCACGAAAGTTTGTTTCTATTGTTGAATAATATGCGCAGAAGCTTAAATTAGCTAATTAGTTGCAAATAAATGCAATTTATAATAGTTCAAGTGCATTATTTTAAATTTTTTTCCAGTGAATATTGCAAAAGTGAGGTGAAGGTGAAAAATGACGCCGCGTGTTCTATGTTGAAAATATTTAATCAAGCCCTCTCCCCACTTCCCCTCTCGATGCTGCTTGGTGCAGTAGCTCGCCCGTGGGTGTGTATGTGTGAAGCGAAGCAAATGCTAAGAAAGAAGTGCAAGTGTTTGTGTTTTTTTTTTTTTGCTGTGCCTAAAAGTTCGTGAGTGTGAGAAGCAAAATATATACATATGTAAGCCACGCATATGTGTCAGTGAAGTAAATCGAATAAAAGAGAAGTGTTTGTCTTCTTTTTGCATGCTGCAGCTGATATCTTCTAGCACACGCATAAGTGCGAGTGCAAATATATATGTATGTAAATATACATGTACAGCTGTGCCCATTGAAATAGCAGTGCGACAGAGAAAAGACTATGTAACCGTTTTTTTTGGTTATTCCTTTTTGTTAGTTGATCGCTAGCACATTGTTTTTGTAAAATAATGCATAAAGATAAGAAAACAGCAAAAACCCCGTTAGATTTGATCAGTTTTTCTGAAATTTTGATATTTTTACCCAAGTGCACCACTTTTGGGCTGAACATTAGAATAGCAGTTTTTCTTTTCTTCCACTAAAAAGCCGAAATTGTTTTTAATTTTATGAAAAGTGAGTTTAATTTGGTTTATTATTGTAGTTTATACGACAATGCACTATAACTATAAAAAAATTTAATTTTAGTGTGTAAAGGACCTAACTGGTCCAATGTAGAGAGGAGGTCCTTTCTTGAGCTTAGGAAGGAGCAAAATTGTATAAAAAAGTTCTGTGTCGCCTAAAATGTTTTACCAAAATGGTTTTCAATGACATAAATTATAAATCAAAGCCTGAAAACCGTGGTGCGATACAAAAAAACACAATTTTAGAGGACCGATGCATAGTGCTCTTCAGCTAAACTAATCCTTTTGCATCCTCTAGGGATATTAAAGCAGGGCTGAGTTGGGGAATCAGTGAAGTGGCTATTGGCCGAAGACTGGAGGATACAAATTTGAATACCCGAAGTCCAGAAAAGGTGCAATTACTTGGTTATAGACATCTCAAAGCGAGGTGGGAGTTTGCCAAGCGCCACTTGAACTGGCCATTTTCCAAATGGCGTAATATCCTTTGGACAAATGCGTCTAAACTGGTGTTAATTATTAGAAAAGTTCAAGACAATATGTCCGTTGACTACCAAACACCTAAAATGACCTAAACCATACCCTTAAGACCGCTAAACATGGTGGTCTTAAAATCACGATATGGGCATGTTTCTCATACAGTGGTGTGGGACCTATAAATATGATCGATGAGATCATAGACCAAGAAATCTTTGAAAATATATTAAGAAACATCATGCTGAAGTATTCTCAGGATGAAATGCCCCTTCAATATGGACTTTTCAGCAGAGCCACGAAACCTAAACACACCGGCCAACTGGTCACGGAGTGGTTTGGTCATGAAAAAACTGATGTAATGCTATGTCAGCACAGTTCCCGGATTTAAATCCGATTGGGAACTGATGGAGGACTTCAAGCATTATGTTGCCAAGAAATCCCCGACATCTAAGCCACACCTTTGACAAGTTGTACAGGAGGTATAGGGCCAGAATCCCTGCAAGCGTTGCGAGGACGTGGTGGACTCCATGCCACGTAGCTGTGAGGCTCTAATAGCCAATAAAGGCTACACAACAAATTATAAGGTCGTATTCAACTCGAAATTTAGAAGGATTAAGTTATTTATAAGATTTTTGAAATTTATTACATTTTTGTTTTTTCACTGCTATTTCAATGGTCTTCATAATACGGACATTTTCATATGTTAATATCCACATTCGGAAAAATATTGAATTATCCAAAATGAAAAATATGTTTAATTATCGCAAATTAAATATATTAAGCTGTTATAAAAAAATTTTGTCTCGAAGTTGTGTTTATAATAATATTTTTCAACTTTAAATGTGTAGGTCGTCTGCACTGCTATTTCAATGGGCACAGCTGTATGTAAGTAAAATAGAGAATACGTAAGATTGTTGCTTTTGTTTTTTTTTACTATTTTGAAAGCGTTACTAATTAAGACGCGAAATGCTTTAATATCCAACAGTTTAGGAGCTCAGATTTTAGCCTGATTAAAACTAGAATTAATTGCCATTTATTAATTCGAATGTGCCAACACTTCTCCCATCCCAAGTTCGTCGCTATCTATCGTCAACAAATAGTTCTTCATGTTCGCTTTGCAATCTCCTTTTCTCCTTTTCCCTTTCACCAGCCATTGTTCAACTTAATGACTAAATTTATAGATATAATCATCTCTCCCCCCCGCCCCTGACTCCCACTTCGTCGAATGCTCGTCATGCTTGGAATCGGTTAAAGGATTCGATTGGCTTTTGCCTTTTAGTCGTGCCGTGATTTTCGGGGCGTAACTTCTTGCGTGATGGGCAGACATTAAAACGCCACAAATTAATTAATTAAAGCGCTTTAAGTGGCCCCTCAGGAGGAAAGCTCAGCGCACAGAAGAGGGGGGAACAACCACTAAAGAAATTACAGGAAAAATTCGATACGTTTCCAATTCCAATAAGTCATAAAAAAAACACGGCTAAAGGAAGGAGAAAACGAAACGAAACGAAACGAAATGAAAGGAGAAACGTATAAGACGAAAACATTTCATTATTCCATTACATTATTATCATGTTATGCTCATAATATCGAGGCAACTGCCTAACTCCTCCCTCCTTTAGCTTGTTCATCTGTCTGCCTTGTTTAATATACCCTGGAATCGTGGCAATGACCTCAAGTAACTCGGAAACTGTTTAAGCGAACAACATGAAATTTCTTTAAGGCCTAAGCAAAATCCAATTAAGCATTATTCAGTAATGTACGTAATATTTTTGCATTTAGTAGTAACTTATTTTAAATCTTAGTGTTTATTTTATATTCTTCCTTTTTGTCTTTCATAGAGGGTATCTTTTGGTCGGTTCAATTGTTTGTGCAGGCATTTTAATTATCACAAAAGTTTCAGCTGAGTTTTGGCATCATTTTTTTTTATGTGTGTTTTCCTTTTCTTTCATTTGTTTAACCCTTTTTTTGTTGTTGTGTTTTTTTTTTGTTTGCCCGGAACAACACGCAGACAACAACTTAACCCTCTCTCTCTCTCTGTCTCTCTTTGTCTCTTTCGCTCTTAAGCTGGCAAACATTTTGTGCCTTGTCATGTTTTAATGACGCTCAACAGCAATAAAATGCTACGAACTCTGCCATTTATGAGGCCATTACTAACATTTCTTCAGCAGTTCTCCACTTCTTGAGTTCTCCAGTTGCCGCTGCTGCTTCCTCTTCCCTCAAGACATTTTCGGGACTCTCATAAGTCATTAACATTCTAAAAGGTTTTTCTAGTATATGAAATATCATCATCATCATCATCATAATCATAATCAGCGTTGTCCTCATATTCTTCATCTTGCTCTTTAAGGTGCGTCTGTCTGTTCTCTTTGGCTTTGGCTTTCGTTTTCTCTTTCTCTCTCCTCTTTCCCTCCCTCCCACTTCTTCGCCCTTGGCATTAACATGTTAACACATGCGATACAAGCAGACGTAGAGCAAGAAGCAGACAAGAAGAAAACGAAGAAGAAGACGAAGGAGGAGGAGAAAGAGGAGCTCTGTGATATCATTTCATTAGTTTCATAAATATTTATTCAATTCGTTGCTGTTGTGTTGTGTCGTCGCTTTTATCCATAATTTATCAAATTGTAAGCTTCAATATATCCAAAAAAAAAAAAAAAACTTCTCTCTCTCTCTCTCTGTGCTGCTTTCGCTGACAATTTTCTAATCCAATTGATTTGTGCTGCGGGCCATCTCGCTTCTCCCCTCCCCACTTCTGCCCTCTTTACCATCTCCTCTCCTACTGACTTCGACCCCAACCCAGAGATTGTACAACCGCAATCTGCGTTGTTTATCTTCATGAATTTATCAGCCAAACAGCGACAAATCAGCATAAAAGTAACACTCTCCAGCTAGCGAATACCCTGTAATAATAATTACAATGTGCAATACTTGTAATAATATGGTATATAATAAATAATGAAGTATAAAACGAAATAAATAATAAAGTTTAATAATTACAATTAGCAATAATTTTAATATTATATATAATAATACAAGATAATCTCAATATATAAAAAGATACAATACGAAATTTAGCATTAATAGCAAAGTCAGCTCATTAAAATCTTTGAATGTAATTATATTGCATAATAATTATTCTTACTTTTGCCCAACAATAATATTGCTTTAATCTTAAAATAGCTGAAATAATATATTCTTTATTTTTTAATTTCATAATATATGTATTTCTTTATTTTATAGCTTGTAACCACTAATTTTTAATATCAAATTTTTTTTTAATATTATTAAAATATTTCTTTAAATTATTTCTTGAAATCACTTATTTATATTTTTGTTTTCTGCTTTCTTTCTCACACTTGCTCTGCAATAACGATTACAAATTACATAAGTCTGACAAATTACTTTTCTTTTTATTTTTCATTGTATCACTATTATTGCTATTTTCCTTATTATTTTCAAAGGAATTGTATGCTGAAGACATTGTTTTAAAATTTATGGGTTAAACCAGTTTCTGTATGTTAGTTTTTTATTTTCTTTTTATTTATTAAGTACTTACAGTTTATGTACTGTAACATTTTAAAGAAAAAGCAAACCCAAACTAACCCAAACATTTTTATTAATGCAATTTACTATTCTATTTAATTACATAAATCTTTAAATAATATTTATCATTTTGTTTCAAAATTATAATGCTTCATTAATGATTTCAAAGAGTTTCTTAGCTTTTGATTTTTTATTAAGTACAATACAATACTATTTTAGAGAAAACTCATTCAGGCCAATCTTTATATTCTTATCATTAGGATATATTAAGTTTCATAAAATACCATTTATATTTCGGCATTTTACTATTTCATTTCATAATTCTTTTAGTCATTATTTTACTAGTTTAGTTAATTTCACAATTCTTTATGTAATATTAATCTCATTTCATTGCTTTTCTCACATTGCAAGTTGCACTCTCAAAACTATTGTAGGGTATATTAAAAAATGCAAAAAAAAAAAAAAACGAAAAACCGCTACGCAATAATCATAATAATATTTGTGTTTGCTTTGCGCTCGTTTCTGATGCTGCTGCCGTTGGAT
Source organism: Drosophila pallidifrons (assembly GCA_023558445.1). Lineage (NCBI taxonomy): Eukaryota > Metazoa > Arthropoda > Insecta > Diptera > Drosophilidae > Drosophila > Drosophila pallidifrons. The sequence continues at coordinate 26,840,045 of CM042351.1, read as the reverse complement.
TTTATTTATGTGTTGTACGCAGATACATGTATCAATGGATGTTTTTGGCTTGTCGCATTACTAATGCACAATTTTGTCATGCAGACAACCTCCCTCCTACCTTCATTCCCCCCTTTCCCATGCGACCCTTGTGCATTTGCCATTGCATATTTATTGGCGCGAGCTCGTTGCTCTGCTCTCTCTCTCTCTCTCTCTCTCTCTTTCTATCTATCTCTCTCTTTGGTATTTCCAGCGGGGGCAATCGACATGCACGAATGTGTTCAGTTCTCTCCTTCTCCTCCTCTTCTCCCTGCATCCGACGTTATGCGTCTGATTTGCATTAGTTAAGCGCTTGCATAAGCTGATTGCTATGCGCGCACTTGCACTGCACTGCATTGCCGCACAAAAGCTGATTGCTATCTGCAAAGGAACTTGAACTCGAACTCGAAAGTTGAAACGATATTATCGTCGTCTGTCGACTAATGCGCATAAATAACATAAAAGTCATTAAAATCACATTTAATAATGTAATCAACTGTCGAGTGGCGAGACACAAGCGGAGCAAGCGGTTTGAGTGTGGCAAAAGACATAAAATATTTATATGGTAATCAGCAGGCAGCTTAAAGGGAAAAACACACAAACAGACAAACAAATAAACAAATACAAACAAATAGACAAACAGATAGGCACACAGACAACAACAACAACAACAGCCACACCGGGATATATTATGAATAGAGAGCGAGAGAGAAAAGGGAGAAAAGAGGAGGGGGAAACCTTCAGCAAAATTGCATTTAACGAGGCATCGAGACACTTGAATGGCAACTGAGGCTAAGCAAAGCAAATTTAACTCCCTCCTCGCTCTCGCTCCTCGTCGGATATATTTTGGGTTATTATTACGAGTCGCAGCAGAACATTCGACACAACGGTTCTCAGGGCTCATATTAATGAGTCGTTGCCATTGCGGCGAGGGTTGCTCAAGAGATTTGCAGAGCAAACTCAGTTCAGTTAGTTGTTCGACTGTTCTATTGGTGAACTCAAAAAAGACATAGGCTTCATCGAGGCCTCAAGTTTTTTAGTAGTAAATAAAATACTTTCTGAATACAGTGTATTAGAAAAATGGATTGAAATTTAAATTTCATAGATCAGTTTGCTTAAAAATTAATTTTAGAGCGCTAGTTCTTTCAGTAATATAGATTTGTAATAATAAAATATACAACATTATGAATAATATCAACTTTTCTTATATAATTTCAGCTAAAATGATGATTCTTGAATGCAACTAAAACCTATGCGAAACTTGACTTGAAAATCAGGAAATATTGAATTAAGGTAAGTCAATATTTTTATTGTTTATTATGTATTTAGTTATTTTCCATAAGAAACGTCACTTGAAAGCTGATTGCTACATAACTGACAGATAGGCAGTATAAGCTGACTGCTATAACACACCAACTGTCTCCACTCGTCTCCTTTTCGCACTGAGTAATGATGATTCATTTTGATAAGAGTCAACTGATAGCTGATTTCTACAGCACTGTCAGCTAGGTTGCCCAAACATAAGCTCAACTTACTGAGCGGCCCTCGCACATAATAATTATATTTCTATACGGAGTGCTGTTGTTTGTTGGCTTTGATTTGATTTGAATTGAATCGAATCGAATCGAAAATTGCAGCAATTGGAAAATTATTATTTATGTTTCAATTAAATATCCGTTTCGGTGTGTGTGCGAGTGTGTGTGTGTGTGTGTGAGATTTGGTGCCAGGTTACAAGGTTTGTTTTAGGGAGGGGGAGGGAGGGCAACAACACAACATTATTCGGTTTTAATCTATTAATTAAGCATTCGATTTGGGCAATTGCTCTATTCGAATAGAATCGCTGCTGCTGCTTATTCTGCTTATTCACAGCATATTCAGGAGACTATTCACAGTGCAATTCAAACAATCCACACGCAAATAATGCGGTCGGTTCATTGGGGTTAATTTGTTGATCGAAATTCACATGACGCACACAAGCAAACAATTTTACTGAATTATGGTTAATAAAAGCCACATTAGAGATGGTCAGGAGAGAGACCGAGACGAAGGACAAAATTAATAGTACGTTCATATAATTGGTCAATCAATGACCTCATAAAACCAGACAACAGACAAATAACAGCTGTCTACTGTCTGTCCGATTGACTGACTGATTGACTGATTGATAAGTGCACTTTTTGATCAACTAATTGACAGTTTTTTTGACTGCACATTAAACTTTACCGTTTATCCAAGTTCAAAATAAATTTATGCATTTCGTTGTATAATTTCATATTTCTTTTGATGTTTTATTAGCGTTGTCATCGCGAATTGTGATTATAGCTCTGAGCCAAAAAAAACAGGCGTTGTATAAATATGCAAATATTCAATTCGTTTTATTTATTGTTTGGAATTTGAAGATTTCTATTTACTTTCAACTGTACAAATTTACGCAGCTGTGACAACAAAAGCGCTCGATTTCCATACACTGCGAGAAATGAAGTGAAAATGGGTGACTCATTTTTTTTTTTAAGATTTTTCTTTGAAATAAATTATTTCTCTTATTAGTTTAGTTAAGAATTAATCAATATTATGATATTTTAAATACTGAAAATCAGATAAAGTAAAAATATCGAATTCCGCTTAATAATAGTCATAAAATGTGTTGTTTCCTCATCAATCGGTTGTCTCAGGTTAATTTGCATCCGTTGGCTCGACTTCTGACTGGTAATCAGCAGTAATCAGTAAGCTGTCATCATTTCACATCGACTTGGCAGCAGGAGCAATAGGAACTCTGGTTGCCACAATGCGTGACGCCTTTTGCAAAGTCAATGTCTAGGTTGAGGACCTCAGCTGTTGCTGTTGCTGTTACTGTTGCCTCGATAGACAAACAAAACTGCGGTCCGCCCCTCATGTTCAGTTTGAACGTGGCCGGTTGCAAGTTCATTATTTGCGTTACGTGACCTGCAACAGCATTTGCAGCAGCAACCTCATAATTGCTATGTGCACTAGGCACAACCAACCGACTAACCAACCAACTCGCATACTTGCCTTGCTGAATGCCACACGTCTACGTTTACGTCTGTTGCCTATTTTCGTTATCGATCAATAAGCTTGCTGTTGTTTGCATGCTGATTGCTACGGCACTGTCGGGTGGGCTGACTGCTATGGCATGCAGACTAACTCGTCTCGTCACATTTTCGAACTAACTGTTGCTTATTGACTTTGATTGGTGTCGCATCAATGCTGGTTGCTACAGCACTGTCAGCTAAGCAGCACAAACTGACTGCTATAACACGCGAGCTGACTCCTCTCACCTCCATTTCGCATTGAGTGCTGCTGATTGATTTCGATTATTGTCATTTAAAGGCTGATTGCTACAGTACTGTCAGGCATTCTAACGCAGGCTGATTGCTATGACACGCGGACTGACTCGTATCGTATAATTTCCGCGCTGACTTCTGCGGATTGAATTTCATTAGTGTCGTCTGAATGCTGATGGCTACATCACTGTTAGCTTTGCAGCATAAGCTAACTGCTATGAAACTTGGATTGGCTCGTCTTGTCTATTTTTCGCACAGACTGCTGCTATTGATTAGACCCAGAATGCTAATTGATACGAAACTGTCAGCTATGTATCACAAGCTGACTGCTGTAAAACTCAGGCTGACTGGACTCGACTCTTTTTCGGACTAACTTTTCCTTACTGACTTTGATTAGGGTCACCTGAAGGCTGATTGCTAAAGCACTGCCAGCTAGCACCATCACAAGCTGACTGCTATATCACGCCAGCTGTTTCCTCTCCTCTTCTATTCACAATGACTGCTGCTGATTGACTTTGATTGAACAGTCGCAACTAAAGCAGCAGAGTTCGCCACATGTCTAATCACGTAAATTCTCCCTTGGAGGAAACTGTGAGAACGGGGAAAACAGTGGCTAAAGTAAAAGTTAATACGTTATTCATGAACTGCTAAGCGCAGATGTGACTCGCATTGTGATGCAGATACATCTCGCCTCGTCCTTATTCCTTTGCTACTGCTGCTGCTGCTGATGCTGCTCTCTGTGCACATGTTTGTATCTTATCGCTACGCCTGAAGTTTAATTAATTATTTAATTTTAAGCACTTGAGCGCGCCGAGAGCCACCAATGAGCTGCAGACCAATGGCAAATGAACAGCGATGGGATTAAGTTAATAATATATGAGCTGTGACCTATCGCATGTCCTTGTCCAAGACTCGTTGTCGTTGTTGTTGTTGTTGCTGCTCTGTGCTGGTCTCGTTTGTGTCGTGTCCTGTGCCCAGTTGGGGCGCTTCACTTAATGCAGACTAATGAGACATTGTGGAACGAATTAATTTCACGCATGATTAACACATCAAATGCCAAAAGTAGCCAGCCAGCAATGAGCAGCCACATATCTCTCTTTATTAGTCTGGCTACAAGTATAAGTAAAATATAAGTAGAAGTTGAACTGAGTAAATACACATATAAGAACAAACTGAAATTGAAAGTTCTACTAGAAATAAAAGCTAATGATTGAAATTGTGAAATATGTGAACAATTAACATGCCATTAAATTAGTAGATAAAGTTAAAATTTAACTAGAGAAATAAAAGGTAAGTAGAGCTTAGCGTAGAAGTTAAACTAAAAGTTAATCCCAAAGATAAAGTAGAAGAATTAAAAGAAAAAAGTAAAAAGTAAAATATAAAAGTAGTTATATAGAAGGTACAGAGATAAAGTAAAGGTTAAACTGGAACTTAACATAGAAATTAAACTAAAACTTAATGCAAAACATAATGTGGAAGAGTTCAAAGTAGTAATTCGACTAGAAGTAAATGTAAAAGTAGAAGATAAGGTATCATAAAAGTTAAAGTAAAAGATAAAATAGAAGTTAAACTGCGCGTTGACGTGAAAGAAAATATTAAAGTACAAGTTAAAATTAAACTAAAAGTTTTTGTTCGAGATGGAGTAAAAGAAAAATTAGATGATAAAGTTTAGGGTGAGCTAAAACGAAAAGAGAAAATAAGGTTAGAAGTAAAATTAGAATATAAAGCAAAAAATGAAGTAAAAGATAAATTAGACGCTACACTGCGTTTTGAAGAAAAGATTAGAAAAATATATATTAAAATTTGAGCTAAAAGTTTATGTTAAAGTAGATGATAAACGTAACGATAAGCTAGAAGGAATGTTGAAATTAAAGTAAAAGTAAAAGATAATGAACGAGTATAACTGGAAGACTAGCTAGGAGTTTAATTAAAATATACAAATAAATTAAAGTAAAAGTTAAACTAAAAGTTTATGTTGAAGATGAAGTAGAAGGAAAAGTAAAGGATAAGCTACAAGAAAAAGTTGCAAATAGAGTAAAAGTAGAAGACGATAGAGAAGTTAAACTGGAAGATAAACTAACGTAGAAGTTAAAATAAAAGACAAGGTGGAACCTAAAGTAGAAGTTTAACTATAAGCTGAACTGGAAATAAAAGTAGAAGTAAAAGTAAACACACTAAAGAGTAGAAGTAGAAGTAGAAGTAGAAAGAGGAGGATAAATTTGCTGTGGTTATGTTATCATTGTCGCTGTCGTTATTGTAGTTGTTGCTGTAGTTGCCACATTAACCCAGTTCCACGAAAGAGATGAAAACACGGAAGTGTCGTTGCTGTCGTCTGCGCTGTGAAAACATTTTCGTTGACCGCATAAAAACATGAAAATGTATGTAGCGAAATCTGAACTAGCTTCCCACACAAACACACACACACACTCTACTTAGTTATGTGGAAGTGGCTTTTATGCAGCACATTCAACGAATATGCTTGTGTCTAGTCTCGTTTAAGCTTTCAGAGAGAGTGCAAAGTAACGAGTGCCTAGGCATAAGCCTACATACGAGTACAGCAAAGTAACAAGCCCACTTCATAAACACTTCTATTAGACTAATCTTATTGTGCTCAACTTGGCTCGCATCGAGTAAGTAACGAGTGCCAAAAAGGAGCTTAAGTTAAACACTATTCGCATTTATTAATATGCAATTTCAAGTGCAGTTTTGCAACAATTGCAGCAACGAGTAAAAGCTGAATTTATGTGGCTGTTGTTGCACGTAGCATGCAACGCATTCCATAGTTCAGTAATCTCAAGTACATTGCATTTCAACTTGTTTTACTTTGCACTTTAGCCTCGCTCGTACAACGAAAGTGGATTAGGGGGCGTGTTCCCGCCCTCAAGTGCATGGGCATGTATGTGTGTGTGTGTGTGACTGTGGCCTAAAGGTCGCCATCGCAGCCAGAAAAGCCGCATATGACGAGGACGTGAATGAGGATGAGGATGAGGACACATAAATGCCAAATGCTTGCCGGAACAGTCACAGTCCATTATGAGGACGTGTAGAGCACAGATTGTGGAGGGGAACAAGCGAGAGAGAAAGAGAGAGAGAGAGAGAGATAGAGAGAGATGCAAAAGAGTGCAAGAGAATCGCTTTATATTATGACCGCGTTCTATTTAATTATGTAAGTAACTATGTTTCAACGAGTGCTTTTGGTTTTTCGCTGCCCTCTGTGAAAATACCAAGAAGAGTTGCTTCAACGAGATGAAAAGTAGCGAGATCGGATATTTGTAAAGCATGCGATTCAAAGACATATGATATATTGGAAAGGAAAATATAATATACAAAAAATATACCATTTGTTATATTCATTTTATTTTCAGTATTTTTATTTTCAGTATATTTCTTAGATTCAGCATATTTCTTATATGTAGTATATTACTTATATTTAGTATATTTTTTATGCTGAGTATATTCTTATATTTAGTATATTTCTTATATTCAGTATATTTTTCACATTTAGTATTATTATTATATTCAGTATATAAATTATACTCTGTATATTTCTTATATTCAATCTTTTCTAAAATTCAGTATATCATATTTTTTCATTGGTGCAAAAGTACTGTATAAGGATAGTAATTTATTTTTCTGCTTATATATTTAGAACTGAGAATAATTGGAATGGTTTAACAAGTGAAAATTCCGTATAAACATAATTTAAGAACTTTAGAGAAGATACTTTAGAGTGACAAACATAGTCACATATGAGAGCCACTTTATTTATGGAAACAACATTCTTTGGGTATTTATTAGTCGCATATTTGTTGTTATGAGCTAATGTTCTGTGCTCTGGCTTTAAATTAGCATAAATAAGGCAGGGATTAAAGCGAAGGCTAGTTGGCTAGTTGTGGTTTTGGGTGTATATATGTGTGTGTGTGTGTGTGTGGGCAACGTTAATAAGAAATCAAATAGCCAATGGCAAATATTCAATAAATTTCGCTTAGTAGTCACGTGCGAGCCAAGTGCGAACACGTACGCAACACGGGTGCAACTGATGCCGAGGTCCAAGGACGATAACAGGAATCAGGACTGCAGGACAGCCGGATGAGATAGACAGGCAGCAAAGAGGGGCAGCTGAACTCAAGGATGCTTGGATGGAAAGAGAAAGAGAAAAGAGCGAGAGAGAGAAGGAAGACGATGTGGGTGCTGCTTTGCTCTCAGGTGCAAAGGTCCTGAAAAGTGTGCGCCACATCAATTCTTGTCCTGTCTGTGGACTGTGAAAACACAGACAACATACTTTTTTTTCGGCGCGGGCAGCACGCGGGGGGTGGTGGAGCCTGGTGGTTGCATGTGGCACGTGCTGCAGTCGAGGCCCCTTGAGCGACGACGAATTCGCGTGGACGATTGAAATTGTTCGTGGCAAGTGGATAAGTGGACATTAATCAAAATAAATATGAGAAACGTGTGGAAATACGAGCACTGCCCCCGTCAAGATAGCGTGGCACACATGTGTGGCAAGGCTCTTTCCGAGCCATGTCCTTGCTCACAACACATCAGCAATAAGTGAAATAGATACACGACTCCTAAATGCATTCAGCTATTCAAATGCCAAGCTAGCTAGCTCCTAGTCGAATCCACTAAACATCCTTAAGTAGCCAACAGTTCAATTGACGTATTATTCTTGCAAGCCTTGGTTTGATGAAGTCTCTTTTTAAGTCTCTACTAGTTACTCTCTTACCTCGTCTCTCTCTCTCTGTATTTTTTTTTTTTAACTTTCGTCATTCTTTGTGCATTTCACTTCATTGCTTGATTATACAATTCACTCTCCACTCATTATTTGTCAGTCATTAGACAACACACAATTACTTTGCAGTTGTTATTCACCACTCGTTAGACGTTACTCGCAGCTCGCCTCTCATTCAATGCCACTCGTCACTCGATATTATATAGCGCCTTACATGTCAATCGTTACTTATTTCTGTTTCTTGGTACTCGCTACTTTTTACGCATTACTTGCAACTCGGACTACCTTACTCGCAAAATTCACCACTCATCACGCGCTTCTCTTTACTTGCCACTCGTTACCCTTTCGTTCCTTAGTCATTAGAAGTTCATCGTTTGGCATCACTTTTAAGGATTACTTGCAGTATATTACTCAACACTCGTTACTTGGTACTCGCTACTTTTCACGCATTACTTGCAACCCATTACTCGCCCTACCTTACTCGCTATATTCACTACTTATCACTTGCCTCTTGTTACTCGTTACTTATCACTCGTTGCCTGTCATTCGTTACTTATTAGAAGTAGTTCCTTTTACTCAACACCCGTTTTTTTTTCGTTACTTTAGCTTCTCGTTCTTGTTAAGTAACTTTCTCATACGTCTCCCATTTACGATATTGCACCTTTTGAAAGTTCTCTAATAACGTGTTTTGTTGGTTTCTGTAAGTTTTTTTCTTTTTGTTTTGCCATTTCGGTTGTTCTTGTCATCTGGTTGTTTTCATTTTCGAATTTCCATTCGATTATCGCACGCATCATTTGGCGAACACATTAAAATTCAAAGCACATTTCTATAAACTTGCGTAGAGCAACCAGAGAAACCAACGGAAGAAACAAAAGCAAACAAAAAACACAAAATAAGAAATAAATACATGTAATACATCAAAGTTCAAAGGAGGTCGAGGATTCGAAGAGGGACTCGGCATCATTTTTGGGGTGTTGTAAAACTTCTAAACAAATTATGCATGAGAAATTCAATTTGCATTTATTTTGCAATAATTTCATATCGGCTCAAAATATCAGCAACAACAACAACAAGAATAACAACAGCAGCCACAGCTTGACATGCAAAAGAAAAACACGCATTCAAAATGTAAATAAACTGGGAGCAGAATGAAGGAGGAAACTTGAGTGATGCGAATAAAGATGGAAATCGAGCTTGTCTATTAGGTCAGGGTCGTTGCTAAGCTGCTCTTCACTTCAAGCTTTTTCTTTTTTGTTCTTAAGTTAATTACAATATGAAAGCGAGAGACAGTAAAGGAATAATCATTAATACCCCCACAAAGTATATATTAAATAACCATACTTGACTTAATAACACAATAAGCCTTTAAACAAGTAGCTTTCCTATGAAAGCTTGTACAACAGTTGATTATAGGAAGCTTTCTGTAGTAGAAAATAGTTTACTACTATTTAAATGTATTGGAAGAAGCTTTGTTCCTTTGCACTTAATCATTACAAACATGTTTTTATGCTGATTAAATTCAATCGCTTAAGCACTTAAATCTCAGCTTTGAGTTATAGTTAGCTTTCCTTTAAAAGCTTTTACAATATTTAGTTAAAATAAGCTTTATATTCTAGTAATAAAGTTGACTTTTTCAATATATAAGGAGAAGCTTTGTTGCTTTTACACTTAATTGTTTTAAATGTGCTTTTAAGCTGATTAAACTTAAGCGTTTAAACACTTAAATCTCAGCTTTAGTTAGCTAGCTTTCTTTGCGAGCTTTTAAGTTTCCACTTGATTCGCTAGCTGAACGCAGCTTAGCGCTTGAGGTAGGATCCCTTTGGTGTCAGACTTATTGAGATTTTCGACAGGACTCGCTCGGGTAGCGCAGTCCAAGACAGACAACAGACAGACAGACACAATGGGGCAGAATTTCTCCCAGCTGCCCAAAAGGATCTCGACAGGGCAACAACAACAAGAAGAGCAACGCCGCAAAACGGGAAGAAAAAAAGTTTTTCAATATTTTACGAATCAGGTGTTTCCTGTCGAAGTTTCCGCTTAAGGACACGCACACCAACAGAGAATGCGGAGAAGTTGTGGGGAGGGAGAGAGGAACGCCGAGAGCCAAGCAGACAGCACGTAAAAATAAAATTTAATGAAATGTAACTGGATATGCCAGGATATATGAAAGGAAGCAGCAGATTCAGCGAAAGCATCGCTTGGGCAGCAGGACAGACAGCGAAAGAAGGAAAGAAAGGGAGAGAGGAGGGAGACCGACAGGTAGAATGTCAAAAAGCCTATTTAGCATATATTTACTGCCACAGAGACGAGGGCAAAACGGGGCCAATACAAACGCAAAAGTTTTTGGTGAAAGTTGCAAAAAAAAAACACGCATAAAAAATATTGAAAAATCCCTTCGGCAAAAAGGAGAAAGAGCAAGAGAAAGGGAGAAAGGCAAAGGCAGACGTCGCGACGGGGAAATTGCTGTCATTGGAAATATTATAAATCATGTGCTACATTAGCCAAGCGACGCTCTAGTGGCTTCTGCAAATTGCCCCCAAATTTATACAACAAATTCAAACACAAATACAAATAATAGTCGAAGATGAAGTCGCGAAACTGAAGTTCAATTCAAAGATAGATAATGTTGAAAGAGTTGATTCGTTTTTATCCGTTGGATTTAGCAAAAACTTTTTGACTTATATGCAAGGCCATACATTGGCATTTGTGAGCGGTATTATAATTTTTCGACAGGACATGCAGATCATTCAACAATTTAAGAAGTTATAAAAGATAAACTTTTGTATGCGATCTGAGTTGCCTTGCCTGACAATTTGATATATTTTACTAATACTTAAAAATACTTAAGATATACCAAATATAGTCTTTGGTATATTTTAACTATTTATTTATATATATTTTTGGTATATTTTAAGCAATCTACACTCTATTTCAAATGTTGTGCTCTATCAATATACCAAATATAGCCTTTGGTATATCTGTAGTATTTTTGCGTATAATTGCAAACACCAGAGTTTTAATTAGACCAATATGGTATGTTTTGAGTGTAGTACTGTATCAATGTACCAAATATAGCCCTTGGTGTATTTTAGTATTTTTGTGGTATATTAATTTGGTATATTTCAAAATTAATGCCGGGGTCTTGGTTAGGTAAAATAGGTGAAATATTTTTTACATTATGGTATATTTTGTGTGTATACTGTATCCATATACCAACTGTAGCCTTTGATATATTTTTAGTATATTTGTGGTTTGACAATTTGGTATACTTTAAAATAAATACCGCACTGTTTTGTTTTCATTTACAATGATTAGCGAGTATCTCACAGTCGAGTACACTCCACTGAAGCTTTCTTACTTATTTTCTTATAGATCTTCCTCAGCTAGTCCTTGATCTCAGCACACAAATACTTCCTTTACTCTTTCAGCAACTCTTCAATGATATGATACTTCCTTTTTCAAATACCACATAGATCACTTCAACTCCAACTTTGAGTTGCAACATTGTAAGAAAGCAATGCTCTGAAATTCCTCTATCGATCTCTGTTTATTTGGTTTATCGTTTATTCTCGATGTGCGAAATACAATATCGAAGCATTGGTTAGCCACAGCTTTGGTTTGCTTTGTGCATTTGTGTTGTTGCCACAGCTTGACGCACGCAGTTGACGCGACTGCAACAAGCGAGAGGTTGCAAGGCGACAGCCATTTCCTTCCCCTCCTCCTCTTTCTCTGTCTGCGTCGTTGTGAGTTCTCTGAGCTGAGTTGAGCTGAGCTGCCACTTCTTGGAGCTCTTGTCACGCCAGGCACGGCACGGATAGCAACTGCAATTCAATTGTTGTTTCCTCTTGCCCCTTCCCCTTCCCCTTTGGCCCCATTTCCGTTTGGCGTCTTTGGCCAAAATGTTTGAACTTCTTTCCACCGACAGCAATTTGCGGCGAAAATTGTGATTTGTTGTTGAACGCGCGCGATTTTCATCAGCTGTCGACGTCGTTCCTCTCTCCTCTCCTCGCCTCTGCCCCTCTCTCTTGCACAATGCTCAGTTGAGTCCTGCGAGTCGTCATCGCCGTCATCGTCATCGTCGACGTCCTTTGGCAGCTTTGCATTTTGTTCAGATACTTATCACACAGTTTGGCAAATGCTGCACAAAGTTTTGCTTAATAGCCTGGAAGTTTTTAATGAAATGCTTTTGCTTTTTCCCATTTTCCATTTGCCATTTTCCATTCGCCATTCACCATTCACCATTCGTCCTTTAAGACGCTAAAACTTGACTAAACTGAAACTGAAACTGAAACCGAAAACGCGAATCAAAATCAGCGTCAGAGTTGGAGTCGGAGACAGAAACCTAAGCAAACAGTCAGTTCCTTGGCCGGTGACCCTCATCAAAGTGCAGGACCTCAGTCAAAAAAAAAAAGAAAACACAGAAAAAATGTGGAATTCCAAGTTTGCAAAAAACAAAACTAAATAGGAAAGAAAACAGAATGCGGAAAAGAAAACGAAAAAGAATAAGCGTGTGGTAAAGGTGAAATGTCACACTCGACATTTTTGCTTTATTAAAATAATACAAGTACTTTCCATAATCACAAGGTGAGTCCTTTCTCTGCCTTGCATTGTCCTTTGCCGTTTCTCGTTTGTCCTTTGTCCTCTGCTCTGACAGCTGTCTTTACCCTCAGCAACAAATCGCACTAGATTAAATGTTTGTTTGGTCAACAAAATTAATTTGCCTGCGCATTAAGTTTGATTTTAATAAAGTGTAAAGCATTTTAGGGTTGCCTCTCGCTCTTGCCTCCTGCAGGGGCAACTTAATAAACTGCCACTTCATATAGGAGGCGAGTGTCCAACATTTGTCATTTGGGCCAAGTGCGCAGCATTCTTTTATTTTATTTTTCTGTTGTTTTTCGAGTTGTCTCTCTAGTGTAGTTGCTGCTTTTTCTTACTTCATTGTTGGCGAACAAACATGACAGCACACATTAATTTTGGGGTACTCTTTGCTCGGTAATTAAAAGCAAAAGTGTTTGACGCCGCGGCAAACACAGAAAAAAATGCCAAACGAGTATGCTCGACTGTCAAGCACTCGCTGCTAACAAGAAAACTGCAGTCGAGCCGAGTTCAATAAAGCAATAGAAAAATATAATATTATACCAATCAAAATATACAATAGAGCATAGAATATACCCATTTTTGATAAAGCCAGAGCAAAATACTAAAATTTACGTAAAGTATATCGATATACTGTTACCTTTAAAATATACCATAGAGTACAGAATATACCAAATTGTCAACCAAATCTAATATTCAAACTAGAGTAGATTATAGATTAAAATATACCAATGGTATATCGATATACTATTACCTTCAAAATAAACGTAACGAAAAATACTACAATATAACATAAGTATACAAATATACTATTACATTCTCAATATACCATAGAGTACTGAATATACCCATTTTTAATAAAGCTGTAGAAAAATACTAAAATATACCGAAGGTATATCGATATACAATTACCTTTAAAGTATACCATAGAGTTCGAAGTATACCGTTTTTTGAATAAATCAGTTGAAAAATACTAAAATATTATACTTTAACCTTCATAATATACCACCGATTAAAGAATATACCAAATTGTCAACCAAAGCAACTAATATTGCCACTAGACAATAATACTTTGTCAGAACCCCAAGGAGTAGAAGCGATAAGAGAGAGAGAGAGAGAGAGAGAGAGAGAAGAAGAAGTAGGAAAGGCGTCAGCTCTAACAATGCTCATTACAACACTGACCCTTTTGACACTGTCGGCACAATGAAGTAGCAAGTGCAAGTCGCTTGCAGAATGAGTTTTCACAAAACTGTATTAGACTGCTGAATACTCTAAATTTACCTCAACGTGTTTGTATGAAAATAGTGCATAGAACTTCAGACTTCAAATTAATAATGTAGGTTTTTTGATATTTCAAGTTTTGTTTGTTTCAAGTTTTTCCACGCACACTACGTATAATAATAACTACAGTCTTTTTAATTCCTCTAAATTTGTTTTTGATAGGCTACAAAATGTGCAAGTTATTCAAGAAATACTATGGTATGTCAAATTACGCATACTGCTTTGACAGTCAATCTAGTATATTTTATACGTATATAGTATATTTTGTTATACTATATTTTAAATATATTGTACAATATCGATATACCAAATATAAGATTTGATATATGATCATTTTTTCAGTATATTTTTGGTATATTTTTAGTATATGGTTTTATTGAACATGCAGGTAGCGATCGATATACCAAATATCATTCGGTATATGTTAGTTTTTAGTATATTTTCGATATATTTTTAGTATGTTTTATTAAAAATGCAGATATCGGGTATCTCACAGTTGATCATAATCATCTATAGTTTTTTTTTTTAGTTATTTTATTTCTTACTGTGAATTCTTTAAGAATGCTGTGTCTCGTAAAGTCCAAAATAATAGTTTAGCGAATAGACCCCACGGCGAAAACGGTAGAACGGAAGAGAGAGAGAGAGGGAGATAGTGGGGAAGGAAAGGGATGGAAAGCGCTGGCTTAACTGGCAGCTCACTTGCTGTTAGATTTATGATGGGCTCATTAATTATGGTCCAGCCCAAAATAAAAGATGGCCCTTGTCGCACTTGAAACTTGCAATTAAATATGTGCGGCAAGAGACACGCAAATCAGAGAGGATGAGGAGAGAGAGGAAGGAGTAAGTGAGAGAGAGAGAGAGAGAGAGGTAGAGAGAACTGCAAATGAATGGCGATATTTGGCACGCGCGAGTCGCATAGATAAAGCGAAGTCGAATCGTTGCCAATTTGCTGGTCGGACGCATTTTTATGGCTCCCAGTGTTGTCCCCTTCTCTATGAATACTTCCGCTTCTTCCACCCGTTTGCAAATGCATTAATTCCGGCAGTCGACAGTCGGCATTCGGCATTTTGGCAAGTTTTCTAATTAAAACAACAAACAAATGGCCAGTGAAAGAGATAGAATATATGGTAGCTAGCCAGTGACAATAACAATACATATGGAAATCCAATTGGCATTGGAGCCAGCTCAGCTTCTCTATCTCCATCTCCATCTCCATCTCTTACTGCTGCTGTAGCTGCCACATATTTCTGGAGCGGAAACTGTCTGGCAAGATGCTAATTCGGTTAAAAACTTTTGTCGTCAAGTTTAGCAGCAGCAACTGAGTAACTGAATGACTGACTGACTGACTGACTGACTCTCTTCGACTCCCTCTCTCTTTTTGCTCATTCAACCAGTCAAGCATTCAAGTTTCAGTCAGTCAACTGCCAGGCATAAACTTCGTTTAGCGCTGTCCCTCTCACTCCGCTTTCTCCCTTATTTGAGGAACTCTCCCTCGCATTGTTATGCGGCGCATGCAAATTCGATGCGGCAGCTTCATCATCAACTTCATGTGATATGCATCAGTTTGCCCAAAAATTGTTTGTTAAATATGCAATCCGTTTGCAATATCTTCCCCTTTCCCCTTCCTCCAGTCTTCTCTCCCCTCTTCAGCTACTCACATCACATCTATCTATCATGACCATGGCCCCATTTAAGTAGAGCTTTGACAGCTTTGTTTACGAAAGATTTTAACATGTCGTCCAAATAGTCAACTTGTTTTCCTCACTCGCTCAGCACAATACTAAAGAATTTTAACATTAAGGAAAAATTTCAATACACAGAAAGGAATGAGCAAAAGTCCTTTTCAAATAGTTAAAATATATATAATATAAGATAAATAGCTTGATGAAAATTCAAAGTTGTTGTAAATTCTGTTTTGGTGTAGGGTAAAATAACTAACTTTTTACTTTTAGACCAAATTTTCAAATAGAGCAAAAATTAGTGTTAGCACTCAAATATACGAAATAAATATACCGACAAAATACTGAACTATAAAAATAGTGTAAAGTAATTAGCGTTTAAACCAAATTTTCAAAATGTTCTAAAAATCAGATTTAGCTCTTAAATATACCGATTTAATATACCGGAAAAATACTGAGTTTTAGCGTAGTGCCAGGCTTTAGACCTAGTTTTCAAAATAAATAAAAATTAGTGTTAGCATTTTAATATACCAAATTAATATTCAGAAAAATACTGAATTATAATGAGAGCAACTAGCGTCTTGGACTTACTTTTAAAAATGAACAAAATGTAGTGTTAACATTTAAATATACTAAATAAATAAAATACTGAAGTATAGCAAAGTGAAGAATAGCTAGCGTCTAAACCTAATTTTCAAAAAGAACAAAAGTCGGTGTTAGCTTTACAAATGCACCAAATTAATATACTGAATTATATCATAATGCATATTTGACATATTAGTATCAGTAAAGTGAGATCATTAAAATATTTTTTTACACTTTTAAAATTTACAAGAACTTAAAATTTTTGGCAGTTACATCGCAATCGAAGCTATCACCAGATGATTACTCTGTCTCTCTCTCATGTGTCTTTGTGTCTTTTTAAAATAAATTCTGAAGTATAGCGAACTATTTACTAATATATCAATATAATACTAAAATTAGATCATGTGGAATTTTTTCAGTTTTTTACCACTTAACAAACGAACTTATTACACATTAATTTTCATTTGTAGTAAGTGCAATTTCATCGTATTTCTCAATTTGAGACAATGTTGGGAGTAAAACAAATTGAAATGCTTAAATCTAATAATTGTCTGAAATTGTTGCTTAAACACGTTCACTCGAGTTTAAAGTCTTTA
The DNA here is from genome assembly GCA_023558445.1 of Drosophila pallidifrons. NCBI lineage: Eukaryota > Metazoa > Arthropoda > Insecta > Diptera > Drosophilidae > Drosophila > Drosophila pallidifrons. The sequence goes on along the minus strand of CM042351.1, from coordinate 26,823,259 downwards.
CTTCGTTAATATTTTCCAGCAGCTCGAACTAGAAACTTGGCTAAATCGCTTTGAACTTCTAGCCGAGTGGAAGACAAAGACAAAGTGAGGAAGAGCTTCAAGTTGAAGTTGAAGTTGAAGCTGTAGCTGAAGCTGATTGGCAATGTTAATCAGCGAATGTGTCTCATCAACTTGTAACGTAGAACGAAAGCAAGAGCTATTTGCTTCTGCCCGCTAGATGGCGCTGTCTGTGGAGCTGCTGCTGCCCTTAGCTAAACGACTAAACATTTATTTTGCTAATAATTTATTTATATGCCTGTCAATATACATGTAGCATTGCAAATAGCATTTGGTGGCGATGCGCCCTCGAGGCGCTCAATTTGCTGAAATAAGCAGAAAAAATATCGAAATGCAGAAATACACAAAGTAGATGAAGAGGGAGAGGGAAGCAGAGTGAGAGAGGGGGGAGGGTGAATGTTGTGGAAGCTGGCGAATTGATTTGGTTTATGGACGTCAACGCTGCTGCCTGCGACGCGATTATTATGCACCCTTGTCAGCAAGGAACGGGAGATGGGGGGGGAAATATATGTATAGAGTGGGCGAAGGGGGAGGGGAGGGATAAGGGGAGTCAGTGACTCATATCATTATGGCGCATGTCCTGCGGCGCCACGCGCCTTGTACTCAACATCGTCTTCGTCTTCGAACTTGCTTTGATGCCGCTTGCCACTGCTGCACACACTTGTCTTCCACTCTCCCTTCCCTTCCTCCCCTACCCCTTGCTTTGCTTGTTTTTTATGTCTAGCGCCACACAAACCGCACTCGATTTACGCTTGAATGGCCCAACGAAGGCCAAAACTCCACTGACTACCTGTCTTGTCCCCTCCCCCACAAACTTCTCTTTCTCCTCTCAATACTATTCGCTATCCATTCACCATTTATTCCCCTCTCTCTCTCCCTCTCTGTCTCGTTGCTGTGTTTGCCTCATTGATTAATGCGTAAATATGCGTTCCATCGCTATGGCATTCTGTTTGTTGTCCACCTCTACTTGAAGCGTCTTTAAACCTGGCCTTAAACATTTTGTTTTATTTTCTTTTCTTTTTTTCCAATTTTGTTTGTCGCCCAATTCGAGTTAGCTCTAAAACGCATTTTAAAGGTGTTTCATGTGTGTAAAAAAAAATTTGATTACTACAGATTTATGATTATTTTAAATGTTTTTGTTTTCCATCGGAAAATTGATTAAAAATTATGTTAAACTTTTACTTAAAGTTGGCAGATTTGTCTATTATTTGAATTCGTCTTAGGACTGTTTAAAAATGTATTTCATTTAAAGCTTCTATGCCTTAAAAAGTCATAATTTCTTGTCATAGTTTTTCGTATAGTTTGAGCATTAATTTGTATGCATTTTTAAGAGACTAGTTTAACGGAAATATGAATCGAAACAATAAAAAAACTTTAAATACTATATTTGGTATATTGATATATTACAACATTTAACATACATAACAGAAATACTCATTTTGGATATGAAAATATGCAAGAGAAACCAGTTCTTGTAGTTGTCGAGTTTGAAATATGAATACCAAAATAATATACCGTAAAAATATTACAATATACCAAAAACTATATTTGGCATATTGATAAGCTACAACATTTGAAAATAGAACGATTATAAACATTCATCTAAATAATACGAATAGGGAACTAATATACTGCTTAAAATATACCTTAAAATATACCATATGCTATATTCGTCATATCGATACAATACAAGAATACAATATTCCCTGAAACAAGTAAATAAATACTTATTTTGGATATGAAAATGTGAAAAGTGTGAAAAGTGAATCCAGTTCTTGTAGTTGTCGACTTCAAATCTTTCTTCCTTTGGACAGACAGAGTGAAGAATTTCTATCATTTCTCGTTCTTTGGATGAAGCTGTTTGGCTGTTAACAGCGACAGCTTGTTGACGAGTCAACTTTCGATAATGACATTCAAAATATGCTGATAATTATCTAAATCACGCTAAGCTCTGCTGTTGTCGTCCTTCCTCCCTTCCATGCATTCACCTGGTTCCCCTGTGAAACACATTTCACATTCGTCCCGTAAACAAGAGTTGTGCCTTGCCACATGCAACGTGTGTGTGTGTGGCAGACAACAAAGTGTTAATACACTCGACACACCTGTAAAAGAGAGGGAAAAAGATTGGTTTGGGGGGAGCGAGGATTGCGGGCAGACAGTTGACGACTCATAAGCATGTGCACATGGCAGCGATTACGTAACGCGACAGGTGTCATCAATCATATTTAGGGCACACACACACACAAACACACCTCTCCCTCTCTCTCTTCCTTCCCTCTCTTTCACCCCGAAAAAGAAGATATATGACCAGATTTGTTATTAGCGCTGTTGTTGCTCTTGGCATTTAACATTTTTAAGTAAGTGGTTAACTAGTCGCGAGCTAGATAAGAACATGCGGTGTTTACTCAACTCAACTCAACTCAACTCTTGATTATTATTTATGACTGCACTTAGTCTGTGTTTTGTAGCTCCACACCTCGCTTCTTCTGTCTGCCTGTCTGTCTGCCTGTTTTTATACCCGCTACCCACAGGGTAGAAAAGTATTATAACTTTGTGCCTGTAGGAATTGTTTGTAACAGGCAGAAGAAGGCATCTCCGATCCTTCAAAGTATATATATTCTTGATCAGAGACGATATAGGAATATCCGTCGGTCTGTCTGTCCGTCTGTATGAACAGCTACATCTCAGAGACTATAAAAGATAAGGATACAGTTTTAAAACGAAAACATTTTTTTTGTTTTCACGCAGATTAAGTTTGTTTCAAAATTTTGTCACGTCCACTTCAGCCTCTGCAAATCAACAAAAAGCAAGCATAGAATAATGACTATAGTATTTTGAGATTCCTGAAAATGTCGATTTTATAACAATTGTAAAACTTAATTAAGATATATGTATGTTACTTTTGTATGGGAAAACAGCAACTTCCTAAGGATTTTACTTCCGTTGGATGGCAGTCTGATACATTTAGCACTTTATGATATATTTTTAATGTAGTACTATATCAATATACCAAATATAGCCTTTGGTATTTTTGCGGTTTATTAATTTGGCATATTTTTAAATGAATACCACACTTGTTTGCTTTTATTCACAATGGGGAGCGAGTATCTCACAGTCGAGCACACTCGCCCATAGCTTTCTTACTTATTTTACTCCTCAATCTGTGTGAGATAATTTATAGACAGCAACTTAGAAGCAAGTACGTATCTGAGAGTTATGTGCACTCTGAATTTTTATACCCGCTACCCATAGGGTAGAAGGGTATTATAACTTTGTGCCGGCAGGAAATGTATGTAACAGGTAGAAGGAGGCATCTCCGACCCTATAAAGTATATATATTCTTGATCAGTGTCAACAGCCGAGACGATCTAGCCATGTCCGTCTGTCCGTCTGTGTGTCTGTCCGTCCGTCCGTATGAACACCTAGATCTCAGAGACTATAAGAGAAAGAGCTATAATTTTTTTCGACAGCATTTGTTATGTTTGCACGCAGATCAAGTTTGTTTCAAATTTTTGCCACGCCCCCTTCCGCCCCTTCAAATCAAAAAAATCGAATAACAAGGGTAATTTTAAAGCTAGAGTTACGAATTTTGGTATATACAGTAATAACTACAGTAGTTATGATTCCTAAAAATTTGGTTGCGATCAGATAAAAATTGTCGAAGTTATTAAAGAAATGCTTTTGTATGGGCAAAAACGCCCACTTACTAGGGGTCTTAGTTGCTTTGGCTGACAATCTGGTATATTGTGACGTCTATGGTATATTTTGAATACGGCACTATATCGATATACCAAATATACCATTCGGTATATTTTTAGTATTTTTGCAGTATATTCGGTATATTTTCAGAAAAATATCGCAAAATACATTTCATTTCTTCAAAATGGGTAGCGGGTATCTCACAGTCGAGTACACTCGACTGTAGCTTTCTTACTTGTTCTAATCAATAAAGTTACATTAATTTTCTAGTTTAATAAACATAAATAAATATATCATAAAAGCAAGTTCTTTAAATACATATGGTATATTAAATGTAAGATTACTAGGAAATTAAGTAAGCAGTTTATGAAGGATTTTAAATTTAATTTTATTCATTTCTTATATGAATAAACTCAAAATTCCAACGCTATGTAAACAAAACTTCGTACTTACTGCTGTGCTCATTAAAGAAACTGAACTACAAATGTATATAACTTTTTTTTTTTTGGATATTCCTTTTTGTTGGTCGATCGCTGGCACGTTACTTTTGTAAAATGGAACATAGAAATGAGAAACCAGCAAAATACCCGCTAGATTAGGTTTGTTTTTCTGCTGTTTTTATATTTTGTGTGTGAAAGTTGTTCAATAATTAAAATGAATATCTAGAAAACTTGATCTCAGAACTATTAAATTTATAGACCGAACTTGGAATATAAGTACATACAGAAGGAATTTTCCTATTCAATTTGCTCAATAGAAGATGGCAAACAAATATTTAAAATATTTGCTGTATTAAATGAAAGTTGACAAATGAGAATATTTCTGTCATGAATGCTCTAGAGTTCGAAAGTCCGATTGCTTGACATTCTTTATATAGCATTTTGTCTAAACTTGCGTATAACAAAAAAAAAAAGAAGTGGAAAACTTTGTTTGCGTAGCTGGCTAATTGTATTTTTGCGGTCTGTTGTCTGTCGATTGTAATTAGCGAGCGATGACTGTAAGTAATTAGTTGCATGCCGTGAAATGTAATGCGAATCGGAATGAAACGAATTGGAATGGAATGGAACGCAAAATGAAATGGGAAATGGGGAAATGGTTAGCCAGATAAGTTGCAAAACAATTTCTTATGTGGGATTTGTGCAGAGCCCATGGCCTGAAATTGAAAACGAGCCACAAGCCAAAAACGCGTGACGAAGTGCGGATCAAGTGTTGAGCGAGAGAGAGAGAGAGGGGGGAAAGAAGTTGGAGGGAGACGGAGAGCTTTGGCTCTAGCTTCATTCTATCTTGATAGTGCCGCCGGATTAAGCAGCAAAACGCATGAACTGACAGCGACGCTCTCTCTGTGTGTGTGTGTGTGTAAGAGGGAGGAAGCAAGTGCAGTGGGTGTGCGTGTGTGTGTGCGTACGTGTGTGTGTGACTGTTTGTTGGTCGATGCTTGAGGGCAAAGTAACGAAAATAACGCAAAGCTGCAGCTGAAGCACAAGGATTACGAAAGGATTCGTTTCTAACGAGATTGACAACAAACCGCAATGCCATCTCCACACACACACATACACTCTCTCACACACACACACACACTCTGTCAATGGGTGTTGCGTTTTTATTTGTATGCTGTGCGCTTTCCTTTTATTCATATTCACATCAAATCGGGTCAACTGAATTGCTCATCCATTTGGCGACTGCTCTAAAAAAGATGCTTGATAACTAATAACTAATAATTTAGTTGAACTGGAAATTCTTTGTTTCTAAATGGAATCGGGATAGATAAAATGTTGAACAGAAAATGTTTATTTCTATTTCATTTAATTTATTTTTGTCCAGCAACGGAAAACTCTGCTGACAACCTTGGGAATTTTCATGTGACTAAGTTTAGGGTTCTAAATTCCTTATTAGCTCCAAATATTCAATTTTGATTTTAAATTTCTTGAATAATTCGATTTAGTTGCATTAATGCGTAGTATTTATGTCTGTTTTATAATTATTATTCTACAATTCTGAAAAGTTAAGAATAAAAATGTTCACTGTATTTAGCTTCATTATATTTTCTTGTCCATCAACGCAAAACTCTGCTGATAGCTTTAGGAATTTTCATGTGAGTTTACATTATTCAATTTTTCTTATAATAATTTTTTTTTAAATTTCTTGCGTAATTCAATTTAGATGGATAAATTTACTTTAATTGTTTACGTCTTTTTTGTTCTTAATAGAAACATAATAAATACAGCTTTAAAATGAATAGAAAATATCAACAGCAACGGAAAACTGCTGACAACCTTAGGAATTTTCATGCGACTAAGTTTTGTGGTACTGAATATAATTTAATTCTAATATTTTAAAGTGAAAAGATATGCTTATACCTTTTAGGGATCTCTTGGATCTGTTGATTATTATATGATTTTAGAGTATTTGGCATTTAGTGAGTGAAACTGAAATCAAATTTAACTGAATTCCTGCTGTACTTTGCTTGCACTCTCTATTGATAGAACTAGAGTACTCCATGTTTGTAGAGTGTGTGTGTGTGTGTGTGTAAGAATATATAGTATAGTATAGTTTAGTATAGGATGATAGTAGAGTATATGCCGCATTCTGCAAACAAAGCAAATTTCACCCCATAAAACTAAAACGTTGGATTTAATTTTGCAAAATAAACATAAAAATCGTTTTGCTATCTCCTTATTTTTATTCAACTGCTCGCGTCGCTTTCCTCTTGTCTTTCTTTTACTCTTTTGCTGTACTTCCTTCTCTTCTCTTCTCTCTCCACACCTTCTTCTTTGCTCTGCTGTGTTGAGTGCAGTGCTTTTCTCTTTCCACTTTTTGCCTTCTCCACCCATTCGTATTTGGACTTATGCACTGTTTACTGCATATCTTCATCAACATCTTTGCCAAAAAAGAGCGAGACAGAGTAAAAGAGGGAGAGAGAGAGAGAGAGAGGGCAGCTCTTAACTATGTAAGTAGCGAGTATTTGGCATTTCATTGCTGCTGCTGTTGTGGCGAACTGGCTTTTACCAGTTTAACTCTATCGCCATCTCGCATCTTGCCTCCTCCTCTTCCTCTTCCTCTTCCTCTTGCCCTTTCTCTCTGCCTGTCTGTTGGACCATGATGTATGAAGATAATGCAACAAACCAAAGCTAGCCTCAAACTGAGTAGCCTCAGCCTCAGCCTGATTAGATGCGACACTGCTGCGTCTGCTCGACTTGCCACATACCCTGTACTCTAGAAAAATGCCACAATAATACTTGCTGATTAATATTTTTTGTCCTTTTCTTTTCTCTTTACAGAGAAAAATACTTGTTCATAAATATTGTTTCTGTTTTTCTTTTCTCTTCAAAGAAAAATTTGAAAATTTAAATTCTGAAAGTATAAAATATTTATTAAATTGCAAAATTTGTTTAAAAGAGTGCCTATAAATATGAAATCAGAATATTTTTTTTATTCTTTTACTATGATTAGTAGCCGCTAAAAAACAAAACTGAGATTGCTTGACTTGTAAATACCCTGCACATTTTTAAAATAAGCTGAGCAAGTATGAACAGAAAATAGGAACAATGCACAACGGATACCCTGTAAATTGAGCGAGAAAATTAGGTATGCTCGCATTGAGAATACCCTGTAAAAAGTTTAAAAGCTAAGCTATTTCAATAATTTTGTGATAATAGATATTATAGAATTGCAGAAAGAGCAGCAAAGTAAATGCAAAATTTTGGAGTATGCTCGACTTGCAGATACCCTGTATTATGCATAGAGTTTGTCGAAAAGCATTTAAAATTGACAATTGACAGATTTGATGAGTTCACAGCGCATTTATTATGCACTTTTGAGCACATTGCACTATTTACAGGGTATTAAAAATAAATGAAAAACGAGCTGAAATGAACAGAAATTCATTATTCATTTGCCTGTTTCAGCAGCAACAGCAACAACAAGTCTAACGAAAAACAAACATATAACAACAAAATCAAATAGAAAATGCAAATAATACAAATACAACAAACGTAGGAAAGGGAAAGGGGAGAAAGGGAGGGGAGAGTAGAGAGGGGGGACTGTGGCGGAAGTTTGTGGTGTTCAAAATCGTTTTTGAGTTTTCCCATTCGTTGTTGTTGTTGTTGGCGCTGCTGTTGTTTGGTAAAAAAGTTTTCTAATTAAAACAACAACTGACAAACGCAAATTGTCAACGTATTTGCACACACACACACACACACACACACACTCACATGCATAGAGATATAGACAGATATTTACACACACATAGAAATATATTTGCCAACTGCAAAATGCTTTGTTAGGCAACTTGAACACAGAGAGTGAGCGAGAAAGAAAGAGAGAGAGAGAGACAGTCTCTCACTCTAAGCGCTGCCCTTGGGCGTTTTGCCGCTGGTCGCGCTTTGGGCGTGGCAACCGCCCATAGAGTGGGGAAGAGAGGAGCGAGAAGAGAAGAGAGGAGAGGAGAGGAGAGGAGACAGCTCTTGTTGTTAGCAGTTGTTAGATTAGTTTGACTTTTTTGCTCCTTTTCGCTCCTCACTTGCTTTTTGCCAGTTGTCAAAATGTAAATGCGCAGCCAGGCGAAAGAGACAGAGACAGACAGAGTGAGAAAGAGAGATAGAGAGGCTGCAGTTGGGAATGCCGTAAAATTGTCAGTTGATGATGCCGAACTGAGCAACAACAACAACATCAACAACGCCACTGTCAACTGGCCCAAAAGGATCAAGCAATTGTTTGCATGTAAATTACATAAAAAATAAACAACACAGAGATAGAGAGAGACGGGGAGAGAAAGAGAGTAGGGGGAGACACACAACAGTTTGTTTGTTCAAGCAAATTAGCTGCGTTCCTTGCTATTTTTTTTGGTTGAGCTCTTTACGTTTCTTTGATTTACTTTGGTTTTGCACAACACACAAAAAATTGTAATCTTAAATCCTTGATTAGCTGGCAACATGTGTGTGAGAAGCGCAGAGAAGGGTAGCAGTAAAATAAGCATGAGAAGCGCAAAGAAGGTTAGGGGAAAAATAATCATAAGAATCGCAAAGAAGGGCAGATGAAGAATATTCATGAGAATCGCAGAGAAGGGTAGCGGTAAAGTTGGTATAAGAATCGCAGAGAAAAGTAGAATCAATATATTAAACTATTTAAAAAACAAATAAAAAAGCTACAATCGAGTGTGCTCGACTGTGAAATACTCGCTATTCATATAAAAAAGCAAAACTGTGTTGTCATAAATTCAAAATATACCAAATTAATATTTTGGAATACCAAATGCTATAGTTGATCAAGTGTGTTCGACTGCAAGATACCCGCTACACAGGAATTAAAAAAGTTCTAAAATCATGATTTTTGTCATAGACTAAGAATTTTGGTCTTAAAAGTCAAGTTCCTAAAAATATTAATATGAGAAAACACATCTTTCGAGAACATTTAATATAAGACCCAAGCTGTTATCAAGAATAGGAAAATTTCTTAAAAATTGAAGAAAATAAAACTTATTATTAGATACAATTATTACATTATATATTATTATTTTTTATATACATTTTTTTTCCATTACTATTTTTAGATTATTTAACTACTTAATTAGCGCATTCAGTTATTGAGTTGTATGTTAATCACTTTACTTAAGAAATACTTATCAGCTTCTTGGTTTAATTTTGACAAACAAACATTTTTGATTTATGGTTTTATTTTTGAATTTAGCATGTTTTTTCTTTCTGTTTAGACAGCAATTGCGAATATTTCGCGAAAGCTGAACTAACTGATCTATGAACGAAAACCCTAGATAAAAACCTTATACGAATTTCAATGGATTAAAGAATTTTGTAACCTTAATCTATAGTTTTTATCTTATTTTAAAAATTTGGCATATTCTTGGACTAGTTTTAAAAATTTGTTTTTAATGTGATCCTAGTTCAAGAACATATTTTTTATAACGAATCTTCTTGATTTTAGAATCTGGTTTTTAGCAGTGTACTTTTAAGGGTCTACATTTTCTGGAGTTACAAAGTAATACCCTTCTACCCTATGTTTAGCGGGTATAAACAGCTGTCTTTAGTTGCATCAGATTATTAATCAATCAATCTAATTACAATACCACAGCAAAAGCATTAATAAATTAATAAATTAGTTTTATTTGCTATTATCAATATAATTTTGTTTCAACTTTATTCAAACATATTTCTCTTCTCTTATTTCATTGCAGGTAAGCGAAAAAATTAAAGTTAAAAGCAAAAGTGAATTGCATATAGAAACATGATTTAAATCAACACACACACCGAATAAAATTTCATCTAATATTTTCCATGATTATTATTATGCAGTACAAAAATATTATTTTAACTTTTGCGCATAACAAATAAGGAAAAAAAAACGTTGGCAAAATGCCAATGCACATGAATTGAGACAAAGTGTAGAAATAGTTGGATTAAAGCTCGGCAAGTTTAAAGTGAATTGTGCTGGATTCAATTGAATTCTCTGATTATTCAGAGTGAATTTTCCCCCAAAAATTATTATTATTTGCTTAAAACTTTTTCTGCAAATGCAAAAACGTAGAACGTAAAACGTAAAACGAAAACATTGAATGTGCGGCAAAAGTTTCAGTTCAATCAAATTAATTTCTGTATTTAAGCCAAATGGCCAATCAGTTGTGCGTGTGTGTGTGTCTCTCTCTTTCTGTGTGTGTGTGTAAATGAATCATAATTTTTATGATTATGTACGCGCTATGTCTGTGTGTTCGTTCGCTCTCCACTTCCTTTTTCCTCTCTCTCTCTCTCTTTCTCTGTGGCTCATCGTCGTCGTCGTCACTTTGTTTTCATCATTTCAAGCGCAAATTGCTGTTGTTATTGTGGCAATTGTATTGTATTATGCCACACACACACAGTCGCACTCACACACAGACAAAAGTGATTATTATTTTAACAATTTTGCAACTCTTTGGCAGCGGCATCGGCGCCGCAACGTCGAAGGTCGCGTAATTCAAAAGCAATTTGTCGAAATTAAATTTGATTACATTTATCGCGCCAACAGCTGCCCCAGCTCAGTTGCTTTCCGCTTTCTCCCATTCCCTTTCCCTTTCTCTCTCTCTCTCTCTCTCTCTCTCTCTCTGTCTGTGGCTCCAGCAAAGTTTTCCAACTCTTTAATCGCTGGTAATTGCCATAAATAGTGGAGCCGAGTCTGAACTCGAGACGGAGACGGAGTCGGAGACGAAGTTTGCTTCTTAATGCTGATCAATACAGCAAGTTAAAGCTCAGCGAACACTTAAAACTACAGTCCAAACAAAGCAAATTCCACTAGACACAATACTATATAATTTGGCTGCGACTAGTCGTATACTTAATATTTCTCGCTTATTATTAAATGAAATCGTTCCAAAGGCAGCATGAATAGAGCTCAAAATAAAGGCAGAAATGGGGAAATGCAACGGAATTCATTTTGCATGCTCAAATTTAATAAATTAGTAAATTTAATGTTTTAAAGTAAACTTCAAATTGTAGTAAAACGATTAGAGAATTGATTTTTATTATTGGAAGCTTTAATAACAAATTCAAATGTAACGAAAACGTATCGAATATATAGTTTCAATATTTATAAAATTACTAAAAACAACTTTCATATAAATGCCACATGAATAAAGAAAAACATATATAAAATTTTATACTTAATACCAAAATATACGGAATGCTAATTTGGTACATCGATATAGTAGTACATTCAAAATATACCATATTAATTTTGCATGTGTCCAACAAATGTACACATGCAATATTATTATGGTATATTTTTAATATATTATTAATGGTCGATATATCAAATTCCGTATTCGACATATTTTAGTATTCTACCTTTTATGTTTTCTTCACTCTTTTTATATTTTTAAATAAATACAACTTTCATCTTAATGTCGAATGGAGAAAGAAAAAAATTCAAAATTATTATGGTATATTTTAAATGGAGTACTATATCGATATACCAAATAAAGTATTTTTTTCACATAATGCAATTTTGTAATAGACCTGCAGAATTATAATGGTATATTTTAAATATAAGACTATGTCGATATACCAAATAAAGCATTTGGTATATTTAAGTATTTCACATAAATACAAATTTTCTTTTAAATTTCATATGGAGAGAGAAAACATGAAATATTTGCTATAAAAATACAAAATTACTATGGTATATTTTTGATTTAGTATATCGATGTATCAAATATAGCATTCTGTATATTTTAGTATTTTTTAGAATATTAATTTGACCAAAGAACAACTTTCATCTATGCATTGTTTTCTAGTTGACATTCGATTTCTGCAGAATTTCGATTTCTGTTTCTAGTTTTCTTCTCCTGCCAATATACCCCACACTTGTTTATTCGGCTTACAGGGTATGCGCTGGACACTCGCTGACATTTGAATGACACAATAATTAAGCAAACGAAATGAAATTTCGCCTCGCCTTTGACAAGGCCTGCAGCGCAATTTTCCATTTTCAATTTTCGTGCAAGCAAAATTAATGGTCTTTCTTCTTCTTCCTCTTTTGGGTGTAGTCACAAACGAAAGCCAAAAGATAATCTCATGTATTTGCGCTTTTAAAATACTAGTTACTGCGCCGCGCATTTGTTTTCCCCCTTCAGTTTGATTTCAGCAATTTTCGTAATAAATGTGAAGAACAATTGTGGCAGGAATTTCCTTGAATCTGGGCTTATTTTTGATCTTTATTAATTAATGCAAACAGCAATACAAAAAATATACATTGTTGGTAACTGATAACTATTCTGAACTCGTTTCGTTTATGTCTTAAAGTTGCTCGCAACGATTGCGCAAATTCTCAATATATGGATTCGGCTCATCACTGGCAAATTCACGTCGAAAATCCAATCCAGGCGCATTATCAAAGTGACGTCTTACTTTTGAAGCTACTTGGAATTTGAATTGCATTCATCTCTAGCGATTTACTATTTTTATTTCATATTTTACCTGCTTTGGCCTCCTTTAGATTCATCATTTTCATCAACGCTGCTTTGACCTTTTGCTCCTTTTGACGCTCCTGCGCATCCAGTTTGTCCAAATCGGTCACCACAATGTTGATAAGATGCGTCTTCTTCCGATTTTTCCACTCTTGAGTGCGCTTACTGCGCGATCCGAAGTCTGTAAGAAATTCATTGTGAAATTCAATTCCGTTTTTCGACACCAAACTCACTTTGTACTCCACGCTTTTGGTGTATAAACTGATCATTCTTCAACTGATTTTCCCCATCACTTACTTGCTTGGTATTGATTGCTGTGCACATAAAAGATCAATCAGTCATCTAGCTCAATGCGCATAGTGAACTTACCAAAAATTCCAAGGAACACAACGAAAAACCAAATAGCGAGCAGAAGCATTGCAATCTTCGGGTTTGGTTTCATTTTGATGCTTTAGTTCAGAATTCAGATTTTCAATTAGTTAATAATAATTTGAGAAACTCCCAACATCGATTGGTTCAAGGCCAACTTTTCGACAATTTATTGAGTAATTATATTTATTTTTTAGATTCAAAGTAATTTCGATGAAAACTTGTTGTAGTTTTGCTCCTATTACTTTTCTACTATGTACTGATCGTCGCTCTCATATCTCTGTTTTCCTAGTAATATTCTTCATTCAAGTCGATGTTTGTTACTCTTTACTCGCTTCAATTTCGATCACTCGCTACTCCTTGTATTTAATAAGTCTTATTCCAAGTATTGTTCAATTATTATCGTTGTACTATTCAAATATTAAATTATTTCTTATGTCTTCAATACGACATGTTTAATGTCTGATTCTTTCTACTCGTTAATATTTATCCTACTCGCTGGTTTTTGTATTTTATACCTCTACAATTGATAGTGGTTGCTCTTTGTAATTCACTCTGTATTTCTTAAAAATATTGTTGCTTTAACCAGTTTGATGTATGTTACTTCTGGCTCGCTACTATTTGTTTTACTCGTTACTCGCTGCTATTTAATTTACTCGCTACTCACTGCACTTTACTTGTTGTGTATTGTAGCTCTGTATCCATACGATTAAGCTTTTTCTTTGACGATACTATTTATTTTACTCGTTACTCGTTACTAGTTATGTTATTCGCTACTTACTGCTCGTTATTTGTTGTATATTATAACTCAGTTACTCTGATAAAAACTATTTATTAATAAGCTTAATTTTTGTTACTCGTTACTATTTATTTTACTCGTTACTCGCTAATATTTATTTTACCTCTTTTTTCGCAACTATTTACTTTACTTTTATTGTTGGGCTTTATAACGCTGCAATGGCAAACTATTAATTACTAAGCTTAATTTTTGTTACTCGCTACTCTTTATTTATTTCATATTTAGTTGGGTTAACTGATTTGCCATTATTTGCTCCATTAACAAGTTATTTTTTTGTTGCCCAGTTGTTTCGAGATTCTTCCATTGTCTGTGAAATTACTGTTCTCATTCTCCCGAAGTCGTTTCCGAGCATTACGCAATTTGTTCGTCAGAAATTTAAATATTTTATTATTATTAATATTATTCGTTGTAAGAATTTCCTGCTCTTTGAATCGCATCGCCCCAAGTCTGCCTCCTCTTCCTCTCTTCCTCTCTTCCTTCGTTCCCTCGTTCGTTCGCTTTTGTGTTTAGATATTATCATTGAAGCGTTTGCACGCTTTGAGCTTTTGGCTTGCCACAATTTTGCCTTATGCGGCTTCGACTTTGGCTTCAATGGGACTCTGTCCTTCTTCTTTCTACTCCCTTCCCCTCATTCATCGCCTGACGCTTTGTTGAGTCCTCTTGGTGCTCTGGTGGCAAAATGGACGAAACAAGTTGCTGAAGTTAAAGTTTTTGTGGCTGCGGCGGCGGCATCAGCGTTGCTCTTGTTCTTATTGTTACTGTTGTTGTTGCTACTATTGCTGTTGATGCAACATAAAGAGACACACACACATAGAAACACTGTCGCAACCGTTGCGTTGCGTAAACGTTTTGGTAGCACGAACTAAACACATGAAAGCATGAAAGGGGTGAATGCAAAGGGAAACGAGAGAAGGGAAAGAGGGGAGGCAGCTGCCTGTGGCAACAACTTTGCCCCTCAATATTTTAAGCCCAACAAATTTTTGCAACAACAACAACAATGACAACAACACCGAATACTGCTGGCAACAATAATAACAACAACAACAACAACAGCGAATGCAAAATGAAATGTTTTGAGGTTAGCCGAAAATATTTTCCAACCATGTTTAGTTATGTGTCGGTGTGTGTTTGTGTGTGTGTGTTGGCAGAAACCAACTAAATGCCAAAAATTGTTGCTATTCATGTACCCTCTATTCACTTAGATAAAAATTAGAGAGAGGAAGTTATAAACATGCAAATATTTTCATTGATTTGGCGTCTAAGCAATTGACCAATTATACTAATACTGCACAATTAAAGATACGTAGCATAGTTGATCCACAAAATTTCAGCACAATCACAATACGAAATATTGCTGCTAGGGACTAAGGAACAAAATTGATGCAAATGGAGCAACTTTGTCATGTTTTACCTGGCGCCATCTAGCGGGTGTTAGCAAGTAATCGCTTTGATCAGTTAAGCTGCTTATTAATTGAATTTATTTTAGAGTTATTGGTTATAAATAGTAGGTTAAACAAATATGTATTATGATTTTTATTATAGAAATAGAAATGTATTTACTCTTTTACTCGAATATTAATAATTGTACGCTCAATACAATTGAAAAAATTCTAATCTAACAATAGTTTTATTTATTAATTATATTTTTTCTTTTTGCACTGATTAACATTATATTTTTAACTTTTACACATACAAAGTTTTCGTTTAACCAATTTTCTACTGCATAGTTTAAAGCTTAATCTAGATGAGCAAAAATTGCATGTTGTCAAAAGTAAATTCATGATATATGTAGAAATATGACGTCAATAATGTAATGAAGTTTTTTGTTTTTTGGTGAGTCTGTTTTATTTATTACTTTTTGATCGGACGTTACGGACTGTCGCTCGTTTATCGGTGAGCTACCAACTGCTCATTTTATTGCGCAATGCTGCCAACTCAATTAAACTATCGAATAAGTGTTTAATCTATCGATATATTTTACTTACAAATCCCTAAACACTATCGCATACATTATCTATTGACAAGCTGCCAACTCGAGAGAACTATCGAATGAGTGCTTAAACTATTGATATATCGTGTTAACAATTGCTTAAACACTATCGAATACACTTTACTATATTCTTAAGGTATTTAATTTGAAGCGATTTACCGAGTAGTTTGCAGTCATTCACACTCGATTCGATTTGCCTGGACTTGAGGTTAGTTTCATCTCTTGTTGCAGAGCAAACACAACACACGCCTCTACCGCTTGCCCCCCTCCCCTGCTCCACGGACTGTCGCCAATGCCCCTTTATTTAAATGTCAAGCTATAAATCGGGGGGATGGGGAAAAGGAAAGTAGAGGTAGCTATTGGGGACTGAGGGGGAGCCAAAGGGGCGGCAATAAAATGTCAGCTAACACATTTGTCAGTTGTTGTTGTTGTTGCCACGACAAAATAGAGAGACAAAAGCGAAAAGCTGCCAAATGCCAAGCGCGAAATGGAGTTCGTTCAAATGAGAATGAGAAAGGAGAGGGAAGAAAGTTTAAATGGGGGTGGAGAGGGGAGGGGAGGAAAAAGCGGAAAAGACTTTTCTTCATTTGCCAGTTAAAAACATCTTAAAAGCTACTTTTAACCACAATTATGTAAATATTAAGACAAAAGCACAACATGTGCCACTCTCTTCATGTGTGTGCGAGTGTGCATGTGTGTGTGTGTGTGACATAAAGTTAACAACAACAACAACGAAGTGAAGTGAAGTTTCTGTCGCTGTTGCTCTTGCTGACTGTTGACAACACAACAATTTACCATTAGCATGTGTCTAGAGCACGAGTCGTGGAAAGTGGTAAAGGGGCAAAGGGGAAAGACGAAGAGAAGAGCCAAGGAGGCGGCTAAACTGTAGGATGGTTAATGAGGGGTTTCCCTCTACGAATACACTCCTAGAAAACTTCTTTACTAATGTGTGAACATAGAAATCTCAGTTCAAAATGATGAAAACTTTTCGGAGGTAGCTCTGCTAACTAAGAGAAGAATCATTCTGGTATTATCTTCTAGAACATGAAAGATTTCTCTATTACCATTCCAAACTTATTGCTCTCAAGCTCTATATATTAAAAGAGTATTCTCTGGTAAACACAAAATTTCATAGAAGAATGACAGCGATGAGCAAGTTTCTTCGGCTTTCAATATTCAAATTTAACTAATCTGGAGACATCGTTGATTTACTTGAGATTTACATTTGCACGTTTTACTCTCGTTTGCATTGACAATTCACTTGTTTCCTTCAGTAATTCGTTCATTCTACTCGCTGTTCTTGACTAGTTATTATTCATATTACTGACTTACTCGATATGTTTGATGTCACGTTTCTTTTGCTTTCCCTCGCTAAACATATTTTGTGTAGTTATTGATATTGATTTTTCTTGATTTTCCTTATTATGTTCTCGTTATTATCTACTCGCTGTTCCTGACTCTTTACTATTTATGTAATGTTAATTACTCGTTGCATTTTATGACCTGTTGCTTTTCGTTTAATGCTTGCAGTAATTCGTTTATTTTTGTTAATTGTTACGCGTTACTATTCATGTTCCTGACTTACTCGTTGCATTTTATGACACATTTCTTTTGCTTTCTCTTGCTCAAAAGTATTTTGTTTAGTTATTGTTTCTAACTTTCGTTATCTAACTTTCGTTAATATTCGCTCAAATTTTCGACAAACATTCTTCCTGATTTGTTTTTATTATATTATCGTTACTATCTACTCGCTGTTCTTAGCTCGTTGTTAACATATTTAACTATAATATTATTATTCGACTATTATTATTATTATCTTATACTCGTTACTATCGACTCGTTACTCTCAGTGTAATCCCAATGTAGCGGCGACTCTTGGCATCTGCATGTGACAGAGTATCAAGAGACGGGGACGGGACGATGTAGGAAGGCAGGGAGCGGACAGCGAGCGACAGGTGTTGAAGTTAACACCAACAACGTTGAGAGCTGAGCTGAGCCAGAAGCAGAAACAGAGACAGAGACAGAGGCACTGCAACGAGACACAAGAGTCGAGAGTCGAGACATAATCCCCAAGACGCACACAGGACATTCAAAGGACAACAGACGAAGGCCGACGACGACGACGTTAATAAGCAACAGCTCTAACTGTCTCCCACTCTGTCTCTTTCACTCGCTCGCTCGCTTGTTGTCGTTATTATTGAAAGCTTTTAGACATGGCAGCAGGTCACGTCCCTCAGTCAGTCCATCAGGCAGTCATTCAGACAGTCAGTCAGTCAATCAGCACCCAAGTCAAATGAGCAAACCAAATGCAAAATACACAGAGAGAGAGAGCGAGAGGGAGAGAGGGAGAGACATAGCCAGACACAGGATACAGACGACAATCCGTTTTCATGGCTGATTTAACAAAGTTGGAAATATCCTCTGAATGCCATGGCTGAATGATAGCACAGAACATTGCATAGAACACTGACTGTTGTGTAGTGCAGCGTACTGAAAGATAGTCACCGCAAAGTCTTAAAAGAGAGGAACAAACTGTCAGACAAACAGATGGACAAACAGAGAGGGTACAACAGAGGAACAGCATTCGGATAGGTGACTCTAAAATACACTTTACATATCGATAAGTTTTAATAAATAAAATCACACACTTTGAATATACAAAAAAATCAATCAACATATTTCTAAAAGTTTTATTAACCATTTGTAATATACTCACCGGTAAGAGAATACTTCACACAGTGTTACCATATACTTTCTTTAGGGATTTTTATGTTGATTTTTCGTAAAAAAAAAAGATCTGTATAAAATTATGATGAGTTAAAACAATAATTATATTAACAACAACACACAAGAATTAAATTAAAAATCGCAATATGCTTACCGGTAAGAGAAAAATTCAAACAGTGTGACCATATACTCGATTAAGGGATTTTATGTTGATTAATGATAGAAAAGTATGATATGATATATATTAATAATAAAACGTAAGAACCCTTTTGTTATATAAAGAGAATCCAAACAGTGTGATCATAAGCTTAAGGGATTTTTAAGTAGATTTTTAATAGCTTTAGATTATGGATGACTCGGATAGAAAGTAGTTCTTATACTCATTCATATATAATTATTTTTTTTTTTTTAACTAGTTGAGGTCTAGAACATTATTCGTTGGCCAGCTAATAGACTGTAAGCATTTGTAGAGTGTTTGCAAACTGATAAAACGTGAAATTGACAAAGCTTTCAATGATTTGCGAGTCGTTGGTAAGCCGCAGTCTGCAGTCTGTGAAAAAGGGGGAAGAGGGAAGCAGTTGGAATAGTTCATTGATAAAATGTCAGGCCAAAAATTGAATGTGTGCGGCAGGTGGAAAAGGAGAAGAGAGAGAAAGAACAAGACCGAAAGTGCACATAATTGCAGCCATAAAATAAAACTAAGATTGGGAACGAAATGAAACAAAATGAAAGTAAATGCGACATTAGCAGGGCAGAGAAAAAGAAACGAACGAGTTGAGTTGAGCGTAAACCAAAAATCACATTAAGCCACGACGAGACAAGACACAGAGAAGATTAAGCCAAGGAGGCTGCCAAATAGGCACAATACAGTGAGACCAAATGGGGAAAAGGGGAAGAAAGAAGCTAGAGAGTGGCCTATCAAGGAGAAAGCATGCAATGCAGTCACGACGACGACGACGACTAAAATCAAAAATTTGAATTTCGATCACGTCTTCAATTACGTCGAATCGACGTGCATATAAATCAACAGCGAGCAGGCCGAAGAAGAGGGTGACGACTACAAAGAGTGTGAAGAAGGGAAGGGGGGCGCAAGTCAGTCAGTCAGTCAAATGTGGTTTCACCCATTGTTGCTTCTTGCTGTTGATGTTGATGTTCTCTCTGTATGTGTGTGTGTGTGTGTAAATCAAGTGGAAACGCCACGAAAAAAAAACAAGTGAAAACGACGCTCGACACGAAAATATGTTGAGTTAGGAAGCATCTTTAAGAGTAGGATTTATTTTAGATTTCTTCAGTTTATTTTAAAAATAGTTTATTTACTTGATTATAATCTGTTTGAGATAAAACAAGAAACATAAGGATTAAAGTAAAGAGTACAAGTTAGTAGCGTTTTATATATTTTTTAATAATTTCAATCATTTTATTCAACTAAAAAAATTGTTTGTTTTGGAAATTTGCAAGCTGAGGTTAGGTTAAAGCGGTAGCTGCAAGGAGGCTGAGCATAGAACGTGAAGAGCTGTGCACTACCTATCTATAAATATTATAATAGAATAAAAAAACTTTATAATAATAACTACGATGGTGATTGTAATAGAATACAAAAACTTAATAATATCGATAATAACAATACCAGAAATATCTTTACAATATAGACAGATCAAGTCAGTGAATATCAGTCGAAGACATTTTCACGATAATAATGCTTTTTTTTTTGTGGTGTGCTATTTTGCTGTGATCGGTAACAACAAATATAGTACAATTGTATCTTAGATATTAGTCGGAAATATATTTACAATAGTATTATAATGGTTTCCCTTTTATTATTACTTCGGCTCAAGTAGTGCGAAGTTCGTTTCTTCCTCCTTTGTTAAATGTTGAATTTCATTAAGCCAGAGGGCGCTTTGACTGTTATCGATCAAATCGATGGAAATCGATTGCAGTCGTACAACACATTTGGTTCGCTTTAAAAGTGATCAAAAATCGCACAGCAGCACTCAACTAATCTACCAAATCTTTGCAGCCTGTGCAGGGTGTATAAAAATCGAATCGACTCAAGAAGTGAGGAAAGAAAAAGGAAGAGAGGGAGTGAAGGAAAAGAGAGAGGAGAGAGGGAAGGCGATAGAGTAGAGCCAGCGCATTAAAGGGACAATTCAAGAAGTCTGAGCAACTAGAGAGAATGGGCAACTGCCACATGCTTTTTGTCTGTCTGTGTGTCAGTATGTGTGTGTGTTTGTCTCTATATGTGTGTGTGTGTGTGTGTGTGGAGGACGCACTCATGCAAAGTGCAGTTGACATGGCGGAAATTGTAGGTGCGCCTCATTCGAACTGAACTCGACTCAACTCAACTCAACTCGGCTCAATTGAAGTCTTCTTCAATGGGGCGTGGCCACTTGAAGGGGCTGCCCGAGTGGGTGAAGGGAGAAGAAGAAGGTACTCGACAATAAATCGTGCGAAAAGCGTTATACGCATGCAAACACAAACCCATAGACACACGTAGATACTTTAGAACTGCGAGCAACGCTTCAGGGATTGAACAGAGAACAGAGAAAGCGAGAGAGAGAGAGAAACACTCGAGTTTTGCGCATTTTGCGCGTCGAAACTTTTTGTGCGGCATTTTGTGGCGCTAATTGCAACAGCGAGTGGCATGCCACAGCAATGTGCTTGCAGCAAGGTCACAAAGCAAAACAAAACTTTCACAAGCGAGCAGCGTTCATATTGTTGTCTCTCTCCCTGATGTTTATCGCTGTTGTCGCTGCTGATTTGATTTGTAAGCAGCAACAGCAACAACTAGAAAACAACAACTAGACAACAACAACTACAACTATACAACAACAACAACTAGACAACTATGAGAGTACGTCATACTCGTAAACGGTTGCCTTCATCTTCAGCTGCCCATGTTGAACTCTCTCCTTCTCCCTCTTTCTTTTCCTCTCCCTCGCTCTCCCCCTCTCTTTAGTCCCTTCTCCCTCTTTAGTTGGAATTACGTATGGCAACTGCTTGAGCTACTGTTGCAACAACATGCATGAGGCAACAACAGCAACAACAGCGTTGAATTTGCATTGCCCCCAAGTGAGAAACATGTTTCAGCATGTGTGTGTGTGTGTGCCATAAAAAAGATGTCAGTCATTGGCACAAGTGCGCTTTATATGTATGGAGCCTTGTCACTGTCAATGCGCAATGCACAATTCGCATTAGGGGCACTCAACGTCCACAAAAATTTGCTGCTTAATAAAGTGGCCGCTAAATCAAAATAACAACAATGTTCTTCAATCTTTCTTGAAGAAAACCTCTTCACTTATAGTTTATACGTTATTAAAACCAAATAAAACTTTTCAATGCCTTTGCAATAACATATTTTTGGGGTAGCTGCTAAGCGAGATAAATATTCGAGAGATAATGATAATGGTGCTTAAAGTAAAGTAAAGCTAAAGTAAAGTAAAAGTAACCTAAAGCAAGTAAAAGTAAGCTACTGATATCTGGTCATTCAGTAAACATGATGTAAACTCAGATGGACTTAACATATATAAAATTTCTGTTTTATAAAGTGGCCACTAAATTAAATTATCTGATAACGTTTTAAATGCAGTTGCGTAATTCAGAAGATCAAAAATAGTATTTTTATTTTACTTTTTATTATTATCGAAGATCTCTTCACTTATATTTTAAAGAAAACTTTAATGCAACAGCATTATTTTTTGTTGTGGCCGCTAAGCGAGATAAATATTCGATGATGATAATGGTGTTTAAAGTAAAGTAATCTGAAGCTATAGTAAAGTTAAAGTAACGTTAACTAAGTAAAAGTAACGTACTTATCTATATATGGTCATTCAGTGGAAATAATGTAAGCCAGAGGGACACTCAACATATGAAAATTAGCTATTTAATAAAGTTGCCACTAAATTGAATTATGTGAACACGTTTTAAGTGCAGTTGAGTAACTCTAAATACGAGATAAGTGTATTTTGGCTCTCCTTAAAGAAACACTTATAAATATTTGGTTATTTATTGTCAGTCTGGTTGTTACGTGGTTTTCTCTTGGTTAATTCATAAATCTTTCATAAATTACACGATATAATTGCTTCCTTCTTTCGCTCCAAAGTTTTTACATTAATATTCCCGAATTTCATTATCAATATGTTAAATGAAAATAATCTATAAATCATTTCATTAAAAATTCATTGTGTATTATGAATTTCAGAGATGCGATGCTGCTTTAGTTCATTTAACAGCAAGTTTAATCTCAGACTTCTCTTACACGAAATTCTTGAACTGCATTTGAAAATATCTTACAATTGCAGCTCATGGCTCACCCTACTGTGTATCGTGCTGCTTATGTATTAGATAGACGACGGGGGCAAATAAAAAAAACCCTTGAGCCTGCATCCTCCTTCCCACCGCTTCCTCCCGCTCTCCCACTCCGTGTCCGCTCTGTGTATTCTGTATCGCCTTTGACGTCAGCTGAGAACTGAGAACTGAGATCTGAGAGCTGAGACGGTGTGACAGCTTTCTTGAGATGCACTTCACGTGCATTTGACTGCTTAAATAAATTTTGCTCATGGTAATAAATTCACTTAAACTCAAACTACGCCCCAAAAAAGCTCAGTCTGTTCCGGGTTTTCTCCTCCCCCCGCCCCTTTCTCTATGTGTGTGTGTGTGTGTGTGTGTGTGTGTGTGTGTGTGTGTGTGTGTGTGTGTGTATGTGAACAATAAGAACGATGAAGGCTTTATGCAAGTTTTTGTTTAGACATTCATAAACATAATTGACGTCATAAAAGCAGACGACAACAAAGACAACGACAACGACAACAATGACATAATGTCATGTAAATCTGTGCTCTCGCCATGTGTGTCTGTCCCTCTCTCTCTCTCTCTCTCTCTCTCTCTTTCTATCTCTCTCTGTCTGAAAACTGTGGTTGCTCTTCCCCATCTGCCTCTGTCTCTTCCTCTCCGCTTCGACCAGCCTAAGTGAAAATCATTAGTTGCAACTTTATACAAAAGCCTGGGCATTTGTTTGAGCTACTTTAAAATAAAATGCCACTCATGTTTTATATTCTCCTCTCTTCCCCTACCGGTTAACCAACCCCCTCCCTGCACTCCTTCTACCACCGCCCCCCGACAGAAAAAGAAACCTTCATTCGTTGCCCAAAAGCGGCCTGCGTTTTTGTATAAATTCTAACAAATTGTCTACACTTCCGACCTCGTACCTCACTGAAGTCCCGAGGGGTGGAGAAGTGGAAGGAGCAGGGGCAGGGAAGAGGGGGAGAGGGGGTAGACTAGGTCCTGCTGCCCCGACTCCATAAATCAAAAAGTGCTTGGCTACAGTTTTTCAGTTTTGTGCACACTTGCTTTGTGTGCTCGCTCGCTATCTTTCTCTCCCTCTCTTTCAGTCTCTTTTTCTCTCTTTTTTTTTTTGCCCCCCGCATTTTATGAAGTACGCTCATGTGTGGCATGAGGGAAGAGTGAAAAGGGAAGGTGGGGTAGCTAAGAATTCCGGATGCCGTATTCCACATGCCTGGCATGCCGCACTTTTGTGCGCCGTCGAGTCTAGTTTAACATATTAAGAGTCAAGTAAGCGACCAGGACACACAAAAGTATTCAGCCCCCTTGCTTGCATTGTATTATCCTTATAGTGTCCCTTCCATGACTAGTGTATTGTTGTGCCCAAGCTATTGAAGAATGTCATCCCTAAAACGCATTCTTCATAATCTCCGGACTGCTTTCAATAATTAGCGCTGTGCTCTAGCTTCAGTGGCAATGACTTCTTAGGGCGCTACTTTGACCGCTTAAGCGCCTTTTTAGCATTAATACAACTGTTTGCACAACACTTGAAACGCAGCTCGCCTTTTTTGTGGCTGGCAAACAACTCGAGCAACGCCACAGCGCTAAAGTTGAAGGCGAAGACGAAAATCGGTTGAACTTATCCGTCGTTCCGTCTGTCCGCATGTTGCGTTGCTTATGAGTCGCTCAATTCTCAACTTTATTCATTTTTAATTAATTGCATAAATCAATGATGATAAATAGTATTATATACAGCAATGCAAACTTAACAAATATAGTACAATTTAATGTGATAAAATATTTAGTGAATATAGAAATTATACTACTTTAATGATGATATATGATGATGATATATATATTGATTACAGATTAAATTGTCCGTTCCTCTTCTGATTTTGTTAAACACAATTCAGTATGATAAACTATTTATTAAGTATAGAAATTCAACATCATAAATAATATTCTGAATATATGATGATAAATACATTTAGTACAGATTAAATTGCTCAGTCCTCTCTAACTTGCATTAAATATAATATAATTCAACGTGATAAACTATTTATTAAGTAAAGAAATGATACATAATAAATAATAATTGATTGTTCCACTTCTGCTTTCGTTACTCACATTTCGTGTCACGCGTGTCTCACGCTCTCATCGCTAACAGAGTAAAGGAAAATCCTTTTATGGTGTATAAGCTCATCTGTTCTTAGTCAGCGCCTCTCGCTTCGCGTTGTCCTTGCACAAATTATTGAACAGCATTGAAAACATTTGAAGTGTGCCAGCAACAGCAGCAAAAGCTGCAGCTCAAAGCCAAGTGGCCCGCCAAAGCAGCAAAAGCGATCAAAGGAATGCATGCCAAGGGAGTGGGAAGAGAGAAGAGAGGTAGAGAGTGGAAAGTGGGGAGCATTCTCTTAGGAGCAACAGCAGCAGCTCCTTCGCGTTCACTTGTGGCAAAAGGAGGCGAATGCTTTTATGCTTATTAATGGCCCTACATGCAATTTATGTGTGGTAGTTAAAATGCAGGCGCAAATTAATGGAAGCTTCGGATGTTCCATCGATGCAATCGATGCAATGCACCACACCTCTTCCTCTTTCCCTTTCCCTTCGCACTTGGTTAATATTGCCTCTTATTGTTAAGTTTGGCATTGCATTGTTTGTTGTTGCTCACTCTTGGCATTGAGAGATGCTCGCCTCTTGGCCAGAACAACTCAATATCAATTTGACTTTAGCTTTTTGAAGTAAGCTACTTTAAGCTACACTTTAAAGAGCTGCTTTAAGAACTGTTAACTCAACCATTCGCTTAAAGTTTAACAACATTTTATAACAAAAGCTAGTTGCTATATATTGCTGAATTTATATGCGAACTTTAAAAAAATATAAATAGCTCGAGTTGAAACAACTATTTTATTTCACAAGAATATATCTTAGATAGAGACACAATGTGAGAAAGCTACAGTCAAGTATGCTCGACTTATTCTAAAAATGCACTAATTGAATATACCCAAAAATACTAAAATATACAAAAGGTTATACTATTTGGTAAATCAGTATACATAGTAATACAGTCAAATTATACCATATTCTAAAAATATACCAAAAAGTACAAAATATACCAAAGGTCAAAATTTATATACATTCCAATTATACCATATTATTAAATATACAAAATGAATATACCGAAAAAAAATACTAAAATATACCAAAGGCCATATTTGGTAAACCGATAAAGTAATATATTCAAAATATACCAGATTCTTGAAATATACCGAATGAATATACCAAAGCAATATACTGAAAAATACTAAAATATAGCAATGGTTATGTTTGGTAAATCAGTATAGTAAATATTCCATATTATTAAAATGTACCAACAAATACCTAAATATACCAAAGGCTATATTTGCTAAATCGATATAGAACTGCAGTCACAATATAGTATGGAATATTAAAGCAGCGTAGCCAGTTTAGGCTAGAGAAACCCCGCATTTTTGCACAGCGAAATATTTCGAATTAAGTTCGCAGTTGTAGCTTACTTTTTTGGGCTGAACGTTCGATAGTTTCGTCAGTTAGTTAATCAGAAATCAATCTGCAAAAATAATGAACATATCATAGCATACATTTGAAAGTAAAAAGTATAGCTAAGGTGAAATCAAAGCTTGCATGAAAGTTGAACTTGATCAGCTTTTCAATAGCAAGAAATCAGCTTTATCTGTCAATTCTAAAGTAGCAGACTGATCCAGGAGGAGCTGTCATAAGTGCTTGTCCTCGTTCTCGTTCCCATCTGAGCCTGAGCTGCTTTAGCTGCCACCTGTCGATAGGAGGCAAAGCAGAAGCTGCTGCTTAAGCTGCAAGAGTTGTCTTCGATGGGGGAATAGAAAAGTCAGCTGAAAATGCTCTCTAAACTTTTCACACACACACACACACGCACACAACGAACGCCACACTTTGCCCCTTGTTTCCCGCCCTAGTTTTCTGCCTCCCAAGTGACTGCAACCAACTTTTGACTTCAGTTCAGTTTAGCAAACGGGGGAGAGAGGAAGAAAGAGGCGAGCTACGAGAATTTATGGCCAATTCAATAAACGATTTTATTACATGCGCACGTTGTGTTAACAATGTTATTATTATTGGCGCTCCGAAAAAAGGGTTGCCGGAAGCACACCCCCTCTCTGTCTCTCCCCTCTTGCTCCTTCCTCACTCTCTTCCTCGCTGGCGGCAATGCGGCAAAACAGTTCAACGTGTTCCTAGACGAGACGAGGCGAGGCGCAGTGTTGATGTCTATTTGCCGAGACCGACCAATTATTATGAAAATTAATTTATTTTCTATCGGTAATGCGAATGCACCCGACACCCTCCCTCTCTCCCCCTCTACCCACTCGCTGCTGCTCTTTGCTCCTTATCAACAGCTGCCCAGCTGAAGCTCAATTCTAGCACTTGGCATCCCCTTTCCCTTTCCCACTCCCTCTCTCTTTCTCTCACTCATTCTTCTCTGCCTGCATTCAGCCTTTGGCGTACACTTCCAAATGCTTTTACTTTGTTTGCTTTCAATGGTAGTTGCCTCGCTCTCCTCTATACCCTGTAACTATATTGCAAATGGCCCAACAGTGGGTGACTTCTGTGAGAAATACACGCTACCCTTTTTTGAACAAAACTTTATTCTAAAAATATACCAAATATATTTAGTGAATATAATATTGAAATATTCTAACATATTATTATTTAAAATATGCCATATTCTAAAAATATACCAAATGAATATACCGAAACAATTAAAAAAATACTTTATTTCATAATGCTATACTCAAAATATGCCATATTCTAAAAATATACAAACAAAATAACAAAATATACTAAAGGCTATATTTGGTATATCAGTATAGAACAGAATTTGAGGGCTGCATAGTCAGTTTTTGAGCACATCTTTTTGCACAGTGAAATATTTTATATTGAGTTCATAGTTGTAGCTTACTTTTTGTGTTGCTAGTTTGATCGTTTCGTCAGTCAGATCAGAAATTGATCAGCAAAAATAAAGAGCATATATTTGGGAGTGAAAACAGTGGGTGACAGCATAGCGTAAGAAAAGAAGTGTAGAAATTGAATATATAAGAAATATAAAGACGCAATTTAACTATCATATCATATGAAATTTATTTTGATGTGTTGTAATATACCCCTCAGATGTAATATTTTATTACATTCCGTTAGTTTGTAAAATAAAATAAACAAAATAAATGTATTCGATTTTTTTCTAGGAACTGTATGTGAAACTTAGCCATTATTCCTGACATTTTTTTCTGGTGAGTCAAATTTTTATGATATCTATAACTCTTATTTCTGATCCTGAGATCAAGTGAATGTCTGACGAAATTCGGTAGAAGTGCGGAAAAGTGTAGCGAAACATGTTGGGAAATTTTAGAATTGCCAAAAAGGAGGAGGATGCCAATGGAGTACAGTGAAAACTCTCTTATCTGGACACTCATTCACCAGCCAAGGGAGATATGTCAGTTTAAAAGAGGCAAATTTTTGAAATCTTCAATATTGTGTGTTGCAACCAACCATTTTAAATCGAGATACAGTGAAAACTCTCTTGGTCGGACACGCATGCATTTTTGTCCAGCCAAGGGGGGTAGTAAACTTAAAAGTGACTAAAATTTGAAATCCATTAAATTGAGATACAGTGAAAACTCTCTTGGTCAGACACGCATGCATTTTTGTCCAGCCAAGGGGGGTAGTAAACTTAAAAGTGACTAAAATTTGAAATCCATTAAATTGAGATACAGTGAAAACTCTCTTGGTCAGACACGCATGCATTTTTGTCCAGCCAAGGGGGGTAGTCAGCTTAAAAGTGACAAATTTGCTCTGATGTTTTAAATAATTTGTGGTGCAGCCAACTTCATTAAATAAATCCACTAAGGGAGTTCTCACTGTAATGCAATTTAATTGTTAAATTCAATAGTTGAATTGAAATATGAACAGAGAAAATAGTATTCGTTGGACGCATTAATTAAAGAGTTTTAGTTTGAAAAATTTTGCCGCTAGTAATAAAATAAAAGAATATTAATTTATAGAAGAAATTAAAAAGAAAATATAAATCTACACAATTTTACATTAACGTCGAGCATACCCGCCAGCAGTAGTTGTTGTGGTTCCTCTTATTGTTTCTCGTGTTGTTGTTGTTGGTTGTGTGCGACCCCTTGGCGGCCCAGTGGCTGTCAACGCTTTGCTCTTTTGTTTGCCCAGCACACAAAAGGCCAGCACAACATGCATTGCGAAGGGGTTACCAGGGGGGGTGGTGAAGTGGGGGGTGCTCAGTGCGGCAACCTTATTTTCTGCAAATGCATTGTATGTCTGTGTGTGTGTGCGAGTGTGTGTGTGCGAGTGTGTGTCAATAGAAAGCTTAACAGGCGCACTCATGTGCAACGCAACAAGGCAACAAAAGTCTCATTACTTTTACTTGGCAAATAATGAAGCTAACAAACAAAAACAACAACAGCAACCGCCAGCCGACAACAACGAGGACGCCAACAACAACAACAACAACAATGAACAGACGTCGCCGAAGAAGACGAAGAAGAAGTAGAAAGAGAACCACCAACAACCACAACAACAATTGTCAATTGAGTTGCGACTCCTTTTGCAGTCGCTCTGCTTGCACTCACAGCTCTCTTTCTCTCTCTCTCTCGCTCTGTATCAGCGTGTAATTGTCGCCTCATTTTCTGCTTACCCTGTATACCCTGTGCATACCCTTTACTTATTACTTTATGATTCAGCTAGTCCTCAATTTAAGTTGCATTACACAAGGAATATTGTAATGTTGACATGTTTTTATTCTGCATGCTGATTACGAAATTCTATGAAATTCACATAATAATTTGTGTCCTTATGAATGCCTAGATATCAGAGACTATTAGATACAGAGCAGCAATTGTTATAAAAATATACCAAATATACATATTATATTATATATATATATATATATTAATTTAATGACTTCAATAGTAGTTGGTATATTTTTTTTTATTTTTGACTGCGCATGTTATAAAAATATGCTAAACATATGTATATCTCGGTATATTTCAATATATTTTCGGTATATTTATTTGGTATATTTAATAGTACTTGACATATTCTTTTATATTTTTGGACTACACAAATATACCAAATGTACAGCTCTGTATATCCATTTGGTATATTTAATAGTATTTGGTATATTCGTTTATATTATTTTTAATAAAAATAGACCAAATATACATCTCAATAGATTAATTTGGAAGTAGCTCAATAGTATTCGAAATATTATTTATTGAAAACAGGTATCTAGTGTTTTTCGGTATATTATCTTGACACATGTAATAGTATTTGGTATATTTTTTTATTAGGAACAGGTCGCGGTCACTCTTGACTGTAGCTTTCCTCCTTATTTTTAAAGCAGAACTTCTTAGTGTTTATAGTTTGCTTACTGCTTAAAATGTCTATCGCTGTAATTTTCTAATAAAGTGAATATTCTTTTACATTAACTACCTGAAAATTCTTTATCGGATAAAAACTTTTGATGGCAAGCAAATGAATGAATTCAAAAATGCGCTAAGTGTTATTCGATCCAATACTTATTAGATCATTATATCTGCATGCAAAAAGAGATCAGTTCTCAACTAGCTCTTGAAACTATTTTACTTGTCGAACATGCGTTTGCAGTTGTTTCGGTTGATTTACTTGAGGGTGCACACACTTCACCTGAAGCAAATCAAGCAATCAAGTCGCCAACTTATGGAAATGAAAATGCAAATGGAATTGTGAATTGTGATATGTGAAATGTGTAAAATAGTAATCTTAATCAATCTAATTTCGAGCAAATTGTTTGGATTCGCTTTTGTTTGCTAGTCGACCCAAAGAGAGAGAGCACATATTCCATCAATCTAATGAGTAGCTCCAGTCAGCCAGCCATATAGATATATGTAGATATACATAGAGGAGGAGGGGTGTCGTAGTAGAAGAGAGCTCTACTCGCTGCTTGCACAATCATTTTGCGCAATCATGCTGGCACTCAATTTAATTGATTTTAAAGTTGCTGTCAAGTAAACAAAAAAAAAAAAAGAATGAAAATAAAATGGGAGAGTGTAGCGAAAAAAATAGCAAGGCAAGCACCTTACTCTAGACTGTTCAGGAAGTGAAAGAGACACTTTGAGAAATAGAAACAGAGCGAGAAAGAAAGGGAGAGAAGAGAAGTGGTCATAAAACAATGAACTGGCATATGCAGCAACCACGAAATGCGTAACAGGTTGAAGACGAAGCGAAGTCTCCCACTTTTTGCCCCACTCTCTCTCCGTCTCCCTCTCTCTCTCTCTCTTTCTCGATTTCCTGCTCCGTTCTGCCAAAAACTGTGACAGACCCAAACTTTTGTGGCTTGAACCTGAAGCGGAGGGGGAAGAGAGGAAGTTGAGGAAGTTGGGTCTCTTCGGTTTTCGGGTTCAGTTTCAGTTCTCGGTCAGGCGGCTTTTGAGTGTTTTCCACCTGAGCGCAAACTTAAGTGGCGAAACTTGATTAAACCATACACACACACACACACACACATACACGCATCTGTGCATGGATAAAGTTTTGACTGCATGCGAGTGTATACATATATGTATATATATATACAGAGAGAGAGAGCAACTTTGGACTGCGGACAGAGATTAAGTTGCGGTTGTGCAACCGATGACAAAAGAGTTGACTTCCCCACTTTTCCTATTTGTCAATTGCAGTCACAGTTGCAGAAACTATTATCGTATACCCTGTAATGCAGAGAGCGAGGGCGACGGGTAATCAAAAGTTAACAACACTCGAATTATTGCAAATTAATCAAGTTCTATATACTGAATTCAGTTTCGTACCACTGCAGGGTATGCCCTAGTCGATCAATCATGTGCAGCAACTTATTACCTTTTGAATGCTTTCAATGAGTATATATTTTAAGGAATAGAATAGATACGTTTAAATTGCCATAATTTGCATTGGACTTTATTACAGGGTATTCACTAGTCAAGTACTGACTTATATTCTATACATTTTTTGTTGTTGCAACAGTTGGCAAAGATAAAAGACAAACGAATAGATACATTTATTTGAATAAATACAAATAAGAGATAGATTTGATTTTAACTGTATTACAGGGTATTTAGTAGTCGGATATTGGTATATTCTATACATTTTTTTCTTGCTGCAACAGTTGGAAAAGATTAAAGACAAAGGATATATTAATTTGAATTCCGCTTTATTACAGGGTATACACTAGTCAGTACTGAACCTTTACATATCTTTTTTTTTTGTTGTTGTGAGAGTTGGCAAGGAATAGAGACAGAAAATATAAAAATTTCAATTAAACTTTTCAGTGTATTTAGTAGTCGGATACTCTTGTAGGGTATACACTAGTCGAGTACTGACTTATTATACTTTTTTTTTTTCTTTGCTGTTGCAACAGTTGGAAAAGATTAAAGACAATAAACTTTGTGATAAATTTTGATTTTTTACATGGTATTTAGTAGTCGGATACTTTTGTAGGATATACACTAGTCGAGTACTGATTTAATTTCTTTGTTGTTTGTTACAGTTAGAAAATACACTGTCATAAATTTTTATTGAACTTGACAGAGTAGTTAGTAGTCGGATACTTTTGCAGCTTATAACGAAGTTGTAGTTCAATGCCCGGTATGCGCTAGTTGAGCTGATGGCTCAGTAGTGTTGCAGTGGCAAGTCAAGAGCGTATTCATGCTGCAGCGGCAGCCACAAATGTTGCAGCTGCTGCAGTTGATGCTGCAACTCAAATTCAGGCTGTTCCGTTAGCTGTTTATGCTCCTGGTCCGTTGATGTTGCAGTTGAAGTTGCCACAAATGGTGGCAAATAGGCATTACTGGGCAAGTCAGCTGATGAGCACAGGTTTAGACACAGCAAGCAGCTGATGAACAAGAGGAAGAGCAATGCCAACTGCATCTTGTCGATTTTGAGAACTGTTTGAATTCTCTCTACAAACTCGATGCGCTTTTATAGCTCATCATCATCCTCAGATCGCGTGCGAAACTCGCTGAAAATGCGACTGCGATAAGCAGATCAGCCACTGAAGCCAAGGCCAAGTCTGCAAGCCAAGACAAAAGCAAAAGCTAAAACAAAAACAGTTATCGCACTTAATTGCAACTGCGAGAGAAGTTTGATGAAAGTGAAAGAGAGACAGGAAAGCATTATATTTGCAAATTAAAACTTTAAATTTGAAACTTTAAAAATAGGTTACTGTCTCAATATACCAATTATAGCCTTTGGTATATTTTTAGAATTTTTGGGCAAGAATGCAAACTAAAACAAGATTAATACATTTAAAACTTTTTAAAGTAGGTTACTATATCGATATACCAAATATAGCCTTTGGTATATTTTAGTATTTTTGTGGTATTTTAATTTGTCATATTTAGTGGTGTTTTATTATATTTTTGATAATTTGGTATATTTAATTGAATTTGGTATATTCTTTTGATTTTTTGATTGCACGGGTTTTAAAAGTATACAAAATATACATTTCGGTATATTTAAGTATTTTTCGGTATATTTATTTGGTATGTTATTTTACATTTCTGACTGCCCGTGTTATCATATTAACACTTCGGTATATTTCAGCATTTTTCGATGCATTAATTTGGTATATTTGATAGAATTTGGTATATTTTAATTGAAAATATGTAGTTAGTATTTTTTTGTAATATGGTATATTTAATTGAATTTGGTATATTCATTTATATATTATCCGCGTTGTCAAAATATACCAAATACATACGATTTATTTCAGAATTTTTCGGTATTTGGTATGTTTAACATTATTTGGTATATTCTTTAATTGAGAACAGTTTGTGATTATTTCACAGTCGAGCAGCCAAAACCCAAGTACACTAGTTACTATATTAATTTCATAATATTCTCAATTCATCATCCAATATGATTTCTCAGAAATTTTTCGAGTTGCCCTCGCTGCGTTGATTTAAAATTGCAAATTTTATTGGCCGCGTTATTTTGGTTAATTTTTGGCATCGTTTAATGAGCTCGATTGATTTGCGATCACAAGAACTCAGACCATTGTCCTCCACATATCGAGAATTTCCCAGTGTTTTCTCTGCTGTGTGTCTGACTCTTATACGTCGATGTTGTGGCAAGGTGGCAAGTGGTAGGGGCAAGACTTCGGCAAGTTGGGCAATCGGCAAACTCGGCCAACGCATGCGCGTTACCTTCACCGGCAGCCGACGAATTGCAACGTTTCCCGCCAAACGTTATCGCTGCCAAGGCGAGGGGAAGGGGGACAGGTGTGGGTGGGCGAAAGAGAGTGAGGAGGAAAGGTGGGGAGGAAAATTCCGCTTTTTGTTTACCTTTGTTATCAGCGCTTATCAGCTTCTGGAACGTTTGAGGCTGAAGTGTGTGCCCATTGGTGGGAATCTCATACGCTGACAATGTGTGGGCAGAATGCAATCTGAGAGGGGTGGCGGAGGGCGGAGGGAGTAGGAGAACAAGGAGTAGGAGTAGGAATATGAGAAGAAGTTGTAAAGATGTTTAAAGGCATGTGTTTGATGATAACATGTCGCAAATGCAGCGGGACAAAACTCGAAAACTCAATCCGAAATTCAAAGGCCAGGACAAAACTCACCAACAAGTGGAAAACGAATTCTTTCTTTCATTTTTCGATATCACTCTGAATTCAGTTCACAACTTAAATTCATTCAAAATAAGTAGAATACTCTAAATAGGCTTCACATCTTCGAAAGTGGCAAGTAAAGCATCATAATCGAGGAGATCTTCAAATCAAATCCTTTTAAATTGATGTAATTTAGTGAAGAAATGAATAGAAATTAAAAGTTCTGTTGCAAATTCTAGCCAAGTTTAAATAAATATATTACTTAGTTTATAAAGTCTCAATAAATTATCGATCCTTAAGCTACAAGCGAAAGCAAGCAAGATATTACAAATAATAATTTGGACTCAAAACTTCAGCGTTCAAAAGCATCGAAAGTCATGAGTTAAATTCTTGCTTAACTGCCTTATTCCGTTTTTCTTGCTTTTGAACGCTGAGCTGAAAATGAATCTTCTAACAAAATGTACATACGATATCGTACTCGTATATCAGCTTAAAGAAAAACTATACTATAAAAAATCAATTCTAGATTGAAAAGTAAACTGTAAATTTTGATGTTCAAAACTTACAGCACAATTTTTGGGAAAAGAATTTCAAATTAAAACAAATACTGTGACTTCGAGATACCCTCAACACATTTTGAATAAAAGCAAAACGGTGCGGTATTACAAAATATACCAAATTAATATACCGCACAAATATCAAAGCAACTAAGAACCGTATAAGTATTTCTTAAATAACTTTTATAATTTGTATCCAATCAAACTTTCAGGCAACATAAAGTTTATAGTTACTATTGTATCTACCAAATTTTGAATTTGTGCTTTTAGAACTTTGTTGGGATTATTAAAGCAGTAGAGAGTTCTTATATCTTAGCGTTAAAATAAAGGTTTAGCTTGCTAATTGATTAAGTTACGCTTATAACTATTATGTATCAATAATTTAGTAATGAGAAAGCAATGTGCAACTGCTTAACTTACTTACGCATAGAAGAATTTGGGGAATTTCGATGCGTGAAATTGATCGTGCAGGCACAGACATGATTGTGTTCGTCACCCAGCTTTGATTATGTTTTTGGCAGTAAACGGAGGCGACATGCTGACAACATTTGTTACTTGCAACCAGTCGGGCCAGTTGCCAGTTGCCACAGCGTGGCTGCCACACTCGTTGCTCGCTCTTGCTGTTGCTGTTGCCTGCTGCTGTGTGGCAAGCAACACTTCCGGCATTTAAGCAAACAAAATATGCAGCAAGCCGAGGCAACATTTGCAACAGAGTCGAGTTCGCAAGCAAGCAAGCAAGCGAGTTGCCGCTGCCTGCCACATTTGTGTGCCACACTTGTGACATGCGGCGTGCGGCATGAGGCTTGCCCCACATACTGTGTACTTCATGTATGTAGGCGGAAAATGCGGCCATGTAGGCTAATGAGTTGCACGCTCGCTCCACGTCGTCCGACCTCTGTTGCAGTTGCCACTGTTGTTGTTGCATCTCTTTTTTCCTCCACCGCTGCTGCTGCTGTTGCTGGTTAACGAGGACGCCGCACTCTGTGGCAAGCACTGTGTGCGCCTGCAACAAATGCTCGTGGCGGTGTCATAATGGAAATGTGCATGAAAACAAGACTCTTGTTATTTGCCGACCACGACTAACCAAGCAGCAGCTTGCCACAAAATGGGGCGCACACGGTTGCCCCTCCGTATCTCCCCCTCTCGACTCGTCACTCGTCACTTACAACCTTTGAATGTGGCATGTGCCAAACTCAGCTGGACATCGAATATTGTAATCGAGTTCGTTGACTTTGAAATACTCTGTGATCAGTGAAGGGAATTTTTAAGCTTCAATTGCTTGTTGATCAGTGATCGAAATGAATTAAATTTTAATTATCACTTAAAAATAAGAATGGAGTTTAGTGGCACACACAACTTGTAATCACAGATTAAGCAATCTACTCACAGACATAGCGAACTATTGAATAAATTGCAGCTTGAAATTATTTTTAGCAACTTCTGTTATAGTTTTGACTTCAGAGACCCTTTACACTTGCTTAAATAGAGACCCTTATAACTTGCTTAATACGTATCATGCATGTAGACCACATAATTGAGAGTGAAAAGAGATGATAAAAGTTTGGTTCACCATTATTTGTGATAACTTTCATCTGAGTATTGACTGTCAGAGACCCTTTTTCTCATCATAACCGTATCTCATAGTCACATAATCACACATTTAGAAATAGAAATACTCTTCGGATTAAAGTTTACTTCATCATCATATATGACTTACTTATTTGCAGTATTCACACATTTATTAATGAATACATTCTTCGTATTAACATTTACTTCATCATCGATTATATATGATTACTTTACTTTCAGTATTGACTGTCAGAGACCCTTAAACACATCACACACATTAAAACAACTTTATTTATTAAGGTGAGTGCTGCAATATTCTTGCCATCAAACTTTCATTTCGAAATCTGTGATTATTTATATTATAGTGTTGACATTTAGAGACCCTTCGTCATAATTTATTCGGCCTAGCTACTAAAGAATGTAGTACCAACTCATCATCATATATGATTGATGATCTTTATCGTAGTATTAACTTTTAAAGACTCTTAGTCATTGCTAATCGTCATCAATGATTATTAATGATTTTTTGATTTAGCCAAAAATACTTCTATCTCGTGTATTGACTTCCATAGGCCCTTTGCAACTATATTTTATTGTTCTTTTTCTGTTTATAGTGTAGTTAATCAGCTTCTAATACTATTTGTGTTGTACTACTGACACATCACATCATACACAACACATAACCCATTGTAGTAATGAGTTGTAGAGATCCTTTGTTTATCAACATACTTTCTGCTGCTAAAAGTGCCGTCAATCGTCATCAATGATAATTTAAATTATGTTGCTGGTCAGCCATGATTACCTAAAGTATTGACTTCCATAGACGTACTTCTTAAAGTCTAGTTAATGATCATCTGAGACTTTTTATGTTTTCTCTCAGAGACCCTTTGCAAGTGAAAAACATTCTTTTAACTTCTGGGTGCCTTATTTATTGAGCGGTGCAATGTGCCGAGTGAGCAAGTAAAAAGTGCGAAGGCCAGATATATTCGAATATGTAGCTTACAAGTTAGACAAAGTATCGCCTTAGCCAGCGCACACGCAAACTGAGCAACTCGAGAAGAAAGATGAGGACGGCAAACGTGAGCATGACGTAGCAGACAAAGTAGAGGCCGCAGAACATCTCAAGTCGAATGGCGACCACCTCGTGGGTCAATCTCGTTACGGGAGCATGAACGAAACTGTGCTCAAAGTACCGATTCACATAGCTGACGATGCCAGCTGATTGCAGCTGTTTGAGTTTGCGATCGAAGGCAAACTTGAGGATCGAATGGCGACGCAAATACATGACCAGCTGATAGAGATAGATGTGCTCCCGCACATGAGTGAGGCGACTCGTCTGCCAGTTGAGCTGATTGTAATGTGCCAGATTGTCGAGCAACGAGATCGTCGTCAACTTTGCATCGGGCGGTGCATTCTCCAGCTGAGCGAAGCGAGTGAGAAAGTTGTAGGCGCTGAGACGCGTCCGATTCACCGGAAAGTAGTCGGCATAGTCCGGGGCCAAATAGATGTAATTCCCACTCAGCAAGTCCGCGATGCGTTCGGGCACCGGTGG
The DNA here is from genome assembly GCA_023558445.1 of Drosophila pallidifrons. NCBI lineage: Eukaryota > Metazoa > Arthropoda > Insecta > Diptera > Drosophilidae > Drosophila > Drosophila pallidifrons. The sequence continues at coordinate 26,785,068 of CM042351.1, read as the reverse complement.
AAAATACGGCAACCGAAACACATCGTAGAGCTTGCCCTGATACGCGACACGCAGCACCAAAGCGAGCAGCAGCCAAGCCCCCAAAGGCCACGCACCACGCTCACATGCGGGAGAGCGGGGGTCTCCAGCGGATTCCCAAGGAGCGTAGTGTGCACATGTAACGCACTGGCAGCCATATCGAAGCGACGGTAACGTAGACGCCACGCCCACTGCAAAAGCAATGCCAGCAGACAGCTGAGACTTAAGGCGAACCAGACGCTCCCGCAAAAAGGTTGCACGAGCTGATTGACCGCGCCCATGATGTGCTCCACGCGCACCACGAAGATCAGAGCGCTCTGGTGATACGAACTCGTCGTGGAGAAGCGTTCGCGATGCGAGAAATGCGATGCACTCAGCGCCCCGATGGCCACCGAGGAATTCAGGTCGGCCAGCTCCTGGAAGCACTCATCGGAGTGAGTGAAGAACCCGAAAGTGTGCAACGTCCCATCCGAAACCGTTTCGATGAATCGTCTGTTCTCGCAGGGCGCCAGGAGATTGATGCGAAAGTCATAGATATCGGCAAGCTTCTTGAGGAGCACGCCATCGACGCCGCTAAGGCGCGAGAGGTCCGCTCGATGCTGGGGGTCACTCGAGTTGCCGTCGAATATGACGAACGGCGGCATCGGATGCCAGCTGACGTTGATGGGACAACCGTAAAAGCTGCCCATGGGACGTGGAAATAGCTGTTGATTGTGCACCTGAAATTGGCCGCCCTCGTAGCGATTGAGCAGCTCGGGAGTGAGCGAATCGTGGCACCCCGGAGCATACATACGATAGCCGTAGACGAGTACCACGCCATCGAGTTGTTCGAGCAGCACAACAGCGTTCAGCACATGGAAGCTGAGGCAGGTGGCGAAAATATCCCGCAGCGCAGCGTAACGTTGTTCCTCCTCGTGCTCTCTCCCGCTCCGAGCCAGCACTATGAGAAAGTGGAACTCCCTGTCGAACAGGGATTTGGCAAAGTGAAAGCGCAGACCGCGAAAGGCGCGCGTCGAATCCACCAGAAAGAGAATGTGATCCCTCGGATCCTCGATGAGGGCATCCCGCAGCAGCTGCAATGCCACACGCTCCCCCAGCTGCCTCAGGAGATAGCTGATCGCCAGCCTGTGCTGCCGTTGCACCGCCACCGAGTGCGAGAGATCCACGATGGCCAGCGCATTGTAGCGTTGACTCACATGCCGCTCCAGCACTTTGAGTGCCGCCTTCATTATCTCAGGCGCGTGATATACGCTGGGCACAGGCACCGAGGCAATCACGGTACTCGGACTCGGACTGTGCCGGGGACCGGTGGGAAAACCCAAGAAGAGCAGCAGCAGCGGCAGCAACAGCAGTTGACGGCAGTGTGGCATGTGGCTGTGGCAAGCGAACAACTTGAACTGTCCCAATTGCCAATTGCAGCGTGCAACACTTGCTGCTGTTGCTGCCACACACACACACACACACACTTGACTCGACGTCCCATTTCTGTAATTGCGATCGTTCCGCCAGGATAAGCTGTTGTGGCTGGTTTGACAAATTAGCGGATCTATTAGGCGGATAAGCAACGTAAGACAGGACAGCAGGACAGTGCGAAAGGGTTTTTGAGGTCACTTAACGGTCGCACATGCTAAGGCTATGCAGTTGGGATGGCGAGCAACTCGAGGCGCAGACATTCCCTTCCCTAGGAGCAAAGGGAACTCCTTGAGGTCAGGTCAAGGGAAAATTCCTAGAACTCAGAATGGCAAAGAAATGCGTTCGAGGTATATCTGTTGCTAGCCGTATCAATTAAAACTAGGAAAGTGTTTTACCTGGTTTTGATTAAGAGAATTCCTTAAGATTAGGTCAAGGGAAAATTCCAAGATGACAAAATAACGAAGAAATTCGTTCTAAGGATGGCTATGAAAGTTTTCCACCTGATTCTGATTAGGATTAATTCCTTGTTCGCTTTTGGTTGAGGACGAAATACTTTGGTGGGAACTATATATTTATGGTATTTCTTCATTATGTGTGTCAATTAAATTATGGAATGTGTTTAAGCTTTTTCTGATTAGGCAGAATTCTTAGTTTGCTTAAGGGAATTTCGTGAGGTCAAGTCATGGAAAGTCTTTTGAGGAAGAAAAGCGTGACAAAGAAGTACAACAGTCCTGCATAATCTTTAACCAGGTTGTGATGAGGATTCACTAAGAGTTAGTTAAAAGGAAATTCAAGTTAATCCCTTAGAGTCTGTTTGTTTACTGTAAACAGCTTGTGATGAGGACTAACTTTGAATCCTATTATACCATATGAGTACTTTGAGGTCGGGTCAAGACGAACAAGTGCTTAAACCTCATAGTTCTAATTCCTTTGAAGCACATGATCTTTCATTTCTCACTGAAGCTAAGGTCTATTTTGGAATACTTTGGGAAAAGAATCCTTAAGAACTTTCTGCAAGAGATTTTGTGAGTTCCAACTCAACAGTTTGAATTTAGTGTTGTACGGACGGAACTCAATTCGCAATTGAATTGTCAATCAAGCAGTCAGGCAGTCAATCAAGTCAAAAAGTCAATAGCAGTTGTGGCATAGTTGAGTATTGAACTAGAGTTAGTTAGAGCAACTTTGAACTTGTGACTTGTCCAATTCCAATTTTAACTTGCAAATGGAATGCAAAACGTTTCATTTATATACATATACATATATGTTATCACACACACGCACACACGTAGTTGGGTGCCATAAGTATTTTGTCGGCTGGAAATGTCGCAGTTTTCCTAACAAGCCTCATAATTACCAGTCGCAATAACCAGAAGGAGTAAGTTAGGGAGCGAGCGTAAGGAGTGTGGGATAAAGGGAGACAGACATGCATGAGCATTTGCATGTACGAGTTGGGGAAGGTCAGAGGGGAGAGAGAGAGGAGGAAGAGGGGGTCTGCTTGAGCAGTTAAAAAGTTTTTGTGACTTTTATTTTGTGTTTGTTCGCATCGCTTTTTTTCTGACTGCGGCGAAAACTTTTAATTTAGCAACTTTTTGTCGACGACTTCTACGACATTTTTCCCAGTCATGTGTTTATGTGAGTGTGTGTGCGTGTGTGTGTTGAAGATGTGTGGAAATCTGTTGACGTCTTATTAAGCAAATTATTGTCGATGTGCGAGCTCATCAGTTGCCTCAGGGGAGAAGAGGGCAAAGAAATGGCAAGACAACACAGTAAGAAAAAAAGAGGCAAGTTGAGAGAAAAGGCAGGAAAAAGGCACGGAGTTGGAGGAGATGTTGGAAAGTAAGAAGGAGTTAAGCAGAATGAGAAGAACAGAGAACAAGGAAGCGAATAAGGAAGAATCTGTGAAGCAAGAAAAGACAGGGTAATAGGGAGAGGAAGGAAAGAAGTGTGAAGAAATCGAAAGGAGTGAAGATCAGGAATACTTTAAGAGGATTTGGTATTAGCTGCGAGAATATGTTGGGAAATAAGGAAATGAAAAGGGAAGGAGCCGTAAGTGAAGGGAGAGCTAAGAGACAGAAAACAGAGTTGAGAAGGTCGGAGACACAATCTACATAAGAGTCAAGGACAACAGGAAGAGGAAGAAATGGGAGCAGAATAGAAAGAAAGGAAAGGAATGGGAAGGGAAAAAAACAAGTCAGGAATCGAATGGAGCAAAGATCACTAATAGTTTATCAAGGGATACTATTATGAGAATTTGGTGTTAGCTGGGAGGATATGTTAGGAAATAAGAGAAAAGCGAGCAAGGCAGATATAGGACGCGAGAGAAGGCGAAGAGGAAAGGAACCGTAAGTGAAGGGAGAGTTACGAAACATGGAAGAGAGTTGAAAAAGTTGGAGACGCAATCCTCATGAGACTCAAAGCCAACAAGAAGAAGAAGAAATGTGAAAGGAAAGTAAAGGAAGGGAAGGAGTGGAAAGGCAAAGAATGAAGTCAGGAATTATAAGGGGCACAGATCAGGAATAGTTTACCAAAGAATAGTTTTGAGGGAACTTGGTGTTAGCTGCGAATTCTTTTATTTATCAAATGCGTACAATAATTACGCAAAAGCACACGGCTGCAACACAGCAGAGAAAACGAAAGAAAGGAATGGGCATAGGGAGAGAGAGAGACGTGTGGCAGTGTGCATTCATGCAGATAGCAGTAGAGCTACACATACACACGCAAATATATCCTTCACACCCGTTTTTGTCGACAACATATCGTTTTACCAGTCAGCAGGACAGACAGACAGACAGACGGATGGATGGACGAACAGACGGACGAACGGGCAGCAGGACAGCAGTCGACGATGCGGACAGCAGCCGCGGTGTCGGCGGCATTTGCATTTATATGCAGATCCTTTGTGCCCCAAAGGATATTACATTTTTCCACTTGAAGCATTTTTGTGAATTTAATGAAATTTTTAATTTTTATGCGCACAACCGAATGTGCTGCGGCGGAAGGCTGCTGCTAACATGCCACACACAGCAGCTGCAGCACACACGCAGTCACTCGGCCACAATTGCAGCCAATCCCAATCCCAAAGCGCAGAGATAAATGCACAAACCAAATAAAAAAAAAAATGGAGCAAGTAAAAAAAACGCAGCGCCGCTGGCCTGCGTATCTCGCGCCTCCTCTCCCTCTCTCTTTCTCTCTCTCACTTCCCTACTCCGTCGTTCTCTCTCTCTTGCTTTGCCCCTAGGCCAAGACGCAACTGCAACCACAGCAACAAGCTTGAATCGAGTGCTCATTCATTTTATGCAGTGACTGCTGACTACCCTGTAATTGGACGCCACTGTGAAACTACACTGGCGGACATTCTAGTGTCTCGATTTCAAGCTTCGCTTTTCCTCCCTGTTTCTCTCATTCTATTTTCTTCTCACTCCGTCTCTCTATCATCCATTCTCTCTCGATCTTCCTATCTTCCTAAGTATCTCATTCTCTTTCTCTCTTTTTCTCTATATTTCTCTATCTCTCTCTCTCTCTCTTTATCTTCGTATATCTCTCTCTTTCTTTCGCTTTCTTTCTCTCTCTTCCTCTCCCTGGCTCTTTTTGTCTTTATCTTCCTATCTCAATCTCTTTTTCTTTCGCTTTCTATCTTTCTATCTTCCTCTCTCTCTGTCTCTCATGGTAATGTTTGTTTGGACATCACTGTAAATCCATACTCGCGGTCATTCTATTAGTCACTGTGTTGCGAAAATTCCCAATTTTCGGGTATTCTTGAAAACAAAGTTAGAGTTTATTGTTGAAATTCTTTGATTTTAGTTAGTATTTTTGTAAAAAGTCATCAGACTTTATCGACTGAAAAGTCTATCATTGATTCCTTAATAGGAATTTATAGTACTAAGGTAGGTAGTTAGGTGCGGAGTATAGATAAGTGGAGATCTGTAGCTATTCAGTTTTATAGGTTCTTCAGATGTTATCATATAGATAATAACAAGTTATTTTAATAATCTTCAATTATAATTGAAATGAAGCAACTAGTTTGGACTCCCTCTCAGCTTGCTAAAAATTAATCAATGACTGAAATGAATATTTCAAAATTGGTAGTTTTAACTTCTTTCCTCTCCTGCTGCTTGCTTTCCAAATTATTTTTATAACATAAATTATAATATAAATGAAGAATCTACTTTTGACTCCCCCCAGCTTGTTAAAATTGAATCAATGAATGAAATTAATATTTACAAAAATGCCAGTTTTCCTATTTCCTCTCGTGCTCTTGAATTACAGGGTATAACAAGTAGATTGGCCCTCAGGGTAGAGTGACTTGTTATTTTATATAGCCACAGCTCAGTCGAGCTGAGCTCAGTTCAGTTCAGTTTCGCAGTTTCGGGATCGCATTCGCTTTCGGCTTCGTTTTTTGCCGCGTCTTCTCCTGCTTTCTCTCTACTTCCCTCGCCTCCTCCAGCAGCATCCCTGGGCAGCGTTTGTGATGGACATCAGTGAAATGCGAGTGAAGAGGAAAGCGAAGAGGAGAGAAGAGCGTATGCAACTGCAATTGTTGTTGTTGTTATGCTTGTTGTGGTTGAGTTGCTGCGGCCTCTGTGGCTGTCCGCTTTTGCTTTGTAATCTGCGGCGGCAAACTGAGATAAATAAAAAATATGTTAAAACTGTGTTGCGGCAAAATTATGAAACTCGCGCTTATTAATCGTGTAGCATTTCAGTTATTGAAGACTTCTCTGCACCTTTAACATACACCAAACATAACCTCAATTAGTATTCTGTCTGTCTAATTAAAATTCATAAGGCTTTTCGATTTACTTGCTAAATCACTGCAATAATAAAGCAAATGCAGGTTCAACGCCTTTGCATAATGAGTGTGGTAGAGAGAAGAAGAGCGGGGATAAAGTAGAGTTGACACAAGGGGATGAACTAGGGATTTCCTTCTTCAAATAAAGTATATTGGGGACTGAGAAGAAAAATTTCAGACTAATGCTCTTAGTTTTAAGAATTTTTTCTTAAAGTTGTCTTATTTCAAGAAACACGAATGTTCTTGATTTTAGAAACGGTTTTTTTCAGTGTATTTAAAATCTATTCGGAACCTTTACACCAAACATAACCTCAATTAGCATTCCTTCTGTCCGTCTGTCCGCTTGTTTAAATTATAACAAGAGTCTCAGCTTGGCAGTTGCTCCAAATGAAAATCGGTCAAGTTATAAATTGCAGCAGTAAATGAATCTTTTCTTCCCTGTTTCTTCGGTAACTAACATATATTATATAGATATGTGCTTAGAGTCAATATTAAATATGAATATTCCAATTTCATTTCGAATCTAAATATTCTTTAAATTCGAACTAAATTGCTTAGGAATTTTGTCTAGTGTTTGGAGAATACTTGTAAATGTTTGCTTGATTTTAGACAAACCAAACTTGGCTGAATTTGCCATTCTCAAAGCTAGAAAATATGTATGTTTAAAGTTATCTTAGAAACAGAGTCTAAAACGTACATTTAAATTAGTATAGTCACTGGCCATCAGAGGGTTAAGGTTTTCAAGTGTTCATTTCCTGTTCCTTATTCCTATATTTCTTAAGAATTTTGTTTAGTGTTCGAAAAATTTTCATAAATGTTTGCTTGTCTTTGGATATTCTAGACAATTTGCCAACAATTACCTTAGTAATAGATAATTTTAAATTAAATAAATTTAAATTAGTCTAGTCATTTACTAGTGTTAATTTCCTAAAGTAGCTTATGTTTTGCACTTGTTCCTCACCGTTCCTCTCGCTTCCCTTTGAAGGGTTTTGGTCATTTGGAGATGTGGAAATCTTTTTGAAGGTGTCGTTTTCCTGAGACACTTTCCATATGCAGATTGTGTGCCCAAAAGCCGCAATTAAATTGTATGCCACATGCTGCGAAGTAGGTGAAAGGGCAGGGGTGGGAGCGGAGGGAGGAAAAGGGTAGACAAAGGAAAGTCTCACTGATATGGGCCATAAGTCAACTATCTGCCTCAAAAGCGAAGTAGCTGGAAGGAGAAGCTCCCAAGTTTAGTCAAAGTTCTGGGAGAAAAGCTAAGTGAAAGAGGAGGGAATGGTAGAGAGGGGGAAGGGGAGGAGGGGGGAGGAGGAGACCTCAGGGTTTCGGCTCCATTCGGTGCATAAATTAAAAATGACAAGGGATATGCCAGAAACGGCGACAGCGAAGAGAAGCGAGAGAAGCGGAACGCATTGTGTAACCCAAGGCGCCAAGGTGGGCAACAAGTTGCAACACTGTTTGAGTGTGTTTGAGTGTGTTTGTGTGTGTTTGTGTGTGTTTGTGTGTGTGTGTGTGTGGCATGTGATACATGGGGCAGGCAGCAGCCACTCGAATGGCAACACATACGTGGAGAGTAGAGAGTAGAGAGTGGAGTGTAGTCGAGTGTGCAACTCTTTCTCCTTCTTGGCTTTCGCAACAAAATTTTCTACAAATTCAGCGAAAAGTATTTTTCCACCTTTAAAAGTGCCTACGCCAGAGAGAGGAGAGAGAAGAGAAGAGAGAAGAGAAGAGAGCGTGGCAAGGCTGAGAGCGAGAAATGATTTATGAATGCAAAAAGTTTTGGCCCCAACTTTGCGGAACCGTTTGGTTACCTTTCATTGTTGCCGTTGTTGTTGTTGTCAGTGCGACATGGGCAGCTTCGAGTTACGCAGACACACAGCTAAATAGACACACTCACACACACACATATGCAGGCACACATGAGTACACACACACAGACAGACACACACACGAGCTGCCGCTTAATGGAATTATAAAAATGTTAACTTCAGCAGAAATTCAAACAGCGCCTCGATGTATGCAACACTTTTTTTGCAGAGCCACACTGAGTCCGAGTTTGTATGAGTGACTGTGTGTGTGTGTGTGTATGTGTGAGTGTTACTGTGTTTGTATGTGTGTATGAGTGTGTGTGTAAGTATTGGCAACTAACCTTTTTTTGCTTGTGTTTGGTAGGAATTCAGTTATAATTTTGTTTAACATTCGAAGTGGCTTTGTTTGCGGCCAGCAGCGAGGGGGAAGAAGAAGTAAAGTGTTGTGGCCAGAGAAAAACAAAAGAGAGAGAGAGAGATGGAGAGAAATATTGAAGCGAGCTTTGTATGGACAAAACACTTTCAACATTTTTCCATCAACTGTCTAAAACAAAAATATTTGCCAACTGACCTTTGACGAGAGGTAGTAGAAGAAGTGAGAGAAGTGAGTGAGGGGAAACAAAGTGAGTGAGAAATATATCTATGTTATGTGGATAAAATCATATAAATCATATAATATATCCTCATATCCTCAATTTAAGCTACATCTAATAACCTTAACCCTTTACTCTCCACAGTTTTCTACAGGCAACAGAAAACAAGAATTTCACTTCGAAAACAAGATTTGTAATCTTTAAATAATAATTTAAGCTTGGACAAATTAAGAAAGTTCTTGGATTAAGAATTTTTACCAATTTATTGAAAAAAAAAATCAAATATCAATATTTTTGATATTTGATATTTTTGACTTAGTCTTTTTTCTATACTTTTTAGTTTAATCAATTGTTCTCTTGTCTCAATTTTAGTACAGTCAAATTGCTGTATAGTATTAGTATTATATTATATATTTTTTCATAATATTTTTAACATAATCTCACTAATTTGTTAAAGTAAGTTAGACGCTGTTGAAGCTTGATATAATGAGAATGCAGTTTTTATGCTCGGCACATAGGGTAGAAGACAATTTGGTCTATTTTACACTCTATGGTATATTTTTAGTATTTTGTGGGATATTTATTTGGTAAATTTTAAATGCAATACTGTGTAGCTGTCATTTAAAAGGGTATATTTTTAGTATATTTTCTGACATATTCACTTGGTATATTTTAAAATTAATAACAGTCTTTTGCTTTTACCCAAAATGGCATATTTTGGTATATTTGTAGTATATTTGCGGTATATTAGTATATATATTCTTTTATTCAAAATGAGTAGCGGGTATCTCACAGTCGAGCACACTCGACTGTAGTTTTCTTCCTTGTTTCATTTTATTTCTAGCACAACCTCATCAATTTCTTAAAGTATCGATATTAAATTCGGACCTGAAAGGGTTAATTACCTCGTTAGGCGCAGTTGAAGCTTGCTAGAATTATAATGCTATTTTTGTAATATTTTCAACTTAAGTAAGCATCTAAAAAAAAATCATTTTAAAGTTTCAACTTTCATGATTTTTCGTTCGATTAACTATTGCCGCATTTCAATACCCATTAACGTTATTTCGATTCGTTTGGTTTGTCTTCAATTTTCGTGGATTGTTTTTTACGATTGTTTATCTCATGCATGCGCCGCTCGAAAAATTAAAACAAAGCAAAGCAAAGGCCGCCGACGTCAGCAGCCAAAAACAGCAGCTGAGAGCAGAGCAGAGCAGAGAAGAGAAGAGAAGAGCCTCAAGCAACATTTGCTGCATGGGTTAAATGAAAGCGCACAGGGAAGAGGGAAGAGGGGAAAAGGGAAACAGGGGGGACGGAAGGGAAAGCCAATCCAATATACTTTTCAAAGCAAACACAGAAGACTTGAAGCCAAGCGGTGGCTAAATCGAAAGGCTAAGGCTCAACTTGAGAGCAAAAGTAGCTGGAGAGAAGCTGAAGAAGCAGCCAATCTAGTGCCAAAAGAGCCACCGAAAAATGCATGAAAAGCAGTTGCCACGAGGCACAGATACCCTGTACGAAAAGCCAAGTAATTTAAGTATGAAATGATAACCAAACAGGGCGTATACGTAATGTGGCTCAGGAACTAGATAAAAAAGAAATGCTGTACCCAATTCTAAAACATGATTTAGGTTCAGAAAGAGAAATTTTAATTCTAAAACAAGATTTTGGTACTGAAAAAAGGAATTTTAATTCTAAAACAAAATTTAAAAACTTTAAATAATAGTTTAATCTTAGAAGAAGCTGAGAAAGTCCCTCGATTAAGAATTTCCATCAACAATTTTTAAAGTTCTCAGCATTTCACTAATTCTCAGTTTAAAACATTTTTCTTAATGTGATTTTATTTAACATAATTTTTAAACGAATGTTCTTGATTTAAAGAAATAATCCTTTTTTTAGTGTTGTCCAAAGACTTGCTTGACATTATTTGGTTCTAGAGTTTAAATATTATGTTCTCGATTCAATTTTAAATCAATTTTTCTTTTTATAGTTTTCATCCTCCTCTTATCTCTGATCATATACACCCTTCGTCAGTCGTATTACAGGGTATATTGCAGCATCAACCACATATGTACAGTAATAGTAATAGAAATGGCACAGCAACTGCCTCAGCTTCAGCTTCAGCTACAGCTTCAGCTTCAGTTGCTGGCGTTTGCTGCTGCTGTTGATGTGTCTTATCTTATCTGCACTGGCAGCGACGTCGACGTCGACAGCGACTGCGACAGCGACTGCGGCGTCAGTGTTTGCGTTGGCGTTGGCGCATCCTGAAGGGTTTTTATCTTGGCGTCATGTTGATGTTTGTCGGAAACTTGATTATTTTCGCTGCTTTTTTTTATTCGCCTGCTCCCAATAATGTTGCTGCTGCTTTAGCTTTTGCTGCTGCTGCTGATGTTCTTGCTCTCCACATGTTGTCTGTGGCTGTTGTTGTGCTCAGAGCTGGGCAGCGAGCGATGCTCGTGACAGAACGTTTACTTTGAAGCACGCTTTAGAGTTCAGCAATTTTCGAATGCTTCACTTTTCATAGCTATTTTCAAAACTTAATGGCACAAAGGCATTGCTAATTAAGTTTCTCTTTACAGGTTTGTAGTTAGTTTTTGCTCATTTTAGGGATCTCAAATGCTAGCTTAAATATATGTATATAGTTTTATCGTTTATCAAATCAAGCATTCTTTGAAGCGATAAAACTAGTCTAAAACTTTCTTCTAAATTATCAATAGTAAAGATCGATAACTAGTATAACGAAAACAGTGTTTCAATTAATTTTCACTCTTTTTAGGGTTTTAGAAAGCTTATTTATATGATGATTATTTATATTTGATCAAATCAAGTGTTCTTTGATTCTATTATCTACTTAACTATCGATAGTAAACAGCTATAGCTGTTATTGATAGCACTTATATACTTAAATCAAGTTTATTCATCACATATTACATTTATTATTTATTATTCTTTGAAAGTAGACAAACAGGTCCGAAACTATCAACTTTATATAAAATATGAGTAAAAATACAACACTAAACAGCGATAACTTTTATTGATACCATTTAAATGCTGAAATCAAGTTTATCGTATTCAAAATATTAATTTTTGCTTTGAATTAGAAGCATTAATCTGTTATTTAATTTATTTTATTCATTAATTGCTTTTTTACAACCAATTTCATAGCTGAATATCGATCGTGTTATATATTGAAACTAGGAAAACTAGTTCGAAACTATCTGATTTTCATAAACCAGCAGTAGTAATAACATTATCGATGTAAAGAGCAATAAATACTTAAATAAGGTTTGTCCTTCATATTAAAAATATGAATTTTTACTTTCAATGATTAATTTGTCCATGCAACATAAGTACTGATCATTGTAGCCCAGCTTTTATTCATTCACTTCTTACTTACTATCGATAGTCGTGTCACGCGGCCATCACTAGTGACTCTGCTGGCTGGCTGGCTGACTGAATGACTCGCTGGCTGAAGATGTTTGTGCTGTGCCCGCAGCGTACAAGCGGAAGCAGCCAAACAGCTGGCGAGAGGCGGCGAGGCGAAGGCGAATGGAGGCTGTTGTTGGAGTCAAGGATTAGCCCAAATGTGCTCAGTATATGTGTGGCCATAAGTGTGAGTGTGCGTGTGTGTGTGTATGTGGGAGAGACCAAAGAGTTTTGTGACTTCAATGTAAATGCAACTTTAAGTCGAACAAAAAAAACAAAAAGACTTTACAACCATTCAGTTGTCGTCCTGGTTGTCCTGGTTGTTCATATTGTTCGTGTTGCTGCCGTTGTTGTTCGTCTTATGCTTGTTTTTGTTGTTGTGCTGGTAAAAACAAGCATAAGTAAAATAAGTTGTAATAAGAGCAGTTAACAACAAGGACTAACCAAGGCGAGGCAAGGCAAAGGCAAAGGTAAAGGCAAAAGGTAGAAGGCAAAAAGCAAGCAGCAGAAGCAGGAACACGGCTGAAGATGAAGTCGTCGTAGCAAACCTGAGCACACACACACACACACACACACACACACACACACACACACACACACACACACGAACACACACACACATGCATGCATGCCAGAATTCCCCCTCTCTTTCTCTCTCTCGCATCAACTCTTCGTGCTGTCGCTGTCTCGTTTCGCTTTCTCTGACGACTCCTTTAAAATGTAGTTACTGTTGTTATTATTCAACCTTAATGAACTTAACAAGCTCGCACGACGACGATGAGGACGACATGCCAGGATACTGCTGCCGCCAGGACATCAGCTCCTTGAGTTGGACACAGCGCTGACTGCCTGACTGCCATGACTCCCCATCAACAAACAGTAAAGGGACAAACAGACAGACAACCGGGCGGACGGACGGACAGCGCAACAGACACATACGTTATGCAACATAGTGTGTGTTCTATGTGTGTGTGTGTGTGCTATGTGAGCTGGTGTGTTGTGTGTGTGGCGAACGAAGTTGCATGTTCATGTCGCAAGAAATTTCAGCGCACAATGGCGCAGGGTCACGTAACTCAAATAAAGCGCCCCAGTCAGTTGGTCGCTCGCTCAGTTGTTGGTAGTTGCTAGTTGCTTGTACTACCAAAGTACCCAAAGCCAAAGCCAAACTAAACCAACCCGGACTCGCAGTCGGTGGCGGAGCCGGAAAATAAGGCAACTCAAATCTCAAACACACTGAATCAACAAGCAGTAAATACGCGACAAGTGCAGCTGGCAAATTCCCAAAAAAAAAAAACCCAGAAATTTAAATCTATGATTTAAACAAGTAAGAAAACTACAGTCAAGTGCGCTCGACTGTGGGATACCCGCTACTTATTGTGAATAAAAGCAAAACAGTGTGGTATTTATTTTTTATGATGTACTTCATTCAAAATATACCATAGAGTACAAAATATACCGGATTGTCAGAAGCTTTTCTTAATTAATTACAATTTTTAATTGATCGCATTATTGTCTGTTTACAAATTCTCTAACTTGAGAGCTACGCTTGTTATTAGATTTTTGTCGATTTTCGGGGCAGAAGTGGGCGTTGTAAATATTTGACACAAATTTCATCTGCTCAGAAACATAACAAGTTCCTTCGGACAAAAATGATATCTCTGTGGGTAGGGAAAATATTGAAGTGATTTTACGATAATCCAAGAAAATATTGTGTTTTGATATATTCAATTTATCTTACATACAAAAAGCAACTTTTTTTAATATATTCTATTATCAATCGTAATAATTGTTTAATTTGAATAAACAAAATAGCTTAATTTAGTTATTTATTTTAAAATTTATTTTTTTTCAGGATGACTTGCGGAACGGCTCAACGAGTGTGTAAGTGCGAGAAGTGTGGCATCCATTCCAGATTTTGAAAAAATTTTGCCATCCATACCGTCCTCCAAGTCCTTCCTTTTAGTAATTTAATTTAGAAATATTAAATATTAATAAATATATACAATTATGCATTATGCATTCATATTTTATCATATTCCTTAGCAAAAAGTGCAAATAAAAATATACATTTTTATGTTTATGTATCATTGATTAATAAATAATTATAATAAAAATAATAAATAGTAAATAGGCTTTTGAATCTACTATATAAAATTAGAAAGGTTTTTGCATTTTAGTCGACTTCTTTCAAATTACAAATTTGAAATTGGCGCACTAAAAGCTACTGCAACTATTTGATAATATAAACTAAAGCATACTTTCAGGGTGCATTTGAATTGCAAATATCAAATTGGCATTTCAAAATTTTGTAGTATACTTTGGGGGTGACCCAATTTAAGACTTAATTTCGAAATCGATCAATAGATGGCACCACTCCACATCTGCTGTACATCTGCTTGCTGCTGATTTCTGTTCGCCTGGTATTTCACCTGCTGACTTGGAACTTTTCGACGGCCGACGTTGGCATCGAGAGGCCAACAACAACAACCATAATGGCAAAAATGGTTGTTGCTTTCATTACTTGTGCAGTAGTTGTTGTTGTAACAAATTTGTTTTTTGGTCGGTTGAATTCAACTTTGAAATTGGCGCTAAGCAATTTTAAATTTTTTATTGCATACTTTCAGGTTGCAAAAAGGGTAAATTTTAGAAAAAGGCTATATCTCGGCCATATCCTGTCGTATTTTCAAAGGACACATATTGTCAGGATCGTAAGGACCAGCTCTATGAATTGGCATCAAAAATTTATTAATTTTCCGTTCCGTTTATAAAATGAAAAAAACGTAATTTAGAAATTTAAGGATAACTCGAGAACCACAAGGACGATCAGGATCAAATTTGCCAGGATAATAGTCCTTTTGAATACGATTTGATTGACACGGGATTTTCAAGGATCAGAAGAGATATGACCGAGATATAGCCTTTTTTCAATAAATAGTTTTTCACAAATTTTTGTAGCATACTTTTGACCCAATTTAAGACCTCACTTCGAAATTGATCAATAGATGGCGCCACTCCACTTGCTGTACATCTGCTTGCTACTTATTTCTGTTCGCCTGGTATTTTACCTGCTGACTTGATACTTTTTAACGGCCTACGGTGACATCGACAGGCCAACAACAACAACCATAATGGCAATGGTATTGTTGTTGTTTTGTAACGGGTTTTTTTCTGGTCGGTTGCATTCAAATTTGAAATTAGCGCTAATATTTTTTAAATTTTTATTGCATACTTTGAGGTTGCAACAATTGTAAATTTTAGAAAACAGGCTATATCTCGGCCATATATTGTCGTATTTTCAAAGGACACATATTGCCAGGATCGTAAGGACCATCTCTATGGATTGGCATCAAAACTTATTATTTTTCCGTTCCGTTTGGAAAATTAAAAATACGTAATTTAGAAATTTAAGGATAACTTGAGAACTACAAGCACGATCAGGATCAAATTTGGCAGGATAATAGTCCTCTTGCATATGCTTTGATTGCCATGGGGCTTGTAAGGATCGGAGAAGATATGTCAGAGAGCCTTTTTTTCTGCAAACATTTTATTACAGATTTTTGTAGCATACTTTGAGGGTGTGACAATTATTATTTATTGAAAACAAGCTATATCTCGGACATATCTGGACTTATTTTCAAAGGACTTGTATTGCTAGGATCGCAAAGACCAACTCCATAGATGGGCATCAAAAAAAGTATGAGATTATCTAAAGATCCAATACTTCGTCTCTTTAATGTCTACGTTTTTGTGCAAAATTGCAAACAAAAAGTACTTAAAAATTAAATTTAAAATAATTAACAGGATATTCAGATTTGCACTTAGAGATATTAGATATTGCAGCGAGAGTTGAACTGAAACTGTTCCCAGTTTTATGTTTGGTATAAGAGTCGCTGCTTCGTCCTTCGTGCCCTTCGTGTCCTTAGTTGAAAACATAAGAAGCGACGCCAGTCGCTGAAGTGCCAACAGTCGGCTGTTGTCCGCCAACGAAGCTGGCAATGCGGCGGCTTTCGTGATGATTTACAGTCATTGTTTAAGTACGGAATGATCTGAAAATGTATGAGAAATAAAATACGTAATTCAGAAATATTAAAGTGACCTTAGAATATACTTGCAGTATATGATAGTTTGATATATTGACGACTTCTTAATAACGTGTATGAAGTGTTGAGTTTCTGAAATAAAAATCATATTAAAATGCATTAGAAGGAAATATAATACAAAAAATTAAATTTTCTTATATATTCCTTATATTAATTTGAATATAAAATATTTCTTTTATGCTAAAAGTAAAGAAGTTAAAGAGAAGAAATTAAGTTATTGATAATCCATTAGTAGAAAATAATAATTCAAGATAAAAAGAGAATAAATAAAGATAAAAATATATAAAGGTTTGAATATCTGTGCACAGAGTTGGCCAGAGTTTAATCATTGTTCAACATGCAACAAGAATGTTGTAATTGAATATTTAGTTCATTGTTCAGCTATTTGTAAACACAGCGCTCAACATTTCGCCATTTTCGTTGACCGCGGGCCATTTTACCTTTATGAAATTTATTTATTGAACGGAAGGTTTCATGTTTAGGTCATCGATATGCAAATTGATTGACAAGCCCCCATAGCTGCATAGCTGCAGAGTTTCAGCTGCGGACTATTTCAATTCCAAGCTTGCATTTTGCAATGCAGCCAGCCAGCAATCCAATCCGTATTGAATCAAATCAAATTCAATCCAATTCAATTCGTTTCAATTCTCGCAGCTGCTGCCGTATTATATTTTTATGCCATTGCTTGTTTGGTCCTTCAATTTGATTTCCACACACACACACACCTGACTCTAAGCTGAAGTGGCCAGCGAGTCGGTGATTGGAAGAGGAGCAGAAGCAGTTCCTTTAGCTTTGCGGTGGCCATTTGACATAATTAATTGTAACACAGAACAATTACGTGCCCCGCCCCCACTCGCCCATAACCCGCTAGCTATTGTGGCCAAAAGCAGAAGGAAGAAGGGAGAATTAGACGGAGACGGAGACGAGGACGTGGGCAGGACAATAAGGATATACATTTTAATTAAAGCACCTCGAGCAACTAATTACATTCCCACAGCCAAATGCGATGGCGATGGCGACGGCGATGGCGATGGCAATGGCGACCAACCAGCGACACATCTACATATGTGCATATGTGTGCATGTGTGCGTGTGTGTGTGTCTGTTTGTGTGTGTTTCGAGTCTTTGTGTGCGTTCACGTGACCAAAAGAGCAAACGCCCTTACACCGTGTGCGCCATTTGTTGTTGCCAAATGTCCTTGAGCAACTACCTTCATCCTTTCCCTTTCCCTTTCTCTTGCTATTGCTAGCTCTCTTTCTTTCTTCCCCTTCCTTGTTCGTCTTCCTCTCCTGAAGCTTTCATTGAATTTCAAGCAGTTGCAAAACATTTCCATTGAACTTATATTATATTGTTTCAATTCCATTACTTTATCAAGCGCTTGTTCCATTCCATTATTTCTAATACATGCCTAGGGGCTTTTGCATTCTATTTCCACTGTTCCTTATCGATCCCTGTAACTGCATTCGTATTCACATTATTATAATGACAATCAGACAATCACAAACCCATCTAATCTTCAAGTCTATTCGCAACGTTCTATTCGCATTTTGGTCGCCATATTCAATTCCATTTCGTTGCATTTCATTTCCATTTTGTTTCATTCCACTGTTTTGTTGCACATTTTTTATAGTGTACTTTACTCGGTTTGTTTTATCTTCATTTTGATGACCCTCTTTAATTCTACTTCGTTCCTTTCCATTTTCATTTTGTTTCATTACTGTTGTGCTGCACATTTATCATTTCTGGATCCATTTCCCATTCTGCTCACTTTGTTCGTTTCCATAATGTTTCATTCCACTGTTTTGATGCACATTCATCATGTTTTACTTTACTCGCTTCGTCCTATCTGAATTTAGCTAACTCTCTTCAATTGCATTTCGTTCCATTCCATTTCCATTTTGTTTCATTCCACTGTTCTGTTGCACATTTATCATTTTCGGTTCCATTTCCGATTTTCCTCGCTTTGTCCACATCCACTTTGTTTCATTCCACTGTCTTTATAATTTTTTCGCCACTCAATTCGTTCTAACTGGCTCTCTTCAGTTCCATTTCGTTCCATTCCATTGTGTTTCATTTCACTGTCTTGTTGCAATTTATCACATTTTACTCTTCGCGCTTCGTTTTATCTTCGTTTCCCTGCCACTCTTCAATTCCATTTTGTTCCATTTCACTGTTCCACTGCTTACACCACTGCACTTCCCTCATTCATTCTATTCTACTCGCTTCGTTCTATTCTCATGCGTTTCCCTTTCATTTAAAATGTATCACAATTCCATACCTGCTCATTGTCAATTTTCGTTTCGTTTCCCCCCGTTCAAGCAGACCAGAAATAATTGTCTTTGCGGGCATTATGTTTATGTTAATTGTTGTTCTGACTGCTCTCGTTCCACATTGTTGTTGTCTCTCGTTGTTTGCTTCTGTTCTGTTCTGTTGTTTTCATTACTAATTGTTGAATGATAGCAATGAAGGAGGCTGAAGACCCAAAAAATGGAGGAAAGGGGGGAAAAGGATCAAGGCAGAAAGGCGACAAAACCCCTTTGCGTCAGTTCTTAGCAGTCCTTTTAGCCAGTTTTGTCGTTCGTTTGGTGCCGTTAACATGACACTTGAGGCTTAACATCTCTCGCACTCCCTTCTCACTCTTCTTGCTTGTCATCAGCGTCAGCGTCGAAAGGATACGCTTTCGTCCTCATCCTTTCGGAGGCTGTTTAAAATGTGTTAAACCGTTAAATGAAATTGAAATTCTTGGCGCGTTTACTTGATTATCCTGTCGCCAATAATTAAATGTCGTCGCAACAAGTTGCCACAAGAAGTTTTGCAAAGGACAAGCGGCTAAGGACTCACAGCAATAGCAGCGGCAGCTCCTGCTTATAAATTGTACTCATTAAAATATTTTAATTTACTTTGCCAGCCGATTACCAGCTTAGAGTCCCAGAGGCAGAGAGAATTAATGCTCAACACATTTTGTTTTCGTTTTTTTTTTTCTGTTCTCTGTTTGCTGTTTGCGATAAAGACGCAATAATTGGCCGCAATCGTGAAAGGATACAGCCAAAAGGGGAAAGAGAAGGAAGAAGTCTAATCTGGAGCGGTGTCAAGTGTGTGAGTGCTGCAAATTACCCAGAAAATGTCATCAAGTCAATTTTCGAGAGGGGGAAATGAGAAAAGTAATCAACGCCTCAACATAACCTCAAAGTCGAATCTAACCTCAAAATGTTAACCGATGAACGAATTGCGACAATGAAAAAGAAAACAACAACAAAAAATGAAAAGAACAAACAAACAAAACGCAGCAAGTGCCTTAAAATTTAAATCACTTTCCCCAAAAGCGTCGCAATACAAATCCCTCATTCCTTCTCTCCCTCTCCCTCTCTCTCTCTCTCGCTCCTCACACACTCGCTGCTCTATATAAATTATATTTTGAGGGTAAATAAAACACTTAACGCCCTTTTAGCGGTTGATACTCCACCTCCCGCAATCCCCACACAAATCCAACCCCGCTAAGCAAACCCGCTACACGCTCTGTTAACGTCGCGTCCTCGCGCAAGGATTCACAGTTAAAAAAAAAAGAGGAAGACAAAAAGAAACACGCTTAAAAAAACAGCGAGTGTGAGACAAATGCTGTCAAAAGTCGAACAATAAATACTCTTAAGGGAATTTTGATCTATGATAAATAAGTTTCAGGCAAAAATTGTAGAAATTATTCTAGAAATTCTTTTGTATGGGCACAAACGTTTATTTACTACGGAACTTGTATATTTTGCACTCTATGGTATATTTTGTAAGTACTATATCAATATACCAATTAACGAATTTGGTATATTTCAAGTATTTTTGATATATATTTTTTGCACATTTTAAGAATAATACCGCACAAGCATCACCGACCCCATGAATTATACAGTATATTCGTGATCAGGAGAGTCTTGTATATTTTGTGCTATATGGTATAATCTGGTAACTGAATTTAGTACTCTGTCAATATACCAAATACAGCCTTTGGTCGACTTTAGCTTTGTTACATGTCAGTACTTTTGCAGTAAGAAAACTTATGTATGGGAAAAAACGTTGCTTTGACAGACAATATGGTATATTTTCTAATGCATGTACAAATATATCGAATATACCAAATATATCGTTTAGTATATTTTTAATATTTTGTGGTATATTGATTAGGTATGTAAGAAAAGAGTTTTGCTTTCATTTTCAATGGGTTGCGGGTATCTCTTCTTATCTTACTTGTTTTACATATTCCTAGAATAATATTCCTATGCCTGATACCCTGCAAAAGTGTGCCGCAAGACGTAACACACATTATGACATAATTATCATGCCCTCTCCAAGGACAAAGTAAGCGAGCACATTGTCGCAGCGGGCGTTCTTTAAGCCATCATTACCAAAATGGCCTGCAGCTGAACGACGAACGAGCAAGAGGAAGAGGAAGATGAGGATGAAGGCGAAAAGAGAGAGAAAGAGAGAGAGAGAGCGGTTGCCAGACTAAGACTAAACAAATTTGTTGCCCCGCTGCCTCCCTGACTGCTTTCCTGACTGTCTGCCTGGCTGTCGTCTTCGTCAGCTTTACGTTTTCTCATAACTGTCAGCTGACAGCTTCAGCTGCAGAGTTGCCACCCCGCCTGCTGCTGCTGCTGATGATGATGATAATGATGATGATGATGATGACGACAACAAACTTTGTTGCCGCTTTGTTGACGTTCCACATTTTCGGTTTGACTTTATTCTTTTTGCCACTTTTTGGCACTTTTGAAATGCAACTTTTGGGGTAGCTTAGTTGATATATGTAAAAATGAACTCTATATATATGCAAATCAAATCAATGCTGAAGCATCACTTGGTAATTATAAATATACCAAATATTTCTTGGTCTATATATATTACTTCCCTTTTTTACAGGGAATTTTGCAGTCGTTCAACTTCAGTTTACAGCTGCCAGCTAAATTGTCTCCTCAGTTTGTTGGCTTTATGGTTTTGGCTGCCCGATTTGTCATTAACCTGTCAGCGTCTGCCTTGAATTTTGTATTTTATATTAAGTATTTATGGGCGCGGCACGCCCTCTTTTTTATATTTTTTCGATTAATCGTAAGGTAAATCTGTTGCCATTGCAACGATGATGCTGCCTTTGGGTTGATTAAATGAATGAACTTAACCTAGTTATCGAAAGGGTTATCGGTATCGATAAGTTTATTTTTTTCGATTACTTCAACTTGCTGATGAGTTGATTGAATGAATAAATTCAGAATTTATTTACTTATCGATATCAATGAATTACCTAGATATATCATTGCAGAATGTTATCGGTATCGGTAAGTTTACTTCATCGATTAATCGCAAGGAAAATCTGTTGCAGATTTGAAGTTGTCTTTGGGTTGATTGAATGAATGAACGGATAGCTTGACCTAGTTATTGAAATCTATGGATTACTTAAAGATTACATTGCAAGTGTTATCGTTATCGATATGTAATCGCAAGGCAAATCTGTTACTGCTCCACACTAGCAGTTGCTTTTAAGTTGATTAAGAATATGATGGGAAAACTTAATCTAGTTATTGAAATCAATACATCACTTAGAGATGGCATTGTAAAGTGTTATCGGTATCGATACATGTACTTTTTCGAATATTCGCAAATCTGTATTAATGGCAGACTTCAACTTGCTTTTATATTGATTGAATGAATGAACGGAGAACTTTACCTAGTTATAGAAAGTTATCGGTTTCGATAAATAATCGCAATGCAAATCTGTCGCACGGCGAACTTGAACTGGCTTGTGAACTGATTGAACGAATTAACAGATAACTTAGCAAGTTATCAAAATCAATAGATCACTTAAAGCTGTAAACTCTTATCGGTATCGATAAGTTTATCATTTATTTACCAATCGACCTGCATCATATATATTCCATCAGCAACGCTTTATAAGCACTTGCTTAGCATATCAACCACAACACGTAATATAAGGTTGACCAAAAAGTCTTGCGGTATTTTTATTGAATTTTCAATTGTTCATAAAATTGGTTATAATAATGCGATTTAAGTCAAATATGCGCCATTTTGTTCGATGACGAGTTCCCAACGAGATGCCAACTTCATAATGCCCCTCTTATAGAAGCTCGCTTTCCTATTGGCAAAAAACTCGGAGAGCCAATTTTCACAGGACTCTCTTGTGGCCAACTTCCGACTACCAAGCTCGTTGGCCATGGACAGAAATAGGTGGTAATCACTTGGTGCGAGATCCGGACTATACGGTGGATGCAAAAGAACCTCCCATCCGAGCTCCCGGAGCTTCTGGCGCGTCACCAAAGATGTGTGTGGCCTGGCGTTATCCTGATGAAAGACAATTCGGTCTCTGTTGATCAATGATGGACTCTTCTGCTTGAGTGCTGCATTCAAGCGGTCCAGTTGTTGGCAGTACAGGTCCGAATTGAGCGTTTGGCCATAGGAGAGCAGCTCATAGTGGATGATTCCCTGCTAATCCCACCAAACACACAGAAGAACCTTCCTGGCCGTCAGTCCAAGCTTGGCCACCGTCTGGGCAGCTTCATTGCTTTTCGACCACGACCGTTTGCGATTCACGTTATCGTAAGTGATCCACTTTTCATCGCCAGTCACCATCCGCTTCAAAAACGGGTCGATTTTGTTGCGATTGAGAAGCGATTCGCATGCATCCATACGGTCAAAAATGTTTTTTTGCGTCAAGTCGTGTGGCACCCATACATCTAGCTTTTTTAATCCAAGCTTCTTCAAATGGTTTAAAACGGTTTGATGACTCATGCCCAGCTCTTGGCCGATGCTACGGCGCTACTACGCCGATCTCTTTCGATCAATTTAGCGATTTTATCGCAATTTTCGACGACAGGCCTTCCGGACCGTGACGCATCTTCGACCACCTCCGCACCAGAACGAAAGCGTTGAAACCATCGTTGTGCGGTGGAAATGGTAACTGTATCGGGTCCATAAACTGCACAAATTTTATTGGCAGCATGAGTTGCATTTTTGCCTTTATCGTAGTAGAACTGTAAAATATGCCATATTTTCTCATTATTTTGCTCCATGTTTGTGACGCTATAACTCACAAATTACTCAAGACAAACAAGAATAAATCAAACACGTGTTAGCGCGGGAAAAGAGCTTTCCAAAAAGGTATCGCATGAACCGATTCGATAAATAGAACTAGAACTACGCGCTTGCAAAAACACCTATCGGAAATACCGCAAGACTTTTTTGCCAACCTTATATATCAATCTCTCTTCTTCTCTTTGTCTTTGTCTTTGTCTTCTGACTCGTAGCTTTTCAGCTTTTTAGCCGCCTACAAAAAAAGCTGGCGCCATATGAAAATTCAATTGACGCCAGTGATTCGATTTGTGTGCTTCGGCAACGAGGCGACGCGACGCAACGCAAAACGAAACAAAGGCGAAATAAAATCAAGCGAAACATGAAAAAATCAAATAACAAAATTTTTGTTGTTGGTGGCCCGCGGCGCTTTGAAGCAAGGCGCCAACTGTTTTGATTAGATAAAAGCGGCGAGACCGTATGAACGTCAAAAGTAACGAGTGCGAATGTGGCTGCAATAACAAGAAGCAACAAACGCGTGAAAGGAAACGAGCGCAACGCGAGATGAGTTCAAAAATCGCTTCGAGGGCGAACATCTAAAAATCAGGAAACAACAACAGCACAATTGTGTTGTGTTCTGTTCTGTTACCCCTTGCCCCACTCCACTCGTCACTCTCTCTCTCTCTCTCTGCTCTCCACTCGCCGCTCGTCACGCTCGACAACAAGATGCCGCTTCAGGCGTGGACTGGCTGCCCTCTTGTTGAATGTGGCAACTTTTGGCTTACAAATTGTTTTTAGTTTGCACAACTTTTAATTTGGTTATAGTGTGAAAATGTTTGTTCCCTCTTTCATTCATTTTTTTCAATCTCGCACACCCTGTATTAAAATGCGCACAGCGGGTAGTTGCGTTCACACACAGAATTCACTGAATTGATTGAATGACTTAATTTCTTAACAAATGAGCTCAATATTTGTTATTTATACAGTCATAAAATGCAGAATTCGCTCTTTTAAATTTTGATAAAAGTAAAGCTAGGCGAAAGATGTAATAAAATTTAAGAAATATTTTCTTGAGCTTAATTTTAATATCTGAACGAATAATAATAATAATAAGTTTCCACAACTCGGTTTTTCGGGTTTTCTACGTTTGTGAACTATGTGAAAATATCGAACACTAACGTAGAAATATCGAACACCAATTTTCGATAGATTTTTTCAGTCACGCGATATTTTATCCAGGTGAAAACGAAACGGAGCTCACCATGGCACAAATTTATAAGAAAAATGAATGCAAATTGCATTACTGATTTTAAAAAAAACATTCTGCTTAAATTTTTTGATGATTTTGGTCGCTCGCTTATTGATAATTTTGTGGTAAAAGTTTATGTACACACTAAGAAATTTAACGTTGCCGATTTTTTTCGTTTGTTTTCGCTGTGGAGACGCCAAAACGAAACTTGATCAAATTTGAAAGAAAAAACTAAATGGCTGTGGCAACGAGGGCATAAGAATGTGTATATAAAATATAGCGATAGCTTAAGCACTCATTCAATAGTTTGCAGCACTGTTAAATACGAATAGATTGGCAGCTTGACCATAAACGATCATCAAAAATCGATCAAACGATCAAAAAGGGAATAGATTAAGACTCACAAAAAGTCAAACTAAAAAACAACTCAAATTTCGATCATACTTTTTTTCTTTTTCATCGTTTTTGTAACAACAAACAAAGTTACTTTGAAATGAAACGAAATTTGAATTGTTTTTATTAAAACTGTTAGCTGAAGACTGTTTGAAATCAATATTATTTTTGCTGCAGGTTATTCGCAAGTCTATCATGCTTAGTACTGTATACGCTTAAACTTGTTTTCTATTTAATTTTTTCTATTTATTCAAAGTTTGCGGCACAAATTAATTTGCATTTTGCCCACGCACACACAAAAACACAACTTTCCCCCGCGTTTCCTCTCTCTGTTCCTCTCCCTCTATCCTTTTCCCGTTTCTTCCTATCTCTGCCCCTGGTCACTTTTTCAATTAGACAAAGAGGGAAGGCAGTGTTTGCATGCCAAGCCACAATTAGATGGCAATTAATAAACTAAAGATACAAGACGGCGTAACAGAGAAAGCAAAGGGGATAAAGTGGGGAGTGAAAGGGAACGCGTGTCCTGTGGAACAAAACAGGACACGCGTCCGACACAAAACGACATTTGTTGTGGTGCATTAATCAAACAAATCAATTTTCATATACACAAATGTATTATATATGAATAGCAGCAACAGCGACGATGATGATGATGAAATCTAAGACCAGAAAGCACTCACAAACCCCCCGCAACCCCTTCTTCTTCCACTACAATAACCACAGGTTGAGGTCAGTTGGGGACTTTAGTTGGGGTTTCCTTTCTCCCCTATTCATAAATGTAATAAAAAACCCTAAAAGCTCACACGTCAAACGCAATTCAATTGCTACGTTTCTCCTTCTTCCTATCTGTCTCACTCTCTTTCTCTCTCTTTCTCTCTCTGTCTCTCTCTCTCTCTCTCTGTGACAGTTTTGTGTTGGGACAAGTTTGTTGCTGGTGCCAATTATCAGCGCTATTACTGAGTCGAGCCTCAATTCAATTTGTTTGACGTTTCAAATGGCTTCGGCTTTCAGCTGCTTTTGGCCACATGATACGCTCAATGAGTGTACTCACACTATTCACATTCACATTCGCATTCACACTCGTTTGGCTCAAGTTTTTCGCTTACTTTTGTTTTGTGGCCCCAACAAACTTTCGCATTGATAAAAGCCGCACTACGCTGCGTATGAGTAATGTCCCATCTCTCTAGGAGTTTTTCTGTGTGTTTGTGGCTCGTAATGAAAAGTTTGGCGTAATGAAATAAGCCAAAGTTTCGTTTCTTTTTTTTTTGGCTTGCCAGCCAGCTTTCAATAATAACTGTAAAAGTAACTAGCAAAACTTTTGCTTCGTCTTCTAGCAACTTTTCTCCTTATTTATCTCATCTCTGCCCCGCTCTCTCAATCATTGTTGTTGTTGTTGTAGCTCTCTTAGCGGTGCTATCAATGCGATTATGAAGTGGTCATCGATGTATCCACTCCACTCTGGCACTTCGCTCTCCTTCACTTCTCCTTCTCTTTGGGATTATTGCGTGTATCTTTCATCAGTGGCATCTTTATTTGCTCAGCACATAAACGGAGCGTTCGCTTCACTTTTCTTTGTTCCATTTCGTCTCGTTTCACTCGTTCTTATTTATTTTCTGTTTCGATTTCGAACGTTACGCTTCCCACTTCCTTACTTCCATTTTATCTCTGCTTTGTTTCATTATCGGCAACACCTCAGCTTAAGGTAGTCGATGTATTTTCTTTACGTTCCACATTCCAATCGTTTCCATGGCAAAAACCATAATTAAGCAAACTTGCTTTGATTGCATTTTGTTCTTTTTTGAATTATTTCATCTAACTCGATTCATTTAATTTGTTTGCCTTTGCTTGTTACTTGTACTATTTTCACTGTTCCACATACCAATCGTTCCTATCGTACCACAATTCCAATTGACTTGCATTTTGATTTATCTTCATTTTTCGCATTCAAGGCGCTATATTTGTTCTATTTTCAATTGCTTCATTATCTTACCTTTTAGCTTGTTCTATTTCCACTGTTCCTCATGCCAATCGTTCCCATTGCACCACAATGTCGCTGAGTGTCTTAATACTTCAATTGCTTCCTTTTTTATATATTTAATTGTTCTATTTCCACTGTTCCACATACCAATATTTCCTACTAAGTCCCAATATCGATTTCTATAGAGTTGCATTTTCTTTATACTTAACTTGAGACATATCTTCCGCTTCATCTCATTCCCTTTTCTTTGTTTTATTTCCTCTGTTCCATATACCAATTGTTCCCATTGTACCGCAATGTTACTAAATGTCTTTATTGTTCGCAAT
Organism: Drosophila pallidifrons; assembly: GCA_023558445.1. NCBI lineage: Eukaryota > Metazoa > Arthropoda > Insecta > Diptera > Drosophilidae > Drosophila > Drosophila pallidifrons. The sequence continues at coordinate 26,757,923 of CM042351.1, read as the reverse complement.
TCCAATTAAGTTGCATTTCATTTTAATTTATTTTATTAATTTTATGCGCCTGTTTTCTTGTTCCATATTCAATTGTTTCATTTCTTATCTATTTATTTGTTCTCCATACTAATCGTTTCTCCTATGCCTCAATATCGATTTCCATAGAGTTACATTTTGTTTTTACTTAACTTAAAGCATATCTTCTGTTTCATCTCATTCTCTTTTATTTGTTCTGTTTCCACTATTCCACATACCAAACATTCCCGTCGAAACTCAAATGTCTTTATTGTTCGCAATTTCAATTCAGCTTTATTTTATCCATTAAAGAGGTCGCTTTTCATGTTCTATTTCCAATTGTTTCATTTCTCATCTAATAAATTTGTTCTATAATATTTCTACTGTTTCGCATACCAATAGCATTTTCTTTTGACTTCACTTTAAATTTACACTACATACACATTTTCTGTTTCATCTGTATCCCTTTTATTTGTTCCATTTCCACTGTCCCACACTCAGTGCGTTGCAAAACGTCACCTGCGTCCGCTAGGTGAGTCTATATTTTCCATGCTATTTATGTGCACTTCATTAAACAGCCATTGAAGTACAAACAAAGTGGGCAGAAATAACAATTAATCATAATTAAGCCGCAAAATGCACACATAATCATTTATTATGATACGGCCGGTAAGTGGAACCAGAGAGAGAGAGAGAGAGAGACAGAGACACCGAGTGAGGCTGAGCGACAAACTGAACTGGACGAGGATAATAAATTAAGTCAAAGAGGTCGTGTTAAGCTCCTGCGTAAGCCGTTGCCCTTAACTCTAACCTGCTCTATTGACTATTTGGCCAAAAGCCACCGAGCCACAAACCACAAGCCAAAAGCCAAAAGCTGGCCGCAGGTAGCTTCGGTTGTTGCGTTAATCAGGCGTTAAATTAACGCACTCATTAGCACAAATTACAAATTGAGCTGCCACCTTGTAGAAAGAGGGAGAGAGAAAGGTGTTCGGTGTGTTCGGCCTGTCTCTGTCCGTTTCATTCCCTTTCATTCCCTTTGCCCCCTTGACTGTCGAGAGTTCGAAATGCCAAGCTAAGTCAGGTGCTTAATATAAATCACTTAATAATCAAGTGCAGCCGTTTAATTGACCGTCTGACCATAGTTCTATGGTTCCCTTCCCATTCGCACCCCACTCCCTATTTCCTTCTCTCTCCTTCTCAGTTCATTCCATTTCATTCCGCACTCCGTCGCTGCTCTGCTTTGTCGCCTTTGTGCAATTAATTATTTCTTAGTTTGTTGCCTCTCAAAAGCTGACTGCTGCCGAACTTCAGATGCTGTTGCACAGCCCTAGACTACATATGTATATGTACATATACAAAACGCTCATATCACTCCAACTCTTTCAGTATGTTCAAACATTAGCGACTAACTGGAAAACATGTTTTTTTCTTTTCGAATTTCGTGATGCATTCGCTAAGTGAAACGTCAAATCGATTACCACATTTGAATATGTAATTCAAACTTTAAAGTTGAAGAAGCTTCAATTTGCTAACTATGAACTTTATGTTACCTTCTTTACAATTTTGCAATACTCTCTCTAAGTGAAATAACAAAGCGATTACAACATTTGGATATGTAATAAAAAAAAAAAAATAATAAAAAATGTTTGCTGTTCTCCTCCACACCCTTCGCTATTAAGCATTATCACAATCTTGAGATCCGAAAAAAAATTAATCTTTTGATTAATCTTTAATCTTGATTATCAGAGGGTTAAAGTTCCGTCATTACCACTCTAAGCCTGGTAAGGCATTGTCTATTAAAATGTAATACTCTATATCTTAACCTAGTAAAAGAATATACAATAAAATAAATAGAATGCAATTCTATTCTCAAAGTTATTTAGACAATAAAATGCTTATCCGGAAAACAATTTCTATATATCACAGAGAGAAAACAAATCAAGGTTGCAAAGTAAATTGCAATTTGGATTTAAGAACTTTTTAATCTTAACAAAAATCTTGAAACAAGAATTTTAGATTCAAAAAAATGTACAGCAAGATTTTGTTTATCATACATCGTATTAAGATAAAAAAATTCTTGTTGTAAGATCGAAAAGCTCTCGAATTCAAGAAGAGTATTGAAGAATTTTGATACCGATTTAAGAATTTACACTATAGAACTTTTTTTCTGTGTAGTAAGTAGACTTTCTACTTTAATCTAAACTGTTATCTGTTATGAATTCAAATGCTTTCTACAAATAATTTTATTTTGATTTAAGAATTTGCCTTCTAGGTTCAATTTTGACATAAAATAATCTTGAATCAAGGTTTTGCTCTTAAAGTTAAAACTTTTTTCATGCTGTGTAGTAAATTGGTTTTTGAACTACAATCTCAAGTGTTATTTGTTATGTATTCTGAATATTTCACAAGAATATATTGTCACCTAATGATTTTATACACGAAAATTGTGAAGCAAATCTACAAGGTATTCTTTCTTGTACATTTCATTGTCGTTGTTGTTGCTTTCGACCTTTGACATTTAATTTAAGTTTTGCAATTTGCATGCGAATTAAAACGACGACGTTGATTGAAACACTCCGCTTTCTCTCCAGCTGCATTTAAATCAAATCTATTGCCATGAACAACAACAACAAAAGCAGCCAGCAGCAAGCAGCAATAAAAAGGCAACAGAATTTGGCAAGTTTTTAATTGCCAGCAACCGCTGCCAGTGACAACCGCAGGAAACAAACTTTTCCTTCGCCCAATTCCGTTCCTCAATGTTTTCCCTCATCGTAATTATTTTTGCCTCGACATTTGCATTTGTTGCTGCGAGCTACGCTTAGGCTCAACACCAGCTCAATAAAATTACCAAAAAATGAAGCGAGCATCTTAATCATCGTCCACAACTTGCCCATCATCATCATCATCTTCATCGCCATCTTCATCGAAGATTTGGGTTGCAAATAAATCGAAATCGGAAATATAAAAAATAGAGACAAACCCCAAAAGAAAAAAACTGTGCCGAGAGCACACTGAACACAACAGAATAGAGCAGAGCAGAATAGAACATCGCAGTGTCGCGATAAAACCCAAGACGAACACCAGAATCAAGTCCAATCCCAATTTCCAATCCCAAGCCAAAGTTGCAGCTACAGCTTCAATCTCTGCCAGCTTTACTCGCTGGCCACATTCAAAGAGCGCACAACAAATAGTTAAAGACACTGATACACTGTGCAAAATTACTAGCACAAATGTTAGAAGACTAATTTTGAGTGCAACATGAAAAATAAATTTGAATATTATTTAAATTCAAATCGTTTTTGTCTGTCTTTCATTTAAATATCTTTTCACTTCAATTTCTGACGTCGAAATCGTTTTTGTCTATCAATTTAATCAGATTTATTCGAGTTTTGTTTCTAATATTTCGAGCACAACTTGAGAATATCTTGTTCCTTTAATTACTGACAGCTATCCATTTCGTAAAAGGGTTTTAGAACTTTGTGTCTGCCGGAAATGTATATGACAGGAAGAAGGTGGCATCTCTGACTCCATAAAGTGTATTCTTGATCAAGGCAGTATAGTATATTTTGTACTTTATGGTATAATCCTAAATGTATCATTGAACCAATATATACCAAATATGCATATCCTTCGGTATATTTTAGTATTTTTGTGGTATATTAATTTGGTATGTTATAAGAATAATATCGGACAGTTTGGTATATTCGGTATAAACTCGAATGTATTACTATATAAATATACTAAATTTTGACTTCGGTATATTTCCTAGTATTTTTTTGGTATATATATTCGGAATATTTTAAAAATAATACCAGACATAATTTGTACTGTATAGTATACTCCCGAATGTATTAGTATAGCAATATACCAAAAATTGGTTTCCGAATATTTGATTACTTTTGCGGTATACTTTTGTATTTCTTACAGTATATTTATTTTGTATATCTTATGCATCTCTAACCAAGTTTCAGTGAATTGCAATTGAGAACGTCTAAATATGGAATTTAATCAATACTTTTTTTTTTTGGTCAGTGTATCACTTACTAGCCCTTTCCCTCTCCCTTTCGCACTTCACCCCCGTCAGCTGTCCCTGAGCCCTGTGGTCGCGTCGTCCAAGTGTATTCGTATCCCTTGGCCAATCTCTCAAAGTGCCAGACATGCCAAAAGGACTAAACAATTTTCTGCGCTGGCAATTTTTATGGCCAAACGATAAGTAAAACGATATTGAATGTGTGTCTGTTCTCTCCCCTTTTTGTATCTGTATCTCAGATTTTTTGTGGGAAGTGATTGCAGCAAGCAAGAAGAAGGCAGATGGAGGAAGGAGAAGGAAGCGAGGAGGCCCATTAAATGGCGATAAGCATCGGCATTGTCCAAGGCAAAAGCATTTGCCCACTTTAAAGGCAATTGCCGGGCTTATTAGCACTTTGTTTTCTCCCTTTCTTCGTCTCTCTGGCTCTCTCATCGAGTTGAGCCAACTTTAAAGGTCAGCATTGGAATTGAGATTGAGACTGAAACTGAAACTGAGACTAAGACTGGGATGCAAGCCTTGTTGAGAGTGTGTGTGTTCCGCATTCCCCAACAAAATTAGCTGCAGCCAGAGTGCGAAAGTGCGAATTGTGTAATGTTAAATGGTCACCGCCCATGCCAGAGAAAAGCAGAACAGAACAGAACCGAACAGAATGTTGCAAAGTGCCCCCAGCAGAGGAAATGCTGCGTTAAAAATTATGTTTACCGCTCTCGCCCCACTTCTTCGCTCAGTCTGCTAAAACCAAGGGAAAAACATATATAGTATACATATATTCATGGCATTTATAAAAGTCATTTGGAACAGTCAACGTTGCAAAAGAACGCGCTGCGAGGCTAGACCCAGGGCCAGGAATATACATGGTGTATACATGGGACAGCAGGGGGGAAGAGGAAGAAAGAGAAAGAGAAAGAGAAAGAAAAAGAGAAAGAGAGAGGGAGAGGAGGACTCTTACGGCACATGCAAAATGCGCCCATTACGTTATGAGCTGCGCTACAATCTGCAGTCAAGAGGATTACGACGAACGAACCTCAAGTAAAGGAAGATCTTAGATAGAACCGGAGGAACAAAGATCTAAGGAGGTCCTTACCGGTGCTGGTAGAAGTTAGCTTCGTCTCAGAAGTTGCATCTCCAAGAGAAACTTCACGAAGATCGTTAAGACACATTCAAGATATTTCAATCGGAGTCGAGACAACGCGGAACATACACAGAGAAAATCCTCCAGGGTTTCCTTAAGTTCGGACTTGTTCGGAAAATTCCCAAAACAAAACGCAACAAGCTTCCCTCTACCTAGCTTGCATATCATGAATATCACCCAAGTTGCAGCTCGTCCGTCTTTGATCCAAATCTTCGTAGTCGAAACTTGAAATTAATTCTTTGCTATCACGTTCTCAGCTAGAAGTGCTGCAGCTTGGTCATCAAATAAAAAAAAAGACCTTTTTCTCTCATACTGAATCTATTAATTTACGAGTACTGTACTGAAATAGTCTAAAATCTAGTCTAGAGTCTAAAATCGACTCTTTGCTGTTACGTTCTCAGCAGGTTGGTAAAAATATAAAGGCACATAAATGAAGAGCTGTCTTTCAAACATATTTAATTTTGTTTTATATACTGAAATACTCTGAGATAGTATACAAGTAATAGACGAAAAGTCTCCAAACATTTTTTTTTATTATAATTTATAATAAATAACATAAGAAAAAGACGCTCAGTATTCCTTCCCCTTACATCACAACGAAGATACCTTTTAATTGCTTGAGTTAATCCATTCCATATTTAAATTCTTTGCTAACTATTGTCTGCGCTGTAAAGTATGCTACATTTTTTAAAGTATTTTAGCGTGTAAGGAGAAAGTTCCTCAAGTAAACTATAGGATGAGTTTCAGTAATAACCTTTTTAATAGCGAAGCTGTGATACTATTTTCTATTGTTTGTACAGATTCTTTATTACCTATGATTCCTGAAAATTTGATTGCAATATAGAGTGAGATAATAAATGTCGATGTTATGAAAGAAATACTTTTGTGTGGGCAAAAAACTTACTTACTACGGATCTTAGTTGCTGTGGCTGACAATTTGGTATATCGCACTCTATGGCATATTTGAAATGTATATCTTAATATGAAATTGAAATGTATATCTCTATGGTATATTTTGAATATAGTACTGTTGTATCAATTACCAAATATAGCCTTTGGTATATTTTAAGTATTTTTTTACCGCATTATAGCTTCCTTAGTTGTTTTCGATAACTCTATCTTATTCTTTCCGAAGATTGTCTTAACTCTTCTTGAGCAAGCAGCGATATTCGAGCTGTCAATAAACCCTACGACATTCGCTGTAGAGTACAAAAGAGGGAGGTGAGAATGGGGACTGGGGAGCAAATTACTTTGACTTTCGCTGCGCTTTTCGCTGGTTGTCCTTGTTGCTGCGGCCATTTGGAGTATTTTTCGGGTCTGCGAGCCAAGTGCAAGCGCAAAATGTTTATAATTAAACTTTAATGCGTATTTAATGAGCCCCGGCAATGGGGCCTTGAAAAAATAATGCCAACTTTCAATGCGAATGCGAATATGAATATGAAAGCTACCCAACCAGTCTTCAGTTTATCTCTTACTGTCTCAGTCTCCGTTTCTGTTACTGTTGCTGTTGTTGCGTTATGCAATCCTGTTTACAAGGCCAAAAGTTTTTCGAAGGGAAAGAGCAGACAGACAACAAATGAAACAAAGTGAGGACAGATGCTGGAATGCTCCGTATCCCCTGATAATATAAATTTAATCGTTCGCTTAATTGTCTTCATATGAAACCGAGTAAATGGTGTTAAAACTTTTGCAAACAAATTGCAACTAGTTGTAAGGAGTCCAGGAGCATGACGTTCAGGCAAGGACGCACCAAGATGTCGACAAGGATCAGGACTTGAGACCGAGATGAAGACGGAGGCGGAGGCGGAGACGGAGGCTAAGGGATGAGCATGACGATGATGACGATGACGACGACGAGTTGTGAACAAATTTCTAAACGCCACTCGAGCTCTCGCTTTGAGCCACTTCAAAATTGCAAGTTGCCTCTGCCACTGATACTACGCAAAGTTTAACAGCCAAAAGTTTACACACACACACACACACACACATAGAGACTGTCTGTCTGTCTGTCTGTGGTTGGAAGGCATCCTGGGTTTTTGGCCAGGCTCTGGCTCGGGGCCAAAAGTTGCCTCTCAAATGAAAATGCGCTTCAAAAATTTATGAAAAACCATTTGACCAGCAAAACGAAAACGAAAAGAAGCAAAACCAAACCAAACGAAACGAAACTGAAACGAGCCACATACAAAATGCAACAGTGTGTAATTGCTGTTCGCAATGCGAACACACACTGGTTCCAGTTCCAGTTCCGGTTCCAGTTCCACATAACCTCAATATATGTTGATGTCTGTCATTTTCTATCTATCATCCTTTTCGTAATGGTTAGAACTAGTTCGCCATCTCAATATATTTTGACATTTGCCATTTGCTATCACCCATTTCTCAATGTTAGAATCTACTTCGCAATGCAAACGCACACTGGTTACAGTCCCAGTTCACGTTTTAGATACAGCTCTACATTTGTTATCTGCCATTCATTTCTCAACGTCAAAGACTAGTTCGCAATGCGAACTCTAGTTCAAGGCTCAGTTCCAGTTCCGGTTCTAGTTCCACATAACCTCAATATATATTGATGTTTGTCATTTTCTATCTCTTTTCTCTTCTCAATCGTTCAAACTAGTTCGCAATGCGAATCCACACTGATTCTAGTTCCAGTTCCCGTTCTCTTTCCAATTATAGTTCCCGATTGCTCAAAATATGTTATTGTCTTCCATGGTAACAACTAGTTTGAAATGTGAATGCACACTGATTCCAGATCTAGTGCTAGTTTTAGTTCTAGTTCTACTTCTAGTTCTAGTTCTAGTTCTAGTTCTAGTTCTAGTTCTAGTTCTAGTTCTAGTTCTAGTTCTAGTTCTAGTTCTAGTTCTAGTTCTAGTTCTAGTTCTAGTTCTAGTTCTAGTTCTAGTTCTAGTTCTAGTTCTAGTTCTAGTTCTAGTTCTAGTTCTAGTTCTAGTTCTAGTTCTAGTTCTAGTTCTGGTTCTAGTTCTAGTTCTAGTTTTAGTTCTAGTTCTAGTTCTAGTTCTAGTTCTAGTTCTAGTTCTAGTTCTAGTTCTAGTTCTAGTTCTAGTTCCAGTTCTAGTTCTTCATCTAGTTGTAGATCCAGTTCTAGTTCCACATTTGCTAAATTTATCTTGATGTCTTCCATTTATCAATACTTGAAACTAGTTATATACGGATTACTCTTATTTTACTTTCCACACTTTTTCATTACAGTGTTCATTTGAACTAGTTAATTGCAGAGCCATTTAAATGTGATAATATTGAAATCAAGCCAGTTGGAATATCGCATATCAACTATAAACAAATTTCAAAGCTATCAATCAATATGTCAATTTATTTTTGTTGCTTTGCTCATCGGAACTAGTTCCACAAAGCAACATTCATTGCTTTGCAAATGGATTAATAAATGAAATAATCAATCGCTTGTAACGACACAAATTAATCATGAAAACAAATCAAAACACTGTTCGATATTTCTTTGATATTTCAGCTAAAGTTATTTCATTCATAATTAATGCTTTTCCTCAATTAATATCTTTTTTGCACATTAATCTTGCCATCAAAATGAATTGAAATCGTTCGAGGATTCATTGTCAAAGCAGGCTAATCTTGCTATGCTTCGGATTGTGGATTGCGGATTGTGCAAATGTGTGTGAGTTTTTGTTGAACCTGGGCCTGCGTGCAGTCTGGGCACACTGGCAGTTGGTGTAAATGCCCAAAGTTTGATTATGCTGACACAAAGTAAAAAACCTGCAACTGCCAAAAATTTCTCTTATAGAATATCGTTTGTTTTATTGCCGCCATAGCCAGAAAAAACTTTGCAAATTGCATGCACATGCACAAGCTGAATTCAAACACACACACACATGTACACACACACATACACAGATGAAGATTTCCTGCTACTTTTCGACAGAGTGTGAGAACTGTTGAGGACACATAAAGACATCATGTGATATAAGTACAGAAGCAGAAGCAAAAGCATAACTCAGCAAGCAGCTACGTTCTACATTGCCTGCAATTCAGGGTATATATAGTCGATCATAATTGCAATGCAAAGAAATATCGATGAGTATATATATAACTATCGATAGTTTTTTAGGTAGTGTATCGAAATCTGGCACACTTTAAAACCTAAATATTACAATACAAGCATGGTTATCATTAAATAATGGATGCGTACAATAACTATCGATAGTTAAGAAGGATAGTTTTAAGGATAGTAAAACAGATTTGATTAAAAACTGTTTAGGACACATAGAGACATCATCAGATGTTGCAGAGGAGCGGAAACAAAAGTAAAACTCAGAAAGCAGCTGCGTTCTAAATTGTTTGCAATATAGGGTATATATAGTCGATCATAATTGCAATGTAAAGAAATTAATCTAAATATGCTTCAAACCAATTGCATATCGAAGTCTAACCAGCTAAAAACCCTTATGTTCTTAAATTAAGCGATGTGTATAATAACTATTGATAGTCAAGAAAAATCGATAGTTTTTTAGGTTGTGTGTCAAAATCTGCTAAACTATAAAACATAAATGTAGGGTTATCTCAAACTAATCGATGTGTATGTTATAATAAATAAAAGAAAAATCAATAGTTTTTTAGGTAGCAACAAAAAACTATTATGAAAAAGTCGTGCTGTTGCATTTATGTGCACTACCAAAAAACAGCATTTGAATGAATATCAGTTAGTCTTTAATATTAGTAATATTTTAGCAATTATCGATGTGTAAAACTATCGATATACTAAAGTAATGTAAGCACTTTGCAACTATAACTTCAAACTTTTGTAGTTTAATTTATTAATCCTACCAACGACACCATTCAAGGCTCTATAATATCAACAGTCCATAATTGAACTATTAATTTAGCATACAAAGTGTCTCCAAGTCGAGCATGCTTCATTCTTATGAAATGGAAATACACTGACTCTATAATATTTCCAATCTAACATAGATTAATTTATTTTAGCGTTCAGGGTGTCTGCAAGTCGAGCAAACTTCATTCTTATGAAATGGAAATTCACTACAATATTACCAATCTATAATGAATATATATTATATATTACAAGGTGCCTCCAAGTCGATCATAATCCATTCTTATGAAAATGCACCAACTTTATAATATTATCAGTCTTAAATAGGTTCATTTATTTTCATATACAGGGTACCTGTCGAGCATAATACATTCTAATCTAATTCTATCGATTTAAAATAGATTTATTTATTTTCAGGCACAGGGTGTCTGCATGTCGAGCATGCTCCACTCTTATGCAATGAAAATGCACTGCAAATTTTGGTGTTCGTATATAAATCAATAAACTTATTCAATAAATGTCTGCAGCACTCGTTGACGCTTTCCGACATTTATGGCGACAATCATTATGCCCCGAAAATTCCCTTTCCCTCTCTCTCGCTCTGTTCCTCTCCCCCCGCCACGTCTTGATAATACCCACAGTTGGTTGGGCAGGTCATTAAACGCATAATCGATACTAATGAAGCGTCGGATTTACTTGCTGTTGGCAATTATTGTGAGACTGCAGCGTGCCAAGTTCTCTTCTCACCCCTGTCCTCCCCCGTTGCTCATCTTCTTGGCACTGCATCCGCATCACGGCATAATAAATTGCCCCCCCGCTCTGCTCCTAAATATCTCTGATCTCATCAATAGAGTGTACCTAAGCCCTCAAAATGTGCGTACGCATAAACGTTTTATGTGCTTTAGCTACAGCTTAAGCTTTAGCTTTAGCTTTAGCTTTGGCTTTAGCTTTAGCTTCTTTTTCCTACTCCGAGATTTGTCCATTTACAGCCAAGGCGAAGACGAAGACGAAGGCGGAGGCAGAAACTCAAACTCAACTCAAGCTGAGGCTGCAACTTGCTTAATGAGCCTAGCAACATTTACCATGGCAGCACTTTTCAGCACTTTACAATGTTTCCCCCCCATAAATGCAAATGGCAAATGGCAGCTGAAAAAAAAAAAAAAAAAAAAAAAAACTAGTTCACACATTCGCTGTGCCATCAAAGTGGTCCATATAATTTAAGTAGACGCTCTTTAGATACCAGATTGTCACAGCTTCTGACGGATTAGGCGAGCCATCAATTTTGTAAGCAGCTTTCAACCAAATTCAATTCTTTGCGTTGATTTTGGCTTTAAGGAAACTTTAATTTAAACATTATTTTAATCAACAATTTCTTTTTAGAGTTAGACTTATCTTTATCTAATCGCCATATCTACATTTATCTATAATTATATCTATGCTATCAATTTTGTAAGCAGCTTTCAACCAAATTCAATTCTTTGCGCTGATCTTAGCTGTAAGGAAACTTTAAAGAGTTACTTTTTGAATGTGACAAAATATATATTACAATTATATTATATTACAAATTCAAAAAAGTAACTCTTTTACTAATCGCCATCTTTTAAATATTAACATTTATCTACAATTATCTGTGCTATCAATTTTCTAAGCTGCTTCAATTCTTTGCGCTGATTTAAGTCTTAAGAATAGTTTAAACATTCTTTGAATCAACAATTTCTTTGTACAATTAAACTTCTTTTTATTTAGATAAAGAAAACATCTGTTAAATATTTACATTTATCTATAACTCGACATTTTATTTAGATTTCGCCACGCTACACAGTTGTTTGGTTGTCGCCATTTATCAGCTGGCAAAAAGCAGAGAAGAGAAACACACGCTAAAATTGCAATTCAATTGAGTGGAATAAACTTATGGCGAGTTACGAGCGCCAACTTGCAAGTTATTTTATTCCAGCTGATTTTCAATAGCATTTGCAGCACAACGCTTAAATTTATGACTGCATCTCAAAGAGAGAGAGAGTGCGCAGAGGGGGAAAGCTGAAACAGTCTTTGAGAGACTACTTACAAAAGTCGCCTTAACAAAATGGCAATTCAATTGCGAACAATTGCAATTGCATTCAATTTCGCGGCTTATCAACGCCGCACACACAATAAAACCTCAAAAAGAGAATGTGTAACTTTTAACTTAAAGAGACCCTTTTCAAGAAGTTGAACATATGGTATTGACTTGTAGAGACCCTTTAGTTATCATATTAAGAACCTAGAGATGAATGTTTAATACTAGAGCAAATGAAATGAAACATATTTAAGCTTAATGAAGAATGTATAAATATTGACTTGCAGAGACCCTTTCAAAAAAATGTGCATTAAAACCAAAGGAACGAGAAGAAGATGTGAAAAACAACATTAAAACCAAGAGAAGAATGTGTAAGATTGACTTCTTTCGTCGGTTTATAGACCATATTACATGAAACACATTGACTTCTAAAGAAGAATGTACAACTATTGACTTGCAGAGACCCTTTAGTTATTATCATAAGAACCTAGAAATGAATGTTTAGCATAATACTAGAGCAAATTAAATGAAACATATTTCAGCTTAATGAAGAAAGCATAAAAATTGACTTGCAGAGACCCTTTCAAAAAAATTTGCATTAAAACCAAAAGAATATGAAGAAGATGAGAAAAACAACATTAAAACCAAGAGAAGAATGTGTAAGATTGACTTCTTTAGAGAGCATATTACATGAAACACATTTACTTTTAAAGAAGAATGCCCAACTATTGACTTTCAGAGACCCTTTCAAAAAAGTGCCAAACGAAAAATTGATATTGAAAAATTGAGAGATATTGATTGCCGTAGATGCAACATCAAATATTTTATGTGAAACACATTAACTCCAAACAAATAATGTATAAGTATCGACTTGCAGCAACCCTTTCAAAAAAAGGCAAAGGAAGAACTTATGATATTGATTTGTGAAGACTCTTTAACATCAAAACCAAAAGTAGAACGTTTAGTATTGACTTACAAAGATTCTTTAGCTATCATATTATAAAAAAAGATGAAAACAAAAGAAGATTGTGTAATATTGACTTCTATTGTCGCTCTAAAGAGCGTTATTATATAAAGTGCCAAGTCCTTAAACCGAACATTGTAATCAAATAGCAAATACATTATTATATTGTTTTCATATTGGAAAGATTGAATATATATTACAGAAACATAAAATATTTAGTAAAAATGTTAGACCCCTCATTGAATAATGTGCAGCTCAATAATAAAATAAAACTTTGTGGAGTATCTGCTTCGATTGCGTTGCTAAGCATACCCATCATTAATGAGTCGCTGTGTGGAGTATATTTAACATTTAATGGGCTAACGCTTCGCTCATATGATGTCTACAGGGTATTATTAAGGGTCACGCCCCCCATTTCATAGCCATGCTGCAAGTGTTATCAGCGTGGGCGTGGCAAACAACGCCCAAGTGTCGCATAAAATAAACATTTACTAAATTGACACTTGCGATTCAAAACCAAACACTCAATTGCCGACGTTGCAACGTTGCCCCATTGCGACGACTGCTGCCTCGCTGCCTCACTGCAGCAGTTGCAAGTGCAACTCGACAACGACAACGACAACGACGACGACCACGACAGCGACACCATCATCAACTGCAACAACAAGAGCAACAATCGTTATCAACTAAAATTCCTTGCATCGACGCACATGCTGCACACACACACACACACACACACACACACACACACACACACACACACACACACACACACACATACACACACACACACAGACATACTTGCCGCACAGACAGTTGCAGATATTCTCAGTGCTTGCCTCATCGATGGAGCAGCACACTCGAAGCGAAGCGTTAACTGCGGACACAGGCACAAATACTATACAACGAAGAAAGCTGCATTCGAGTGTGCTCAACTGTGAAATACTCGCTACGTATTTTGACAAAAATACTAACAGAATATATCACATAGAGTATTTAGTATTTAAATATACTATCTATATGAGAAAACTATCACTCTATGTTGCAAATGTGATATCGGATTTTCAATTCATTTGGGAATCAGAATGAAAGAGGATTAATTAATAACATATACAATACAACAATAAGTCAAAGCAATGCATAAATGGTATTTTAATATACCAGAAAGTATAATAAACATTCAAATATATAATGGAATACAAAATAACTATCACACTACTTTGCAATTCATTAAGAAATCTGAGTGAAAGTGGCTTGATTAATAACATATACCACATAAATATACTGAGAATATATCAACATTAAATGGGAACATTGTATAAATGGTATTTATGTATACCAAATAGACATTCAAATATATCATAGAGCTCAAAATGACCATCTATTCAACTCAATTGGGAATCAAAAGATAGAAAGAATACATATTTTCGAACTTTGATATCCGATTGTTATGCAATTGCTCAAAATGATACCATTTCATTAAATACTGAACAATTATCCCCTAAATTCCCTAACACAAAATTCTTTAACAACCAAATAAGCGTAGGTTCATTTATCAAAAAATGTAGCTTATCCAGCTCAGTCAGAGATGTCTCGACCTCTGTCGCTTTAACCAACTCACTCATAATGCCCTTCTATGCAGTGGCTCGGGCCCAACACAGACAAAGATGCTTCGCTCCTTTGCCCTTAATCCCCGCCCCGCTTTCCCCTGATGAGAACCATTATCGTCAGACCTCAAACTGCAACTCTAACGGCAGCTTCGTTCCCATTTCCATTCCCAATCCCATTTCCACTCCCATCGTCGTCGTCATCGACATCGTCATAGACATTTATAAACTGCATCCCAAAACACTGTCCACTTCGCCTCGCTGGGCTGCCAACTCTATTGATTTCCCTTCTCGTTATTCTCTTGTTGCAGGCGGCAACAGAGTCTGTCAATTCGTTGACAGATCAAATGAATCGAACACGAAACGTAACGCACTAAATTAATTTAACTTTCACTTTAGTAACTTCAACTCGAGTCCATTTCAATGCGCAGCTCAAATTGAAAATGCAATACGCTTGATGCCTCTTGACACCAAGCAATTATATTGACAGCGTTGCCACATCGTTTGGTATCATCATGTTGCTGCATCCAATAACTATTTATAAACTCATGCTTTTTTTATAGTTTTCGACAACATTGTATGAATTTAACATATAAACTGATATAAGTGATAAATCGATTACTTTAAGGAACTGATAGATAGACAGTTTCAATCATCGGAACCACTTAAGAATCGGATCATAAAGAATAAAGAAGTACATCGATCCCTTTATAGAACACACAAATCGTGTCAATTATCGGAACTACTTCTGAACCGGTTCATATAAACTTTCTGTTCCTTCTTGTTTCTTCGATTTATTCACTTTTTTCATTGCATAGCCGACCATTAAAAAAGAAAGTTGCAACACTTAAGGTCCGCTTACGAACCGCATTCCGAACCGGTTCATTGACATGCTTAATATGCAATTGTTGCAGCAAAAGTTTCACTGACAATTTTGTGAATACAACGAGACCAAACCGATAATGATGATGATGACCACATCATCGAGTCGGTCAGTTGATTATGAAGATGTGGACATGTAGCTCTAACCGAAGGCAGACAAAGAGAGGAAGCTAGAATCGAAGTCGGAGCAATTCGAGTTGGAGTTGGAGTTGGAGTAACAGACATTGTCACGGCCACAATGATGGCCACACTCATGCACACAACCAATTGTCCTGCCTTGTCCAGGGTTCACACAACGCGCTCTTTTTTCTCGTTTTCTTCCTTTAAGCGCTTCTCCCCTTTTCAATATATCCTGTAAGCTATAGCAAAAGGCGCCAAATGCGCTGGACTAGACATTTGATAGAGATGACTTTGAGGGTAGTTGAAGTTGTAGTAAATCAATCAAATAAGAATACTAAAACTTTCTTTTGAAGAACTAACTATCTTTCAACTTTCCCAATGATAAAGCAATAGTTATACGAATAACAGTATTTTTGATTTATGTTCCATTATATTGAATATGAATAAGATATGAAGTTGATACCTTCTTGGAAGGATTACGATATAAACTAACTATTCTTAAAATTTCACAAGAATATAGCAAGAATTATCCAAACGATATATTATAATATGAATTATCATAAGCTTCATAAAGACAGAGCAATAGTTATCTAAATAGCAGTATTTTTTAAATACATTAAGGGTTTTTAAAAATACTTGAGTAGGAAATAGTTTTCAAAGATTAAAATATGAACTATGAATCAACTGTCCTTAAAGTTTCATCAAAAAGAAACAATATTTACAAGTAAATAACTTATTTTGAATATATACGTATTTGATTGAATTTATTTAAAATATGAAGTAGAAACGTTCTTGGAAAGATTACGATATGAACTACCTACTCTATGAGTATTGCAAGAATTATCCAAATAATCATTCGTAGTAAAATATGAAGTTGAAGCTGCTTCTCAAAAATTACGATATGATGTGAAATATCTTAAGTTTCATAAAGATGGAGAATGGTAATCTAAAATGCAGTATTTTTATTTTTGGTATATTGCATGAGTAAAGTACGAAGTAAGAAGTGCTTTTTTTGAAGATTACAATATGATATAAGCTATTTTAAGTTTGGACTATTCTTAAAGTTTCACAACAAAGAAGCAATATTTATGCAAAACAAAAAACAATATATTCCAGGAGCGAACAAAAAAATTATTTGTGTATTTCAATGAATATGAATATGAAATAAATACTATGTATAAAATAATGAAAGTTTGAACTTGAATATAAATAATGCATAAAGAACAAGCTGACTTTGGCAATTACGGGGTATCCAGCAGTCAAGCAAGAGTTGCAAAGGCAGAGAGAGAGCAAGAGAGAGAGAGAGAAAGGGAATGTGTGTAAAGAGAAATTCCTAAATGAACGATATAAATTGTTGGCAGCCACAAATAATGAAAACACTTTGCGGTCATTTAGCGCTATTTGAGTCACACACACACACGCATGCTGTTGACAGTTGTCACTGTATGTGTATGTTAGTGTGTGTGCGTTGTCCTCTTCTGTCTGTGGGTGACATTTTTTCTTGCTCTGCACTGCAAAGTCTATTGCAATTCGAAAATGACATACGAAGTCCATTAAGAACACACATACACACAGAAGTGCACACAGATGCAACAAGAGAGCAAAAACAACAATTGCATCTGCAAGGGGCTTGCTGGGGGGGGCGTGGCGTAACGCCTCTAATCCCTGCCTGATGAGCATTCAGCAATCGTCTCAGTCTCAGTCTCAGTGTAACATTCTCAGACGAACGACGATGGCTACACACACACACACACACTCTGACGCACACTGACTACCAAAATTATCTTCATCAGCTCTGTTGAATCGCATTCACATTTGATACGTTTTGTGCTCCATTTTGGTAATGAACATTGACAACTACGAAATTCAGACAATTGAATCTTAATTTTCAAACAGAGATGGATAAAGCGATAAAGAGTGGGACAGATTAAGTGTGCAAAAGGGAGAGAGCGAGCGAGATAGCTAGCCAGATAGATGACCATTGAGAGAAAGCTTTGTGCATGAATCAATCGCAAAGACAATAAACATTTATTTATGAACAGCTTCATTTTGCTACCAAATACCCTGCACATTCCCAACCTCCCCCCCATTGGGTATACGCCTCCATTAGGTTACGAGTTTCGCTTCGCATTTAATTAGTTTTTCTTTCGCTCATTTAATTTACTCCCAGCTTAATAATGTTGGCACTTGAGTCGTTTATTCGCTGATTAAACTGACGTCAAGTGTTTTTCCGACTGCACAATTTGCCTTGCAATTAATAAGTAAATAGAAGAAAGAGAACACACGCAAGTGCTTAAATACACTTGCAAGAGAGCTGACTTCTATGTATGTATGTATGTATGTATGTGTGTTCACATTAAGTTACCTTAATGCAAACAGCTCAACTAAAGCAAAGCACAGAGAGGAGAGCACATTTTTCGTACACTCAACTTATGCTTAAGGGCAGTGTTGCCATTTTAGCTAATTTATTGCTAGATCTAGCTATTTTGAAACTGCAAAAGCTATAAGATTTTGTGAAATGCTATTAGCTATAAATCTAGCATTTTTTTTTAATGCTTCGGCTACTTTTGGCACTTTTTAAAAAGTTCCGATAGCTCTTTTACCGATAGGATGTATTTTAAGGTTTACTCATAAAATTTACATTATAGTTCGATTCTGTTTATAGTTCATGTGCGAACTTAGTTCGTTCACTCATTAGCTAAATAAAAATTGTGAAATTGTGAAACTGTGAAGCAGTGCTGCCAGTTTAGCAATTTAGTTACTTTAGTTAATTTGCAATTTTTTTTTGAAAATGCTATTAGCTACAAATTTAGCAACTTTTTATTTCTCTTTTGGCAATTTTAGCTATTTAACTTAAATCCTTTTTATTATGTATTCCTTTTGTCATTCACTGCAAAAAATGCAATGAAATCGGGGCTTGTATTTAACCAAGTGGTTCAATTATCTGACTTGAAAAGTTAACTGCATTTTAAGTGTAATATTTGCCCCCTAAGTGTTAACAAAATCATAAAAATACGAAATCCTGTTTTTTTATTTTTAATTTCAAGATTTTATTCTTAAATGAATTAAAAATGTACAAACATGATAAATAATGTAATTTAAAATATTTAGCAATTTTGTTGGCTATTTTTTGTATAATTTTAGCAATTTTTAGCAATATTTATACCCGCTACCCATAGGGTAGAAGGGTATTATAACTTTGTGCCGGCAGGAAATGTATGTAACAGGTAGAAGGAGGCATCTCCGACCATATAAAGTATATATATTCTTGATCAGCGTCAACAGCCGAGGCGATATAGCCATGTCCGTCTGTCCGTCTGTGTGTCTGTCCGTCTGTCCGTCTGTCCGTATGAACACCTAGATCTCAGAGACTATAAGAGATAGAACTTTAATTTTTTTTCGACAGCATTTGTTATGTTTGCACGCAGATCAAGTTTGTTTCAAATTTTTGCCACGCCCACTTCCGCCCCCGCAACTCAAAAAAATCGAATAACAAGCGTAATTTTAAAGCTAGAGTTCCGAATTTTGGTATATACAATAATAACTATAGTATTTATGACTTCTGAAAGTTTGGTTGCGATCAGATAAAAATTGTCGAAGTTATTAATGAAATACTTTTGTATGGGCAAAAGCGCCTACTTACTAGGGTCTGAGTTACTTTGGCCGACAATCTGGTACATTGTGACGTCTATAGTATATTTTGAATGGTGTACTATATCGATATACCAAATATACCATTTGGTATATTTTTAGTATTTTTGCAGTATGGTATATTTTGAGAAAATACCGCAAAATATATTTCTTTTATTCAAAATGGGTAGCGGGTATCTCACAGTCGAGTACACTCGACTGTAGCTTTCTTACTTGTTTTTCTGAAATCTAGCAATATTTGCTCCAGAGATTCTGGCAACACTGCAAAGAAAGCTTAAGAGAGCGCCATCTTGCTAAGGCAGATCCGCAGGCAAACAGAGCAGTAAATTGAGAGCGACTTAAAGAGCTGCTCAATATGGAAATTGTTGTTGCTGCTGCATTAGCTGCTGAAGCTAAAGCAAAAGCAAAGAGTATTTACTTTCGTGTTTCCATTATTTTTCAGTTTGCCTTGCAATTATTCCATAAATGTAAACAGAAAGAACTCTCTCTTAACAACAATATAATTTGATAAAGTTCATTCAAATAAATTGACTTTCTGAAATGTGAAATAAGTATTGCTTCATTAAGTATTTCCTTAAACAATACCTAACGTCAAAAACTGTGTTTTTAAACAACTTGTGGAAATAATCGTTGTCTCAACTATCAAAGTTTTGAAATAAATTTGACGTAAACAAGCAAAACTAGTTAAGAAACCTTTCCACAAAATTTGTAATTTATATTCATAATTCATATATATAACAATTTTAAATAAATTCTCTCATTCTTTAAACTATAAACAACACCAAGTCAATATTATTAAAAAAAAAAATACTCAAAGATGTGTTAATTAAAGTCAAGAAATTACTTGGAATATGCAAAAATTAAATAAATATCCTTATTTAGATATATTGTTAATCGTATCTCACTTTTCTTGCTTCTCAAAGCTATATAATAAATCTTCTTTTATAAATAAATGTTATCTGTATTAATTTTCTACTTATTCCCCGTCTATTTTCAATCTATAAGCAATACATAACCTCAAAAACTATGTTTTCAAAAGCTAGCTGACTTTTCTTGCTCTTCTAACTTTATGATAAATCTTTATTATTTATATACTTATATTAAATCACAAGATTGTTTTCTATATAAATTCCCCAGTCTATTGTTATTAATTCATTTGTTGTTGTGTGTTGAGAACATTTATTGCTCTTGTTTATCATTTGCTTCTGTGATTGTCTTTGATTTATATTGTTAACTTTAAATCTGGTCAAGTGTTGTTTGTTGTACTTACCCCGTCTTGTATCTTGTTGTTGTTGCGTTGCATAAAATATATAGCATACTTTCCATCACACACTATATTGCAGCATTTTTTATTTCCGGGGTTCTTCTATTGTCTTTTTGTCTTTAGGCCTGCTGCTGCGTTCGTTCGTTGGATGGTTGTTAGGTCTTGTTGCTCCTGCTGCTTGTTGTTGGGTTGACAGCCTCTTCATCATGGCCAGAAACACGCAAAATAATCATAAATTTACATAACTGGCTAACAATAGCCGCCAGGTGGCGCCACTACCACCAGAAAGCGAAAGAGAGGGACAGAGAGGAAGAGCTAGTCAATGCAGCCTCTCACTTTCACAGGCAACTCTGTCCGATAGTGCAATTGAGCCACAAATGCTTCAAGCAAAGACTCTCTGTCTCTCTTTCTCACTCCCTTTGTTGTTGTTGTTGTTGTTGTAGTTATACCCGGTATTAAAAGCTGAGAAGGGCATTGAAAGTTGGTGCTAGAAGAAAAAATTAATTCGATTTATTAAATAAGGAAAATCGCCTAACGTCGAATTTTGTTGAATTCTATAAAAATCAAGTATTAGGTTAAGTCAGAATCGATGGCATTATCGACACCATCGATGGTTGGGTGCTATCAAGCCACAATCGATAGCAGCATGGACTTTTGATAGTGGCCCAATTACTATCGATGGTGTCATCGATAGCTGGCGTCTTACACTGTTCTGTGTTAAATTGTCAGCAATTAAGAAAAAGCAAATAAATATGGATCGCTTTGTTGAATGTATTCCACATAAGTATTTCGATTTATAATGTGTGGAATTTTAGATAAACGTGGAATTGACTATCGTAGAATATCGATGGCGCCCACTATCGATAGTTCACCACCACCTAAATATTGATGTTTTGATTTTCGTAGAATACTTTTCTTCTTTCATTTGTGGTTTTAAAAAAGTTCGTATTTGTATTTTAAGAGATCGCAAATAATTAAGAAGGCGTGATATAATATGATTTGAACTTTTAAAGCGCTACAAAATGATTCTGCTTCTATATGTTCATAGTCTTCTTTTTCATCATCTTCCTCTTCTTCTTCTTCTTTGTATTATTACTCGTCTTCCTCTTCTTAATCCCCTTCCTATTTTTCTTCGTCTTCTTCTTCTTCTTATTCTTCTTCTTCCTCTTCCTCTTCCTATTATTGTAATTCTTCTTCTTCTGTGCCTCTTCTTCTTCATCTTTAGCTTTTATGTAAAACCACAAAAAGCTATCATTCAAAAAGAAATGAGAAAAATAAAGCGATTTATATTAATTGCTTTATCTGACGGGTATCTTAAAGTCGAGCACACTCAACTGTAGCCAGTTTAATTCTCTGCCTTTGGCTGTTGTTGTTTATTCTTGCTCCGTCGTTGTCAGCATTGTCTGCCTTGTCGCATTTTACGCCTCGAAAACGATGCGTGACACAAACAGCAGACGGCTGATGCTCTCTCCCTCTTACTCCTCCTCCCTCTCGCCCCCTCCCCCCTCTCTCTCGCTGTGTGCATCGGCTGGTGATAAATAGGCAGTTAGTGTGGCGCAATCTCAGCTTACATTCATAATGCATTAATTTTTCGGGTTCGGGTTAATCGCATGCAGTTGCGTGGAGGGAAGGGAAGGGAAGAGACGGAAGGAAGGAGGCTAAAAGGAGGAGACGAAGGACTTCAAGTGCAGAGATCCTTTTGCTTGGCAATTTTTTCCATTAAATTACACGCAGTCAGCAACCGAATTGGATACTTGGACAAGACGTTTTCTGATGCCATAATTGCATGTACAAGTAGGATAGCAAGGAGTGGAAAGGGGAAGGGAGAAGGGAAGCTTGCTGGAGGATCTTTGGAGCAATAGCAAAGTGCTAAAGTGGTAAATATGTCAGCGGCAGCAACGACGATAAATTCTCGTTAAGTAGACGCGCACACGCAGCCCTGAGCGGGGGCGGTGGCAAGGGAGAGAGGCGTGGCAAGAAGGGGGGGAAAAGGCAATCGGTTGGCCTAATCTGCTGCGCTTGAATGATGATGTGCCACGCCCATGCACAGCCCTTAATTACAGCGTGTGTGGCGTGAATTGAGTTTCGGCAATGTGTAAGAGAGAGAGAGAAAGGGAGGTGGGGGGACAGGCATTGGTAGAAAACACGTGCGCACATGTGCAACTTCCGTTAAAAATCTATTGCTAACTTTCAACAATTCCACAACGAAGAGGGGCGTGAGAAACAGCCAGCGACGTGAACAGACACGCACACACACAGATAGATAGTAAGGTGCTCTGGATGTATGTGTGTGTCTGTGTGTGTGTGCAAGTGAGTTAGAGTTTCCTGCAGCTGTCGTAGCAACTTCCGGCTGTTGCAGCGTCGACGTCGCTGCCGCTGCCTCTGCCCGTCTGCTAAAACACTTATTTGGCTTAAGGCTACAAAACTCAAAGCCAAAAATAGCAGCAACAACAACAACAGCAGTTTGAGGTCGCCATTTTGAGCACACCTAATGCTTAAATACACTTGCAAAGAGAGCTGACAGCAAAGTGTGGTCACAGATCAGCCAAAGCGAGATAAAACATATAAAGAGCACATTTTTCGTACACTCAACTTATGCTTAAGGGTTGCCTGCTGTGAAAGCAGATCAGGCAAACAAAGCCTAAGAGTGCCGCCATCTTTCAAAAGCAGATCCGCATGCAATGAGAGCGTTAAATGGAGAGCGACTTAAGGAGTAGCTCAATATGGAAATTGTTGTTGCTGCTGCTGCTGCTGAAGGTACAGCTAAAGCAAAGAGTAACATATTTTCTTTCGTGTTTCTGCTTTTTTCGAGTGCAACTTGCGAATGTACTTTGCAATTATTAAGAAGTAAATGAAAACAGAGAGAGAGAGAGAGCTTACCAAATACTTAAATACACTTAGAAGAGAGCTGACATTTATGTATGTGTGTCTACAGTATGTTACCCTAATGCAAACAGTTCAACCAAAGCAAAGCGCAAAGAAGAGAGCTAATTTTTCGTACATTCAAATTATGCTTAAAAGCTGGCAAGCAGATCAAGCAAAGAAAGACTAAGAGCGCCGCCATCTTTCAAAAGCAGATCCGCATGCAATGAGAGCGTTAAATCGAGAGCAACTTAATTTGGAAATTGTTGTTGCTGCTTCTGCTGCTGTTGGAGCTGAAGCAAAAGCAAAGAGTATTTACTTTCGTGCCGTGACTGCATTTCTTCTTCTTCTGCTGCGTGTTTTTTTTTTCGCCCACTCTATGGCTTTGCCTTTGCTGCTGCTGCTTCAATATTTTTTTACGTGCATGTGTAATCAACAGACAGATAGTATGTAAGTATTTATAAGTATGTACGTAACTAATATGCTCTCACTGTATGTGTGTATGTGTGTGTGTGTGTGTGTGTGCTTAAAAAATTGCACAAAGTTTAAGTCAGCTCTAGGTGAATGTGTCTGTGTATGTGAGAGTGCTCACGTGTCTGTGTGTGTGTGTATGTGTATGTGTGTGTGTGTGTGCCAGTCTCTGCGCTGTTTAACTCAGTCATAGAACTGTTGCTGAAGTCACGTAATTCAAATAACTAAAGTTGGCGTAAATATGCCAAGCATACAACAGCAGCACACACACACACTCGCATACACATGCAGACAGTCTAACGCCCTTTCTGCAAAACACAATTGCATGGCTGTTAGTTATTGTTGTTGTTGTTGGTTGCCGGTTGTCAGTGCTAAGAGAGCTTAGTGCAGTTGAAGCTTTAAGCGTGTTAATTTTGTAATTTGTATTAAGCGCTCGTTTTAATTGGCCAATCAGCAGCAAAAGGGCATAAAGCATTGCACACACACACACAAAGACCACACACACATACTAATACACACTTGCAGAACGCTAACTGTAAACAGTGTAGACGGCTTAAGCACGCCAGCCAATTAGCCGCGCATAGACAATGAATGTTAAAGAATAGGATTTAACTGATTTGCCCCAAAACAAAACAGACACAAATGCGAGTGCAAGCTCACACACACATGGACACACACAGCAGACATTATTTTTCTCCCCCTCTCACATTTTTTTTTCGCTGGCATGCATTCCTATGCATGTGTGTGTGCGTGTGTTTGCATGCTTAGAACATTTTACATTTATGTTACTTACGTTGCTTTTGCTCCTCCACACTTTTAACACATTTCTTGCACAGTTTATTTACATACTTATTTGAACGCACCACGAAATTTATGCGATTGAAAACAACTTTTTTCACCGAAGTAATTCGCGCACACACTTTACTGCTTCTTCACCTGCTTGCTTGCAGGGCTGCCAAACTATCGCTGTGTTATCGATTCTCGGCGATTACGATCCTTGCCCACCCACCCGATTACAGTGCTGCCAGCCTGATTTAATTATCGCCGATTGCGATCCTTGCTCACTGATTTCGCTATCGCTGTGTTATCAGTGATGCAACTGGCCAGGCATTGTCAATTGCGATCCTTCGGACTTACTCAGTTTTACATTATTGATTTCGAATTATGCATTGGCGTAATATACCCAACAAAGCAGCGACTTTTCATTAATTAGTTAAAGCCGATTGTGTGCCACGCACAATGATGACCATGGGCGGCATTGCATAACATTTGTGGGTGAGCAGGCGTGGCAGGGCAGCGCAAAGTGCGCGCGCTAATTACTTATCTAGTAGAGCTTTGGGGAACGATTTTAAAGCTAAAGCTTTACACAGTTTAGCGGCCACTTAAGCTGCTGCTGCTGCTGCTGGATGACGCCATTTTGTAATTAGCCGCATTACAAGCACATAGTAGCACACTCACTGAGATTTTGTGCGGCTACTTTATATGTTAATGAGTTTTCTTGCCTTTGTCTTATCTGACTAGCTGCCCCCTACCTACCCCCCCATCATCCCCTACCCCGCTGAGGTGGACATGAGTGCGTGCAATTGAATTTGAAAGCAGTGCTCGAGCAGTGCTTAAGCTCCACTGCTTCCCCCTTCACACTGCACACTGCTCACTGCACTGCTTGATGCTGGCATAATATGCAATATGAAAGTTGTTGTTGCCTCTTTTTGGCAAAGTTCAAATTGCATTTGAGAAAAATGCACACAAAAAAAAGCGGCGAATGGAGAAGAGAGAACGACAAAAAAGAAAAACACAAAACAGCCAGCATGTAAAAGAAGCGTTGACTGTTACAGAGAGGGGGGAGTGGGGGTAAAGAGATGGCAAGAAGGTGTGAGAGTGAATGAGAATGTGGCCAAAGCAAACAGCAAAGCACAAACGGCAACTTGCATGTGCATGTAAAACACACACACACACACACGTACACACGTGCAGTGGAACATTTTCTTATCTAAACAATATTTGGCGGCGCCAACGACGTCGACGACGACGACGACAACGTTTTTCTCTTACTGATTGAACAAAGTTTGTTATTGTTGTTGCTGTTGCTGTTGCTGTTCTTGTTATTGTTGTTTGCTATTTGACTAGTGCAAAAATTGTTTTTGATAAAAGCTTCCAGCAGGAAGAATGCCAAACAACGAAGTCTTTTATTTTTATTATTATTATTATTATTATTATTATTATTGCAGCTGTCCATTGCAGCAAGCGACATACATATGTACATAAATATGCATAGCAAAATAAATGCTCATAATATTTTTGCAAATTTTCAACTTTGAGCATTTCATCTTTAAAACTGCGCCGTAAACAGAACAGTTTGAGCGCCACTACATATCACAGTTTGAGTAGCTCGTTTGATTTGCGACTACAGTTTTGATGTCATTACATTGCATAACACTGAATTTTGTCCTCTTTCATCTTTACCATTTTTGTGCAAGAGAGAAAGACAAATATTAAAAAGAGAAAAACAATAAGAAATGGAAATGCACATGAAATAATAAAGTTTAATAATATCACTAACCATACAATACATAGATGCGTCACTTCATACAACCAAAAGGCATCATTAAAAACAGTATTATTGCCGCCCCAGTCGGGCCGTGCGCTGCGATTCGAACACCGAGCCTCTTCGGCTCATTCGAAAATTCGAAGTTTTAACGCAGCGCGCAGCGTTGAGTTCAGTCGCAGATCAAATGCGGAGTGATAAGCATGGGCGCATTTTGTTGCGCTCTGCTTTCGTTTCTATGTATGCGTGTATGTATCTACATGCTCGCCTATATTAGTATGTGTATGCATATGAAGTTTTGCAACGTGCAGTTGCCTCGCTGACGAGCAGCTAGCGCACGTCAATTTTGATTTGCCGCGACGAAATTCTCGCAGAAGAGGACAACAACAATTGCCCGCGCACGTGCGCGACAGAGACAGCACTACAAATGAAACGCAAAGAGAAATTACATGTTTTTTTGTGTTTATTTTTTGGGTTTTCTTTTTTTGTTGTTGTTGTTCGCAGCTGGCAAATTACAAATACAATTAGAAACTTGCATATATATTTAACATATTTTCCGTTTTTTTTTTGTGTTTTATTTTTAATGTTTTTAGGTTTTGTTTGTTTGGTTTTTTTTTTGTTTTTGCCCACACGAAAAAAAAAACATTGGTTTCAAATTGTTTAACAAATTTTGTTGTATGTAAATGTGTCATTGTGTAACTAGAAACTAATTTATAATTTAAGCATTATAAACTTAAAGCAGTTTTGTTGTTTTGAATTTTGCATTTTCCGTTTTGTTGTTTTCTTCATACGCTGCTCGTTCTTCTTTCCACTCGTTACTCGTTACTCGCTACTCGTTACTTTTTACGACTGGGGCTCTGGCAGGAGGAACAAATGTTTTGTAAATGCGCCACAAATTCATTTTTCTCTCTTTTTAGGAAGCAATCTTAAGTGTAGAAATTAGATAACTGTTTCTTTCTTCATCTGGTTTTCTTTGTTTTTTGTTTTTGTAATGGAATTGGAAATTGGAAATGTGTAGAGGGATGAAAGGGGTGGGGGTGGGATGAGGGGATGGGCACAACTTAAGATTATTGTTGTTTGATTTGAATACAGCACAATTTGTGTATTTTCAAATGTTTCTTTTTGTGTTTTTTACATAACATAATATTTTATTTCCATCTCTTTCTATGCTGCTTCCTCTCTTCTTCGTCTTCTTCTTCGTCTTGTACTAATTGCTGATAAATTTTGCACCCGTTTTTGTTTTTTTTTAGTTGCCTCATGTCGCTGTTGCTTCTAGTTGCTGAAGGGGTTGGGGGTGGAAAGGGTGGTTGGGGGCGTGGCCTAGGGAGCTTTTGAATTTTTACATTTACATTTTGCAATTTGTTGTTGTGGTTGTTGTTGGAAATGTCAAATGATCAAAAGCGTTGATGAGGTCAGATTTAAAACAAATGAACAATTATGTTTGACTTGCTGCAGTTGAGTGTGTGTATGTATAGAAATATACATGTGTGTGTGTGTGTTGAGCATGCTCCAAAAATCCTTTTCCTTTTTTCTTCCTTTCTATTGCTCTGTGAAAACTGTCTGTGTGTGTGAATGCTATCGACTCTCTTTCTCCGTGTGTGTGTGTTGGTATGTGTGTGTGGTATCGAATAATCGATTTATCGATTAACCAATCATCAGTCCACAGCCGAGTTTAAAGTTGTTCTTCACATGATTCATGCGCCCGCTCAGCGTAAACGAGAATGGCAAAGGCTGCAAGCGCTTCTCCAACACTCCCGAAATGTGCCAATTGGAGTCAATGGAGCCTGCAAAATAAGCGAGATTCATTATATTAATAAAAAGATAAGTAAGTACAAGTTTAAAGTAGCGCTTGCTTTGAAATTCCCTGAGTTATAGTTATTTATAGGAGTGGACGGACGGAACGACGGACAATGTTTTTAGTATTTGATGGTTGCTGTTAAGATATAGATATAGATACAGATACAGATATAGATAAAGATATATAGATATAGATGTAAATATAGATATATATATATATATATGTATATAGATATAGATATAGATATATATATAGATATAGATATAGTTATAGATATAGATATAGATATAGATAAAGATATAGATAAAAATATAGATATAGATAGATAGTATTCTAGCACTTTCGATAGTTTCTAAGATTACCATTTACTACTATTAACTTTAAATTATGTTAACTTAGTGACATTTAAGTATTTTTAGTTCAAATTTTGAATTGTAAAGTTGGTGAAAATGTTCTTAAGGTCCATTTTTGTTGTATGAGCTTAAGAATATTCCCATCAACTTTAAAATTTGAATTTAGATTAAAAATGCTAAAAGTATACTTAAATTAACAAATGTCAAAATATCTTGTTTCCCTTTCCTAAAACCTATGCTAGAAATTAAGAAGAGTTGCTTGACAATTCGAAATGTTAACTTCAATTAACTAAGATACTTCAATTTTAATGGACAAAGATGACTATAATATCCTCACAAATGAAATGTCGATGAATAACATAATAATAATCACGATTGAATTGAACAGATGGAAAGAAAGACAGACACGAGTAAAACATGCTAACAAACTAAATGTCTATTCATTGACATAATCAGAATCATCTTCATTTAACTAGGCAGACAGACAGACATTACTATAATATCCTAGCAGATAAAATGTCTATTCATTGACATAATGAGAATCATCCGAATTCAATTGGACACACAGACATTACGATGAAATGAAATGTCTATACATCGACAACGTAATCATCCCGAAAATTGAACAGACGTAAAGACAGACAGACATTAGTATAGTATCCTAGCAAATGAAATTTCTATACATCAACATAATCATAATCATCCTGATTTAACTGGGCAGACATACAGACATTAGTATAGTAGCCTAACAAATGAAATGACTATTCATCGACAATATAATAATCATCTCGATTCAATTGGAGAGATGGAAAGAAATACAGATATGCGAATAATATCCTAACTAAACTAAACTGTCTACTTATCGACATAATCATAATCATCCCGATTTAACTGGGCAGACAGACAGACAGACATAAATATCTATACATCGACATCATAATCATCGGAGAGACATAACTATAATATAACTATATATATATAATCCTATCGACGACATTCTAGAACACTTTTAAGTACCTTTGAAGACCAGATCGGCCTTGGGCAAATCGATTTGGTAGGCAATCGTAGCGACGGATTCCTGCATGCGGAGACTTGTCTCCACCTCGACGCCAATTTGCAGCTGCTCGCTGGCCTTTTGATAGTAGCACAGATGCAATCCACTGGGACCCAAAGTGCCCGACCAAATCGAGTCGCCGTTGGTGTAGCGTCCCAGAGCAGAGACGATGGCAATCTGGCGTCCAGGGACATTGGGACCATACTGATAGGCGACCTCAGCGCCGAGAGCTGTGCGCTGTGTCACCGACTGCAGATACTGGCCAACGATGACGCCGGAATTGGTGAATATGCTCGGATTTCCGAGAGTGATCGAGGCGGTGAAATCATTGCCTCGATAATCTGTGCTCAGCTGTGTGGCCATCACCTTGGACTCTTGAATCTGCAAAAGGATAAATATTACGATACTTTCAACACTGGTTGATAAATGAGTCGAAAACTTACCTGCGAGGCAAACTTGCAGCGCAGACGCGAACTGAACTGATGTATGACATTGGCATTGAGATTGCCAGAGGGATCAATGTCACCCAAAAGCACGGGGAATGCCTCCGTTGGGCTATATTGCTTGGTGCCCACGTAGGTGGCCCCAAAGCGATAGCCACTTGGCACTGTGGTGCTCAAGTTGATCGTGTGCGATACCTGAAAGTGATTGCTCAGCCCTTTGTTCAGCATGATCTTGGCCCCCTCGAATGTGATGGCCTGTACATCTGTGAGGGAGAGAGAGAGAGAGGAGTGATAACATGATGAGAAAGTGTTCTATGTAGGGAATTGTATTGTGGGGAATGTAAGAACCAGATTTCACAGTCATAAAATCACCCATAAATTGCAAAACAAGCCCTCCCAAACTTCATACATTTCTGCTGCAGAGCAATTATGCTTTATGCAGTTGAAATACAACTGGAATATCATCGAAATGTGTTTAAGAGCTTGCTTCCCTTTTCCGCTGCCAAGGAAACAATGTTTTCTGCACCCAATATGCAGCTGGGATGACTCGACACGAAATGCGTGAAATTCCAGTTGGACATGTCAGCCGAAATGTCATTTGCAACTAAACTGCGCTTAAAGGAAGTAAGCAGTTCACGCACTGCTTTGTTAAGCAGCTGTCGCAATTAAACTGCGCTCAAAGGAAGCAAGCAAGGCAACAATATTTTCTGCACGCCATTTGCAGCTGGGATGTCATCGCATGGCTCGACGCGAAATGCGTGAAATTCCAATTGGACATGTCAGACGAAATGTCAGGCGGATTTAAGCTGCGCTTAAACGAAGCGCGATCCGTTTCCACTGCTTTGCTAAGCAGCTGTTTTTCGCAGGTCAAAACCCAATTTGGCCCCCACTCATATCGATAACGATAAACATGCACATGAATGAGTACATCGAAGGTGCAACTGATAATACATAATCACAGAGACAAAAACACGCACACGCACACATACATACGCACTCACTCACACACGAACACACACATACACGCACTTGGGTTAGCGCAGGCAACCCCCCTCCCCACATTCAGCCCGTTTCACATGCTTGTAGGTTATGTCATCAGAATGGCAAAAACATTTTTGGTTTGCTCATGAATGAGAATCGCATACCTTTGCATTTTTGTGCAACTCCTCAACGGTGCCGGGATTCTCGAGTGTGTGCTCCTTGGACGCATCGCCCACATCGGCCGCAATCAATGTGGCTGCTGCTCCATCTGTGCCGCTTCTGCTGCTGCTCAGTTGCGCTGGTTCCGGCAGCCCGAGACTTGCCGCAACGCTGTTGCTGCGCGCCGCCGTTGGCTCGATGCCGGATGATGCCGCTACCACGTTACCCATTATTACCTAGATATATAGTTTTTCTTCTTTTGTGTAAATTACTGCTGTTGTTATTGAATGTGAGTGTGTGTGTGTTCCTTTTTTTTCTTGTTGGCCAACGAAAATTAGAGAAGTGGCACGCGCTGTACGGGGTATCACACTACCAAAAAACAAAAAAAAAAGACTGCTTTTGACAGTCAAATGTCTCGATATCACATATGTTTTTGCCTATCGATATACTGTCAAGCATCGATGCTTGCTGCTGACTGACGACTGTTTCACAGTTTACTCTGGTGCTGTTGCTTGGTAAGCACACAAATAAAAAAAAAAAATTATAACTAATTATCATTTGATTGAAATCAAATAATATATATTGATTGATTAGCTAAGCAAGTAATCGATACTCATTGTGAGCAGCTGAACTGCCATTCCACTTGGCAGCGTTGCCAGTCTGTTAAACCTAGTTGAGCGCTGAATTTGAAATAAAACACAACAAATTTAATCAATAAAAACGTTTATATTTCAAGTTCAAGTATATGTGTATCCTTGTTTTCTTTTTTAATTTTGTTTTCTTATTTTCTGTTTCACATGTTCACGCACATGCATTGAAGTATTTCTCATGTATATAGGTTAATAAGATGCAGCACAATACTCAGCTGAACAGAACAATTATGAAAAACAGTGTAGAAGAGTCTTGGCTGGGTTTTTTTTTTACCGGGAAAATGCAAAAATATATAAGATTGGACTTAACTATGAGTCATCGTCGCGAGTCAACAAAAATACATTTTGTTTTCATTCATTTTTTGTTTTGTTTTTTTTTTTTTTTTTGGTGCACTATTAAAAACGAGTCAACAAATAAAGACAGCATACAATTATCAAATCAACATACACAAAATAATAATATGTAAAATCGCATAGAAAAATAAAACATATTGTATGTTCTGCATATATAGGAGACGGTTTTCGTTTTGGAAAAAAAATTTGATGTATACTAAACTAAACAAAGTTTGCCGCTGGATTGGAAACGCAACGATCACGATGATCATCATCCCATCAACAGCAGGAGGACTTCTCGGGCTCGGCGACAAAGAGATTAAAGTCAAGACTGTTGGGTCGCGCAAATCCAGATTTGATGCCATCCCAGCCATCCTCGGCTTTATATTCGCCCGATCGGATGCGGGCATAAACCTCTTGGGTGACCATGCGAAATGCCTCCTCAACGTTGGCCCCAGTCCGCGCCGATGTCTCCACAAAGTGCAAGCCATGCAACTTGGCAAATCCTTGGCCATCTTCAGTGGACACCTCGCGATGCCCCGAACCCGAATTAACCAGATCCAATTTACAGCCAACGAGTGCAAAGACCGGAACATGCGGCTCAATGTGACGTCGCGCCTCCATCATCCACAGCGGTATATGCTCGAAGCTGGCGTAGTTCGAAATATCGTAGACGAGGAGAACGCCAACCGAGTTGCGATAATATGACTTTGTGATCGAACGAAAACGTTCCTGGCCAGCGGTGTCCCACAGCTGAAGTTTGATCTGTGTGCCGTCCTTCATTTCGATGAGGCGGGCGAAGAAGTCCACGCCCACTGTGGGATCCGAGAGCTGAAGAAGAGAGCAATAAAAGTGTATTTAGTTGAATGGTTAAAAAATAAACTCGAAATTTGGATTCAAAGATATGTAATTGAGCTAATATTGCAACTGTATTTAGTTGAATGTTAAAAAAAATAGTTTAAATATTTGGATTACAAAATATTTGAACTTATATTGTAAGTGTATTTAGTTGAATGTTTAAGTAATAGTACAAATATTTGCATTAAAAGATAGTTGAACATATATGGAATATTTAAAAAACAATAAATGCAACTACATGCAGCAAATTTGTATTAAAAGATAGTTGAGTTAACATTGCCATTCAAGTTATTAAGTGAATATTCACATAATATAAATATGAAACAAATTTAGAGTAATTGAGAGTTAAGCAAACAATTGAAATTTGAAATTCATTATGTTAGCGCCAAGTGTGCTTAAGCGTTGCCACTCTTGTTGAAAATTGCTATCCTTTAAAATTGCAACTTCATAAAGAGCAAGAGAGGGACAAGAAGATGAAGACGTGAAAGAAAAAAACTGTGCAAACAACACGAAATTAACTTTCTTCTTAATTTTTCTTGTTCATCACCCAAACTAAGCACAAATAAAGCACATTTACTTGAGTTCAAAAGTGCGCGCTACATGTTCAAGGTTGCCACTGTTTTATGTGCTCCTAGGCAATTGCATTATCAGTACTTTACACACACACACACACTAACACCCGTACAGCCATTCGCTGCGACACTGCGGTTATGGGTGGGGTATGAGGAAGGGTGGAGGGAAGCGGGGACACATAGGAAAGATGCTTGCCTTTGTCTTAATGAATATATTGTGGGCTACTTTAATTATGTAATTATTATGATTGCACTTGACACAGTTGCACTAAGAAGCACATACAACAAAAACAAAAAATAAGAACACTTTCAAGTAATACGCATAACATACCTCGGCAAATTTTCCATCTGTGAAGAATTTGAGTAGCGAACTTTTGCCCACTGTGCTGTCTCCAATGAGTATTAAGCGAAATTGATAATCAAAAATTGGCTCAACCATCGTGTTTAGTTTGTTTTGTTGTTTGTTGACTTTTGTGTATTTGCTTCGCTTGTTGTTTTTGTTTTTGCGTTAATGCGCAAATTAACTTTGTCCTTTTTGCTTTTCTTCTTCGCTCTAGTTGCTGCTGTTGTTGTTGTTATTGTTGTTGTTGCACGCCCAGCGCAATTGCGTTTTGCTTTTGACTTGTGCTCTTGGCGTTAATTAATTCACCGTTGAACGTGCTGCTAGCGTATAAATCAATTTGTTGCTTTTTGTTTATTAAATTTAACTAAACTCAGCTGCTTGCTTTGCACTGTTTTGTTTGTTTTTTTTTTCTAACGCACAGCTATTAGTGTCATTGTATGAGTGTGTGTGTGTGTGAGCAGTGTGTGGGTTGGTTTCCAGGGCTGCCAGCAAATTACTCATGCTTGTACTCAGTGGCATCGCTGCCATTGCCGCGAATTTAAATTATTTATTAATTTGTTAAAACTGGCTAGAAAATATGAGAAACATTAAAATTATTTTTTTTAATAATAATTGTTGTTGTTTGTATTTATTAATCTAGCGCTCTATTAATAAATACTATCAAAAAATACTGAATTGCCTACTTAGTGGCAGCGCTGCGTCTGTCGCGCAATTGCGTTTTATTTATTGAACACAAAAAAGCAAATTGAATACCGAAAAAATTTAATTTATTTTCAGTAAATATTGTTTAAAAAACATGTATCGTAATTAATTACATTTGCTGGGCTATCGATGCTGTGAACGCATCGTTATCGATATTCGGTGCTTTGCTTCTGTCATCGCTATCTGTCATATTTGACATTAGTTCGTTTTATTTCGGCTTTATTTTCGTATTGTTTTCAATTTTGTGCTGCACAAATGTACAATAAAATCGAACACGAAGGCCGAGCAATAAACAGCAACTTGTGCAGCAGCAACCGAGCAACAGCACCAAAGCGCCCATAAATTGCCGTTAACTGCCTTGCGAGACAATTAGTCAAATAAAAAAAAAGAGAGGCAACAACAACAACAACAAGAAGCAGCAGTAGAACGTGTGTGGTTACCGCACTTGGAAGGAGAATTAAGGCAACACACACAGATCCAGCATAGCATATAGTATTTAGAATCACACATAGATGTTAAAGTTTGTGCTGCACGACGCCATTGGCTACGTGCGCAACAATGTGCGTGAGTTCAGTCTCAATGCCCTCCGACTGCTGCCGCAGCTTCCCCAGCTGAGTCCCTACGATGTGAGTACAATTATCGATCGCACCCAAAAACTATCGATTAATCCTTTATCATTCGCTATTGTTGTAACGATGTTGTTGTTTCTGTTATATGTGCAGGTGAATTTGGCATTACGCGAAAATGAATTCGTTTACAATTTCCCGCTGGACGGCATCATACGCAGCTACGAAACAAATCAACTCGGCTCCAATTCCCCCTGCGAGGATTCACGCACCGAAGCCAGTCTCCTTCATCGCAACGGCTTCATCTGCGGCGTCTTCGATGGCCACGGCGGCGCCGCCTGCGGCCAAGTGGTCTCCAAGCGTCTGCTCCGCTACATCTCCGCGGGCACGTTGCCCCGCCAAGTGCTGCGGGAGCAGATGAAGCAAGGATGCACCAGCCAATCGTTCCTCAAGTGTCACAACGACAATGTCGATTTCGTTAGCGAGATTCGTCCCATCTACGAGAACAGCTTCCAGCAGTACATCAAGCGTCTGAGTGCGGAGCCGCAGCGCGATGTCGCCACCGAGCTGGAGCAGGCATTCCAGCAACTCGACGAGGATTTGGCCCTCGAAGCCTTGGCCACCAACGATGTGCGCACCATGAGCGTTGCGCTCTCCGGTAAGCAAAACATCCTCCAAAATTGTAGAAGAAGTTGCATTAGCACCTATGCAGTTCTTGTTTGGTCTAGAAATGCGCCACGCCTTCTCTTAGCCTCCTAAAGAAATCTATGCAAAAAAAGTAGTAATCATTTTTATGATATTCTCTAGGAACAATCTGCATCTAAATTATATTGAACTTACAAATCATTTCTATGGAAATCTATTCCGTCGTTCTGTCTGTCCACCTATTGTATCTCTTATATCTTAAAGGCTATAAGAGCTAAGTCAAGTAAATTTGTTGATTACACTTATCAGCTTAAGAGCATTGAGTACTATGAGTATCTTAATATTTTATAAATTTAAATTATAAACTGACAAACCATTCATTTATAGAAACATACATCCACCTTTCTGTCTGTCCGCCTCTTTAATCGCCTAATTTACATATATTCTTTTCTGGTTCCTACGCTGTTTAAGAATGCTGTAGAATAGGACAAAGAAGGGTTTATATTTATTGATATAATTATAAATAAAAAGATAATTCATTTCACTAACTTTGTTAAAAGATGATAAATTTCTATTATAATAAACTTGCAAACTATTCATTTATATCCATCCGTCGTTCTGTCTGTCCTCCTTTTTTATCTACTATATCTTAAAGACTATATCAGCTGAAGGTACTAAATTTGGTGATAAAACTCTTCTAGTTGCTAGTCAGCTTAAGAAACCTGTAGAAAAGGTTAAATATAAGTATCTTAATAGCTGCAGCTAATCCGAAATTATAATAAACAGCAAATTTATCATTTATAAGGAGATTCATCTTTCTTTCCGTCCGCTTTTTTTGTATCCCATTTATTGACATCTGAAGCTACTAAATTTGGGGATAGCATTCTTCTTGTTCTTACACAGCTTAAGAATAGAAGAGGGCAACTATGAGTTTCTCAATAGCTTAATATACCATATAATACACCTTTATACTCATTTGCTTCCCTTATTTTAGGCGCCGTTGCCTGTTTGGTGCACCTGGAAGGACTGCAACTGCATGTGGCCAGCACTGGAGACTGTGGGGCAGTGCTCGGAGTGCTCGATCCGCAGACGAATCAGTGGCAAGTGAAGAAGCTGAACAGCGAACACAATGCCGACAACATGCAGGAGGTGGAGCGCATTCTCCAGGAGCATCCGCGAGAGGAGCGCGAGACGATCATCCGGAATGGTCGACTGCTGAGTCAATTGGCGCCGTTGCGCGCCTTTGGCGACTATCGATACAAATGGCCGGTGGAGACGATGCAGCAGCAGGTGGTGCCCATGTTTGGGGAGCATGTGATGCCACCGAATTATTATACACCGCCGTACCTGACCGCACGCCCCGATGTCCAGCAGCACGAGCTGGGCGTCAACGATAAGTTTCTAGTCATTGCCAGCGATGGTCTCTGGGATTTTCTCACGCCCAGCGAGGTCGTCAGTCTGGTGGGTGAGCACATTAACTCCAAGAAGATCCTCGAGCCGATGCGTCTCCCCAGTGGCGATGTCAAGCTGAAGGAGATCTCCGCCCAGCTAGCGGAGCGCAAGTAAGTAAAGAAGTTCGCGTGTTTGTTAAAAGAGTACTACCGAGAAGGTCTTTAACACTTTTGCAACCTACGAATAATGCTTCAAAGTGTTAGTTTTGGTTTTTTATAGAATATATTTTGATAGTATTTTACATTGTTAAGAAATGCTCATATAATTGATGGAATGAGTATTGTAAGCAGTAGAATGGGTACTACCGAGAAGGTCGATCACACTTTTGCAACTTAGCAACAATGCTAACAAGTGTTAGTTGAGGTTTTTATAGTATATTTTGATTGTATATTCCATTGTTCAGAAATGTTCACATAATTGATAGAATGAGTATTGTGAGCAGTAGAGTGGGTACTACCAAGAAGGCTGACGGTATTTTTATAGCACAACTCACTAATAATGCTTACAAACATATGTCTTCGGTAGTATATTGCATTTTTTATAAATACATACTTAATTTTTACAATTAATATTGCAACTAAATGTTATTCAAAGGGGTACTATCGAGAAGGTCGCTTAATGCATCAAAGTGTTCTTAGAATATAACTTACTTTTATTTCACATTGTTTATAATGGATACAATTATTATTGTAACTAAAACCCATAGAATGGGTTCTACACTGCTCAAAAATAATAACAGTTAGATTTTCCTAGAATATAATTTTTAACTACTTTGCATTGCAGTAGAGTAGAATGAGTGCTACCGAGAAGGTCGTCGTATAGAGCTTTATGCTTCAAAGTGTTAGTTTAGGTTTTCCTAGAATATAACTTATTTCTGTTTTGCATTGATTACAAATAATTGCAATAGGAATAGAATGGGGACTACCGAGAAGGCTGTCGGTACTTCTATAATAATACTTACAAACAGTTGGCTGAGGTTTGTGGAAAGTACTTTTTTTTTTGTATTTTACATTGTTTGGAGAGAATATCCATCATTTTTATTAATAGCAATAGAATAGGTACTACCAAGAAGGTCGTCGACACTTTTACAAGTAATGTTTCGAAGTGTTAGTTTTGCTAGAATATAATTTACTTCTATTTTACATGGCTTACCAATAATTGTAATAGGAACACTACCGAGAAGGCTGTCGGAGCATTTTTAAATTTGATTCTGAAGTTGTGGCATCCCAAAATGAACTCTCTATTGTTTGTTCGCTTTCAGAGCCGGACTGACGCGCAAGCCGATCGATCAGAATGCGGCGACACACTTGATAAGGCATGCTTTAGGAGCCACCGAGTATGGCATTGAGCACTCAAAGATCTCGTATTATTTGTCGCTGCCGCAGGATGTGGTGCGTTTGTATCGCGACGACATCACCATCACCGTCATCTACTTCAACTCGGAGCACATTGCTAAGCTGCGCAATGAGACAGCGACTGCGTCATCGTCATCATCTTCATCATCATCATCATCGCAACCTCAGCCAGCGGCGTGATTTGAGTGAACGACGAGATCTGGATGTTGGATGGATTCACGTGTACCTTCGAGCATCTAAGCTAAATCGATATATATGTATATATACTATATATGTATTTGTATATGATGAATATGTATTTATTGGACGGCGTCTTAGCTAAATCTCAGCTAGTCGCATAAGTTGTTTCGTTTAAGTTTTATTTACAATCTCCTCCTCCTTCGCCTCTCCTCTTCAATTTTTCCCTGTCTCTAATTGTTGCCACTAGTTGTTGCTATTGTTGTTGTTGCCGAAGTCTTGACGATCCTTGATGATCGAAGCGCTAAAAATTACAATTTAAACACAAACTATCCTAACGATAATAAGCTGGAACTGATTATGCATTATTTTGCTTTTTAAATTGACTTCTTTTAGGAAATTAAAAATAAAAGTTGATTGCATTACTTCGCTTTTGAAATTGGCTTCTTTAGGAGTTTATTGATTTACTTGCTTTTTAAATTGGCTTATTTTCGTAAATCAAAAATAAGAGTTAAATATTTTTGTTTTAGTTAAAAACTTATTTTATTTGCAATTGAAATACAAAAAATGAGGAATATTTCATTGTTATTTATTTCAATTTAAAGTAATTCAAAGTGTTTTTTTTTATAAAAAATATAAAAATTGTGAAATAAATTTGAATTAATTAAAAGTAACTCTTTTGTTTTTATAGAAATACAAAATTTGTGAAATATTACAATTTTGTTTTAAATTCGAAATAATTAAATGTGCAACGCTTATTTCGTAATGGAAATACAAAAATTGTGAAATATTCAATTGTTCTTTTTCAAAATTTAATTTAATTTATAAAAATTCGAATTCAATTACTGAAAAGTTCAAGGAATTTGAATATTGGCGCCTGTTATCGATAACTTTCCTTACTCGATAGCTGTGTCCTGTTTTGTGATAGCGCAATAATAAATCGCACTTGAACTCAAGTCGCCTATCGATAACTTTACTTTCGATTTGTGATTTGAATGCAAAGCGCCAAAAAGAGTTTTGCTGAGTTGTGGCTTTTGTTTATTACTGCGCTCAATACAACAAACTTTTTGTTTGTATTATTGTTCGGCGTAACAAGTGGCGATGGCTTTGATTTATTTACACTTTACTTTTTCTGTGTGGCTGTGACTTGTTACAGCCTATTACCGGATTGCTTACTCGAATTAGAAGTAAAGAAAATTTGCAGTTATATAATTTGATAAAAAAATGCACAAATTAGTTAATTACGGATGCCTTGAATTCAAAATAAATATTGTTAAATTAATTATTTGATATAAAACATTAGCACTGTTTTGCTTTCTATTCGAAATGGGTAGCGGGTATCTCACAGTCGAGCACACTCGACATTCTTAGCTTTTGTACTTGTTAGTATATTATTTGGTATATCTGGTATAAATTTTGAATGTAAGACTATATCAATATACCAAAAATAGACTTTAGTATATTTTCAGTATTTTTGAGGTATATTTTATGAATAATACCGTACATGGTGGTATATTTTGTACTCAATGGTACTTTTATAATACGTAATACTATATCAATACACCAAATATAGACTTTAGCATTGTCCGGTATATTACTGTGGTATTCGATTTTATTAAGTATCTCACAGTCGACTTTCTTAGATTTTGTACTTGTTAGTACTTTCGCAGTATATTATTGGTATATCTGGTATATTTTGACCTATGTTATATTTTGAATGTAACACTATATCAATATACCAAAAAAATGACTTTAGTATATATTTTAGTATTTTGTGGTATATTGTTCGGTATATTTTTAAGAACAATACCTCATGAGTCTGATATATTTTGCACTCTGTGAACGTAACGTTATAATATTATACCAAATATAGATTATGG
Organism: Drosophila pallidifrons; assembly: GCA_023558445.1. Classification (NCBI taxonomy): domain Eukaryota; kingdom Metazoa; phylum Arthropoda; class Insecta; order Diptera; family Drosophilidae; genus Drosophila; species Drosophila pallidifrons. Next base: position 26,717,202 of record CM042351.1, on the reverse strand, counting down.
TATATTTGTGGCATTTTAATTTGGTATATTTTTAAGAATAATACCGCACTGTTACGCTATATTACGTATGTATTACTATATCAATATACCAAGTATAGATTTTGGTATATTCCGGTATATTAGTTTGGTATTAGCTTTTATTGGGTATCTCAAAGTCGAGCACACCCCACTGTATTTTTCTTACTAGTGTCAACAGCGAAGGCGGCAGCTAGTGGGCGTGGCAGTGTTATAAACCAAGTTGACTGATGATTTAAGACTTAGCAAGTTGTAAAACATTTTTCGAGAAATGTGATTAGTTTTATTTTACAATTATATTCATTACACAGTTTGGGGGGCGTGGCAGGGTTCAGAGGGGGCGGGGTCAGGGGTTATACACAAGGTATAGACGAGGCATCGTTAACGCTAAACACTACGTTCAAATTGGCGAGCTAAGGCTAAAAACGAACACTTAAAAGAGAAAGAGAGAGAATTGGGGAAGAAGGAGAGAGAGGGAGAATGGGGAAGAGAGGGAGAGAGGGAGAGAGAGAGAGGAGGAGAATGGGGAAGAAGGAGAGGGAAAGAGGAAAAGCATTAAAACCTAAAAATGACCGATTTACAATTCTAAATAATTATATTAAAAAAAGGTAAGTAATTTAAATCTGATGAAAAACGCGCGTTCTCCTCCGTTTAGTCCTTGGCTTCCAGATCGGCGGCGACTTCCTGCCGACTGACGCAATTGAGGAACTCCATTTGGATGTGCGTGATTTGCGTTTTGCTAAAGTATTGCATCTTCTTCTTGAGGAAATCGAAGAACAAATCGAGCTCATCTCGCTTGAGTTGCTGTTGCTGATGTTGTTGCTGCTGCTGTTGATGTTGCTGCTGCTGTTGCTGATGATGCTGCTGCTGTTGTTGTTGCACCTGTTGCTGCTGGAGTTCGTCTTCCTTGATGAGCGTGCTGCTGGAGGCAACGCTGATGGAGGTGCCTCCACAACTCAACGTTGGCAGTTGGAGTATCGTCGTCGGGCTGCTGAAGTGACCCGCTGAACTATTGCACAAAGTGGTTGCTGCTGTTGGTTGCAACGTCGTGCTGACAACAGCAGCAGCCGAAGGAGTTGCTGTCGCCGCTGTTGTTGCATTCAGTTGACAGGCGGCGGGTTGGGAAATTGTGACGCTGGTGCTCGTTGCCTCCGTGACATCGACAAGCGCAATTTGCTGCGATTCTTTTGTCGATGATGTCGTGGTTGCTGCATTCGTTGTGGTCACCAGCGTGAGATTCTTGAGCTTCGTGTCCGCCGTAATCACTCCGCCAGCAAGCACGCTATTTGTGGCCGTCGCTGTTGCTGTTGTTCCTCCTCCGCCGCCTCCTCCGCTGTTCCCGCTCCCGCTTCCACTTGCGGTTGTGCTGGCAAAGTGATGGGCACGCAAAATGTGGCACGTGATCTCCTTTTGCGTCTCGTGCGTCTCCGGCTCAATGTCCTCGATGAACTCATCGATGTAATGGAAGCCCTTGCTATCGGCCACATCGTCACCGCAATGCGCTCCACTCGCCTCCTCATACAAACACACTTCCTCGTAGTCAACTTCGGCTCCTGTTGCGGCATCTTCGTCCAGTTCGTGCTTCACAATGTCCACCACTTGGGTGCCATCGTGTTGCTGCACTTCATCCTCATCCAGTTCATCGTCCACAACATCGTCGTCGTCCTCCACTTCGCCATCAACATCATCGTCGTCTTCATCTTGCGTTATCTGTGACAATTCAATGCTCGAGATGCTGCCATCGTGATGACGTTGCTGTTGTTGTTGCTGCTGCTGTTGTTGTTGTTGTTGGTGTTGCAGGTGATGCACATGCTGCTGATGGCTGGCGGGAATGTGCTGATGATGATGCTGCTGCTGCTGCTGGTGATGATGATGATGGCCATGATGATGCGTCGGATGCGTGTTGCTGTCATCGGCCACACTCTCCTCATAGGCAGTCAGTATAAAGGTTTCCGCCTCATCGCCGCCCACCAAAGTGATCTGTGAGCTGTGTCCATGATGATGATGGTGATGATGATGGCTGGGCAAAGTACCGCTGCCATCCTCATCGATCACATCGTGCTCCAAATCATCCACATCCCCCACATCGCCATCCTCGTCTTCATCCTCATCATCGGGCTGCTTTTTGATCTGCAACATTGCAGCGAGCGCATTGCGCTGAGCTTTTAACTTCGGTTGATACACCTTGGAGAGGAAATCGAGTGGCTTAGCATAGCGCCACTTTGACAATCGTCCCTCAATGCATTTCGGGGAGCGGCGACGATATTGATGATAAGTGTCCCTCAGATTTTTCCACTTACGTCGCACTTCCTGCACGCTGTACTTATCTAGGATTGATAGATTAACTTGATTAGATGGAAAAGGAAGAGGAAGTGCCCTACAACAACACAACTTACTGCCCATTTGCTGGGACACCTTCATCCAGCCGCTTAAGATGTCCGGACGTCGTCGCTGATTTGGCTGCAATTTGTAGTTGTAGAGCGCTGGATTCTGGCGCACCAGATTGATCAGCGTTATAATGTCGTCGGTGGGCGCATTATCCTTGTGATAACGCTTGCGCTCCGACATCGTTGCGTCCACTTTAAGTATCTCTATTATTATTATTATTATTGTTCAGGCAGGCGCTTGGTTTGTGGATGGGCGAGGGGGGGTGGAGGAGTTGGCCTCGCTCGCCTGCTTGTGTGTGTGTGTGCGCTACGGCCAGCCAAATTGCACACTGCTTTAACTGTTGCTATCCTCTTCGTTTTGTGCACACACACAGCCAGCGATCGCGTTTAATATTGTGCAGCGAGCCACGAATTAGCCATATTACAGAATTACGCAGAAAAACACACAAAATTGGACTACAAAATTTTTGGGCTATGCCAGCGTTGCCGTACCGCCTTTGTATACGCTGCAGCCGCAGCGGCGCTGCCACCTAGTGGCAAAACGATTGTACACTGATTATGCATATTCGATTTATTGCGAGTAGATTTCGAAAAAATAAAATAATTTAATAAAATTAAATAATTGAAATAACAACTAAGTAAATTAATTAAATAAATATATACAAAAGCAAAAAAAAAAAACATGAAATAAAATAATTAATGCACTTAGGCGCAATAAATTATTCTAATAAAATAAATTTAACAAAATGAAATAGATGTAATAAGTGAATAATAATAACAAAATAAATAAAACAAAATTTATTTGACAAAAATAAAGAAATAATATAAATAAAAAAATAAATAATACCCAAAATAATAATATATTATATATATATAATAAACTAAATAAAAAAATGTAAAATAATATAAATAATATGTGTTAGCACATAAAAATAAAATAAAATAAAAAAAATGTAATAGACTAAAATACAAAAAAATAAATAAATAATATTTCTAAGCGCAGTAGATTAATCTAATCAAATAATCACAAAAATTTAATGGAGAAATATAAATAAATCAAATACGAAATTAATATCTCTTCAATTTGTATTTCTGAAATGCATATTAATGTTTAATAATTAGCTACTAAATGCATTCCATTAATAATATAACAATATACAATAAATTAGGTGCGTAATAATAATGTAAAATAATAAGCAAAATAAATAAATTGGCTACTAAAAGAACATAAAGTAGAATAACAAGTACTATAAAGTAAACGCATAAAATAATAACAAAAAGTAGAACGCATTAAAATTGAAGTCAAACTCTTTGGCATCGCTGCCAACTTGCTGCAACTGTTGAGCGCAATGCTGCCAACTGTGCACAGCTTTGTCTGCAGCAGTGTGACCGGAGCACAAGCAACTGTTAGGCTGATGTCAGAGTGCGAGCGAGAAGCGATGCGATAATATTGGGCGAGAACGAGCGATAAACCACTGCAACCCTTTTCATATGCAATCGCTCGAAAGATGTCAGAGTGAGAGCGAAGCGAGTTGCGAGTTCAAGCGAGAAAGCGAGAGCAAAGCGAGAGAGCAGTTTGCAACCTGCTTTATCGCTTCAACTCTCTCAGAGCGTACGATTGTTTTCTTGCATTCTGTGCTTTAATTACCGTTTATTTTCAAACCTTACAAAATAACAATGTAACTCGCTTCTCGCAAAGCTCTCACTCTGACATCTTCTCGCTTTGCTCATCGCTTCTCGCATCGCTTCGCTTCGCTTCTCGCGCGCACTCTGACATCAGCCTTAAGGTGAGCCCCCAACACAAATGTACTCCATGCAGTCGGCTTATTTGAATACGACACTTCAGTCACACTGGCGGCGAGACAGTGGCTGAAATTCGAAGCGCAGCAAAATACAAAAAAAAAAACGAAGAAACAGAACGCAAGAACGAAATCAAATAAGTAGCAACAGGACAACACGAGTCAAAGAAACAAAGAATAAAAAAACGAAACGTAACGGACTTATGCATATCTAGCATATTTATTTATAAACGTGTGTTAAATGCGCAACACAGCAGTCGCCGCTGCTGCCGCCGTCGCCGCCGCATTTCGTTGTGTTTAGTGCCAAGTGCAATTATCGAGCGTCGTTCGTCGTTTTGCATCTTCTTCGTCCCTCCCCCTCGCTCTTACTATCATCCTTCACATTGTTGTTGTTTGTGTTGTGTTGTTTTGGGTGCTAAATATTTAGCGTGAGTGTGTTTTGTGGAAGGAAATTCAAAAGTCTATTCAATTTTGTGTTGCGGAAATTAAGTCGTTTATCTCTCGTTCTCCATGTGTGTTAGTGTTGGTGTGTGTCTGTGTGTATGTGAAAGAAAAGGTGATACAAAAAAGGCGCAGTAGCCACAAAGCAGCGACCCCAAAGCCAAAGCAGAGCAGAGAAGCATTCGTATGCAAGAATTGTCGTCGTTGTCATTATAACGTTAACGTCGAGCAGCGACGTTTGCCGCGCTGCGTCCGGTTTAAATTCAATCAAGCGGCAACAGAGAGAGAGATAGAGAGTGAATAAAGCACACAACTGTGAAACATTGCCAACGTTGTCGCATTGTTATTGCCGTTCTTTTTTTTTGTTTTGTTTTGTTGTTTTTTACGTGATCGTGAGTGATCATTAAACGTGAGTGCATTCAACTCACGCACGACTCACGCATGCTGGCGTTAAGCCGACGACAAAATGATACAGTGGCGCCATCTGTGAATCTGCATAAGCAACAACGACAACTACAACAACAACAGCAACAGCAATTGAATCTCACTACTAACGAAAGCTACAACTACAACAAAGCAAAGCTCAATTCAACCGCAGCAATGCTCGCCAACGTGCCGTCAACGTCGACGTCTAGTGCAGTCGACGTCGCTGCTGTGAGTGCAGATGATGAGCGCAGTAGGCTGCTGGGCAGCACAACGCCGCCGCCGCCGTCGACGTCGCCGCCAAGTTCGTTGTCTCTGGCTTTGCCACTTGTGCATACAACAACAATGCATCCGTCCCGCCAACAACAACAACAAGAACACGAAAACGAGAGCATGAATAATAATAATAATAACGATAACAACGATCAACAGCAACAACAGGAGCATCAACTGCTGCTGTTGGAGAGCAGCAGCAGCAACAACAATTACAACAACAACGACAACAGTAACCGCAGCGACATCGAGGATCTGTCCGAGGAGACGGCAACAACAGTTGGCGCCGCTGATTCCAGCGATCAAAGTGATAAATTCAACCCCCGCCAATCACAACAACAACAACCAATCAGAAAAAGCCCAAGCTCAGCAAGCTGGGCACCAAAAGCGTCGGCCTCAAACGGTAACTACGCAACAACAAAAAAAAAGCTTTTTTTGTTTTGATTTCCTTTTTGCTTTGCTCCTTTTTGCGCCTAATTACGCACAGTGTTGTCAATTCTTCAGGTCATAATAAAGCTAAAATAACTTATGATAAAAGCTAAAGACCGCCAGAAAATGTTGTTCATAGCTAAAACATAACGATAGATTAGTGAAACCAAATTTTTTTTCATTTTCATAATAAAGCTAAAATAACTTATGAAAAAAGCTAAAAACCGACAGCTAAAACGTAACGATATATTAGTAAAGCCAAATTTTTTTGTCATTTTTATTTACTTTTATTTTAAAGTATTTTTGAGTATTTTGCCAATTTTGTCAATCTGCCGTCTTTTGCAGCTGAATTTTTGACGGATGATGGTCTAGAACTAGCATCCATTTGTTTTCACAGTAAAAACCAATAAAAATGTAAAGCTCTTTTGGCATATCGATGTTTTTATATCATTCAAAAGATATCACAAAGATACATGAATTTTAAAAGCCAAAATTACGCCAGAATTGCTTTAAAAAACAGCAATAATTCGGTAGTTTACAATTTATGCCGCATTTTCCTTTTGAAAACCGCCAGATCTAGCAGAGATATAGGTTAATTGGCAACGCTGATTACGCATTATGCAAATCTCTCTTTGCTCCTTTGCTCAACCTCTCTCTCTCTCTTCTTCTGCAGCGTTTCGTTTGGCTCGTCAAAAGGCTCAATGGTTGAGACGCTGGTCTTTGAGACGCCGACGCCGCTGTCCGAGCACGTGGAGCCGAGCTTTGGTTTCGATGCTGCCGACGCTGCTGGTCAGCCGCAGCAGCAACAGACGCTAAGCTCCGCAGCAGCAGCAGCAGCGGCGGCAGCGGTAACAACAACAACAGCAGCAGCGACCGCGACGCTTAATAGCAACAATAGTTATGGTGACTACGCGAAACTCAATATGGACGACAGCGGCATCGAAGTGCAGGAAGAGTAAGTACAATGCACTAAGTAGGCAATTAGAAAGAGTGAGAGAAAGAGATATGTACTATGTATACAAACAAAATGGCTGCGCCTTTGATCAGCAGCAGCTGTGACGTAATAATTAAGTTGCATGCCTTTAGGCAATAAAACGATTTGAACTAATTTGGCAAATTTGATTAGATTTTCTATTTGGGTTTCTTTTTTTATGATATGCAGCAGCAGTATATTTTTAATACTTGAGTGAAAGCTTTTTTGCTCTGCTGCTCTTAACTCACGCTCTCATCTCTAGTTAAAAATCTAGCCTCGAATGTTAATGAACCCTTTACTTATTTTTTTTTTTCGTTTTTTATGCATTTTGCTCTCGAAAATTTAGGTCTACTTTTTTTCATTGCACTCATGCATAGAAAGATGAAAAAAAGAATGTAATCAGAATAATGAGTTTTTGGCAGCTTTCACTTTTTTGGGGCAATTCGTAAGCCAAATAAGCCATAAGCTGATCTCTGTCTAAGCACAAACACACACAAACACACACACACACATACTTGCATGCATTAAATAGTCGTGCCAAATTGCATGCAATGAACTTTTTGCAGCGCATTGGCCCCGCAAAACAAACAGAAAATCCGCCTCCCCCCCTTCTTTTAGCCATTCAACTTTTAATCGATAATTACGTTTTGCATTTTAAAACTTCCTTTTGCGATAAGACACACGCAAGAGTGGGAGAGAGAGAGAGAGAGTGATGGAGAGGTTAAAAAGATAGCAGGATGCGTCGCTCTGTTTACCAATGTTTACGCTCTCTCTTTGGGGCTTCGTTCTCTCGCACGTGCTCTCTTTCGCTCTCTCCCGTTTAACCATTCCAATTGGAAAGCATTTTGCATGATGACACAACCAACGACTCCAATTGGAGTTACTCTAACTGTGTTTTCTTCATTTTGTTTTGCTGTCTGCGCCGGCGCTGCAGTTGAACGTTCTCAGCAGCAGCGGCCGCAATGAATACCGTTAAACTGAGCTGCCATCGTCGTCATTTATTACATAATGCTTCGTTTGAAGTGTGTGTTGGTGTATGTGCGAGCGTGTGTGTGTCTGTGTGCATTTTAAAGCATGATGTAGGTCAACTCCATTTGGTGGTTGTTGACCCACATCTTTTTCGGCTGCATACATCTGTGTGTGCGTGTGTATGTGTTGTCTAATCAAGGTGCCACACCCACGCAAGCGCCTACAGCAAATAATTAAGCTGCCCATCGATGAACGCCCACACACACACACAAGTAGCGCTTAAGCTTTGTTTACCTTTTTGGCAGTTGTTAATCGATAGCAGCGAGCTTATCGATAACTTAAACACACACTTGGAGCTGCCAAGCTGATTTTTATTTATTTCTGACCTTTGCTGTCGATGTCGTATGTAAGAGAGAGCTTTAATTTGCCGGTTGGCCGCTTTAAGCGCAACGTGATGTCATCCAAAGAAGAAGAACTTTCTTTTACACACAAATCTACACAAAGATAAATGATGTATGGCAAGGTAGTGATGGGGAGGGGGAGGGGGAAGACAAAGCATAGAACAAGAACAAAGCGTTTGCTGTTATTATCGATTATGTTTATGAGATGAATGGCAGCTGTTAAAGGTGATGTGAGGTGAAATGTGTGACGATGAGGGAGATGAGGGAAGGTGCTGTTAGAGTGAGGCTGCGGAAGAGGCGTTCTAGCAGTGTTGCCAGTTTAGCTTATTATAAGCTAGTTCTAGCATATTTGAAGCTGGAAGAGCTTGTAAAATTTATATATTAAATGTTTTATTTTATTATATTAAATCTAGTATTTAATACTACATTTGATAGAGAAGAGAGTACTGGATGCATCTAGCTTAGATCTGAAAATATAGCTTATTTTCAAATTTATCTAGCTTCTTTTCTAGCTTTAAATGTATTTGCGACACCAACGGTTTGATTTGTAAGAAATCACAGTGCTAGATGCGATGATGAGGTGAAGGTGATCAGTGCTGAGCTGAGGCGTGATGAGGCGAAACGAAAAGCCCCCTTCTCCCCTTTCACCTCCTCATGTTTGGGCACATTTTTAGTGAATGTCTTGAAATTCGAGCAAAGCTATTGTGAAAGTATTCAGTGTGTGTGCGTGTGTGCATGTGTGTGTAAGAGTGTGTGTTGAATTGTCAGTCAGGCGATTGATTTTCCGGTGGCCACACTTGACATGCATAGCAGCAAGAAGAAGCAGCAGCAGCAGCAAAGTGTCCAAAGGGTGTGAGTAGGAAGAGGAAGAGGGACGGCAGGCAGCCATTGTCACACACACACACACACTAACATACGCAGCCACGTGTAATTGTGTCGCTGGTCAGCAGTGCGTGTTGTTGTAGTTGCTTTACTTGTTGTTGTTGTTGCTGTGTTGCCAGTCAGCCTTATTACCTACATAGAGAACATAGCAAAGCATAGTATAAAACATTCTGTGCGTGCTTGGGCATGTTTGCTCTGAATAGTTTGTGGCGTCGGCGACAGCGACAACAATAGAAAGAGACAGACAGTGAGACGGACTGGCAGCGTTCCCAATTGGCAGCATCGCGTCGCTCTGTCTGCCGCTAACCAGTGTGGCAACCCCGTTTATTAACTGTCACAGCAACCTCCCCACCTCCGCCCACAAGAGCTTCCTCTTTCCCCTATCCCCTTCCCACTGCCGTCACCATCCCCTTCTCCAACCATACACACGAATAATACACATAACAAAAATAAAAAAAAGAATTCTTGCTGCTGCTCCCGTTTTAAATTTTGTGTGTTACGCGCTCCCCTCTTGCCCCTCCCACCCCCATCCACATTCACATGTTCGTTGCCGCTCTGCATTCATCAGCCCAGCTTCCCCGACTGCGACGTCGACAGCGGGACGGCGCTTTGAGTACCTTTTTTTATGTAGTTATGTGTTTATGTTTCTTATGTTATTATTTTTATTTTTGTTCACGCTGTCGTCGTCCGCTGCCGTCACCGCTCGCTGCTGCTGTTGCTGTGTATAACATAAGCAGAGCGCGCGTCGGCAGCGGCAGCGACAGAGAGAACGCAAAACATTCGATTGAGAGCGAGCTTGCTTTGCTCTCTTATTGGATCGCTCTCTCTCTCGTTCGCTCACTCGCTCCATATTACTTTGGCATTTTAGTGAGTGCGCAAAAAAAAGTGATGTCATGTTTGTTGGTTTAATAGCGTTGCCAGATGTGTGTGTGCGCATTGCCGTTTTTAGTTTTTGTTTGTTTTCATTACAATTTTACAATGTGCGTTGCCTCTTTTGTTTCTTTTGTTGTCTTTCTTCTCTTGTTAATTCGCAGCTTGACAACAACAAAGCATCAAAGATCAACAGACAATATGACAGAAATAAAAGACGCAGTTTGTTGGCCTTTTCCTTCTCGCCTTGTTATTGTTGTTTTTGTTCTAACAGCTGCCAAATTTCGCGTTTGTTTTTGTTTGGCCAAATTGTCGAATTTTGCGCGCATTTGCTAGAAATTCCAGCCAATAATGTGCGCTTATTATGTAGCGCAAATGTTTCTAAATCTGGCTAGTTGGTCATTTTATTTTTGTGTTTTTAGTTGCCCTGATGAGTTCATCTCCAATCAGATTTGATAAGCATTCACCAAACAGGTTTCCAACTGGGTTATTGCATTTAATTCGTAAACAAAAAAATATACAAATCGAAATTTGTTTATTTGTTATAAGACATTTAAATTGTAGCAATTTTTAAGTAAATAAATATAAAACGGTAATTGTGCGCAGTAAAAAACAACACAAATAAACACACACTTGTATGCAGTAAGGTGGCAACGCCATTCGTCTGAACTTCACGAGAGAACGCGCTCTCTTTTACGCTCTCTCAGCGGCTCAAGCGAGAGCGCCGTGTGCTCCTGCAAACATTCGTGTGTGTGTGTGTGTATTGTATCTTTTACTTTTTAGCAGCAAGCTTGCAAGTTTAGTTAGGCAAACGCAACGACAACGCCAAACAGCCAACAACAAACGAGAATTACGTGCGGGGCGCTTAAAAAGTAAAGAAAAAAAGTTAACTACGCTCATCATCATACATTTCAATTTTTATAAATTGTACGTTGTTGTGTTGTTGTTTCAAACAACCCCAGCAGCAGAATCCGAATCCGACGACGCGTCGCTGCCGTCGTTGAGCAAAGGGCAGAGAGAACAAGTAAGAGAGAGCGAGAGAGAGAGGACGGAGCTAACTAGCGAGAACGGTGGTCGCAAAAGTAAAACGCGCGTAGAATCGCAAAGAGGAAGCAGAACGCTGAAAAACACAGCAGAAGAAGCAGCTGTCCAAAAAAACAAAAAATCCAAAAGTTTGTCAAGTGCGTGAATTAGTTTGTTAACAAATTGTAAAATGCCAGCAAAAATGCCAAGTGAATAGAAAAAAAACAACAGCAAAGCAAATTCAAATGCAAACGTCAATCGTGCGTGCCAAAGAGGGACACAAACACACGCATACAAAACACACACGCACACACTAACACATGCAAGCAGCGCAGTCAGTGAGTGCAAGTGGTTGACAGTGGGTGGAAGAGTGACGGGGCAGGTGGGGGTTGGGTGTTAAGGTTGTACTCCCACCAACAGTGTTGGTAAATGCGCTTTGGGAGCGCACAGTGGAAAACACGCAATTAAAAGTAGCCTGGCAAATATATTGTATACAATACATATTATAATTGAAATAGGCAAATAACAATGTGAAAGTAATTTGTGTGTTGTGTACACACACACACATACAAACACACACTGTGTTACGCTTTGCTGCTGCTCTTATATTTATTTTGTTGTTTTTGTTGTCCATGGTGGGATGCGCGCAGTGAGTTCATCGCAAAAAATAATACACACGAGTCCGCGATTGCCAATCCACCTCCCCCTCCCTCTCCTTGCTTCTTACACACCTACATTGCCCGCCAACGCCACTTCAACACCCCATCGCCCTCTCACCCCCTCAGCAGCCACTCCCCACGAGTAATCGCTCTCCTACTTACGCTCGCTGTCACTGTGCTCTCTCTCTTCTGCGTTGCTCTCGCTCAGTGTGCTGCTAATGCTCTGTGAACGCAATTAAAATACACTGCCCGACTAGCAGCAAGTGTACAAGTGTGTGTGTGTGTGTGTGATGTATCGGCTTTAACAGTGTGTGTTAAAATATAGTGCCTTGTTTGTACATAAATTAGACATAGCTTTAAGTTTAGACGCTGTGTTCGTGCCTGCTGCGACGTTGTTATTTCTATATATATACACACAAACACTCACACACACGCACACACACTCTTGAGTTGTCTTTGTATAATATAAATTCTATAATATAAAGTCCATGTGATGTGTGTGCGGAGTATATGTTTTAAAATTTTCAAAAATGAAATGCCGACCGACTGCTGGGCAACAAGAAGAAGAAGGAGAACAACAACAACAACACAGAAGCAGCGCAGTTTGCGTCGCAATGCAGCGCTGCCTTTTATCGCATGCAAAAACAAATTGCAGGCGTTTCGTTTTCGTTGCTTTTCGTTTCGTTCCGCCAATTGGCATGCAAAATAAATGGCTGCTTGTTGTTGTTGTTGCTGCTGTTGCTGTCGTTTGACGTCAAGTGCAAAAATATTCAATTAACATTTAATTTCATTATTTTTGTTAAAACGCAGCAGCATCAGCAACGGGTGGGGCACACACACACATACATACATGTGTAATTTGTTAAATTAATTTACTGCTGCTCTCATTGCGTGTGCTACTGACCTAATGCGTATGTGTGTGTGTGTGTGACGTCTGCAGACTAATTGAAAGCTGCGCTACGCTGCGCTGCTTTGCCGCCAAAGCCGATGCGCTCATCGCGGGCAGCGCAGCAACAACAAGAACTACTGTTATAAGCAGAGCAAACAGACGAAGAAGCAGAAGAAGAAGCAGCAGCAGTAGCTTCAAGTTCGCGCTGCATTTCGTCTGCCAACACCTCTGTTGTTGTCTCCCTCCCACACACACGCACAGCAACAAGTATTTTTTTTTTTTTTTTTTTTTTTTTGTAGTTTTCATTTTTGTTGTTGCTGTTTTTGTTTTTACTTTTTCGTGTTCAAACACTTCAAAGGAAGTTTTGTGATGAGAAACACGACAATAAGCAGAAGCAGCCCCCTACCTCCCTACCTCCCTTCCTCCCTTCGTGAAGCGAGGCCAAATGAAAAAGCACTCGAAAAACATTTTAAAAACTTGTTTTTATTTGTGTTGTTTTTGCTTGTAAGTTCTTGTCGCTGAGCTTGTTACAGTTATTGTTGTTGCTGCTGTTGTTGTTGTTATTGTTATTGTTATTGTTGTCGCATTCGCGCATATCAATTTCGGCACATGACGTAATCTTCACATGCTCAATGAGCTGACAACAACACTAGACTACACAACACAAGTTCACTATTTACTCTTGAGAGTGTAAAAAACAGATAAAAAACTAAAACTTGTTGATCGATAGTCGATAGTTTAAAACATTTGTCGAAGTTTTGTTTTTTTTTTTCATGTTTTTCTTAATTTTTTTCTATTTCTATTTCTCTGCTTTGTGTTACAAGTTGAAAAATGACTGGCAAAATGAGCAGAAGAATAGCCTAAAAAAGGGCAGACAAAAGATCATCAGATAATGGCTGTGGAGTGAGAGGGAGATAGAAAGAGAGGGGGAAGCAGCAGAATAGATTGTTTGATGGAAACGTGCACAGACACAACTGGAGCTTAGAAGACTTTAAAATATCGGTTCTTAGTTCACTTAACTCGCATTTCTGGGAAGCCAACGAAACAGTCGACAAAATAGAAAGCACAAAAGTGGAGGCATAAGAATAGACCATAAAAAAAGAAATAGTTAAAAGAGCAAGAAAATTGGCCGTAAAGTGAGTTACCTTTATAATTGTTTTTTTTTCACGTTCGTTCTTTTTGCGATCAGAACCAGTTGTGAATTATAGCGTGTGATTGACGTGCACAAAAAAGAAAAGAAAAACCGCAAGTAATTAACATAAAAAGTCCAACTTATGCAATCCAGATGATAAAAATCACCGCAGGATTTTCCGGTGAGAAATGACTCACAACTTTATTGTTTTTTGTAGCCTTGGGTTGCCCTTTGTTTATTTTTTGTATCTAGTTCTGAAGAAGGGGGAAACTCAACTTAACTCAACTTAACTCAACTCGACCCTTTTTATTTCTTTCACTTTTCAACTTTCCACCTTGCTTCGCTGTCCGTCACCTTGCATTGCCCTCTTTGCCTCTTCGGCTCTTTGCCTTTCTCTTGCCTGAGGTCTGATATCATAATGTTTACTCAAACTTCGCCAGCGCAGTTTTGCACTTTTAAATTTCCAATTTCTTATCAACTTGTGTTAACTTTATCCGACTTCTAAATCTCTTTAAAATGTTGTTTGAGTAAACACGAGATATGGTCGACAAAATTTGTTTTTTATTTATGTAGAACATTCTATTTGAATAATAAGACTAAACTAAGAATTTAGAATTTGAATAATGAGAAATATTTTACAATAAACTAAATTACATAACTAATTACTAGTTTCTTAATCAGATCACATAAAGAAGTCGAAATTATTTAAGAATTTCGTTTGTATGAGAAAAAACGCTTTCTTAATGCGGATTTTAATTGCTTTGCCTGATAATCTGGTATATTTTACACTCTATGGTATATTTTGAATGTGGTACTATATCAATATACAAAATATAGCATTTAGTATATTTTGTGGTCTTTGTTATATTTTGAATATAGTACTATATCAATATGCTAAATATAAATTTTTGATATATTTTAGTATTTTGTGGTATATCAATGTGATATATTTTGTGCATAATACCGCATTTGGTATATATTAAGAATAATACCGCACTATTTTTCTTTCATTCAAAATGGGTATCGGGTATTTATCATTCTTAGCTTTCTTATGTGTTAAATTCAATTTTTTTAAAATTTTTTTTTACTCATAATACCATCTAAATTTATTATATTATACTTTATCAATTTAATTTTTGATTACTTATAATTCGATCTTTAATCCATTGAATGAAAACTTGCTGAACTTGCTGCGACTAATTTAGAGAATTTCAATTCTTTTTTTTTATTTTGTATTCGTCATAATACGATTTAAATTTATGATATAGCTTATCTTATAAATGCAATTATAATTCAGTTTTCCATTAATAATATGATTTTAATGTGTTTAATGAAAACCTGTTGGCTGCACTTTTTTTTTGTCTGACTAAAATGGAAATTTCAATTTTATTTAAATTTGTATTCCTCATTATACGTTTTAAATTTATTGTACAGTATCTTATATATTTTAAAATTCCATTTTTCATTACTTATAATACGATCTTCAATGCAGCGTTGACATTGCCGTTATTTCATGGGCATTTGGCAGCACTGAAAACTTGCTGAATTGGTTGCACTTTTTTTTTTTTTGCTGTGACTAAATTGGGAATTTTCATTGCCGCAATTCCCAATTAGAGAAAGAGAAGCTCAAGCTGGAAGAGGAAGATGTCAGTTGCAGGTTGATTGACACTTTTTTTTAGAGCTGCAACAACATGTGGCATGCTGCATGCAGTTTGTGGCAGTTATAGAGCGACTCTCCAGGGGCGTTATATAATGCAAAATGCAAAAGGCACGCGCCGAGATTTGCGGTCGGAGACTTGTCAATTTCCATTTGTGAAATGAAACGAATTGAAAACGTGAAAATTGAATTGAATGAAAAGTTCAAATCGCTGGCGACGCGCAATTGGCAAATGACTTAATTTAATTGACATTGGGGGGGAAAATGTGACGAAGCTGTTTAGGAATGCGTGTGTGTCTGTCTCCCTCTCTCTCTCATTCTCTATCTCTCTCGATAGTTGTCTTGCCTCTTTTCAAATACTTATTTTTTTTTGCGTATTTGTGCCTCATTTCAGATCGGAACGTTCGATAGTTCGCGTTTCAATTTACCAAAGCAGTCAACCGCAACAGATTTGTCCACCAAGCAACGATTATTCGTTGACGAGTTTTGCGGATAATTTAGATAATACGTTTAGTAGCTACAATTGTAACTTAGACTATACAACAATGGCGACGGCGACAATGCAGCCGACTGGAGGCCTAGGACCAGCCTACGACAGACAGCAGAGGTGAGTCTACTTCCATTCAAAGCGTTTACCAACACTAAACTTGTACTTTTGCAGCACTGATTCCGGCTGGGATAATCCTTTTCGTCCAGGCGGCGATCTATCCAGAGAGGCTGATGAAATTGTTAGCATGATACGTGGTAAGTTTCTTTCTATTTATGCATTCGTTTCTCTTGGATTCATCTCTTCCAATTTTCATGCGGCTTGACAGGTGGCAAACCCATCACGCCCACAGAGGATCGTACAATAGGCAATGGCAACGCACAGCATGGCGATGATAACTGCAACGGCGCAACAACTGCAATAGGCGAGAGTGTAACCAAAACAAATGTAAGCAAATGTCACCTACGAAAAGTCAAATGAACAGGGAAAGGAAACAATCAGCACCCAGAAAAAGACGCATGAATAGGGAAAGGAAGCAGTCGGCTTCCATCTTCAGTTAGAGCTCTGTAACTCATCTGTATTTGTCACCCATAAAAAGTCGAATGAATACGAAAAGCAAGCAATCAACAAGCAAGCAGTTCAACTAGAGTAAAGGCTGTATTCATCTGTATTTGTCACTCAGGAAAAGTTGCATGAACGGGGAAGGCAAGCATTCAGCATCCACCTTCAACTAGAGTAGAGAGTTCATCTTTGTCATCGACGAAATGTCGCATGAACTGGGATCGCTGGATGTCAGCACCCACCTTCAACTAGAGTAGAGTAGTTTGTGAGTTGCCTGTTAGTTTTATGAAATCTTCAGTGAATAACGAAGCTCAGTCGCCGTCAATTATTATCCGACTTAATATTGTAATTATAGCTAAACAGCGCTTAGTTTTGTGTTCCTTGAGCATTACAAAAATAGAGAAATTATTTAGTTACTTTTCAATTACTAGCCAAAGACTAAAGCACTAGGTTATGAATTTATTTCTAATCTATGTTATAATAATAATAGTAATAGTAATACTTGACTTTTTGACACGTCTCAGGGCTAATCTTTATAGCATACTCAGTTAAGTTTAATAATTGAACTCTATATTAAACAATGTGCTAAACAGAAATAGTTTACTTTCAAAATAAACACATTTACAATCTTGAAGATTAGATTATTTTGCCAACTTAGAAGATTAAAGATAAAGGTTTTCAAACAATTCAATAAATAATAACATCACTCTTATATTAAGCAATGTGTTAAAAAAAATAGTTTACTTTAATGTATAGGCAATAATTTATTGAAATCAAAACTAGAAATTTGATAACAATCAAATCGTTTAGAACTGTAGCTAGAAAACTTTTAATTGTGTAAAGCTAATATGTTGGAAGTTTTGTTGAAAAGGGAAATTTTACTCGCAAACAGTTGAACTTACTCGTTGAAAGTTGAATGTCTCGTTAGTGAATGTTTCTCTCTTGCTTCTTTTGTACGCTTTATTTTAATAAGAGAATAATTTATTCAAAGCATTTAGAAATTTCAATTTACTCGTTGAAAGTTGAATGTCTTGGTTAGTGAAAGTTTCTCTGTTCAGTGCACTCGAGAAAAGCTTTTGCTTTCGTTGAAATTAGAGAATAATTTATTGAAATTGAAACTACATAGTTTAATGAAAAAGCTAATTTGTTTTAGAAGATTCGTTGATTCGTTCGTACTCGCTAAATGTTGAGTTTACTCGTTGCAAGCCCAATGTTTAAACGAGCGAATCGTTTAGAAGTTTTGTTTCAGATTATTTGTTGAACTGGCAAATTTGACTCGCTAAAAGTTGAGTTTACTCGCTGAAAGCTGAATGTCTCGTTATTCCAATTACTCGCTGACAACTGAATATTTCTCTGTTGTACTTTTGCATTAATGAAACTTAATTCGCTTGCAGCTCTCGCAAAATCAAGCGACAGCACAAAATGGTACAAATTCCCACGGCAGCAAGGTGGAAGGATCAACAGGAGGCGGCGGCGGCGGGGGTGGAGCAGGTGGCAAATCAACGGCGGTGGCTGGCAATGGAAAGGGAGGTGGAGGAGGAGAGAGCAATAATGGCGTCACTTCGCTGGCTCAAGTCTCAAAGCAAGTGGTACCTGGACCAACTTCGGCTAGTCACGTGGTTATCGACGAGAAGAAGAACAAGAAAAAGGGCTGCTGTGTGGTGCAATAATCAAGAAGAACAACAACAAGAACAACAACGAGACACGAAGCAGAGAGGCAACACAACAGCGAAACAAACAAAAACAGAGGCAAAACATACAGAACGACAACAAGAACAAGAAAGAGAGCAAGGGATGGCAACAAGTGTAAGCAAGAATCACTTGTTGGAGAAGAAGGATCAGGAGGGAGGGAGGGAGGCGTATCATATTTAATGTTAATGTTAAATGCTAAAAACTGAAACTGACGAAGCTGTTGATATTTGAATGCTGCTGCATTATTCGCTTGCTTACACACACACACACACACACATACAACCATGAAAATAGCTAAATGAGAAAACGAAACGCAAGCT
This sequence comes from Drosophila pallidifrons, assembly GCA_023558445.1. Taxonomy (NCBI): domain Eukaryota; kingdom Metazoa; phylum Arthropoda; class Insecta; order Diptera; family Drosophilidae; genus Drosophila; species Drosophila pallidifrons. Next base: position 26,698,920 of record CM042351.1, on the reverse strand, counting down.
CTCTGAACAGAACCAACAAACAAAACCCACATACATACATATAGAAATGAACCAGCAATAGAAGCAAAAGCAAAAGCAAAAGCAGAGTCAGTAATAGCGACGCTTAACAGTGAAGCTGCTGGAGTAACGGCGGTAACAGCGACGCTTGACAGCGGCTCTGTTAATGACTGTAACAGCGACTCTGTTAAATGCTTTTAACAGCTGCTGCTGCTGTTGTCGCTAACTCTGCCGCTGCCGCTGTTTCTGCTGCTGTTGCTGCTTCTGCTATTGCCGACTCACTCTAAACTCAATGCGCGCTATTGCTGTCGCTGTCGAACCCACGTTGCAGTCGCAGCCTAAATTTAATGAAATTGTAACTATGATATATATGCACAATATATACACAAATTTCGTATATATTGTGTGTGTCTATATATTTGTTAGTCTGGATATATATATATATATGTAAGTGCAAAGCCGATGCTAACAGTTGAGACATCATAACGAACATGAGAGATCAGCTGTTGAATTATTATTATGCTGATTATATAGCGTATATATATGAATCGATATATATATATGTATATGCGTATATAAATATTTTTTCCTTTTTTTTTTTTTGTAATGTGACTCGACTTTATATACATACATACATATATATAATATATATATTTTTTTCGTATTTGTAAAATTAGTGCAGCTTTTTAAAGAACATTTAAAAAGTCGATAAAAAAACAAACAAAAAATGAGAAAACGATAAGCAGAAAAAAAAATAAGAAAAATAAACAAAAGTTTTGCCTGCATGCATAAATGAGAACAAGAAAAGAAAAAAAAAGAGAAAGAAAAAACAAAAACAAAAATGTATTTATTTTTTATTTATATGACGATGAAAGTAAAGAAATTAAATTAAATGTTAAACCTTAAACAAAATATACAAAAACTAGACACACACACACACACACGAATACATACGTATATAAACACACACACACATATACATAGCTAAAATGCAGTTTTGCATTTGTATTAAAACGAAACCTTAAACAGCAAAAAGCTCTATTTCTATAACTTTCTGTCTGTCTTCATTCTCGATATATCGATATCGATTACCCCAGTTGAAATTGTCACGCATGAAAAACGCACAGAAATCAACACACACACACATACAAACAAACTTTGCGTTCCCAATTCATGTTTTCTCAGGCTTCCTTTTTTTTTGTTTCTTTATATTTTTTCCTGCTTGTGGAAAAGTCAACCTACTTTTCGTATGGATTTTCAGCAGCATCGTTTGAATTGTGCTTGCGATTTAATTAGATCTGTGTGTGTGTGTATGTATGTCACATCAACCCACCCACCCACACACACATACACACACACACACACACACATTCACAATGACCAACACACACACATAGAATGTCGCGCTTAAAAAAAAATAACTTACAGAAAGCTAAACCAAATAGATAAACGAGAACCGATTCAATACACCGATACAAACCCACACACACACACACACACTTATACACACCAACACACACTCAGCCTAAGCATTAAAGTGCTGCATTTGATTAATGTAATAATAATTATTAAAGAACAAGAAAAAAAAACAAAAGATATACATATATGTAATAGCAATCCCCGAAAAATATGTGCTAATTAAATTTCGAATACAAATCAAGAGAAGAACAAGAAATCAAAAAGAACGTGAAACCAGAAGCAAAAAAACAAGAAAAGAAAAGCAAATCAACAACAAAAAAAAAAAACATGAAATCAGTGAACTAAACAACAAAATAAATGCAACAAGAAATCAATATTTAATATTGTATATTTCCAGATTCCAAAAGCAAAACAAATGTTAAGTTATTGTATAAATCCTAAATAAAAAGAAAAAAAAAACAAAAAAGCAAAAAATGAAACCAAAAAAAAAGCAAACATAAAGCGAAACATTTTCACAGCGTGCTTTTCAGCGCATCCAAAAATTGTGATGCATACTTTTGGGCTGTTGCGATTAAGTCAAAGCTGAAAAGGAAACTGATAACTGACTTTCGCATTGTCAGCACATGAATCGGAGAATGAGAAGACACAGCAGGAGGTAATACTGACTGCGCAATACCCTTTCACCTTTTGCACAATCAATCGTGAAGCGTAAATTCAATTCACCTCATTAATCATCTGGAAGCACATTAAAAGCTTACAACGAACTGTGGATACGCTTGCCTTTCAAAATTGCTATAAATTGGAATTCCAAGGCATCAAGAAAATGCGTAAATTGAATACACTTCATTAATCTTCTAGCGTGTGATGGAAGCACATTAAAAGCTCGCAACGAACTTTGAATACGCTTGCTTTACAAAAATAGAACAAATTGGAGTTTCAAGGCATCACTACAAAATTATTTTTGGTAAGTTGTTTCCCATTTCATTATAACTAATGTAAATATGATCCTTAGCAGATAATGCAGTGTGAATACTCATTAACACTAAAAAGAAGAGTGTATTAACGCGTTAAAGAAGAAGAGAATGTAGATGTAGAATGTACAACGTCATGAGTCTCGTTGAATTTGTCAGTTTCCTGGTGCCAAATACATAAATAACCAGTAAGAAAGCCACAGTCGAGTGTGCTCGACTGTGAGATACCCGCTACTCCTGTTCATATACCGAAAACTACATTTGGTATAGTTTTATATTATAAAGTTCAAAATATATCGTATTGTCAACCGAAGCAACTAAGACCCAATGTTTTGAAGGCACAAAATATACCGACAAATATTTGGTATGTCAATATACTATTAGGTTCAAAATATACCAGAGAATTAACCCACGCAACTAAAACTCACTTGAACAACATTATAATGTAATAAAAATGTAATAATAAAATAAAAACTACTAAAATATACCGAAGACTAGATGGTATATCGATATACCATTAGGTTTAAAATATACCATGTTGTCAACCAAAGCAACTAAAATGCACAAAGTTGTAATGTCTAAAAATTCTAAAATGTACCAAAAACATTATTCGGTATATTGATATACCTTTGCGCTACAAAAATACCAAATTGTCAACCAAAAACAATTCAGACCCATTTAAAGATACATTTTCTGAAGGGACAAATATACCGCACACTATATTTGGTATATCGATTTACTATTAGGTTCATACCTATTAGATACATTTGCTGCAGTCAGAAAGTTATGATACCCTTCTACCCCTTGAATAGTTGGTATCAAAAACCTCTCAACACACAACTTTCAACTATTGGAACAGAGTAAAATTTATGGCTGACATTTTGTGTTTCTTTTTTTTTGTTTTTGTAGCTGCGATTTAATTTATGAACTTAATTCGTAAAGACATTTATAACAATTTATCTGGATTTGGATACTCGATTTGTATTTTTATTTTTATTAGTGTCTGCTTTTTTGTTTTTATTGCCGTTCGGATGTTTTTATGTTAGATTAATTGGTAGATCTGCTGTCAATTCTTAAATTGCTGCGCCTAAGTGAGCAGCAAAAGCAAAAGCATCAGCAACAGCAGCAGGCGGAAATGTCGAATAATTCGATACGAATCCAATCGATTCAAATCGATTTGTGTCCATTAAAGTGCCAACAATGATGATGATCATCACGATCACGATCACGATCATGATCACGATCGAAGAACCCAAATGATGTATTACTCATGGGGGTCAGAGTTAGAAGAAGATGAAGAAAAAGTGTGTGTGTCTAGATATTGTCTATTCATCTGTCGATTATACAAAATACAAGCATTGCTTCTAATGGCTAAACTTGTTTTGCCATATGGCATGACATGGGGAACGACGACAGTCTATACGCAAAGTTAATAAACACCACCAAAGCGGATCTACTAAGCTACCAATTATAAACCGATCCCAAACAAATCACAAAACCCCTCCACACAAATTAAACAACACAGACGCAGACACAGTGCAAAAGCAAACACATCTTCAATCATTTCTCGATTGAAACCAGTCATCTGCAGCGCGCTGAACCCAATGAACTCATTCTCGCCCAAAGCTAGAGTTCTCAAATATTGCATGTAGTTGTCCAAATACTCTATAAATTCTTTAGACTTATAAAATAAGCAATATAGCAATGAATAGATTTTCTTAATAGTTTATTATTATTATATTACCAACCATGGTAAATTTTAGAAGTATATATATATTTAGAAAATATTCAAATATTTTAAAACTCAAATTAGTCTGGCAAATAAAAAATTTCTAGAGAAATCGCTTCAGGACCTACTAAGCTATATAGCAATTAATATTATATTATGGTCAATTGAAAGTTATCTCTAAAGAAACAGTTTGATACCATTTTTTTATAGTGTATCTTTATTATATTACTTAAAGAAATTTCTGCACTACATTTATAGTTCAAAAAGTTCCATATATTTTAAAACATTTCTGAAAAAATTAAAAATTTCTAGAGAAATCACTTAAAGAATTTTTCTTATTTTTACTTTATTTTAATTGCCATCATTTTACAATAAAACACCTTTTTTTATTGTTTATTTTATTAATGAAATTTGAAATGATTTATTATTATTATTATATTACCAACAATAGTAAATTTCTTCAGTACATATAACTTAAAAAAAAAACCAAAAAATATAGCAAAGAATAATCTGGTCAACTTAAAGTGATCTCTAGAGAAACATTTCAAATAGATTTTCATTAAAGATTATTATTTGTATATTACCAACTATGGTCTTAATATTATATTACCAACTATAGTAAACTTTTTCAGTTACTTTTAAAACTTGTCTGATAAACAAAAAAATCTCTAGAGTAATCGCTCCTCTTATTTCATTATATATGAACAAGATTCAAATTTATTAAAAATAATTCAAAACTTGTTAAATTAGTTCGACAAACAAAAAAAATCTTTACAGAAATCGCTTAAAATCGCTTTTCTTATTTTACTTTATTTTGTTCATTATAATTTTATGATTTCACACCTATTATATTTTGTTTATTTGGTTAATAAAAATTAAAATTATTGTTTATTATTATATTATAAATATCTTTTCTTATTTCACTTTATTTTATTCGTCATTTTAAATTTTAACACCTGTTCTTTTATGTATATTTTATTAATGAAATTTAAAATGATTGTTGACTATTTCAGTGATGCAGGTGTTGACTTTTTGCAGCCACTGTGCCACCTGCCGCGCCTTAATGAACCTAATTTGCGAGTGCGGTTTTTCGTGCAGGTGCAAATTATGATGAAGCTCAGCACACACACACACACACACACACACATACAAATGCAAACAAGTCAAAGCTGCGGCTAAACAAGAACGATAAAATGTCCATAATTTAGCTATAGCGAAATGCGCGCTGCACAAAGAAAGCAAAAAAAGCTAAAGCTCGCACAACGCCAAAAAAAAGGCTAAATGCGACATGTGTAAGCTATATAAAAGCAAATCAACGAAAAAGAAGAAGAACAATAACAACAACAACAACAACGATAACGATAACAAATAACAAACACAAAGTCAAAAGCAAATAAATTATGAAGTATAAGCTGCGCATGCGGCGCACGCGTCGCTGGGCCACACACAAGCAAACACACAAGCACACACACACACACACGTACTCATACACACGCTGTCATAACTAACTGTAAGCTCTCTTTGCCGTCTCTGCCGAAGCTGCGCTGCTGTCAAACGGCACACGCGCTGTTGCTTTTGCTTTTGCTGTTCCTCTCTCTCTCTCTCTTGTATGTATGTTTGTATATTTGTGTGCTTGTGTGAGCTTTTGGAGTCGCTCTGTCTGGCAGTGTAAACCTTTTCAAAGTGGAGCAAGTGTCTTCAGCTGTTTTTTTGTGTTTTTTTTTCTGTTCTGTGATGTCTGCTTCATTTATTTTATATTTTTTTCGAGTTTTGTGACTTCCGTTTGATGCTGCTCTCTTCGCTCTGCATTTACGGCTGCAGTTGCCCTTGGAAAGTCGAGAAGCTGTTGTGATAAATTGAGTGGTAATGGAATAGTAATAAATTAATGGAAAGCTGCGCGCCTTTTACGGAAATGTGTGCGTTCGTTACAATTACGAATTGTGTGTGTGTGTGTATGTGAGTGTGAATCTCCCCATGGTTCTAGCTAATTTGTAGCTTCCTCGTGGATTGCTGATTGAGTGACAATTGAAGTCAAGTGGAATGATTGATTGATTTGATTTGATTTGATTGCTTTGAAGTGCGCGATACGTGTGATACAATCACTTTAATACATTATTGATTGATGGATCAACGAAGAATTTCGCAGCTTGGAAATGCTGGATTATTTAATAGCTAATTGTGGGTAAGTCAATATTTCTGATTGTTTTCTTGATTGATGCTCATATTAGTATTTAATGTACTTGATCATTAGTTATTCTTGTTTCTTTTATTGATTTTTCCTAGACATTGTAAAATGAATAGATTTGCATTTTCATCATGAAGACACATTATGTATTTGATTCAAGATATAAGCATAGTTTTAAAATATATATACATAGTCCCTTCTACTAAAGTCCAAAATATTCATGGGATCTTGTGACTTGCGTTCATTCCTTTTCATTCATTCTTACTTTTGTTTTCAATGTTTTTCATGCCCCATGATCAGTTTTCTGATCAGTTCAGTGCTCTAAGCTTATCTCTGGTTCTTCGTATAGCATTTTTTTTTTAAATTTGCTTAAGCACTTTATAAACTATTTCTAAATGCTATTACTCTGCAAGCTCATTTGACTTAATTTATAAAGTCACCAACAGCAATAACACATAAATCTTGTTCATCTGCGAACTACAAATTTATTGCAATGAAATTTGGCAACAGTGTAATGTTTGTGTTGAAAATTGGCAACAAGTAAATACTGCAATAAAATCATATTCCTCAATAAACATAATATTCCTCTGTTATTTGTTTGCACTTACTTCCTCGAAAATCCTTAAAATATGTTTCTATGCTTTCTTGGAATTTGTGGTCTTTTTTTTTAATTTTGTGACTTGCATTTTATTGGAAGCTTATCTTTATAGCCTTTGACTTGGCTATTTTTAGAACCCGCTCACACCGAAATTAACGAGCTATAGACTGCTGTCGAAAAACCCGATTTAGTCAGTATAATTTCGATTTTTTGTTTTAATTTTTAGTAAGCGTTGCGGAAAAGTTGAATAAATTTAAATATTGTTTAATAAACAACTCGTAAAATCCAAATTCAAATTGCACACCTGAACTGATCTCGATTGTTGTATTAATATGATTTATAAACACTATATTTTTGTCTTTTTTATTAATCTTGAGGCGGAGGTGGGAATCGTCGATCCGTCTTTCCATTTTCTGCATGCATCACAATCGCACAATGAAGACTTTTAATATAATTAGTATGCAAATTATAATTAAAAGATAAAACAACCAGACAAGTTACGCACACAATGACAGATACATCATAAACATAATGAACAGTTTTATGGGTGTCTTTGTGTGTCTTTGATACCCTCTAGCCATAAAATAGATAAATAAGGGTATAATTAAATTGCGATCTTCCCAATCTTCCCACTTCCTTGGCGTTCTTCATACGATATCGCTGTGAAATGTCTTTGTTCCGTGTCATTTTAATTCGCTAGCTGGATTTGGCAAAATTTATGGGGCATACTTATAAATAAAAAAGGAAAAATTCATAATTTTCTGTGTTTGTTCTTTTGGTATTTGTTTATTTTTGAAATTAGAACATTTTGGGCATGAAATTTGGGATTTATTAAAATATTTGTTTCACTTCGTGTTTGCTGATGCGCAAAAGAAAACGTGTGAAATGCTTCATCTTTGACTTGTTTAAACTTATGCCATACAAACCTTTAATTAACACAGCTTCATCAAGCATATTTTGCTTTTATTTTAACTGTAATTTAAGAAAGATTTTTGCAAAGTGAATACAAGGTGTTTTTCTAGTCGTGTCAACCGTTGCATTGCTGAATTTTACATTTTTATCGCGTGTTAATTTGAATTGACGAACCGACAAGTAGTACAAGATGATCATTAAGAAGAAGAAGAGTGGGTTTCTTGATCATTTTTTGGGTATTACCAGCTGATGCTATGTGTTCTGTGTTGCAGCTGTCGTCACGCCCCACATGGGTTGAGATCATTGACGAAACGAACGAACGAACGATCAAACGAGATGACAATCCAAGAATCCAAGTGCTTTTAGAACTGGTTCGCATGGATAAATTATGATGTGTTCCTGGCCGAAAACATCATCATACATTTGCCTACGTACTACGATCATCCACCTACCCAAAATATCACAATCATAGCTTCGAGAAAAAAAATACTATAAACTATAAAAAAAACTTTACGTTTCGGGTAAAAACAAAACGTGTTTAGCTTTCTATTTAGCTTATGCAAATTTCGATTGGTTATTTATTTGTAAGGCATTATAAATATATGCGAAAAATAAAAAACGAAAACCGAAAACCACAACAACAAATAAAATGAGTAGAAAACACACGGCGTACATAAAAACAGCCATAAAAAGGAGCAAACAGTGGAGGAGAAGGAGAGATGATTGAGGCACAACGAAAAAAAAAAACAGAAAAAAATGACGTGAACAAAAAAAAAAATAAATATATGGTTGATATGCATAACCGGTAAAAGACCACAGAGAACCAGAACCAATACCCAAAATCAATATCGAAATCAAAACCTGATTCAAATTCGGATTCAGATTCGGATTCTGATTCCAATGCTGCTGTTGCTGTTGCCCGTTGTCGTTTGCCAAAAATCAACAGTTTGTTTCTATTTTTGCCTTTTTTTGTCTTTTCTCATTCGCCTCTCGTCGTTCTAATTGGCGTTGCCCTGTGCATTTCCTTAAGCTGACTTTAGTCGACCTTAACATACCCCGACCTGATTGCAAATTGAGTTGATTCCTTTGCTTCCATTTAATATTTTGCAAGCTGTGTGCATCCAGTCTGAACAGTTTTCTGATCAGTTTGGTGCTCTAAGCTTTGGTTCTTCGCATATCATTTTATAGGTTTGCTTCAGCACTTTATCGACTTTTTTAAATGTTATTACTCTGCTAGTTCATTTGCCTTAATTTATAAAGTCACCAACAGTAATAGCACTTATATCTTGTTCATCCTTAAACTCCACATTGCTTGTAATGGAATTAGGCAACAGTGTAATGTTTATGTTGAAATTTGGCAACAAGTAAAGATCGCAATAAAATCCTTATCGATCGTAACACCAATAACATAAATCTTGTTCATCTTTGAACTATAACCACCAACATTGATTGTACTGAAATTTGGCAACAGTGTAATGTTTAAAATTTAAAATTGGCCATAATGAAACCTTTAACGATGATATTCATCTGTTATTTGATTGCAGTTACTTCCTCGAAATGCCTTCATATATTTTTCTATGCTTTTTTGGAATTTGTAGACATTTTCTTAAGACAGAAGAAATTCGATCGGGCATTGTAAAGCGCCCACGCTTGATTACTATTCGGCTAAGCTACCCAATTTAGTACAGTGCCTACGGGTAGACGAATTATATAGCCAGTTAGATATTATTTATGACTTGAAACTGTCGACAAAAGGCATAACAACAACATTGACCAGTTTATTAAATTTCAAAAGCCTGGATCGAATCTGTTTTTTTTTTTTGTGTTTTTTTTGCTGTCTTGGGAGGGGGGAATCGTGAATAAATGAGCCGGCACATGGCGTGCAAATGCAGCCATAAAATATCAATTATAATAATTTAAATTAATAAGCCACAAAATGCTCCAAATCTGACAGCTGTAGCCAGATCTGGAATGCCGGGAGCTATTAGGCGCTAGATTGGCATCTCACATACCAATTTAGTGCTGAAATCAGGCAATCGAGTCGAATCTGAATAAATATTTTACTTAATTGTCTGCTATATATATTTAATTAAGAGTCCGGTTTGGGTAATTACGACAATGTACCGTTAAATGGAAGGCAATTGCAATGAGAATAAAAGTGATTAACATATAAAAAAATTCTGGACTTGACAGGCAGCTTTTGGCGCCACACAGTTGAATTACATAGCAAGTAGCTTTGATGCGGCAGCAAGGAATGTGCATAAAGCAAATCATCCGTCTCTTTCTTTCACTTTGACTTGCAGCACACAGTTGAAGCAGTCAGCGCAGCTGAGTTACATAGCAGTGAGCTTTGCTGTGACTGCAAGGAATGCGTATAGAAAGCACATTCAAGTGTATATTCGTCTCTTTCTTTCACCTTGACTTACAGCTTTGAGTGCGTGGTATGGTAAATATGTGTTTGTATGTAAATGTGGCGAATCGCATTAATCTACGCTTAGTTAGTCCGGGGTTAGTCATGGCTTACAAATATAGCGAATGATTCCATGCCCACAAATCATTCACGCCTTGAACTTTACATAATTTTACATACGCGTCGCGCAATAATAATGTTGCTATCGAGCTTAGGTTCTTGGAAATCTTGTTGCTGTGTATCTGCCGTATCCATCGCTCGGTCTGTTTGTCCGTCCGTTTGTCTGTCTCTCCACATAATTGCTAATTTATCGATCCGAGCTTTTAATTGCCTTCTTTATTATCTATCGAAAGACAACAGCAACAGCGACAGCAAAAACAACAATGATCAGCGAATAAGAAAAATAAATAAAATGAACTTCGAATTCGGCGCATTTCAAAGGCGATGCGTAACAAGTCTGTCGATGTTGTTGATGTTGTTGTTTTCATTGGAATATCTGTTAATTTGCTAAAGATATTAATATACGAAATAAGAAACACTTTCTTTTCGTTGTGTCGAGCTGCGGATATTAACATTGCAAATTAGCTGAAAACAGAGCAATAATTGTTATGTTATCGATAATGTATCGATATTTGCATTTTAACAAATGCGCCGACTTTTTACCAAATTCCACACAATATTTAACTTTCAATCCACTTAGACATGAGTCAGATATTCCTAGCATTACTTTTAACTCTGATCTGCATTCGGGGGAATTTCTTTTGTGCCAACTGCAAATCCACAAATAGATGTGACATTATTCTGCCTGTTAATGGGGAAAAATCCATTTAGCTGCGGCAATTTAATGGGATGATCTCAGAAGAGTTAGAGGTACAGTAAATTTGATCACTTTTGAAATTTAAGCGTCAATCAGTCTGTCATCGTCATAAAATAAATCTTGTATTAAAACAATATGAACTACAACATAAATCTTTAGAATTTCTTAATGGCACACTGAAAAAAATATCAAGTTGTAAAATCAGGAACATTCGTCTTATAAGTTCTGTGTTTGAAATAAGAAACAATTCTTAAATTCTTCTTAAGAACATTTGTCTAAAAAATACCAAATTTTCAAAATAAGACCAAAAATTCTAGATTTAGGTTACAAAATCGAAATTCCTATAAAGTTTTTATATAGATTTGAGTGTTTTCGTTCATAGCTCATAAATATTCTATAAATAATGCGATCAACATACAATTGAATAAAAAATATGGTACAATAATAAATAAATAGTTAAAAAACACAATTTTGTTTGTCCTATAAGATTTTTGGTTATAAAACTATAAGATTTTTTTCTTCTTGTTAATAAGAACTTGAGATTTATATTAAATATTTTTGAAATCAAGATGTGTTTTCTAACTTTAGGTTTTTCATGTTCTTGACGCACTTTTGAAACCAACATCTTGATTTTAGCACTCTTTTTTTTCCTGTGGAGTATTCTTTTCTAATTTTTATTCAGCTTTTAGTTGACATTAGTCATTTCGTCATTAAATAAAATTAAGTTTTTATAAAATAATTCAGCTTTATCTTAAAAGCTGTCTCCTATTTATTTATTTTTATTACTACCTCTTCTATTGTCACACTTTTTATCGTTTTGAAGAAGTCTTCCCCCTCCTCGATTTGCCTAATCTTTGACATTGGAAATGGAAATGAGTCAGTTGTTGAGAGTGACCAATTGACACGGAGAGGAGTCGTAAGTTGGTAAACTCGTTTCGGAGTGAAGACATCACTCCGCAACTGTCAATGGGGCGTGTCAAATAAATCAGTTTTGGAAGCGATCAGCGATCGTTAGTTTTGTTCGTTTGCTGATCCCCATCTTGTGTTTTGGGGCGTTAAATTGTATGTTTGTTGGCTTGCTTTCGGCATGACTTTGTTATGCATAACGAACGAAATCACTACAAACTATCCAAGGCAATGGACACGATCATCGTGAAGAAGAACAACATCATTATCATTATCATTATTATTATTATCATCGTTGTGATCATGATCACAGCGAGCGAGACAAATTTTGAGCAACTCTGACAAGCTGCTGAAAGCGCTTAACGTTTTCATTAATTCTGAAATTACCAGCAAATATCATTTGTCAGTTGGAAACGGTGGTCGGAATGCTCCGAGAGTCGAGCATGCTTGATTTTTTTTTTCCTTCTTCGTTTTTTTTTATCAGAGAAACCTGACCAAAAACATAAAGATTAGAGCTATTCGATTCTTGTGATTCTTGAAATATGAATGCCAAGCGGTATTCGTTTAGGTTATTAAGCATAAACGAGCATTAAAAGCATCATCATTAATGTTTTCCATACGCTGCGTGTCCGGTCTGATCAGTTCGGTGCTCTAAGCTTATCTCTGGTTCTGCGCGTAGCATTTTATGGATTTGCTTTGCAGGCACTTTATCGACTTTATATAAATGTTATTACTCTGCTAGCTCATTTGCCTTAATTTATAAAGGCACCAATAGCAATAGCACATAAATCTTGTTCATCTGCGAACTCCACATTGATTGTAATGAAATTTGGCAACAGTGTAATGTTTGTGTTGAAAATTGGCAACAAGTAAAGATATCAATGAAATCTCCAACGACTTTAATAGCAATAACATAAATCTTGTTCATCTTTGAGCTGTACTCATCAAAATATATAAATCTGCATATTGTAATGAAAATTGGCAACAGTGTAATGTTTAAGTTGAAATGTGGCAACAAGTAAAGATCGCTATCTAGCCCAGTTTGAATAGAAATTGTTGTCAACACAAAGATTCAGACATTTGATACTGACAAACGATGCGAATTATTGTCAATGCTAAAATTTGCAGCGTGCCGCTTTCAATCAGCAATGCAAATTGACAACACTGCAGAGTTGTTGTTGTTGTTGTTGTTAGTGACAATGTTGTTAAGTGTTTTTAATGATGAAATTTAGCAATATTCGTGCTTATTAGAGTTGATTTAAATGCCCCACAGCCTCGACGGGGACCATTTTGCTGTGTTATAAGAGTTAGTCTATTTTTGTATAGTCGAAATATCTGCATTCAAAATGAGCCCCATTCGGTCTCATTGGCCTGATCGGATCAACGAGCGGCGGTTGATAAATGTGATAAGGCCCCAAAACGGAACGGAACGGAACGTAGCGAACGGACTAATTAAGCGAAGGTTAAACGAGACATGAATTAACATACGCGAACTGAAACTATCTGGGAAATACACAAACACAATCTCAAGCACATAACATAGTATAGATTCTGAAGAAGAACCCCTAGATCGAATAGAATAGATCCCAGTAATCGAAGCACATTTATCAAATTCATTTCCATTCCAATTCCAATTCCCATTCCCAGTTCAGTTCATCATTCATTCAGTATTTTTTTGGATGGAATGAAGCCATAGTCGTAATAATTTGATTAACTCTCGCGACCGATCGATGATACTATTCAATTCAGTTTTCGCAGCACAACACAAAATACACCGAAAGAACACTTTAGCTTAAGCTCTGCAGCCTCTTAAACTGGTCTTCCAAATGGACTCCCAAAAAAAAAAAAAAAAAAATCGAACGTATCGAACTCAACATCGTCGCATATATTAGCGTCTCCTCCCCTCCTCACCGCCCCATCTCTAAGCAGAAAGCAAAAAAAAAAAAATTGTACGCTTTATAAAAAATGAATGCTAGCCAAAAAAAAATATATATATGTATATGAGACTAACACACACAGCGACATCGTATAAAAATCATTAAACTTAAACGCGTATGCTAATTTGATGATGGCGGTTTTCTAATTTGTTGTTTTCTACACTCGCACACTCACACACACACACACACGCACTTTTGGGCTGGAAACCAGATTTCTATATAGTAAAACAGCCGCCCTACCACAAACGAGCGAACGAACCGCATCCCGTCCCTCTCCCTCTCCTTCATCCATCGCCATCTGCAACGCTTACGCCTCGTTGATACAGTTACATCTATGCAGACTTTGCCGAAAACTGCGACCCAACAACCCATCAACCCAGCAACCCAACAACCCATAACTAGTAACAACTTTTACTATCGAAGCGTCGAAGTGTAAATACTCTTCATTTTTCTAGCGATAATGTTCCGTGACACTATTTAAAGATAATGCAACTTAAATGGAAACATTTTTTTATTTTGAATAAAAATGAAACACTTGTTCACTTCTATGTGGTGTCAATGATCGATAACGATAACATGAAGAATAGCGATTCACTTGTTGCGTTAGGTGGAAACCTTTTTTTTTTACTTCTTCGTGTGTCATTTATCGATTACGATAAAGATAAGGATTGTGAGCGACTTGATGCGTTAGGTGGAAACACTTTTTTTACTTCTATGTGGTGTCAATTATCGATAACGATAACAAGAATAATAGCGATTCACTTGTTGCGTTAGGTGGAAACACTTTATTATTATTATTATACATGATTATACCTTTAGCTTAATTCTTTTGTTACAATAGTGTATACTATCTACTGAAGGGAACATTTATTGTCCGCCCAGCAGGAGTGCTTCAAAAATAGAGTTATATATGTGCACTTGACGAATGGGTTCGCTTAAATAAGTTCTCCGCTTAGAGAAATTTCATGGCAGTTATTCATTTTAATATTCTAAAAATCAAATTGAAATAATACAGTCTTCAGAGTAATTCTATTATCTCATTATAGTAAAGATTGTATTTTCATTTGTCCAGAGGAGTGATTTAATATGTTCGCCCGAAGCAGGGATCCTCTAAAAAAAGTAATTGTTTAATTTGGTATTCAAAAATTCCAGATTTGCATTCAAACTGAACTTCAAATAGTATAAAGTAATTCTATGATCTGAAGCTATACATTTTTGGACTAACAATTGTATTTTTAAAGTTTTTAATTCGAAATCTGATTTATTTTTTATGATTATTATTTATTTAATTTATTTTTTTTTTATATTTGGGATTTAGCTTTTTTTTATTTAGTGAGGAATCCTTACCATCTAGCTATAACATTAAATACTTCCACAAGTGTACAAAATAATATATTCCTAAGTTTACTCTAAAAAATACTTTTCTAAGCTTACACTAAATATTAGTTTTGTAAGTACACATTAAATTCGAAAATACCCTACAAAGAGAGGGTATGCACGACGCAGCGCCACACGTTGACAACCTGTGCGACGTTCTCGCAATGTCCGCATCGGTTCGTTGTCCGGTTCGGTTAGGTCTTCTTTTATTCCCAACATTGTTGTTGTTTCTTTTTTTTTTAACCGCGCGCGCGACGCCGGCAGCGCTATTTCTTTTTTTTTGTACAGTGTGTGTGTATTTTTTTGTGACGGGGGATTTATGAAAAGACGATATATAAGGAAACAAGAAGTAGCAGCGTTTGTATTTATTTGTTAGAACCTGTGCGCAACGCACGTCTCTCTCTCGCTGCGAAACTTCAAGTTCCAGTTCCGATTCCCAGCACAACTTAGGATATTTTTTTGAAACTCTACGAACAAAAAACGCATCACAGAAATATAAACATGAAGAGTTTTGTAAGTTGCCACAAATAACTTCTTTAAGTGCGCCAAGAGTGTGTTGAACAGTTTCACAAGGAAAATCTTTGAAATAAAAAAAAAAATAAATAAAAATAAGTTGAAATATGACAATAATGTGCGAATGTGTTTGAAACAATATCAATTTTTTTTTAAATGAAAATGTGAATATGATTTCGAGTGTTATTTTTTTTTAACTAAAAATGTTTAAAAACTAAGGTGGAAAAGTGAAAAAAAGATATTCAACACTAACGTGGTTAATTTTTAAATAATAATCGTATCCTTAAACGAAGCTACAACTTAAGAAATCAATGTTGACGATTCTGTAAAAATTCTGGTTATTATACAAAAAATAAATGTATTCTTGAACGAAGCTAAAACAAAAGAAATCAATGTTGTCGATTCTGTAGAATTCTGGTTATTAAAAAAAAATAATCGTATCCTTAAACGAAGCTAAACTAAATAAACTAAACTAAAGAAATCAATGTTGTCGATTCTATAGAATTTTGAGTTTATCTTATTGAATTTCGCCGGTATGCTAATTGACAATTTGGGGTATTGAAAGGAATACGAGTTATTCGAGTGATTATTATACATATTTTTTGGAGCATGCATTTCGTGTGAATTATCACCTGCTACCTAACCTCAAAAAGCATGCGCATAAATGAAATTACAATTTAGCGCCTAAGAGAAAGCTTTCGCGATGGACGCACTTATTTTACTCTTCTTAGAGCAGGCAGGACAGCAAGCGAGAAGGAGACAACATCTGCATCATAATTAGCAAAATAGCAGGAAAGAGCACATAAGAGATGTGTGAACAATTGAGGAGACAACATCGGCAGCACAATTAGCAAAGTACTTAAGAGCATGTCGAGGCTGTGACTTTGAGGCGTGATAGAAGAGTGAAGTGTGCAGAGAAGACAAAAAAATGACAAAAAAAAAAGAAGAAGCAAACGACAAACATTGAAACGGTTTAAGCTCAAATCAAATAAATCAAAACGCATTAGCAGCAACAATAACAACAACAACACATTAATGAGCTAGCAACAGCAACAAGAACAACAAACGCATTAATGAGCTAGCTAACGAACGACGAACGAACACACGAACGACAAACGAACGAACGCAAGAAGAGTGCGAGACAAAGCGACGCGACAGTCGACGCAGCAGCAGCGGCAGCCAAGGCGGCGCTGCTTCGATGCGTTGCGATGCGTTTAAAGACGCGAACAAAACGCCAGCAAAACGCGCGCGCAGCTCGTTTGATTAATGACGACTGCAGCTAAAGTATAAAAAAACATCCACAACAAAAACATAACAGAAAAATGCAAAATGGAAACATTAAAACATTAAACTCGTGTGACACTTGGCACAAACCACAAGCCACTTTTGCCATTGATTTATGGGGCGAATCGTAAAAATAATAACACTAAATAAACGCCGCGACATACATTTCCATAAACCGTTGCTGCTTCGTCTAGCGTTTTTTTCTTTTTTGTTTTATGTATTCTTTTGTTTGGCGTTTTTGCTTGCTCTTAAGTGACAGCTTCGTTTATGGCTCGTGCATAATAAATGTGAACACACACACACACACTTGCACACACATGCATACGCATAGTAACGAAATCGAAGCGATTGATCAACTAATTATCTTCCGCTCTTCCTCTCCTTCTTCCTATTTCCTCTCCACTTTACAGCTGATTTTGTGCTTTGTGGCGCTCGCGGTGGCCGATGTAAAGCATTTGACAGATCGTAATCTGGATCTCTTCAAATACAATCCCAGCGACATTTACACGCTGCCCGAGGACATCGATGACGACAAGCCAGCGGTGCACTTTAACGGCGATGTGATGAAGGCCAAGACCGAGAAGCTCGAAAACTATAATGCGGGCAAAAAGTTCAAGCTCGAGTAAGTTGACCACTACAATCGATTAATATGCGATCGATAAGGGTTAGGAAACACTTGCTCACTTCTTTGTGATGTCATTTATCGATAACGTCAAAGATTCGGGTTGTGAGCGACTTGTTGCGTTAGGTGGAAAAGCTTTCTCGCTTCCTTGTGGTGTCATTTATCGATAATGAAAACAATAAGGACAAAGAGCGACTTGTTGCGTTAGGTGGAAACACTTGTTCACTTCTGTGTGGGGTCATTTATCGATAACGATAATACTGAGGATAGAGAGCGAATTGTTCTATTAGGTGGTAATATTTGATCACTTCTTGGTAATGCTATTAACGATAAGAAAAGCGAGAGACTTGTTGGTTTGGTGGAAACACTTTTTTTACTTCTTTGTGGTTTTAATTGAATTTTTATTTACTTGCTCAGTTGCTCTTGATAACAACTCAAGTTTTCATTATCTGATTTTTATAAATTTATACTCTAGCATCAAAATTCAATTAAATAGAATATACAAAAGTGTTATACATAGATTCCTTTATTGAAACAATTAAAGTATAAAATGACTATAAAAGAATAATGAAATATATTTCAAATTTGTGCTAACATTTTATCTTAACTGATGAAAACTTAATGTCCAATGCAAATAACAACTTTAATTTGGTTATACCATATCTTAACATCTTAAATAACTAAAGGGAAACCTTGTTTATTTCGTCTCGTAGTTTAACGTAGAAAGGGAAATCCTTGAGTATTTCGACTCGTAGTTTAACTTCAAATATGAGTGAATCTTGAATTTCAATTAAAATTCTTCATATTATAAACAAATAGAATGCAAGTGAAGGAATTCGTGCTACTTCGGAATTTAGCTTGAAGTTTCACGTAGGCACTGGCAAATGACATTATAGTTGAAACTAAACACAAATTTCGATATCGGTTCACATCACTAACTTACACTTGAAAACACTCGCTCTCCTCGGAATGACGTTACTATCGAAGCTAAACACAAATATCGTTATCGATATCGATACTGATTTACATCCCTAACTTACACTCGAAAACTCTCTCTCGCTCTTCTTGGACAGACTGAAGACACAGAACGGTATTGAGGTGAGCAGTGTGGGCAAACTGAAGGACGACAAGACCTTTGTGGTCAGTGGATCGTATTCGTTCACCGGCGCCGATGGCAAACGCTACAAGACCCGTTACACCGCCGATGAGTTCGGTTATCATCCCATCACCGAGTTGGATCTCGATATTCCCGAGTAAGTTAACAGCTTGGAGTGGAAAGAGACATTGAGATTGAATTTCGTTCTCTCCTTCACTTTAATAGACCTCAACCCTTGGCACCGGCCAATCAGCGTCCCACCGTTGATCCCAGCAGCCTGTTGGGCAACAAGAATCGCTTCCAGTTCCTGCAGCAGAGCCTCAATCCCGATCACGCCGCCAACGGACCGTTGCGTGGCAGCGGACAGAGCGGCGATGATTACAGCTACTCGGCTCCTGGACCTCAGTTGGAGTACAACAACAATCCCTATGGCAGTGACAACTCTGGTTTCGGTGGCAACTCTGCTGGATTCGGATCGGGCAATCCTTTCGGTCCTGGCAGCTCTGCTTCTTCTTATGCTTCTTCGGGTTCCTCTTCGGGCAACGGTTACGATTATCAGCCCCCCTCGCAGCCCCTGGAGACGCCTTCTCGTCTCTACTTGCCGGTGGCATAAGCAGACACTTCCCTCCCCCGTACCGCCCCGCTCCCTGCATTGTACCTACTCCTCCACCCCTCTGACCTTAAGCTTCAAGTATTTAGTTTTACGCGCAAGCTCAAGCGCGCAACAACAACAACAAGAACAACAGGCAAAAAACATTAACAAATAGCGAAATTTTTTTTATCATCTTATAGTGTTTATATTGTATATGTATTCCTCAAAAACGTACAACAAATTATCCTACCCCAACCCCACCCCTTCCAGCCCTGACTTCCCCGCCCTCCGCCTTCTGACCTACAAGAGAAAACACTACGCAAATTGCCAGACAAGAAATACGAAAAGACGCAACATGAACTTGACCATGAATCTATTGTATATGAATATATATATGTATATACACTGAGTGATATTAGTAGTAAATAAAATGGCTAAACTAAAACATTTTCCTCGTTCTTTTTTCCTTCTTTTTTTTAGATAAAATAATGAATTTTAAATTTTTCGCAATTAGGAATTAATCTCTTTCTCATTTTGAATTTATATTTTTAAATTTAATTTGCCTAAAAGTATGCGATTATTCAAAAGCCTAAAAGTTTATTTTCCCCCCCAAATTATAGCGGAAGATCTATACAATCAAATACTTTTCCTTAAAAATAAACATAAAAATGTAAGAATATAAATTTATAAATATCCTTTTTTGTATTTAAATTAAATTTACAAATTTCTTAATTGGGAATTCTTAGTTTGGCATTAAATTTGTATTCTTCTGCTTACTTCACTGAATTTTAAATTACACAATAATATTTACATGTTACATCTTAAAAGAAAACACACATTTAATCATTTTAGATTTTGAATTGACAAAAGCACTTATTACTATTTAAATTAAATTTACTTTCATTTTTGTATAAACTTTTATTCTGTTCCAGGAAGCTCCTCCCAAATAATAACTATGGAGTGGTCTTCTTTTTCGACACTTCACTTTAATGAAAGGTAAGTTTTTAAGATATGCATCTCTACATAGAAACTTATATGCCACAAATCGAAATACGAACAATTCGTTTGCTCCGAGATCTCTTCTTCACTTCACATTCGCTAGTTTGTTGAGATAGCGGTAGGTATTGAAATACAGTTGCTCCTAAAAGTATGCAGTCAGTTAAGACTTAATAAAAGCGTCTTTAAAGATTTACATTTTAATATAATGACCAAGTTAACGAAGCTTAAGTGCTAAGAATACTAAGAGCTTAAGCTTTACATAAAAACTGTCTTGAAAAGCTAGCTTATTTAAAATCTACCTTACAAAGCTTAATGTCAGTCTGACATTAAAACCCAAGTTAGTTTTAAAGCTCAGAATAAGAATAATATGCATAATACAAGTTTTTAAGTCTTTAAAGTTTTCAAAATTTTAATATAAATAAAAATTTAAAGTAGTATGTTAACATTACATGCTAAGAAAAATGCGATGAACTTTAACGTCACTTAAAAACTCTCTTCAAAGTTATTTTATTTAAAGTCTCTACTGCTAATCTTAAATTATAAACTTGAAGGCTCACCCAGATGTCAAACTTCAACATATTCTTAAAACTCAGCTCGCTTGTCCGAATGTCAACATCATAAGACACTATTTTATTATCGTATATAATACAAAAGTTTACAAAGCCTTTCCTACATTTTAATATAATTACAAATTTAAATTAACTTAAATTCTAAGAATGCGTCGAGCTTAAACTTAAGTTGTCTTAAGTCTCTACTTAAAAGCTAAACTTAAAAGCTCAGTCAGATTTAAAACCTCAAGTTATTTTTGAAGCTCAGCTCGCCGCGTGTCCGAGCAGCGCTTCGATGCGATCCCTTGCCTCGACATAGGCAGCGAGCACTTCGTCGAGGGTTGAGGAGACGCCTTCTTTGCTTCTCCTACCCGTGTCGAAGTCATCGTCATCGTTGCTGTCCTCGCCATCCAACTGATATCCCAGCGGCAGTTGTCGCTGCTGAATCTTCCGCACGCTGAACAAAATGTTTCCCGTGCTGCGCATGGCGCAAGCTTTGTCCGCCTCAAAGCGACTGTGCAGGGTTTGAGGACCAAGCTGGGATTGGGAATGCGAACTGAAGTAGCCGACAAAGTCGAAGAGCTTGCGACCACCAATGAAGTAGCGATTGAGGGCATCCAGCCAGCTGCCCACGGGACGGATGCACTGCAGTCGAATGCCGTGCGTAGCGGCAACGGGAAGCGGGGCGAGGAGCGAGCAGGCAAAGTGGGCGTAACCCTCGCAGCGTTCACGTTGCCAGCCATCGATGCTGATCACCTCAAAGTAGATGTGCAGCAGTTGCTGCTCCTCCTCAACCCCGACGAACGTCTCTTCGCAGAGCAACGTTAGTTGCCAGCAATGCGAGAAGCTGGCCAAGTTCCCGGCGCCTCCTTCGAGGCACGTCGCCGTGGCGCCACGCAACGGAAAGGGTTCATCGCTGAGTCCGGGCTCAAGCTCGAGGAGCGTGTGCTTCGGGGATTCACGTAGTAGCGAATATGGATGTTCGGGTGCTCGAAGTGCTGAGCCTCGTGCAGCTGTAACATCAGGGAGACGCGTCGCATGCGCTTCGGTGGCACCGCAAACTGAAGCAGACGTCGCCGCTCGGCGACCAGTTGACGCTCCTGTTCGTAATGCGTGAGGAGTTCGCTGGCGGTGGCAGTTGCGGGTGGGGAATGCAGCTCCAAGGGAGGAGGAAGATAAACAGGAAGAGGAGGGGGAGGAGTAAGGGTCAGGGTCTTCTGCAGCAGGGGCAGCGTCACATTCTCCAGACCGTAGGCAAACAGCTGGCGGCAATCGTTGTCCAACTCCAGAGAGTATTCCATGTCGTCCGCACTCAGGTTAAAGTCCGGGTACACATACAGCAAGCCTTCTGTCGGCGAGTAGCGTAAGCTGAAGAGCAACGTGTCGCGCTGCAGCTGCGCATAGATGCGCATCAGCTGATAGCCCTGCAGCTGCTCCTCCCGCTCCTCCTCCTGCAAGTCCGCATCGATCAGTGTGTGTATGAGGCAAGTGCGTGCCGCAAAGTTCGGATCATCGGGAAGTAGCGGAGAGTCCACTTCCCCCTCCGCTTCCTTCGTTGCCTCCACCTCCGCCTCGGAGTTGCGTTTGCTGCTGCTGCGACGTCGACGTCGACTGCGCGCCTTCAGCTGCTCAGCGTGCGCCTGCTTATGATAGGCGAGCTGTTCGTTGTAGCGCAGCTGCAGCTCAATCGTCTGCTTTGTCCAGCGGTGATAGCGTCGCTGCAGCGTCGTCACGCATTTGCTGGCGTCTCTGTAACGCTGCAGCTCGGCGCGACTGAAGTGCTTCTGCTGCCACGAAATGCACAGATTCGCTGTGGCTCCATTGCACAGCTCGCGATTTTGGGCATGGAAATCGTCCTCATTGATCGCTGACTGTTGTTCGAAATGCGTTTCCAGCTCCGAGCTGGGCACACTTCGTGTTTCAGTGCTGCCAGTTAATGCACTCGCATTGCCAGTGCCAATGCCAGTGCTGCCCATCAATGCATTGCTGCTGCTGCTGCGACTCGCATAGCTGTCGCGACTTGTGTAACTCCGCGAAGAGGATTTGCGATATTCGCTGCTGGGATTGTAATAGTCGTAATAGTTGCAATAGTTGCCATTGTGATCGTCGTGGGGCACATAGATAAAGAAATCGCCAAAGGTGCTGCTCATCGGACTTTCCGGATAATGGTCGACATGGGGGCCGCTGTTTGCATTCGCGCCCGTATATTCAAATTTCGGCACCGGCAGCCATTCGCTAATGTGTCGCAATCGCAGCTCCATTTGGAAATCGGACATGTCCCCGCACACACGATAGATGCCGGTGCGTTTCGGTGCGCTGCTTCTAAACATTTTCGTTTCTTTTATATTTACCAATTGTCAAATTTCACTGTTTGTTTTTGTTTGCCGTCGTTGAATTTTGCAGTCGTTATGACAACGATAGACCATTGCTGATTAATCGATTGCTTGGTATTTTTCGATTGGCGCGCGCTTTTAAATATTCAAATTTGTTATCTTTTTTATATACTTTACTGTCAAATATTGACATATTCATTAATATTGTATTTATTTATTTTATGTTTACTCATTTTATCGCAGTTACAGTTGTTATTTCGAATAATTTATTGTTGGTATTTTTGTTAGCAGTCTGTATTCAGCGTGACCGCTTTGCTGTTTTCTACAGCTAGTATATTTCAGTATATTGCGCAGAGCAACGTGCGGTCACGCTGCGTCTCCCAATTGCGCGCCTTCGCTGCTGTATTTTGCTTCGCTGAGCGTGCGTGTGTGTGTGTGAGTTTGAGCTTTTCCACTGCGCTTGCTTGCAGTTGGTTTTACGTTGTGTGCCGTTGTCAGTTGTTATTTTGTAGCGCAGCGGGCTGGTCGTCGTCCATTACGCGTTCTTTTCTCACCTCTCACGCATACTACGCGAGTAATATTTGATCTGTTATTACGTTTCGTTTCGTTTCGGTCTTTTTTTTTTAAGTCTGTTTCAATTTTTTTGGTGTCTTGTGCTGCGCGCGCGCAACAATTACAACAAGCAAACAAACAAAACGGTGGCTGCAACTGTTTAACAATTACAATTGTAATAATTGCATTATTATTATTATTATTAATATAATTATTATTATTTAAACGCTGCTGTTCTGTTTTCGGCAGTGAAAGTGTTTTTCTTTTGTTTTTTTTTTTCTGTCGTAAATTGTTTTGCGTTTGTTTTGTTTATGCTTAATATACAATTATATTGTTGTTATTTTTTTGTCGACTGCAGTGTTTTCTAATTTGCCATAAATACTATTTTTGCAGCGCACACACACAACATATACAAATACACAAACGACAAAATGCAGCAGAAAGCCGATGAGGTGAGTACAAAAGAAAACTATAAGAAGAATAGAATAGAATAGAATAAGAAATATGCGAACAGCAATAGAATGTGGCGAAGCTGCGCAGCCGTTGCTGCTGATTTTGTCCTAGTCGGCAACATTGTTGCTGGACTTGCAATTGCAAGTTTGTCCTCGTGTTGCTAACTTTGCTGCAGAAGATGTTGCTATGACCATTGGGAGCTTTGTTGCCGAACACATCCTGCACAACTTTGTTGCTGAACTTCAATTTCTTTGACTTTGCTGCTGTGCGTTGAACTCTTTTTGCTGTCTCTTCTTGTTGCTCGCTCTTGGTAGTTGTTGCTGGTTCTTGTGCCGTGACGTTCCATTGACTGATTCTTGACTATCATCCACCACCGCAACAGCAGCAGCAGCAACACAACGGCCTCATTGTAAAGGCTTTTTTGTTTGGCTTTTCATTTAAATTTGGCTTTATTTATTTATTATTGTTTCGTCTCGTTTTTTTGACTTGTTGCCTTGTTGCCGCTTCACGCGTGTTTATTTGTCAGTATCTCCCCCACCCCCACTTCTTCGGGTGTTGTTGTTGTCCTCGCACTATTTGCACAGTTGCCAAAGCTCTGTTGCTCTCTTGCTCTCGCAGTCTGTGCTTTGGTTATTCTTTTAATTGCTGCGCCAATTTGACGACGTCGACGTCAACGTCGACGGCGACGCAGCTTTGGCCTCAGTTTTGACTTCGACTTTAGCTTCAATTTGAGTTTAGCTTTTTTTTTCGTTTTTTTTTTTTTTGTGTGTGTGGCCGCAAAGTCAAAGTCATGGCAACATTTTGTGGTTGTTGTTGTTGCTGTTGTAATGTTTTGTAGTTTGTAGTTGTTGTTGTTGCTGCTTTCAGTGAAATTTCTTTCTTTCTGCTTCTATTGTTTGCTTTGGGGTCTTCTTAGATGATGTTTTATACTGTTGTTGTTGTTGCTGTTATTGTTATTGCTAAGCAGATCTGAAGAAGATCTCTGTAACCGCAGCAAGTGTGCCACAAGTGCTGCCAAGTTCGATAAACAAAAACTGACGACCCAGAAGAGTGAGACAACAACAACAGGCATAAATCAACAGCTGTTTTTACAACTCATTTAACGCAAAGGCGAAAGACAATAAAAAAAATAACAACCACATAACATAAATTGCCCCGAACTCGAACCTGAGCGAAATGATCAGAGATCGTGAAACGGAACCGAAAAAAGCAACAGAATAAATAAAAAATAATAATAAAAAAATTGTTGCCTTTTCAGGTCTGGCTCTTTTTGTTTTTTTTTGTTTTTAGCCTTGCCTCGCGTTGCAGTTGCAGCAAGTAAAAGTCGAAAAACCTGTAGATGAAGTTTGTGGGCGAGATACGGGATGGGAGGGGGGAAATTTATAAGCAGAAGATGACTGTCCATGACCCAAATAAATGCAACTAAACGAAAAATGTTTCAAGAATTACACGATAAAGAAGGTGATAGAGGAAGCGGGAGAGCGGAGAGCGAGACGCAAGACGGATTCGACGGGTTGATTGCTCATTTGAGCCAATCTCAGTCTCAGCTGGGATCAGACGAGATGAGGATGACAGAGGGAGAGAGAGAATGAAAGGGAGAGAGAGTGAGCGAGAATGTGTCACATTAAGCGCCTGTTGATAAATTCTTGACTTACTGACTGATCGAGTGGCAAAAATTGCCAAAATTCTGTTCTCACTTCATTATTTCTTTATTTTGATTTCAACTATTGTACTATAAATGATATTTGTGAGATGCATTTGCTTTTCTTTTGCTTTTTTCTAATTTAAAGAGAATCTCCCTAACATTTTGACATTTTCGGAAAGGTTTTCGGTTGCTTTTCTTTCTGAAAAACACCGCCTGCATTGAGAATTTGGTTCTGAAGTCATTAAGATCCACTTAGTAATACAGTAAAATTGATATCTTGCTTCAATATAAATAGGGATTTCATTCTCTAATATATTGACATTTTTGGTTTCGTTTTCTTCACTGCTATAATAGAAAATTTAGTTCTGAAGCAATTCGGAATGTTTTTAGAACTTAATAATACAATATTATTTATATTTAAATTCGATTGGAATAATAAAGAATCCATCCTCTAAAATGTTAACATTTTGGGAAAGTTTTTCGGCCACGCTCTTCGCCGCTTTCATAGAGAATTTTTTTAGATAGAATCTGAGCGAAGGTTTGACTCTGCTCGAAAATAATGAATTTGTTGGGAAAGTTTTTTGGTTGTTTTTCCTTGTGCAAAAGCTTTTCGAATGTTTCAGCCACTTAATAATACAACATTATTTATATATTGATTCAATTCATATAATAGGAAATTCATCCTTAGCTGACAATTTGGATTGGTTGGCTTGTAAGTGTTGCGATAAACCGGTTAGAATTAACAGTTTTTTGTTTCTCCACATTCTCCTGCTTTGACTCGTTTCTTTTTCCTTTTTTTTTTGCGGGGCTGTTAAAATTTCGCTTTCAGACGGCGACAAATTTGACCAGTCAAAGTAAATTTTCTTGTTTTTTTGCAACTTTTTTGTGTGTATAAATTTAGTTAGTGTTGTTTCGGGTTGTTTTCTCGGTCTTGTGTGCAATTGAAAGTAAAAATTTGCCAAACCGGTCAAGCGAAATGATGCAGGCGCCACATGATCCGTGATCGCAGTGATCGCGCCTAAACATTGCGCGTCAAATAAATGTAAATTAAATATTAGGCGAGGAGAGATACAGTAAAATGATCATAATCAAATCGGGAAGGAGCGAGGAAATGCGGGGAGGGGAGAGGGAGAGACTTGTGGTTGTGGTCAGCTACCTGGTCTTGTTAGCCCAAAGCAAATTAAGCCCAAAAAAAAAGAAGAAACCAAAGTTTGAAGTTTGAAGATGGTAATAGAGATCGAGAGACGCGCAGACCCCGAAGCCAAAGGCGTATCGGACCAAAGAACTTGTGACTGTAATTACGGGAGGGGAGGGGAAGGGGAGTGTAGTGTGGGGGGCACATCAACAATAGCAACAACAACGACAGCAACATCAAACGGAGGCAAATGAAAAACGCAAACAACAAACGACAACAGAAAATGCGCCAAACTTGAAACTTGTCGCTGGCGATCGGTTAACGAGCCGCAAAGGCGGCGAGGGGAACGGACTGGAGGGTGTGCTGTGAAGTGGAGAGTGGAGATACAGATGGAAGGTGGAAGGTGGAGGTCAATGCCTGGGTCGATGACTTTTGACCCTTTTGCCAGACTGAAACTGAAACAATCGCAAATCGGGAAAAGGAAAGAAGGCGACTGCCAAGATCAAGGCAAGTACAATGACAACTAGAGGAACAGAAACAGAAACCGATAAAGGGGAGCATGAAATTGGAGCAGCACTTAAAAAGGAGACTGCGCAAATGGAGAAATACAAAGCTGTGGCCGTAAGTCAACTGAAGCCAAAAGGTTGCAAAGACTTGCTTCCTTAATTGCGGTCTAGAAGAGGTTTTTAGAGTGATGCGGGATAAGCAGGAATTGGGAATATGTATTTACTGGATTCCTTTTGCTAAAATGTTTATTATTTCCCGAGTGAAAGAAAGTACCTAGAACATCTTAATATTAAATCGAAGATTCACTTTGCAATGGGGTTTTTAGGGTCATGTTGGATAAGAGCAAAATGGGAGTTTTCGGAGATTCCTTTCGCAGTATTTTTTGTTATTTCCTGAATGAAAGAAAGTATTTACTCGGATCTTAATCTTAGATCGGAGATTTCATTCCCGAGTTGTATATTTTTTATCTCGAGAATGAAAGTATCGATTAGATCTTAATTTGAGATCGAAGATTCCTTTGGCAATAATTTCAATTATTTCCCGAGTTGTATTTTTCCGTATGCTGAAATAATAAAGGAAAGTACCGAGATTCCTTTTGCTAAAATGTTTATTTTTTCCCGAGTGAATGAAAGTACCGAATAGAATTTAATCTTATATCGGAGATTTCTTTCCCGAGTTACATATTTCCGCACTATGACGTTGTCTAGTGAAGGAAAGTACCGAGTAAATCCTAATCTTTCTTCGGAGATATCTACTACAATAATTTAGAATATTACCCTAGTTAAATATTTCCGTTAGATGACGCTGTTTAGTAAAAGAAAGTACCGAGTAGGTTGGAAATTGCAGTTCTTGTGTTACTATTTCCTCAGGGGGTTTTCAAAAATGGTTTGCTGATTAGCACAACTACTAAAGTTCAATCAATGAATTTATGATGTGTGTGAATCACATTTAAATTTAAACTAGAACTCGAAATATTTTTATTTCGTTTGACAAGCGTCGGCTTATCAGTGATTCCCCCGTGGAATGCTCATATCTCAATATCAAAATTCCCTCTTTCTCTATCGTTTTTTCTTCTTGTGTTCAATAAGTTTAGTATGAATAGATTTCCGTCGCAGTTTCTTGGGAACGTCCGGAGTGTGATTCCAGGAATTTTGTTGGAGGGAAGTCTTTGAAACTTTCGACTGCATTTCTTTCGGGTGCACTGAGATCGTTTTGCCTATGATCGTGAACAATGGCGAGTAAAAACGAATAACTTTAAAAGTCTTAAACTTATGCCTCATAAATTTCACCGCAGGCAATAAAGAAAGAAATAGAGAAAGAAAGAAAGAAAGAAAAAACCGGCTTCAGTTCTGACAATGAACTCAATTTGAGAGACGGAAGGCAAGCTTCGAAGATTGAGACCGAGATCTTGAGAGGTGTAAAAGCGAAAGATTACGAAATCTCCACGAATCGTAATAATAATAATAATAAAACTAAAAATGATATCGTTAAACATGCGTAGACGTTAAGTATTAAGCTATTCAAATCTGTCTGTTGAAAAGTGAATGTTATGAATGCCTCGAATGCATGAATTTGAGTTACCGTTAGTTGACTATAACAATGCAATTTTTTTTTTTTTGGAAAGTCTCGTGAACTGAATGAACTATATAATATCGTCTTAATATATATCATCTTCCTTCATCCCAAAAAAAATATGATGCAGTCGGGTATCAAATTAAATTGCTTACTTTACCGTTGACCGACTGACTCCCGATTTTATAATGCCCCAAAATCAATTTGTCATAAAACCGAAAATCAAAGTGAAAGAAGACCAAACACCAAACAACGATTATCTCATGCTGACGACAATTTTCAATGCCGATTCCCACTTCGGTTCGGTTTCAGGTTCGTTTCGGAGGAACGAGAAACGAACGGGGGGAAATTTTCACTGATTGCTTCAAAACATAATTGCTAATAAATAGACTGCAATTAGAAAATGATTTGATTTCAGCGCTCCGCGTTTTGTAAGACTTATCTCTATGCCATAATTTTAGTGTTTTTCTGTTTTTTGTTGTTTTAGTTTTTTTTTATTGATCCACGACGTGCGATTACATTGTTGTTTTTTGAGGCGAAGAAAGACAGAGAAAAAAAATTACAATTTGATTGACGCAATCGCTATAAAACCGAAACAGCAAATGAGACAGTTCATGAGTTGATAACTTCGGTTTGCAGTTTTTATTTGTTCCTTTAAAGAACGTGCTGGAAAATGTTTAGAACTTTTTATTCGCTTGTTGTTTCTTTGGCATTGGGTTTGCTCCCTCTACACTGAGAAAAATAAATCTTGATTGAAGAGCTTTTCGACCTTAATAAGAACAATCTTAAAAATAGAATTTTTGGGTTGAAACAAACTTAATTAATAGCATCTTATTTTAAGATTAAATTAAAAAAAATTCTAATATAAGATTTTTTTCGATCTTCAAAAGATCAATCTTGAAATAAAATTTGTTGGTTAATACAATATTAAATCATAATTTTGGTGCTAAATTTGCATTTAAAGAATTCTTATCTTATTCAAGAATGTTTTATTCTAGATTGAAAAAGAGATTGCAAATCGAGATTTAAAAACTTTTCGATCTTCAAGAAAACATTTTATTCTTTTATCTTAAAATGTTGGAATTCCTTTCCTTTAAAATTAGAAAATTTTAAATTTAAGATTGTTTGAACTTGATTTAAGATTTTGTCTTTTTGGTTCAATTTAAAGATTTGTCCATTCTTGAAACAAGATTACAACAAGATTTTCGATCTTGATTTAAGAATAAACCTTTTAGGGCCAAACTTGATTCAAGATTTTGTTTTTGACTTTAGCACGCTTTTTCTTTCAGTGTAGTTTTTTTCCTTCAGTTTTTTGTAGACTTATGACTTGTAGAATATTTAATGAATGGATTTATTTTCTCAAATGTTTGATACGACTTTCTACTGAGTATTGTATGCAAAGCATGCGACCTGTCTCAAGTTGTGTGCCGAGCGTATAACAGTAGTATAACAGATGTATTTTGCATATGCAACCTTAACCCATTGGCTCAAATGTGTGTGTGCAAATATCTAGTCATAAGCTTAGTTCGTTCCCCTCCACTTCCCTCTCCGCTCCCCTCCCGGATCATAAATCATTCACTTGGCTGTCTCTGTTTCAATTAGTTATGGGCAGCACCTGCGCCTTTTCCCTAAGCTGATTGCAAATGCCACACATATATGAATATGGTAAAAGTATCAATTAGTCGGAATGCAACAACAATTTGTTCCGAGCGACAATCGAGGAGGCGAAGTCGAAGGCGGAGACGGAGGTGGCCCAAAGTTAGTTTTTTAAATTGTTGCAGCGTCGCATACAAAAGATGCATTGTTGATGGGGTTTTTACTTTTCGCACAGACTGTCTCTATTGACAAGTCACAGGGTTGCCACCTAATTGCAATTTGAAATTTGAATGAAAGTGACAGGCGCAAATGTCAATGGCAGACGACAAAGCCAAAGTAGAGTCGAAGTGGAAGCCAAAGTCGCAGTCGAAGTCGAAGTCGAACGCCAACACCAAAGTCACAATCAAAAGCGTGTCGCATTTTCCATCATCAAATGCCTAACAATGCGACCGGCGACGACGACGTCTCTCTGCACTTTCTCCAATTGAATGGAATGATATGATATGATATGATATGGTATGGTGCCATCGTATAGACTTGTGTATAGTATAGTAAGGTATGCAGCTCTTGTGTATTTGTTAACACCCCATTGCTTATTGCTTGTTGTTGGTTATTAGAGAGCAATTTGTTAGGCTGCTTTTTTTTCTCTATTCACTGTGGCGAACAAAGCAGCAAAGCAGCGAACGCAGCGAAGCGGCAGAATCGTAAATAACTTCTAGATACACTCCACAAAAACTGGTATACACATATAAGTCAAGGCTCTAAATCGAATACGATAAGCCTTATCAAGCGTATTAGCCGCAAAATATATGACAACTCACAAGCACACACAGCACGATATCAGCACAACAAACATACGCTCTTTTCTAATGCAACTCAATGCAATCCATCGCATTCATCAATGTCAAGGGCTTTGTAAGTTGGTGCTGTGTAGGCTAATTAGCAATTTGTGAGGCGAGTGGGTGTTAAGTTCACATCACAAATTGCGAAACTCGTGACGTGTCAATCAGTTGATTGGCGTTCAAAATTCGACTGTTATACAACTGTTATATGGGTGAAAATATTAAAAATGTGACCAACTCTAACTGTTATGCTAATTTGATGTGAGTGTGACTGTTGTAGAACTGTTATACGACTGTTATACAACTGTTATATGGATGAAAGTATACAAATTGAGACCAACTCTAACTGTGTTAAATATGTTTGATGTCAGTTTGACTGTTATAAAACTGTCTCTCGACGTTTATACATGTCAAAATCGGCAAATTTAATCTATTTTCCATATTTTTTTTTCTCAATTAGCTTTTAATTTGACTGTAATGGAACGTTTACTGTTGTGCAACTGTTACACGTATGAAAATAACAAAAATGCGACCAACTTAAACTGTGCTGCGCATTTTTTATGTTATAGAACTGTTATATGTATCAAAATCGACCAACTTCATCTGTTTTATGCATATTGTTATACGGTTAGAAATGATCAAAAATACGAGCAACTACATCTGCCTTACGCATATTTGCTGTCAATTGGCTTTCAATGCCAGAGCAATGTGACTAAACTCGGGGCTTTTTATCTAATCACAGGTGCCATTAGTCCAAGTCATTTCTGATTCTATTATATATATATTTACTTGGAATGTACCTGCAAATGCAGACTTCGATTTTCAATTTATTATATATATTTGATTGAGGGGTAGAAGCGGGGAGTGTACAATAAAATATATTTATTAATTGTAGATATGATTAGCTGTTAGTTAGTCAATGACTAAAACCTTCGGGGATGATGAGTTCATGTCTTTGTAATTTGTGGTGTAATGCGACTATAATTTAAGTTCTTTTCGCGAGATAGGCGAGTGATGATGACTCAGTTCTCGGTTCAGCTAGCTGAACTTGAAAGCCGCAAATGGGCCATGAGACCATTATATGCTATAGATGGTTCATGTGTGTGCGTGTGTGTGTGTGTGTTGTTTTTATCGATAACAAAATGATAGCTGATAGCGGCGTTATCAGGCGTAGATTTCCACACAAACAGAAACTTGCGCCAAAGAGTTGGCACCATATACAAATATGTGTTTAGTCTGAACTATACGAACTTTATATACAACTTTCCGACTGTCAATGCGAATGCGAATGGGAATGCGATAAAGCTGCACCAGAGTCATGTAATATGGCGCACCTGCAGAGAAAGAGGAGGAGGTGGAAACCAACTCGAGCCGAGTTGGCAATTGGTTGGCAAAAGGAAACCAGATAAGATACTTCTGACTGTTATTTCTACCAATTCTTTTTTTTTTGCGGCAAAAAGTAATTGAAATGCCAGCACTAATTATAAAAGAGTGGAAAAAATAATGATGAAGCGACCCTGGCGCTGAGTCAGCCAACAGAATTTCATTTCGAACATGCATTCAATTTGCCTGATCGATTCTCGGGGAGTTTCTTTCCCCTCCAAAAAAAAAGCAATACAAACATTGATTTGGGCGTAAAGTTAACAAATGTTTTTTTCCGAGCGATAAGCAAATCAATTATGAAAATATCAAAAGAGAGAGGGAGCGAGGCAGTGAGAGACTCTTTTCTCACCTCTAAATGTATTCATTTATTTTTATTATCAATTCATTTAAAAATTGATTTTATTTGATTGGAATTGTGTGTGAGTTCTTGAGCGAAACAATTCGATATGTAACAATCAAGAGATGCCTTTTTTTTTAACATAGTTGGAATACCTTTTCATAGTTTGCAAGCAGGTTTTTGGTATTATCATTATACCCGCCGATACTATAGCTTTGTATACATTTTTAAGAAATACTTTTGTATGAGTAAAAACGCTTACTCAGTATAGGTTTTAGTTGCTTTGACTGACAATCTGGTATATTTTCCACTCTATTATATTCTGAATGCGGTACTATTTTTAGTATTTTTATTTTGATTTGAATGTGGTACTTTCATAATAAACTATACATAGCATTTGGTATATATCTCAGTATTCCGTATATTTTGAATATGGTATGCCAATATACCAAATATATCACTTAGTATATTTTTTTAGTATTTCTGCGGTATATCAATTCGGCATATCTTAGTAATAATACCGCATAGGCATCTCCGACTATATAAAGTAATTAGTATATTCTTTATCAAAAGAGCCTGATATATTTTGTACTCTAGTGGTATAATCCTGAATGTAGTACTATATAAATACATAATATATATTTCATTTGGTATATTTTTCAATATTCGCGGCATATTAACTCGGTATATTTTAAAATTAATACCGAACTGTTTTGCTTACTTGTTTTTCTCGCATACGAAACAATTATTTTTGATGTTCACTTGTTTTAATGTAGTTTTTCTTACGCATGTTTTATTATAATTTACTTGCTAGTTTGTAGAAATTATTCCACTTCATTTTCATTGAATACTTTCTCAACTAAATTCATTCCCATCGGAAGCAATGAATGGAGAATTCCAAGTGGAATTATTCTAATTTGTTTGTAAGTGGAATTGATTTGCAAATGGTTTTTGTAATATGGAGGAAGTTAATTTGTTGCATTTGCCTGCTAAGAAGTGAGTGTCTTTATTGTCATTTGCAAAGCATTTAGCGGTATCGATGTGAAGCCATTGCGATTGCTTTTGCTGTTGCCATTGCTGTGGTATATTTGCACAGCACTTCCGCTGTTTGAGGTGCGAGGTGGCAACTGCTGCTGGTCACTTCACCTGACTGTCGTAACTGTGTCTCTGACTGTCTGACTATTGTTTCGCTTAACGGTCTAAGTAGCGCAATCGTCATCATCATCGTCATCAGCAGCTGCAACATCATCGTTGTCATCATCATCATCATCGACGTGGTGGTGATTGTCAACGTCATATAAACACAGTAACATAAATAAGACTGTTGGACACTCACTCCGTTCATTTGCAATTTCCACATGCATAACAAATACATTAGTATATATATATACTAAAAACTTACTATGTCGTTGTTGCCCATTTTGCAAGCTGCATTTGCATTTTCATTTTGGTCTTGCGTTATTTGGTTTATTTACTTCCCTTTTCCTCCTCTCTCTATGCGACGTCTCTCTCGCTCTCTTTCGCATTTTGTCGTAGTTCGTAAATCTTCTAGTAACATAGATCCCCATTGTCATCAGCTGTCGCCATTTTGCTTCTAAAGCGTGGGAAACCCAACTGAGAAATATATTGCCATTATACTCGTAAATTTGACTACATTTGTTTAAATTAGCAAACAGCAACAACAACGAGAAAAATGCTAAAACTAAACTTGGCTAAATTATTAGCATTGCTGCCCAGCGCGCTTTTTATTTGAAGTTGAAGTCATGGTAAATTGAAATTTTTGCTAATTTGGATTTCTTCGCTTTGTTGCTGCGACTGCTATTTTACTGGGCAGTGTTAACTAGAGTGTAACTCTCTAAGCTCGCCTCCATGCTAAGCGATTAACAGCGCTCGCGTTGACTGTACTACACATAAAACGCTTTGCATTCCCCCCCATTAAGTGCACCTTTCGCGATCCGGGTAGCCAATTATAATTGTTTCAAATGTGTTATACAACCATTGAAATGTGTTATGCTTAGTTTGGTGTAATATCTGGACTCTGGTCACCTTTTGTTGAGCTGTTATACAGATTTCACTAACCTATTTACAAGTGACTCTTTCTGTTATACAGCTTTCACGCAACTGTTATACTGATTGCAGACACTGCAATGCAGTATAATAAGTTTACTAACGAATATTCAATTATTCTATATATTACACTTCATTTTCAATGAATACTTTCTCAACTAAATTCATTCTCATCGGAAACAATCAATGGAAAATTCTTAGTGGAATTATATTCTCTTTCCCTTACAAATGAATATGAACTCTGATATACGAAGATTATACTGTTATAATATCGTCTTGTATACTAGAGCATGGTCAGTTTTTGGTCATTTGTTATGTTCAACATTCCAATACTTTAAAGTTCAAGTGACTCATTCTTTTATACAGTTTTGGACGCATAATAAAGTACAATAATTTTCTTACTAAAAACAATTCAAGTAGTCAAATCTGTTACACATCTGTCTTACAACGCTTATACTGCTATACAAATTGCAGAATGCAGAAAGATTCTCACACTTGTTGTTAGACTTGAACTCTTTGTCATTAAGCGACTGTTATACGACTGTCATACGACTGCAACGAAATGCTAAAATGTGACAGGCGACCTATAAAAAAACACTACTTCACTTATTCAAGTACTCTCCCTTACAAATGATTTTGAAGTCTGTTATACAGCTGTTATACCACGCGTATACTGTTATACAAATTACAAAATCCAGTTGGATGGTTGCAATTGCTGTTAACCTTGAACTCTTCGCTACTACTCGACTGTTATACAAGTGTTATACGACTGTTATACTTTGCAACGAAGCGCTAAAATGCCGCAGACGACCCATAAACAAACAGTACACCACTTATTTAGTACTTCATTCACAACATGCCAACGTGGGTGAAAGGCAGCGAGTTAGACCGTCCGCCACACACACATGACAAATTCCCAACTGATGTGTTTGGCTTACGACGAGTCGTGTGTGTGTGTGTGTGTGTGCACAACCTTTCACAAAGCTGAGCCATGCTAACGATAATGATAATGATTATGATAATGATAATTTTTACGATCATGCCAAAGAAAATAGCGTATAGAATAGGTGGGCAGTCGACAGTCGACAGTCGAGTAACCAAACAGAGACAGACAATCAGACAGAAGTAGACAAAATATGCAGTTAGCATGTGTTAAAGACGTCTAAACACTTTACCGTTGCCCACAGACGCTTAACGTACCGCTAAATGTCATAAAAGCGCACTTCAAACCTCTCTCAGCTCACACCTTGCGAGACCTTGCAGCGGATCTCCATCTGTTGACTGATGTCTGCTGTTGTTTCTGCTGCTGTTGCCGTTGCTGACCGTAGGCAACCGGCATTTTCATTCATGGAAAAGCCATTCACACATGCTGACTGGCTGACTGGATGACTGAATGACAGACAGCTTAGCTACTTTTTTTTTGTTTCGGTTTCTTTCGGGGTGGAACTGAACAGTTAGGAGATCTAGTAAATTACTAAAACCGTTTTGGTCAACGCATTTAATAGTTAGCATTATGCTGGCATTAAGGCCGACGCTAACATCATTGTCACGTCCGCCACGGACGTCGACTCCACTTTCCCACACCTCTCTTGATGGATAACTGTGGATGATACTTGGGCGATCGCTCAAGTGCCACGCTCAAGTGGTTTCACTTTTCCTCCTCTACTCGTTGCTCGTTGCATTCAATTGGCCACAGTCTTTCTCTCTCTCTCCCTCTCGTTGGGGTTACTGGGCCAAGCATTTCCCTCTCTCAGAGCACTCAACATTGTTATACTTAAGTCTGCTTAATGCCTGCCACCCAAATGCTTCGGACATTACGACTTTTATATTGTTATAAGCATATTAGTTTTGTGTGGCTTAATGGAGACCTGCTTGAGAGTTATGATCGGGGCTCGTTTAAATGAAAAGCGAAAGACTTTTCTACTCAGCTAATGAGATAATGCTGCAGTTTCTTTTTTCTGTACTGTAATTATTCTTTTGTTCAAACTGAATCGCATATTGACTTAATCTAAACCATTTGTTGAACACAAATTCACTTGTGAGGAAGCACTAAAAAAGTTTTGCTGTCTTGCGATCTGCAGCATCTTCAAAACTCTTCCGACTTCTCAAAGCTATTGAGGATTAACGACAAATTTGCTGTTTTGAGTCTTGACTCATGACTACTCAGAAAACAAAAATCTGAATTCAAGATGTTGGTCTTAAAAGTTAGCATCTTAATGTTAGAAAACACATCTTCATTTCAAGAACATTTAATTTAAGACAAAAGTTTGGAAGAAGTAAAATCTTATAGTTTTAAGACCAAAAATCTTTTAATAAAATCAAAAGAATATCCCTTTATAAATTGTATTTTTTATTACTTCTTCATTATTTTACCATTTTATGATTTGAGTAGCACATTGAGTTATCAGAATAAATTCGTAAAACTATTAAAAATTTAATGGGAATTTTGATTAATTACAGAATTTCGTAACATTTATTTAATAATTTTTTGATCTTATATTGAAAATTTGGCATTTTCTTAGTTCTTAGTTTTAAGAATTTGTTCTTACAGCTGCCTTATTTCAAGAACACAATTTTGATCTTAGAACTTGGTATTTTTTTCAGTGCAAGTTCTTAGAATTAGACGAATAATTTTAATTTTTGATCTGATCTTTTTAGGGAAGTTCTCAGGATTAGACGAATGTTCTTCTTGTATTTAGAACTTTGTTTTTTTTTCATTGTAAGTTCTCAGGATTGTGTGACATCATCTGGATTTTTTTTCTATTGATAAATATGCGCTGTGCAAACTTGGTTGTAACCTCATTTTGGGATCTGTCAATTCTCAAGTTTGCTTTGATGTCTCTGTTTATCTTTCTTCGTCTGTTTGCTCTATGGAACAAAGCAACTCAATTAAAATTGGAGAAGGGGAAGAAGCACAAAGAGGTGCACGTTCAATAGAGTTTTGTAGCAAATATTTGCCATTGTTTTGCTGAGTTTTTGTTTCATTTTGGCTCTACATATTTCAATCAGCAACCGAGGGGATCGGGGGTAGATGATGGGTGGGAGCAGGAGGAGGAGGCAAAAGAAGAGCAACGTTTTAATTACGAGACAAACAAGAAGCGATCCAAAACATGGCAATTACCAAAGAAACGTCTCTACACAGAGTTGAATAGAGTTGAGTATCTCTATCTATGGCTTGTATCTGTATCTATCGTTGTATCTGTATCTTTTACGTGCTCCATGTAGCGTGGCAGCTGTAGCCAATAATAATGAAACAACAACAACACAACAACAAAAAAGAAGCGCGCTTCAAGTTCACAAACCCAAGCGTCAGTGAGACAGACACGCAGACACGCAATCGCAATCGCAATGTGCATTCGCAAGCGTGTCTCGCAGATGCAGATACAAATGTATCTGCTGCTAGCTGCGTTTTTCTAGCCGCCTTTTTGTTTCAGTTTCAGTTCCAGTTTTATTGTTTTTTTTTTTTTTTTTCTTTGTTGCCCAGTTTGTTCTCTCTCTCTCTGGTCTCTGGCGACGGGCCATGTCAATGGCCCAGGGCAAAAGCAGCTGCTTCAACTTGCAGTTGTTGCTCTTGTTGTTGTTGATATACTTGTTGCACTGCTGTTATACATGACATAATGTGAGTGACGCTTCTTTTTTTTTCAGTTTAAGTTTTTTTCTCTGCTTTACGAATGCCGCGCACGTTTTCTGGGGCATTGGCATGCGGTGAATGTGGTAGAGAAGAGCACTACTCTTTACCATGGAATGGGTGACATAATTTGGATTAACATTCGCTTCCATTTGTTGTCTGCCGATTATTGTCTATTGACTGTTATACAACTAGTTTGTAGTCAATTTGTTAGATTTAATATTTTGCAATTGCCTGAGGTGCGTGTGAAAGAAAATGATTGCATTTTGGCAAGTGTTATATGACTGTTATACAACTGTTATATGTTGGCAAAAGTGATAAAAACACTTATTACTATCACACTCTACATGCATGCAAAAATGTTATACTTTTTGGCAAGTGTTATACTGTTATACATTGACAAAATTATTATATACTTTTATTGTCATCATTCTGCATGCATGCAATTTCTAAAAATAAACTAAACTTCTCAAATAAAGAAATAAAGGCATTTTGGAAAATGTTATACGACTGTTATACATTGTCAAAATGATTAAATGCTTTTATTGCCATAATTCTGCATGCATGAAATTTCTATAAATAAGCTTAACTTCTCATAACTTGCCATTGCGGCAAGTGTTATACGACTGTTATACATTTTTAACATTATTAACTGCTTTTATTGCCATCATTCTGCATGCATGCAATTTTAATTAATGCAGTAAACTTATCAAATAAAGACTTTAACAACTGTTATATATCCGTTAGACACTCCCAGAGTTCCTTGGAAATCTCGCCTAAAAGCGAAATGATTATAGCTGTTATAATGCTGCGGCTGTTGGTCGACTGCACCCACAATTGACATAGAGTCGCATTCGCACGTCAGCGAGCACTTAAGCTGATGACCTAAGCGACCAATAAATTTGGTGAGCAGGCCAAAAAGCCAATGGGCAAACAAGCTCAGTTAGTGCTCAGTGATTTGGTCAGGTCACGCAGGGTCCTCAAAAAAAGAAAAAAAAAAATTGCTGCAGTATTTATGTATTTTCCCTCTATCGACTCTATCGATGGCATTTGACCATGAGTTTTCCCTCAATTGACGTGACGCTTATCGCCAATTCATTTGGGTAAATAGTTTCACATAGCTTTACACTTTTACACAAAATGCGTCGTAGTTTCCACAAAGGTGCGATAAGAGTAGCAGCTATCTCTCTTCTTCGTATTCTTCTTCATCATCCTATTGGTTCTGTCGACAGCTCTTAAGTAAAACTTAACCTATATTTGTTGATATATATTACTTTTTTTGTTGTTTTTCGTCTATTTCTATTTCTGCTTTGTTTAGCAATTTGTCTGTCGGTTGTTAATGGTTCGCCCCACTTGAAACGTGACTTTGTGCTCAGAGATTTTGGCCAACAGATTTTCAAGTTAGTGTTTCGTTTGGGGCCAAAAACAAAAAAGCGAGACCTAACCCATAGCAAATATAACTTAATAAGAGCAATTGGTAACGGTATAACGGTAATTGTAATACACCCCCACACACACACACAAATTCATAATATGGCGTCATAATTGACACATGCTTCAAGTGCATCCGCCTCAGATTTCCAAATTGCAGATTGCAAATTGAAGACTGCTGACGATCATCGACTGAGAATAGATCACGATTTTCAACTGGGTCGATTGCAAGAACCGACAACTGAGATCTGAGATCTGTGTCTGGGAAGGTGTCGATTTCTAAGCATGAGAAGAGAGAGAGAGTTGAGGATAATCGATAAAGCAATGCTAACATTATAATAATGCTGCAAATGCTCCAGATAGAATGCAACGTAGCAAGCATAGCTAATAAACTTCGATTATGAGAGATAATTGCAAAAGAAGTTGAATAGATCGTGAGTTCTGTAAATGCGAATGCGGATTGGATTCAAATGAATTACAGTTAGGGTTACGACAGCTGAGGTTAGATAATCGGGCAAGCTGTGAACGAAATCTTTTTATAATTATTGCGAAAAATATTTCTTGAATTTGTGACTGTTATTTCGCTAACTGTGAAACAAAGTTTATAAATGCTTCTCTGCTAAATTGTTGTTGTTGTTTCCATTGCTAGGGAGAGTTACAGAGAGAGAGAGTGTTGGTTAACATTAGTTGTTATTTCACTAACTGTTAAACACTTTGTGATGATTCTTGTCCAAATCTTAGAAATATTTCTCTACTCAATTGTCTTAAAATTTCATTGCATGCGCAAGAGAGAAAGAGAAAAGTGGAGAGAGATAGAGTTACAGGGATTAGTTGATTCCAGTGTTGGTTAACGTCTTTTGTGACTTCACTAACTGTTAAATAATTTGTGACGATTCTTGACCAAAGTTTAGAAATACTTCTCTGCTAAATTGTTTAAATATTTATATTACTAGCAAGAGAGATAGATGAAGAGAGAATGCCATCAGCGTTGCCAATTTAGCTATTTCCCCGCTAGATCTGACGGTTTTCAAAAGCAAAATGCGGGATAAATTGAAAACTAGCGGCTAGCGGGAAATATAGCTATTTTCAAAACAAAACTTATGGAACTTTAGTTTTTTTTTTAATATCTGGTACTTCTGTGTATTTTTATGTTTTACTATGCCACACTTTAAAACCTTGCAGTATTTTTGCATTGCAATGGTAAAAACATCGATATGCCAAAAGATCTTTGCATTTTTATCGATTTATAGTTTATACTAGTTTTATACTATATATACATGACCATCTGTGTATTTCACAATTCCCAAAAAGACCGTGTGTGGCAGTTAAAATGCCCAAGATTTATAAACCCCTTCTTTAAGAATTGGTTAGCTCTAGATGCAGCCGATGATCAAATATGCTTTTGAAAATATTGCAAATGTACCATTAATGCGAAACTTTGTGATTTGCAAGCACATGCCAAGACAAACAACTATAAGTCTTCGTCATCTGCATTTTCACAGACGAACAAAATAACGTTTGTTCCGACTGTCTCTAAAAAAAACTGCCAGCAAGAGGCGGCATTTCTCTTTATATGGGCATATATTGCGACGCATTCATTGGTCAGCCCCATTGACCATTTGGGATTGTTGTAGTGCATGATTGACGAAATTTACTACTCAAAAATACTTAATAAAAAAATCCAATTAATAAAAATATTGTTTTACTAACGTAGCTTTATATTTTGGTTATCATCCTAATTTTCTGGCGGTTTCTAGCGTTTTTCATATGTTACTTTAGCTATTTTATGAGCAGAAGAATTGGCAACACTGAATGCCATTAGTTGATTACAGTGTTGGTTAACATCATTTGTTATTTCAAAACAATTCTCGATGATTCTTGTTCAAAGTTTGGATATGCTTCTCTGCGAAATTGTCTTAAAATTTCCATTGCTAGCAAGTGAAAGAGAGAGAGCTAGAGTTAGAAGGAATGCCATTCGTTGATTGCAGTGTTGGTTAACGTCATTTGACATTTATTGCTGCTGGCTTAATGGCTTATCATGCTACAAACAGATGAAAGCTGGAAATTTAAAATTGGAAATGACAGCAAAAGAAGTTTTGACAACTGAACGAAGTGTTAAGCGGATTGTAGAGGAAAGAGGAGTAGAAAAATGTTCAATCGGGAGTGAGAAGTTAGAATCAGCAATGAACGTAGCCCCTTTGGCTGTGGTGATTTTTATGGCATGCCATCGATAACAGCAAAAGCATCAACATTAACAGTAACAGCATCGGCATTAGCATTAACACTAAATATTATCATTGGCTTTGGCTCTTGAAGTTGAAGTCGTTGTTGTTGTTGACCCAAATGCCTTGCGGGCCAAAATCTGAGTAGACGCCCACCTTTTGTTGTTGTTATTGTTTTGCTTTTTCCCTCTCTCTCCCGCCGCTTGCATATCAATTTGGTATTTCATTTTTTTATTGCACGCTTCGATTGCAGCTTCGTCGGTCGGTCACTGCGAAACAACACAAAAAAAACAAGTCAGAAAGCTACAGTCGAGCGTACTCGACTGTGAGATACCCGCTACCCAAATTGATTAAAGCCAATATATTTTGCGGTATTATTCTCAAAATATACCAAATATACTGCAAATATACTAAAAATATACAAAATGGTATATGTGGTATATCGATATAGTATCGCGTTCAAAATATACCATGGACGGCTC
The DNA here is from genome assembly GCA_023558445.1 of Drosophila pallidifrons. NCBI lineage: Eukaryota > Metazoa > Arthropoda > Insecta > Diptera > Drosophilidae > Drosophila > Drosophila pallidifrons. The sequence continues at coordinate 26,655,823 of CM042351.1, read as the reverse complement.
AATATACCAGATTGTCAGACAAAGAAGGCGTTTTTGCCCATACAAAAGTATTTCTTTAATAACTTCGACAATTTTTATCTGATCGCAACCAAATTTTCAGGAATCATAACTACTATAGTTGTTATTATATATCAAAATTCACAACATTAGCTTTAAAATTACGCTTGTTATTCGATTTTTTTGCGGGGGCGGAAGTGGGCGTGGCAAAAATTTGAAACAAACTTGATCTGCGTGCAAACATAACAAATGCTGTCGAAAAAAAATTATAGCTCTATCTCTTATAGTCTCTGAGATCTAGGTGTTCATACGGACAGACACACAGACGGACAGACGGACATGGCTATATCGTCTCGGCTGTTGACGCTGATCAAGAATATATATACTTTATAGGGTCGGAGATGCCTCCTTCTACCTATTACATACATTTCCTTTCGGCACAAAGTTATAATACCCTTCTACCCTATGGGTAGCGGGTATAAAAACTAAATGAATTGCCCCAAATACGTGTACAGCATCATTATCATTAGCATCATCATCATCGCATAAGCAGCAGCAGCAACAACAACAACCAACAGCATATCATGCTAATGTGCTGATCACTCGCCTGGAAACGATAGCCCAAGCCAAAGCAGCGCAGTCGACAGCGACGACGACGTCAACGTCAGCTGCGCTGTCATTTATTTTGTTTTGTTTTTGTGAACTAGAAGTGGAGCAAGCGCCAGTGTAAAAGTGCTAGAGCGTGAGAGCGCTATGTATGTGTGTGTGTGTGTGTGTGTGAGTGTTTCGGACAGCAGCGAGAGAGAGAGAGAGAGAGAGCAGAGAGAAGAGAAAAGAAAAGAGAGTGAGCGTGCAGTCAAGTCACGGTCACGTTTCACGTCACGTTCTGTGTTGTTTTTGTAGTTGTATAATTCTTCTTGCTCTTGTTCGTTCATGTTGTTCTCATTGTTGTTGTTGTCGTTACTTCTGTTGCTGCTGCTTCTGCTGCTGTTTCTGCTAATTTGCTTTGCGCTTTGCATATCGTGTATTTGGCGTCTGCTGCTCTTGTCCGATCTTTTGCATGTGCGCTGGCGCTTAGCTGTTGTTTAGGTTGTTGTTGTTGTTGTTATTGTTGTTATTGCTGTTGACCCCGAGTACATACAAATAAGTTGAGTTTAGGCCAGCGACTCGTACACTCTCCAGTCTCCACTCTTTACTCTTCTGCGACATGCGCTTCCCCAATTGCCGTTATGTGAGCTTATGTGAAGGTGAAGTTGAAGTTGACGCTGTGTGCAGTTGAAGTGGAAGCTGAAGCTAAAGCAGCGCCATCTGCTGGCTGTCCACTTGACAGCTGTTATTCCTGCCAGTGCTGCCCATGTGCATTTTGCATGCTGCTGGCCACACAAAACTTCCGTTTGTTTTTTTGTGTTATTTTGGCATCTGGTTTTTCGTAGTTGCCAGTGAAAACGACAGTTTGGCGGTTTTTGTTTTCCTTGATGTTTCGTTTAACGCACAAAATTGAGGGGAAAATATTTGCAGCGAATTGATGAGCTTCGACATCGAGACAAAATGTAAGCAAATTGCATTTGTCTTCGTCTCCGTCTCCTTCCCCGTCCCCATCTCTTTCTCTGTCTTCCTCTGACTACTTAGCGGCTCTAACTGCCTGCAACAGCAGCAGCAGCAACGACAACGACAACGACATTTGCCTCCGCTTTCTAATGCCACAACAACAACAGAAACAACAACAACAATTGCCATGCGGAAGCGACAGTCAACAGTTGACGCACCCACATGGAAGACCCAAGATCCAACACACGAGACCAAAGACCCAAGACCCCAAAGAGAGCGCCAAGTAAAGACCCCAAAGACCTTAAAGACTGAGCGCTGACCCGCAAAATGTTGCCAGCTAACAAAATTCTTACCGACTTTCCGCTATTATTGCACTACTTACTTCTCTCTCTATCTCTCTCTCTCTCTCTGTCTCTCTTCCGCTCCTTCTCCTCTTTGGCTGTGCTTTCATTCTTTTGTTGAGTGAGGGAAACATTTAGACCGCAAATTGCATTCAATCATCGCTAAATGCAGCCAGCAAATTCTTCATAAAGACCTCTTGGATTCCTCGAATCGTGGCCAATTGACTTGTCATTTGTCCAACTGGCTGCCTTTCTTTTACCTGCCCCTCTCCCCTGGTTCTGCACGCTTCCCCCTTCTGGGCAGACCAAATGACACAAGCTTAAAGCAACTGGTTTAATGTGAAAGCATCTTGCAACACTTTGCCACACTGTGTGGCAAGCTGTCACGTCTTGTCTGGTGTCTGCTTGGCTAATAATTGTCAATTGATATGCCATTTAGCTTGATAACGCTGGCTTAAAGTGTCGCTTTATGGTGGTTGAGTTGCCACTAAGGAAATCGCTGTACAACTGGCTAATGTACAGTTTGCAGTGTTGTAAAACGACACAAAAAAGTGCAAATTATTATGATATTTGTGTTGTTAGTTGTACATATTTTATAGTCAACTTGTGTGCAATAGAATATATAAAATATCTTACTTAGCAGTGTTGTAAAGCGACGCAAATAAAGTGGGAATTATTGTGATAATTGTCTTGTCACGGGGTAATAAAATGCAAGGTTGAAAATATTTCAAAAAAATATTAGAATAGAAATATAATATATAAAGCACTTCACTTAGTAGCCTCAATTGCAGTCAAATTGTATAATTGCAGTGTTGCAAAGCGACGTAAGAAAGTGGGAATGATTAAGCTAATAGTGTTGTTCATAGGTAATAAAATGCAAAGAATTAGTTTAAAATATTATAATAGAATTAGACTATATAAAAGACCTCATTTAATAGCCTCAACTGCAGTCAAATAGTTTGCAATTTGCAGTGTTGTAAAGAGGAGCCAAGAAAGTGCAAATGATATTGCTTATTGTGTTGACGCCAGATAATAAATTGTAAAAAAGTATTGAGTGGCAGTTAAGTGAAATTATATATTATACGCTATAAGCTTAGAATGCAGATACAAAGTTAATTGATTTAAGTGCATATCTTCTTAATTATTGCGCAAAAATTAGATAAAAATGTTGTATAATTATGTTGATGTGCACTTAAACGAATAGAACATATTTAATATCTCACTTAACGGCCTCAATTTGGGGTCCAACAAACATTAAACAAAGTAGGATAACTTTACAGTGTTTAGAATGCTTTTAAATTTAGTAAGGAATGTGTGGCCGTTAAGCGAGATCAATATGCCGCAAAGCGCAATAAACATGTAAAGAGTGGCTGTTAAGTGAAATTAAACTATTAACTTGACATGCAAATACAAAGTTAATTGGTTTAAGCTTCAATCTTATTTATGATTGATGTGGAATGCTTTATTTTGTTGAATTGAAAAATTTTATAAATGCACTTAAGCCAACTTAATGTTTGCAGAAAAAAGAAGTAATTGAATTGTGAGTCGTGTTTTGAAGCTCGTATTAAAATTATTGCCCTCGCGCATGCGTTTATTGGCCTTGCGCCACTCTCCCTTCCCCTTCCCCTTCCCCATACACTCCTACATACACGTATCTAAAGAGTGAGATACGACGACAGATTAAATTACAGCTCAGTCAACCGCATATGCCAAACGCTTCCCATTTTCATTTTCGTTTTCATTTATGTTATGATTTTTCCCCCATTTATTTCATGCGATGTCATAACTTTGAGGTCGCCTTTGTCACGCCTTTGAGAGTGTGGATCAATTTTATGCAACCCGCAACAGTTGTTAGCTTTACTTTTACTCTCGACTGTTTTTTTTTTCGTCGAAAAATGTGTTTAGCATTTTTACGAGCTCGCACATCAACAACAAACAACAAAACAATGAATGCCCCAGCTTCTCCCCTTTTGTTTCTGTTTTTGTCTCTATCTCTTCTCGCTTTTGTTTGCTGCCCTTTGAATTTTTTAATTTATTATGTTTATGTTTTGTGCTCCTAATGTCACGCAACATTTTAATTCTGTTTTCGTTTTTATTCGGTGATCGCACACGCATTTTAAATCCGCTTAAGTGAGGGTTAGCTTCGAGTTGCACTAAACTCTCTCGAAGAATTTGCCACACTGCGGGCTGACAATGCTGACAATGCCACCAGCATCGCATGTTGCTTGCAACACAAAGACAGACAGAGTTCAGTTGTCTTTAATTACAGTGAAACCTGCCCTGAACTGCAACTGCAACTGATTGTTGTGCAATTACCTCAAAACTGAGAATAGACGACAGAGCGTGCTCGACAAAGAGACACGCGTTCATCGTCATCGTCATCACAGAGTGTTGTTGGATAATTGCCTGCGATTTGTTATGCAAAACAATTTTAATTGTAGTACTTACTGCTGCACTTTATTACAGCTTATGCAGCGATGAAATGTAGAAATTCTAAAACAAACTTCATTTGAATCTATTTTTTTTTTAACAACACAGGGATAGTAAATGAAAATTAAACCAATCGTCAATACAAAGTATGAGACTTCATTTGAATGTTGACTGCAAGTTTGAGAGTTTGTTTTATAGGAACAGAGATTGTAAGTGTAAGAATCAAGCCGAACACCTTTGCAACCAGTGCTTTAGAATTAAGTGAGTGTTCATATAAATCTATCAATCTAATTTTTTTAAATAACTAAAAAGTGTAAAGAATTGAATGAAATATTTGAATGAGTTGAGGTTACTCACAGAAATAAAAAGCTAAGTAAAAAGGAGCTTACTTGATATATTTTTGTAGCAGCTGTTGCTCAGTTAACCTTTTCAAACCCTTATAGTAAAAGGGTAGAAAGATATTATAACTTTGTGGCCGCTGAAAATGCATGTCTCAAGCAGAAGGAGTCACTTCCGATCCCAGAAAGTATATTTATGCTTGATCAGTGTTAACAGTAGAGACTACTATAATAACAACAGTATTTATAGAACTGCAAAAGGTATCCGTAGAAGTAATTCAAGAAATACTTTTGTATGACAAAAAATGCCTGCTGCAATTGGGTTTTAGTTGTTTTGGTTGACAATCTAGTATGTTTATTACTTTATGGTATATTTGTAATGTTGTACAATATCGATATACCAAATATAGACTTTGGTATATTTTTTTTCTATATATATTTATATATTTTGTACGAATTAATATATCAATATAACATATATAGCATTTGGTATATTTTAGTAATTCCAGTATATTTTCGGTATAATTTGAGAATACTATCGCACTGGTATGCTAAAGTTTATATTTAGAATTAAATCAAACGTCATATATTGCTTTCGGTATATTTTAGTATATGTGTGGTATATTAATTTGATATATTTCGCGAATAATACCACACTATTGTGCTTTATTATCAATATACCATATACATATGTAGTATATACGGAGGCTAGGTAATTTTGGTATATTTTTAAAATAATACCGAACTGTTTTGCTATAGTTTATGTGTATTATAAAATCAATTCGTAAAATATTGATTTCGGTATATTTTAGTATTTTTGTGGTATATCAATTCGGTATAATTCACGAATAATACTTTATTTTGAATAAAGTACTATATCAATATACCATGTATATATGGAAGGTATAGGTATATTTGAGTATTTTGCGGTATATTCTCGATATATTCCAAGAAAAATACCGAAATCTTACGCTTTTGTTCATGGCTAACGGGTATCTCGCAGTCGAGCAGACTCAGCTCTAGCTTTCTTTCTTGTTTTTTTGTTGTTGTTGTCAGTTTCGATTACCGTCGCATCGATTTGTAATCGGATCACTTCCTGCACATTGTTCCGCAAGTTGTCTCAAGTTGCCCGATCAAACAAACTTAGTAACTAACTCTACCCCTCACGTTTGTGTGTGTGCTTTGCAGAAAATCGATCCGTTGACACGCATACAAGAGGAGATCAAGGAGGTGGTGCGACGCGAGGAGGAATACCGCCAGCTGGTGGCCAGCTCCAATGGGACGCCGCCGGTCATCGAGGCCAACTACAAGCTGAATGGCAATGTCGAGGCTGAGCCTGTTGGCCAGCAAGTGGAACTGGTCGAGTCGGAGCACGATCAGGATCGGGATCGGGATCAGGGAGTCCTGGTGACTGCGCAGCCAGCGGCTGCAACGTTGCTGGTGCCCATCGAGGAACAATCGCCCTCGAACACGCCCTCGCTGGCATCGAGTGTGAACAGCAACAGCCACAAGGAGGAATCCCTCGATGAGCATCACTCCGATGATTCCGGCATTTCGGCCTCATCGCAGAAGACGGCAACTGCGAATGGCGGAGCGGGTGGAAAGCAGCCGCTGAAGCTGACGATTGTGGGCAGACAGGAGCAGCGTTACATTGGACCTAATTGCTACAATTTGACGCCAGAGCCGCCGCAGCAGAAGCTGATGACGCGCACGATTTCGACGCCGCAGTTGCATGGACAGCAGCAGCAGAAGCGTCAGTTTGCCTTCAATTCGGCCACGAAGGGAGTCATGCAGCGTTTCATTGCCTCCCATGGCAAGTTGCAGTTGGGTTCTGTCACGCCCCCCGCCTCTACACCGCTTATTCTCTCGCCCCAGAACGGAAACGGAAACAACAGCAATAACAACAACAATCAAACTCTCAAGCTGAATGCACGCAATGCGATGGCTTTCCTCGATTCGGGAAATCCTGGCTCGCCGCTGCTCAACGGCAACAGCAACAACAACACTATCAACATCAACAACAACAACAACAACACGCTGTCGCAGGGCGCCATCGAGCGGGACTCCGAGGGACGTCCGCTGAGACGCGGCTATGTTCCCGTCGAGCAAAAGATTCAGCGCGAGCTGCAGGACCTCAAATCCCGCGAGACCGAACTGAAGCGTCTGCGCAAGCTCAACCGCCAGCACATGCTCGACAAGCTGTAAGACTTTCTTTATTGTGTGTGAAATTCCTTTACGTAATCATCTTCTCCCTTGCAGTCAGTTGAGCACAGACGACGAAGCCGATGCTGATGACGACGACGATTCGGAGGTGGAACATTGTTATGGTCCCGGTAAATTGCGCAATGCACAGTCCACAGTGGAGCTGGACAGAGAGAGGTAAGTTGATAGCAACATTTCATAGACTTTTTTTCTAACTCCCAACTTGACTTCTTCTCCCGCAGCAACGATGTGGAGCTCCCGGGGCACAAGACGTCCGGTAATCGCAGCCTCAACGTTGCCGCCAATGGCAACGGCAATGCTCTGACCACAAACGGATCTAGCTCTGGCTTGCGTCCGGCCATGTCGCTGGCGGAGCTGTGTGACCTGACGCCGGAGGAGGCGCCATCGTCGCATCGCCTGATCGCACAGTGGGAGAGCCTCATCAAGAAGAATGCCGAGGGCATTGAGGCGGCCATCTAAATGCACCTGCGGCGCTCCGACCGAAAAGCACACCAAATTATTATTATTGTAATGTTGTCCCAAGCACGAAAAGAAAACCACAACTCGTCTCCCTTACACACGATACGATTCCCCCGCCCCCGCCCCGAAATTGATGGTTTTTTTTTAGTATTTTTTTTTCTTTGTTGTGGTCGCGATTTACTTTTAAAAGGTCCATGTACTTAATTGATGTCCTCTAATTTATGCATTACTCATGTTATACGCAAACCCCGATTTGATCTATTGTACATAATTCTTCGTGTTGTTTCCGACTATATAATTTATTTAAAACGAAATTGATTAAATCAAAAACAACAAAAAATACCCCTACGACGTGACGTGCATGATGAGTACCTTAACATATATAAGCCACAATGTATAGCAGTACGTCTCTATCTGTATGTATATGTAATACCATAATATGTATCTACTACACGATATGCGATATATATAAATCAATACTATGCGAAAAACGATTTAATAAAATATATTAATGTATACCGTTAAAATCAAGAAAACTAATTTGAAAAACATGGTTCAACCACTAACCATACAATACATAGATGCGTCACTTCATACAACCAAAAGGCATCATTAAAAACAGTATTATTGCCGCCCCAGTCGGGCCGTGCGCTGCGATTCGAACACCGAGCCTCTTCGGCTCATTCGAAAATTCGAAGTTCTAACGCAGCGCGCAGCGTTGAGTTCAGTCGCAGATCAAATGCGGAGCGATAAGCACGGGCGCATTTCGTTGCGCTCTGCTTTCGTTTCTATGTATGCGTGTATGTATCTACATGCTCGCGTATATCAGTATGTGTATGCATGTGAAGTTTTGCAACGTGCAGTTGCCTCGCTGACAAGCAGCTAGCGCACGCCAATTTTGATTTGCCGCGACGAAAGTCTCGCAGAAGAGGACAACAACAATTGCTCGCGTTCTATATGTTTGCAGTTAAATGGCACTTGCACAAGGACCGCGTTGGCTCTGCTGGTGGTGTGCAAGGCTAACATGTTGTGGGTCTGGGTTCAACTCCCGATTGAGAATATATGCATATTTTTTTTTTTTTTTAATGCGATTTTACTTTTTCATTCCTTTTGAAGTTAGAAGTAAAATTTAATAACGCATGGATTTTTGATGCTTTACAAATTCCTTTTTGCAAACACTTTTTAAAACTCTATTTAAAAAAGTTAAATTAAAATATTTATAAATTCTTTATTTTTTTTTATTAAAACTTTTGATTAAATTTTTTACTAACTAAAATATTACAAAATATAAAAATAAAAACAATATTTTTCAGAAAATATATACAAAAATATTAATTATATATGTTTTTAATATTTATATTTAAATATTTTACCAGTTTTAATTTTAATTTATTAGAAAATTTTCTAGCGAACATTAAAATTAAAACTAAATTACAAAAATGAATTTATCTTTAAAAAAAAAAATTGAACTTTATAATTATAATAATAATTGTATTATTTATATTTTCTCTAATTTTCTGAAATGTTATTGTTATCTTAAAATGTAAAAAACAAAATTTTAAAGTTCAAACTTTTTAAATAGAGTTTTAAAAGTGTTTGCAAAAAGGAATTTGTAAAGCATCAAAAATCCATGCGTTATTAAATTTTACTTCTAACTTCAAAAGGAATGAAAAAAGTAAAATCGCATTAAAAAAAAAAAAAAAAAATATGCATATATTCTCGATCGGGAGTTGAACCCAGACCCACAACATGTTAGCCTTGCACACCACCAGCAGAGCCAACGCGGTCCTTGTGCAAGTGCCATTTAACTGCAAACATATAGAACGCGAGCAATTGTTGTTGTCCTCTTCTGCGAGACTTTCGTCGCGGCAAATCAAAATTGGCGTGCGCTAGCTGCTTGTCAGCGAGGCAACTGCACGTTGCAAAACTTCACATGCATACACATACTGATATACGCGAGCATGTAGATACATACACGCATACATAGAAACGAAAGCAGAGCGCAACGAAATGCGCCCGTGCTTATCGCTCCGCATTTGATCTGCGACTGAACTCAACGCTGCGCGCTGCGTTAGAACTTCGAATTTTCGAATGAGCCGAAGAGGCTCGGTGTTCGAATCGCAGCGCACGGCCCGACTGGGGCGGCAATAATACTGTTTTTAATGATGCCTTTTGGTTGTATGAAGTGACGCATCTATGTATTGTATGGTTAGTGGTTCAACATTTTGCAGCATTGAAACTTATAAACTAGTGCATACTTTTAAAGCAGCGCAGTTTGTCAGTAAAAAAAAAAGCATTGCATACTTTTACCACCACCTTGCAATTGCTAGAAACTGCAATTCTCAAAAATCATGGCATACTTTAGGGGGCACTCAGTATACCAAAAATTTAATAGAAAACAACGAAGTCCTTGATATCTCAGAAGCTACAAGGACGATTTGAATGTCCTTTGGCATGTTGATAGTCCTTTTCAATAGCCGTTGATTGACACTAGTTTCAACCGGATCCTTCAAAGGATATTCGAGTTATCGACAAATTTATGTATACAAGAAATCACGTTTATCACCGCTCCTGTAAGGACTTTCGTCCTTTTTCCAATTGATTCTAAAATTTTGCGTCAAGACCTACCCATATGCCAAAGGACATCATCCTAGTCCTTCAAATGACTGAGTTATGGCGGATTTCCGGACTTATAGTCAATTTTTCCATGCCTCCCCCTTGAAAAATTTGAGGTTATTTTTGCGAAAATTTCTGTTGCATACTTTTAGGTTTGTCAATTCATATGAGCATAATTATAGAAAAATGCTCATAACTCCGTCGAATCCTGCCGTAGGATGTCGGGACATGTCTCGTTCGCATCAGAAGGACGAACTCTATCGATCGGCATCAACAAAATATAAGGTCATCTAGGAATCCAACACTTGTAAAATTTCGCTGCCAAGGCCGAAGGAAAAAAGCGAAAAACACAAGATCCAGGATAACTCGGACACGGTAAGGACGATTCGAATGGCCTCTGGTCAGCTGATAGGTCTACGCATTAGCTATCGTTTGACACAGGACTCGCCAGGATACGCAAGGATACGGCCGAGTTATAGCCAATGTTAGCTGAAGAAAATTTTCATATTATCTCCGCTCCTGTAAGGACCTTCGTCCTTAATGTTTTGCTTTTCGATTGATCTCGATTAGTAGAGTCTGTGTGCACATCCTTGTCATCTTTCAAATAACCGAATTAAGGACGATTCTAGGATTCTATCGATCGGTATTCACATACACAATAAAACACAAATTACAATTTTATTTATATTTTTTTTTTGCAAGTTTTTATTTGTTTGTTTTATATTTTTATTAAATACATTTTCGTTCATTTGTTGTTGTTGTTTTTTTGGTTTCATATTAAATTTGTATGCATTTGTTGCTGTTCATTGTTTTCATCTCTCATTAATATAATTTATAATTATTTTGTCTGGTTTTGTTGGTGTTGTTGTTGTTGTTCTTCGGTTTGTTTAGTTAAGATACGTAGATACACAAACACATGTGATGTTTGTCTATGTCTGTGTGTGTGTGTCTGTGTTTGCATAAAAAAATAAGAATGTCTCAAAGAGTGTTCTCTAAATCGAAGAAATCTCGAATATAGATTGTAAAAATTACGGAAGCGAGCGATTGCCCGACTCTACACACTAATCGACTATATAGTAGATATATAGATACCGAGTAGATAGTATTTCGTGAGTAATACATGTGTGTGAGTGTTCTTCAACTATTGTTCTCCTTCTTAGGTTCTTCTTCTTTATTGCTACTGATGGAAGCCTCAAAAATTGTTGCTATACTTCTTCTGGTTGGGAGCGGAGGAGGAAGGAAGTCAATTTTCAATTTTCGTTCTTTTCTTTGCTCCTTTCTTATTTTCACGACTGTTCTGTTCTGTTCTTTCTGTTATTATGTATTATGGAAATCTTATGCTTAGAATTGTATTGCAAATCGAAATCATATTTGTTATTACATTTTAAATATATAATATAATTCAAGTATGTACAAAAGCATTCCCTCCTTTAGTTAATTTATGTCTCATTCTTCTCTGCTCTTTTCCATTGGTATCGTATCGTGTGGCTAGACAAATGTTGCACAACTTAAAGCTACAAAATTGTTGGAGAAATCAACTCGCAAAAAGGTCAAGTCATGCTATTGCACAAAGATTAGAAATTAGGCAACAATGTAAATGTGAAATTAGGCAACAATGTATGTACGTAAATGTAAGAATGTAAAAATCATGCAAAAAACTGCTAATTACATCAACTAATCAACTAATAAACATAGTAATCATAATAATACTTAAGTACTTTGGCACAGATAAAACATAACCTCATTTAAATAAGAATGAAAATATATATATAGTAATTGTATATTGCACATAATATCATCCGATCAACTGAACAAAAATACTTTATCTTCTCTTGCAATTCTTTCTTGTTTCTCTTTTCTTCTTTCGTTTGTTTTCACTTTTGTTTTTTACTGGAACCAAAAAACCATTGACTGCTCTTTAATATTGTGTCTGTATATATATATATATATATATATATATATATATATATATATATATGTATATATATATATTTAAATAGTAAGAATATATATATGTGAGTGTATATATCATACTAAATATGTTTAGCTTTACCATATACTCTGCAATCTCATTCGATTTTTTTTTAAGATTTTTATGTTTTTTTTTTTTTTGTAATATTAGAAACTAACACTTAAAACCGAGCTTTCATATGCGTTTCTATATCCTTTGCCATACGTTATCGTTATCGTTATCGAAAAACTACATATCGATTAACCGAAACTACTCATATCCAATAATCAAAAGCGCTTTGAGCGTTCTACTTTTGCATGCCTGGCCTAAAACTAGGAAAAAAAAAGATATTATTCCACATCTCGCCTGCTCCTACAACTTATGCCTCATATATGTCTATATATATATATATATAAATATGTGTGTGTATATGTATATAAGATAGATGTATCTATATATATATATATTCATATATATATATGTATTTAGTTTGGAACATAAAATTAATCAACAAATTTGCTTAGAGTTGCATCCGCTAAAAACATTCCGACAAAAGCGCAAATCTAAACATTATTACTATTAATCGTTTTGTAATATCGTGTAAACGTGCCTTAGATGCCCGAAAGTGTAAATGGGGCTTTAAGTGAGTGTGTGTAAGTTCGTGATTGATGTATGAGTATGTGTGTGTGTGTGTGCTACGTAGTATTCTTAGACTTTGTAAGTACATATTTAAGTGATATTGCTAGATTCGAGATGATCGTTAAGTGTTAGTTTTTCGTGTCATTTATCGTGTAATACGTTATCGTTATAGTGTAAACATGTCAAATCATATATCATATCAACTGATTCAAGTGCTCTTCCAATATGTTCATGGATCTCGTATAGCTTAATAACGTGTATCGTATCGTATGCATGTATATCAATCACTATGTATCATGTATTCTATGTATAAATATGCGTTCTTCTCTTCTTTGTGGTATTGTCTGCAAGTGCTACGTACTTCTTTAACTCTAAACTACATAGTTCGTTTCTCTGTGTCTGTGTCTGTGTGTGTGTGTGTGTGTGTGTGTTTGTTTGGTGTCTGTGTTGCAAACAGAAATTAGTTCGAGTTGAAACAGTTTAGTTAAGACTAAGAGCATATAACTAGTGCATAGACGTACTAAATATATATTGTATTATACGAGTATAATTAGTATAAGTACTCTTTTTCTTTCCCATCTTCTTCTTTTTTCCTTGACTTTGTTTATATGCTATTCAATATGTATTGTGGAATTCTGTTCTTACTCTTCTCCGGCTGTTAAAGCCGCTGCCTACAGCAGCTGCGCTATAACCGGCTCTATCAGACACATGTGCTCCGCTCCACGCACCGGCAATCGATTAAGACAAAAGTGTCTTATCATATCGGGAACTGTCTCGAATGGTCGACTGAACTGTCCCAGGATATATTGACCCGATTCGTTGCGCTGGATCCGCATGTGCATAAAACCCTTGGCACCCCTGGAAGAGAAAAAGGTTTATTAGATTGACAGTAAAAATGCTGTCTCTGCGGTATTATTCTTAAAATATACCAAACTTATTTACAAAACTATTCTAAACTATACCAAAAATATTAGTTGGTATTTTGGTATTAGGTTATCAGTATAGCAAAAGTAATCAACAAAAAAATACTTAAATATACTAATATCAGTATAACAAATATACTAAAACCATATACCAAAAAAATACTAAAATACACCGAAGCTTATATTTGGGTATATACCAAAATCTGTAGTTAGTATATTAATACCCGATTAGGTTATCAATATAACAAATATACTAAAGCTTATATCTGATTATCAATATAGGAAATGTAGAAGGTTGCATATTTAAGTATATTTAGCATACCGAATATTGATTTGTATATATTAAGGATAATGCTCTTACATTCTAAATTTTCTTAACCTCCAAGCAAATAAATTAAGATCCGACAGCTGCAAAATTGTGGCTCTATCTCTTATAGACTCTAAGATCATACGGACAGACAGACATTTGAATGGACAGACAGATATTTGAATGGACATATTAAAAAAAATTTCAGCCTGTAAATAACTCTTAACTTATAAAGAGTAGAGGATATACAAATTGCAATTCCTTAATTGCTAAAATAAGACATAAGATATGTTCTCAGCCAACTTATTGACAGCCCAACAAATTAGAAATTTGGAATTGCAAATTAACAAATTAGAAATTGTAAACGAACAAATTAGAAATTTGGAAATGCTAATTTGTTAAGCTGTTAATAAGTTCACAGAGATCATATAGTATGTCTTATTGTTTAGTAACTTAATTTAGATTCAATCTACTCAGTTTTGGTTCAGCTCTAAAGCTTTCTTAAGACTAACTATTTAGGTACAGCAGTGGCTTTTGCTATCGGACTATTCTTAGCTGTTAGCTCATATCAAACTCGATACTTGTTGTCGGTGACATACTTGAGTGAAAGGGAATAGTCCTGCTTGGTGGATTCACAGTTGCGCACTAGAAACGATCCCTCGGCCAGCGGACGCAGCGTTGTCTCCGCCTCGATGCGTGTGATGGCGCCGTGATACCAGCTGAGAATAAGATAAAAATAAAAAAGTTTAGTAAGGTACACAATGGTAGATAATTGAGGACTTACCCCTGACGTTCGAGTGGAATGGTCACATCGATGAGATCGACAGCGGTGACGTAAGCCTGGCACAGATTCATGTTCATGTTGAGCTCCTTGTGGCTGCTCAGACCGCGCAGATCAAGGCTGCCAAACTGTTTGCTCGCCTGTCGCGGTTCATTCAGATTCAGTGTGAGATTCTGTCGGAATAGCGCAGTATCTAAAACAAAGAGAGGAAGACTTAGTATGAAATGGAATAACTTGCAGTTTCCTCTCTACTCACCCAATTTGCTGGCCAACTTCTGTTCGTCGCGCATCGAATGGCTGGAGGAGGCTTGCGAGATGCCACTTGACTCGGTGCTGTGCATCAGCAGATTGTTGATCTCCGCCTGATTGGCGCGCAGTCGTCGTCGCAACTTTGGCATATCGAAGGGTAAATCTCCGAGGTCCACCGAAGTGGCGCTACCCGAGGTGCAGGCCGCCTCCTGTTGCAACGTCTTGCGGCGTCGCAACTTCGGCATATCGAAAGGCAAATCACGCAACTCCTGCGGCAATGCTGCGGCACCTCCGCCAACCACAGTGCCACCCGTTGCAGCAGCAGCAACGCCAGCACTTGCCTCCGACTGAGGCAGACTACTGTTGCCTTGTAGCTGCAGCTTGGGGAGCGTCAGACGCTGCAGTCCCTGCAGCTGCGGAGGTTTCCCATCCTCCCTTGAATGCAGCGAGATGCCGCTATCGGAACCGAGAAGCTCATCCGCCAGTTGTAGAAGCGCCTTGTTGGGCGCCGTCGTCGATGTCTGTTTTCCGCTACGCTGCTTACTCAGCAGCGGCACAGCAAGCGAGACTTCGGTGCTTGGCTTATTCCCGGACTCCTCAGCTGTTCCTCCAGAGGCTGTTGCCGGTGGCGGCTGCTGCGATTGTTCCGAGACACTGGCCGAGGCCGGTTCCTGCGAGGACTTGTCCGAGATGGGGCTGAGAATGTGCAGCTTCGAGTGAAGCAACACGGGAGGTGCACGCAACGGATAAGCGACACTTGAGCTGGCGCTTCCGCTGCCGCTCTCCGAACTATGCGAGCTAAGAGAGCTAGAGTGTCGGGACTCGGAGCTGGAGGTGCTGCGATTACCCTCGCTGGTGCTGGATCGTAGGGACTCCATGCTTCCGCCGCTGCTCGAGGTGGCGATGCTCTCCGTTGAGCTGTAGTTGTGTCCGCTCGCATGTCGGGACGTTCTTCGTGCCACGCCGTGTGGCAGCTGTTGCTGCTGCGATTGCTGATGCTGCTGCTGGTGATGCGAGTGATGATGCTGATGACGTTGCGGTTGTGCGCTGCGTCGCAGCTCCAAGACACGTCCCGACTCCAGCACAAAGCTGCGCGGACGTCGCGCCGCAGCTGCGACAGCGGAGGCTGAAGCCGAAGCCGAGGCTGAGGCCGAGGCCGAGACGGAGGCGGAGTTCGAGTTGGTTGAGGGCGGATTCACATAGGCGCTGTCGGTGAGACTGTTGTCGTTGCTGCTGGCGCAGTGCAGCTGCAACTGTTGCTGCTGTCGCAGCGATTGCAGCGGCAGCCGGAGGTCCCGCAATCGCGGATGCGCTGGCTGCGCCGCTGGCAAATTGGGCGCACTCTTGATGCTGTTCATGTAGCGTTCGTGTTTGCCGGGGAACTTGATCGGCAGCGGTGCCGTCGAGGGGGGCGATGGCGTGTAGCCACGCGCCGGCAACTGTTGCGTCGACACGGCAGCAACACTAGTCGATTGCTGCTGTTGTTGCTGCTGTTGATTCTGATTCTGCTGATCCACTTGGCTGAGCTGCAGTTGACTGAGTTCCGCTTGAACCTGGAGCACCTGTTGACCTCCGTCGGGTGAATCCTGCGTCTGCGTTTGCTGCTGTTGCTCCTGCAGCGCCTGGTTCTTGCTATTCTTGGCCCGCTTGCACTCGAGTCGCGACTTTGACTTGCTCAGGCTGCTGCTCGAGAGCAGCTCGTTGTTGCCATTGCTCAGCTGCAGCAGCACCGAGTGATTGGTGATGCGATCCACCTCATCGAGATCGTCATCGGACTTGGCAATCTTGCAATCAAATGCCGTCTCATAGATCTGCCGTCGTCGACTTGCCATATTGTCCGAATCGTGCTCCTCGTCTCCTTCTCCTTCGCCTTCCTCTTCTTCCTCCTCGTTGTCGTCTTCCTCCTCGAGACTCTGCTTCGTCTGCTCCTCCTTCGCTCTCTCCTCCTCTCGTTGTGCGTTTACAACACCTGCTTTGGGGTGCTTTGGCTTTGTTTTTGGCTTTGAATGCGATTTGGAATTGGAATTGGAATTGTGAGTTGATTTCGTTGTCGTTGTTGCTGTTGTTGTTGGCGGCGCACACTCGTCGCACTCGTGCACGCCATGCGGATGCACATAGAAGATGCTGCGCGGCCGAAAGTATTCCTCGAGCTCGTCGAGCTCATCGCCCAGTCCGCCGCCGCCAACGGAGCTGCTGTTGTTGCCTGGCGTCGGGATGCAGGCTCCGCACACGGCTGCTGGGCCCAGCAGGCGGTGCGGCGGCATCGACCCCGCCTGCTCCCGCTCCCGATCTCTATTCCGATCTCCTCCTACTCCTATTCCTATTCCTATTCCCGGGTCGCTTCCTATGACCGGTGGTGGACAGCACTTGAGCAATTCGCCCTCTCCGGCGTCGCAATGCTGCAACTGAAGTTGCAACTCTCCGCTGCTAATGGGCAACTGATGATGTCGCGGCTGAACGTTGCACGTCTTGCGCACTAAGGCCAAGGCACGGGCATGCCACTCGCGTCGCTTGAGGCACTCGCTGCAGTCCGATTCCTCCGAGGTGCTGGTGCTCGGTGTCTCGCAGCGTATGATCCTCACGCCCTCCTCGGTGAAGCTGTAACGCTTCGGTGTCGATTGCTCCTGATCGTGTTCGTGATCGAGATCCTGATCCGGTTGTTGTTCGTGAGGATTTTCGTCCTCTTCGTCGTCGTCTTCGTCCTCCTCGTCGTCGTCGTCGTTGTCGTCGTGCTCCTCTTCGCGCTGCTGTGGCGCATCCAAGCTGCTGCTCTTCCTGTAACCTCCGAGCAGTGTCTGCGTCTGATGCGGCGGCTCACTTGCTGTCGACTGGCGGCACTTTTGTTTTGCCTCACGCTCGAGCGTCTGTTGCTGTTGTTGCAACTGTTGTTGTTGCTTCTCCTGCTTGTCTTTGTCCTCGTCCTTGTCACGACTCTTCAACAGATCCGAGTAGTAGTAGGGCGATGGCTGACGCTTGCTGTACTCCGCCTGGGCAACGGTTAATTTGCGTGGACTGCGCTGCAATTGTGGCGGCAGCGGACGCACCAAATCATCCGAGATGCTGTCCGGCGAATTGAGCAAAGCAGCTGCCCCTGAACCGCTTGCTCCGGCTCCGGTTCCGGCTCCTGTTGCGGTTGCCGGTGGCGGTGGCAACGGCGGTGGCGGTATGCGCTCGACTTCCTCGTCGATGTCCGCCTCCTCGTCGGAGGATTTGGGTGCCGAGGAATCTGCAAGAGGCCAAAGTAAATTAGCAAGCGAATCAAAGGAAGTCTAACGTCGCGACGTAGTCAAATGAGGCAACCCAAGTGTGGCATCTTCTCGGAACTCCCTTTCTCTTCCTCTCCCAATCTGTCTCTTCCTATCTCCCTTTCTCTGTCCGTGTCTTTATGTTGCAGTCTATTAGGCGCTTGGCTGCCCGGCAATGCGTCGCTTTTTCGTCTCAGTCGAATGGGCTGCCAGTTGCTATTTAACGCCTCGCTGATCTTTGCAGCCGCAACAGCGATGGCAACGTCGCCGCAGTGACGCCAACATTCAACGTCCCAGGGAATGCGGCGGCAAGTGCGTCTAATTGCCACTAGCTGCTGCTGCTGCTTTCAGCAACGCAGCACGTTGCCACACAGCGTCTGACCCCCCCAAAAAAAGAACCTCGTTAAAATACTTTGTGTAATTTAAGGATTTTCTAAGCAGCAAACCTCGTTACAATGCTTTGTATAATTTAAGGATTACGCAGAGCGCTTATTGCAAATTGCTTAAGCTTTTTAAGCAAGCTCTTTAAAGTTTGCCAACATATTTCTATTAATAATGTAAATGGTAATTTCAGTTCAGTGCTGTTTAATAAAATGATGAGCTGTTGTTAACCCCTTGCTTAACTTTGGCTTGACTGCTTTTGTAATTGGTTATGTGGGTGGTTTTTTGTCTTTCATAAGCTGGATGCTATGACACTCAACTAGCAAAGAGAGACAGTTTTCGTGTGTTACAAAATTATCTTCAATGTTGGGTTAAGCTGCATAAAGTTGTTGCTACAAAAAACAATTTTATTTAACTAAAAAATTTAAAAGCGATTTTCTCATTTGACTTAATTTCTAATTTAATATTATGTGTGGCTCTTTGTCAAACACAAACTCTTTGCTGTGATACTCAAATTGAGTAACTTTCAGAAGTATCCCCAAAGTATGCAATATTTTTTTTTTATAGGCAGCACTTCGATTGACTACTTCTCCATTTATGTTGGGTCTAAATGAGTTTCTTTACAAAGTGTTAATATGGTCTTATAAATGCCTGTCTGCAATTACTATTTTGCTACTACAAAAAGCCATTTCAATAAACTAAAAAATCATATGGCATTTCTCATTTGACTACATTTCTAATTGAATATTTGGGTGGCTCGTAGGCTAGTACTAGCTAACTGCTATGACACTTAAATTAACCAGCAGATGGAGAGCAAGTTTTCATGTGTTACAATATTATCTTCACTCTTCCTGCAACAACAATTTGTTTTGCAAAAAAACAATTTTAACAAACTAAACAATTAAAATGAGCAAATTTGGCTACTTTTCTAATTGGATAATTTGTGTGACTCGTTGCCTTGCATTAGCTAACTGCAATGACACTCAAATCAACTAGCTTTCAGAAGCACCCCCAACGTATGCAATGTTTTCTAGACAACTACAACTCTTAGGTGATTGAGGTTTGCCTTTACATCACTTTAAAGTACATATCAACGTCAGAGTTTCTTTACAAAAACAAGGTTACAAAGAGCGAGTTTTTTTTATCGTACAATATTATCTTCAATGTATATTGCCAGCAATAACCATTTGTACTTGGGCGAAAACTGAATTAAGTTGCTACCACAAAAAGCAACTTTAAAATATACTAAAATGTATATATAGTATTTCGCATTTGGACAACATGTTGCCACAGTGTTTGTTGTCTACTGTCTGCTGTCTGTGAACTTACCTGAATTGTAATGGCTGCTGCGCTTGTCCTTTTTGTGGTTGCCGTTGTTGTTGTTGTACGTTGAATGGCGATGCTGCAGATGTTGCTGTTGTTGCTGCTGCTGCTGTTGCAACTGCTGTTGCTGATGTCCGCGTGGCGTTGGCAACGTTTGCAACTGCTGTTGCTGCTGCTGTTGATGATGTTGCTGTCGCTTGTGAGGCGGCGCCGAGCGACGTTTGGCCTTCTTGTGATAGACTTTCTTGTGCTGTCGCGTATCCTTTGGGTCGGAGTAGCCCTCGATGAGCTTAACGGATGCCTGCTTGATGTTGCTGTTGGGCAGCGGCGGATGCTGTAGCGTTGCACGTTGCTGTTGCTGCTGATGTTGCTGCGGTGCAGCTGGCAACGTGTTGTTGTTGTGCACGTGCTGCAATTGCTGCTGCTGCTGCTGCTGTTGTTGTTGGTTGCTGTTGTTGCAGTTGCTGGGATTGTTGTTGTTGTTGCTGCTGGTGCTAGCCGCTGCTGCACTCGCCGCTTGGCTCGGCAATGTCGACAAAGGGGCAGGCGGCGGTGGCACAGCTGCTGCTGTCGATTGCTGCTGTTGCAATGTCGCTTGTTGGGCTTCGTTAAATGGCAGCTGGAAATGAGGAAACAAGAAAAAACGTTGAGGGAGGAGATAAAAAAAGAACGCGTTAACATTTTCGCGCTGTTTGTTGTGTTGTTTTTTTTTTTTGCTGCAATTGCGGTTGCAAACTAATTTGATTTGCGTTTCAATTACAATTCGCTGGCATTTAATTGAAAAATGTGCGTGTTTCATGTCGATGCAACCATCCACCTACAACCAGCAACCACCAATCATATGCCACCACTCTCGACAGCGGTCTCAACTCGTTAAGCGCTTTTAGGTTTTCAGTTCCTTCCTTCGATTGGCGCTGGCCGCAAAGTCAATTTCAATTTAACGAAAAACAAATGTGCTGCAATCCCCATTCGATTTGTGGTCAATTCGGATATTCAGCGGAGATAAAAGTTAAATAGCAGCAAGTATGCCAAATTTCAGCAGCGTAGCTTCAACATTTCCAGAGATCCAAAGCCGAACCCTTGTGGAAGTTGTGCAGGAATTTGCAATCAAAACTCGCATATTCAGCTGAGATGAAAATTAAATCGGGGCAAGTATGCTAAATATCAGAAGTCTAGCTTGAGCATTTCCAGAGATCTGATACCGAACCCGCATGTTTGTTTGTATATACAACTAAACAGCACAAATTCTTCTTAAGTGTCTTACAATCTAAACTAGGATATTCAGTTCAAATAATAGCTCAATCTGAGCAAATGTACAAAGTTTCAACAGCGTAGCTTCAACATTTCCAGAGATCTGATGCCGAACCCGTGTGGAAACGCGTAAAAAGTTGTGCAGTAGATCAACAACAATGTAAACAAAGATTAATTGCTCTCTGGGTTGTTCAAGTTTGAAGTAAACTAATTTGAAGTTTGTATATATTATATAACTAAAATGTTTAAATTCAGCTTAAAAGTCTTACAAGCTTAAGTCAAATATTCAGTTCACATAAAAGGTAAGGCTGAGTAAACATACAAAGTTTCTGCATTGTAACTTTAATATTTGCAGAGATCTGATGCCGAATCCACGTAGAAACGTGTGAAAAATAATCTAACAACAACTATTCCCTTACTTGGTTCTCTAAGTTTAAAAGCTGCTGGAAATAAACTAATATGCAGCTGCTATATTCAATCAAATTTCATAAATTCTGCTTAAAAGTCTATCAACGGATATTCAACTCAAGTATAAGTTAAATTTGAGCACATAAACAAAGTTTCAGCACTGTGGCTTTAATATTTGCAAAGATCTGCAACCGAACCCACGCGGAATCGTGTAGAAAATAATCTAACGGACCTAACACAGTTTAAACAAGTCCTATCTGGAAAGCTGTTGGAAATAAACTAATCTGCAGTTCGAATATTCAACTGCAAACTGCACAAACTCTGCTCAAATGTCAGGCAGCGAGGTTGCACGTCTTGCACTGACAGATTATGAGTTCGTGATGTTGCTTTCATCAATTCCTCTATCTGTCTATCCAGCTGTCTATCCATCAATCCGTGTTCAACTATCTATCACACAAACTTGTCTCGCTTCCTTTGCCATTTTCATTTTCATTTCCCTTTCCCGTTGCTATTTCCATTCCGATTCCCATTCCCTTTCCCCCTTTTCCCTTTGATGTCGGTAGCTCTTAGCACTCAGCCGCTGTCCAGCGTGAGTCCGGCTTGGCATGACAAATAGCTGAACATTACAAAACTGCAACATCAGGTCGCACAACGACATTAACGTGTCCCTAATGTGCACACATTATAAGCAGCAACAGCAGCCACAGACTGTGCCCCTTCCACTCTCTCCTCTCTTCCTCCTCGCTATAGTTCTCTCCCTTCGTTGTGGCCGTAAATATGCGCATTATTGTTAAACATAAATTTCCGTTACATGTAGCAAACCATGTGACGAGAGCCTCTCCTCGCCTCGGTTTGGGTTTGGGGTCCATGTTGCAAGCGAAGGAAGGAAATTGATGCCACTCTCTGCGGCTGTTGTTGGCCATGACAACAGCAGGGAAGAAGAGAGCGAGGAGAGGAAGAGGGGGCTAAGCAATGGTCGCTATTGTTGCTCGGACTTTGAAATTGAAAGGAATTTTTAATTGAAACACATAAATTAAGCAGCAACTGCGTCGTCAGCAACTGTTCTCGTTGCTGTTGCTCCTCATCGATGCAAACGAAATACAAAAAACACTTTTAATGACTTTGAACTTGAGGGGGGAAAAAGGAAACCAATGCAATGCAAATCTACACTTTATATAGATTCTGCTTCTGTTTCCCTTCTCCAACTCTCCCTTTTGAGTTGCCCCTAACAGTCGCATTGTTTGTGGTTCGGTGGCAGGTTGCCAGGTTGCTGATAATTCGACTCGCAACTCTCAACTCGACTCGACTCGACACTCATATGTTAAATGAGACACGAGACAATGCAGTTGGCATATTGCTGATGGGGTTCACATTCTAAGGGATGTGTTCTAGGTGTTTCTATTCTATGTTGACTGAGAGATGAATTCCACTTGCAGTGGACTTACTGCAAAGCCCCCAAGTTAACTCAGCTTAAGTTTGCCTTAAAGCTAACTGATGCATTTGCTGCTGAGATAGAAGCTAAAGTGTTAGTTCTAATGGTTCTAATTATTATATAAAATTGCCTAATTTTGTGTATTAGTATTTAAACTATTGTAAATAAGATATACCGATAGTTTAGCACTCATTAGACAGTTCGTTTGAGTTAACAGCACTGCGCAATAAGAGGTTTACTGCTCGGTAGTTCGATTGAGTCGGTAGCACTGTTCAATAAAAGGTTGCCAAAATATCGAAAAACAAGGAACAAAAGTTAGTCTAAGCCTACTTCAATCAAATTGCATTTTCGGAATAGATTTTAAGAATCAGAATAAACTGACAATCATCTATAGATATTAGACAAGCATTTATAGATATTAAACAGTTTCACATGGAAAGCTATTAACATAAATATATACTTTATTAAAATATTTTCCGCTCGCTTCTTTTATAATCAATTTTTGTTGGATACCTTTAAAGGAAAGTAGTAACTTCTTTTTCGTTAATATATATCGATAGTTAGGCACTCATTCGATAGTTAAGTCAAGAAGAAGTTGGCACTAATCTGACTAAACTTTTTTAAATAAAATTGCATTTTCTTTGTCTATTTATATTTGATTTTTGGGTATTAACTATTATATATTGTTTTGAATAGAAAGTTATAATCATCATTATTTTCTTTACTAAATTATTTTCCAACAAACTATGTATAAGATATATTGATATTCAAGAACCCATTCTATAGTTGAGGTTAGCAGCTTGATAGTTCATTTAAGTTGGCAGCTCATCGTTAGTGAATGGATCATAAGCAATGAGTAAAATTGCCTTTTCGTTATCCATTTCTATTTGAAGGAGTGTTCTAAACTGATTCATATTAAGAACTATTAGATAGTTTTAAATAGAAAGCTTTAATCATGAATATTTGCCAAACTATTCTCGCCTGTTCTCTCATAAACAAACGATGAGTAGCAAGCTTCTTTTTCCATAAGATACATCATCGAAAGTTCAAGAAAATAATCTTACTTCATTCTTCCATTCTAAAATAATTCATATTAAAAACAATTTACTAAGCTATGGATAGTAAATATTACATAGATCATCATCAATTACTTTACAAAACTATTTTCGCGTGTATTGGCAACTTCTTTTTTAATTGTCAGCTTAAGAATACACTTGTTGTTAGTTATAACAATTAATTTGCGTGTCAATTAAATTGACAGTTGAATAGATATCTAACACATTTAGTGTGCTTGTCAGTGAGATAATGCCATAATCATCAACAACCACAACAACAACTACGATATGCTTTTCACGCAATCCAATAATCCTCATGAAATGCAAAGTATCCAAAAGTGAAATGCGAGCTCATATTTCATGTTCGCTTTGCTTCGATATTTTCTTTTGATGGCGTGTGTTGTCATCGCTGCTTAAATATTTCACAAGGGGGGTTGAATGCCAAGTTGAATGGTGAATTGGAAATCTTATTCACATATTGTGCACACACATATTGCTCTTTAAATATTTGCCCTTGATTATCGGGAAACGTGAATTCAGTTCGATTGGCTGCTCGTTGGCTGCTACCAAATGTGAAATGTGTCTTTCAATCAATGTGAGAGGGCTGAGCAAACTGTGCATGTGTGTGTGTGAGTGTGTTGCAAGTGGCATGAGAGAAGCATGGCTGTCAGGCTAGACAAACTACAATCAAAATGGTTAGACGGACTCTCTCTTAATGTCTAACGGTCGTTGTTCCCATTGTTATCATCGCAGTCTTTGTTGTTGTTGTTGTTACTGCTGTAGCAACGTGATTTTTATGCGAACGTTAATGAAAACGTTACCGAATGATGATAATGATAATGCTGATGTTGATGATGATGATGATGATGATGTGGCAGCAGCCGTAAGAAGCGTGCAAACTAACGAGCTGAAAGTTTTCTACCTTCGAAAGGAACTAAAATGCGAAGCAGACAAAAACTCTCTCTCTCTCTCTCTATCATTCACTCTCTCTATCTCCTTCTCACTTTCTCGCTGTCTAGCTGTCTATCTGTTAATGCTTATGACGAGTGCTTTTAATACGCTCGCTCCGTCGGGTCCCATAACTGTGTGACCAACTAGCAAACGGAATCCCCAAAAGAGTCGTAATAAGTCTCCTACGAAAATAAATAGATATAGAAATAAAAAATGGAGCCAAAAGGGTTGCAGCCAATGAAGATTATGCAAATTTATGCTAAGGTTATGATTGAAGCTGTCTTTTGGCTGCTTATGAACATAATACGATTTGTTAGCCAACACCAACATTATGCAGATGCCTATCACAAAGTGTTCAACCCACATAACATATATTATCTTCATATATTCTTTTTAATGCTCAGCTTAAGAGCTTGACTAACTTTCTTTATTGCCATTTCTTTCGATTAATAATTGCCAACTTATTAAAATGAGTATCGATTATTTTTTGGTTAAAATTCTAAGAATTCTAATTTAAATTGAGTTGCGAGCAGCCAAGCTTTAGTCAATATAGGAAATAATTTAAAATTTAGAAAAGTTTGAAAATCGAACAAAAGTACCAAAATCTGTGCGCCACAATGTGAGAAATGTTTCACTTCAGTAAATGATTTGTTTGCTAAGTATTTTACATTAAAAAAAATGTGAAAATTTGTTGATAAAATACTATATATCTCCTTGAATATACTAAATTGTTTCAATTTTGTTAAATACTACATTATGTGCATTTTGTGTATCTTGTTGCTACATTATTTGGTATATTAAAATACTATATCTCCTAAAAATATACATATTTTTAAATTTTAAGTATTTTGCTTTTAGAGCATACTCAATTTGTTGTTGCGCTTGCTTGCTATATTATTTAGTATATTAACATACTGAATATCTCCACACAATAAAATAGCATATTATGTATTTTGTTTTTGAGCATACTTAATTCGATACTTGATAGCTACACTATTTGGTATATTAATATACTATATAGTGTATATTCTAAAAAAATATACTACATTTTAAGTATTTTTATATAGTGTTTATAAAGAATGCATCACTTTTGAGCCCGCTTGCCACACTATGTGGTATATTAATATACTATATATCTTCTAAAAATATACTGAATTTATAGCATTTTGTGTATCTTGGATTTAAAGCATTCTCAATTCGTTTTTGCGCTTGCTTTCTGCACTATTTGGTATATTAATATACTAAATATCTCCCTAAATATACTAAATGTGTAATATTTGTATCTTGTGTCAATTAGAAGTTCCGTTTGTGTGCTACAGTATTTGGTATATTAATATACCTCCTCAAAATATACTAAATTTTAACTATTTTGCATCTCTCGTTTTTAGAGCATTCCCAATTCGTTGTTGCGCCTGCTTACTGCGGCGTTATTGTTTGCATTTTTACTGTTTGATTCCGTTTTTTCTAGTTTCTAGCTAGACAAAGCGGCGTATGAGTAATACGGCAAACGCAGGCAGTGAAACACACAAAAAGCCGCCGTCGCCAAGTTATTGAAATAAACAAAAAGACCGCAACGCACACACACACACACACCCAGAAATAAAACGTGTTGTGTTGAAGCTGCTGAGTTATCGCTGATATTACTCCATGGAGAGTAATACAAGAGCTCAGAGCTCGAAGCTCCCACCAACTGCACTTCACAATGCAGAGCAGACTTGGCAAACGGAAGCGGAAAAGCGAGGGGGAGAGGGAGGGAGAGGGGGGCAGAGGCAGCCTGTTGGAAAAGGTTTTCATATCGAAAAATGTCGCGCGCGTCGCCATTAAAACGTGAGTTGCCGCCGCCAACCAAAAACAACAACTAAAAAAAAGAAAGAGCAACACATGCAGCGCATAAAAGTGGCACACACACACACACATCCATACACACACACACACACACACGCAAACATAGCCGAGGGCTTTTTATATATGGACACGCGTCGCGGCTGTTTACGCAAAACAAAAGTCATAAGATAAAATTACATTAATAACTGTGGCAGCGACTGAGCAAGAGGGAGACAGCAAGCGAAGAGATAGAAATTGAGAAGGAGAAAGAGAGAGAAAGAGAATGGGACATACAATAGAGGCCGCTAAATGCTGTTGCGCTGGAGGCAGGAAGCGCACAAGTGGCAGCTAAGTGAGGCGAGAAGGTAGAAGAAGAGTAAAAAGAGAAGCAGAGAGGGAAGAGAATTGAGAGTGAGAGGTCAGAGGTCGTGTGCCACACACACACACACACACACACACGCACACACACACACACACACACACACACACACACACACGCACACACACTGAACAGTTTTTATTGCAAAACATTCAGAAGTGCATTTGAATGTGCACAACGGACGAGCACTCATTGAAGCACTCAAATATTCATGAGTCTCGTAACTCGGTAACTCTCGTAAAACTCTCTCCCTCTCTTTTCTCTCTCTCTCTCTCTCTTTCTTCTATTGACAATGACCAATCAATACAATAGTCCAGTTAATGCAACTGCAACTAGCAATCAATTGTTTGCGGAATTATGAATGCATTTGCAAACTGCACAACTCAATTTAGAATAGGAAGAACACAATGGGCGGGGCAACAATCATTCGGATATAATTCGATAATTGAGCTAAGAGGATAATAAACCCGACATCAAGTGAGCGACCAAAAGAATGAGCCACAAAAAGGTTAACCAACAAGAAATTAACTCTGACAACTGAAACTCAGCAAATGCTTAACAAGAAATCGATTTAAAAGTAAGGTTGTCATTAATGATGCAAATTCTCTTAACAAACTCTAAAGATAGTTCTAAAATTGATCTACAATGATTAAATAATTTGAATATGGAAAATTAATTTGAATAATAATTTGAATTTGGTGCACACAAAAAAAACCTACACTTAACTTTCTGATTTCTGGAAATTTGGTTGCGATCAAATAAGTCTTAAAAAATGTTCAATTGGTAAAACAGCCAAGTTGCTTTGATTTGACAATTTGTGGTATATTTTGTATGTAATATGTACTAAAAATATATACTAAAAGTATGCATTTCTGTATATTTAAATATGACTTAATATTTGGTATGTTTTGTTCTCTATAGTATATTTTGTACGTATTAGTAGTATATGGATATACTAAATATACATTTCGGTATATTTATGTATACCAAAAGTATACATTTAGGTATATTTAAATATGGCTTAATATCTGGTATATTTTGTTCTCTATAGTATATTTTGTATGTATTAGTATATCGATATACTATATTTTGTACTCTTTAGTATATTTTGAACGAATATCGACATACTAAAAATATACATTGCGGTATATTTGGGTATATTAATGTCTGCACTCAACTTCAGATTTCTTACTTGATTAGATGAGATAACAGACAATGGTATATTTTGAATGTAATATAGTAGAATATCGATATACCAAAACTGTACATTTAAGATAGTTTTTGGTATATTAATTCGCTCACTCGAATGCAGTTTTCTAACTTGTTTAAATGAAGTTACCAATGGTAAGTTTTGCATGTAATAATATACTGATATACCAAAAATATACATTTCAGTATTCAATAGGTATTTTAAGTTGCTCATTCAACTACAGATTTCTAACTTGATTTGATGAGAATGCCTTGAGGTAACAGGCAATGGTATATTTTGAATGTAATAGTATTTCAATATACCAAGAATATACATTTCAGTATATTTTTGATATATATTCAGTTTATCACTTGGTTGCAGATTTCTGATTTGCCTCAAAGTAACAAACAATGGTGTATTTTGAATCTATTATTTTTAAATTCGAATTTCCTTGGATGAGAATCACTCATTAGAAATATACAAAAATATTGAACTAAAAATCACGTTGCTGATTAAAGAGACACAGCATATGTATATGAAGAATATGTGAGGGCAGCAAGGCGTTTACGTGTGCAAATAAAAAGCATAAATTATGAGCACGAATCACAGTCAGTGAAACGTTTACGGCACAGCAAATGGGCAAATGGATGCCAACTACGTGATGTGCTCTCTCTCTCTCTCTCTCTCTCTCTCTCTCTCTGTGCTCTGTGCTGTAACTAACTATTAGTAAATATTGGCAATTGTTCTGCCCCCATCGAGTTGCGCCACAAACTGCGCCACATTCCTCCTCAACACACACACACACACACATAAGCTTTTGGCTGGCGGCTAAACAAATTTCAATAAAAAGAAATTCAAGTGGCAGGCAACAACATTTTTTATGCGCCTCATGCGGCGCACACAGCTTTCGCTTTTCGCTTTCTTCTCCTCGTGTTGCTTTTGCTTTCACTTTACGACCAATATGCAAAAGGACAAAGCAACAACAATCCACAAAACAATACAACGAAATATAATATATATTTTTCGCATGTGGCCATAAAAAACTGAATTCCGCTTCAGCTTCTTCTCCTCTCTCTCTCTCTCTCTCTCTCTCTCTCTCTCGCAGATAACGCGCTGAGATTTTTTTTGGTTGGGTGGGAAGCATAAAATTCACATTCGCCATTTGATTTGTGGGCAGCCCTCTTAATACTTTGCACCTCTCTGTCTTCTCTCTCTCTCTCTTTCTCTCTCTTTCTCTGTTTTTATGGCTGACCACCCGTCGAGAAACTCTCTCTCTCTATTTCTTTCTGTTTTCCCTTTGCCATTTTTCCGCCTGTTTTCCTATCATTTTTATGCGCCCTGTTTTTTGTATTCTGCTTTCATTTTTTTTTTTGCAAATATTTAGCCAATAGACTTTTGCATTGTTGCAGTGACGCTTTGTTCGCCTACGCTTAAATAATCAAAAGGGGAGCTCTGGACTCAAGGTGGGAGGTAGGAGAGGAGGCAGGAAATGCTTTTCATTAGCGCATTCCCGATGCGTCGTCGTCGTCTGTCGTCATCATCCTTCTCTCATCGTTGACGGTGCGTGCAGTTTATCAATTAGCTGCCCGAGGCCAGTTAATTGCTTTTTACCAATAGCAACCCCCCTCCTCCGCCCCTCCAGCTCTTCACTTCTCTTTACTACACTCTTTAAGTTTGCTGGCAACTTTTGCAAAAGCTTTCAATTTGCAGTTCATTTAATGCAGCTCGCAATTAGCTTTGAACGAACGCAAAGCAAACTTTTCGCACAAAGCGACTTTAATTGCAGTTTGCTGTTAATCTCTATGCTGAATTCTAGCTCAAGTTTAGAAGCGTGTTTAACTGTTAATGCACAGCAAAGTAAAAAGTCTATGCTATATTAAGTATACGCCGCATATTCATATTTTCCATTAACAACCTTATTAACCTTTTAAAGAGTTACTAACTGCCACTGAATTGTTTCTACTATGTTCACAAATTCTTAGCTTACTCGCTACTCATCTTGAACAAATGCAAAATAGTGCGGTATTTAAATTATACCAAATTAATACCGAAAAAAAATACTAAAAACTAAGCCAAAATCGATATTTGGTTTATTGATATAGTGCTGTATTAAAAATATACAATAGCGTACAAAATATACTAGGTTATCTTTTGAAATATACCATATTAATAAACCGAAAATACTGAAAATATACCAATGGTTATTTTAGTTGCTAAATATGCCATATTGTATTTTAAAATATACCAAAAATAATATACCGCAAGATATTGAAAATATACCAAGATCAATTTTGATACTACATTTAAAATATACCATAGAGTGCAAAATATACCAGATTATCAGTCAAATTAACTAAGACCCGTCGCAAGAAAACGTTTTTTCCCATACATAATTGTTTCTATAAAACTTCAAAGTTGTAGTGTAAAAAAGCTTCGCACAAATTTTACTATTTTTTGCTCACTATAAAAATCTGATATACAATTTATATGTAAATTGCAAAAATTATGTTCATTTAATTTGCGTTTTTTTTTTTTTGACCAATTTTGTTTTATGAATTTTAAATGCAAATTAAATAAAGTTGGCAGCATTTTTTTTTATTCCCCCTTTGTCTATAAAAATATGGTTTAAAATTTGTCTGTACATTTGTGAATTTGAATATTGCAGCTGTGTAGAATCAATTACAAATATGTAATTTATTCTAAGTTCAAGTTTTTTCCCTTTATTCAATTTACCTACTTCTTTCAGTCAATTTTATTTTATCAATTGTGAATTTGAATTCACAATTTAATTTTTTAATTTTCAATTTAAAATAACTACCGGTAAATGTTGCTGCTTTTCCTCTATTCTAGGTTTATAAACCTTATTTATTTTGACAGCCAACAAACTTTCCACAAAAACAATGCAAATCTGATTTTTGCAAATTGTGTATCAATAAATTACGATCAGATATGAAAAGGCAATTGCAGAGGCATGTTTCATATTCAATTGTGAATGCAGTTGTAAATAATTAAACGTGTATGCCAAATAATTGAAGGCGCAACACAATTGAAATAGAAATGGAAATAAGAGTTTTGAGTTGTTGTACTTACAAATTCAGTTTGTGGACTCGGTGCTATCCAATGCTCGGGATTCGTTGGTATTGCCTCGGCCAGGCAGGGATCGAAACTGGACGGTCGTTTCTTAACAAAGTCTACAGGCAGGCTGTAATCATCACAGATGGCAATCTGCAACAGAGAGAGATAGAAAGAGAGAGCATGAGTGAGTGGCAAATCAAAAAAATGAGAGAGAGAAAGGGAGAGAGAGAGAAAAGCATACAATTTGTATGCTAAAAATAACATTTTCAACAACGACAAACATACAAAGATACGTAAGCCAAGTGGCCACAGCTGTGCACCTTACACTTACACACACACACACACACACACACACACACACACACACACACACAGTTGCACACACATACACACGCTGCTTCTCCTTGGTATTTTGGGCGCACATACAAAAAGCGTTGCATACTCTGAGGCGCTCGCTGTTCGTTGCTGCGTCATCAAAAGCGTTCAACACAATGGCTAAATTACAGTTACAATTAAAAATGGCGACGACGACGCCTCGAGAATCTTTTGTCAAGCTTCAAGAAGAGACGTTCATCTCCTGCATATATGCAAAGCAAAAATGTCACGAGTTTTGCAATTAACGTTAAGTGGCGCAGACGACGATGAAAACATAATTTCGATTGAGCACAAACTTGATATGAGCTCGCATTATATTTCTCATTACAATATATTTTATATACTAATCTGTATATATATACTAAATACTATTCTATATACTGTATTATATACTATATATATACACAATGTGTGCTCACATAATATTTCTGGGCACAAAATACTAAATACTTAACTATACACAATACACTATACTATATACTGTACTTTACACTTTATATACTATATACTATATAATATACTACATGAACTTGATTTGTGCTTGCAAAATATTTTTCTTTACCTATAGTATAAAGTATAGTACTATATAGTATATACCCTATACAATATACTGTGCTTATAGTATATTGAATATAACATAGTATATAGTATATTATTGTAAAGAGAGGCCACGATGTCAACATAATTTCGATTGAGCACAAACTTGACATGTACTTGAACTGTACTATACATAATATACTGAATACTACAGATTTTTGATATGTGCTCGTATAAAATCTTTCTTTACTTATAGTATAGTACTACTAATACTATATACATACAAAATACTGTACTTATATAATATAGTATATAATTGTGAAAAGAGACGATGATGTTAACATACGATATGTGCTTGCAAAATATCTCTCTCCTTACAATATAACATACAAAATACTATACCGTAAACAATATACTGCAGTATACAGTACTGTATACTAATACTATATACTATTTATTCACATCTGCATCTATTATATATTTGAGCCTTGTATCTTGCATCTGCAGCTTAGGAAATTTTCAAATTCCACTTGCATATGCAAATTTTGTGGCTGCATCTCACTATCTGAATACTTGTGCTTGCATCTGCATTTTTAGGCTCAGCTCATGCTCATGCCTCTCACACACACGTAGCAGATATACTAAATGTACGTTATAGTATGTATGTATGTGCATTCCAAATAATATGTGCAACTCAATTTGAAGCTGCAACAATCACATTTGCATAGCTACATTTATTATACCTGCTACCCTGAAATGTATTTATATAAAGTATATATGTATATTCTTGATCAGCGTCAACAGCGAAGACGATGTTGACATGTCCGACAGTTTGTATACGAATAGAGAAAATAGAGCTATACGTTTGTTCAGAGAGAGATCTATATACCAAATATACATTTTAGTATTTTTTCGGTATATTAATTTGGTATATTTCATTTTGTATACTACCTCACTGTTGAGCACAGATATAGAGTTTTTGAGTTGTTTTGACAGCAATACTCCAAATATACATACCAGTATTTTTTGGTATATTTCAATGATATTACTTTAGGCGGTATCACACAGTCGAGCACACCCGACTGTTTCCTTGTTACTTGTTTCGTTTTTGTTGATGTCTAAGTTTGTCTGCATAATTCCAGCTTTCACATGTATCTATGTCTATTTTGGGTTTTCATTTGCATTTGTTGTGTTCGCACCTGCAGTTTCTTTTCAATACATATGCATTTGCTTATACTTCTGTCGACTTTATTTCATATATTTTATTATTTTGATTACTTAAACCAATTGAAAATTCAATATTTATCACCAATGCCGAATATCTTTCATGCTTTTATTCTATTTGTTCTTCAAATATTTGCAGCGTTTTATTACTTTGATAATCTTTCAATTTCAGTATTTAATTATACTATTTACTATTTTATGCAATAATTATGCAATACTTTTAACTTCTGTATCTCTATCTTTTGTGCCACTTCAGTATTCAAGTATTCAGTATTTTAAGTATTAAGTATTATCGACTTCAGTATTTAATTATACTATTTACTATTCCATGCTACCACTACATACATAAGTATACTTTTTATTTCTTTATCAATATTTCGTTTGTCACTTAAGTATTTTTAGTATTTAGTATCTTTAATTTCGGTATTTAATTATGCTATTTACTATTCTAAGTATTCAGTATTTTCAATTTCAGTATCTATGTTAATTATACTATTTACTATTCTATGCTATACTACATGCAATCACATCCTTTTACTTTGCATTTTTGTGTGCCTATTTAACATGTATTCAATCGATTTCTATCTCTAGCTTCGTTCCAAATATTTACTTAGTTTTCTTGTCATAATATTTGCAGCAATCTCTGCTGTGTATCAAACTTTATGTGTTTAGTTTTCCATTTTTGCATCTAGACTGTCTACGTCTATCTTTCAATCACTTGCTCTGCATTACTTTTTAGCTGCTTCTTAATGTATCTCATGGCTACATTAGTATCCATTCTGAGCGCAAACTTTGGGTGAACATCTGTTCAATGGGGAGAGAGCACAACTTATAGCTACCTCGAAGTACAATTGCAGGCGATAAAGCTGACGACAATTGCGGCAATACCATTCCACACCAGAGGCAGAGGCAGCAGCAGCAGCTGCTGAAGAAGAGCTGGCAAAGTTGCCAGCCAACAGCAACTGAGATGGGATGCCATCTTCTTCTTCTTGGCTGTGGCATCGTTGTAACTCACGCGCCAGCTCCCGTGGGAGATTGGCGCAGGTGGCGTGATATGGCCAAGCACAGGGACCAGAGCACACCACGTAATCCTCGCCGGCGGTAAAATCAATCCAGCAGCGACGACAGAACATGTTGCTAATAATTTTTCGTGTCGACGACGACGACGACGACGACAAACACTTAAGAAAATTACAAAAATTTGCACAGCCAGCGAAAGGAGTAAAGCAGCAGCAGCCAGCAGCAAACAAAGTTGCGCAAGTGGCAGGTGGCAAGTAGCAAGTAGCGAAAGCGATGCTCAGGTGTTGACAGGCGAACGGGCAGCGCGGCACTGTGGCAGCATCGAGCTTAAGAACAAACTTTATATACTACAAGACAGAGAGAGAAGGAGAAGTAAAGAAGCATCTCTTCTCTGTTGCTGTTGCCTTTGCCTTGGGGGCATTCGCTTTAGAAATTGAAAGGCCAATCTAAGTGAATGCAAGGCAGTTGGTTAGTGTGCATAATGCACTGCACTACTTGTGGCAGGCATGCTTGCAACGTATCGTCGCAGCAGCTGCCAGTTGCCACTTAAGGGCACACAAGTTGGGAGGATATTTGTGGCAGATTGATTAAAAGATCAATGAACATACTAGATGATATGGTAAAACATTCATTATTGTACTTTAGGTGGGCAGCAAATAGCAGCAAATCAAAATATACCAAAATACTAAGCGAAAAATTATAAGAATAAGAATACTAATAGATAACATTAATATTCAAAAAAATACTTAAAATATACCGAATGCTGCATTTGGACTATTGAAATTATTGCGAAGCATGAAATAGCAGCAAATCAACAGAAATATTATTCCAAAAATATACTGAAAAATACAAAAATAAACAAAAGGTATATTTAATATTAATACTAAGAAATATTTATATATTAATGTGAAGCAATGAAATAGCAGAAAATCAATAGAAATATTATTCCAACAATAACTGAAAAATACTCAAATATACCAAAGGCTATATTTGGTATATTGATATGGTACTACAAACAACAGTAGCAAACCAAAAAAAAGATAGTATTCCTAAAATATACCAAATTAATATACCAACAATACTAAAATATAGAGAATATTCCATTTGGTATATTGGTATGTTATCACATATTAATGCAACGTAACATATAATCAACAAAAATATTATTCTTAAAATATACCGAAGTTCGTAAACGAATAATTATATGAATAATAAAAATGGAGAACATTGAATGTGAACTGTAAAAAAGAAACCAACAAATAATAAATAGAACATTTTTAGCATTGATAAATAGAAGACATTGAATGTGAATTGTAAATAGTTCAATTCAATGAAAAAGTTAAAAGACGAATAAAAATTTTAGAAAATTGAATTCGTTATTACAATAAAATAAATAAATAAAAAAAAAATGTTGAAAGAACAAAATCATTGTAATAAGAAATTGTATTCGTTATTACAATAAAATAAGTAAGAAACCCAATGTCGAAAGAACAAAACCAACAAACTTTAAAACAGATTACAAGTAAATTCCTCCACAACTAAAGCAAGTAATAAATAAAAATTCAGCTCATCTAAAATTGCTTTTTTACGTACTGTAATCTGAATGAGATAAATCAAACTATGCCGCGTTTCAACAGCGAATAAATCACGAGAAGCAGTTATCTAACAGAATGTAAAGAGTATTTTGTTCGAGTTATTAAGATGAGAGGAGGAGAGAGAATTGCGCAAGCGACGTCGATGAGTCAGAGAGGCACACACTTAAAAGGCTACTCATTGGCCTGGTCCGAAGAATGGCAGTGATTGCCAAGTTGCAAGTTGTTGGCGTCTCTTTAGTTTGCCTTTGATGTGCAGCCATAAAAAATGCATAACCCAAAGGTGGAAGTGGAGAGTAGAGAGGAAAGAGGAGAGAGAGGAGGCGGGCAGCCTTGGTTGGCACGTGTCCATGTCCATTGGCATCACCTGGATG
Organism: Drosophila pallidifrons; assembly: GCA_023558445.1. Classification (NCBI taxonomy): domain Eukaryota; kingdom Metazoa; phylum Arthropoda; class Insecta; order Diptera; family Drosophilidae; genus Drosophila; species Drosophila pallidifrons. The sequence continues at coordinate 26,619,386 of CM042351.1, read as the reverse complement.
CCTGCCCCCAACGTTGTGGCCTCTGTGCTTGCTGCTGTCTGCTCGAGTAAATATCATAAATTTTAAAGGCGGCGTTAATGCGGCTCGTTTCACTAGCAAGTTGCAAGTTGCAAGCCAGCCTTGGTGGCAGCAAACACTGGCGCATAACCGCAGGCACTTTGGCAACGCGCCCGGTTCGTGCAACTGCCACTGCCACAAACACGAGCACGAGCACAAACACAAACACACAGAGACAGTTGCAACTCAGCAGCATTTGCCACATGTTGCCACATCGCATTGCCGCCACTTTGACACAGATTGTTGGCCAGGTTTGCCAGGAAATGAAGTTGCCTGATTCTCGCATTTTCTTTCTTTCTCCTTTTGCACGTTGACAACATTTTGTGCTCCTCCTCTTTACGACGCATTTCACAGATCTAATTACTCGTAATTGAGTAGGGATTGACAGCTGCTGCTGCTGATGCTGCTGTCTAGGCTTCGCTTACTACTGTTTTCATTAACCCAATCTCGTTAGTCTTAATCAAAGGCAAACCCAACTCAGCTATAAAAGAAACAACATGAAGTGGCTAGAAAGCGGAAAAGTTCAATTCTAAAGTGACAGAATCAAAGCTAATAACTGAGATATTTATAGAGCTTAAGGCTTTTAATCAATGCGCTTTTTATATGTTACTAAAAGCTCTTTAAAGCACAATAGAAATTCGAAAACAAATTGAATAAAACGCTTATCAAAAAGAACAACATAAAGTAGCTAAATAGCCCAAATATTTAATTCCGAAGTGAGAGAATCAATTTAAATCACAGAGATATTAGTAGAGCTCATACGACTTCTTATCAATGCGCTTTTTAAATACAATGCTATAAAAAAAAAACAAATTCGAAAATAAAATGCAAAGATTAAAACACTCTTTTTAATGCACTTTCACCAACATAATTAAAAGCTCAATATCAATTAAAGAGCTTTCGCAGTTCATTAATGAACTTTGAGCCTTTGTGGAGCGTAAAGCTCTATACCAATGCACTTTTCTATGCTGTTTAAAGTTCTTTGGAAAACATTGGATGTTGGAAAGAGCTACGAGTAAAATTTTTCACTCGATCAATTAGTTTACAAGCTCAATTTAGTTGAATAGCTATCAAAGAGCTTTTCTGAGCTCAAGCTTTATCAATGCGCTTTTCATGTGCTGTTAACAGCTCTTTAAAGCACAAAGGAAAAACACTTTATTAGCGTATTATCGCTTATAAACTTTAAAAGATCAATTTAGTTAAAGCTTTTGTTAAGCATAAAGTTCTTCATCAATGTGATTTTTATATGCGGCACAAAGTTATTTAAAACAAAAAGCTGTAAAAAACAGTGGAAATTTGAAAATAAAGTGCAACGATTTAAATGCATTATCAATGCACAATTTAGTTAAGCAGCTTACATAGAGCTTTAATGAGCTTTGTAAAAGCTGCTTAGCATAAACTTTAGCTTAATGCGCTTAAATTGCATATTAAGTGGACTTGAAATTGACTTATCCATACCCAAAGTCAAGCGTAAATTCATTTAATGAGTTTAAACGCAGTTTTAAGCGAGTTTTAATGAGCTAGGCAGCAATTTCAGCAGAGTTTCCCTTATCAGGCAGTTGCCGCTTTAATGAAATTGTCAGCAATGTTTTGCCTGAAGAAATGCCAGCACTCTATTTCGCTGTTGTATCAAATAACCCCTTGACTAGTTAGTTAACCCCTTAACCCTGGCGAGCTATCCTCGACCTCGCCCCCGCCTCAGCCCTCTTGACGCTTGACCTCGCTGTGTAGAGTAACTAGCATTGTTGTGGCTCCCATTGTTGTCACTCGTTGTCGTCCTGCTGTTGCGATTGTTGTTGTTGTTTCTGTCAAAGTCGCGCGCACTAATTGCAATTAGCAGCAATCTCGAACACACCTCCGAAAAGCCCTTTGCGATGTTAATGTTGATGTCGCACACCCCGTTGACCTTTTTAGTTAGGCATTTGAGTGAATGATTGATTGATTGATTGCTTGATCGATCGACTGTTTAGCTGATTGATTAACTACCGAAAGGCAGACGCTTTCAATTACCAATAAAGTGCCGACGCGTTTCACACACACTTCCGCGCTCCAAGCTGTTGTAACAACACTTTCGTTGGAGAGGGAGGGGAGATGGGGCACAGGGCGAGGGGAAGGTGCCACTTGCGTGGCCTTTAACGCTCAATTGATTTGTTTGCGCTGCGGTGCGATTACAGGTAAATTTCCGCCCTGCCAGCGTCAATTGCTTTATGAAATGTTTACTCGACTTATCCAGTCGGAAGAGCACCACCAGTGAACACTCCCCCCTTCCCCTTTTCACCAACCCACCGCAGCACTCCCTCGCTCACTGCTGTTGCTGCTGGTTGCAACTTTTTAATGGCTCGCATGTGCATTGTGTGCGAGCCCGAAAGCAAGCAGCACTTTTCTGTCCAATGTATTCACATCTCCACATACCCTGGAGCTCAGTGAGAGCAGCGGGTATATTAGCTTATCAGGAGAAGCTTAGAAATTATTAAGTTTATCATACGTAACAAACATTTTTAAAACGATGTTCAACTAAGCCGCCGCCACAAGCAGCAAAACGATGGAAAATTAATATTTTTTGGGGGACATTTTTGCAGCGTAGTTTTATATTTTGGTGTCGGTAGTTTTTAAAACTAAATACGCAGATAAACGGAAAACAACAAGAAAATTAAAACATGCAACGTTGCACGCACATTGTAAAGAGCGGCAACAACGCAACAAGAACATTAAGGAACTAACTTCTTTGCTTGTAGGGAAACTTCTCTTATAATTTTCTTCCCTTTTTCTTCCGTTCACTATCATTCACTACAGGGTATCTACTCTTAGAATTCATTAGGTACGTGAGTACACATTTTAAACTGTGATGTTACAGAACTAACTTCTTTGCTTGTAGGGATTCTTCTTTTATCATTTTCTTTCCTTTCACTATCATTCACTACAGGGTATGTGCTCGTCTTATGCCAAGCTTAGGCCGCACTTTATGTTTGTTTTTGTTTATATTTTGTAATTTTTGTTGTTGTGCCTCAAGTGCAGGCCATTAAAAATGGCCGTCAATGAGACATTTGGGAGCACAAACTTTCAAGTAGGCTGCGCCGATGGGGAGCGAACGAAACAGAACAGAAAAAGGAAAGAGCGGGGAGTGGAACGGATGATGCTAAGCAAAAGTCAACGTTGCCATTTGAAGTGCAGACAAGAGAGAGAGAGAGAGAGACGAAATGAAACGTTTTTGTTGAAGGGTGTCATCGTTTGGCATTTCGCTGACTGAAAATTCCTGATGCGGGCTTTCGTCCTCTCGTCCTCTCATTCTCTCTCTCTCTCTCTCTCTGTTTGGGTCGTCAGGTGGTCCTCCGCTTGGGTGGCTGCACCCTGTGGGGTTGCGCCATAAATTTTAATTAAATATTTTTTGGCATTGTGTTGTTGCTGTTGTTGATTCATTTTTTAAAGCATTCACTGCAGACGACGCAGGCAGTGAAATGTGGCGTATATCCTGACAGAGTCAGAGATCAAGAGCAGATCCTCCCCACAGCACTTGAAATTTTGTGTGCACCACCTGACTCAACCGAAGAGTCTATAAATTTCAATGTCGCAACCACCCGAAAGCGTTATGTGAAGCGACTCCTTCGGGGGTTGCTGCAGACGCATCTCATAGACACATTCGAGAGCGAGTGACAACCCTGTCCCTGTCCCTGTCCCTGTCCCTGTCCCTCTCCCTGTCTCTGTTCCCGCCATATAAATCGTTGGCCGTGTCGTGTTCAGGCAAATGAAAATTGCAAAAATAAAAAGCGTTAGGGGGCGTGGCTCTGAGGTGGGTCACAAAACCGTAAAATAAATAAATTCATTTGTGGCCGCTGGCCAAGGACGATTTCAGTTTTAAATACTCGCAATCGTAAATGCTACACATGTTGCCAAATGCTGACTCTGCCTGACTTCCTCTCTCCTCCCTCCTCTTCCCCTTCCCCTTCCCCCTCTCCCTTTCACTCTGTGTGCTGTGTGGCACTTCCTGTTTGGACTACACGACACTCAACGTTATTCAGAGGCAGCTAGCTCTGCTCTGCTCTGCACAACCCGTTGCAGCCACTACAGTTGAGCGCACATTCGAAATTGTTCTGCTTGTGGGAGCAGAAGTTGTGGCAGAAGGCAGCGGAGGGAGAAGGCTGAGGGGAGGTCGAGAACGTGAGTGCAGTTGTAGTTTTGTGAACTTTGCAGAAATGCAGTGACCGGAAAGTTGTAATATCCAATCGCCACTTTATTTGCGGCCTTTCGTTCCCCAGTTGCCGTCACTGATTGGAGCACAGCGAACAGCGGACACCGGACGGTGGGCGGTAAAGCTGGGGGGGAGGTCTTTTGTGTGTAGTCACTTAAATGGGCATTACGTGGCAAACCAAAAACCGAGCCGAGTTCCAAATGTATTGCCAGCTGCCAATGGGCAATAATTGCACAGAACGAGAGAGAGAGTGGCGGAAAAGCGACCCAAAAAACAAGAGCAGATGAACCATAGAGAAAAGGGGGAAGGGACAGCAGAGGTGTAGGAGGAATCACATAACAGTAAATCGCCATTTGCCATGTTAGTTGTGGCTATTCACATGAATATGATTCACTTGTGTGTTGCTCGCTTATGCATATCGAACGCGCTTCCTAAACCGATTTAATATGTTCACTCCCCCAAAATTCAAACCTCAATGGTGCAACATAACCTCACTTTATAGTGACGGCATTTTGGCACGTCACTTAACCAAAACTTGAGCAGCATTTCACAGTCGTTGTTAATTAAGCAGCTTTTGGCAGTTGAGTGCAGTTAAATGATAATCAAATAATACTTCTGACTTTCATAATTGACTGTGAAACATAACCTCAATTTGGCAATCAGTAAATTTAAGACAAAACTTTTCAATTTAACTGTCTTCATATTTAATTGGATTGGAAGTCAAAGTGGCTACAGCTTAATTTCATTAGTTTTAAGCCTAACCTCATTTTTGTGGGTACCTGAAAACATAACCACACTTTTGGTTATAGATGGAGAGAGAAAGGGAAACAGGTGTTCTCACTCTCTCCCTTTCTTTTGCAAATTTCCAACTTTAGACAGTTGTAAGCCAGACCTAATTCATAACTAACCTCACTTTTTGCGCACACATAACCTCACTTTTTACATTGCATTTTGCTGTTTAGCTCATTTCGAGCAGCTCATGTGGCTAGCTTAACCCAATTGTGGCTCAACGGAACCTAATCTAAACTACACCACGCAACTTATATATATGTATATACATATATATGTATATATGAAGCCACAAACCACACACAGCAAGCAGCCAAAACTATGCTACACTCCTCTCCTCCTCCTCCTCTTTCTCCCCCTTAACACAACTTGTTGGCCACACAGTTTTTCGTACGTCAGTTCGAAGCATATGGGTCCAATTACGCAGCACATCCGGCATTTCCTTAGCCTTTGCTCCCCACTCTCCGCTCGCCACTTCCCCTCTTAACACAACCCTCAACCCCCCTCTGTGTGTTTGTGTGTGTCACTCGTTTGTGACCCGTCTTCCGCCTCATCATCGCACGAAGCAAACGCGGCGCATCAACAAACACTTCACGCCTGACATTTGACAAGACGTTCGCTTTGCGGGGGAAGGACAAGAATGCTAAAGCAGGGGGAAAGTGTAGAGGAGGGGGAAATGACTCCTACAAAAATCCAAATGCGAAAAAATGGCAATAATATTTTTATGGGCATTAATAATACAGCAGCAGAAGCAGAAGCAGAAGCAAGAGGAGAAGCCGAACCAGCTGAGCTTCCGATGGGGAAAGCGACTTTTCTTTCCAGCTATTTTTCACGCCATTTTCATGCGGGGAGAGTTTTCAATGGGGCAGCGCGAAAGGGGAAAGGGAAGCACAGGCTAACCACACGCATTTAATGTTGGCAAAGTCGATTAAGCGTCGTCCGTCGTTCCGTCTGTCCATGGCTGTTTTCTTGGCTCGCAGACAAAACGCGCAAAGCAGCTGCTAACTAACGAGTGAGGGAGGCGTAAATGTTCGAAATGGAGAGGTACGGGTCGAAAAACTACGACTACGACCGCAACTTAATGTTGTCCATGACTCAGCCAGATTCACAAGAAGCAAAGGAACGAAGAGGGAGAGGACGACCCTTATTTCTATCCCCCTCGCTTATGCTTATCCTTGTCGACGTTCTCATTATTAGTTGTGAGTGCAAAACAATTTAAGAAATTGCTTGCCAAGAAATTTAATGCAACAAATTTCCGGCCAACGAAGAAGATCCCAAAATTATGTAAACTATTTTGGCAAGAAATTAAAGAGCTACCGGGAGATAATTAAAAGGCAAAAGTCAAGGATATGCCAAATCTTTAATCGAGAAAAAATATAAAGCACAACAACTGAAAGAGTCTATGCCTAGTCTTTAATTCGGAGAGAACAAACGGAAGAGGATTAAAACACAAACTGGACAACATCTGAACCTTTGTGTAAACAAATACGAACAGGAATTTATGGGATTACAAAGGGGTGAAAACAAGGACTAGATGAATAGCCAAGGCAAAACAAAACGTAAATAGAAACAAAAGAACAAAAAGTTTGCAGAAGAATGAATATATGTAAATAATATTTATTTTATTTTCATAAACATATTTCATTACTTTGAATTTAAGGAAATTTCAACGAAGGATTTACTTATTTACAAATTTAGGCAAATTCCTAAAGAAATTGAAATTGCACAGCTGACTAGACTTTTGGTCAGATTTCGATTGAAACTGCTGTAAGAATCCATTAACTAAAGGCAAAGACAGAGAGAGAGAGAGAAAGAGAGAGGGAGAGACAAGGAGGAAGCAAGCATCATTTGCAGTCTGGAAATCAACCAACGAAAATATTTGCGGAATTTCATTTATGAATTTTCACTCGAGGGGTTAAAACGAGAGCTTGCCTTTGAGGCCAGACACATTTGGGGCGAAGTGAAGAAGTGAAAAGGGGGAAAGGAAAAACCAAACGCATAATGCTAAACAAATAAAAAATGTGAGAGGCTCGAGGATAGAAAGCGGCAGCGAAGCATTACATTAAGGCAAATAATCGCGTCGCATGTTGTCGATGTCGATGTTGATGTTGATGGCAATGCTAATAGGGGAAAGGGAAGCGGAGGAAGGCTGACTGACTGACAGGTGGTTTGTGGCAAATGATTTTGATGCCTATTCAAACTGACGAGCAATGACAGAGTCGCTATGATAAACCCCAAAGATATAGAGAGAGAGAGAGAACTGAGCGTTGAGACAGACCCCCAAATCGAAAACCCAACGAGTCGACACTTAAGCAGCCCCAAAGCTCTCAGCTGCTTCCCCAAAAACATCATCGAGTCACAGTCACAGTCCACAGCCAAGACACCCTTATAAAATGTAAATGTTTTCATTTCGCCGTGTGTGTGTGCAACGCATATACAGCTCATTAAATACAAATCAGCTTAGCAACAACTTGAGCAACAGCATCAAACGAACAAAAACCATCTTCATCATCGCTCTCAAATGCTGACAAATTTACAGTCAACACGAATAGCGAACGAATACGTTAAATATAATCCAAAATACTTTCTTATAGATGACAGCTCAATATAATGTCTATACTTATAATATTGGGTTCATAGTAAATCATTCAATATAATTGAAATATAAACAGCTAAGAAAGCTACAGTTGAGTTTGTTTGCTTCCCATTTTCAATAAATATAAAACAGTGCGGTATTATTCTTAAAATATACCGAATTTATATACGGAACAAAATGCTGAAAGCCATTTGGTATATTTATAAATTACTACTACAAAATACTGACAATGAAGACAATATTTAGTATATTTATATACTGATTCATTCAAAATATACGAAAAAAGAAAAGGAATGCGATACTATTCTTAAAACATATTAAATTTATATAGTAAACAAAATACTGAATGTTATTTAGTATATTTATATACTACTTCATTCAAAATATATGATAGAGCACCAATAAATAGTAAATCGATGTTTAATTGACCCCACAAAATATACTGAAATGTACTGAAGGCAGTATTTGGTATTATTACATACCATTAAATTTAAGAATGGTATATTATGGAGTACCAATAAATAGAAAATTACAGTTTAATTCAAAATACTGAAATATATTGAGTGGTATAATTGGTATTTTTATATGCCGCCATTCAAAATATACCATAGAGTACTAATAATCAGTAACTTTAAGTTGTATTGAAAAAATATTGAGCGCTATATTTGGTATATTTATATACTAATATCAATAAATTGTGACTCAATTGAACCCAACGAATTATTGCTAGCTACTTTTCGAATTACACATATTATTCAATCATTATTATGACAGCAAAGCCAATCCCTTCTTTGCTTAATAAGCTCTTTCTCTCTCACTCTCTCTCAATAGTCATCAATTGTCAGGCATGAGTTGACCATAAAAAAGCAAACTTAGTCAGCACACCCACAGCCACAACAGTCGTAACTATGAATCACTTCTAATAGCATCAATAAATGTGAACACAGTCATTTCACAATGTGTTTTATTTCCACTCATTCAAATTTAAGTGTTTTGTATGTCTGTTTTCTACGCTCTTTCTTATAGATTTCCCCTTTAAATTTGGTTTTAAACTACGCGCAATTCCCTTGAAATTAGCGTTGGCTTATCAAACACTTTCTAAATTATAAGCTGTCGAGCACTAATCAAAGCTGTCTCGAGTGCATGCTGTGCTCCCAAAGGAATGGAGTCATAATCTGGCCAACTGATGCTGCAATTAAACGGACACGCCTCCTGTAACGCCCCCCACAACACACATGAGACCCAAACTCACACAGAGAATGAAGAGAAATAAAAGGAGATGGAAAAACATCAACGAAAATTTCACTTAAGCCTCAGGTAAGCAAAGACATGGACGCTTATCAGACAGCTCGACAGACAGACGACGAAATGATGGGTGATGTGGGGTGGGGTGGGGAAGAGGAGGGGAGTAGCACTGCAGAGGGGAGGCTGGGGAAGGACGGACAACTCAATTTGTGGGCGGCAAAGTCAATTTAAAAAGCAAATATCTTGCCTCTTGATGCGAATGCGAGTGTCGCCCTCTCCCTCTCCCTTTCTCTTCCCTCTTCCCACCCCCCTCTCTCTCTCTCTTTCTGTTATCTCTGGCTTAAGTGCACACACACTCGCACACACTCTCTCTTACATACACACACACACAGCCATAAAAAGCAACAACAACGAGCATGAAGCGTATCATCAGCATCCATTGCGTTTGGTCGTCAACGTCCAGACACTAATTAGTAATCCTTGACACGAGCTTCATTGTCATTAAATATGCTACATGTGGCACCACCTCTCCACCCCCCCTCTGCTGTCACCCCCTCTCCCTCTCACCCTTACTTGGCTGTGTTTGTTGGTGTAATTATTTGTCTACAGGTATTAAGCTTGGCATTACTTTAGCCGCATATCAAATTATGACATTCCCCACTCAGCTTCCCCCTCTCTCTTGCTCCTTATCTATTTCTCTCTCTCCCCTCTCTCTCTCTTTTATGGCTGTGGCATGCATGAGTCATAACATAAGCCATCGAAGTCTACAACTACAACTAGAATCACAACTTCAACTGAGGCTTATGTATCACCATCATCATCATCATCATCAGTGTCCAGCTATTTGAGTGTATGTGTATGTGTGTGTGTGTGTGTGTGCGGCTGATCAATAAACTTGCTTGCAACATCCAGCTGTGGCACTGTGGCAATTTCCATAATCTGCCAATTCGTAATTCGGCTCTGAGGATGAAAATTTGATGCGATTTGTTTGCCGCCAAGTCGATATCTAACTTCCAAGTCATGTCGTCTCCCTCCCCCTCTCTCTCTCTCTCTCTCTCTCTCTCTCTCTCTCTCTCTATCTATCTATCTTGCATTCTTTGCTTTTGTTTGCCATCTCTTTTGTGCTCTCACGTGGCGTCGCGTCGCGCACCAAACACATAAATCAGATTTACAGATTTATTTTTTTACTCTCTGCTTTTCTTCTTTTTTTGCGTTGCATACTTTTGGGCTGCATGCGAAACCGCAGCGAGCTGTGAATCAGTGTTGGGCAACGCGCAAACACAGTGTGACGACAACATTAGAAATCAGCACTACTCTGAATAGTAATCATTATTTAAGTATTACTATGTGACAAAAGCAAACAAAATGTGCAATGTTTAAACCAACTAATCAACACAATGTCAGCCAAAGAATTTAAAACTCTATGTATTAGGTCTTATGACTAATCCCAACCAACCAGGAATCTTTAAAAACTATAGTTATTATTGAATGTACCAAAAATCTCACGACTCTAGCTTCTGCGTGCAAACATAACAAATGCGATAGAGAAATAATTATAACTCTATCTTTTATAGTCTCTGAGATCTAGGCCTTCATACAGACGAACAGACGGACGGACATATAAAACATGGCTACATTATCTCCTCTGTGAACACACTAAGTAATTATTTGGAACTTTTATTTGGGAAATTTTATCTTCATATGCAAAGTTGAGAGTCGATTCAAATAGTTATTTACAAAAGTAATTTACTTCATGCTATAGATATACATATTCTATTGAACGCCAAGCGTAATAATTACTTGGAACTTTTATTTTAGAATCTATATTATTTGGGAAACCTAGGCATCGTAATTTGACCTTCATCTGCAAAGTTAAGAGTCGATTCAAATAGTTTTTACATAAATAATTTACTGCACACTACAAAAATAAAAATTCTATTGAACGTTGAACACTATGAAGAATTATTTGGAAAACTTTCTCACACAACTATAATATGATCTTTATTATTTGGAAAACCTAAGCATCATCTATTTATTGTTATATGCAAACTTAAGAATTGAAGAAAATTAAATAAATTCCATTGAACTTTCAAGCAGTAATTGTTTATTATTTAAAATAAATAGAAATTCTATTCGACGTTCAAAATCAATAACAATTATTTGTAGTCTGTATGCAACTGAACTCAGCAATTAATAGCAAATATTTTCTACGCCAATCAAATATGCTTTAGTCCAGTGTGCGCCTGCTTAGATCTACTGGGATTTTTACTGTGTGTGTGTGTGTGCTTGAGTGTGTGTGAGTGTTTGTCTGTCTGTGCCTTAGACAGGTTGTGCTCTTATTATTTTGCACGCCTTTGGCTTTTGCGTTTGCGTTTGCTATTTGAAATGCTGTCAACGTTGTTGCTGCTTCCCCCTCCTCTACCCCTCCCTCATCATCACACCCTCTCCTCTACCCAACCGCCAAGTGCTTGAGTTCTGCTTGAATGAGAATATCGATGCCGGTGGCAAACGTTGCAACGGAAATGTAACCGCAAAATTCAAAACCGGCAGACGCAATTTGTTGCGCACATGTGACGACATTGCGACGCATTTGTCTGTCTGTCTTTCTGTCTGTGTGTGTCCCAGACGATGACGCATAGCAAAGCGTATGTGTAAGTGCGCGTGTGTTTGTGCCGTGGGGAATGTCAACTGATGCACCCAACAAATTGTGAAACACAACACGCAGCAAAGCAAAAAGCGGAATGAGTTCTTTCTACTACAAACTACATTTTTAGACATGTCACATATGGGTGCGACAGAGATGGGGGAGAGTGGGAGAGAGAGACAGAGAGTGAGAGTGAGAAATTAACATAATTCACAAATTTAACACGCTGGCGCCGACCAGCGGTCAATTTAGTGGGGAGCTGCCAGCAGCGCCATCTGTTGTCCAAATGGCCTTATTAGTGCGAAACATTTTTAGGCTGCGTACGTGCCAAATCAGCGAAAATGTAACTGTAACCCCGCTCTGCCCCCTCCCCCATCACCCCCTTTCACCCATTGCTGTTCATGCTCTGTGTTTAGGGACAAATGCTGCAAAACCGCAGAGAAGGAAAAAGAGACAGAGAGAGAGAGAGAGAGACGGGACAACAGCAAAGCGCACTTTACATAACTAATCAAGTTCTTTGGCACTTTTCGGTTGCAATTGTCGCGTGTTTGCGGCATTTGCCAACACTGGCTGCATTCCAGCATAAATAAGCAATTTGCACAAACTGTTGCCAAACACTTTCCTGGCCTTTACATTAATGACCTTTGGATGCAACATGCAAGCATGCAAAGCTCATAAACCAAACCAAAACACTTGCAACAACACATGTTACTCTGCTTGAATAACGAAGTAACGAACGAATATTAAAGTTCATAAATCAACTGGGAGACAAGAGAAAACATCTAATGAAATATTACCCACCCTAGGTTTAAATATGTTAATAAGTAAATATATTTTATACTTTCTGTTTCTCTCTATAAAAAAAGTTGCTATGAGATATTATTTATTCTGAAGTATAGAAGAGAACTAGAAAAAGGAATCTTAATAGATTAATGAATGAGATTTGAAGAACTGCTAAACTAAGCTCAAATATTATATTAATAACATTACTTCATATCTGCAGACAAAGTTATACGGATTTATTCTGCTACGTTGTAAAACATTTTTAAGTAGTTAAATAGACACATAAATTTGAAGTAATCAGTAATAATTTATATATGTTATAGTATAAAATAATCTGATAAAAGCTTGAGCTTCAATAGTACGATAAAAAAAGAGAATATACCAAATTTGAATACCGACAAAATACTGAATTACACCGAAATGTAAGTTTGGTATTATGCTAACGCTTGAGCTTCAATAGAGTACATCAAATTTATATACTATATAATATTATATATTATACTAAAAGCTTGATCTTCAATAGCATGATCAACAAATTGAGATTATACTGAATTAATATACCGACATTTATATTTTGCGGCTAAAGTGAGAATATATCCCAAATTGATATACACAAAATACTGAAATAAAGCTTGTACTTCGATGGTAAGATAAAATATATCAAATTGGTATACCAAAACGTACTTAAATATAATGAAATGTATATTTGGTACCTGCTTTTGACTGTAGTAATACATTATGTTACTACGAGTACAATAAGCAATAATTAGATTTCTAACATACTACCAAGACATTACTTTCCATATTCAAAGATAGATACACCAAACTAATATACCACAAAAATACTGAAATATACAGAATATACAAGAGATCTAATTACCTATTGTATTTTAATTAGCCTGAAGATCGTAGTCGATCTGGATCATCTCATTGCAATAAGGAATATATCCGTTATTTTAATAAAATAATAATTATGATACTATTCAAATACTTTGCAAATATGCGTGGTTCTCATATTCCCACTGAAAATACAATTCTACGTAAGCAGTGGAAAACATATTTGAAATATTTACAATAAGTTAGCAAATTGTTTTGCAATTGAAAACAAAGTTGACTTCATCGATTCACCTTGAACAATTCGAAGCCCAAAAGAGTTGTAAGCAATTGTTGTCAGCGATTTGTGGAACATGAGTCAATTGAGCAGCTCGAACCTTTGGGGAAATCAAAGTTACGCAATAAACAGAAGCCCAGTTATGAGACATGAGAGAGAGAGAGCGAGGGCGAGAGAAAGAGAGAGAGAGAGAGAAGAAGGCGTCTCGCAAGTTTGGTTTGCGACGACTTCAAGGGCAGCAAACCACTTGAGCAGATTCTTGTAGATTGTAGATTGTTGTTGTTGTTGTACTTGTTGTTGTTGCTGTTACTGTTTCGGCAGCGTAAACATGTTGTTTACTACTTTGGCACTTGACACATGACAACGAGACGGAACAAAAAAAAGAGAAGCCAACAACATCAACAAAAAACAAAAACAAAGGCAAAACATACTCACAACCTTCTTCCCCGGAGATGTTGCACAAACCACACACACACACACAACACATGAGAGAGCGAAAGAGACAGAGAAAGAGAGAGAGAGAGGGAAGGCAACTCGAACTTCATTTTTGCTGCTGACTTGCGAACGACTTTGAAGCACCGACAACAAAAAAAAACCTTTTTCATTTTGGCGTGAAAATTTGTAAACATCAGCGAATAAACGAAACTTGCATGTTCAACTTCTTCTTCTTCTCCTTGCCACAGAGGGCGGTACAAGGGGCGTTTTGTCAGTGTACTCCCCCAAACAAAAAAGGGTGAATATTTAATAGAACAACAAGAGGAAAATGTAACTTCACCTGTCCGAAAACGAAAAATACCCGAAACACATTTTGACTTCACGCTCTCATTTTTCTCCTCACGTTGCTTTCATTTGCCAAATGACAAATTGTGCTGCTGGCCAGCTGACAGACTAGAGGAGGGGAAGGGGGGGGTGTGTACAACATATGAGGGGTGTGTTTCGCTTTAACACTTGTTGTTACACGTGTTGTAGCCAACTCCAACTCCAACTCCAACTTCACATATGAAGAAAGTTCAATGCTTCGACTTCGACGTCGACCTTTCAACGCAATTTACATGCAGATTTCACATGGGAGACATCATCCAATACGGATCGCTTGCCACACAAGTAATATTCAGGTAGAAAGGGAGGGAGAAAAAAGGTGGGAGGAACTTTTGCTTGACATTTGAGCGATCTAATTGAAAAAACTTTTATTTATTTTGTTGACTTACAACAGAGCAAGGGAATAATTCAAAGTATAAGCTTAAAAACTCCCTTCTATTATTCGGATCGTATTTCGAAAACAAAGTTACTCAACTAAAGAAAATACTAAAGAATGCAAAGATATTGAATTAACATAATAATATACCAAATATAATATGAAAACCGAATATATTATATATAGCTTTTGAGACTTTTCTAATGGAAGAAATATATAATAAATTTCTATCAACTATTCGTCATATTTACTTTTAACTACAATAGTGAAATGGCCTGATGAAAAAAACCAAACAGCAATGAACGAACTAGGAAAAATACTAACAGAAAGCTTATTAAATTTATTAACTTATTTCTTAAATGCAGATTGTGTAGAAACTTTGCAATTAAGTTTGAATAAAGAACATTATAAAGAATTTTAAAATATCGAATAACTAAATATTATATATAAAACTATTATATTAACAAGTAAGAAAGCTCGACTGTGATCCGGTAACCATTTTCAAAGCAAGAGAGTGTGGTATTAATTTCACAATAAACCAAATTAATGTCAAAATAATTAAATAAAATAAAAATAATTAATTAATATACTAACTAATGTACCATTTTGAGTAAAAGCAAAACAATGTGGCAACAATTTTAAATTACACTAAACTAAAAATATACTAAATGCTATATTTAGTATATTGATATAAAGTAACATATAGAGTTTGGTATGTTTTTAGTACTTTTGTTTATGTTTATACAGCTTTATTAATTCAAACATTAAAATTGCAGTAGGAAATATAGCATCGGAAATTCACGTAATAAATGCAATTTAAATGGAGTGGTAAAAAGTATATAAACTTTTTGCCAAAATATATTTAAGCTTGAAATGCCACAAAGAATTTAGTTGCAGTTGGCAAGAGCAAGCACACCCGGCGTATGCGTAACGCGTGCAGTGCAAATGCCACAAAAGGCGGCTTAAAAGCCCTGCAAACTTTGCGGACTTTTAAATACTTTTGTGAAAAGGCTTGAAATGCAAGCCACAACTCTTCAACACTAAGTAGAGAGTGAGCTGCTTTTGCTCTAAACGGCATTTCACTCTCACACTTCTAATCAATCTATTGACTACCGCAAAAAGAAAAACCTGCTTCGCTTAAATAAAAAATGCAAGATGTAAAGTAAACATTTTAAAATTCCGTAAACGTTTTACGCCAAAGAATTCTCACTTGCTTGCTTTTCTGTCTTCCTCTTCCTCTTCCATTCCCATTCCCCCATTCAATTTTTGTTTCGTTTCGTTTCGTTTCGCATTCTCAGGCCACAGAATTTCCCACACCAATTGGATGTTGGCCCGGCCCTGTTTCGGTTCGGTTTCGTGTTGGCCTTTTGCGTTTTGGCTTTTGTCACCGTCGTGTGCCTATTTATAGTGTAGTGTATACTACGTATATATATTATATTATATTATATATTATATGAGACTGTATTATATACGTTACAATTATATATAAGAAGAGGCGTGTGCCACCAAGTTGAGCTTGTCAATTTTAATTTGTACAAGTGGGAAAACTGCAGAGGAGTGTACTCGACTGTGAAATACCCGCTATACCTTATCGATATAAACATATTTTTAAAATATACCGAAAGTATACCACAAAATACTAAAATATACCGGAAATGTATCGAAATATACGCAAAATATACCTAAAATTTATCAAAATATATACAAATGTGCAATTACATATGGGCAAATCCCAGAAACAGTCCACCAGCGACCAATTTTTAAATTTCACATTTTGTAATTTTTCTTTGTATGGAACATTAAAGTAGATATGGCATTTTAAGAAGTTAAAGCAAAAAAGAAATTTCGATCATTATAAATGCACAAATTTGTATCAAACCCAATTTTATTTATAATTTTCATAATTTTACTTAAATTCGTGCTCTGCGCACACCTTCAAATCCCTATTGTATTCTTCACAATTTTTTGCCTCTGCTTGGGCTCACATACAAATCTAAAGTAAATCACGTTGAAATAATTGTGAAGCACATTTATGAATATAATAAATAATGTTTAGTTCAAATTAAAAGATTTTTGTCTTATGTTAATGTCAGCGGAAAAAGTGTAGCGTGCGACACGTAGCGTGCGACACAATGGGTTTACGGCTTTGCTAAAAATCTATAAACATTATTAAGACCAAACGATCGGATTTTGTCTTCTAATATTCTTAACTTTCTTTAGGATATTAACTTTCATAGGGTTTATTTTGCAGAATTTGCTCAAAATTGCGTTTGAAATGAAAATTTTGAAACTAACTTCCACTTGGTGTAGCGTGCGACACGTCACAATTTTATTAATTATTTTCAAAACAGTGACTCCAGTGAAATTGAATCTTATACCCTCCGAAAGTACTCTCAATTCACTCTAAACACATAACAAAAGTTTACGGTAAATCTTTAAAAAACCCCCCAAAAAATTGATTTTCATTAGCTAAAATCGTGCGAATGTAGCGTGCGACACGTGGGATTTGCCCATATATTTCAAAATATGCCTAAATTGTGCATATTTTTATATGTATATACATAGATACCGAAAAATATGTCAAGCGTTGAAATATACCAAAATATGTATTTATTTTAGTATATCGTTTTTATCCCACAGTTAGCACTATAGAGGACAAAATATACCAACTCGGACTGCAAAAGACGTTAAACCACAAAAATACCAAAATAAACCGAACACAATATTTGGTATATCGTTAGTATACTGCAGGATACCATGAAGGATAAAATATATCAGAACGGGCTGAAGCGCTTTACCACAAAAATAATAATATATACCAAAGGCTATATCGGTGTTATATTATACCATCAACACCATAGAGAACAAAATATACCAGACCGAACTTAAGTTGGCGTTTAACCAGAAAGATACAAAAATATACCGACTGGCATATTTGTTATATCGATATTATGCTGCGATTGAGACCATAGAGAACAAAATATACTAGATCAAACCGAAGTAGTGAAAAATACTAGAATATACCGAAGCCCATATTTGGTATATCGATATTATACTACAGTCAATACCATAGAGAACAAAATATACTAGATCATATAATACTAGAATATACCGAAGCCCATGCTTGGTATATCGATATTATACTACAGTCAATACCATAGAGAACAAAATATACTAGATCAAACTGAAGTAGTCAAAAATACTAGAATATACCGAAGCCCATATTTGGTATATCGATATTATACTAGTCAATACCATAAGACTAAATATAATAGATCCGAGTGCAGTATTTCTAAATAATTTTCAATCTATTAGTTCGGAGATGCCTTCTTCCGCCTCTTACATACATCTCCTGCAGACACAAAATGATAATACCCTTCTACCCTCTGAGTAGCGGGTATAAACATGGCTTTGAGAGCCGTCAGTTGTCAGTTGTCGGTCGTCAGTTAGCAAATCCTTGCCTAATGAATGTAATGAATGAGTGAGCTCTGAGTGCTTTGCATATTGAATCCGTTATTCAATCTTCAGTGTATTAAGTGCATTTATCAACACTGGAGTCTGGAGTCTGAGATTTGCAACAGCTGCAGTGGACAAAGTTGTACAACATTTCTGGCGGCTTTGCGCCCAAGGCGCTTAGAACTTATGGCACACAGGACAAACGGACAAGAGGACAACGGAAGAACGGGACAGGAGCACACAAGGGATACAGAAGGACATCAGGACAACAGGACGAAAGGACGGCAGCCATTAATCATTAGCGCAAAAATGCGACTGCGAAGCAACCACCAGATGACGACGACAACGATAAGAGCAAGAAAATAAGTATGTGAGATGAGTGAAGAAGAGAGGAGCCAAAGGGGGGAGACAACCAGTGTTGGGCAGCGGGCGCTAAGCGGCTTCTGAGTTGTTGCTATTTTCTTGTGTTGTGTTGTTGTGTTGTTTGTTGC